>JAEHOC010000008.1:1060000-2260000 GCA_016834605.1 Chlamydomonas incerta | reverse complement strand
CTCCCCGCTCGCCGCGTGAGCCGATGCCGCGCCGTGACGGTGCAGGCGAGCGCCAAGGTAAGGAATCTGGGTTCGGGCGAACGGGCCGGGAAGATGCCCTGCCATTTCCTGCCGCATCCATCCCTGTGCCGCGCCATCGCCAGTCTCCGACTCGCCCGCTCCGCCGCCTCGCGCTGCTGCTCCTGCTGCTGCTGCTGCTGCTGCTACCAGGCGGGCGAGCTGCTGGAGAAGGCCAAGAAGAAGTATGAGGAGGGCGACCGCCTGCAGGCCATGAACCTGTACGAGGCGGCCCTCAACGAGGCGAGAGCGGGGAGGGCGGTGCGGGGGAGGGGAGTGGGGCGAGGGGAGTGGGGCGAGGGGGCGGGCGGGGGGCGGCAGGGCCGCAGCAACGCGGCGCCGGGAGTCACGGCGGGGGGGGCGATGCTAAGTGTTGCACCCACAGGCTGGGAAGTCGGGAGTATGCAGCTGCTGCTGCCGCAGGTTAACTGTGCGTGCGTACTGCGCGCGCAATGCCACGGCCGTAACCGGGTCGCCGTGTGTGCAAAAACACAAACCCAACCCGGAGCGCAGGAGCCGACCGTCGAGCAGAAGCGGGCGGCGCTGTTCGGCGTGACGGCGGTGCACGCCTCGTTCGGCGACGTGGAGCTGGCGCAGATGACGCTCCGAGGTGGGTGGGTGCGGGTGCGGGTGCGGGTGCGGGTGCGGGTGCGGGTGCGGGTGCGGGTGCGGGTGCGGGTGCGGGTGCGGGTGCGGGTGCGGGTGCGGGTGCGGGTGCGGGTGCGGGTGCGGGTGCGGGTGCGGGTGCGGGTGCGGGTGCGGGTGCGGGTGCGGGTGCGGGTGCGGGTGCGGGTGCGGGTGCGGGTGCGGGTGCGGGTGCGGGTGCGGGTGCGGGTGCGGGTGCGGGTGCGGGTGCGGGTGCGGGTGCGGCGGGCGCAGCCATGGAGGACGGGATGGTGGCGGGGGCAGCTGGCGGCAGCACACCTGATGTGGAGGGAGGAGGAGCCCAGCGGTGCATGGCGGTACCGCTTTGCCATATCTTTGCAACCCCCTCCCGAAACGCAGAGGGCATCCGCAACGGGCTGGAGTACGAGAAGGCGCTGGAGGACCCCACCTACGTCACCATGGTCACCTCGCAGCAGGTATGCGGTGGGGGGGGGGTCTGTGCGGAGGGGCCGGGCAGGGGGGCTGTGGATGGGGCTGTGCCGGGGGCTGTGGAGGCTGTGGAGGGATGTGGAGGGGGGCAGGCAAGGCTGAGTGCCGGTTCCACAGCGGTACGTGGGGCGCGGGGGCCAGCGTCAACGCCCCGCCCCGGGTCGCCGCGCCGCCGCCACGCGCGGACCCGGGGCGTCGCGCCCCCTCTCCTCCCCACCGCCGCCGCCGTGAGGCAGCATCACCGGTAGTGGCCATAGGTTTTAGCCGGGCCCGGGACGCGGCTGCCCCTCAACCCCTCCCCACCCACCTGCATCATCTCGTCTTCTTATTACCGAAATCAAGCACGGACCGCCCCACCGCCCCACCCACCCACCTACCAGATCACCATCCAGCTGCGGCGCTTCGCGCAGCAGCTCGCCATCGCCATGGCCAACCGCCCGCCCACCGAGCGGCCGTACGGCAGCGCCGCCCGCCGCAGCACCCCCGGCGGCGCGGTGCCGGACCTGGACGCCATCCTGGGCAGCTCCAGCGGGGACACGGCGGAGGTGGACACGTCCGTGCTGGGTACGTGTCACGTGTCAAAGGCTTGGCTCGGGGGCGGGTGGGGGCGGGGGGCGGGGGGCGGGGGGTTGCAAGGATTGTACAAAGGGAGGCGTAGCCGTCCATAGACGGTAGGGGGTAGGCGGGCGGGGCGGGGCGGTGAATGCCAGCCCAGATGGGGGATCCGCGCGCGAGCCACGCGTGCCGGCGTGCGTGTGCCGTGTGCCGTACGTCGGTGCGTGGGCCCAGATGTGCTGGGGGGAGGGAGCAGCGGCAGGTGCACACAGGAAGAGGAAGCGGCGGCGGCGGCTGCTCGTGCCCGCCCTCGTCCCACACACCCTCACACCCTGACTCCACACCCGCACCCGCACCCCACCCGCGCCCGCCCCCCCCCCGCAGCCATCATCCGGCGCGTGGTGATCGTGGTGCTGCTGGGCGTGGGGCTGGGCGTGGGGCTGTGGTTCCTGGGCCTGGAGTACATGTTCCCCAAGGACATGTGAGCGAGCAGCCAGCCAGCCGCCCAGCCAGCCAGCCAGCCAGCCAGCCGCCGAGCGGCGAGCGCGGAAGCGGCGAGCGGCGAGGGCGGAAGCGGCGAGCGACGAGGGCGAGGGCGGAAGCGCGCGGCGCGGTGTTAAGCCGCGATCAGCGGAGGCCCAGCTATGCGGCCGGGACGTCTTTGTGTGCCAGCCGTCGTCGGCGTGAGCGGGCCTGTGTGGGCAAGGGCCCGCCTGTTAGGCGATGAGCGGGGACCGGCCTCAGCTGGCGTCGCGGAGCAAGGGCCGCGGTGTTTGGGAAGGCGGCCGCTTTGGCAGGGGGGCTCAGGGCAGGGGCAGGGGCAGGCGCGTGTGCGGCAACGGCCCTGGGGCTCACATTTCGGTAGATGTCTAGATGCTCTGCTGCTGTGCCTACCGCCACCAGGCGCTGACTAGGTCGTGTGTGGCGCCGGGTGTGTGTGTATGTGTTGACACCGCTGCGTTGGCGTGGTGGAGTCAAGGATGTTTTCTCTAGAAAGCGGCGCGGCGAGAACGGGCATGCGTATGTGTGGTGCACGTGTGTGTATGTGTGTGGGTGGGTGTCACGCCTCACATGACAGAGGCACGCAGATTGGGGCCGGCTGCCTGTGCAACAGGTGGCGCGAGCATACCGGTAGCAGTGTTGCGTGGCATGGGGTGGGTGCTCACACGTCGGCGGCGCTGCCGGGACTGCCCTGGCGGAAATGGCGATGAGGGTGGGAGTGGGCCGTGTGTGTGCTGTGTAGTGTGTTCATGAAGTGAGTGCGCAGGGAAGCGGCGCCGGCAAGGGCGATGCGCCTATGGGCCCTTGGAAGCGGCGGGGCTTCAGGACCCCTGAAGGCAGCGGGCTGCGGGCTGAGACGGCAGCACCCGGCTCACAAATGGGCTGGCCACTATGGCAGCTATGCCTCTGGGCAGCTGTGGCGCTGACAGTGCTGTGTGTGGCGGGCTGCTGGCGGGCGGGACGGCGGTTGGATCGGGTGAGAAGCTGTTGGTCCCGATTCCCCGAGCCACGCACGCTGCGCGGCGGCATACGCTGGGTTGGGCGGCCTGGCGTGTGTGCGCCCTGGGGGTGGCCTTAATGAACATTTACAAGGAGTTGTGCCTGAAGCCCCAGGGGGGGGGGGTCCGCTTCTTAACCAGGCCAGGCGCACCGGTAGTAACGGAGATACCAGGATTTCAGGTGCAAGGGCGTTGGAGGCGTCGCCGGGCAGTTGGGAAATCAGGGCCGCAACTGCCGCCACCAAACGCAGGCCCAGCAGCATACGCTAATTGATGCACAGCTTTGTCTAACACCTGAGACAAACAGCATGGGGTCCAGCAAAGACCCGTCAAAATCGGTCAGGGCGTACGGCCGCAATCTGGCGTGATTCGGACACGGATTCGGACAGCGCGCGGACCGCGCGTTCGCCAGCGGTTGGCCCGAGTGCTCCTCGCGTCTATCACCTTTCCCTAGTTCTGCTCCACCCTGTGGGGTCGCCATGTTGGCCTATAGTCACCTGGGCTCCGTTCACGGGCGTCCGGCCGCATCCGGCCTGGTCCGGCCTGGTCCGGCCTGGGATCCAAACGCGATGGGGCAGCCTCCCTGGAGTGGCTTAGCGCCTATAAATAGCCCCTGCCCCGCGGCCTTCTTTCTTCTTTTGCTCTTTACAACAACTTATCACAACAAAAACAAACAGCCTACAACCTGCCTCTCAAACGCCCTGCAACGTCTTCTTGCCGTGAAAGTGCTCGATTGCTCTTTTGCGATTCCCGCCTGACCCCTTCAGGCTTGCGCTTTTCCCTAGCTCTGTGTATCACCTACACACTAGTCAATCCATACATCCACCGCTCCCGACCACTCGCGAGCCTCTCGCTCACTCGTTCCCGGACGTTCCCAGCATGATGCTAAAGCGCAGCGCTCCTGCCTCTGAGAACGCCTGGCCCGCCCAGAAGGCAAAGTCTGGCAACATCCAGTTGGACGAGCGGAGGACCGAGTCTCGCGCACGCACGGAGGAGCCGGCGGCATCGGCCATGAGCTTGGACCACATCGTGCGGAGCATCGACCTGGAGAGCCAACGCGCCTTCGTCGGCGCTTTGCCGAGCGAGGACGCTGTGCGGTTGCGGGCATGTTGTCGGGTGTTGCGGGATTTGGTGGACTCCACACTCACTGTGTGCACATCACTGTCGTGGAGCCTGGCGCTGCTGCCTCGGGCTCCGCCGCACGCCTGTATGCCGCTAGCGTGTGCCCGGCACCCGCCCCGCCCCCGCCCGCCGTGCCTCCCCTGCCACCCATGTTGGCTCCGCATATCGCTCCTCCCCATGCCGTGCCTTTGGCCGCCGCCGCTGCTGCTGCTGCCATTGCTGCTGCTCCCCCTCCTCCACCTGCTCACATCCCGCCTGGCGGGCTGCCCCCCGCCCCCCGCCCGCCCTCCCCCAGCGCCCCTGACCGCCACCGCGACTGGTGGCACGTCGCGCTCCCCGGCCGCGTCACCTCCGCTCTCACCTTCGCTGCCAGCAAGTGGCGTCACCTGTCGCATATCCGCCTCGACCTGCACGCGGCCTCCCTCGCGCCGCCGGACGACACACCGCCCGCCGCCGCAGCCGCCGCCGCTGACCCGCTCGGGCCCCTCAACGGTCGCCACAGCGTCAGCGCCTGCTACGCCGCCGCATTCGCCGCCGCGGCCGCTGCGGGCGTGCGCCTGCCCGGCGTGACGTCTCTGCAGCTGCGTGTGAGCAGCGCCGAGCTGTGGGCACTCGCGGCGGCGGAGGCTGCGGCGGCGGCTTTGGGCGAGCGCGGCGGCTGGCCGGTGCTGCCGATTGACGCGGACGAGGCGGCGGCAGCGGCCCTGCGGCGCCGGGCGGCGGCGGCGCTGGTGCTGAGTCCGGCGCTGGCGGCGGCGCTGGCGGCGCTGTTCCCGTGTCTGGCCGAGCTGTCGCTGGTGGGGCCCTGGGCCAGCCCCGACAAGAGTGAGGCTGGACGCCGCCGCCGACCCCCTGCTGCCGATGATGCAGCAGCTGCAGCAGCTGCAGGACGTCCATGACCGCTGCGGCCGATTGCGCGCAGCCGCCGCCGCCGCCTTCGCCGCCCTGTCGCCCGCCGCCCTGCCCGCCCTCACCCGACTGCGCCTGCCCGTGCGCGTCGCCGCCAGCCGCCACCTGCGCCTGCTCACCGCCACTCGCGCCCTCACCATCAGTGGCGAGGACCTGCGCCCGCTGCCCGCGCTGGCGGCGGCGATGGCGCGTGTGTCGGTGGGCGGCGAGGCCGGCGCGGACGCGGGCCGCCCCACCACCCGCACCCAGCTGGCGCTGCAGGCGCTGACGTGTCTGCAGGAGCTGACGCTGAGCCACGTGTGCGTGCAGCGGCTGTTGGAGGGCCCGGCCGCAGAGCTCCCCGCCGGCCTGCAGCGCATCCGCTTGGTGCAAGCCTCGTTCCTGCTCCCTCCCGACGTCCCGGCCGCCGCTGACGCCGCCGCCGCCGCCCTGCTCCGCTCCGCCGCCGCCGCCGAGCTCCACGTCCACCACCTGCTGCTGGACTGGCCCGCACTGCTGCTCAGCGTGGCGGTGCTGCAGCCCAAGACCGCAGCTGCTACAGCCGCCGCCGCCCTTGACGCAGGCACCGGCGTCTTGCGCCTGGGCAGCGGCGCCGGCGGCAGCAGCAGCAGCGCCAGCCGCCGCACCCGCTTCGGCCGCGGCTTTGGCCGACGCGGCGGTCTGAGCGGCTTTGGCGACTTTGGTCCGGGCTGGGAGCCGTCGGCGCCGCTGGACGTGCCACAGCTGGCGGCGCTGGTCCGGGCGCTGGCGGCGCCGCTGGGGCTCGACGTGTTGCACGTGGACGCCGTCGACGTCACGGGCCGCCAGCGGTCGCAGCACAGCCTCACAGACGCCGCCGCAGCCGCTGTGGCTGCTGCTGGCGGTGGCGGCGGTGGTGCCGCCGCGGTGCCAGTGCTGGAGCGGGCGTGGCGTGTGCTCGAGGCCTTTGCCGCCGGCGGCCCCGACGCAGCGCTTGCTCTGGCACCGCCGCCGCCACCGCGCCAGCAGCAACAGCAGCAGCAGGCGCAGGAGCTGTGGGCTGCTCCGGTGGTTGCGCCTGCGGCGGTGGCGGGGCCCCTGCCACCGGTGCTGCCGCCGGCCGCGTTTGCGGTAAATGTGCAGCTGCCGCCCCTGGCGCTGCCACTGCCCGTAGCGCAGGCACTGCCGCCGCACCTGCAGCAGCAAGGCAATCCCGCCCCCTCGGCGAGCAGCATCCGGATGGGGACCGCCGTCGCCTGCACCGCCTGGGTAGCGATGACCTGGACGGCAAGGCCCGGCGCCTGCTGCGCCTGCTGTGCGGCGCGGCGCAGCTGCTGGGCCGCAGCGGCGCCGTCGGCGGCGGCAGCAGCGGCGGCGGCGGCCTTTCCAGGAGGGCTGCTGACGCCACTGCCGCCGCCGCCGCTGCCCGTGCCACTACTCCCGCCCCTGCCCCTGCCGCCGTCTTCCCTGTGTGGCTGGCCCGCCCGCCGGCCGTGCTGTCCGGCGCTGCCCCTACCGCCGCCGCAGCCGCCCACACTGCCAAGCTGTGCGAGGCGGTGCCGGCGGCGCTGCCTCGTCTGCTGCGGCTGCTGCCACGCGGCTGGTTCCTCTACGTGGGCCACAGCTGTGAGCGGGAGCTGGCGCGGTGCCTCCAGTCGGCTGCTGCGGCTGCGGCTGCGGCTGTGGGCGACGACGCCTCACGTGACAGCCACCTGCGCTACAGCGGGGCCGTGTGGATGGCAGTGCTCCCTGAGTGCCGGCCCCGGGGCGTCTGTGTGGACGGCGTGTTTGCCGGCCGGCTGCGGTGTGTGGGCGAGGGACAGTGGGGCGGTGAGGGCAGCGCCGGCGCGGTGCCCTCACCGCCAGCCGGCCCTCAGCCGCCGCCGGAGCAGCCGGAGCAGCTGGTGCCGATGCTGCCGGGTGCCCTGGCGGCCTTTGCAGCGGCGGCGTGGGTCGCTGAGGAGGATGAGGAGGGCGCGGAGTTGGAGGAGGCTGCTGCGGTGGCGGCGGTGGGTCCGCACGTGGCGGACATGGATCTGTCGGCGGCCTTTGACCTGGAGTTCCCGGTGGGGGCGATGCCGGGAGGCGGACTTGCGGGTGACCAGGAGGGTGACGAGGTGTGGGGCGCGGCCGGTCCTGGGCACGACGGCGGTGGTGATGACGTCATCGGCGGCCCTCTCGACCTGATGGAGCTGGACGGCTGAGCAGGCGGTGCCTGTGGATGGTAGGTCCGGTGGAAGGGTGGGCGGGTTTGAACGCAGCGCGTGGTGTGGGTGAGATGCTGGGCTTGGACGCTGGGCTGGGTTTGATGGGTGCCAGCGGCATGCAAGGCAAAGCATAAGGCACTTATTTTCTTGCTTCCTTCGTGCTATTTGATAGCCGTAAGACTTCTATCATACTAGCAGACATTATACGGCGTTTGCTCAGCTGTGTGCTGTGCTGTGTGTTTGCTGCAAACGACCGCAGGGCAGGACGTTGCCGCTGCATGACACCACGCCGCCTGCGAGGCTGGTGCTTCGGAGCCAACACCCTGGTCCCAGGCCTATCTAGTTGTGGAGCACTGGTGGTCGCCGTACTGCTTCCTTTCTGAATGATAAGATTGTCAAAAGTGTTCCCGGATTGAGTTTGAGGTGCTTGAGCTTGCCATGTGCCACGTGAGGCGCCGCACCACAGCGCTCTGCATGTTTGTTTTGATGCTCCAGTGCCCACCCCGCGCCCCCCGCCCATGCTTTCCATTATGATAAACACATGGACACGCATGACAACCGCGGTGCTATTATGTGACTCAATGAGATTCAAGAAGCGCCAGAAAAGGCGCCAATCGATATGCCAATGCCCAGGCAAAGAAAAATAAACCAATGTGCCGCCGCCAAACTGATGCAGCTTACTATGTTATCCCATGAAACTGCTGCCGGCCGTACAACGGCGGCGAGCCATATTATAATCATGCTGAAGGGCAGGCTTGCAATCAAACCATAAATCAACAAAAAATGTCAAGACGTGTGGGAACATGGCGGGGTGGCGTGGACGGCCGAACTGTAGCACTCTGCGGGGAGCTGATTGGCCCGCAGATTGCATCAATGCTGTGGGGAGCTGATTGGCCCGCAGTTTGCATTCATGTGACGGAGCAACGATGGCCCAACACGGCCACGTGCACAGTAGCTAATGAGACGCTGTGGTGCGAGACGCTGTATGTGAGGCGCAATGTCGAGACAAGCAAGGGAAGACATGGTGCCGGACTTGTGCACTTGGGTGAACAATGCCCGTGTGTGCACGGCACGTAGTCATGTGCAGCCCACTCGCGTCACCCGCGCGGAACGCGTCCAAACCCCATAAATTTTTGCTTTCCAGCGTCAGATGAGCGGCCCAAGGATCGTAGGAGACCTTGCTGCACCCGTTTGTATGGGGACAGAGCGTGCGCTGTACGTCAGAAAGTCTGGCTCGCTACCGTAGATGGGAATGCGTTGGATACTGAAAGGGTGCGGAAGCTGTGCCAACTAACTAAATCGAGATGCGTCTTACAGCGGAAGTCTTGCGTGAACGGGCTGAACCGCGTGGCAAGAGAAGGCCACGCCAGAGGAAAGGGGGACAGGGAGAAGGGTGGTGCCGAATCGGGGCACACGCACACAGCCAGCGGGGGCACTTGGCTCGCTCACTGCTGTCTTCGCTCGCCGTGCTGGGAGCGGGCACTAGATGGCAGCTGACGTGGTTGCAGCTGCAGGGGCGCGGACTGCTCTTGGTCCGGTGGGCTGGTTCCTGCAGGGTCTTAGGCTCAGAGCTGCCCTGTTGCAGACGGCTGTCCAGCTGCCGTGGGGGCGCACACAGCGCAGGAAAGGGGGGCCCAACTAGAACGGGCAAGGGAGTGCAGGCAGGTTCATCAACACAAAGATTACAAGGGCCGGAGGCCCGTCAGGGCGAGTTCGGGCAGCCAAGTGCAAGTTTGTGTGCACAGCAATACGAGTTGGAAAGTATTGGAAATGTTCACCAGTCAACCAAGTGTTCGCCGTCGTGCAGGCGCGGCCGGCGTGGCTCTGGGTCTGCTAACCGCCGGAAAGGGTCGGCCTTTTATACTGACGGTAGGCCCGCCCCGTACACTGCTGTCGAAGTTCCCAGGTAACCCCGCCCGACGGGGGCTGCGGCTACGAACCAAACTTCGACTCAGTTGCTGGCTTCGACCCGCCGCCGCTAACGCAGGAACGCTAGCAACGCTTGCACGCGGCAAGCGCACCCACAAGCGCGCCCAATTTTCACAAGCATAAACAATACATCTGTAGCACATTATAATTTATTGAATTCTTTGCGGCCTCGCGCGGGCCAACCGCCGTGATCGCTGAGGCACGCGCGCCGCTCGCCGACACCCACCATCCACTCGCCACGGGCACACCCCGCGCCCTCATACCCCCAGTTTGGTCGGCTCGCGAGCACGGCCTGATCTTTTGCGGTCTTTTAGGAATGCCTTATTACTGTTGTGCGGTGGGAACAATTTGCATCCAAACACGTTTCGGGCGGTGACCTGATCCTCCTGGACAGTCAGGTTGTCGCCGCATGCACGCATGCAATCGTACCTATCTTGAGATGGCATGCCGGGGATAGACCCACAATACCAATACCAAAAAACGTGTGAGGGGCCATTGCAATGATGTTGCGTGTTAAGTTGGTGTCTTGCATTCCCAGATTCCCTACATCGCACAAATTCTCTGGGCTGTGCGGGCTGGGGTTCTGCAGGCCCACAAGTCTACAACTGCCTTGAGAGAATGTAACTCACCACTTTCACACGCTGCCCCCAACCCCCGATAAACATTGATTATGCCCGCAGGCCAAAACTGCGTCAGTTCATGGTTACATAAAACATCAATGAGGAAGGCTGGAGCGTTAGCAGCAGCAGCAGCAGCAGCAGCAGTGGCACCACTCCGGCGCAGAGTTTCAGGGTCGCTCATCGTGATCCACGTGCGTGTGGGGTTAATGGTGCCCTTCACCCGTCCCACCATCCGCGCAAACTGCGGGTCGCTCGGCTCCCCCAATGGTCGCTTTGGTTTCTGGAATGAACTAACCACATACTCCACTCCCCCAGCCAGCCGTCCTATCAAGTCGGTCTATCTGTACGTGGTTGCGCACGCGGCGCCACTTGCTCTGGCCCACTACTACAGCTGTCTCTAAACCTGCTTCACCAGCGGATGCTGGCTGCTCAGCGCCGCGCCGCTGATGCCCTTGGACCGCTGCCAGTCTGTAGCCACTACGCCGCGCGAAGACCGGCACCACGCACTGGAGTCCATACCGCACACACGATGGCACCGCCCTCGGCGTTTCCAAACTCCGCCCGCACCAGTTCCAAATCCGCCGCCGTGCAGCGGTGAGCGCCGTCGCCATGTCACGTCACGGCATTCATCATGATCGACTGGACATTGCTAGCGCTACTGCTGCTACTGCTGCTACTGCTGCCGCTGCTGCTAATGCGCCTGCTACCGCAGCAGTTGTCGCAGCTCCTCACGTTCCAGCCACTGCTGCGCAGCGTCCCCGTCCAGCCGCGAGCGACCAAAGTCCAGCAGCACACAGCGTGGCAGCGACCCGCTGCTGGCGGCCCCGGCCGCAAGGCCACCCCTGGCCTCGTCGCGGGCGCCAGCAGAGGCACCTGCAGGTTGCGACGTCGACGGCCCAGCCAGCCCTGCCGGCAGTTGCTGCTCCCCGCGCAACCCGCCTGACGCTGCCGCCTCCAGCACCACCACGTTTTCGAGCCGCACATTGCCGTGAACGAAGCCCGGGCAGGCGGCCTGCACCGCCTCCAGCGCCTGCAGCGCCGTGAGTGGTATTACAGGTGGTCCCTTCTCGGGTTCTCGGGTCACTCCCCTGACCATCACACCTGGCAAAGTTTGCTAGCCGTACGCATGTCACTGAGCGCAGAGATGTCCTTCATAGGCAGGTTCGATGTCAATTCAGTAGTAGGACTAGCAGGCGCATCACCTAATTAGAGCGGTGGCGCCCAATGCTGTTCAACAGGCAGAAAAGTAGGCACAGACAGTGGAACCCGTTGAAACCAGAGCCCCACCTAGCCTGAATTGCGATCGGCCCCTCAATCCTGCCCACGGTCGCATGCAACCCCACCGCATCTCAAACGCACAAACGTGGCTATAACACTACTCGCATTTCCGTGTGTGGTCAATCAAGTCAGATAGTCGTAAGCACAGCATCACAGACTGTTAGTGTTTGGTCTCAGACAGTTCAGGAATCACATGTCGTCAAGGTCACACACATCCGGAATGGCCACTTCCATCCGGTCACCACATACACGCAGGAAGGGGTGTGTGTCGGACACTTTCAGCCAGGCCTTATCCCGCCGCCGTGGCAATCCAAGCGAAGCGAAGTCAGCTAGCAAGCCTCTGATGCTAGCTAGTGCTACCGCCTTGGCGCGGGCCAGAGCCCCCTCAGTGAACGGCTTCCGTGCGCGCATGTACCGCCGTGCACTCTCCATCGCGTTAAGTGCGGCCAGGGCCACCACCTCCCATACGCATTGCTGTATCTGCGTTGGGTCCGGGCTCTCCAGCAGCCAGACGTGATGCCGCCGGACAGGGCAGCCCGCGTCGGTGCGGCCAGCATTGATGGTGTCCTGTAGCAGCTCCACCACACTCTGCGCGACGGGGCACTCCCAAAAGTGATGCAGTCGAGGCGAGGGCGGCATCACCGCCGGTGACGGGGGAGAGGCGTATGCGCCACATACGCACGGCTCCGGCGAGCTGCCATGGATGTGCGTATTTCCCAGCATGCCCACACCGTCAACCGCCAACCGCCACAGCACCTCCTTGTGCTTCAGTTCCCATCGTACTTGCCACACCGAGGCCATGTGTCGCCGGAACTGGACCAGGCGCTGGCGCCCAGGGGCGGGAGGCAGGGTGGCGCCCAGGGCTTCAGCCACATAAGCATGGTGAAGACGCGTGCGGTCCTCATTGACGCCAGTTAGCTGCATTGCTGTGCCGTCGCGGACAGCCAAGGCGGTCAGGGGAACGGGGCGTTGGTGCCCCTGGATGAACCATCCCATGCGGCTGACAATCATCTCCACGACCTGGTCCTCGGTGGGCAATGCTGCGGCAGGGGTGGCTGCGTGGGTAGGCGGGTGAACGGGGGCAGGGGCTGGCTGGGCGGCAGCGGGACCTAGGGGGTCGGTCGCTGGGGCGGGGGGACGCGCTGACGGCGTTGGTGCGAGACACGGCGGCGCTGGGGGCGCAGGGGGCGCAGGAAGGTGCAGGCGCGCAGCAGCAGCCCAGGAGGGGTTGATGTCCAATAGCAGGGCATTAATGGCAGCGATGGCCTGCACGCGATCCGCAAAAGCGCCCGCCACGGCGCTAGATGGCTGTAGCTGTTCCCGCACCAGCTGCGCCCATTCGGTTGCCAGCAAGGTGAAGATGTGGATGCCCGGAGTCGATGCCAGGCGGTGACGCCACGATGTTTCATACGCAGCAAAGGCGTCGTAGACACGCACGGCGTCACCCAGCGTGCGCAGGCGGCGGCATTCCGTGAGCTGTAGGTGATAGGCTTCGAGGCCGGGGCGGCGGCCCGAGGGTGGCGCGTTGGGTAGCAGCGGGTTTCCCCATAGTGGCGTGTTGACGCACCACGCGCCGGGCGTGAGAGAGGAGGTACCAATGTCGACTGCTGGGGGCAGGTGGGAGAGGGCTGTGACGATGCGGTGGACGTCGGGAGGCAAGGACGGGGTGCCAAGCCAGGGCCCGTCCGCACGAGCCGTCAGCAGCGCCATGGGGCGAAAGCAGGGATGGTAGGACCGAAGCAGGTACCCAAAAACCCGCTGCCACGGGGCTTGCGCTGCAGGTGCCACGCCACTTCCATCCCGGCCAGCGTATGCAGCCGCGCGCTTTGCCCAGCGGGCGTAGATGTGCTGCTGTAATGGAAGGCTGCCAAATCCACCTGAAACCGGATGACCAGGCAGGAGGCGGGCTGGGACGCCTGTAAGCCTTCGGTCATGTTGCGAGGGTCCCTGACTGCGGTCGACGAGCTTGGCCACCGCCGCCTCCCAGGCTGCGAGCGTGTCAGGCGGCGGTAATCCAGAGTGCTCCATATGATATGTCGCCATATGGGTCCCGTATGCAGCCGCAGTTGAGGCTCGCCCAAACATGGACAGATGCATGTGGCTGATTTTGTCCAGGCGACGCACGGCCTCATCAGTCCGCTGCTTCCAGTCCAGGTCAGGCCGGCAGGGCGGGTTGGTGAAGGGGACCCCCAGGGCAGTGGCGGACGTGACAACGCGGATTCCGGCAATGGCAGAGGCTGGGGCGGGCGGGGGGGCGGTAGCGGGCGGGGGGGCGGCAGCGGATACGGTGGCGAGGACGGGGGCCGGGACGGGAATGACGGCGGGGGCGGCGGCGGGTGCAAGGGTGGAGGCGGCAGCAAAGGCGAGGGTGTGGACGCGGGCGGGGATGGGGCCGGCAGCGGGGCCTGGAGTGGGGACCGCTGCTGCGGGGTTGGCTGTGATGGTGGTTGCGGTGACGGTGGCGACGGCGGGCCCTGGAGAGGGGGCGGGGACGGAGGCAGCGGCATTTGCGGTGGTGACGGCGGCGGGGGAGGCGGCGCGGATGGCGGGGGCGGGGACGTGGGCGGTGGCGGGGCGGGCGGCGGGGGCTGGTGTGCGGATGGCGGCAGAGACAGCATGGGTAGCCGCGGTGGAGGGGGCTGTGGCGGGGGCGGGGGCGACGGAGGGGGAGGCGGTGGCGGCGGGGGCATGGACGATGGCGGCTGTGGCGGGGGCTGGCGTTCGGACGGCGGGATTGCCGGCAGGGGCGGCTGCAACGGAGTCGGAGGAGGTGGCGGGGGTCTCGGCGGCAACGAGGGCGGGTGCGGGTCCAGCGGCGGGAGGCGGGGCGGGGGCGGGGACGGTGGCGGGTGCGGGTGCGGCGGCGGTGGCGGGGGTTCGCGTTCGGACGGCGGAATGGGCGGCAAGGGCGGCTGCAACGGAGGGGGAAGTGGCGGGGGTCGCGGCGGCAACGAGGGCGGGTGCGGGTCCAGCGGCGGGAGCGGGAGCGGGTGCGGGGACGGTGGCGGGTGCGGGTGCGGCGGCGGGGGCGGGGACTGCAGCGCCGAGTGAGTGGTATTACAGGTGGTCCCTTCTCGGGTTCTCGGGTCACTCCCCTGACCATCACACCTGGCAAAGTTTGCTAGCCGTACGCATGTCACTGAGCGCAGAGATGTCCTTCATAGGCAGGTTCGATGTCAATTCAGTAGTAGGACTAGCAGGCGCATCACCTAATTAGAGCGGTGGCGCCCAATGCTGTTCAACAGGCAGAAAAGTAGGCACAGACAGTGGAACCCGTTGAAACCAGAGCCCCACCTAGCCTGAATTGCGATCGGCCCCTCAATCCTGCCCACGGATTGAGCGCCGCGCCCGCCACCGCCGCCGGCAAGGGGCGCTGCATGTAATCCTAGGATGCGTTTTGTGACTGCTTACAATTGGTATCGAGACCGAATAGCGCTATAGGCCTGTGCAACGGTCACGGACCGTCACAGAAGCGCAGACCCGAGAGGTCACAAGGTTGATCCGCACCGAGTGCGCGAATCTCATACAGTCACGCACCGAGCTGAAACAATGGCAAGCCCTTGTACGCGCTGAGTACTTAACCCGCTGACCGTTGCCAGCAAATATGGGTTCGAGGACGCACCCTTCTAAGGGGGGGGAATGTAAGCGATCCTGTCATCCTAGGATGCGTTTTGTGACTGCTTACAAATGGTATCGAGACCAATTGTAAGCAGTCACAAAACGCATCCTAGGATGACAGGATCGCTTACACTGCAGGCTCGACAGCGGCTGCGCGCCCGCCACCCGCCGCAGCGCCAGGAAGCGGACTCCATACTCCAGGTCGCCCCAGGCCTGCAGCTCCGGCACGTGCCGCCCCTGCAGACACTGCAGCGCGGCGTAGGCGGCCACCTCTCGCTCGTACGCCGCCTGCCCGGAGCGGTCCGGCCCCAGCAGCTTGATGACGCAGTCCACGCCATCGCACGTGCCGGCCATCACCAAGCCCTCACTGCCGGCTGCGAGCGTTTCGCTGAAGCGCAGGAGCACGCGCGACGGCCGCGGCAGATTGGCAGCAGCAGCAGCAGTAGCAGCGGCTGCTGCAGTTGCCGCAGGAGCGGCGGCTGCGTCTGCCACCGTGCCCGGCGCCGCCGCCGGCATCTGCTGCGGCTGCCTCTGCTGTGCCGCCACCACGGCCCCGGCCGGCTCTGCAGCCGCAGTGCCCTGCCTCCCAAGTTGCTGCAGGCTGCCCTGCAGCTGGTAATAGCTGTCTGACGCCTGTTCCAACTCGCTCCTGCAATGATGACACCCGCATTAGGTCGGCGGATGGCGATGGAGCTATCAAAGAAACGTGTGCGGGTACCATCAGGCGAGGACGGCAACATGCATGCAGCGGACGCATTCCATGCAGGAGTAGAGCATCCGTCTAGTTGCGCACTGCTGTCAAAGATCCATATATGATGGACTCACTGGGTCGGAGTGTATTTCTCGTCAGAGCCAGTAAGCGCTCCCGCATCCGGCTCTTCGGCACTGCTGTCGTTACCGCCGCTGCCAGCACCACCGCCGCCAGTACCACCGCCGCCAGCACCACCGCCGCCAGCACCACCGCCGCCATCCGCAGCCGGACCCATGCCAGTTGAAGACGTGTCCATGCCCATGTGCTGCAGCGGCTCTTGCAGACATATCCCGCGGCGCAGCGCCCGCCACTGCAGGAACGCCAGGGCGCCGTACACCGTCGCCGCCCTGCTGCACCCACCGGCATCACCTGGGGCCGGCACAGCGGAGGTGGTGGACAGGAAGGGGTCGGATACGTACAGCAGGCGGCGCCGGCGGCAGCCGTCAGCACCCGCCGGCGGGCAGTACGTACTGGAAGGCAGTCACACCTAACCCGGTGCTGCATCTCACTGCCTCCTGCGCGCAGCTACCACAGCTGCGCCCGACCGACAGGGTGTCGATGACCATCCTGCGGCCGCTGGCCAAGCTGGGCGTCAGCACGCTCATCAGCGTTGGCGGCGTTACTTTCAACTACACCAAGAACGCATCGTCGGTGAGTTGTATGCATGGGAGCAGTATGGGACATATCGCCGCCCTGTAGTGTAGGGTAGGTATGACACAGTGACAAACGTGACCACGTGTGCCTGTACCATCACAGGTGCCCTGGCCGGTGGCGGGCATCTACTCCTGCTTCGAGGGCAAGACCGCGGCCAGCTACGGCTTCACGAAGGAGCAGATCGAGAAGGCGATGATGCAGTAGCTGTGGGGCCATGCATGCGTCGAGTGGCGTCCAGGGGCGACCAGGGGCGGACGTCAGGCGCGCAAGGAGGCGGATAGGTGCCCTAGGGGCGGACAGGGGCGGCTCATAGGTGGCCAGGGGCGGACAGGGGCGGCTCATAGGTGGCCAGGGGCGGACAGGGGCGGGTCATAGGTGGCCAGGGGCGGACAGGGGCGGCTCATAGGTGGCCAGGGGCGGACAGGGGCGGCTCATAGGTGGCCAGGGGCGGCTCGGGGGTTGCAGAAGAGGTGCTAAAACCATCTGTAAAACAAAAACAATTGTGCTGGCGACCCCTGGTGTCTCATTCAGTGACAGGCGGTGACCAGCAGTAACAGCAGCAGTGACCGGCGGTGACAGAAGCCGTAACCTGCAGTGACATAATAGTGACCAGCGGTGACAGGTGCGGTGACCAGCGGTGACAGGTGCGGTGACCAGCGGTGACCAGCGGTGACAGGTGCGGTGACCAGCGGTGACAGGTGCGGTGACCAGCGGTGACCAGCGGTGACAGGTGCGGTGACCAGCGGTGACAGGTGCGGTGACCAGCGGTGACCAGCGGTGACCAGCGGTGACAGGTGCGGTGACCAGCGGTGACAGGTGCGGTGACCAGCGGTGACCAGCAGTGACATGCTGGTGACCATGACGGTGACTGCTGGTCAGTGCTTACCATGACCTGAAAGTTACCACACAGTTACTAGAATAGTAGGCCCCGTTACCATGGTTTGTCGGCATTTAACCATGGTAACGGCGCTTGGTTACCAGCGTCAAGCCTGGTCTCTAACCCGGCTCATACCCGGCCGATACCCGTGGTTTACCACTGGTTTAAGGGGCCCTGGAACGGTAGGGTACACCAGCCACGTGGCGAGCCAGCAAGAGATGAAGCCGTAGCAGATGCCGTGGGCAATCATGTAGGTAAGAATCTGCACGCCACAGGGTACACATACAGGCAGCAACGCTGTACCAGGGCCCGTGGCCAACCGAAGTATCCGAAATCAAAACCGGTCGGACAATGTCGCAACTGCCGCATCAGACCAAGGTCCAAAGGGACAACTGAAGCCTTGCAACTTCAGCCTGGATGTATTGACGGCGGGATGCCCAGACAGCCTATGCGCTGCACGCAGCCCCACTTGCCTGGCTCAACACCGCGACAGCAATCGCGTGCCGGGGATGTTTGTCGTCACGCCATGCTTCACGCAGGTCCAGCGGCTGTCCCTTGCCGACCATGAGCTTGTTAAGAATCTTCAACTCGCCAGCACACACACACTGGGGCTGCACGCGGCGGCGCTTGGCGGCAGGACCCGCGTCGACCTGCGCAGTCGCCTCCAGCTACTGAAAGCAGGCGCTGCCACCGACTGCGGAGCCGCCACCGCCCTGGCAATCGCCGGCCACCTGCTGTTGCTGCTGCACGTCGGGCGCGCCTGCTGTCATTGGCCGTGGTTCTGGTGGGGCGCATGGTGGCTGTACCAATGTTGCCCTCCAGCAGCTGCTGTTGCTGCTGCTGATCTTGGCTTCCTGTGGCGTGACCCTGCCAGCCCGAGCCGCCTGCGCTTGCCGCCGGTTCGACCATTTGCGGTGTTACTACATCGCCAACGTCGGCGCTGATGCCGCTGCCGCTGCTACTGCTGTTCACGTCGTATTCTATGGTCATAAGTAGATCCTGTTTGTACCGGTAGTTCACGGCACTTGAGGAAGGTGCCACCACCGCCGACGCCACCGCAGCTGCAGAGCCAGTGGCGGCGGCTGTAGAACCAGCGGCGGCGGCTGCAGGGCCAGCGGCGGCTGCGGCTGCGGGGCCAGCGGCGGCGGCGGCTGCGGGGCCAGCGGCGGCGGCGGCTGCGAGGCCAGCGGCGGCGCCGGCTGCGGGGCCAGCGGCGGCGCCGGCTGCGGGGCCAGCGGCGGGTGCCTGTTGGCCGTACACAGGCCTTGCTAGACCGCCAGTGATCATGCTGCCCTGGATGACGGCTGCTGGCGGCTGCTGGCGCCAGATTGCACGTATGCCCGTAGCAACTCGGTTCAGCCGCAGAAAGGCATTTGCGAGTACGCCAAGAGCACGAGGCCCAGTCACGGCAGATGCCATCGCAGTGGCCGCTTCCGCCTCGGAGTCAATGCTCCCGACACATCGAGGTCGAAGGAGCCTACACTCAGGCGGCCATGCAAGAAGGAAGGGGCACGAAGCGTGGGAGGTGTAGTAAGAGAAAGGTGCTGCAAGTGAAAGTTTCTTGACCGTAACAACGGTCAGAACACCCCAAAACGAGAAATAAACTGGGTGACAGGATGCGTGAGTTACAGGTGAACCGATTGCAGTCGGTCGGCCTTGATTGACGCCTCCTACTTGCAAGGCAGGTAAGATGCGCCACATAGCGGGTGGGTGGGCAACAAGCTATTCGCACTCATGAAGCTAGCTAAAATGCACGCGTGTCGGAAGGTCACACAAGTGACCGTGTGACTGGTGTGAGCCGCGTCCGAACGCTCCCTGCGCGAAGTTTGCAGCAGGCCACAATGATATGCCGACCTACCGCAAGTCCCGGCCGTACAGCTCGTCCGCCTGGTCCTGGTGGTCACGGATGGCATCAACCAGCAGCTGCTGACCATTGCCAGCATTGCCACTGCCGGCACCGCCGTCACCGCCACCGGCTGCCTCCTGCTCCGGCTGAACGTACTCCTAGTGCTGCACGTCGTCTGCCTTCATCTCGTACATCTGGCTGCTGCTGATGCGGGCCTCCCACGTCGAAGGATGCACATCGCTGTCAGGCAGCGGCGAGCGTAGCAGCTGCGCAGCAGAACGCTGCTCGTCGTTGCCTGTGGTGATTGGCCATCAACAATGGACAGTCGGGTCAGCAACGGCAGGGCGGGGCCTGAAAATGAAGGTTGACGAGGACTGTAACGATCGCACGTGGTCAATACGGCCGGGCGGCCTCCCAGCGGCTGAGAGGTTCTTGCTACTCGCATCGGACAGGCAGCGGACACGGTGGCGGTTGTCCGATGTACGCCGCGCCAACCACGCCGTGGCCAAGGGCCACCTGCTGCTGCTCAGACACAAGGTAACATGTACAGGTTTCCCGGTGGATGGCTTGGTGCCTGTGTTATCGTAGTGCTTATACCGCAGCTTGGCCTGCCAAATGAAGTTGAACTTTTCACACTGCATCTACGGGTGCTTGACAAAGTCAGTCGCCGTTCAAACACCGCGGCCTTGTTTTTGCTCAGGTTCATAGCCTGTGAGCAGGCCCCCGCCCATTCTGACACACCAACCCGGGTTGCTTCTCACTCCTAGCCCCGCCACAACTGCTGCACGACGTCAGCACACGCAGATTACGAATAGGATGATGTGCGCGTGCGCCGGGGCTGCAAACAAGGCCGCTCACGGCTCGATCTTTTAGAACGCGCAATAGCCGGTGTTCCCTTATATAGGAGCCCTGTACACGTCCTGACTAGGGTCAAATTTACGCCATTGCGATTATTACAACAAGGTCACAAGTTGTTCTGAGGAAGATGTCGCGAATAGGACTTCGTCAAGCCTGGATGGTGGCCCCGCCTCCCACTGGAGTGGCACGGTGCTGACGCCCCGGGGGCACGCAGCCCTCACACAAAACCTACCTGCCCCACAAACGGTCACGGCCCCGTACTCTGCCGGTTCCCGACAGATCATACGCCGATACCCCACCCAACAGCCTCATGGAAATGCTCACCAGAAGTAGCTGGCAGCAGCCTACAGAGGGAGGCCTAACGGATCCCACCTGTGCCGAACCCGGCCCTACTGTCTCGTGGAAATGCTCACCAGTAGCAGCCGGCAGCGGCCCTGCAGGGCGAGGAATGCAGCAGAAAGGATCCAGTGGGAGTGCAGATGGTCATGGTCCCCCGTGTAGGTGTGCCTGTCAGCGGCAGAGGTGGATTCCCGCGACGGCCATCCAGCGTACTGTGCCGTGATGGGATGCTAAGGCTGGTGCTTAGATAGGCCACCTCGGTCCCCGCGCCCTGCTGGGAAGCTGCCGCGCCTGCAGCACCGGGATGCACAAGCAAATTACGACATGCACTCCACTGCGTGTTTCATGCCTCTAATGCCTCTATGTAAACCTCAACGTCACGTCACGTGGAAGCCGCAATCCCATCGTAGTCTCCATGCCAGCTTATATTCTCCTGTGGGACCACTTGCGTTCCCCGTGCCAGCAAGCCCGCTTACGTGAGACCGAGTAAGGTAAGCATCTAAGATCATATAATTCATTCTACGGAAGGCTTTCAGCTGTTTGAGGAGGGTGTCGTGGAGAGTTTCGTGGAAAGGAAAGGACAGAAAACGTCGCCATCGTAAATGATTAGAGGCAAGATAGTCCATCACCACGTCACCAATTGTGTCCACAGACGAAGGTCCCCCACACACACACGCACATGGGTTTGCAGCCCCGGGCCTTGGCAAACACGAGCGGTACCTCCATAACTGCCGCCCCCCACGGAACCCCATGCAGCCTACACTATGTGTTTCCTCGTCGGCCCTAACTCGTTCCCTTTCCGGGCATTAATATAGTTAGTGGGCTGCGTGTTAGGTCATTAGATAGCTTGCCTGCTGCACGCCGCCCCCTCTCGCCATTGCCATTTCGCATGCCCGTGACACTTCCGCACTGCCGCCCTATGTCTTTCGATTTGCTCTCGCCTATAGGTGAGAATGGATTATGGAGTGGACGAGACTGGGGGGAGTTGTGCCCGGTAAACTTTTTTAGCGCGTCGCCGACGCGGTGCAGAGCAACGCACTGGGCGCACGTCGGGGTCAGGTCGTTCGTCGATCGCCCGATCGGTTGGGTTACAGGCAATTTGCGGGTAAGTATGACTACCGAGGCAACAGCTCCAACGCGGAGCTCGGTGTAGGTATGCGTTAGTAACAGCGACCATTGCTGGGCGGGTTTGGTTTCCGTGTGTTGTCCAACACACAGGCACAAGTCAGATTCCACAATTGCCAACCAGCCATGCAGGCTTGAGGGGGCCGTAGCTCAGCTAACATAGTATGTGTGCGTACGTGCGTGCATGTGCGCGTGTGCGGGAGGAGAGCGTGTCCCATCCAGGGGAGGATGTCTCCCATGGTCAAATCCTGGGTGACTCCTCTGTGCTGAAACCCCTCCCCAATACCCACTGTCCCTACTCTTGGCGTGTGCGCGCTCTTCAGCTCCGTCAAGTAGGTAGTTACGAGTTGACCACCGCGTAGTGCTAGATCTGCCGGTTTTCCCCAGGCCAAGCCAGAACACACCTAACCCATCGGCCCCTGCCGCGTCCCCACGCCCAGGCCAGCTGCCGCGCCTGCATCACCTGAAAGCGACCAAAACGTATATCCAAACAGCAGAGTGCACACGTGAATGAAAGGCATGTAATGGTTGGAGCGGCGCTGCCTGGTGCAGTCTGGTGGCCGGGAAGGGATAGAGTGCCGCACCTCAAACCGTCGAACAAAGCTGGCGACTGCCCCAACCTCACTGTGGCACCACCGCTGTCCAGTGGCCAACCTTTCAACTCGGCGTGTCGTGACCAGCCGCAGTACTGCAACCCCACCACGCTGTATGGCTTTGGATTCTGCTTGACCTTGTCCGCACACGCTATGATTCTGTGGTTCAGGTCGCCAAGGCTGCGCAGCGAAGCCTTTGCGCCTGGGTCGCAGTTGTTCGAGGTGGCGCCGCCAAGGCACGGCACGTACGGCAGGTACTGTGAGATGCTGACGCTTACGTGCCAGGTACTGTGAGATGCTGACGCTTGACGCGCCGTTGATGCCGAAAGCCGGGACCATCAGCGCATCAATCAGGTTGTCCGGGTCAGGTGGGCCCGTGTCAAGCGCAACGCTCGTTCGGAGGGATGACACGGGGGGGCATTTCCCACGAATCCTCAAAAGTGGGGCGTGGGTCGTGGGGCGGGGCGTGGGTCGCCATTCACGGCGCATCGCCCCACTCACCAGCTCCTGTTGTGCCCACACCAGCCGCCGCGCCTGCAACCCAAGTGCACGTCGCCGGGGAGCCATATGCAAGGGTACACGTAATAATGCTGCACGCATCCGACGCTGACGCTTCCGACGCACGCATCCGACGCACGCATCCGACGCACGCATCCGATGCGCGCATTCGACGCACGCGGCTGATGCTGCGCACCTTGCTGCAGAAGATACTTCACAGCTGCCACAGAGCTCGCCTCGTTGCCCAAAAAGAGGACCGCAGCGTTCGGCATGCCCGCGAGAATCGCCGCGGCTTGCCCATTCTCATCATCAGACAAGGGCAAGTTGTATCGCTTGCGAGCCCATGCTGGTACAGCTTCCGCCATCCTGGCTTCCAAGCCTTGCAGCGGCAAAACGCTGCATTCCAAAGGGTTTGCTCTGCTGGAGCCTGTTGAATTGTGTTGTGTTGAATTCTATCGTGGAAACAATAGTTGGATATACTCGCTCTGTTGCGAATGATTGACTGATTGGTCCAAAGGAGCCAGGAAGACCGCTAAAACTAGTCTCAAAAAGTTTATTTGGATAACAAAAACAGTATATGCAATAATTGATCTATGTTGGTCGCGCCGTAAGGTCGTTACGTCGCAGCCTTCTCGCGTGTATGACACGCGCTAAACCGGTGGTCCGCTGGTCCCCGCGTCCGCTGGTCCCCGCGCGGGCGTCACTTCCGACAACGTGCTTCTGATATCATCGTACGCTCACACTCTCTGCGCTCGTTCTCTGTGCACACCGTGCTCGCCCCGGGGGTTGTTAGCCTCAATCATCCCCACGCCCAGCCTAAATCTCATCATGGAAACGTGCCATGCTCGTGGGATGTAGATTTGCGTATGCCGTGTTTCCCCCCTCCAATGCTTGTAACGGCACATGTGGAATCGGGAAATCATGCGCCTCTGCAGCAAGCCTCGAAACTGTGTGCGCGGGCCGAAACGAGGCGTGTACGCGATCTTGAGGGAATGCTGCTTCAGCCCCTGCAGGGTTTGGGCATCTGCCGGCCGCCCGGCTGCTATCCTCTTCGCTTTCTTCTCGCCCTCGGCTGCGCCTTCCATACTTCATAGACAACCACTTTATGAATGCGACATTACAAAGAAGGGACAGACCGACCAAGCAAGGGTGCCCCACACCTCAGTCAAGAGGGACCATCTCCGGCCGGAAGGGAAACCACCCTCCCCCCAGCTATCTGCCGACCTTCCACCAACACGTGCATTAGGTCCATGTCTCAGTTGCTAACCTCGCAAGTAGCCAAGCGTAAGCCCGCCAAAGCCCCGCAAAGTATAGCAAACCGTGTCAGCGCACAAAGCGCGGTCTACAGCACCAGACGCAAAACCAGGCACGCCAGGCATATAGTCCGGCGACGCCCAATCACCAGCACCGCATTAGAAAAGGCACCGGAAACCCAACGCACAAGCACCCGCCGCCCACACCCCAGACGCGGGGTCAAGGAGAGGGGGGCGGGGAGTCCACATCATCAGGCAGAACCAGGACCAGGAAGTCCCCAGCACCCCGGGCAAGGAACGGATGCACACGGGCACCGCATCCCCGCACTTTATGCATAAGCTTTGGCCCCAAGCACCGCGAGCTGTGCAATACACGGCCAGCCAAGCCCGCCACACCAGACCCGGCCGCCATGCTATTGCACCTCCCCGACCGCCCGTCTCTCCCCTCCTATAGGCGCCGGACCCCAGTGTCATGCGCCATCACCGTTCCACCATGGTCCGGTGTGTAGGAGTCCTGTGACGCCACCAAGTTCCGCAATGCCCGTTCCACGCAGTGGTCGTATCTTCCTTCGTTCGGAACGAAATTTGCCCCAAAACGCCTCTGGTGGAAGAAATTTTCTGTCCTTGACTTGAGATTTCGGCCAAAATCTGCGGGATTTTGGGGGGTCTTTCGGCAAATAGACGAAGGCATTTTTGGGATTTCGGCCAAGATTGGCCAGGGGGCAGGGGCCCAGCAGGGTGGGTACGTGGGGTACGTCGGGTTAGCTGGAGGGCAAACATGGGCTGGGGGCAACCATGTCAGCAAGTGGTAGCGGGCGCCAGGCGGACACGGTACTTCATGCTGCTGAAGCGCAACTATGGGCTGCGGGCACTAGCACCCGATGCAAGACAGCGTGCGCTGGGAGTGTTTTGTGCTGCGGCCACGAACCGTGCCACAAAGTGTGGGCCGCGTGGGGGCTCCGCCCCCGGGAAATTTTTGGGGTGAACGAAGCAGCCGGAGTGTCCTTCGGCAAATGAACGAAGCCGTTTTTTGGAATTCGGCCACTGAAGCGGCCCTTGGCTTCGTAACGATCATACGACCACTGGTTCCACGTCAGGTCGGCCGCTGAGATAAAACGGGTGTATGCGGATGCGGAACATGATGAGCCGTGCTGCTGCTGTTCCTTGCTAGGGAGACAGGCTTACGGCAGGCTCAGTGCCCGGAGGTAGCGATGCCTCCGGTTTGGACAAGCGTCGCTCATGCTGTCAAGTCGATGCGGGCACCAATGTTCCCATGACTCAAAAAAACCCAGAAAAGTCCCGACAGCCTCAGGATCCCAATCTTATTTTCAAGTCCAGAAGCAACGTGATAATAAGCAGCATCTGACAGAGCTTGGATGCAGCAGCTCGCTGCTATCGACACTAGGAGCCCAGGCGGCGCCAGCCTCTTGAACTCCCCTGGTTCGCATCCCCTGTGACCTGGCTCTCTATACATTCCTTTGACCAAAACGACCCAAGCCATCGTTGAGGCTCGTCCCGAACACCTTTCCTGCATCCGGGGCCTCACCCCAGACCCAGAGACTATCATGCACTCCAGCGAGTCCCGCCCGCGCTGCAGCCCAACTGTCAGAGCAACCAACAACCATTCAACAACAACAACTCACCGCCAGCTCCCGAGCTCGCTGGGCCGGGGCCTGCCGCCACCGCCGCCGCCGCGCCTGCATGACGTGGGAACGGCCGGGGACACATGCAGGTAAGAAACTGCATGCCGCTGTACTTGCTTGTTGCGGTCTGGTGTGTGGAGATGGGGCCCGGGGTTGGGCGGGAGGAGTGCTGACACGCGGCGGAGATGGGACGTAAGCGTCTACCCAAAACTCCAAGTTCGACTCAGTCTCTTTTCTGTAACCGATAGGTCTAGAAGCGTGACCGGTATGGCGGAACCTCACGGTCTCGAGTTCGCACGCTGGCGTGGTTGAGTGCGGTCGGCAAAGACAGAGTCAGAGACTACGCGGTGGGGACCTCATGCCTCAGGTTTCCGTGAGACCATTCATACACCCCATCCTTCCAGATTCCTTCTTCCACACGAGCGGAGGTTAGCAGGACTCAGCAGCAGCCGCTCACTTTGGACGAGTCGACTCGGCGTCCTGCTGAAGGGAACTTACGCGACCCCCCTGACAGCGCGTTCAGACCAGCAGGTATCCACGGCGTGGACACAGGACCCTCGCACCTGCCAGAAGTGCCCGAACCGCGACGGCAGCCGCATCCGACGGATCTGCTAAACCTGCCGCTCCTCTGGCAACATGCGGAGCAGGAGGTGGCGGGCCTTGCCATTCTCATCAGCGGTCAGGCCGAGGCTGGTAAGCTTCTCCAGCCAATCTGCCATTGAGCCTGCAAGGGTAGGCGAAGGGTAAACATCAGTAAGCGCTCCCTACACCACACCACCCAGAACGCTGTGACGAGCAGCTTCGCTCCCCGTCGGCAGTTGCAACCTACCGGAAGCAGCCGTGGAGCAACGATCCCACCCCTCCTATCACTCTGCCGATTTCGGACCTCCGACCTAAACGATGCTGTTTCTTGCGCGATACTCCACTGCAACCGCAGATTGTTCGCGCGATTGCTTCCTTACATTGTATTCTAGAAGCTTAGCAAAAGAGCCGAGACTGCAGTTGTGAATGCGACGTTACAAAGAAGGGACAGACCGACCAAGCAAGGGTGCCCCGCACCTCAGTCAAGAGGGACCATCTCCGGTCCGAAGGGAAAACACCCTCCCCCCAGCTCTCTGCCGACCTTCCACCAACACGTGCATTACAGTGCCCGTATCACCGGCGTCTACACAACGTAGAGGACCCTTCCCGCACCATCTACACCCTGAAAACTTTTCCTAGGGGCACGCCCCCAAAACCCCCAAACCCCTGCCCCAAACCATCTACGTTCCCTTTCTAACCAGGCGCTCCGTCTGCGACCGCCCATCGTCACAAAACGCCCCCTCGCACCTGCAATGCTGCGTAGCGGCGCCTCCTGCAGAACTGCATAGGGCCCCCCCAAGCAAACTGCAGCACGGTCCCCGGTTCTCAATGGAAAACCTACCGCTACGCAGTACCTCGGCTTGCCCCTCCCCCCTCAGGGGCGTTCCCTCAGGCGGTGGATTGCAGTTACCAGCCCAAGCCAATGAGGGTGGGCGCGGGGGCGGGGTGCAGGTGGTGTCTGCACAGCCATTTCGCAGGAAGACTAACGCATTGACACCTCCATGATCTCGCATTCAATAGTTCTAGTGTGAGCGGGTTTAATTAGCACGGGGCGCCTATTGCGGGGGCTGGGGGTGGGGATGGGAGGGGCGCGAGAGGTTGGGGGCAGCACAGGCACGGGGTTGCACAGGTAGGGGGGTGCAGCCGACCCGGCCAGGGGACGCAGCAACGGCCGGCTCGCTGCGGGCAGCGATCCAACACATTTTACCAGCCATTATCGCGCTTGAAGAATGAAAAGCGCTTATCTGATCAGAGGGGCGCTGTAATTTGCGCGACGACTTAATGTCGGAGCCTCGGGATCCTCCGACGCCTCCGATTCCTTCGTCGATCGCCGGGCGCCTGCTCCCTAAATATTACAAATACCGTAACATACACTACGCTTGGAATCTAGCGCTGAACTTGTGTGTTACACCACTTTCTCTCTATTTTAACGGTTTTTGCACAGTTAAGCGTCGCCACAAGTACGGTGAACAATTTTCTACAAATACCGTGCAATTTCGCTAGGGCAAGGAGGTTTGCCAGGTGCACTTTCTAGGTTACTGGAATAACCGGGAGGACCCCGCTGCGGGAACTCGATGCGACCGCAATGGCTCTTGGGGAAGGGGCAAGCCAACTGAGGGGACAGGCAATCAGGCAGCGGGGGTGGTGGGGCAGCAGTAGCGTACCGTATGCGCGTGTGGCGGCACTCAGTGGTGGGCGGAGGATGAGATGCACGGTGAGCGGTGGACCGTGGACGCCAGCCCGTGATACGGGGAAGGCGGGGTCACAGGGGACGTGCCGCCTACCACACCGCCAGGTATAAAGATATGGCAGCACAATCAAGCAGCGGTGGTTGTGGCAAATGTTTCCAATCGGGTGACGCAGCACTGCCGCAGCATCGGCAGCAGACTCTTGTCGACAGGGGTCGGCGCAGCACACACAGGACGCAACTGGTCAGCTGGTGAATGAATTCCATACACAAAGCCATCTGACAGCCCCAAGCCGAAGCTGTGTCCCCGCCGGCTCAGCTGGCAGCCAGTGCATTGCACAGGGGCGCCCCTCCCGTCACCTCCATAAAAGTTGCGACTTTGCTCCACGTACGGGGCAGGAAGGAGCGCACGCAGTAACCGCTGTTAGCCACAGACACGCCAGGCGCTTCAGCTGGGAAGACAGTTGTCAAGGCCTTACCAACGCGGTGTGGCACGGCGAAGAAGCAGCCCTCTGACACATGTATGTCACAACGCATATGCACCTGCCGGACACGTCCGGGCCACGGCGGCCCTCCAGCCATAGGCGCCATCAAAGCACCGCAGAGCGGCGCACTCTCCGACCCGCCCACCTGACCAACTGCAGCCCGTGTAGCACCCCCACCCGGCATTGAAACATACTCTCCTGCCGTGATGCCCAACCTCGATTCTTTATTCATTCACACGGTCATGCGGTCGCCTGACCTCGCTCTGCGGAGAGCAATTGTGAACACTCAGGCCGCCGGCCCGCCACTCCACATTCCGCACTCCTATGCCAGCAAAGCAAAACACATTATGCAGTTCACCCCAGCAGTCATCGTGCCCATCCCTTGTTACTATGAAGCGCCAGAGTTTAAACATTGCACAGGTTGGGGCGACTTCCAAAAGGTGGTGCACCAGGCCAATGCGACCGCGGTGCGCACACCATGCCGCCGACGGGACGGCCCAAGCTTGCCAAAAGCCGTGGTACATAATGGTACATCGTCCTATGACATGCATTCGGTTTATGAATGGTTTAGTCCGCATTCGTTGGTGTCCGTCGCAACTTCAGCCCCCGGTGGCAGCCGCCGCGCCAGAACGTGAATGTATCGCGTCAGCACCTGCCAGTCAACGGCGCACTCAGCTGCCATACGGTACCGGTACTCTGATCGATCCCACCCAGCAGCCCCGGCCACGCTGCTCCCACAGCAGGAGCGTCGTCCCCGCCGCCTTCAACATCCTCAAAGCGGCGGCCAGAGCAAACGCAAGCTGCCAGCGCAAGCGAAGGCGCACGCGAAGGCGCAAGCGAAGGCGCAAGTGCCGCACCCGCCGCCGCCGTAGGCCCCGCCGCGCACCCAGCGCCCTGCTGACTGCTTCAGGGCTGCGCCGGCCCAGGCGCCGGCCCCGCGCTGGCCCCGTTCCCGGCCCCGGCGCCGTTGCCCGAACCCACCTCTTTCGACTTCATGGCCTTGATCCTGCGAGGTGAGGCCGGAGAGCATTCACGACCGTGAACGCAGCGCCTGGCTCATTCCCGCCATCCTAGCCCATCCTCTCTGCAAGCACCCAAGCCCCCCAAGCCCCCCAAGCCCCCCAAGCCCCAAGGTCTGCACCCAAGCGATGGCGAAACCAAGAAACTTGCCCTCAGGCGCCACTCACTTCTCGCGCAGACCCGCCCAATCGGAATTGTAGGACATTACCAGCACACGCTCTAACATCTCAACGCGGGACCGCTGCTCGTTCACTTCCCGCTGCCGGCGCTCCTCGAGAAGCGCCAGGTCCCGCTTGACCAGCAGAGAAGACACGTACGCGGTCAAAGCCATCGTGCCGAAAATCACGGAGCCCATCAGCTTGATGACCGACGAGTGCTTAGTGACAAAATCGGAGCCGTCCGCGAGGCTACTCGTCACCGACGAGAAGACGGCGCGCGAGGCACGATATGCCATGTTGGCTGCAAAAACAAGGACGCTGCTGCACTGTAGGCACAGGAAATGCTACAGTTGCCTATTTCAAGGCATTCACGGCTGTATATTACGGGCTCTGGTGTGTGCCATCGAGAATGATTGAAATCGCCCACGCGGGTCGCGGGAGCCCCCGCCGCCCCCGCCCTGGCCTTACTTGGCGCGCACCGCGGACAGCCGTGCGTGTATAGAGCACGCACAGTGTTGGACACGCAGCTGCAGACACAGTGGCATAGCTTGGGCTGTGATTGAGCGTGGGCAGGCGCTGCTTCCAAGGGGGAAAACCGCTGTGCAGTATGGGAAGGATCGCGTCGGCAGTGCAGCGCGTTGTCAGTTGTCACAGGGGACAGCCGTACGGGCAGCCGTACGGGCAGTTGTAAGGGTAGGCGTGGAGCCCGTGAGCGAACCCGCGGGGGTTGCGGGGCGTGTGGTTCGTGCTGGTTGCGATGGTACAGGGCAAAAGGGGTTCGTGCTGGGTGTGTATCGCGGGGGGTACGTACCGTGAACCAATCCAATAAGGAAACATCAGCGCTGCAAGGAGAAATTGTAGCCTGCTGTACGTCACCGTATGTAGTCGGGCGTCTTGGGCAGTGGAGCGGCAGGCGGACGTGTGTCGCGGGGGTTCATCGTATGTGGCAAGCTTTCGTAGCCGCCGCGCCTGCCAGTGCCGCCTGCTGAGAGCGGCACTGTCCGCTGTTACAACCACTTGTTCACGCCGCGTTGGCGTGGTTGAGTCAAGGATGTTATCTCGAGAAAGCGGCGCGGCGAGAACGGGCATGCGTATGTGTGGTGGTACGACCAGGGCAAGGGACGGAAACGCCAAGCGGGGACACACGAATTCCCAGACCCAGGAGGCCCTGCAAGCGGCAAGCAGCGCTGCCGGGACTGCCCTGGCGGAAATGGCGTTGAGGGCGGGAGTGGGCCATGTGTGTGCTTGTGGGCGGAGGCCGCATGAGATCCAGTGAGAGGCACGGCCGGTGGAGGCACAAAGACATGGCAGCACAATAAAAGCTGCGTGTGGTGGTGGCAAACGTTTCCCACCACCACACCCACCCACCACCACACGAATCTGCCCAAAATGCAGCAGATTCTGGGAACAGGGGTCTGTGCAGCACAGGACGCAACTGGTGGATGGTATTTACCCTGCCCGGACTGTGCCCGGACTGTGCTGACAGTGCCCGCCCTCCACGGGTGCGACATGCCCACACGGTATTAGGGGCCATTCGTGGCTCTCGCCAACGCCGCGTCCCATCATGGAAGCTTCATGGACGTGCTTACATACGCGAAGCCATCCGACGGCCCCAAGCCGAAGCTGTGCGCCCGCCGGCTGCGCTGGCAGCCAGTGCATTGCACAGGGGCGCCCTCCCGTCACCTCCCTACTACCCGTCTGTCTCCCACGCACCCGTGACAGATCACTGAGTGCGCTTGTCGCCCCGCCCGGCACGCCTGCATTGTGCATGCCACAGGGGCCGCCTCCTACCGGTAATGCCCACGCATCGTTGCAACCCGTTAGCTGCTACGGCCCATGTGTCCGGATACAGTGTATTGTTCGCTCGCTCTGCTCACAGCCGTAGCACCGCTTGGCCTCTGCAGGCCCCGGCACGCCCCTCTGCTCTCGCTGTCACTCCCAATGTCTGCACGCACACACGCTCTCTGCCCTCTTACTCACAGCCGCCCCCAAGATCACCACCGGACCCGTACCCACGCCCCTTCATCCCATCCCTCCTCCACGCCGCATTTGCAACGCAGCCGCTTCATCAGACAGCTCCTCCTCACCAACAGCGCGGCCTATGCTCCAGCCACTGGCTGCGCCCATTCCACGAGCGCCGGCCGCTGTCCCTGCTGTCCACGGCCCCCTTGTCGCTCCGCTGTCGCTATCTCGATGTTGCCCCCGTAGCTGCTGCAAGCAGCCACTCCAGGCGGCCAACCAGCGCGTCCAGGTGCTTCTCCTCAGCGGGAGTCAGAGCGCCAGCGATTGAGCCTGTGGCGCCCCGCGCCCTGCTCGCTGCTCCCGACCCCTGCTCCTCCGTGGCAGTGCTGCGGCAGCTCACCTCGGGCCGCCGCGGCTGCTGCTGCTGCTGCCGCTTACTCGGGGATGTCCGCCAGGGCCGCGTCCAGGCCCTCCGCGCGCGCCTTGGCCAGCAGCGCCTCCATCTCCTCTTGCTTGCTGCGAGGTGGACGAAAGGCCCAGACAGGGACAGAGACAGTGCGCGGGCGGGGAAGCGGGATGTGTTGCTTGCACTTGCCGAGGGACTCGGGTCAAAGTGGCAGGCTTCCGGGTGCCTTGACGGCCGTACACGGCTATGAGCGGCAAACGCAGCGTGTGCCACACACCATCCCAAGCTAACCGTCCACACGCGCGCGCGCACGCACCTGTACTTGGTCCACAGGATGAACCCGGCGGTCAGCAGCACCAGCGGCACCTGCAGGCGCGGCACGGCCATTTCATACAGCGTGTGTACATGCACAGGTGCACAGGTAGGTGGTGAGCGTGCCGGCGAGGCGGGTGTGTGTGTTAAGGCGGGGTCGTCCGCCACATGCCCGCATCCCAAAAACTACCATGCTGGTCCGCACAGGGCAAACAGCCCCACCATCCGCCCGCCACCGTGCACGCACCACGATCACGGACGCCACGGCCGCCTTGGTGTTGGGCTTGCGCTTGGCGGTCACATCCACGGCGTCGTGCAGCAGGCACTGGCTGCTCTTGAAGGCGGTGATGTTGAGAATGCCCACAGCCATCTTGGTGCCGTTCTGTGCGCGAGCGAGCAGGAGGAAGGAGGGATGGGGGTTTGTGAACACCAGCCCAAGCTACAGGGGGAAGGAGGGCGGGCAGGAGCAGGGCCCACGAGTCCATGGCCAGGCCAGGCCAGGTCGCACGGAGGCACGCCGCAAACCCCGCTCCTTGCGCCACCACCGCCACGCCGCCCACGCACAGCGGGCGGCCGCCGCGCCGCGCCCCAGCCGACCCGACACCCGCACCATCCCCCCTCCAGAACACACACCCCACTTCCCCGCCTCCCCTCCCTCCCCTCCCTCCCCTCCCCAGTCCCCACCTGCAGCTGCACGGTGTCGTTGGCGCCCGCCGCCGCCATGCGCGCCAGCTGGGTGCGGGTGGCGCAGGTGGTGATGTTCTTGCGCGTGTCGGCCACGCAGTAGTCCAGGTCGGGCATGGCGGTCACGGGGTAGAAGGTCAGGTAGTTGAAGCACAGCTGCGCGGGCGAGGGGCGGGGAGCGGGGGTTACATTCATCATTGGTTAGGACGAGATGATGATGACAGGCTACAGCAGATCAGTCTTGGCGTTACCGATGACCATCGTGTAGTCGGGGGTAGGGAGGGGCCGGGGCGGGGGATTGTGGATCGCATGGATGGTGCAACGAGGGAGGGGAGTTGTCGCGAGACAGAGGCAACGGAAAGGGGGCCGCAGCCAAGCTTTGGTGGCGTGTCGTGGCGTGCCGTGTGCACGCTGGGCGCGGGGGCTGGCAGGCAGCGCTCCCGCCTGCCAGCTCCGCCTGCTGCGCCCACGCGGCCGATCCGCCGGCTGCTGGCCTGCCCCCACATACCGCACTGCAATCGCCTGGCCAGCGTCTAGTTCAGATTTGACAAACCAGGTTTAGCTCGGGCTGGTCTGGTGTGTTCACAACCCCCTCCGCCGGGGTCATCTTCCTGGTCGCCAGGTAAGTCGTGTGTTCTGCATTTGCGTGTTTGCGTGTCTGTTTCTGCTGTGCGCGAGCCGAGCCTGGGTGGCATTTCGTCGACGGCGCGCCGACATCGCCCCGTCTACACTCTCCGCCCCGAAACGCAAGAGTATACCGTTACCCTGAATTGCCGCAAACTGCACCTGCCTGTCCCTTGTCTAGTTTCGCTTGGGTTTAGATTGGGCTGGTGTTTACAACCCCTCCCCCGTGTCCCTCCCCCACTTCAAATAACTTGCAACACCCCGTCTCATGGACGGCTACCCCCCTCCCTCCACCCCTCCGCCCGCACCTCGTCCTGCGGGCGCAGGCCGTAGAAGGTCATGGCGCGCGGGCGGCTGCTGCTGTTGTAGGAGCACAGGCTGATGAGCGTGTCGTTGGCCAGCAGCGTGCGGCTGTCGGGGAACACGGTCTGGTACAGCTGCGGGGGGCAGGCGGACGGGGGGCAGGCGGGCGGCGGGCAGGCGGGCGGCGGTCAGGCGGGTACGCGGGAGGCGGGCGACAGGAAGGCGGGGAGCACACGGGAGGGGACAGGGGAGGCGTGAGCGGCGAGGTTTCGGGTTTGCGCAAGCGCCGCCTGCACGTTCTTTTTTGCCGTTTCCGGACCACGCCGCATCGACCGCCGCTCCCTCCCTCCCTCCCTCCCTCCCTCCCTCCCTCCCTCGAGCAGCCACCCCATGTACCATCTTTGTAATCCCCCCCTCCCTCTCACGTTGTAGCCGTAGTCCCAGTAGTTGATGCGGCCCACGGGCTGGATGGCGGAGCCGTTGCGCACGTGCCGCGTGAGCGCCGACACGCCCAGGCCGTTCATCATGTAGAAATTGGACACGAGCGTGACGGGCGCGCGCACGCGCTTGGCGGTGCAGGCGGCGGGGCAGATGTTTGGCAGCGCGGTGTAGAAGTCGGAGGCGGCGGGGATGCGCAGGTCGGTGTTGCCCAGCGTGAGCACGCCCAGGCTGTTGTTGCGCAGCGTGGTGGTGTAGGTCAGCGTCAGGCCGGACGCGTCCACCTGGCGCGGCGGCAAGTGGGCGGGGTGGGCAGCGAGGGGCGGGTGCGGTGGGGGTTGGGGCGTCGGTGCTTCTGGTGCGGGCCGGGTGTGCCGCTGCGGCCCAGTAGGCTCCCCGGAGCCTGCATTAATCGCCTCCTCCAATCCATTCCCCTGCGCCCATGCTCCGCTCCACTCCCGCTCTGCTCTGCTCTGCACCCCTCCTGCGCCCTTGCTGATCCGCTGCCACTGGGGGCCGCGGCCGCTGACGCGGCCGCATGCCGGGCGTGTGGCAGCGAGCCCAGGCGCCCACCGCCGACGAGCCCCGCGCCCGGAGCCGCAGCAGCCGCACAGGCAGCAGGGGGCGCAGCGCCAGCCGATTTCTGCTGCCCGCACGCAGCCGCCGACCCAGGCTCCATCTCCGGCGCTCTTGCTGACCCTAAACCCCCCTCCCCTCTCCTCCCTGCCCGCCTCACCTTCCCCACGGCGAAGACGTTGAGGTAGTGCACCTGCAGCACCGCGAAAGTGGCGGAGCCGGCGCCCATGGCGAAGCCCGCCGCCGGCGGCGCCGTGAAGCCGCCGGTCCCCGGCGTCCACACGTAGTTGACCGTCTCGCAGCCCACCGGCAGCGCGGCCTGGCCGGCGCCGCACATGTAGGGCGTGTTCAGGGAGGGCGGCACCACGCCGGCGGCGCACACGTAGCCCACTATGTGGTGCACGTAGGAGGTGGTGTTGAAGCCCTGCGCCGGTGGGCGGGAGGGAGGAGCAGGTCTTGAACAGGTTTTGAACGGACGTTTTTGTAGTATGGGAAAATGGGGCCGAAGGCTGTGAATGCCAGCCCGAGCCAAGCCAAGACTGACCAAACGGAGCCCAGGCAGGTGCAACAAGAGGGGATAGGGGTGGCGGGGGGAAGCGATGGGAGGCGGAGGCAGGAGGTGGGGCCGGGGCGCACGAAAACTCGGGAACGAGGCGGGGTGCCGGGCACGGGTTGGCAGGGCCGTGGGCGGCCGCGGGAGCGCGCCTAACTAAGCGGTGTGTGCAGTCCAGATGACGACACCCGCTTTCGCACTGGCCCTGCACGCCCCAGCAGCCCCAACAGCCCCACCCGCAGCAGCCCCACCCGGCACACCCCAGGCGCCGCAGCCGCGCCAGGCTGTGCCCGCCAGCTCCCTTCGCCGCACCAGGCGCCTCCCACCCCACCCCATCCCAGCCCCCACCTCCCCATCCTTGCAACCCCCCTGCCCCCAGCCGCCCTAGGCGGCCCCACATCCCACCTCACCCCTCCTGCTCCCAGCCGCCCCAGCCGCCCCCAGCCTGCCCACACTTGGCGGTCTCACCCGGTCTAGCTTGGGCTGGTACTCACAACCCCACCCCATCCCCATCGCATCCCACCATCCGGCCATACACACCTGGTACGCCACCACGTGGTACGCCGTGTCGTTGGGCAGCGCCAGGTTCACGCACGCCACGCTGCTGTTCAGCTGCGGCACCGCGAACGCCGGCATCGCCAGCGTCAGGTTGCGGCTCAGCGCCGCCGGCGCGGGCGGCGGCGGCGCGGCGGCCGGCGGCCCGCTGACGTTCCAGCGGCCGTGCGGCGAGGGCGGCGGGTGCAGGCTGCTGACGCTGACGGCGCCGCCGGCGGCGCTGGACACATTGGAGCTCAGCGTGCCGCTGGGCGCTAGGCGCACGCCCGTCATCACGCCGCGCGTGTAGTTGGCAAGGTAGAACTGCGAGGGATGGTGAGGCGGGAGGCGCGGGAGGCGCGGCGCGTGACAAACCCGGGGGCGGGGGGCGGAGGAGTGAGGGGCTGGCGAGAGTGCGTGTGCGTGGTGGTGTATCCAGTTGCAAGCAGGAGGCGAGGGCGCAAGCGGGCGCGGCAGCGGCAAGCCGTATGGCCCGTCCCGGCGGTGGCCCGGTCGGAGGTCCTTCCCACCGCCCGACCCAAGTCATCATTTAACCCGGCCCAGCCCGGCGCAGGCATCCCCGCGCAGATGTCCTGTCGCGTCCTGCCCTTGGGCCCGTGTCCAGCCGGCAAGGGGCCCCGCAGTCCCGCAGCGTTGTGCCACCTAGCCCGGCCCCTGCCCCCACCAGAGTTGGCAGCGGGTCGACCTTGCCGTGTTGCGATCAGTATGACCTCCCCACCAGCATCACAACACACGGCATACACACGGCATGCACGGCATACAAACACACCTTGTCTGTGTCCCAGATGCTGCGGTAGTTGTAGGCCCAGATGATGGTCCGCTCAACGTCCCGGAATATGGGCACGTCCTCCGCGTCGCAGCTGTCCAGCGGCCGCCGCCAGATCGCCAGCGTGTGGTTGTCCTTGTCGAAGTCGGGCGAGGCCACCTGAGCGCGTGCGGGAAGGGGAGGGCAGTAGGGGGCGAGAGGTTCACTGGGCGGTTGTGGGGCTGCAGGGGCAGCAAGGCTGGGGTGGTGGATGGGTCGGGTGGGCTGTCGCGGGCAGGGTTTGTAATTGCAGGTAGCGCCTGGTCGTTACGTTACTGGCGGCGAATGGCGGCAGCGCCAGCTGCTGACACGGTTGCTGCCCGGCAGCTCCGCATCACCCCGCCCGCCGGTTGTTTTTCACAAGCGAAGGCGCCCCCCCCCCTTCAGCCAAAGGCCGCGCGCTCACCAGCACGGCGTTCTGTTCCATGTCCAGCATGGGCATGGAGTAGTTGGCGGTGAAGTAGTCCCTGTGAGAGAGAGAGAGTGTGTGTGTGATGTGTATATGTGAGTGTGTGTGTGTGTGTGTGTGTGTTCGTGCCGACTCAGGACAGAGGGCCCCTGCGATGTGGCTGAAGTCGCGTTTGCCGCTGCCGCTGCAGCCCCAGCTCACGCACGATGCGCACGCGGCACGCGTGGCAGCGCCACGCTGCAGCCCCTGGGGCTCAGCTGAGGCAGTCCCCTCCCCCTCCCTCTCGCCTCCACGCCTGCTGTCTATGCCACTACACTTCTATGTACCATCTTTGCAATCCCCCTCCCTCTCGCCCGCCCCGCCCACTCACGCGGCGAGCCAGTTGTATCCCTCTGTGGCGCGGATGATGACGTTCATGTCCACACCCTGCACGCCGCGAGCATGCAGCGAGTGGGTGTTTAGCATGGGCGGGGGGCGTGGTGTTGCCATATTCCATTTGCCGGTGAGGCGTCCTAGTCAGCCAGTGCGTGGTGGTGTGTGTCCTGGCACCACCCCCCTCCGAGCACGGCCCCGCCGCGGAGCACTCGCAGCGCATACGGCATGCCGGAACAGGCGGTTGGACCCCCCCGCACGAATCCACCAAGCACTCACGTTCATGCCGACATCCGAGATGCCAATCGCCACCCAGGACATGTATCCGTCGCCGTCGGGCGCCAGCTCGAGGTATTCCACACCTGCAGAGGGATTGGGGCGGTTTTTGCGGGGCAGCAGGGCGGAAGCGGGCTGGATAGGCGCTATTAGCGCACGCGCCCAGCATGACCGGCAGGTGTGCCAGCCTGCATATGGGAGACGCGGGTCCTTTCCCAATGTCCCGCGTTTGCGGGGGACGGGCCGGCGGGAGGCGGCGACGGGAGCCCCGCTGGCCACTTTGCGCTGGCCCCGAACCCGACGGGCTGGAGGACACAACGTACAGCTCTGCATAAATTAGCTGTGTTGACCCAGCGCAAAGGACTCTTCAAAGCGCCAGACTGCGAACGTAGTAAGCTTTGCGCGCTGGTCCCATCATCAGAATCACTTGCGCGCAGGGGCTCACCGTCATCAAACACCGTCCTAAAATGCAGCACGAGGTTGGAGTCCAACTGCAAGCAGAACGGATAGTCCTGCTGCGCTAGGTACTTGTAACATTGGGCTGCGTTCGTCCCCGAAGCCAGCGCCAGCAAAAGAATCGCGGTGAGCGCGATGGACCCCTGCAGGCCCACGCGCAGGGGGCGCGCCATCCCCCCTAAGCCTAGAAAACTAAGCGTGGATCGCAGCGGGGTTTGACTTGGTGGTCTTGAAGAAGTCTTTGGAAGAAATTGCAGGCCGGTTTGACTGAGAGCTCCCTAAGTCGCAGTTCGTATCTGTCTTAGATGCACAACTCTCTGTAAGGTGCGGCCGCTTACAACCGGTGACTGAGCGGCCGAATGCGCCGCGAATGTTTCCTTCCATTTTTTCCATGCATCTCCATGCCCCTTGTTGCATAAAATTCGTCCCTTTGTGCAGCATCAATCTAGCAGCACCACAATTAACCAAGCCTGAGTTTTTGTTTACGCAGCTGCGCGAAGTCTCACTAAATTTGGGGGCAAGAATCAGAACTATGTTTGCGCCGGCCCAGGCGCCTGAGAGCGGCGCTGTTACTGAGGCTCACTCATGGTTGGCGCAGCTGGTAGGATGCCGTGGCGTCGGGAGTGCCTTGCAGCGTCCGCAAATGCTGCGGCCGAGCGTTGGCAGCTCAGGGCTTGCTGTCTCTGCTCTTGCAGCTGACCAGATGGGCTGCTCTCTGAGGTGTCACGGGGGGTCTCGCGTCGCGTGAGTGGGGGTTCCACAGCTGGCGCAACACCCTTGACACTAGCGCGCCGTTTCCCCCGCCACACTCGCAGTCCGGTTCGCTGCTGGGCGTCTGCTACCTGCTGGGCGCGATGTGGGGCATCAGCTGTGGTCTCTTTAGCGTGGGCTGGGAATTGCTGCGGCTGCTGACGGCGCGCACCCGCACGGCGCCCAGCAGCCTCGTGGCGCAGGAGCAGCAGCAGCAGCAGCAGCCCTCGACGCAGGCTTCCGAGCCTCAGACCGCCGCTGCCAAGCCGCCCACCACGCCGACGCCGGTCGAAAAGGCACCCGCGCCCGCGGCAGCCAGTCCGCCGGCTGCCCAGCCCACCATCGCCCTGGCGGAGCCTCCGGCGGGGCCCGTGGCTGAGGTGGGCAGCGTGGCGGGGGCCTCGGCCGCGGCGGATCCAGACACGAAGGCGGCGCAAGCGGCGGAGGCGGGCCGCGAATGGCTCGCTCGCCATGGGCAGCAGCAGCAGCAGCATGCGGCACTTGGGGCGGCGCTGAAGGCATTGGCCGAGGGCCTGGTGGCTCCCGGCCCCGGCGGAGCTTCTGCGGCGTACGCCGACTCTGGGCTGTTGGGGCTCAAGCCGCGGTGCGCCGGGCCGGAGGACGGCGAGCAGAGCGAGGGCGGCGGCAGCAGCGCCGCCACCACGGCGTCCTTCTTCACCGCCACCAGCGCCGACCCCATGTCCCGCCGCTCCGAGTCCCCCGTGACGCCCGTCGCCGGCGCCGGCCGCGGCGTCGTCGTCGGCAGCGGAGACTGCGAGCCGGGCAGCGGCGGCTGCGCCGGCAGCATGGGCGAGCAGGTCGCAGCCTCGGCGCGGGTGGCCGTGGCGGAGATGGGCGGAGGTGACGAGGGCCAGGCGGCGGCGGCGCGGCCTGCACACAAGCGCAGCCACCACGGCCATCGCCGTGGGGGTGCCAAGGGCGCCGCGCGCTGACGGGCTCGTGGCGCAGGTGCGAACGTAGCGTATTGGAGAGGGCAGGGTTGCCGGCTGCAGCACAGCGGGAAGCAAGAGTATGGTACAAGAGAGGGAAAGCCAAGCGACTGGTGCGCAAATCTGCTTTTATGGCTGTATTGGTTAGCTGTGTGCATGCCCGTGCCTGTTGCACGTGCAGCGCAGCACACAGGGGCTGATTCTTTTTGCGCGGATTGCGCAGGGGGGGGGGGGGGGTGTGAACACCAGCCCAATCTAAACCCAAGCGAAACTAGACAAGGGACAGGCAGGGGGGGGCAGCATGCATTTCCTTTTTAAAGAACTGGAAGGCGGCGCCACCGCACATGCGGGAGCGCGCGCGGTCATATGCCGGTGTGGTACGAGTGTGCACTGAACGAGGGCGCACATAGCGCTGTAGACTGCGAGGCTTGGTTGCAGTCTCGTGCTACTGCTGCGGCGCTGTGCTACTGCTGCGGCGCTGGTGAGGTGTGCTGAGCCAGGGCTGCGTCAGCCGACCGTCTGCGGAGCCAGGTGCGCTGCAGATGAGGCCAAAGGCAGTGAGCGAGAGCAAGTGAGATCGGGGCAGCCAGGATGGAGGTGTAGTCGTAACGTAGAGCGGTGTGTGTTCACTGAGGGTTGTATTGTAACATCGAGATGAAGCAGCATGCTTAGTGCAGCAGTGCAGGCACCCGTAGCCAGATGTGCAACTGCCTGCTGTTGTGTGTGAGCCTGGAACTAGAATACCAGTATGGCGCAGGGGGGTCGCAGGCAAGTTTGCCTTAGATTTTTTGTTTGTGAGTGGTTTGGGACGCTGTGTCGGTGAGCAGCGGCCCGGCGGAAGGCCAGTGTGCGTGCTGCGTTGCAAGGTTGGATGACTTTTCGGCGTGTGTTTGTGACCCGGCATGAGAAGCAAACTCCTGGCGTCTCATCAGTCATCACTCTAGGTGGTGGCATGGCTAGCGGGCAGTTGGGAAGGGCGGTGGACGTCATAGGGTAGGTGAAGTGACGTCAGGGTGGTCACTGGTCAGGAACGTGTATGGGGGGGGGGGTGGCCGGGGTTCGGGGGAGCGGAAGGTTGAGCTAGGTTGATAGCTTGGCTGACGACTAGGCGCGATGGAGGTTGGAGGTTGTAAAACTTGTGATCCAGGGCGGCACGCAGACTGCCACCCGAAACCCCTTTGCAGCGCCGGGTCGGGCCGGTCACGCCATGCTGCAAGCCGTGGCGCGGTTGTGTGGAGGAGTGGGGGTGCCACCCTCTTATCATCTTATGTTGGTGATGGTGACGGGCTCGCCAGTGGCCGGAAAGGGCTGAAGGTGCCGAAGACGGCGAGTGGCGTGGGGCCGTGTTGGAACGCCGGCTGCACAGTAACACAGAGCATTGGCTTGACGGGTCTGAAAGAGTCACAGAGTCTCCAGCTCACAGAACTTGCCTCTTGCGACGGCTTTGCGTGCGTTGGGTCAGAGGTCGACCAACAGCTGTAACACAGCATCGGCTCTTGCGTCTTGGGCGTGCATGCCTGCCTTTGCCTGCATGGGCCGCTAGCTGCACACGCCCGACGCCGTATCGCAAGGACGCAAACCAAGCATCTCGACCAGCGTCCAAACCCGCACGCTGCCGCCTGTACCGCTGCCGCCCGGCGCCCCAGCCGCCTGGTGGTGTGCCGGCTGGGCTGGGGCGCCCCGCTGGCAGACCACTTGGCTTGCACGCCCCACTGGTGCTCGGCATACCGGTATCTGCGGCGTTCCGCCCGCCCGCCCGTCGCACGTCCCCGCGGGCACGTCCGGCCCCTTATCCTGCCCGGCTTCCCCCTAGTCCTGATGTGTAGCAGGAGACGCCGTAAAAGGACTTGATGATTCGAGCCGGGGCTGGTGAGGGCAATATTCACGTTTGTGGGGGATTCATCCGCCCGCATGATGCGTGGGGCTGCCTCTTAAACACAGCACACCCAGTAGGCAAAGCGGCCAAACTTCCAAACCGTGTCGATCCGCTTCAATCCACGGCATATCTGCACCTTACGCTCACTTCAGCACTGCATGCCTTTTTGTGCGGCACACGTATGGGCACGTGCGGGCCGGCACGTTCGACGTTTGGCCCCTTATCCTGCCCCGCTTCCTCCTCCTCCTGACGCGTAGGACTGCACACAGCGCACGCCCTAGGCACAGCAGTCAAACTCGCAAGCCGCATCGGTCCCTTTCAAGTTTCAATCCTCGCGCCGCGCGCTCTGCGGGAGCCAGCAATCCCACAGCCCCCTCGCCCCCAGGTCCACATTCCCGCCGCACAGCACCACGCCCACCCTCCGGCAGCCGCGCGTGTGCGTGTTGGAGGCAAAGGCGGGCGACAGCACCGCCGCCAGGCCCACCGCGCCGCTGGGCTCCACCACGAGCTGTTTCGTTGGGTGCGGGAATGGAGAGGCGGCGAATGTGAATGGGGTTGAAGCAAGGGGAGGGCATACGAAACTTGGGCGGACCTCCCCCGCATTTCGCTGTACGAACCTTGCACCCCCCCATTCCCATGCATTCACCCCTTCGCAGCCGCCCTTCCCATCCCGCCATTCCATGTTCAAGGTGCGCGAGCGTTTACGCCGAGTGTCGTTGTCCATCCATGCGGCCCCGCCACTTGGCAACGTGTCAGCATGGCACCCCTTTCTCCCCCCTCCCTGCCCCAGAGCTCCCGGCACAGCCGCCATCCACACTCCCACCCACACCCACACCACACTCCCACCCACACCCACACCCACACGCACCCACCTTCATGCGCTCCATGATGAGCCGCATGGCGCCCACGATCTCCTGCTCGTCCACCACCACCACCGCATCCACCAGGTCGCGCACCACCGGCCACGTCAGGTCGCCCAGGCGGCCTGGCGCGGCGGCGGGCGCCGGCGGAGAGGGGGGGGGGGGGGGCAGGAGGCGGGGAGGGGGAGGACGGGGATGATGAAAGATGAAGGGCACGTGGACGGCGGCGATGTCAGGCGGCCTCTGAACCCAGGGGCCTGCTACGCCCGCCCAGGCCTGCCGGACTGGGCCTTGGAAACACAGGTGCGGCACGCACCCCCAACCCCAACCCCGCGCACCCCCCACCCCACCCCACCCCACCCCACCCCACCCCACCCCACCCACACACACACAACCGGCACGCCCGCTCCCGCCACACGCCACTCAACAGCACGCGCACGCGGTCGCACCCTGCAGCCCGTCCGCGATGGTGTCGGGCTTGGCGACCGGCACCACCCAGCCCGCCATTTTGGACAGCGCCACGTCCGCTCCGCCGTTGGTGCCGGCCGGCTCGGCCGCGATTACCTGCGGCCGGCGCCGTGTCACAAAAACAATAAAATCTTTGCTAGTGCAAATGCAACGCAAATGCGATGCCGTGGCCGTGGCCGTGGCGGCGACGGCCGGCGGTACCGCCAGAGGTGGCGGCACTGGTAATGAATGGAGTGCGGGGCATGGGGTAAGTCGGTGACACCAGCATGCGGCGGTGGCTGGTGGCAACAGCCAGCGGCCCTGCCGTGGCCACCCCCGCCCCGCCCGCTACCCGGGCCTGACCCGGCCTCTGTGCATATCGTACTTTGTACGGCGGGCAGGGGTCACATTCATCATTAGTTAAGACGTAAAGGCGTAGTCGGTCGGGGGCAGGGAACAGTAAGCACACACATGCTTGCACACCTGTATTCCCGGCTTGAGCGCCTTGGCCGCCAGCGCGATGCCGCTGATCATGCCGCCGCCCGACACCGGCACCACCAGCGCGTCCAGGTCGGGCACCTGCGGAGGCGCACGGCCGGCCGCACACCCGAGGTGTGTTAGAGAGCACAAGGGAAAACGACAAACAAGAGACTGTACCCGAGGTGTGTGTGCGTTTGTGTGCGTGAATGTGTTTGTGTTAGAAGTAGTAAGGGGAAAACGACAACAAAAACTGCGCGCACGGTGCATCCAACGCAACCAACAACGAGGCCTGTGTGTGTATGTGTGTGTTTGTGTGTACGGTGCCGTCCACGTGCACCAGCACACGCATATGACCCGTCGGCCCCTTGAACCATTTGTCCCCTTGGGCCGTTTGACCCGTTGAGCCATTTGACCCCTTGGGCCATTTGACCCGGTGACCCCTTGAGCCATTTGACCCCTTGAGCCATTTGACCCCTTGAGCCATTTGACCCCTTGAGCCATTTGATCCCTTGAGCCATTTGAAGCTCGCACCACGCACCAAAACACACACCGCTGCCCCCTCCCCCCCTCCACACCCACCTGGTCCAGGAACTCAAGCCCGATGGTGCCCTGCCCCGCAATGACGGGGCCGTAGTTATACGGTGGCACCAGTGTGGCCCCCGTGGCCGCCGCCACCTCGGCGCACTTGGCCTCGCGCGCGTCCACCGTGGGCTCACAGAAATAGAGGGTGCCTGTTGACAGGGCGGCGTATGTGTTGGATTTGGAGGAAACGGAGCGGCCCCTCGGCCCCCCGTGGCGTCCTCCACCCCCTCCGCCCCCTCCGCCCCCTCCGCCCCCTCCGCCCGTGCAGCTTCTCCTTGCAGCATGTTTCCTCCCGGGAATGGTCCAGAGCTAACCCCTCAGCCCCCACACACGGCGCGCACCTCCGTACGCCCGCACCGCGTCCACCTTGCACTGCGGCGTGGTGTGCGGCACCACGATGTGGGCGGGGATGCCGCGCAGTTTGGCGGCCAGCGCCAGGGCCGCGGCGTGGTTGCCGGAGCTGCGCCCCGTGGCGTGGCGTGGCGTTGTGTGAGGGGGTGGGAGGGGATGGGAGGGAGGATGGGTGGGTTGCCAGGAGGGCGTGTGTGTGCTGTGCCCCGCTTGGGGAGGCAGTGGGGCTGCGGCAGCAAGTGGGCGCAAACAGGCACCTGGCCCCGCTCCCCTCCCCCGGAAACCCTCCGGCCCCACCTGTGCGTCACAACGCCCTTCTTGGACTCCTCGTCGCCGAGCAGCTGCACGCTGTTGCACGCGCCCCGGAACTTGAACGCCCCGCTGCGCGGGCGCGAGTTTGGGGGCGGTGAACGTCTTGTCACAGCGGTTGGCGCGCGCGCGTGGCGTGCGGGTATTCAGTTGCACAACCCCCGAATTTCCTCGCCATCCGCAGTGCAAGCTACATGCAGCTCTCTCTCGCGCGTGTGACAGCGCTTCGGGTCGCTGTCCGCCCACGATTGTGGGGGTCGACATCGTGGGTCGACATCGGCACCTTCCATACTTCGCTAGAAGGCAAGCGTCCCGAAACTTCACTCACGTCCGCTGGAATATCTCGCATTTGAAGAACAGCTGTCTCCCGCCTGCCATTTCATTCAGCGCTGAGCAAGTTTGCACTGGAGTTACGTGCGCGAAGGGCGCGATTCGTTTTTGCGCTGCCTGTATGTCTTCTAGCGATGCAGCATATGTGCTATTGCCGGTCATTTGCGGGAGGAACCTTTCCGGAAGACTCAAGTTGTGACCCAACCTCAGCGCGATTACTATTGGATGTGATCAATCAAAGTAAATCTCAGCGTGTGATACGCATTACTAATATGAGTTGAGTAGGGGAACTGGGTTCGGCGCTGCCCCGATCCGGCGCTGCTACTGCCACGCGGCATACCCGGCACGCGGATGACACGCCCGACGCATTAAACGATGTTATGGCCGAGAACGCAAGCCCCATCGGGACTCCCTTGTCCGTCTTTGCCAGCTCTACGAGCCCTCAACCCCTCAATCAACCTCCTTTCCTTGCTTTGCGCACACCTGTCCCCTTCCTCTGGCTCCACTCCCCCGCTTTGCGCACACCTGTCCCCTTCCTCTGGCTCCACTCCCCCGCTTGCGTCACTCGCCTGCCATCGGGACCCCTCGACGGCGTGAGCCGGGGAAGCGCGCGTGTAAGCGCACGGCTCCAGTCCCCCACCGGCCCCACGGCCCCACCTGATGCGCCGCAGCTCAGCTCCCCTCACCCCCTCGCCCCTCCTCATGCAGCCCCCGCCGCCTTCGCCCCCGGCCCCGGCCGCGCCTCCTTGGCCCCCGCCTCCTTCGCCTCCGGTCGCAGCACCACCAGCACCTGCCCCTGCGCCACCTGCAGCCCCGGCGCCGCCAGCACCGACTCCACCACACCCGCCCGCGGCGCCGTCACGCGGTGCTCCATCTTCATAGCCTCCAGCGCGACCAGCGGCGCGCCTGCCAGGAATGAGGGTTCCATGTATGATTTGGGAATCAATGACAAGATGACGACGGGGGGCGGGGTCGTGTGTACGGGCAGGGGGCACACGCGTGTTGGATGCCTGACGCGGCGGTGAAAGGAACGACACGCCCGGGGGCATCGCCGCTGCCGCGCGCGCACCTGCGGAGACGGCGTCACCCTCCGCCACCATCACCGCGACCACCCGGCCCGGCATGGGCGAAGCCACGCTGCCGCCCGCCGTGCCGCCGCCGGCGCCCGCCTTGCGGCTCCAGGTGGGCTCGGGCCACCTGTGTGTGCCCATGCAGTATGGCAGAACGGCAGTGCAGCCGTTGTGCACGTGAGGCCCCCCGCACACACCCGGCAAGCAGTGACGTGAAAAAACTGGCGCAGATAAGGATGAAAGCGGGGTGCGTGACAGCGTGACCCAGCAGCACCATCAGCTGCAGCCCCGCCCCGCTCCCGCAGGCCTCCCCTGACCTTACCTACCGCCCCTGGCCCCAAAAACCCGAGCCCTGACCTCTCGCCAGTCCCATTCCCCATTCCCCATGCCCCATGCCCCATGCCCAGCCTCCAGCACGCACGTGAAGTGGAAGTGCTCGCCATCGCTCAGCCACAAGTCCAGTGTGTGCTCCATCGGCACACCGCCGCCGCCGCCACCGCCGCCGCTGTCCTCCGCCGCACTGCCCAGCACCGCCGCCTCCAGCCGCCGCCCGTTGACCTCGGCCACCACCCGGCCCCCGTCCGGTGACAGGCTCGCACCGCGCACGCGCAGCCCCGCAGGCGTGGCAGCAGCGGCAGTAGCAGCCGTAGCGGTCGCAGCGGCAGTTGCGGAAGGCGAGGACGGTGAGGCAGGGGGTTTGTGTGTAGAGTGCTGTTTGTGGTGGCCGTGCGCCACCGCCGCCGCCGCCTTGGCGGCCGCTGCCGCCTCTGCCGCCGCCTCCAGGGATGACGAAGTCCGCTCCACCTGCGCCCACACAGCCGGGGCGGTGCCACCCCGCCGAGGGCAGGCACGGGCGTGTTGACAAGGCGCAGGCAACTAGGGCCTTAGCGGGAATGGGTGTCTGCCCCTGCGAGTAGCCATGACCTAATTGCAACAGGGCGCAGTCGCTACGCAATTGATGTGTGCGGCCAGGTGTGTTGCCCTGAAGGCCCGCAAGCAAGCCACCGCTTGCCGCGGCGCCATCCCATCCGTAGCCCCATTCCTTGCTGACACACGATAGCTGCTATAACTTCTTATAAGCTGTTAGGACAAAACAAGCCGCACTCCACCCTACATCCCTTCCGAAGGGAACGGACACCCACCATGAACTCGCCGCCGCCCAACACCGTCAGCGCCAGGTGCAGCTCCGCCCCCGCCGCCTCCGCGCCGCCCGCGCCGCCCTCGGGGTGCCGCAGGCTGTAGGTGCGCCGGTGGCTGTGCCACAGCCGCCAGCTGCCGGCGCCCCCACCGCCACCGCCACCGCTGCCGGCGCCTCCGCTGCTGGCGCTGCTACTGCCGCTGCTCCAGGGCCCCAGCCGCGCCGCCAGGCCCTGCGCCGCCTCCGCCTCCGCCTGCCGCCGCACAGCCAGCAGGTGCCGCGACACAGCCGCCAGCGCCGCCACCTAGGGGCCAGGGCGTCGGGCGCAGCACCGCCGGGGCCAACAAGCGTGTGCTTCACACAGCGGGCGTTTGCACTGTTCTTGCACCGGCGAGGTCACGTCACTGAGATCCCAGCGATCCAACCAAGCCCCGAACGCCCGGACACCCGCCCCTAACTGACCCCGCCCCAACCCGCCCTCAGCCCCCTCCCCCACCTCCGTTTAAACTGTGCTGGACTATGGACTAAACCCTCCAGCCCGCCCTCTGCTGCACCACCACCACCGCCACCACCGCCACCACCACCACCGCCACCACCGCCACCACCGCCACCACCGCCACCACCACCACCGCCACCACCACCACCGCCACCACCGCCGCACCTCGTCCGGCACGGGCTGCGGCGCCAGCAGTGCGTCGCGGTGCCGCGCGATGAAGGCGGTGGTGAGCTCGGAGCGCGTGGCGGCGGCGAAGTCGGGGTGGGCGGCCAGGCGCAGCAGGAAGGGGATGTTGGTGGGCAGGCCGGCCACCTGCGCGGCGGCGGTGGCGGCGGCGGCGGCCCGGGCGCAGGGGTCGAGGGCGGAGGGCGGGGCGCGGGCAGAAGGAGTCGTGGGGAGGCGGTGGAGGAGCGGGCTTGCGTGACGTGTGCTTGCGCGACGTGTTGCCTGGTGTGGCGCTGCGTGGCGTGCGTATTCCTTGTGATCCCCCTAACCCCCCAACCCCGCAGCCCCCCAGCCGTCCCAGCCTCCCAGGCCCAGCCGCTTCCCGCGCACCTGCGTCTGCCGCAGCGCCGCCACCAGCGCCGCCAGCGCGGTGGCTCGGTCGGGGCCGTGCGTGACCAGCTTGGCGATCATGGGGTCGTAGAAGGTGCCCACCGTGTCGCCCTGAGGGGGAGGGCACGTGGGGGGGGCGGCACGTGGGGTGGCGCGGCGGATGTGCGGGCACGCTGGCGTGGCGTGGGCGTGGCGTGGGCATGAGCTGCGCCAAGGGACTTGACGAGTACCGTAATGCCGGAGGCGGCTTGGCGACCACAGCGCGGCGTCCCCTTCACACATAATTCCTGTGCTCTTTTACACATACACAAACACGCACCGCCCTCACCTCCCGCACGCCGCTGTCCACGCGCACGGCGGCGTTGGTGAACGTCTCCGCGGAGGCGGGCGTGCGCCACCGCCGCACCGTGCCCGCGCCTGCGGCACACGACGCGGCACGCAGCGTGAGTATGTGCGTGTGCTCCCAAACATGATATACCTAAACACTAAACAGCGCAACCCAAATAATACTGTCCTCGACTCCCATCGTTTGAGAAGACGTAAGCTGAACCCCTCCCAAAACATGCACGCACGCACGCACGCACGCACACGCACACGCACACGCACACGCACACGCACACGCACACGCACACGCACACGCACACGCACACGCACACGCACACGCACACGCACACGCACACGCACGCACACACGTCCCTACCCGGCAGGAAGTTGTTGCGCGGGCTCTCCGCGTAGATGCGCGCCTCGAACGAGTGACCCACCGCCGCCAGCTGCGCCTGGCTGCGCGGCAGGCGCCCGCCCGCCGCCACGCGCAGCTGCCACTCCACAAAGTCCTGGCCGGTGATGGCCTCAGACACGGGGTGCTCCACCTGGGGAGAGGGAGGGAAGGTGGGCGGGTTGTGGTGGGGATGGGGTGGATAGATGGGGCGGCTTCAACACAGCCGGCGGCGAGGCGGGGCGAGGTGGGGCCGTCTGACCGTCTGAGCGTCTGCAGCTTGGGCTGGCGGTCACAGCCCACGTTTCCTCTCCTGCCACCCCCTCCACCGTCACATGAACGGCTCCCCCCCCCCGCCCCTCGCCCGCCCCGCCCCCCACCTGCAGGCGCGTGTTCATCTCCATGAAGTAGAACTGCTGCTGGCCGGCGGCGGCGTCGGCGTCCGTGTCCACAATGAACTCCACGGTGCCGGCGTTGCGGTAGCCCACCGCGCGGGCGGCGCGCACCGCCGCCTCGCCGATGAGCCTGCGGCCGCAGCATAGGAATAGGGATAGGGATAGGGGTAGGGGGGTGGGGTCAGGATAGGGATAGAGAGGAGAACGTATGGGTGCGGATGGGTGCGCGCGCGTGTGTGGTTGTGTGTGTCGAGCTCAGCCGCCGCCGACACAGCTGCAGGCAAGCCGCAAGGCGGCCCTGGCGCCGCCCTCCCTCCCGCCCGCCCCCCCCCCCCCCGCCCGCCATCCCGCCCGCCTGCCCGCCCCGCACGCGCCTGTGGAATTCGTCAGGCAGGCCGGGCGCGGGCGCCTCCTCTATAATCTTCTGGTGGCGGCGCTGCACGCTGCAGTCGCGGTCGAACAGATACACCGCGCCGCCGTGGCCATCGGCAAACACCTGGGTGGTGGGGTTCCATGCATGATTAATTAAGACGAGAAGATGATGACAGGTTCTTGCAGCAGATCAGGTGGGGGGGGTTGGGTGGCGGGTGTGCAGCTGGCTGGGCATGGTGGTGGTGATGCCCGCGTGGGAAGGCGTGGCTCCTGCCGACTCATCCAGACCCTCCACACCCCACCCACCCCCACCCTCCAACCCCTCCAACCCCACACCCCTACATCCCCTCCCACACCCACGCATACCCCCACACACGCGCTCAGGCGGCTTTGTTCCGTCTGATGTGGTTTTGTGTTTAACACACGCGCTCACGCGCCCACCTGCACCTCCACGTGTCGCGGCCGCAGCACGTAGCGCTCCAGCAGCAGGCGGTCGTCGTTGAAGGACGCCAGGGCCTCGCGCCGGGCGGAGCTGAGGGGGGCGGGAGGTAAGGGCGGGATGGAGGGCGTGGGCGTGGGCGTGGGTCCACGGTGTGTGATGAGGGAACTGTCGTGCCAACGGGGGACTGGACTGGCTGCGTCGGGTGCATCCACGCGCGCCGCCCAGGGCTGACCGGGCATACCAGGCCTACACCCGCGCCAACCCCCAGGCCCAATCCCACCCCCAATCCCACCCCCACCCCCACCCCCAACCCTCACCCCAACCCCAACCCGCAACCCAAGGCGGCCGCCCCCCCCCCCCGGCCGCCTCACGCAATGGCCTCCCGCAGGTCGGCCGGCCCCGCCGCCAGCTTCATGCCCTTGCCGCCGCCGCCGCTGACGGCCTTGACCAGCAGCGGGAAGCCCACGCGGGCGGCCTCGGCCAGCAGCCTAGGGGGGGGGGAGGCATGGGCGGGCAGGGGGTTTGTCGATGCCAGCCCAACCTAAATACAAAGCAAGACGGCAGGCAGTGGGGGCCAGGCAGCGGGCGAGGCGGGGGCCAGGCAGGGGCCGGGCAGGGGCCGGGCAGGGGCCATGGATATGTAGGAGTGCGTGCGGAGGCGCCGGCACCGGCGGCGTGTACACGGTGCACCTGTCGAGGCGGTTCCTGGTCCCGGCTTAGGCCCGTCAGGCTACTCTAAGCCCCCTGCTAAGCCCCCGCTTAGCCTCTTCCCCCAGCACCGGCACCCGCACCTGTCCTCGCTCTGGTCCTCGCCGTGGTAGCCCGGCACCACCGGCACACCCGCCGCCTGGGGCAGGGGCGGTGGGCGGCGGAGGGGCAGGCGTGGGCGTGGGCGTGGGCGCGGGGCATGCACTCAACCGACTCCAGGGACCCTCACTCCAGCCACCGACCCCAGTCCAAGCACACGCGCACGCACAGTCTGCGTGTTTCCTCTCTCGTGTTATCTAACACACGCGCACGCCCCTCTCCATCCCGCCACACGCACACACACGCACACACACGGCCGCACACGGCCGCACACGCCGCACCTGCATGATCTCCTTGGCTCGGCTCTTGTCGCCCATGGCGCGTATGGCGGCGGCGGGCGGCCCCACGAACGCCAGCCCCGCCGCGGCGCAGGCCTCGGCGAAGGCGGCGTTCTCGGACAGGAAGCCGTAGCCGGGGTGGATGGCGTCCGCGCCGGAGCGGCGGGCGGCGTCCAGAATGGCGTCGCCGCTGCGTGTGTTACGGGTGGTGTGTGTTGCGGGAGGTTGTTGGGATGTGGCGGGGCGGGGCGGGGGTTGGGGAAGTGGGATGGGGGTTGTGGGCGTGTGGCAGGGCGGTGGCGCGCGGGTGGGTGGGGACTGGCGGGAGTTGGACGTGTGTTAGAGTGCGTGGTAGGATCCGCAACCCCGCCGAAGGCACCCTATTCGCGCCCCGTCTCCCGCCGTCCCTCCTGCAGCCCTCGCGCACCGCAGGTAGCTGTCGCGCGCGGCCGCAGCGCCAATGCAGAAGCTCTCATCCGCTAGCTCCACGTGCTTCGCGCGCCGGTCCGCTTCCGAGAACACCGCGACAGTTGGCACGCCTAGCTTGCGCGCCGTGCTCAGGATGCGGCACGCGATTTCGCCGCGGTTGGCTACCAGCAGCTTCTTGACCATTGGCGAGGGCTCCGTAGCGGAGGTAGCGAAGCCCAGCGCCGCGAGCTGCGAGCTAGGGCTCGGGCCTGACGATGCATTCGCGGGCTGCAGCCGTGCGCGGCGCAGCAGCGACTGCGTGCAGTGTCGTGTGGATGAGCCCTGGCGTCCTAGGGCCGACAGCCCCAGCAGCCAGGCGCCTGGTTGCATTTCGCTGCTCCGCGACTTTTCAGTTTTCCTCTACTGCTTGCGCGCGTTTTCTTGTCGTGGCCGGTTTGCGTCAAGTCTATGGGCAGTGGATGATATGTCAACAACAATGCGTATCGCGCCGAGAGCTTGTGGGAATAGTAGTCGAGTTCGCGCGCTGACCTGGAATCGTGTCAGTTGCATCGGGCAAGGCAGGCGAACCCTACATGCGTCGCCCCGCCCCTGCCTGCCCCGGCCGGCCCCGGATGTGACCCTCAGGGCCCGCGGTCGCATGAGTTGCACCCCGTAGGTTGAGCCGAAAGAAGGAAGGCAAAACAGGAGCATAGCATTGTCATGCCGGAGAGTGCACACGCGTGCACATAAATGGCTGTAAATGGCACGCCGTGGCAGCCCGCCCAAGACCCCGCCTGCGCAAAAGGCCTTCTCGGCCCGGTGCGCCAGCCCGGCACGCTTGCTCTGTAGGCATTGCGGCGTGCGAGGGTTCGACGGTTGGGCGGGTGACGGGTGTTGTCGGGCGGGCCTGCACCCATGGAGTGACCGTGGGCCCAGACAGGGCCCGCATGGGTTGGCCGCTCCCGCCAAATGGCCAGCATTGAGCTAGACTCCGTCACCTTGCTCCGGTACCCATAAGCATTCGCTACGCGACGTTAATTTGCCGTATAAAATCCACATTGCGAACACTTGTTCTGAAGGACCGGCACTGGTTTAAGATCGTGCATCTCACGGGCTTGGGCCCCGGAGCCCTTCCCTTTGACTTTCGCATTACGTTCTAGAAGTAAACTAGGCAACCATGTTCGGAGCCCAGGCCCAGGCGAAGCCTGCGCACAACCCGAATGGCGATTTGGAGGTGCCGGCGCCAGGCGACATGGATTCCATTAGCAGCCTGACATTTAGCCCAACGAGTGACTTCTTCGCGGTCACTTCTTGGAACAACAGCGCCTACGTGTGGCAATACAACCAGCAAGGGCAAACCTTTGCCAAGGCGCAGAACGCTGGCACGCAACCAGTGCTAGCGAGCGCCTGGAAGAATGACGGCAGCGGCATTTTCCTGGCGGGCTGCGACAAGGCGGTCCGGCTGTGGGACTTGGCCAGCAACCAGGCGGTGCAGGTGGCGATGCACGACGCCCCCGTCCGGGCGGTGGCGTGGTGCCCGCAGATGAACCTGCTCATCACCGGCTCCTGGGACAAGACGTTCCGCTACTGGGACACCCGCTCGCCGACGCCGGCGCACACGGGGCAGCTGCCGGAGCGTGTGTACGCGATGGACTTGCGGGAGGACCTGCTGGTCATCGGCACGGCGGACCGCAGCCTGCACGCGCTGTTCGTGACGCAGCCGCAGCAGATCAAGACGCTCGCGTCGCAGCTGAAGTGGCAGACGCGCTGCGTCTCGGTGTTCCCGGACAAGAAGGGCTTCCTGGTCGGCTCCATCGAGGGCCGCGTCGCGGTGTCGCACCTCAGCGAGCAGGACCAGAAGGACAAGAACTTCACCTTCAAGTGCCACCGCCTGGAGACAGACATCTACTCGGTCAACACCATGTCCTTCCACCAGCAGTACGGCACCTTTGTCACCGCCGGCTCCGACGGCACCTACAACTTCTGGGACAAGGACTCGAAGCAGCGCCTCAAGGCGCAGGCCAAGGCCATGTACCCCAATGGCCAGCCCGCGCCCATCACCTGCGGCGCCTTCGACCGCACCGGGCTGATCTACGGCTACGCGCTGAGCTACGACTGGAGCAAGGGCTACGCCGAGTACAACCCCACCACCATGAAGCCGTACATCATGCTGCACTCGTGCAAGGAGGACGAGGTCAAGCCCAAGCCCAAGCAGCCCACCGCCGGCCGCAAGTAGACGGGGCCGCGGCGGTGCTGGCGGCGGCCGCGGCTGGTGGCGGCAGCGGTGGAAGGCGGCGGCAGCCGGCGGCAGCGGCCGGCGGCAGCGGCAGCGGCCGGCGGCAGCGGCAGCGGCCGGCGGCAGCGGCCGCGACGGCGGCGGCGACCGGCGGCGCTGGCTGGATGGCGAGCAGCGGGAGCATGGGGTGGACGAGGAGCTGCGGTGTGGAGGCCGCGGCAGCGGCGTGGGGCGTTCCGGTGGCCGCTGCGGCGCGGTGGTGGCAGCGGCGGCGGCGCAACAACGGGGTTGGTGTGGGCGGACGCGGCGCCGCTGGGACGGTCTGGCGGCCACGTCCGGCTCGGGCTCGTGCAGCAATGGCAGCTCTAGGCCTCCGCTCGGGCTCAGGGGCAGCGTGCCGGAGCAGGCGGCGGGCGCATGCCAGGGCACGCCGGTCGCCCGGCCGCGGCCCCGCCGTGACTGGGCCTCTGGGCTGACAGGGCTGTGTGTGCATGTTGACTCTGGCTGCAGCGAGGGCTCGTGCACCAGCCATCGGCTGCCACGGCCGGCGGCTCCTGTGTTTGGGCCGGGGCTGCTGACGGGTGCGCGGTGGCTGCTGGGCGGGGGTGACAGGTAGATGCAAGGAGCGGGTGGTTTGAGCGTCACGGAGAGTGTAGATAGAGAGCGGTCCGGATGCGTTCAGGAGCGGCGGCTTGGCTGCAGGCGCGGCGCCGCCGTTGACTGAGCTTTGGCGCAGGTGGTGGGCTGGGTGAACGGACGGACGGGCTGCGTCCGGTGTTACAGACCAAGAGTGGTGATTGCAATTGAGGTCTTGCAATGGCGAGCCAATACATTTGATCCTAGAAGCGGTAGATGTGTGCTGTGTGCCGTGTTCGAAGTTAGCTAGCTGCGCAGACACAACCAGGATAGTGTCGGACAGTACCAGTACTGCGGTGTCAATAGGTGGAGGTGCTGCGGGATTGGAGTCTCGACGTGTTTGCTATTGCTGTCGGCAGCCAATATGCTTTGGACTCGCAAAGCTGGCGATGGGGCCGAGTGCGTACGGTTTGCGGCGTGTGGACTACTACGTGAGGAACTTTGTCGGAACGGGAGCTGCACGCGCGAGGCCGCGGGGCGGGGCTTGACACCCGAGGCGTGAGTCTTCCGCAGGGTGCGCGGCTGTGCGGGGCATGGTATGGTATTATGCATCAGTTCTCAGACATTGCAGTCGGAGGCTGCTGTTCGCGCTGACGGGGTTGCCGGATGATGGAGAAGCGTGTGTGATTGTGAAGGGTATGCGTGCATCTGTAATGCACTTTGCAGTTCGCGAGAAGCGCGTACCGGCGCGGTCGAGTGGATTGCCCGGGGAAAGGACAGCGGTAGCGGCGAAGATGGAGCGCAGCAGGCTTACACTCAAAGTTGCCAGCGGCAGAGGCAGGCAGGCAGCACACATCCAGGTCAGCAGCCCATGTCTCTCACTGTCCAGAGTGTCCAGCTGTTGCATGCGCCGCCAACTAACACTTCAACAGCGCGTACCTCGAACACCTCAACTGCGGATTGCAGGGCGCGCAGGCCTCAAAAGCTAACTTGGGGACGCCAAGATTCGCGCGGTCTCCCGTGGTGCGGGATGGGTTCCTTCAGCCGCCGGGTGCGCAGCAGCCCGCGTGGTCGCGGGCCCGCTGTGTTTTGGAAAACTTGCACACACCCGGCGGCGTCATGTGTCAGCAAGGCCACGGAACCGCGCGCTTGACCCCCAAGCTACGCCTCAGCCTGCAACGCCGCTAAGCAGCCGCGCCCAGCACTATCAAATTTCATGAGTCATCGTCCAATTGCTTATGCGGCGTTCAGCACTTGAGCCACCACACGCGACCAGCAAACGCCGACTCAAACACGGGCCACCATCCACACCATTGGGCGCTCTACGGCCCAATAATGTCCCAGAATGCCCTCTCCCCACATCCTCCGCACTGCTCGGAGCAGCTTAGAACTTCCTGGCCGGCGGCGGCGGCAGGTCGCAGTTGTTGTCACAGTCCGCAGCCAGCTGGCCCGCCACACCCAGCAGCGCCGACAGGTCCGCGTGGTCCGAGGTGGCTGGCGGGAGGGGAGTTACATTCATCATTAGTTAAGGAAGTGGTAGACGGTAGACAATCTTGGGGAGGGGGGATTCCATGCATAATTAATAATTAATACTTAATACGGGCGGAAGGGAGACGCGGCGGGTGGGAAGGCCCCGACCACAGCTGACTTCGACATGCATGCACATGTGGCAGGGACATGCAGGCTGACCGCCCACACCCCGCCCCCGCCCCCCGCCCCCGCCCCCGCCCCCGCCCCCGCCCCCGCCCCCGCCCCCGCCCCCGCCCCCGCCCCCGCCCCCGCCCACTAATGCGCAGCCTCACCCTTGTCGTAGTGGGTCAGCACGGTGCGGTCGCCGTCAAACAGGAACATGCCGCCCTGCTGCAGGCCCTGCGGGTGTGAGCGGCAGAGAGGGGGATGGAGGGGGGGAGTTCATTCCAGAACCCAAAGCAACCGACCGAGTGAACAGAGGAAGGGCGGGGGAGAGGCTCGAGTGTGTGGCGCCCCATCCCACCCTCACCCCACCCTCATCCCACTCCCACAGTCCCACCCCACCCCCACCTGTTCGTTCTTGGGCGGCATCCAGGGCTGCCAGCGCGGCAAGATGTCCATCAGGTCGGCGGTGTTGCCGCTGTCCATGCGGCGCTTGATGGCCAGCGGCGTCTCCACCGACAGGAAGGTCGCGCCCACGCCCTTGGCCAGCCCCAGCGCCGTGTACAGGTCGTTGTTGGGGTCTGCGCCGCGGAGTGCGCAAGTACGCAGCCACTCAGCCAGTCAGTCGGTCGGTCAGTCGGTCAGTCAGTCGGTCGGTCGGGGAGGATGCGTGTGCGGAGAGGAGGGTTGCGCCTGGTCGGCCAGGTGGAGTGGGCGGGGGCGGAGGTCGACTCGACATACAGTGCCGCAAGGGCGGGTGCTGCGGTGTGCCGCGGGGGTGGACCCACACCCGCAGCTGCGTTGCTCCGCGCAGCATCCCCGCACAGCCCCTGGCCCCGGCTCCGTACACGACCTAGGGCGGAGCCGCAAGCGCGCTGCCGCAAGCGTGGCGGAGAGGCTGGCAGCCTGGCACGCACCCGCAAACAGGTTCTCCGCGGGGAACCCAGTGACCTCCACAAAGTCACGGGAGCGCGCGTGCGTGCCGATGGAAACCAGGAAAAGCTTGATGCCCTGCAGGCGCGGGCCAGGGCGCGGGTTGGGGCACCAGGGGGTTTTGCGAGTTGGGGCAGGCGCGGCTTGCGGTGTGGTGCGAAGGCAACCTTTTCACATCGTGCACAGGCGCCGAGACGCTGCATGCCGAGCTGCAGGCTGGATATGCTGGGCCTCCGCCAGCGGCCCGGTGCGAGTTGACCTGGTTGCAGCGCGACCCAACAAAACCGAGCCCAGGGGCCGGTAGGAGCCATGGAGCATGCACCACCTCCCGTCCCCGGGCCGTTGCGTGGTTTGACAGGCCAAACCCCGCTCCCCGACCCCGACCCCGGCCGCTCACCATCTCATCAAGCTTCGGCTTCACATCACGACGGAGCTGGATAGCCAGCTCCCAGCTGTGACAGGGAAGCGGCGACGGCAGGCCGCCAGGAAGTGTCAGTCAGGCGGGGGGCAGAAATGATGTGTGGGGACTGAGGAGGTTACGCGGGCGTGGCAGGGGCCGATGAAGCCTAGCCAGCAAGGGATGATGCCGCTGGCAGGAGGTTCAGGAGCTCACCAGAAGAATCAGCCAAACGAGCGAGCGAACGCGACCACCTGTGGGCGCCAGTGGGTTGGCAGTGGCAGCGCAGCCGTGGAGGTTGTGTGTAGAGCAGGGCAGCCCCACACCCCAGACGAACGGAGCCAGTGAGCCAGCACACCGAACGCCCCAGACTAGCCCCCCTCCCTGACAGTCCTGCCAGCACTCCAAATCCATATCGCCAGCCACTCACAGCTTTCTCATTCTGACCCCAGAGCGATGTTAGGTCCACCAGCTCGCCGTCCGACGACCGATAGACCTACGTCGTCAATGGTGTGGTGTGTAAGAAGCCAGTGCGACACATAACCGCTGGCGCAAGTGCGTTTGCTGCGCTCTGGAAATGTCCGAGGGCATTCCTGCCAAATGCACGCGCACCTTGATACCCTTGATGCGGTTGTACGCCTCGGTGGTGCCATTGGTCGCAACGGGGCCAGTGGCAGCAGCCTGGACTCGGACGCTGAGTGGTCGCGGTGGAGCGGAGCGAATGGGCCGCGACCGGCCTGTCGCGGCACTTCGCCGCAGGCGCAGCGACTGCATTTCTGTTACACTGGGTATACAGCGTGTAGAAGTGGAGTGATGGTGTATAGAAGAAGAGTTCAGGGCGCCACCGGCTGTGCCGTACCGTGCCGATGCGGTACATGTGGCGTGTGGTTGGGGCTGAAGTGGGCTCTCGCCAATCGCACAACGAAGCATGCTGCTGTGCGGCCCCGTCGGGTACCTGTGCGTGTGAAGTTGTCCGTGGGGTTGTGACTAGTGGGGGCCTTGATCCAGACTTGCTCTCCAGCTTGTGCCCAGCTTGCCCGCGTGGCCATACGTGCCCAGATGCTGTGCGGCTTGGCGGACCCGCCCCCTGGCCGGCTGGCCCCCTGCCACGGCCCTGTGACAGCGACTGCACCCGTTTTTCAACTCAGGCACGGCAGGCACCCAGCGTGCCAGCGTGGCCACGCCACGAGTGCCCAGATGCTGTGCGCAGACCCGACGCCTGGCTGTGACGGCGACTGCTCCCGGCCTCCAGCTGGCAGCTGCTCAGCTCAGGCATGCAGTTTCTAACTCTATTTACGGTATTACATTAGCACTCAACCGGCTGTGGCTGGCGGAAACATGGAAGCAAGGACTGCGCAGTCGTCCGACCCCGCTCAAGCTCAGCTCAAGCACGGCAGGCCCAGAGAGGCAGCGGCAGAGACCGCGTGAATCGCCGAGGCCACGCTTCAGCTGCACTTGTGCACTCGGCTACTGTACAGCTCAGTCCCACCTGGAACCCTAGTGAAGACAGCCACCCCCCAGTAAAATCGTCCACCCCCCCATTTTATACACGGACACTGGTGCCCTCACTGGAACTGATTAGCGTACTACAGTGACAGTATTCCAGGTCAAGTCGGCACGTGCCTCAAATTGCTGTTGTATTCCTCACGCCAACGTCAAGTCCTCATCCATGACATCACGCGCGGGTGGTGTCGCGACTGCCATGCCGCGCGCACAGGCTGCACCCGGGGGCACTGGCCAACGCATCGTGTGTATCCATACAGTAATGCCCCAATGTTTGCAAGCCGCGCCGCGGCCGTCCTGCCGCTGCCCCTTTTCACACACACACACGCGTGCCTGACGCACACTACCAGGCGCCGATCAGGCCGTGCCCACAGCCCCCACCTGCGCCGCCTGGCCGCCAGCCTCCGGCTCAACCTTGGCGCCCGGCCGCACAAGCTGCAGCGTGATGACCGCGTCCGCCCCCTCAATAGCCGCCGCCTCGCCGCTCTTGGCGCCCGTCGCAGCCGCCCGCTGCTTGGCCTCGAGCTGCTTGATGTGCAGCTGGAGGGAGTCCATCACGTACTCAGTCTGCGTGCGCGTCTCGGCCAGGTGCTTGCACCGCAGGTTGGCCTCAGCGGTGTCGAAGTTCTCGTCGTTGTCGCGCCGCGCTTCCTTCATGCGGATGATGGTGGCGCTCAGCTGCTCGCCAGCCTCGTTGAACACGGCCTCAGTCTGCGCCAGAGAACTCCTCAGCTCGCGCAGCTCATCGTCGTCTGCCTGCACGCCGTCGCCGTCACCGCCGCCGGCGCCAGTGCCGACGTTGCCACCCGCCGCCGCCGCCGCCGCCGGTGGCTGCTGTGGCGGCGGCTGCGCGACGCCAGCGCCCGCCGCACGCGCATGCTGCTTCAGCCAGTTCTCGTCGGTTTCGTCCTCCTCCGCCTCTCCCTCCTCGTCCTGCTCCTCCTCCGCGTCCTCCTCCTCCTCTCCCTCCTCGTAGTATTCGTCGTCCTCCTGCTCCTCCTGGGCCTCGTCGGCCGGCAGCGCTTCGGGCGGCGGCGGCAGCACGAACGCCGGCGGCAGGGAGTGGACGCCGGCGCGGGCGCAAAGCTTGGCCGCCCGCTCCAGCAGCTGCGCAAGCTGCGCGGCCGCCGCGTAGCGCGCCTCGTAGCCAGCCGGCGCGTCGTCCCTGTCCATTTGGAGGAGCGGGGGCCGTTGTGTCATCATACGGAACCGTGTGTGCGGGCCGGCGCGGAACAAGGGCAGCGGCTCGCACTCGTTCGCCAGGTGCGCCACTCACCACAGCAGTGCGAAGCGCGCCCGCACCGCGTCCACCAGCGCGACGGCGGCGGCCGCAGCGGAGTCGCCGAACTTGGCCACCAGCTTCTCCACCTCGGCCAGCAGCGCCTCTGGAAAGAAAGATGTTGTCAAATGGAAGGTAGCGAGTTAAGCAAAGGAAGTCGGGCTACAGTTCAGGATAAGCTGCTGTTCTGAGTTCAGGATAAGAGTTCTGAGTTCAGGATAAGAGTTCTGAGTTCAGGATAAGCTGCTGCATGGTGTCTCAACCACGCAGTGCCGCTGCAGTCCGGAGCTACAGTAGTGTCCTGCTTCCCCCAGCCGCCGCGCCCGCGCTTACGTGCAGCCGCCGGCAGCATGTGCCGCGCCAGGCGCGTCACGCCCGTCTCCACCAGGTCCTTCATCTGCGTGCAGGAGTACCGCGGCCACCGCTCAGTCCACAGCACGTGCCCAATACCCCGGTAACTAGCGCAGGGATGCAGGCGCACCGACTACACGCCCCACACACAAGCCCCGGGGTCGCACGCCGCACGCACCCGCTGGAAGGAGCCCGTGCCGCGCTCGCTGGCGGCCGCCAGGTAGGTCTCGCCGAGCGCGGTGCACACGGCCGGCTCCACCACGTCTTGGCTCAGCGCCTTGCTCGCCTCCACCATGCCCGACTGCAGCGCCTCCAGCGCCTGGCCCAGCTGCCGCTCCTGGTCGCGGCGCACCTGCACAGGCGGGCACGAGGTGCGGGATTGCGAGTGCCGATCATGCATCGAAATATGCCGAAGTCACCCCGCGGACACGACGTCAAGTTGCGGGAGTTGGCCCCAGCGCCCGTGCAAGGGCGCCCACGCACCTGGCCGTACAGCTCGTCCAGCCGGTCCAGCTGCGCCGGCAGCAGCACCTGGCCGCCCTTGAGCGGCGCCAGCTCCGCGCCCAGCGCCTGCCGCGCCAGCTCCACGCAGGCGTCCAGCTCCGACAGGATGACCTGCCGCGTGGCCCTGCGCGTCATGTACGGCCACACAGGGCGCGTCGCTTCGGCACGCGGCTTGCAAGGCAGCACGGCAGCACAGGGACGCCCGGAGCGGGAGGGCCCCGCCGTGCGACACGAGGTAACACGACTAACACGGCACCCACTTGGTGAGCTGCGGCAGGTCGGCCTGGAACAGGCGCGCCCAGGTGGCGGTGATGCGGTCCATGATGGGCTGGGCCAGCGCGCCGTTCCCTGTGCACCGATGTACAGGGAGTGCGTGGGTTCCATGCATGGGTGGTTGAATCAAAACGAGATGATGCGTTCGTCATGGTGAGTGGGGCCGTTCGGTGTGACAGCAGTGCGCGCGAGGTTCAAGCACCGTGTGGGGCATGTAAGCTTATGTTTTCGCGCGGCGCATCAGCGCCCCCGGCCGTGCCACACACCCAGCGGATAGAGGACTCACAGTTGATGTTGCCGGCCGAGCCGCTCGCGAACACGCCGTTGCGCCGCATCGCGGCCTGCGAGCGGGAGGCGAGGGCGGTGGGGGCTGGTGGGGCGCGGACGGAAAGGCACGTGCGCTGCATGCAGCATGCCCGTAGCGCTCAGCACGCAGAGGACACACACAGCGCGCTGAGACGGGCGCCGCGCGCCTGCTCCTCCACCAAGTTCGCCCCCGCCTCACCCGGTAGCTCATCCAGTTCATGCGCGTGTTGGGGTCGCAGGGCTTCATGTCGAACTTCTTGGCGGCGCCGGGGGCGCGCTCCACCGCCAGCGCGGAGCCGGCGTGCAGCTGCGGCTGCAGCCCAGCCGTGATGAAGGTCTGGTACATGAACGCCACCTGCGGGCGCCGGGCGTGCATGTAGAACACCTTACAGGTGTGTGTGCGTGCGTGTGCGTGCGTGTGTGGGTCTGAGGACGTCTCGCAAGCCGCTCCCCCTGGCCGCTTGCCAGCTGGCCCCGGTGCCCTGCAGTCCCTGACGCCCACACCCACCCGCTCCCGCCTCCACCCACCCCACACCCACTCCCTGCGCCCACACCCACCCGCTCCCGCAGGCAGTCGTCCAGGCGCAAGGGCAGCGCCGCCAGCGACGTGCCCACGGAGCGCTGCACCGCCGCCGAGACGTCGGGCGCGCCGTCCGGCCGCTGTCCAGAGACGACGAGACGAAGGGTGGCGGGTGCTGTCAGCTCGACACACAGGACAGACATACAAACGGAGCAGAAACACCACCGGTAGCCCATGGGGCCATGCCCACCACCTCCTGGCGACCAAGCTCGCTCCCTTGCCCATGTCCAGCAGCACACCTGGCTGAGCAGGGTGCGGCCCACCGAGTCGATGGTGGCGTATACGTCCTGCACCAGCCGCCGCTGCGCGCACACGCGCGCCGCGTCGGCGGTGCGCGTCACGTGCGAGCGCAGCCGTGGCAGCTGCGTGTCGGCGAGCCTGCGGGGCGGGGGCCAAGCGTTGGCCGTGTTGGGTGGGGAGTGGTGGGAGCAGTCAAGCGGCGTTGGAAGGCTGCAAAGCATGTAGAGCCCTGGAGGGGGTAGGGCCTGCCCTGTGTAAGCGCGTAGTGAACACGCTGCCATGCATGCGTGCGCGCACATCCCAGTGCTGGGCACGCCAGGCCCCGCACGCGGCTCCGGAACGCCCCGGTGCGGCGCCTCACTTGGAGAAGACGCTGGGCTTGCGGTCGCGGCGCACGATGCCCTCCAGCTTCTGCGCCTCGCGCGACGACACGCAGAACACGGGCAGGTCGATGGCGTCCACATCCAGGGCCGCCGGCGCGTCGGCCTGGTCGCCGGACTGCTGCAGCATCTGTGACAGCGGTTGGCACGGCGGGCAGCACAGCGAGCCAGGACGCTTAGTCAAAGACGCTTCAAAACTTCACAGCCCGTCATTCGGCAACCCATGCGCAGGCTTGCGCGTTGCTTCGCCCCTGGCCTAGCGCGCTGCCGCGCTGCCGCCCTGCACGCTGCGCGCTGCTGCCCACCTCGATGATGCCCTCCCGGAAGTCCTCCTGCAGGCGCTCGCGGCTGTAGTGGTTGCGCGCGACCGCGCAGATGGTCCGCATCTGCACCTGCGGCTTCTTTAGCCGCTGCGCCGCCTCCGCCTGCACCTTCTCCGCGCGGGAGAGGTCCTGCACCGCCGTCGTGTACTGGCCCCTGCGGCGCCGGCAGCAAGCAAGGTGGACGGTCAAGAGGGATGCACAACCTGGGCGATATAGACGGCGCAGCTACCGTATGCGTGCTGCGCGCATGAATATCGATTGGCCATCAACCTCCGTGGCACGCAGCGTGCACAGCAGCGTGCGCGGCCCCTCCCCGTGCTGCTTGAGCCGCCTCGCATCTGCGGCCCCGGCCCGTACGGCGCACGCACTTGAGGGACGGCATGCTCGCCACCACCTGGCGCAGCTCCTCCATCAGCTCCGGCACCTCCTTGCCGCGCAGCTCCCTGTGCGAGGGGCGCGCGCGTGTGAGGCCGGTGCCGGCAGGACCTGGCGAGATGGATGGAAAGAAATGCCCCCTCCAGTTATGCCTGTGAGTTTGGTTTGGTTTTGGGCTATACTCGCATTCCCCCGTTCGCCTGCCCCCAGACGCATGGTGATGCAGGCAGCGGAAAGGGGCCGCAGCACTCACTTGGGCTCGCGCGCCTTCTTCTGCTTCTTGCCCTTGTCGCCGCGGCCACCCGCCGCGCGCTTGCGCTTGACGCCGCCAGAGCCGCGCCCCTTGCGCCTGCGCGGTCGCTCCTCATCCTCCTCGTCCTCCTCCTCGGTGGAGGCGTCGCTGTCCGCCTCGTCCTCCTCGTCCTCCGAGGGGCAGTAGTCGTCATCGCTGCCGGCGCCGCTGTCGCTGCCACTGCCGGAGTCGTCGCTGTCCGTCAGCTCCTCCTGTTGGCGCGAGCGAGGCGTGGTTGCGTGCGTCAGGTGCTAGAGGTAGACAGGCATGCAACGTGTGATGCTTATGCTTGCACGGCAACAACTCCCCTCATCTTTGTCACACAATGTCCGCATGGACGGCCGCAATTTGCCAGATCACCGTCCGCATGGATGGCATACCTCTCCCCCTCCCCCGCCCCTCTCGACCCACCTCGCTGCTGGCGTCCTCCATGTCCTCGTCCTCGTCCTCGCCCTCACGCTCCTCGCCCTCCTCGCCGTCGCGCCCGCCCTTCTTGTCCTTGGCCTTGGGCGGCACCGCCTGCGCAGCGCGTGTATGCACAGCGGCGGTGCAGTGGCGGTTGGAGACAAAGCAGTACGGTAATGCACACGCACGGACCCGAGCGCGATCTCATTCCTCTCGCATCCCAAGGCTGAGCGTACCAACGTCCTCAATGCATCCCGCCCGCACGCGCTAGCTCCTAACGTGCCTCCCACCGTGCACGCCACGGCCTGTGCGCGTGGCCCCGCACGCCCTCACACGCACCTTGCGCATGAGGTCGGTCAGCTCGTCCGGCTCCGCCACGCCCGCTGCGCCGCAGCGCTGCAGCACCGCGTCCCGGATCTTCTTGGCGCCCTCGGCCGCCTTGCGGCAGCGGTTCAGCGCCAGCGTCGCCTGGCGCCATCATGCAATGCAGGTGGGGCGGCAAGAGAGGGACAGCTTGGCTCGCACGCCCGGGACCAGGCTGCGCCGAGGCTGCTGGATGCGTGCACGGTAACCAGGCTGCTTTCAACCGCCGTCAACCTACGGTATCAAACAAAGCGCTTCATGATAGCAGCCCCCACCTTGCGCTTGGCCTGCTTGGTGGCCTTCTCCGCCGCCAGCTCGCTGTCCTGCAGGCGCATGATGGCCTCGTCCAGCGAGTGGAAGGCCGCTAGCTCGGTGCCGCTGCGGGCGCACACCTCCTCCACGCTCAGGCTGTTGAGGATGTTGGACACCTGCGAGCGGCGAGGTAGGGTCGTCAGGACTAAACACAGTGCAGCGACCATGGCACCGGTTGCCTGGGCCCTCGGTTCACAGGCGTTGTGCCCTGCGTCGTCAACATACGAGGCAAGCTGGGCCGGGCAGAGTACCGTGATGCAGGACACGTGAGGCACACTGCCCTGACACGGGCTTACGTCCAGGTTGTCTGTCTTGGTGCAGATGAAGGTGATGGCGTTGACCTGGCCGTCCATGACCATGCGCCGCTTGAAGTCCGTGCCCAGCAGGTCCTGCGCGTGGAGGAAGGTGCAGTCATGCGACGGGGCGTGTCGGTCGACATCGGCGAAGGCAGAGGAGCAAGCGCCGCGCAGCAAGCGGCTTGCACTTCGCATAGTTCGCAAGGCAGCTACCGGCGCCCCCCTCCTCACCTTGGCCGTCTTGTTGTCCACGGCGCGCGTGATGTCCGCCACCACCCACACCGCCGACAGCCGCCGCATGTACTCCTCCGCCACGCGGCCGCGGGCCTCGTTGGCGTCGCGGGTGCCGGGCAGGTCCACCAGCACCACGCCGCCCTCCAGCAGCTGCGGGAAAGAGGGGCGGGGCGGGGGGGAGCGGTAAGAAGCAGCCGAAGGCTAGTCGATACCGGGGTCGCACATACCATAGCACGGGGGTTGAAGTTGCGCACTGTGGCAATGGCTGTCAGCATGAGCCCTGTTCGCGATGCGGACGGCCGCGCGGCGCTCACCTTCCAGCGGTGCGCGATACGGCAGACCTTGACGATGGGCCAAGCCTGCAGGCTGGTGGCCTTGTTGTGCGAGTCCACGTACACGCCCACCTTCTCCCTGCGTGGCGTAAAGCAGGCGCGGCGGCAGCCGCAGACATGACAAACGTACGGGGAAAGCGCATGGCATTAAGATTGAGCAGCTAGTGCACGTTGGGCCACACACCCGCAACACGCTTTGGCAGGCCGCACCTGAACTTCTTGGAGTCGCCGTGCCGGATGGGCTCCATTTTGCCCAGCAGCTGGGTGATGCGGTTGCTGTGGGCGCGCAGTTTGTCGGCGGTCAGGCCGGGCGAGCGGATCAGCGGCTGACCGTAAACCGCCTCGAGCATCGCCTGTGCACGCCCGTGTGTGTGGACCGCATCTCAGTTGGCTTGCTTGTAGTGGTGCACGCTTGTAGTGGTGCCGTACCATGCCCGCATATTACTCGCCTCGCCCCACGGATGCCGCCATGCAACCCAACCCCACCCCTTGTGCCCACGCGGGAGCGAGCACGCACCTGCGCCACGCCCGCCTCGGACCTGCCGCTGACCGCGCCGTCCCCGCGCACCACCTGGATCACCCCGTGCTCATCCAGCAGGTCGCTCATGAGCTTGTCCAGGTGCTTCTCCCACTCCTCCTAAAACAGGGATTACAGGAAACAAAGATGGGCTCACAGGTGCTGCTGGCCCTCTCCCTCTCCCTTGCCCTGCGCCATGTTCCCATGTCCAACGCACACACACCTTGGTCTGGAACTCCACCTCGGCGTGGTAGGCGGCCGACGCCGAGTACGACAGCTGCGCAGCAAGCGGAGTCGTTGAGGTTGTTAGCCCTCGGCTTCGTGGGGCTTAAGTGTCACCAAGCCAGTGAATACGAAGAATACGGTGCACACCCGCTTGACCCCCGTTGCTCAACCCAGATCGATGCGCCACTGGGCCGACGAAGACCCCCCCACACACACAACCCACAACCCCTGCGCACGCACCTCGATGGGGCACCCGGTGGAGGCGCGCATGGCGTTGGTGGGCAGGATGTCCTCCTCGCCCAGCAGCGCGTTCAGCAGGCTGGACTTGCCTGCACGGCGGGGCGGCGCAGGGCGCGTGAAAGTGGGTTGACGGCCCGCTAGGAGAAAGAGTGGAGCGCAGGGTGCCAAGCGCATGCATATGTGCACTGGCCGCCGCCGCTCACCCGCGCCGGTGTCGCCCACGACGCCGATGGTGGTCCGCGGCATGGTGGCGCGCTGCAGCAGCGCCTGCAGGTCGCCGCGCCACAGGGCGGACATCTGCGGGCCGGCCAGCGGCGTGCGCCCGGCTCCCGCGGCAGGCGCATTGGAGGGCCCGGCGTCCGACTGGTTACCGCATGCTGCACGTGCAGGCAGGTGCCGCACGGGTGCAAGTCAGCATCGGTCCTGCGGTTAAGCCAGGCCCGCTAGAGCGCGCCCTCCCTGAGCTATAGCTACGCAGCAGAAGCGATGTGGGTCAGGCGGTCGCAGTGCCCCGGCAGCGCGCACCTGCCGCTGACGCGGGGAACAGAACGTCGCTCAGGGAGCCCACGATGTCCTTGCACTCGTTCAACACGGCGTTCACACCGCCGTCTGCGGGCGTCTTGGTGGGGCGAGCGCTGGGCGGCTCCGCTCCCGGCCCAGCCTCCTGCTCCTGCAGCTGCTGCTGCTCGCCTAGAGGTGATTCGTCCACCGGCTCATCTTTCACACGGGCATGCTGCAGGTGCGGAGTCTGCTCCTCCTGCGGCTGCGGCTGCACGGGCTGCTGCGCCGGCGCGGGCGCAGGCGTCTGCGCTGGCGCCGCTTCCTCATGCGGAGCCATCAGGTCCACATCAGCCCCAGCGTCGAGCCCTCCCGCGGCATCCGCCTCCCCGTCCATGTGGTCATCCTCCTGCTCGCCGGCCGGCTGAGGCACCGCGCCTGTCGCCACGCCCCCGTCAGCTCCGCCGGTCTGCTGGGCAGCGGCTAGGACCGGCAGCGCATGAGCTCCTGCCGCCTCGGCCGCGGCCGGGCCCACATGAGCGATGACCGCCAGTGGTCCCGGCACAGCTGCGGGTGTGATGGCAGCCGCGGCGCCCCCAGCGCTGGCGCCCGCAGCGGCCGCGGGACCGGCCGCGCTGACGCGCGAGAGCGGAGTGGTGAGGGGCAGGCCCTGCTGGCGTGAAGCGGACGCGGGCGGACCTGCCGGCGTGGCCGTGGTCCCCGGCTGGCTGTAAGTGAGCATGAGGGGGACTGCGCCGCCGCCCTCGGCCGCAGGGCCGCTGGGCTCGCACTTGACGTAGCCGCTCCGGGGCAGCCCATCCGCACCGGCTGCATCAGGGAGCAACGACCCACATCACATCAGGTCAGGAGTTAGGAGTTACAACTTGCGCGAGGCCGGATACCAGGTGCCGCCGCTGGCAGACACCGCCCCCCCCCAACACACACAAGCTGTATCCTCGGCTCACCTGAAGCCTGGGACGCGTCCATCAGGGTGGCGGTGTTGCTCTGCAATCAGGCGGGTAGGATGCAAACTTAATTTGGCGCACTACCCTATGTCAACGTCACTCAGGAGCGTCAGGAGCGCCAGCAGCGCCGGAGGAGAGCCGTTTGTGCTCTGCGCGCGGCTCAGGGTGGCATGAATGACCATCACCACGCTGTTTGTGGGCACGCACCCGCATCAGCGCCGCGCCGACCTCCGCGTCCACGCTCTGGAGCATGAACGCCACCTCGGGCTCCGCGTCGGGCTCCGTCGCGGACGCCGCGCCGAACAGCACCTCGTCACCTGAGGTGGCCGCGGCAAAGCGGGACGCGCTGGTGTTAAACGCCGCGCAAGCGCAACGCAAGCGCACACAAAAACCGAGACAGACGTTGAATGCCAGTAGATCTCTAACCGGCGTCAATTTGAAAGCCCGAGCTCTCACCGGGTACAAGCGTGACCATCACGCCGCGCTGCATCTTCCGGCTGTCGCCGGTCGAGTGCTGAACCCAAGCGCTTGCACCGCGCGCGAGCAAGGTGGCTTGCACATTTGTTGCCGTCCGCTCAACCAGCACAGCATGAAGCGAGCCGGGATTTGCAGGCAAATGCAAAGCTGAAGCGCCGAGCTCCACCGCCGCAATTCCTGCAGGCGGTGGCCCACAACCACTAGCAACAAACCTAAACATGCTGGAGCGGGACTTGACAACGACGCCCTTGGCGTTGGCGAAGTCGCTGAGAAAGTTTGAATTTGGCGAAGTGGCGAGGCTCAGACGCTGGTCGTATATATACAGAGGCTCACTGTGACCGTAAGAGCGGTGTAAGTTTCCACGGAGCGAGCCTATTCAACCCGGCCGCAAGCGAGCCCAATCGCGGCCTGGGCACGGAATTCACGGAGCATGGCCCAGCGCCCATTCGCGCGAAATGATTCGCTCGCAGTCGTACACGGACTCAGGCCCATTTGGGCCCCAGGCCCTTCTTGCACGCTTTGCAATTGCCTTTCTCTGATGAGCCCTGGCAGCGCCCTCAGGCCCTCGCACACGCACTCGCCCATGCTGCCATGGATGCAGCGCACTCCTGCGGACCAACCTGCGCGGTGGCCGCAGGTGCAGCCGCGCCTAGCGTGCCCGCAGACTGCTCCCACAACCGCGCCTCCACAACCACCCGTCTCCAATGTCCTCGGCGCCTAAAACCAAACCATGCGCGCAGGCTACGCCCCTGCGGCCACACCACCGCTCGCCTCCCCCGACGCGCCAGCCGGCTGCGCCTGCCCGCCTTCTGACACCGCCGCGCCGCCGCCGCCATCGCCCCTGGTGTCGGGGATGCGGTGGTACAGCCACTGCATGATGGTGCCAAACGCGTCGTCGTCGGCGTTGGGGAAGCGGCGCAGCGGCTGGTAGGGGTGCTCGGGCGGCGTGGGCGGGATGGGGCGGAGGTCGGGGGGCCGCTCCGCGGCGCTCTTGGAGGCCGCCTCCTGTTCCGTCTGCCGCGCCGCGTAGTGCTCCGTCACGGAGCGGTTCAGCAGCGACCCCGTGGTGTAGGCGAACCTGTGACACCGCGAAGGATTGGGGAGGGGAGGGGGGGAGGCAGGTCAGACGGGCACGGCAAGATGGGGTGGCGCTGGGCAGGGCAGGAGCAGACTGCAGGGCAGGAGTGCAGACTGCAGGGCCGCATCGGCCGTGGCGGTTGGGTCCCGCCGCACCGAAGCCCGCCCCGTGCCGGTCGCGCGGACCGGCCAAGCCGCCACCGCCGCCCCCACCTGTGCCACACCCTCGCCAGGTGGCGCTGCATGTGCGCCAGCCGCTCGGGGCTGACGGCCGCCAGCAGCTGCGGCAGCGCCTCCAGCGCGGCGTCGTCCTCGCGGATGCGCAGGCTGAAGGAGTCCCAGTCCAGGATGCTCTCGAACACCGCCTGCACGCCGTCCATGACCACCACCGGGATGCAGCCGTGCAGGATGGCGTCCTCGGCGCGCGGCGACCAGCCGTCGCCTGGGGGGGCGGGCGGCGGCGGGGGAGAGGGAGGAAGACAGGGCCGAGTGACGCAGGCTCTCCGCTTCAGCAGGGGTGGGTGACGCCAGCACGCGAGCCGTTGGGGGTGGGGGTGCGCGGAGAAGCAGGGCGTGCCGCTGGGGAGCAGCGCGACCCATACGACACGCCACGCACCCGGCGCCACCAGGCAGAACTTTGAGCGGGCCAGGTGCTCCGAGTAGTCTCCGCCCACCATGCCGCCGTGCGAGATGACGATCTTGAAGCGGTTGAACCAGTCTTGCCGCATGGACAGGCTGCGGCGTACGAGCGTATGTGCGGTGTGTGGATGGGCGTGTTTGGAGAGGGCGGGGAAAGTGGCGCACGTGTGGGTACGTGCGGTGGCGACGCGCAGCTGCCTCCGCCCTGTGCTGCCCTTCACCCGCGCAGCAAGGGGTACCCGAGCATGCCGTGCCGTCCCTCCACCACCACCCGCCCCACGCCCCGCACTCACTCCATGATGCGCTGCCGGATGCCGCGGCTGTACTGCGGCAGCCGAAACGCGCCGCTGTCGCCCCTGCACGAGTGGGCGGTACATGGGCAGTAACATGAGTGCACGGGTGGGCAGTGCTGCGGACAGTAACACGAATGAGCTCGATGCGGGCCTGTGCAAGCCCGGTCCCGCCCGTCCGCTCCCGCCTGCCCCCTTCGTCAACTTCGTAATCTTGAAATTCCCAAAGCTCCGCAGCTCCACAGCCCCGGCCGCGCCTGAAGTACAGCAGGATGTCGCGCTGCAGCGGCGGCGACCCCAGCAGCGGCGAGCGCGCAAAGTGGAAGGGCGGCTTGAAGGCGGGGATCACCAGGTCCTGAGGGGGTGTGGAGGGCGGGTGAGGGTGGGGTGTGTGGAGAGGGGTCACTGGGTTCGGTGCGCTAGTCAGAACGGTACAGCAGGTACGGTGTGTGGATAACAGCGGGATAAGGCAGCGTCCATGCGAGCCCACCTGCCCAGCTCTGTTCCCATGTCATCCCCAACCCAGATGCGCCCCAGATGCGGACCTGCCCCGGGCACAGACACGCCGCACCTTCTTTGGGTCGAAGCAGGGGTGGCCCTTGATCGCCCGCGTGTAATTCACGCCCGGCCAGCGCTTGAACCCAAACACCGGCCGGTCGTACACATCCTGTGTTAGAGCGCACAAGGAAAACACATCCTGTGTGTGTGCACGTGCGCGTGTAGTGTCGGGATGTTCTACGCAAGCCGCCAAGCCAGTGGAATACGCCGGCCTACGGTGCCCCTGTCCTTTGTGCGGGCGCAAACGCAGCCGAAAGCCCCTCCTGGCTGCCCTAGCTGCCCTGGCTGCCCTGCCGCCGCCGCCACGCACCTGCAGGTAGGCGGTGCCGGAGGTGTGGTTGGGCTCCAGCCGCCCCCAGTGCGTGAGCACAATGGAGGCGTTGTAGATGGCGCTGGGCATCCAGCAGGCGCCCTCGTCCGCCGCCATCAGCCAGATGTGGTCGCGCCCGCCGCGCCGGTCCCTGCGCCGCCAGGTGGAGGTGGATCGAGTAACTCACGGTACCTCACTGCGCCTGACACGGGGCAGCGCGTGCCCACCCGCCCGCCGGCAGCAGCAACAATGGCCGCCCGCTGCAAGCAGCAGCTGCTCGTCTGCTCCTGCGACCGCGCCCTTTTGTGCCCCTGCCCCTCCACACGAACCGCCGGCCTCACCAGTAGGGCAGGTTGGTCCGCAGCCAGCCCTGCAGCTCACTCAGCATGTTGGCTCCGTGCATGGGCCGGCTGTCTGCGGTGGCGGGGCGGGGGCGTGCACGTGCGGGGCGGCGGGAATTGCAAAACCCCGGCCCAAGCCTAGCTAGAGCGAAGCGTAGCCGAAGCGCACGTGCACACACACTTGGCTCGCTCACCAATGTTGGGCGCGTGCCACCAGGGCGCGTCAGCCCACCCCATGATGGGCCTGCGGGGCATATGGCGGCGGCGGCGGCGGCGGATCAGGTCCCCGGGCAAGCAATGTAGGAGTATGCGGTGGATAGGCGGGGTGGACAGGCAGGCACAGCACAAACAAAGGTAGTGGGCGTGGTCGAAGCAACAGCAGCCGCAGCAGAATCAGGGGAGCTGCTTCTGCAGGGGTGCGTGCGGCCCGGCCGCCGCAGCGGCTCGCTCACCAAAAGTAGCAGGTGGCGTAGTGCGGCACGTAGAAAAAGTCGGCCTCCTCGGGGTCGAACGTCCTGTGGGCGCACACAGCAGCAGTGTGCAGGTGGCAGGCGGGCGTCAGTGCACGGCGTGGCGCAGCCCCTGCCCGGGCCCGCCCCTGGCCGCGCGGTCAAGCCCCCGCCCCCACCGCCGCCGCCCTTCACATGCCCCGCCTGCTGGCGGCGATGCGTCCAAACAACAAACCCGCGCACCCGGCATGGCCTGCCCAGCAGCCTCGGCCCCACGCACACACACCCGCTGCCGCACGCACCTGTGCTCGCTCTGCAGCAGCAGCTCGTGCATGAGCGTCTCCACGCTGTAGGTCCAGCCCGTCATCTCCGTGTTGTTGCCCTCCAGCCAGCGCCGCCACAGGCAGGCGTGGCTGCGCGCGTGGTGAGCAGGCGGGCGAGCAGGCGAGCACCGTGTGAACACCAGGACAGGGGTGAGGAGATGGCGCGGCAGGGCAGGCGGGGGGGGGCGCAGCGCAGGCGGCAGCCATTGATACGATGAGGCGCAGACGGGGCGGGTGGGGGCTCTGTGGCTGTGGCTGTGTCAGGCCTCACCGGGGGACCACCCGGACACCATCACGCCGAGCCGACTCACGCTAGCAGGCGGTATTGCAGCATGCGCGAGGTGTACTTGGGCGGAACGTCGTACACCTGGCGGGCGGGCGCAGGCCGGCGGCAGGGAGGCAACGTAGGCGGGCGGGCGGCGTGTCACCACAACAAAAGGGCTTCCAACGACCCGTAAATCCAGCTCGCACACGCCCGAACCCGCGCCCACGCCATCGGTGGGCTCCCCTGGCCAGCCCCCAGGCCCCAGCACCCAGCCCACCCCCTGCGCTTCTTTGCACCATCTTTTCAAAGCCCCTCCCCACGCACGTAGATGAGCGGCCGGCGGCGGGTGCCGGGCAGCGGCAGCACGTTGGCGGCGGGCGCCTGCACCGTTATCTGCCGCAGCCAGGGCCGCTGCTCCTGTTGCAGCGCTGCGAGCAGAGATGCGATGCGATGCGATGGGGCGTTGGCGGGTTAGCGTATGGGGCCGTGGTCCTGAGCGCCGTTTCACCCTGGCCCACATCACAGCTCGGAACGTGCTGCTGCGGGTGCTACTGCCAGTGCTACCGCTGCTACCACTGCTGCTGCTACCACTGCGCTGGACAACGGCTCGCAATTGCTTACGTGGCTCTACGGGCGTGCCGGCCTTCTTGCGGCTGCAGTCCGCGCCGTACCAGTCCGCATGGCACCTGCACACAGGTGGGCGGCACGGCGGCACCGGCGTTTGAGCGCTGGGCCGTCAGGTGGCTCAGCCCGCCCCACCGTGGCCGCAGGCTTGCAGACAGCAGCAGCAGCCCTGCCTGCGCCACCTGCCGGCCCTAACCCCCGGTCACCTGCAGTAGCCGAAGTGGCACTCGCCGTGCCCGCTGCACTGGTTCATGCAGGTGGTCTCCATGGGCACCGAGCCGTCGCAGGGGTAGGCGATCTCCTGGAAGCAGCCACACCTGCGGCCAGGAGGTGGCCAGGGAGGTTGGGATGAGCCAGGCAACCAAGCTCGTGTGTGCCGGACGCGCGAAGCTTCCGTCCTTCCTTCCCGCTTCTCGCACGGATGCAGCATTAGCCTCCCCACCACCACACCCGCCCATCTGTCTGATCTGTGTGTTGCGCACGCGCGCAGCCACGCAACAAGTCAGTAGGCAGTGCGGTGCCGCAGCACGCCGGCTCGCTCACTCGAATGAAGAGGTGATGTTGTTGCACCAGCCCGAGGGGCCGTAGATGTCCTCGTACTTGACCTGGCCCCACGACCGGCGGCCGGTGCTGCTCTGCAGCGCCAGCACGGGCCGGTGGTGCAGTGCACACGAAGACGCACACCTGGCGGTCGGCCGCGTGCCGTATTGTGGTGCGCTTGTGCGGGCAGGCAAGCAGTACCACGGGTACGGTACGGTACGATGAGCCCATCCCTGGCACGTTTGCGTGCCTCAACCACCGCCACCCCACGACACTAGCCCGCCCCATACACCACACCACACACCACACCACAACGCCCTCACCGTGGACGGCTGGCATCCGTCTGCCAGCGGTCTGCCGTGCTGCACCGGCGGCGTCCACGGCGGCGAGCCGGGCGGCGCGGGTATCCGCCGCAGCCTGCCCTCACCGCAGTAGCAGGCTGCCACATTGTCGTCACAGTACCCTGCATGCATAGGCGGCGCTGGGCACCGTGAGTCCGTGAGCATTGGCGGCATTACGGTACGTAGCCATTCAACGCTTGCCGGCGGGTGGTGCGTAATAGAGCCAACACAGGGGACACGTAACAATCCGCGCTCGCTCGTGCAACCCTGGCGAACTGGTGCCCTAGTAGGCGTGCCCCACCGCCACCCCCACCCCTTGTATGCCCGCCTGCCGACCGACACCCCTCTGCGGGCGGAGCACCGTGCCTCCTCCGCCCCGTCCCCCGCCCCCTGGCCCCACCCCCATCCCCAGCTCCCCGCCGCCCACCGTGGCAGCGCGAGGCGGTCCAGCGCAGGTTGGTGACATCCAGGTCCAGACCGTCGGGCCCGATGTGCGACTGCGGGGGCGAGGGCGGGGGCGAAATCGAAGGTGAGGGCGGAAGGGATCTAGCGCGGATGTGTTGGTGCTACAGCCGGTCAACCCCGCCGGTCCCCACACGGCAGGGCCGCAGTCTCCCCTCCGCTTCCCTCTCCTCCGCTCCGCTTGTGCGCAGCCGGCCTCTCAACGGCCAGCCGCTCGCCGGCGCTCGCGGCAAGCCGCCCACTGCCCATTGCGGCGTCGTCACCCGTAGCCCGCCGAACTCGCTCCAACCCCCTCACCCTCTTCACCCCTCCACCCCTCAGCCCCGCCTCACCGCCGGCTCCGTGACATGCGCATCCGGCTGCCCGCGGTAGTGGTCGGTGCACGGCCGCTTGAACGTTTTGCTGCAGTCGTCGCCGTCACGGCCTGTGCCGGCAGGCACAGCCGCAGCCGCCGCATGGGCGCACGTGGGGCCCGGTCAGGCAGCCGGCAGCGGACAGCCGGAAGCCGGTAGCCGGTAGCCAGCACTCACCACCGGGGCCGGTACGCCCCCGAATTCAAGGCAAGTTGACCCGTTGCTCACACCGGCGTTGCCCGCGCCCCGGAAGAAGCGACTCCTCCCGCCCCTCCCGCCCCCGCCTAGCACATACACACAGCCGCACGGGCGCGCGCGCCTCACCCGCCGGGCACTCGCACAGCCCGGTGTCATAGTTGCAGTTGCCCCAGCCGCTGCAGGCGTTGGGGCACTCCTTGCTGCCGCGCGGCACCCCCTTGTATGGCAGCGGCTCCTGCCGGATCCATTCCCCGCACCACGTGCCCCGCGCCAGCGCGCAGCGCTTGCGGACGGCTGCGTGTGGCGTGGAGCGTGGAGGTGTGGTTGTGAAGGCGGGAGGGCCGTTTGGCAGCGGGCATTTCGTCGAGAGCGCATGGAGTGGCTGCAAGCTGCTGGCTGCTGCCCCACCGGACCACTTACCATCATGCGCGTTCCCCGAAACGTCCAGGTGCGGGTGGCTGGCGTTCGGGGCGGGGCTGGAGCTGCCTGCGGTGCAGCGGGGTCGGGTCAAGAAGAGGGGGCGCTGGCGTAGCGCCGTGTCCATGGCCCAGCACTGCTCCATCACTGCTCAAATCGTCATGTGCCTGACCCCGCCCCCGTTGCCCCGTTGCCCCGTTGCCCCGTTGCCCCGTTCCCCCGTTGCCCCCCTTCTTCCCTCGCCCCGCTCCCCCGTTCTCCTTCCCCGTTCTCCCCACGCCCCATTCTCGCGGGCCCCGTTCACCCGTTCCGCCGGCCCCATAACTCATCGCCGCACCGTTGACGTATTCGAACGGCGGCAGATTATATACTACACCATCGGGTATTTTTATTTGAGGCACGCTGCGCCACCTGAACGTGTACCCTGCCACATCGCTGAGAAATGGCGCGAGAGCCAGCGCCACTGCAAGCCGCGATATCGCCATCCCTAAACTAGTTATCTAACAAATTTGTCATTTTCGCTGCGACACAAGCGATTTGCGTCGATCACTTTGGCAACTTCTTTGTGTGCATCGTGCGCAGTTGAACGCAGAATTGAAGGAGCTGACGTGCGAGGAAGTTATGTTACATATGACGGCGGTTGTCAGTCATTCCAGTCGAGTATGCGCTGCTGTGTTTCGTGCCGGCAACGTCGTACTGCGCCCAGTCGAACGCCCTCCCTCCTGCGTTCGCAAAGCACAGGCCTCCCTAACCTCATCTGAAGTTCCGCCAGTGCGCATAAATCAATACACATCAGTACACGAGCAATGCATCAATCGACCAATCCCTCGACAGTGACACGCTCAGCGCTCGCATTCACGCACCACTCGGCCTCGGTGCCCTCAATGTCTCTGACCCCTCGTCTCTCCAACACATTCCCCTCTCCCCTCACCACACCGTCGCGCCCGCTCACCCAAGAGGCCAATCGCCAGCTCCTTTCACCTGAACCTAGGCCCCACCCCAATAGACCCGATCGCACGCTGCGGCCGCCCAACCGTCACGCCTACCTACTCCCCTGCCGCTTCCCAGCTCCCCTGCCACTGCCCTGCCTCTCCCCTGCCGCTCCCCTCACCCCGCCGCCTTCACCCCCTGGTCTCGGGGATGCGGTGGTACAGCCACTGCATGATGGTGCTCAACGCGTCGTCGGCGTGCGGGTAGTGCGCCACCGGCTGGTAGGGCGCGTCCTCCAGCACCACCTCCCGCGCCTCCTCCAGCTTGTGCTGGTAGCCCTTGATGGTGTGGTCCACCGTGGCCTTGAGGAAGGGGTTCTGCGTGTAGGCGAACCTGCGCGGGATTGGAGGAGGGATTGGGAAGGGATTGGGGAGGAGGGAGAGGGAGGGGTTGGGACTGGGAGCTGGTCGTTGGGACTGGGACTGGGGGAGGTGGGGGAGGGATTGGGGAGTGGTGTGCGAGGTTTTGTGAGGCACGCTTGGGCATAGGTGGCCTCTACCTCAGGTACAGCTGAGGCCGCGCCCACTGACACGGCCGCGGCATGCGTTCGTGCCGTCATACGCACCTGTGCCACACTCGTGCCAGGTGGCGCTGCATGTGCGCCAGCCGCTCGGGGCTGACGGCCGCCAGCAGCTGCGGCAGCGCCTCCAGCGCGGCGTCGTCCTCGCGGATGCGCAGGCTGAAGGAGTCCCAGTCCAGGATGCTCTCGAACACCGCCTGCACGCCGTCCATGACCACCACCGGGATGCAGCCGTGCAGGATGGCGTCCTCGGCGCGCGGCGACCAGCCGTCGCCTGGGGGAGGGGTTGCAAGGATGGTACAGAGACGTATAGCAGGGTAGCAGCGTAGAGGAGGGGCGGGGCGGCGAGGGAGCAAGAGCGCCACCGCGTCAAGGCCGTTCAGCATTGACGCACGTGGCGCCGGATGGGGCAGAGCGCCGCCCGGGCCGGCACCATAGCACCACAGCCCCTCAAGCTCCCCTGGAGCACCCGAAGCATCCCGAGCACCATTAGCCCCACAGGCCCGGCACATCACGACACGACACGATGCCACCGGCGCACCACGACACGAACCCCAAGCCCCACGCAACGCACCCGGCGCCACCAGGCAGAACTTGGAGCGCGCCAGCTGCTCCGAGTAGTCGCCCTTGAGGCTGTCGCCGCTGCCGATAGCGATCTTGAAGCGGCTGAACCAGTCGTGCTTGTGCGCCAGGCTGGCGGGCGGCGAGGCAGGGACGGGGGGCAGGCACGGGCGCGAGCAGAGCGCAACTTGTTGGACACGATGCACAGCTGGAGCAGAGCAGCACAGGCACGCCACGTACGCCGGCCCCTGCCTCCCCAGGCATGGTTTTGCTTGGGCTGGTGTTCACAACACCCTCTGCGCCCTCGCGCAGCGCTGCTGTGCAACCCTGCGCCGCCCCGCGCACCCCTCCGCCCCCCGCCGCACCCCTCCGCCCGCCAGCCAGCCGCACGCCACCCACTGGAACAGCTTCTGCCGTATGCCGCGGCTGTAGTGCGGCAGGCGGCTTGCGCCCACGTCGCCGCGGAAGAAGAACAGCACGTCACGTTCCAGCGGCGGCGCGCCCAGCAGCGGCGAGCGCGGGAAGTGGTTGGGGCTCTTGAAGGCGGGCACCACCAGGTCCTGCGGGGTGGTGGGGCATGAGCAGGGGCTTTGTGAGTGAGTGAGGGACTAAGCCGTCCATGCACAGTGTTTCGTGGTTGGATGCCGCAGCGAGGGAACGCGAGATAGTATAAAAGGCCCCGGGGACCCGTATGCGAAGGCGGCGTGGAGGCGGGCAGCAGCAGGTTGCTGGGCGGGGCGGCGGGCGGCGGGCCGCGGGCGCGGCTGCACGCACCTTCTTTGGGTCAAAGCAGGGGTGGCCCTTGATGCGGTCACCGAAGTCCACGCCCCTCCAGGCGCTGAAGGCCGGCTCCGGCATGGACGTGTAGTTGTCCTGTGGGCGGTGGTGATGGCGGCGGCGGTGGTTACGGCGGCGGCGAGGAGAGGAAGGGCGCGGCGGTCAGACAGCTAGGCCGCGTTGTGCCCAGCAGTCGACGTCCGGCCCCTGCTGAAATAAGAAAGCGCCCTGCTGCCCAAAGCCCCCTACCCCTGGGCCCCCATGCCACATCAGCAGGTACGCCAATCGTACCTGTGTTTACAGCCACACCAACCACAGCCACAGTAACAGGCACACAGCCGGCGCCACAACAACAGGCGCACCAACCGCCAACACGCACACCAACCGCCGCCGCCACAGCACGCACCTGCAGGTAGGCGGTGTTGGACTTGTGCTCGGGGTCCAGCCGCCCCCAGTGCGTGAGCACGATCGAGTTGTCGTACACGGCCTTGGGCATCCAGCAGGCGCCCTCGTCGTGCGCCATGAGCCATATGTGGTCGCGCCCGCCGCGCCGGTTCCTGCAGGCAGAGGCGTCACGGGCGACAGCGGCCGACCATACACCTGGTGTTGGTGTTGTGGACGGGGTGGCGACGGTGCCGCGGGCAGCCGACGCGCCAGCGATTGGGCTGGCGAGTGCACCCCAGTGGCACATGCATGTGAATGTGCGCGTGTGTGCGCGCACGCGTGCGTGTGTGTTAGAAGGCACGTGAAAGACACGCGTGTGCGCGCGTGTGTGTCGCCTCGCCACACGCACCAGTACGGCAGCTTGGTCTGCAGCCACTCGTGCAGCTCGGAGATCATGTTGGCGCCGTGCATCACCCGCAGGCCTGTCCGGCGCGGGCGGGAGTGTGTTGGAAAACCAAGCGGAACAGAGTGTCGGGAAGGTCTGCGTGTACGCCACAACTCTGTGAGAGCCAGAGATGCAAGCGCGCCGGCGTGGACGCGGTCAAGCACGGTGCGGGGCGCGTGCACGTGCCGCACACAGGGGCCTCGGACAGCGGCCATGGCCAGGCCGCGCCGCAGCGAGGCAGCGCGGTCGCAGCGGCCCTACGCGGCAGCGGCGCACGGGGCCGCTGGCACTGTTACTGGCAGGGCCGCTGGCTCAGTGGCTCACCGTTGGGCGAGTGCCACCAGGGGCCGTCGGCCCAGCCCAGGATGGGCCAGAAGTAGCAGGTGATGTACATGGGCACGTAGAAGAAGTCCGCCTCCTCGGGGTCGAACGTCCTGTGAAGGCGGCGGCGGCGGCAGCGGGGAAGGCGGGGAAGGCGGAGAAGGCAGTGGTGAGTGACCCCGGTCAGGCAGCAGGGTAGGCCCTCGCGCGGCACGATGCTGTGTTTTCAGTTCAGGTTGGGGCTGGCTCGCAAGGCCGCAGCCGGCTGCTGGTTCGATTGCGGGCCGCGTAAAACGCCGGCTGCCCCCGTGCGCCGCTCTCTCGCCCGCCGCCGCCCACCGCCCCCCGCACCTGTGCTCGCTCTGCAGCATCATCTCGTGCATCAGCGTCTCGATGCCGTACGTGTAGCCGGTGATGCCCGTGTGGTTGCCGTCGTGCCAGCGCCGCCACAGGCACGTGTCGCTGTGTGCGCGGGTGGGCGGTAGAGAGCAAAAGGGCGTCACGCCGTGCGCGCGTACTTGTGCATGGCAAGCGGGTGTCACTGCGCAGCCGGCGGTCGAGCGTGCGCGCTGGTGCGTGCTCAATGATCGCCAAATCCGCCCGCTCGCTCGCTTGCGTTACCGGGCGCCTGGGGCGCTGCGCAAGCACACACACACACACGCACGCACGCATGCACGCACGCACGCAAGCACATGCACGGCGCACGGCCGCCCGCCCCCACCCGAAGTTGCGATACTGCAGCATGCGTGAGGTGTAGTCGGGCGGCACGTCGTACACCTGGCGGGCGGGGGCAAGGGCGGGACGGGCGGGGGCGGGCGGGCCAGCAACATGCATTTTGGATTCACGCTCCCCGGCTGCAGGCAGACAGGCGGGCAGGCACCAGGCAGGCAGGCTGGCATATGCGGACAGGTGCACGCACGTAGATGAGGGGCCGAGGGCGGGTGCTGATGGGGGGAGTCTCCAGCGCCGCGGGCGGCACCGCGACCACGGGGCGGAGCCAGGGGCGCTCGCTCTCGTGCAGGGCTGCGCGCACAGCGGGGGGCGGGGGCCGGGCGGCTTGGGTAGAGTGAGGAACCGGAAGGGCAGCTCAGCAGATCGCGCTGCACGCAGCAGGCACACCACCCATTTGGTACACGCGCGAGGTCCACACACGCACGCCAGGGCCCCCCTGGCAGACACGCCAATCCCCTACTTTGCCGGCAGGGCAAGCGGTCTGCGGCCCCGGCGGCCCCGCCCTGCCCCGCACCTGGCTCCAGCGGCCCCGAGTCGGCCTTCTTGCGGCTGCAGTCCGAGCCGTACCAGTACTTGTGGCACCTGGCAGCAGCAAAAGGTTGGGTGGCGCGGACACGTGAATGCCCATTGTTGATATTGTGGTACCAGGCAGACTGTACCAGGCAGTGGAACAACATTCCAACCCCGTGTTGCCTTGCGGCGCCCCACAATCCCACCCTGCTCTCCTCAGGCTCTGCCCCGCCTGCGCCACCTGCCGGCCCTAACCCCCGGTCACCTGCAGTAGCCGAAGTGGCACTCGCCGTGCCCGCTGCACTGGTTCATGCAGGTGCTCTCCATGGGCACCGAGCCGTCGCAGGGGAAGGCGATCTCCTGGAAGCAGCCACACCTGCGGCCAGGAGGTGGCCAGGGAGATGTGAAAAAGTAGAGCAAGGATGCCGGCACTTTCCGGCGCACCGACAATGCGGTATAGAAGCCATCCAGCTTGAACGAAACGGCCCTCCGCTCCAAGCTCTCTGGTCATTTCTGCCACCAGAGCCCACCCTCACTTTCCTCCCTCCTCGATCCCCGCCTGCACCCGGCCTGCCTGGTGGCTTTGTCGGGCGCATTGCAAAAGCCGTTGGGGCCGTAGATGTCGGCCCAGGACGTGCCGCCGCCGCCCGCGAAGCTCTTGGCGCCGGCGGCGTCCTGGCGGTGTGGCGGCGGTTGGGCAGAAAGGGCAGGGCCAAGGTGGGCTCTTGCAACCAGCATGCAAGCCTACCGCAAGGCAGCGAGTAGTGAACGGTTGCGAGTTTCCAAGGACAGAGCGTGGCGCCTTGGCCTCCAAACCCCAGCTGACCCGCACACGGACCTAACTGGCACGGGCTAGGTGAGCCCCACAGCCCATCCAAACCAACAGCACACACGCCGCTTCACCGTGTTGGGCTGGCAGCCGTCCGCCAGCGGCCTGCCGCGCTGCACCGGCGGCGTCCAGGGCGGCGAGCCGGGCGGCGCCGGGATGCGGCGATAGCGGCCCTCGCCGCAGTAGCAGGCCGCGACGTCCTCATCGCAGAAGCCTGCGCCCAAGCCGCAGCACCCCGTTGCCGCGCAGGTTCAGTTGGGCACAAGCCGTCGAAAGCACCCAAAGGTCAGGGGTGCTGCCAGCACCCCTGCCCAAGGCAGCTTGTTCTACTCCAAACTGCATGCGCGCGTGACGCCCCACCGCCTGAGGCTGCCCTCCTCCTCCACCCCCCGCCCTCCCATTGCCGGTACCGGTACTCATACATCCCCCTGGACATCAGCACTTCAGTTTCATCGCACACCATCCTCATGGTCGGCACGCACATCGCGCCCGCACACCGCCCCCTCACCGAAGCAGCGGGACGCCGTCCAGCCCTCCACCGTGGTGGGCCCGATGTCCAACCCGTCCGGACCCACAGAGCTCTGCAGGGCCGGGACAGAGTTCAAGGGTACAGGTCGGCCCTGTTCTGCCCCAGCAACACGTGTAGGAAGCGGGAGCCCTCCCCGCCATGGACGGCTCCCCGCCCTAACTGACACACAGCCAGCACCAGCCCACCAGCCCAGCCTTGACACATCCTGACGCCAGCCCCGCCACGCACCACGGGCTCCGTGGCGTTCGGGTTGCTAATGTTGCGGTGCCGGTGCGCGCACGGCCGCTTCACCGGCTTACTGCAGTCCTCGCCGCCGTGACCTGCGAGGGGGTGGCGCGCGGAGGCGCACCGCGGCGCGGGGGTCCGGAGGCGCGGCGTGGGCTCCCTGACGGCCCGTGTGCTGCCGGCTGCTGCCGGCCGCAGCGCCTGACCAGCAGCGCCTAAACATCACAATGACATGGCAGCCGGCCACTCCGCGCCCCCGAACTCCCGTCCTCCCGAGTGTGCTCGCAACCCAGTCGACCCCACCCCCACCCCCCGCACACACACACACCGGTGGCTGCCCTCACCCGCCGGGCACTCGCACATCCCGGTGTCGTAGTTGCAGTTGCCCCAGCCGCTGCAGGCGTTGGGGCACTCCTTGCGGCCGCGCGGCACGGGCCGCGCCGGCAGCCGCACCTGGCGCAGGTACTCGCCGCACCACGTGCCCTTCACCAGCGCGCAGCGCCGCCGCAGGGCTGGGCACAGCAGCAGCAGCAGCGTGCGCGGCAACAATCACATGGGGAAATGGCATGTGCGTGCGTGTGCTTGTGTGTATGTGGTGAAGCAAGTCAGCGGGTGGCACCTCAAGCGCGCGAGCGCGTTCGATTCTGGGTCAACGGGGCGGCGTGTCAGAATGCCTCGGGCAAACATTGGCACAGCAGGCTGGCGGGGACCCGGGGGAAGTGCTGGGTGCCATGGTACTGGCCGGGGGGAACGCCCGGGGGGAGGCACCGCCTCCCTAAACACGTGCCGCCGTACAGTACGGTGGCGCACCTCACCCGCCTCCGGATCTAAATCGTGGTGGTGCTGGGGCCGCGTGGCGTTGTCCTCCGGCCCTGCGGCGAGGTGTACAGCACAACCCCGTTGGACAGTCGTCGCCACCCGATTCCGGCGGCAACAGCCCATTATTTATCAATCACGCCCTTTGCCAACCCAGCTGCTCCCTCGCTTACAACCTCAATACATCCGTGCCGGGCGCTGCCGCGCACCTGCCGGCGCCACCAGCACTTTCGGCGGGTACGGCAGAGAGATGCGCGCATTGGCCGGCATCTCAAAGTGGAGCAGGCTCCGCAGGCCTGCCGCCAGGCCCTGTCGCCCGCCTGCATTCGCCGCACCATGCCAGGTGTGCATTCTAGACTGGGAACATGCAACATGCCGTCGGACGGGAAGGGTTGGGTTGTGGGTCGCCCCGCGGCAAAGGTGCCCACGCCGCCTTTTCCCAACCCCTATGACGCTGACCTCAAGCCTCCGTGCGGTATCCTGTGCGCTGCGTCTTATAACGGCCCCCGCATGGATGGTTACCGCCTACCGCCCTCGATCTCAGACGGCCTGCGGTGTCCGCAACTAGAGGCGGGCACGCTGCGCACTCCCCGTACTCCGCACAGCCCCTCCTCGCTCACCGTCCGTCGCGCTGGCAGTCCGCCAAAGGAATACAGGCAAGAATCCACTGACTATTCCAATCAGCACCAGCGCCCCGAAACGGGAGAGACCGCAGCGGGCGCGCATCAGTCAATCGGCGCCCGACTCAGAGCCGCCGCTACAGATCACAGGTTGAATTCAATAGAACATGTATCAGAGTTGGTGTGTAGGTCGGTACAGCAGCTCGGAGGGTGTTGCTCGCTTGGCTGTTACATCATATTTTAGTGCCGACCAACAAAGGCGGGCCCAGCTACGTACAGGGCAACTTTCAAACGTCACTCTAAGACAACTGATATGATTGCAAAAACGATTGTATAAATCGCGCGGAACCATCCCATGCCCACACGCCACACGGCACGAACCCGGTCGCGCCTTACCCCTACGTACCTGCACGTACCCAGTTACCGCTCACCAGTCATCTCCTCGGCTTCTTCGCCTGCCGTTCATCCAACACGTCAGCGTCCCGCACCCGCCGCTCTTGCTTCTGCTTCTGATACCCAAGCTGATACCCATTCGCACAAACACGATGTATGGAATCGCGACGCCAACATCTCCCCTGGCACGAACCCTGTCGCGCTTTGGTGCACCTGGTGTGAAGACGCCTGGCGACGGGACCAGTTCCATCCGTGGCCCATTAATCGCCCAGGACCCCGCTCGCCCCAGGTCCCCCCCGTGGTGGTAATCCAAACATTGGCGTTGGGATGTGTGGCGAAGCAGATCTTCTGACACGGCGGTGCAGCAGGGCACATCGTACCGGCCTGCTTGTGGGGTGGGGAGCACATTGTCGTGCCGCCGTTGTCGAGGGGTTATTGGCGGCAACCTTGCCAGGTTCCTGATGGACGTTTGCGCGCTTCGGACCTTTGCCTGCGGCAGCCACCGATGTCCCTTAAGTAAACAGCAAGATTCCTATTAATCTTGCAGTGCCCCGCCCTACGAAGGGCTGTCTGCAGTACGCGCGAACCTTTTCCGTTCCGGATTGGATTTGACAAACGCGTTTTACCAACCGCAGGCATGAATGCTACCTATGCAGACGATTTCCGTGTTGAATGCGTTCTCGATATGAATTTTGATCTTTAAAGGGGATGCGCCTTCACCAAAAACTTTTCGTTTCCTTCATTCCTGTGCGCCTTCTCGCTTGATCGCAAGGACTCCTGCCAGTCGGTCTTTCATAAGCTACGGTCAGGCTAGCGTTGACAGGCAAGAAGCCCGGAGCATTCTGCCGGCAGAAAAACCAGCAACATGGCTCGCCATTTCGCGCTGATGGTCGGCGCTGCGCTGGTTGGTAAGCAAATGTCCACAAATGTTCAAGAAGGCGCGCTTGTGCCTTGTGGGTTGCGGGGGCGAAGATCCCGCTTGCTCCCGCGCAAATGCCATGGCGTCGCGTTATGCCATGCGTTGGCTGAACGGCCTGCCACTCGTTCCCCCGCCGTGTGCAGTTACCTTAACGTGGTCCTTTAAATTGGCTGATCTTTTGAGTGATCAGTGGAGTCTAATGTTGGTAAGTCGCGTGGTTTCGCCGCCAACTGCCAACCATCAGTTCGCACGTTTGCACATTGACGACGCCCCGCTGACGTCGATGATCGCTCACGCGGCCGTGATCAGAACATTTGCTGGTCCGTGCCGCTGCTTGCTTGCTGATGTGTGCGATGTGCGCATGTGCAATGAGCTGTGCAGGGCAAGGCCTTCGACACCTCCCAGGAACTGCTTCCCCTACGAGACTACTCCGCCAACACCACTGCAACCGCGTTTGCGGAGTTCGCCGATCCGGCCGACGAAGGCTCGGTGCACGCCACAGCAATGTTCAAGCAAGGCCTGTGCATCATCCCTGTCATTTACGACGATAGCCCGTTCAACGCTGGCATTCACGCGCCGTATGACACATTCACGGCCTCAGAATTGGCTATGCGGCGTGGGCGCAACTTCTTAGACGCTGCCGGCAACCGCCAGTTCTGTGGGAGCGCCTTCTGTGCTGGTAGCTCCCCCTACGCCGCCCACACGTTTTCTACATTTGTATTTCTCGAGGGCGTATGGGTTCGCCTGATCGCCTTGGTGAACGTGGTGGAGCGAGCCAATCTGGGCACGCTTTCCGCCTGGCGGAACACCGGCACCATCGGCGGCATCGCCAGTATCTACACATGCATCCGATTCTGGATCGTGTTCCTCGGCCTTTTCTTCTGCCACACCAGCATAGCGGCGACGGCTCTCGCTGTCTGCTTGGTCCTGTGCCGGGCGGCGTGGCTCTGGCTCGTGTGGTTTTGCGTGGAAATGAGGCAGTGCGCCACTGCGCGGCCGCGACCGGCCCCGCGGGCGCGGCAACGGCAGGTCGAGGAGGCGGTGGCGGCCAGCGGGGCGACGTTAGAGGTGAGGGTGGCGACGGCGGAGGCGGCGTCTGGACGCCGCTTGGCGCAGCCGGACCCGGGACCACCAGTGGCCGCAGGGCGCTTGCGGCGCTGGCCCTTGGAGCCGACCGCGCCCGCCGCTGGTGCGGCGGGGACTGTCAACGGCAGCAGTGCGCGCACAGGTGAACAACGCAATGCGATGTCACATACACAAGCACACATGTGCGGTGCTGCAGCTGGTTGGGCACGAATAATACGGTACAGCGGTACTGGTGGCGGGAAGGCGCGCGTAGGCGAGGCGCGCGCAACCTCACTCACTCCCCCTGCTGCCTCCCACCCACCGTACCTGCGTCAACGCGCGCGCAAGTGGCTGATGCCCCACCCTGTCACCCGGCCACGCCAAGGCCGTCCATGTCACAGGCATCTCGGGCTCAGCCGCGCCCCCCACCCCTCGCCGCGCTGCGCCGAAGCCAGCAGCAGCACAGCGGCCGCCGCCGCCACAAGCGCAACCCGACCGCACCACCAGTCGCCGGCAGCAGGCAAGCCAGCAGCTCGGCGAGCTTCGGGCTGCTGCTGTGGCCGCCTCGCCTGCGGCGGGTGCACCGCGCGATCGGAGCTCGGCTATCGCGACCGCCAACACACGCAACGGCGGCGCGGGCTGTGCCGCTGCCGGCACCGCCGCCCGGCCTATCACCGCAGCCGCCCGGCCAGCTGCGGCTGATGCAGTTGCAGTTGTTTCTACACCTGCCGCCGGCCGTGCCAGGAACACCAGCCTCGCAGCAGCAGCAACAGCAACAGCAGCGGGTGGTGGTGGCAGCGGACGTGGCGCCCGCAATGCCGGCAGCAGTGCGTCCGCAGCTCCGGCGCGGCAGGGTCGCCAGCAGATTGCCGCCCAGCAGCAGGCGCCAACCGCCCAGCAGCAGGCGCCAGGGCCGCGGCGGGCGCAGAGCGGCGGTAGGAGCAGCGGCTGCACCCACTGCCGCCGGACCGCCGGCCGCCGGCGCCTTCGCGGCTGTCGCCGCCGCCGCCGCTGCCGCGCCTTTCAGCTCGCGCAGCAGCGGTGCCGCGACCAGCCGCCCCAGCCCCTCCGTGGGCCCGGGTGCCAGCGGCCGGGCCAGCGGCACGAGCCATGGCGGCAGCGATGGCGGCTGCGGCACGAGCGGCACCTCTGGCACCTCCAGCAGCACCCAGTGCGGTGCGGTGCAGCCCGCCACCACCACTACCACTACCACAACAACCACCACTACCGGCAGTTGTGCAGCGCCGCCGCGCCTCCCGCCCAGCCCGCCGGCGTTCCTGCGGGCGCCGCAGCCGGCGCGGCAGCAGCCGGCGGCGCCGGCGGCCGTGACTGCAGCGGATGATCCCGAGACCGAGACGGAGCCGGATGACTGCTGCTTCAATCTGCATGGATGCGGCGGCCATGGTGGGCTTCCGGCACGCCGACGGATTCGTGCACGTGGGCGTGTGCGGCGGCTGCGTGGGTGAGCTGCAGGCCCGCGGGATGGACCGCACGTGCCCGCTGTGCCGCGGCGCCGTGGTCGCGCTGCAGACGCTGCAGACGCCGGCGCCGGCACCGCAGGCGGTGGCGGCGTAGGGCCGTGGGTAGCGGTGGGTGCGGGCTTGGCACCGGCGCACGGCTGACGAAGACTGCCAGTGTCCTGAATGTTGGCCCACCTGTATTTCCCTGTTACGCACGTTCTTGTTGAGACTGGCATGGCTTCCAGTTGCTTGCTCTGACCCAGATTGAAGTCCGTGTCAAATGGGCTGTACGGTACATAGGGCGCACGTTGGGCCAACAGCTAGCCAGGGTTGCTGATGCACGCACCTAAGAGGAGGAGCGCTCTTTGCGCACTCGTCACGATCGGTATCGCCACCCTGAGCAACTTGGGTTGCGACAGACATGCTTGTTGACGTGCCGTGTACATATGCTGAACACACTCTAGGGTCTAGCGCACAGAGATGACAATATGCGTTTCGCAATGTGAGTTGGCAAGCGAGACAGGCGTCCACCCGCGCAGAGTCGGAGAGGTTGCACATGAGACACACCCAGGCAGTCATGCGACTGCAGGTTGTTTACGTTGAAGGCCACGGTCCTTGGGCCTGTACTAATCACTTAGTGCACTGTTGCTGTGTATGTGACTAGAGCTAGAGGGCTAGCTTGGGCTGCGCCGTGCGCCGAGTCGCACTGACACGCATGGCCGCATGGGGGAAGGGGCCGACCAAATGAATCCGCCGAGCCCCAAAATACACCCGACATTTCGGGCGGAAGACAGCCTGCATGGGCAGCGCGGTCTTCAAGGCTACCGTAGACCGTAGTCCCACGAGAGCGTGCCGAGTTAGAAGATGGGGATGCAGGGATTGCCGCGGGGGTAGGGTTGGCTACTTGGCTGTGTGACACGAACTCGTGGCTGCAGTCGAGCGTACTGTCAACTTGCAGCTCGCAAGGGGTCAGTAGCAACACCGCGCACCGTATGTGCTGTGACTCCCGGGATGTTCAGGCGGGGCAGAGGGGTGTTGCGAGTGCCGGATCCAACAGTGCAGGCCCCGCCCGGACGTTCACCCCAGGCGCGCACCCAAGGCAAGACCTGAGGCGCCGAGCGTGTAAGATTCAACATGCTTGAGGCAGTCTGCGTTCGCCGCGTCCTCCTGCTCCTTCTCGGCTATCTGCCAGTCACAAAAGACATTGTCAGCAACTGAATCAGAGGGTGACAGCGGGGGCGGAGCGGAGGACGGTGCGCGGGTTTGGGCGCAGCGGGATCGGGGTACCATGCGGGCGATTGGCGGGGGATTTGGCGCTAAGTGGCCGGCCCGCTGCTGAAGCCACCTCATAGTGTGTCCTCAACCCTTTAGAGCTTAGACTGTACAACTTCGTTAAAGCTGTCAAGTAATAAAACCGGCTTGCACTCGCGGCCCTTCGCCTCTGCGTCGTTCCAGGCGCCCACAGCTCCCTAGCCCAACCCATGGGACTTTGTATTGACTGCACATCGCATAAAATAGAGGAAGCGGCGTCAGGGCGCGAGGATTCGAGATGGCTCCTGCGGCACCGGCATCCCGCGCGTTCGTTGCGCTGCTTACAGCAGCACTATATTCAGGTGCGAAACGTTGGCTTTCCAGCCAAACAGGGCTACTGAGGGCCGCGGAGCCGGGGAAAACCTTCTGCGTGGTCCGATGCTAATAGCTTCTTCGTCTTGATTTGCAACTTGCAGTTTTGATATGGTCCCCCGAGGCCATCAGCGCGAGCGCGCTGCCGACCGTGTTCAAGGTGAGGAACCGGCGTACGCGCCTCTTCCGCGACTGATATGCAGTCACAGTGCTGCGTCACAAGTAGACGTAACAAAAAAGCACGCGCGTCTGGACCCAGCGTAAGGGCACACGGCGGCCGAAACTCGTTCCCGGCTCCGATGCACGGCAATCGTGCCTCTCCCGCTGCCATCGCACGCCAGGCGGCGTTGTGGGGCCGAAAGCATTTGGAGGAACGATTTGCATAGCCACCAAGCCGGCGGCATACTATTCGTGCTGACGTGCCCGAAACTAAAGCGGCCCTCGCACTTGTGCCGACCTCGCAGGCCGTCCCCGTCTCGCCGCCACCCGCGCGCCACAGCCCCAGAGCTGAGCAGCCGGGCGACCACGTTGGGTACAACACGACCGCAGCTCCATGCAGCGGGCCGCGGCTAGCCGCGGGCAGCACTGTGCGGCGGGCTGAGAAGCCCTGCCGCTGCTTTGGAAACCGGCCACGCACTCGCCAGCCCAGCAACCTCCAGGGCAGCTCCCACCCTGCCCGCGCGCCCGCAGCTCGTGCACCTTTAGCGCTCGCTCCTGTAGAAGCCGCTAGCCACGGCGCCTTGGCCGCCGCCCCGGCCGCCGCACGTTGCAGCCTGTCGCTGCAGTCGCGGGTCGTGGGGTGGGGCACATCCGCGTTGCTGCTGCTGACGGCCGCCGGGGCGGGGCTGGGCACGTCGCGCCCCTGCGCCGCGCTATGTCCGCGGCTGCAGCTAGCAGGCGCTGGTGGCGGTGGCGGCTGTGGCGGCGGAGCAGGCGGAGCCGCCGCCGCCGCGTCCTCGATGGCAGCTGCGCTGGTGTTGACGGGCGATGTGAGGTCCGCTGCGGCGGCTGCGGCTGCGACGGCGAGCGCCACGCGGCAGCCGGCCAGCAAGCCAGCGGCGGCGGCGGCAGCTAACGGCGGCGGCGGCCGGGGTGGTGGCAAGGCGGCTGCAGCAGCCGACGTTGCCGAGGAGGAGCGCAGCAGCCGTCTAAGTGGGTTCCTGTCAAAGCTCACACTGCTGGAAAAGGTGTTTTTGGCAGCCATGCTCAATAATTACTATCCGCCAGCGGAGGACACCCCTGGCGCCTCGGCGCCTGGCGAGGCAGCCGGCAGCCCAGGCAGCAGTAAACACGCTAGCAGTAGTAGCGGCAGCAAGTCCGCTGAAAAGCCCAGCGCCGCGACCACCAGCGGCGGCAGCAGCAAGCCCGCAGCCACCACCAGCGCAGCCGCCAAGGTGGCAGCCGCCAAGGCGGCTGCAGCGGCGGCGGCGGCGGCGGCGGCGGCGGCGGCGGCGGCGGCGGCACAGCCGCCGGCAGCGGCGCAGCACGCCGGCCGCTACGACGACTGGGGCGATGAGTACGTGGTGCGCGATGAGGATGTGGCGGAGGAGGGCGAGTACGGCGACTGGGGCGGCTGCTCGTGCGGACACGGCGGCGGCGGCGGCGATGGCCACGTGTGCGGCGACGATCATGACCAGATGTACGGCGACGTTGCCGGCGCCCGTGACCCGTACTACAGCCGGCACTGGGATGCCGACCGCGAGGAGGAGGAGGAGTGGGACGAGGACGAGGACGACTGGGATGCTGAGGGCCAGCGCGGGGCCGGCGCCTGGCGCGAGCGCGAGCATGAGTGGGAGCGGGAGCGGGAGCGTGACCGGCCGGCCTCGCATGCTGGTGCTGCTGCGGTTGGCGCCAGCGGTGGCGCGGGCGCGGGCGCGGGCGCCAGGGCCGCGGCCGGGGCTGGCGCGGGGACGCAGCAGCGGCGAACCGACGCGTACAGTGACGACATCTGCGGCGGCTACGGCGGCGGCGGCAGCGGTTATGAGGACGACGATGCATACGAGTACGCGCGCCGCAGCGGCGACCGCAGCAGCAGCAGTGGCGGCGCCGGCGGCGGCGGCGGTGCACGCGGCAGCGGCGCCTACGGCGGCGGCGGCGGCGGCGACAGGCTCCGCTATGACGAGCAGGGCCACAGCTACGCCTCCTGGGAGGCTGAGGACGACCTGGTCTATCCCGAGGACCAAGTGTCGGAGGTGCACGCGGGGATAAAGGAGCGCATCCTGGACTTTGTGGATTTCTGCTTGTGGATGGCTTACTGGTGCGTGGTGGGGCACATCCTGGTCTTCCTGCTCAGGCTGTTGGGCCAGCTGTTGGGGCTGGTCCCGGAGGCGCCGCGGGCGCAGACGCAGCTGCGGGCGCTGCAGAAGGCCGCGCGCCGTGAGGGGGAGCAGGTCAGGCAGCAGCAGCAGCAGCAGCAGCAGCAGCAGCAGCAGCAGCAGCAGCAGCAGCAGCAGCAGCAGCTCGAGGGCAAAAAGGGGCGGCAGCAGCAGAAGCAGCCGCAGAGGCCGAAGCAGGCGGCGGCGGCGGCGGCGCCGAAGCAGGCGCCGAAGCAGCCGCAGGCGGGCACGAGCCAGCTTGGCAAGGGCCGCGAGGGGTCTGCGCTGGGGCAGGAGCAGCAGCCGGAGCAGGCGCGGCCGTGGTGGAGCCTGTTGTTCGGGAGCTCAGCACGCTCGCCGACGACGGCTGCAGCGGCCGACGCCTCCGGCGCAGGTGCGACCGGATATGGCATGTTGTGTATTTGTGAGTGCGTGCGTGTGTGTTGCGCACTCACGTGCGCGGGCGCTGGTCAGCCTTTGCGACATTGCGGGGCAGGGAGCGGGCCCGCAAGAACGGCGAGGACCCAACTCGCCCTCGTCGATGTACGGTGCGGCTGTACCGACGCGCCCGCCCGGGTTCCTTCCCCCCAACCCCGCTTTTCCAAATATCCTTGCAATCCCGCAGGCCGCCCCAGCGCACCAACACCGGCACCCGCAGGCAAGGAGCTGGCGAAGCAGCAGCCGCATCAGAAGCACGCAAAGCAGAACAAGGCACCGGCGAAGGGCAGTGCTTCCGCGACAGACGGCGGGCAGGACGGTGTCGCCGCCGGCGCCGTGGTTACCATAACTGCAACGGCGGCGGCGGCGGCTACTCCCACCTCGGCCGGCGGTCATACCGCGGGCAGCAACGGCGCCGGTAGCACTAAGAAGCGCGCAGGCGCAGGCGCTGGCCCCGCCCGGCAAGACGCCAACGACTCTGTCACCGACGAGCGGTGCCCGAGCAGCGCAACCTCCGCGCCGCCGCAGCCGCAGCCGCTGTCGTTATCACAGCCGCAGCCTGGCGGCCCCAGCCTGGCGGCAGCCACCGCCGCCGCCGTCGCCTCCAGCCAGTGCGGCACCGACGCCGGCTCCGTCCTCAGCCGCGCCAACAGCACCTCTAGCAGCAGCAGCGGCCCCGCGCTATACGCCGTGGACAGCGGCGGCAGCGGCGTGGCGGCCGCCGTCGCCGTCGCTGCTACTGCCGCTGCTGCAGCCACTGCCGTGGCGTCCGGCTGTGCCGGCGTCCGGCGCAGCGGCAGTGAGGGCGGCAGCAGCAGCAACAGGAGCGGCGCTGCGCCTGAGCACCAGGCGGCAGCAGCCAGCGGCGCGCAGCTACAGCCGCAGCCGCAGCCGCAGCCGCAGCCGCAGCCGCAGCCGCAGCCGCAGCCGCAGCCGCAGCCGCACGTCCCCAGCCTGCGCGACACGCTGGCGGCCACTCGCTCGCAGTCAAAGGCGGAGGCCGACGCGGGTGCGGGGCCGGTGGGCGACAGTCGCGATGCCGCCGCGGCTGGCAGCGCTACCGGCGCCGGGCGTTGGGGCAGCGGTGCCGCGGCGGCGGCGGCCGCGGCCGGCCCCGCGCACGCTGGCTCATTCGCGTGGGGCGGCAGTGGCGGTAGTAGCAACCCCAATAACAGCAGCAGCAGAAACGGCAGCCAGCAGCCGCAGCCGTCACTGCACTCGAGGCCCCAGGGCCCCGTTCCTCGGCAGCAGCAGCCGCAGCGCGGGAGGGCGGCTGGCGGTCGGCACGCCGCCGGCGCGGCGCCGCGCTCTCAGCCCCCTCCGCCTCCGGCCCCGGCTCCGGCGCCGCACAGGCAACAGCAACCACCGCCGCCACCGCAGCGGCGGGCGGCAGCGGCGGGCGGTGCCCCGGCTCCCACCAGCGCAGCGTCCGTGCCAGGCCCGAACACGCCGCCGCAGCAGCCGCTGTCTGCGGCCGCGCCGGCGCCGGCACCGGCAGCAGCGGCGGCCGCGGCCGCGGCGGTGGCGGTGGTGATGGTGCCGACGGTGGTGGTGCAGACGTCGCCTCAGCTGGCGGCGCAGCCGACCGCCGCGGCGCCGGCGCCGGCGCCGTACAGGCCCCTGTCCATGCAGGCCGCGCTGACGCCGCGGACAGCGCCCGCACCCGCGGAGCCGGCGGCGGCGGCGGTGGATCCGGAGCCGGCTCCCACGCCCTCGGCCGCCGTCCCCATTCCCATCCCGATGCCCATACCCATCCCTATCCCGATGCCCATCCCGGAGCCCGCACCCCAGCCCGCCTCCCGGCCGGCGCCGCCGCCGCCGGGGCCGCGCGCCGCCGCCCGCGCCCGGCCCGCCGGCGGCGGCGATGCGGAGGCCGACGACGACTGCTGCTTCGTGTGCATGGCGGCGCCGCCCACCACCGGCTTCCGGCACCGCGGCAACGTGGTGCACGTGGGCGTGTGCGGGGGCTGCCTGGACGACCTGCGCGGCCGGGGCTGGGCGCGCACCTGCCCGCTGTGCATGGGCCCCGTGCTCATGCTGCAGCCACTGGACGACGGCCGCGGCGACGAGCAGGACGGCTGAGGAGGGGCCGCGCCTGTGTGTGCGTGCGTGGCGGCGTGCGTGTTTGGAACGCGGGGAGAAGCCCTCGCAGAAAGCGTGTGAATGTGTATAAGTTGCGTGTATATATGTACATGTGGGGGGGGGGCGGGCGGAGGGAGGTGGGCAGTCAAGACATGACTCGTTTGAGTAGATTCAGTTCAGCACCTGGACGTGTAGGGATCACGCTTGCGGCGGGTGCAGGAGCCCGGCCGCGCAGCGGTCGGCAGGGGACGGAGGGGCCGCTGTGCCGCTGGGCCATGCCGTTGGACAGCGAGCGAGCGAGCAAGCGACATGCGACTGCGGCTGCCTGCGGGGAGCCGGTGGGCGATTGGAGTGTGCCGCGGCGGCTTGCGTGCGGTTGGTGGAACAGAGCACGGGATGAGCGGTGGCATTGCGTGCGGCGCGCGGTGTGTCATGTGTGATGGATACATACATCATGTGTGCGTGCACGACGGCTGTATGTGGGGGTGTGACTGCTTGCGCGGAATCGCGGATGAATAAGGTGCACACGAGCCATGAGAGGGCACGTGGGGCTGGGTAAGGGATGGTCGGGCCCACGCCAGGAGAAGAAGAAGGAGGAGAAGAAGGACGGATGATGATGGACGGATAATCCGTGGACAATGACCGCATCGTGGAAGAGGCAAGATGTGTGTGCTGTTTGATGGAGAATGCCAACAGTCTAGACGGGGGCAACGAATGTGACGTGCAGTCGGCGGTATGTAGGAAGGAAAGGTGCGCAAGTGCTTCACACAAAAATGGGCTTAAGCGGGCAAGTCGGTAGCGTTAGGAGTCTGGCACACTGTGCGGCCAGCCGTGTGCGCAAAACGCGCAAGTCTTGCATGCTGTGTAAGCCTGTGGTTAAAGGCCTGCTCCGCGCCTCTAATACCTGCTCCAATCACCCAACGCCGCGCAAGACAGCAGCAACAATGCGCTGGTGTGGCACGTGGGCACGCCACTGCCAGTGCCACTCCCCACGCTGCGCATTCAGATGCCGATGAGAGGCGCACAGACGTGGCGCCCAGGAAGAGGCCGGCCGCCAGCGGGTCAGGCGGCCAGCCGCAGCGCGGGGGCCTGGGGGTCCACGGAAGCGCGCCGTCAAGGAGGCTTTCACACAGCCCAACATCGTCGTCTTGAAGCGCATTCACGAAGGCAAGCAGCTGTTTAGTTCGCTGCTTGCACATGGTAGTCAGACGACATCAGGCGAGCGCCGGAGTTACTGCACCGATGCGGTGCTGGTTGGCCACGTTGGGCTGGGTGGAAACCTCATCGACGGCGCGTTACAGCGCCCCCCCCCCGCCACACGGCACGTCCTGCGTGTTGCGCGGGCCACGCCCGTCAGGCCTACAGCGCCCCCACCTGCCCTGCTGTCCATGACGTAAGCCCTCACGCGCACTCATGCACAATAGCGGGTAGCCCGCGGGTAGGTGGGCCCCTGCGGCCGCGCGCCGGCGTCCCCCAGGTCAACCGCATGGGGCGCATACATCCGCACAAAGCCATACACACCCCGTCCCTTACCGTGGCAAGGCTTGGCTCCTCCCCACCGCACGCATCAATCCTCAGCTCCGGTCCCTAGTTCCATACAACGCCAGCACCACAGGGTCCAGCCAGCAACCGCCACACACATGGCTCCGGATGGCTCCGCACCGCGCCCACGTCCCCCTGCACCCGCCCGTTCCCCTCCCCTCGCAGCCCCATCTCGCGCCTTCCTCTACCACCCCTCCACCTTATCTCCGCCTCTAACTCCTAAGCCTACTGCGCCTTCGGCTGCTCCGCGCCGGCACCGCTTCCGCCGCCGTCCGCCGCCGCCGCCGCCGCGCCGACCAGCTCGCGGTAGGGGCCCACCGCCGCCAGCAGCGAGTCGAAGGACACGGCCACCGGCTCCGAGTGGGTGGTCTTGAGCAGGAAGGTGCGCACGTAGCCTGCGGCGGCGGCAAGTGGTGGGGGCAAGGCGGTGTGTGCTGGCGAAAACAAACAGAGCAAAGCCCGCCAAGGTGGTTTGTGTTGGGCTGCGTGTGTGTTGGGGTTCCATTCGTGAGTCAAGTATCACGAGATGCTGTTGACCAAGGGGGTGGCAGGAGGGGCGGGTGCTGAGGGGCGTGTGTCAGGTGCTGTGCAGGGGCGGGCAGGTGAGGAGGTCAGGCTACAGGCCTGCCAGCGCGTGAGTGCGGATGCCACCTTCACCGCACTCACCGTCCAGCGACCCAGGGGGCGGGATGCCGGCGGCCGCGCCCGGCGCCGCGGCCGCCGCGCCGCCTGCATCCGCCGCCTCTGCCGCAACGGGCGGGCCACCGACAGCCTTGGGCCTGCAGCCACGTTCACACGCGAGAGTCAGGCCGCGCGCGCTCCTGTCCGCTTGCCTCACGCCTCACCAAGCTTAGCGCATCTCCATTTAAGCTCCAATGTTGCACCTCAGTGCGTGTGGCCGCTTAGCGCCCTGCCTCACCCGCGCCCACCCCCATACGCCCATCCCACGCGCGCGAGCCGAGCCCGGGTGGCATTTCGTCGACGGCGCGCCGACCTCGCCCGTCTACGCTCTTCTAGCTCTTCGACCCGAAACGCAAGAGTATACCGTTACCCTGTATTGTCGCAAACTGCACCTGCCTGTCCCTTGTCTAGTTTCGCTTGGGTGTAGATTGGGCTGGTGTTTACAACCCACCCTGACACGCCCCCAGCCCACCCCGACACGCCCATCCCACCCCGAAACGCCCCCGGGAGCCCACCCCGACTCCTCACCCGCCCCCAGCCCAGCCCAGGCCCCCCCCGCACCCACTTGTTCTCCAGCAGCGACGCCACCAGGCCGCCGATGTTGGCCGCCAGCTGCTCCGCCGGCATGCCGCAGCGCCCCAGCGCCGCCCGCACCGCGCCGTCGCGACCCAGCCGGTAGTCCAGCCGCCCGCGGCGCGTCTCGCGAATGGCGCGGGCCACGTCGCTGGTGAGCGTGCCCATCTGCCGGCGGGGTGGGGGGTGGGCGGGGTGGGTGGGTTCCATGCATGATTAATGATTGATTAAGAGGACACGACGTTGACGAGATGACGTGGGCGGGTGGGTGGGTGGCAGAAAGGGTAGGAGAAGTGCAGCACGGGTGGGCAGCAGGCGCAGAGGTGGCGGGCAGGGGCGCCCGGCGTTGCGCAGGTTGTGCAGCGCGGTGCAACGGCTGGTCCGATGGGCTGAGGCAGGACGGGCTGTACGACCAGCGGGAAGACGAGCACGCGGGTGGCGGCCCTGGCGGGTCTGCGCCGGCGGGCGGGCCAGCCCCCCGGATCCTCCACACCACGCCATGTCGCGCGCCCCCCAGTCCGCAGCCCGCACCACCCGCCACCCTCCGCCCTCCCAACCTCCACGCCCTCCTCCACACCCTGCCTCTCCCGGCGCGCCGGGCCCCCGCCCGCCCACCTTGGGGTTGGGCATGAGGCCCTTGGGCCCCAGCACCTTGCCGGCGCGCGCCAGCGGCCTCATGAAGTCGGGCGTGGCGATAAGGCGGTCGAAGGCGATGGCGGCGCCCTCGCTGGACACAATGGCCGCGATCAGCTCCTCATCACCGATGATGTCCACGCCTGGTATGCAGGTGGTGCAGGTGGCGCACGTGGCGCACGCGCGGGAAGCAGGGCAGGGTCGGGCATCTTGCACTTGCAGCAGGGGGCAGGGAGCCGCCTGCTGGCGCCCCTGCCCCTCCCCCATCCACACATGCCTGCGCCTGACCTCTACCAGTCCACATCCCCTACCCCTGTCCGCCACTACACTTCTATGTACCATCTTTGCTACCCCTGTCCGCCCGCTCACCACCCTCCCACCCCCAACCCCTCTCTGCCCGCTCGCACTCCTCTCCTCCCTCCCACCACCCACCCGTGCCGCCGCCCGCCCACGCCCGCCCGCGCTCACCCTCCTCCCGCGCCACGTCCGCGTCCGCCCCCCGCGCGAACACCACGATGCGCACGCGGCGGCCGGTGCCGTACGGCAGCACCACGCTGCCGCGCACAAGGTGGTCGGAGCGGCGCGGGTCCAGGGCGAAGCGCACGAACACCTCCAGGCTGTGGCTCCTGCGCTGGCCGGGCGTCAGCGGCTCCTGCGGCGGCAGGTTGAAGGGGGGCGCGGGGGAGTGTTGGCAGGCGGAAGGGCATAGGTAATGGGATGCGTGGAGGGAGGCGGGCAAGCCGAGACGGGCCATGGCTTGGAGGTTCGCCCCGTGACATCACGACCCAGGTGCCCAGCATGCGCAGGAAGCCCGACCATTGGCGCAGCGCCCCGGTGCCTCGCGGACCCTCCGTGGGGACCCGCCTCACCAGCAGCTGCTGCAGCGCCGCATTCAGCGGCACCGGCGCCCGCCCGCCCTTGCGCACCGCCGCCGGCAGCACCTGCGGCCGGCCGGGGTCCACCCAGGGCCACGGCACCACCGCCGCGGTCGCGCCGGCGCCGGACACCGACCCGACGTCAGCTGCGCTGGCGGTCGCGGGGCTGGCGGCGACCGCGGCTGAAGCAAAGGTGCGCGCGAACCCGGCTGCGAGGAGGGGTGCTGACTGGAACGGCGGCCGCGGCGACGCCGCGTCTGCGGCTGCCGGCGCCGCTGCACCTACGGTGTTGGGGAGCCATCGCGCGGGATCCCACGTTGCAGTGCTGTGCTGACGGGTCGCCGCGGACCCGGCCGCTGCCCAGCCCGAGCAGGCGCTGGAGGTGCTGGCGCTGGCGCCGCTGAGGCAGCGCTCCCAGGCGCCCGCAGCCCCCTGCGGGCGTCGACCAGAAACGAGCGCGCGCGTGTGAGGACGGCAATGCGTGCGCATGCTTTGCAATACATTTTACAGTGATCTGACTGTTACAAGCGCATGATCGCGCCAGCAAGCGCAGTCGCAAGCTGATGATTTGCGCCCCGACAGCGAGCGCTCACCGGCAAGGCTAGCCCATGCTCAAGCTCCGAGCTTTGGAACGATATCAAAGCATTATGCCTAGTGCGATGCCCTAATCTTTGGAGCAATTGCCGACTGGCCATTTGCGCGCCGAGGAACAAGGTACTGTTAATAAAACGACTGTAAACGTGAGCAGCAATTGTGATGTTATATTATACAGGTCGTGCTAAACCCTGAGCCATAGCGATCGGGCCGTGCGTGTTTCGCCGCAGCGCCCCCCACCCTGACCCAAGGCGCACCAAGTCCCCCCGCCCCCGTCCGGATCCTCCCAGATGCCTGCAGCTATCACTATCTTTCAGCCTATCAGCGGCAGTAAAAATGCAACTTGTGACCCCCCCGGTGGCGCCGTATTGGTACGCACTTTGGTACGTGAGATACCGCAGCTCGAGCCTGTGCCGGGTCGGGCTCAAGGTCGGGCTTTCCCTGCTGCTGGTGCGGATATCCGGATGGATGCTGGGGAGGCGGACGCATAAGCAGCCGCAGAACCTGCTGATGTGACTGATGCCGCACCGGGAACGGACACCAGCACGGTTCCGCATTGCCATACCCTGGCCGGAGACGGGCTGGCTAGCCGCTCACAAGCAGTGCGGCACCAGCCACCCTCCCCTGCCAGCCACCGTGGGCGAGCAACACAGGACCTCAGTGACGAGGGAGTGGGAAAAACACCCATGCCAGGATGTAGCTCGTGCCTTGCGCGTATCCGTGCGGCCCGCCCCATCGCATCTTGCTGTCAGACTGGTGCGAGCTGATGTTGCCCTCACGTGTTGCCCCAGCCCCCAGTCCGCCTGGTATGCATGCGCACAGCCCTGCATGCGACCTGACCGTCTGATACTACCCAAGGCACCCCCCTAACGAACGATGGTGGTGTTGAGAAACACCGAGTTTTGTGTGCCAAGTGGACTGCAAGAGGTGCCATTTAGGCAGTCTCCTCGCTGCCCTTGCCGCCCTTGGTCTTCTTGGGCAGCAGCACGGCGTGGATGTTGGGCAGCACACCGCCCGAGGCGATGGTCACCTCGCCCAGCAGCTTGCCCAGCTCCTCGTCGTTGCGGATGGCCAGCTGGATGTGGCGGGGCACGATGCGGTTCTTCTTGTTGTCGCGGGCGGCGTTGCCCGCCAGCTCCAGCACCTCAGCGGTCAGGTACTCCAGCACGGCGGCCAGGTACACGGGCGCGCCGGCACCGATGCGCTCGGCGTACTTGCCCTTCTTCAGGTAGCGCGCAATGCGGCCCACAGGGAACTGCAGACCGGCCTTGGCGCTGCGGCTCACGGCCTTCTTGCCAGAGGTCTTGCCCTTGCCGCGACCAGCCATCTTGTTGGGTGTGGTGAGCTGAAGGATAGAGGTTGCAGATGTGAGTTGCGTAAGAGCTTCGTGTCTTGCGCAGCAGAATGCGTCTGTTATTTATAGGGAGCAGGGCCTGCGCACGACGCCTCGCCCCGGTCAAGCGGTCAACGGGCGGGGTTGGTTGGTCAAACAACCGACCGCCTCACCCTGGCCAGCCCCATCGCGCTCGCGGCCCCCACGCCCTAATAAATAGCGCGCACTTGCTTTGTTCCCGGCAACTTATACCTCTCTTACTCGCACCCGCATCCAACCACATATTCAAAATGGCCCCCAAGAAGGACGAGAAGCCCGTGGCCGCTGAGGCCGGCGCCGAGGCCCCTGCCAAGGCTGAGGCCAAGCCCAAGGCCGAGAAGGCCGCCAAGAAGGCCAAGAAGGAGCCCGCCAAGAAGGCCGCCAAGGAGCCCAAGGGCGACGGCGAGAAGAAGGACAAGAAGAAGAAGAAGAGCGCCGTGGAGACGTACAAGCTGTACATCTACAAGGTGCTCAAGCAGGTGCACCCCGACACCGGCATCAGCAGCAAGGCCATGTCCATCATGAACAGCTTCATCAACGACATCTTTGAGAAGGTGGCCACCGAGGCCTCCAAGCTGAGCCGCTACAACAAGAAGCCCACCGTGACCTCCCGCGAGATCCAGACCGCCGTGCGCCTGGTGCTGCCCGGCGAGCTGGCCAAGCACGCGGTGTCGGAGGGCACCAAGGCCGTCACCAAGTTCACCTCGGGCTAAATGCTCGGGGGCCACGGACGCCCTTTCATTCTCACAAACTCGGTGTTTCTCAACACCACCTTGACACCTTCATTGGTTGGACTGTTGGACTGGGATACGGATGGGATGCAATTGAACTGGGCCTGTGTGGGGGCACGGTGTGGGGGACCAGGTTGGGAGGGAGGGAGGATGAGTATACGTGCATGCGTGCAAGTCCAGCGGGATAAAGAGACAGACCTAGCCCAGACTCGGTGCCCCATACGAAATCAGGGACAATTTGAGACGGATGGCTAGCGAAGCAAGTGTTGCGAGCGGGGTGACAAAACAGACCTGGCTGGTCGAGACGCTCGGTGCTGTGCTGCGGACTGCATGCTAGGAGGGTGGGTTGCGTACATGATGGGTGGGCCGCATGTGTGAAGCAAGAGGTGACAGCAACGAAGAGACAGGGCAGGCCGTGAGGGCGCAGGACCGAATGGATGCGGGTGTAAAGAACCAGCGGGCATCACCAGGATTCACCCATTACCCTAACCCACACTGTACGGCGTGCCGTCGAGGCGTATGAGGTTGCAGTTGCAATTTGCATGTTGGTGCGTTGCTTTTACATATCTAAGCAGCCACATCAACAGCCCCGTGCTGCAACTTAACGCTTACACTCCAGCGGCCAACTATTACATGGCTCTTCGTTCCGCCCTCGCTCGCCCCTCGGCTGTCTCCCGTGGACGCACCGCAGCCCGGGTGAGCTACGCGCAAATGGCATGCAATGAGTCCTGAACAGTGGCGCGAGGATCGTTCGGATGCATCGCAAAACGTTGCCTGCAAACCGAAGCGAACGCCCAACAATTAAGCAGCAGCGACTTGACCTGATAACCTGGTATCATCAGGAGAGGGCAGCGCCTGACCCAGTATTAGCTGGCGCGAAAGACGTGTGGCCTCGCGTTCGCAGCGTCGCGCAGCCCCACGTCCTCTCCCGCGCCTGCTGAGCCGCTTTCACCCCGCCAACCTCCGCCGCGGACCGCCTGCGCACCGCTTGGTGACCGTCGCTACCACCACCGCACCGCCACCGCTGCGCTCGCAGACCGTCGCCATGAGCGCCGCGCCGGTCGCCGCGCCCGCCGCCAAGACGGTGGCTACAGACGCCGCGGTGCGCGAGCGCGCCAAGGCCGCGGTGCTGGGCGGGCTGCTGGCCGACATCGCCACCATGCCCCTGCACTGTGAGAGGCGGCAGGGGCGCGAGGAGGGGTGGGAGGTTATGGGGAGCGGGGTGGGGGTGGGGGAGGGAATGTGGGGATACTCGGGAGGCGGCTGGTGCTGGGCAGAGGTAGAGGGGGGTGGTGATGGTTGGATTTCTGTCACAGGAGGGGCGGGGAACGGCGCGCGGTGGCTGCGCGGCTTTCGAATCGCCCCCAATGCGCCGGCCGCTTACCTGTCGCATACCACGCCGACGCTGCCGGATCCCAGTGCCGTAGTACAACCTGCCCCAACCACTCGTCTTCTTCTCACCCCACTCCTCCTCCCACCCTCCGCCCCCGCCTCCGCCGCCGCCGCCGCCGCCGCCGCGCTGCAGGGATTTATGACGTGCCCAAGATGAACGAGCTGCTGGCCAGCAAGGGCATGACCGCCGCCGCGCCCGAGTTCTTCCCCGAGCCCTCCTGCCCCTTCTACCAGGTGTGGCGCCGGCCGTGATTCGTCGTAATACCGTACGGGTGAACACGCGTGTGTCATCTGCCACCTTAGGGTACAAGCGCGGCGCCGCATGTAACGTGTGTGATGCCAATGTTTGGGGGCCCCTGCCGCTCCTGCCTTCTCGTGGAGATTGCGAATAGCCCCGACCTCTGTCCTCCTGCCAGCTTGTGCGCCCTGCCGCTACTGTACGGCCCCTCTTGGTTTGGTGTAGCTTGGGCTGGCAGCCCACCCCACCCCCCTGGTGACCACAACCCCCCGCTGCTACTTCTCTACCCATCTCCGCAACACCCTCTCCGTTCCCCGCCGCAGCACCCCTTCGGCGCGCTGTCGCCGTACGGGCACGAGCTGATCCCGCTGCTACAGTCCATGGCGGCCAACGGCGGCGAGTTCGATGAGCACAAGTACGCCGAGGTGAGGCAGGGTGTGGGGTGGGGTGGGTAGTTTTTTCCAATTCAGGGGGGGTGGGGCGTGGGGGTGGGGTGGGGCGGGGCGTGGGAAAGCCCTGCATGGGTTGAGGGCTGAGAGCTGGCTTGTGCGGGTGTTGGCGGTGGTAGGCGCTTCGGGTGCAGCAGTGCAGGTGCGCAGCGGACGACCGGCGTCGCCCGCTTGGCTGCGGCTGGACAGCCCCCTCCCGCGCGGGCTCAGTCACACCTGCTCCGGCTCGTCTCAACCGTGGCCTCGCGCCTCGACTGCTGGCCGTTGCTCTTCCCATCACACCCCATCATCCGCTGTGCCACACAACATTCAACACCAATCCCATTCTTCGGCTGCAACCCTCCTCACGGATACAAAACCTTGCCCCTTCACCCGTGCCCTTCACCCCTGCCTCCAGGCTTTCTACACCTACTTCACGGTCCAGGAGCCCAACGCCTACCGCAACCGCTCCGTGCGCAACATCATTGCCGCCTGGGAGGAGGGCAAGCGCGGCCGGGAGGTGGGCGACAAGGACGACTTCCAGGTGAGGCGTGTGTGGGGCGCGTGGAGGGGGCGAATGGGGGGGGGCTGGGTTTGGGGTGCGTGTGGTCGCTGTGGCGTGCGGCGTGGGGGTGGGTTGTGATGTGCGGTGTTTGGGAGCGCCCGGGCGGGTTCGTCGGGCTGTGTAGGGGTTAGCGTAGCAGCGTATCGAATGGTTGGCGATATGGTGGGGACCGGGACGGCGGTGCATGGTGTGTGCGTAAATTGTGTGGTGCTGACGTCATTTGTGGTCATTCCTGACCACCCCTCCCCCAATCCTGCCGCTCCTCCTCACCCCACTCACAGGCCAACTGCTTCGCCAAGGTGGGTACCTCCCCGCGGTTTGGGGCTGCAAGGGAGTGCTTCGCGTGTCGGCCCCGCAGTGCGCCCGCCCACCTGTACCTCCAGCCCATCCCCCGCTTCCACCCCCGACCTGATCCCCACCATCACCCCCTGTGAAACCACGCCGCTCGCTCCCTTGATCCCCTCCCTTGTCAACATCATCTCGCCTTAATCAACCATGCATGGAATGTCCTCCCCGCCCAGGCCTCGCTGCTTGTGGCGCGCTACGCCGGCAAGCCCGAGCTGCGGCAGGTGGTGGAGGCGGCGGTGCGTGTGCAGCAGAACAACGACAACGCCGTGGCGTACGGCCTGGCGGGCGCGCTGCTGCTGGAGAAGGTGGTGCTGGTGAGTGGGCCGGCGAGGGGTAGCCGTCCATATGTATGGCATGGTTGGGGGCGCGGCGCCATAGCAGGTTGTGATAGACATGTGTGCTGGCTGCCGTCCCACTCATGTCGCTGCCCTTAACCCGCTGGCCACGGCCACTTTCCGCCGCCCCGCCCGGCCTGCCCGACCCCACCCCCTCGTCACAATGGCCCATGCACGGAATCCCCACCCCCCACCCCTCCCGCCGCCGCAGGGCCACACCATTGAGGAGGCTCTGACCTGGGCCACCAGCGAGGGCGGCCTGCCCGCCGACCTCAAGGCGCTGGTGGAGCGCGCCGTGGCCACCCGCACCACGCCGCTGCGGGGTGAGGCGGCGCGCGGGACAAGCACTTTAAGACCACGCTTCCTGCTTCCTTTGTCCCATGCCAATGCTTCCACTTAAAGTAGTCGCACCCTCCCCCTGGCGTGGTCTGCCTTGGGCTCTTCACAACTCCCTCCTGCCCACCCGCCTGGCCCCACCTGCAGACCTGACCTACGAGCCGGTGCAGTACATGCAGGTGCGGTTGTCAGTGGCGGCGTAAGTGTCAAGCGTGTGCTGGCGGCGCGCGCTGGCCGGCTTTTGAGCATGGCAGAATGACCCGCACCCGTATGCATCCACCCCCCCTCTGCCGTTCCTTCAACCGCACCTAACCCGCTTACCCCCCACTGCCCCGCCGCCTCCCTGCAGGAGATGGTGGGCAAGCACATGGCCATCAAGGACGAGCTGCCGCCCTTCACCCTGGCGGTGTGGTGCAACGGCCCCGCCTGCGGTGAGACAGGGGAGAGCGGGGGCGGCACAGCGCCGGCGCCGGCTGCATGGGGGGGGGATGCGCAGCTGCAGCCAGCGCGCGAGCGGGTGTCTCGACACGTGCTGGTGATGGGCATGCCGCAGCTGCGTGTCAGGTGCAACTTGACATGGAGTGACAGTCACCACTCGGTCCGCCCACAAATGGCGCTTTGATATCTACCGCGGCGATAGCCCGCAACCCCCTCATGCCGGTGATCTAGCCAATGCTCCCCGCCGTGACATGCCGTCTCCTTCAAGTCCTTAAACCCCATACACCCGCCCCCAACCCCGCCCGCCATCCGCCAGGCAACCCCGCCGCCTTCACCAACGTGGCCATGGCGGCGGCGGTGTACGGCGGCGACAGCGGCAACGCCTACGTGGACGGCGTGCGCGCCAACCTGATGGCGGGCGGCGACAACTGCAGCCGCAGCCTGCTGGTGGGCGCGCTGCTGGCGGCGCAGGTGGGTGCGGGCCCGGGGCAGGTGGTGGAGGTTGGAATAGGGTGGTGCAGGTTGCGAGATTGACTTGAGGGACCGAGACCCACACGCCCCTGCTGCACGCCCACTGCCGCTCCCGCGCCGCGTCCCTATACGGTCCAAGCCTCCCCTCCAACCCTCCTACACCCCATAAGCGCCTTTACCTTGCAAGATGCAACCCCACTGACTGCCCAACCGCCCAACGCTACGCCACGCCCCGACCTCAGGGCGGCCTGGGCTCGCTGCCGGCTGAGTGGCGCGCCAAGGCCACCAAGCTGGCCGAGTACGAGGCGCACGTGGACAAGCTGTTCTCATAACGAGCAGCGTTATTCAAGTGTGCCAGGACTTTCCGGGAAGATAAGATACGGTATCTAAGCTGAAGGGCAGCCGTGCCTTGGGTCAGGAGGATTGCGGGGCGCAGTAAACAAACGCACGATGTGGCATTATGGCTGGTGAGAGTAGCGTGAGTGAGCGGAGAGCGTCTGAGAGCGGTGCGCGTGGAGTTGAGTGTGTTGGTGATGAGGGAAGGCGTCGCATGTGCCCGGTTTTGCAAGAAGTGCAACCGTGTAGGTTGATAGGCTGTTTTGGGGGCATTTTACGAATGTTGTCACGTTTGCCTTGTAAGCACATTCCTTGTCCATTCCTGTTGTTGTCACGGCACCAATGCGCCCCCCAGAAGATCCCGCGACCATGAGTTTTGGTGGTGTTGAGAAACACCGAGTTTGAAGAGGCAGGCAGCCAACTGTGGGCACGACACGGTGGGTACGTGCCGCGGCCAGCAGCAGCAGAAGCCGCTTAACCACCGAAGCCGTACAGGGTGCGGCCCTGGCGCTTGAGCGCGTACACCACGTCCATGGCGGTCACGGTCTTGCGGCGCGCGTGCTCGGTGTAGGTGACCGAGTCGCGGATGACGTTCTCCAGGAAGGTCTTCAGCACTGTGCGCGTCTCCTCGTAGATCAGGCCGCTGATACGCTTCACACCGCCACGACGAGCCAGACGGCGGATAGCGGGCTTGGTGATGCCCTGGATGTTGTCGCGCAGCACCTTGCGGTGGCGCTTGGCACCGCCCTTGCCCAGGCCCTTGCCGCCCTTGCCACGTCCGGACATTTTCAGATGAGTTGGGGTAACATAGAAGGAAAAGAAAGATGAGGCTGAATGCGAGAGCACGCAGTCGGCAGTGCATTTATTGGGCGGGCGCCGGGGGCAACGACTTCTGGTGGTTGCCCACCCCGAGCGTTCACCGGGCGTTGACTGGCCCCGCTCACCTGGGCCAGCGCCCATGCATCGCCGCGCCAGCGAGCCTGGTATACATACAATCGACTTTCGCAATTTGTCGACAACCCACTCACACATCTCATATGTCGCTGTCAAAACAACCTAAAAGATGGCCCGCACCAAGCAGACCGCGCGCAAGTCCACCGGCGGCAAGGCGCCCCGCAAGCAGCTGGCCACCAAGGCCGCGCGCAAGACCCCCGCCACCGGCGGTGTGAAGAAGCCCCATCGCTACCGCCCCGGTACCGTGGCGCTGCGCGAGATCCGCAAGTACCAGAAGTCGACTGAGCTGCTGATCCGCAAGCTGCCGTTCCAGCGCCTGGTGCGTGAGATTGCCCAGGACTTCAAGACCGACCTGCGCTTCCAGAGCCAGGCCGTGCTGGCGCTGCAGGAGGCCGCCGAGGCCTACCTGGTGGGCCTGTTCGAGGACACCAACCTGTGCGCCATCCACGCCAAGCGTGTGACCATCATGCCCAAGGACATCCAGCTGGCCCGCCGCATCCGTGGCGAGCGCGCGTAAGCGTTGCCGCCAAGGCCAGGCCACCCTTGCGAGGGCTGCTCCTACCCCAAAACTCGGTGTTTCTCAACACCACCTTACTATGGTTCTAATTTGGGGGCGGGGCAAGTTCACAGTACCTTGTGTCCCAGCAGGGATCTGCGTCTGCCCCAGGGAAGCTCTGGCCTACAACATGCGTGCGTCGTTGGCCCGATATGCGTAGGTTGAGCGCGTGCCGGGTTGCGGGGGTTTGTTGTTTCGGGGGTAATGATAGCTAGGGTCAGTAGCATCAGGCAGTGTGTGTGGATTAGATGAGGACATGCATGCAGGAAGCATGCAGGAAATGGATGCATCGGAATGGGGGGGGACAGCAACCCCATGTGCCCTGCGCAGCCCCATTGCCCTGCGCTACAAACCCAATGTGTGGGTGTGGACAGCAGAGGACGAGCAAGGTTGGGTGCGCAGCCTGATTGCATGCCCAACTTGGCGGGGGCTTGTGCAGCTGCAGCCTGCAGGTCTGACGCCGCAGTCGCCTTGCACCGCACCCCTGGCCGCAGTCCATCCCCATTGTCGCCTCTGTGTGTGTGCGGAGGGACCCCTGCTCACCAGCTCACCAGCTGGCTCCTGCACCCTCCGTGCATCTTGCGTACCGTACGCGTGAACTGAGGGGACCGGTTGGCTCTCGGGTCTCCGCCCGACCGCGGCGGATCAGCGACGTCAGGACTCTTCCCCCACCAGCCGCCCATGCAAGCGCGTGGATGATGGCAGTGCAACCTGCCCCTGGCCACTGCCAGTGCCGCCACGCGTGGGTGAGGCCCCCACGAGTCCAACTGCCCCATCCCATCCGTATCCCCAGCCAGTGTCAATGTGGTGTTGATAAACACCGAGTTTAGATGAGAGTGAGGAAGGACGTCCATGCTCTGGGGGGCGTTTAGCCCGAGGTGAACTTGGTGACGGCCTTGGTGCCCTCTGACACCGCGTGCTTGGCCAGCTCGCCGGGCCAAGCGCAAATCCCCCCCAAGCGCACACAGTCCCCTAGTCCGAACGTTGCTTACATCCCCGAGTCCGCACGGGTCCACAGCGGCCTCTGGCACGGGGGGATTGAAAACGTGGAGGGCTGGAGGCTGATTTGGCGATCTCTGACTACAGTATTGATCGCATTCCGTGTCCATCCAGGCTCTGCTCAATAGCCGCAACAGAGTCCAGTGCGGCCCCTCATCTAGCTCAATACGCAGCCGCAGGCGACAACACGACCCCTCATCTAGCTCATGCCGCAGCATGTGGTCCGTGCACCACACATCCCAGCTCTCCTTACCCACTGTGGTACAGTGGTAGGACTGCCAAGCAGATGTGACGTCAGGACGTGACGTCAGGACGTGGCTGTGCGTGGATGCTGACAGTGCAACCTGCCCCTGGCCACTGCCGCCACGTGGTGGGACCCCCGCGGCCCGTTCAATTGCCCCGCCCCCAAGCCCCGCAGCCCGTGTCAAGGTGGTGTTGAGAAACACCGAGTTTGTGAGGTTGAGGAAGGACGTCCGTGCCCCCCGAGCATTTAGCCCAAGGTGAACTTGGTGACGGCCTTGGTGCCCTCCGACACCGCGTGCTTGGCCAGCTCGCCGGGCAGCACCAGGCGCACGGCGGTCTGGATCTCGCGGGAGGTCACGGTGGGCTTCTTGTTGTAGCGGCTCAGCTTGGAGGCCTCGGTGGCCACCTTCTCAAAGATGTCGTTGATGAAGCTGTTCATGATGGACATGGCCTTGCTGCTGATGCCGGTGTCGGGGTGCACCTGCTTGAGCACCTTGTAGATGTACAGCTTGTACGTCTCCACGGCGCTCTTCTTCTTCTTCTTGTCCTTCTTCTCGCCGTCGCCCTTGGGCTCCTTGGCGGCCTTCTTGGCGGGCTCCTTCTTGGCCTTCTTGGCGGCCTTCTCGGCCTTGGGCTTGGCCTCAGCCTTGGCAGGGGCCTCGGCGCCGGCCTCAGCGGCCACGGGCTTCTCGTCCTTCTTGGGGGCCATTTTGAATATGTGGTTGGATGCGGGTGCGAGTAAGAGGTATAAGTTGCCGGGAACAAAGCAAGTGCGCGCTATTTATTAGGGCGTGGGGGCCGCGAGCGCGATGGGGCTGGCCAGGGTGAGGCGGTCGGTTGTTTGACCAACCGACCCCGCCCGTTGACCGCTTGACCGGGGCGAGGCGTCGTGCGCAGGCCCTGCTCCCTATAAATAACAGGCGCATTCTGAGGGCAAGACACAAAGCTCTCACTCAACTCGCGTTTGCAACCTCTCTGCTTCAGCTCACCACACCCAACAAGATGGCTGGTCGCGGCAAGGGCAAGACCTCTGGCAAGAAGGCCGTGAGCCGCAGCGCCAAGGCCGGCCTGCAGTTCCCCGTGGGCCGCATTGCGCGCTACCTGAAGAAAGGCAAGTACGCCGAGCGCATCGGTGCCGGCGCGCCCGTGTACCTGGCCGCCGTGCTGGAGTACCTGACCGCCGAGGTGCTGGAGCTGGCCGGCAACGCCGCCCGCGACAACAAGAAGAACCGCATCGTGCCCCGCCACATCCAGCTGGCCATCCGCAACGACGAGGAGCTGGGCAAGCTGCTGGGCGAGGTGACCATCGCCTCGGGCGGTGTGCTGCCCAACATCCACGCCGTGCTGCTGCCCAAGAAGACCAAGGGCGGCAAGGGCGAGGAGACTGCCTAAACGGCACCTCTTGCAGTCCACTTGGCACACAAAACTCGGTGTTTCTCAACACCACCATCGTTCGTTTGGGGGGCATGAGTACCGCAGTATCAGAGGGTCAGGTTGGGTGCCGGGCCGTCGTGTGGGACACCGATCCGAGCGCGAGATGGGATGCGGCAGGTTACAGCCGCCGGCATGGGTGCCCCTCATCATTGGAGGGAGGTCCGGATCCTTTCCCGGTGTTGGTGGCCTCACCCTGCCACTCTGCCAGTGAGCGGCCAGCCAGCCCCACTCACGCCAGCCCCACTCACGCCAGCCCCACTCACGCCAGCCCCACTCACGCCAGCCCCACTCACGCCAGCCCCACTCACGCCAGCCCACTCACGCCAGCCCCACTCACGCCAGCCCCCTACGCCAGCCCCACTCACGCCAGCCCCACTCACGCCAGCCCCACTCACGCCAGCCCCACTCACGCCAGCCCCACTCACGCCAGCCCCACTCACGCCAGCCCCACTCACGCCAGCCCACTCACGCCAGCCCACTCACGCCAGCCCACTCACGCCAGCCCCACTCACGCCAGCCCCACTCACGCCCAGCCCCAACTCACGCCAGCCCCACTCACGCCAGCCCCACTCACGCCAGCCCCACTCACGCCAGCCTCCACTCACGCCAGCCCCACTCACGCCAGCCCCACTCACGCCAGCCCCACTCACGCCAGCCCCACTCACGCCCAGCCCCACTCACGCCAGCCCCACTCACGCCAGCCCCCACTCACGCCCAGCCCCACTCACGCCAGCCCCACTCACGCCAGCCCCACTCACGCCAGCCCCACTCACGCCAGCCCCACTCACGCTCAGCTCCCACTCACGCCAGCCCCACTCACGCAGCCCCACTCACGCCAGCCCCACTCACGCCAGCCCACTCACGCCAGCCCCACTCACGCCAGCCCCACTCACGCCAGCCCCCACTCACGCCAGCCCCACTCACGCCAGCCCCACTCACGCCAGCCCACTCACGCCAGCCCCACTCACGCCAGCCCCCACTCACGCCAGCCCCACTCACGCCAGCCCCACTCACGCCAGCCCCACTCACGCCAGCCCCACTCACGCCAGCCCCACTCACGCCAGCCCCACTCACGCCAGCCCCACTCACGCCAGCCCCACTCACGCCAGGGCGCTCGCCACCGTTCACGTTCACGCGCGCCCTCCTCCGCAGCAGCCGTGGAACAGGGAATCAGTCAGCCAGGCCGTGCTAGCCCGGCGGTTGCCCTGCCTAACACACACCTACATGCCGTGCAACAGCACCCATGACCTGATCTGATCCATCCACCATCGCGACGCCGCTGACCCCTCATCGTGGATATACAGCTGCTGTGCCGCTGCCTGTGCCGCTGCAACTGCATCTGCGCACCACCTCTCTGGCCGCACGCCTGTACGACACCCACGCTGTGGCGCCACGTGCCACAAGCCAGCGCAAAACGCCCGGTGCCTACGCCACCGCACACTGCCTGCCGCGTCGCGCGCTGCCTTAGCCGCTCCGCCTCCATCCATTTCCATCCTCATATCCACCTCCGTCAGCACTCGACCCGCTGCATGGGCACCCCCCCGCCCCCTTCGCCTCCCAGCCGCCGCCACCACCCCTGTACCCCCCGTAACACCATACATTCAACCGCCATGTGACCACGTGACGTCAAGCTCGCGCCCCGCGCGGCCGCGCTCAAGTGAAGCCGAGCAGCCGCGCTTCATGCTCGCCGTCGTCGGCACGGCCCTCGTCCCACTTGGTGGGGTAGGCGGTGCCGCCGCGCGTGGGCCGCAGCGGCGGCAGCAGCCAGGCCGCGGGGTTACTGCCGAAGATGTGCATCATGTTGGCGTACAGCCCCAGGTCGTACGGGTGCTGGAAGCTGGCGGCGGCCGCCACCACGATGCCGCTGGCGGCGGCGGTGACGTTGGCGGTCACGCCCTGCGGCGCAGCGGGGGCAGCAGCAGCGGCCGCGCGGAACAGGGGGGTGGGCAGCGGGAGCGGGAGCGGGGGTCAGCGGGGGCGAGCGGGGGCAAGTGTGGGATGCAGCAAATGGGGTGGCAAGGCGGAGGCAAGTGTGCGTGCATGCTGTGATTATTGAGTAGGGGATTGCAAGGAGCGCGAGAAGTGCAAAGCAGGGCGCACCGGGCGCACAGGCCGCTGTCCCACTGTCTTCAACGTCTTGCAAACCCCTCCTCCTCACCTCCTGGTACTCGATGGTGGTCTTGTTGACCATGATCAGCTGCACGTGCCAGATGAACAGCAGCAGCAGCCCGATGGTGAGCGGCAGCGCCACCATGAACGCCACAGCCTGCGCGACACCAGGGGTATTAGAATCATGATGACTTCAGAAGTGACGGGTTACATTCATAATGACGGGGGGAGGGGTCGCCGGCAGGAGGCGCTGGTCAGCGCGTCGCCGCGTGCGCAATCCAACCCCGCATCCGAGCGGTGCAGGCCGTGCGGCCGCCGCCGCACCGACCGGGGCCTTCATACTGCCAGCCGCATCTGCACGCCCGCCCTCGATCCGGCGCCCGCCCGCCACCCCTCTCATACCCTTTTGGACATCAGGACCTAGTTATTCACACAATGGACGCATGGACGGCTACCCCCACCCCGCCCATCCCGCGCGCCGCACCTGCAGCACCGCCCACAGCCACACGCTCTCGATCCAGCCGCCCGCCAGCTGCACGGGCTTGGCCTGCGGCCCCGTGCGCAGCACCCGGTTGGCGTGGCTGGTCTGCAGGATGTGCAGCCCGTGCGCCGCCAGCAGCCCCACAACGTGCATCAGCGCCGCGTTCACGTCTGGCGGCGGCGGAGGAGGAGGGTGCGGAGTGAGCCGAGCGGTGTTGGGGCTGGGGATATGGAGGCTCAGCAGGTGGGGGCGTGGGCCATCCCTTGGTGCCTGTGCAGCCCTTCCTCCGCCTTCGCAAGCAGCATCAATCACATCAATGCATTTGTACACGGCACTCACAGATGAGGAACAAGAAGAACGCCCGGTAGTTGGCGTGCCCTATGCAGTTGTTGGTCCACGGACAGTGGTGGTCCTGCGCGGCACGCAGAAGCGGGGGCTCGCAATGCTCATGGAGGTGTTTGGCATCGAACGGCGGTGGGGTTGCAAGGATGGATGGAGCTGAGCTCCGTCGACAGCCCTTGTCGCCGCCAAAAGTGCTGCCGCTAGCCGTACCCGTATCCACCATGCCCTGACCGCAGCAGCTGCGCCCGCAGGACTCACCATTCTAAGCACGCAGCGCTGGCACTTGCGGCAGTGGTGGCTCCGCGGCGGCTTGTAGTGGTTGCACTTCTGGCAGAACCGCGGCGCGCCGTCCTGTACGCCCGCATGGGAGGGAGGGAGGGAGGGAGGGAGGGGGTTTCCAGGCATGCGTAGCTATTTGTGGCGATGCTGAGCACAGGGACGTAATAAGAAGTTCATTCCAAGCCCGAACCCCAAAAGGGTGGGAGGGGCCGCTAAAACAGTGCTAGCCGGCCTGCCGCAAGCCGCCGGGCGCATGCACGCACACGCACACACGCACACGCCATGCCTACCTTGCGCTTCACCTCCAGGACACTGGACTGCTCCTGGTCGGGCTGGTAGTCGGCGGGCGGCCTGCGCGGCGCGCGAGAAAGACACACATCTGGTTTGTGAGCTGTCCCCAGTACTCGGCCATGCAACCGTGGAAACCGCAGTTACAAAGCGGCGGGCGGCGTCCCCGGCCGTGGTGCGGGCCATCGAGGCCTGGGCCTGGGCCCAGCGCGGCCGACCCTTTCCTCCCCTGCTCCGCCTCCTCCTCCGCGCCCCCGCTCGCCAGCCCGCCCACTGCCGCTCACTCGCCTGCCCGCGTCCAGCAGCACACAGAACATGTAGCAGTACAGCGACAGCCCGGTGGTCAGCGTGAGCAGCCCCATGTTGGTGATGCCGGGCACACTGTAGCTGAGCCAGGGCACGATCTGTGTGCAGGGGCGGAGGGTGTGTGGTGTGTGGTGTGGGTGTGGGTGCTCGGTGTGGGTGTGGGAGTTAAGAGGAGGGGTGAGAAGGAAGGGTCAGAAGGAGGGGTTCGGCGGGTGCCGGGGCCACTGCGGGCGGCAGTGCCGGGAGGCTAGCCATGCCCATGGACCGCGCGGGTGGCTGCATGCCGTGTGGTTGGCAAGGCTATGCGTGGTCGCTGTCGACCCTGCTCCCAGCCTGCAAACCCACGGCATCGCAGGCACGTCGGCTGCGACACGGTGCCGGCCTACGCCCACCCATACCCCTCCTCCCGCCTGCTTGCGCCAGCAGCTTCCAGCGCCCTCCCGGCTCCCTCGCAATCTTCCGAGTCCGAGCCTCACCACGCAGAACACCGAGACATAGTATAGGAAGCCGAACACGACGAGGACCCCCAGCACGACGAGGTTGATGCGGCTGAGGTACAGCACGCAGGGCGCCGGTGCCTCGTCTAATACAGCCATCTGCCTAGATTGCTAAGTCTAAATACGATAAGCGGGTCACCGCAGGTGTTTGCGCGCGCGAGCGAGGTCAGGCATGGACCCGAGTTGAAGGCTTGAACTGATCTGTCGTCGTTTTATTGCTCGCTATACCATTCACAGTTTGGTGGCGGGTCACAGAAAGAGACTGCAGCAGAAACAAGTGGGTATGCAACGGCAAAGTCGTCTGCGCTTCGCCAGTTTTGAATGTTTGCTGGTGTTTCATGTACAGCACGTTTAATATTAGAAAAATATGAACGTCCGTGGGGCTGCATCGCGCGCCGGCCCGCATGCAGCATGACAGCTCAATGCACCGAGACCGGCACCCACCTCAACCCGGACTGCTTCCAGTGGCCCTCTTCGACTTGGCCAGCTGCTCCCGTCAGTCCCCGTCGTCGCTGCCATTAAGCAGCAGGGGGCATGCCAGGCGACATGAATAACGTCGTCGCCGTTACAGGGGGCGCAATCCTGCAGCTCATCCTGCTCCCTGGTCACATGTAGGTGGCAAAGTCCGGACTGCCTCCGGTCAGCCTACAAGCGGCGTGTCAAAGGCCTCAGCCTGTTCCTGCGGGCCGCTGCGGCACGCCTCCGCCGCCTTTTTTGCGAGCATACTCCTATATGCAGCCACACCGATACCGGTGTACACACCTCCGCGACACTACAGCCACTCTACCAAACACGCGCCCCACTGTGCTGCACCACCACCACCACCTCCGCCGCAGCCGCAGCCGCCCCATGCTCAAAGCCAGCCGCACGCCCCTCTGCCCCAAACCCATCCCCTCTCCCCCACCCCCCACCCCTTCTCTCCAGTCCCAGCCCCAGCCCCCTCTCCCCAGCCTCAGCCCCGCACGTGGCCCTTGAAGTTCTTGCCCATTTTCTTCCCGCGCGCCGCCGCGTTGCGCCGCCGGATCTGCTGCACACGCGCCGCCATGGGCATGGCCTTGCGCCGCTGCTTCTCGCGCTCCGACAGGCCCGCCGTCTTCTTCTTCTTGAGGCTGCTGCGCGCGCCGAACTTCTCGCGTCCCTCGCGGCCCTCCAGCACGCTGGCCAGGCGAGCCTCCTTGTCCTTGCGCGCCTTGTGCTTGCCTGTCGGGGGTGGGGGTGGGGGGCGGGGCGCCAGGGGCGGGGGTTGGGGTGTGTGTTGCAAGGTTAAGGGGTTGTGGAGGACGTAACGCAGCGGGACAGCGGGAGCGTGCGTTTGTTGTGCTAGGGGTGGGGTGGGGGACCAGCGGGGCGGACAACGGCACGACCACCCGAAGGAGGCCACGGCTGCACCACCGCAGACCTCCGGAAGTTGCGTGTTGATGCCCGACATGCGCGACACGCCGCAACCACCACACGCCGCACCCGCATCCGCCCCCTCGCAGCCCCCTCGCAGCCCCCTCGCGCCCCCCTTGTGCCCCCTTACGCCCCCTTGCGGCCCGCGCCCGCGCCGCGCCGCTCACCCATGAGGTCTGCCGCGTGCACCTTGCTCTCCCCGATGGACGTCAGCCGCTCCTGCAGCGCCAGCGCCTCCGTGGCCTCCTCCTCCGCCGCCTCCAGCGCGCGCTGCTTCTTGGCCTTTGAGGCGGCCGAGGTGACGCCCGCCTTGGCCAGCGCCGCCTCCACCAGCGACTTCTGCTTGAGCCGCTTGATGCGGTCAAAGTCCTGCGTTTATGATTGTTGTGTTAGTTGGGGTTGTTGGGGTTGTTATTATGTTGGGGCGGTGCTGGGGCGCTTTGCTAGGTTCCCGCAGTTTTAATGGCAATTAGCCCTGGGGGGTGCTGGTGCATTGTGGTGCATTGAAGTCGCTTCTCATCCGGCCGACGCGTTTCCGCATACGTCCACGTCACACCATGCACCCCCACCCCCCACCCACCCTCCCCACCCCAAACAACACTCCCTCTGCTGCATGCACCCGCCCCACCCCACCCACCCCCCTGAACGCACCTCCTGCGTGAGGAAGCGCTCCGCCTCGATGGGCACACCCGCCGGCCGCCCGGCGCCCGCCTCGCCGCCCTCCTCGGCGCCCGGCTCCTCGCGCGCGCGCTTGACCGACGCCGCCTTCTCCTTCGCCTCCGCCAGCTTGCGCTTCAGCGAGGCGATAGAGTCCGGCTTGGCCTCCGCCTTGGCCCGCGCCGGCTCCCGCTTGCCCTTCTTCCCCCGCCGCCCGCCGTCCTCCTCCTCGCTCTCCTCCTCCTGGTCCTCCGAGCCGGAGCCGTCCTGCTCATCCTCGTTCTCGCCGTCCAGGTCCGCATCCGACCCCGACTCGCCCTCCTCCGCCTCCTCGTCATCGTCGCTGGCCGGCGCGCCCTTCTTGCCCTTTCTCCCCGCAGCGGCCGCCTTGGCCTTGGCCTTGCCCTTGCCCTTGCCTGCACGGTCGAGGAGACGAGGAAACGGGCAGCGGCGGACACAGGCGATCAGGACTGCGGGCGTTAGCTGAGCTGTAATTGCAAGCCACACACACAGGGTCTGCCACACCGGCCCTCAGGTGCCCATCTGTGCCACGCACCTTTCCCGGCCGCCTCCTCCTCGCCCTCCTCCGACACGTCCTCCCAGTCGCTGCTGCCGCCCTCCTCGCCCTCGCCTGCGCCAAGGCAGACGAACAGGACGCGAGTTGGTAAGGTAATCAACCAGTCGGTCAGTCAGTCAGTCAGTCAGGGTGGGGACCTCAGTCCACCGAAGTCGGGCGACCCCTTGTGTGTCGCTCCCCGCTCCCCGCTCCCCGCTCCCCGCTCCCCGCTCCCCGCTCCCCGCTCCCCGCTCCCCGCTCCCCGCTCCCCCCTCCCCGCTCCCCGCTCCCCGCCTCCCGCTCCCCGCTTCCCGCTTCCCGCTCCCCGCTCCCCGCTCCCCGCTCCCCGCTCCCCGCTCCCCGCTCCCCGCTCCCCGCTCCCCGCTCCCCGCTCCCCGCTCCCCGCTCCCCGCTCCCCGCTCCCCGCTCCCCGCTCCCCGCTCCCCGCTCCCCGCTCCCCGCTCCCCGCTCCCCGCTCCCCGCTCCCCGCTCCCCGCTCCCCGCTCCCGCTCCCCGCTCCCCGCTCCCCACTCCCCGCTCCCCGCTCCCCGCTCCCCGCCTCCCGCTCCCCACTCCCCCAACCTCTACCTCGCCACCCGCCCCCCACCCCACTAAAACGAGCCGCCCAGCCGCACCTGACAGCGACTCCAGGTCCGACTCCTCCTCGCCCTCACCGCCCTCCTCCTCCGACACCTCCTGCCAGCCGGCGCCATCGTCGTCGTCGTCGCTGCTGGTGTCGTCCAGGCCCAGGTCCACCTCGTCGCCGTCGCTGCCGGTGCGACCCTCCGCCAGCGCCGCCTCCAGCAGCTCGGCGCCGTCCACGCGGGTGGCCACGCGGGCGTCGCCGTAGTCGCGCGGCTTGAGCGCTGCAAGGGGGCGGGGTGGGTGGGGGGTGCAAGGATGTTTGGAAAAGCGGTACAGGATGCACTGAAGACTGCGCCTTGAAGTAGGGGGCAAGGATTGGTGGCGTGCTTGACGAGTGCGTGCATGTGTGAACATGTGCGTCCGCGCCCGCATCCTGGTGAGCAGGCACGTGCACCCAGCCGCCGGCCGCAGCCACACGAACACACCCAGCGCTCATCATCCTGGCGCTCAGGCGCTCACCCATGTCGGCGCCCCTGCCACGGTCCTTCTTGGCAAGCATCTCGGGGTTGATGTCGCGGAAGGCGCCGATCAGGCTGCGCGCGGCGGTGGCCACCTGGATTTGGAGGGGGGACGGGGAGGGGAGGGAGGAGGCGAGGAGGTGGGGAGGGATAATGCGGGGTTGCAAGGATGGTAGGTGGTAGGCGGAGAGAGCGCGCGAGAGGAACGGGTTTGAGCATGCCTGTGCCAGACCTATGCGGTAAGCAGGCCATCCTAGCCCACCACTCCCGGTCAGCACCCCCACACCCCACACAATCAAACCCGCCTCACCCACCCCTCCACACCCACACCCACACCCCCACACACACCCACACGGCCCCCGCCCCCCGCACCTGCTTCTCCCGGAACTTCTTGTACTGCGACAGGTCGGTCAGCAGGTCGGCCTCCATGACCAGCGGGCAGCGCAGCACCAGCTCGCGCACCGTCTTGAGGCCCACCGTCATCACCTCGGGCCGGGCCCTTTGGGGGGTGGGGAAGGGGGCAGGCGGGGTGGGGCGGTTGGGTTAGGTTGGGCTGGTGCTGTATTCACACACACGCACACACACGGTCTTTTGCGTGTGCTCTCTGACACGCTCCCCTGCCGTCTACCCCGATGCACTCCTACTTACCATCTTCGCAACCCCCGCCCTCCTCCGCCGCCGCCGCCCCCCTCCTCCGCCCCCCTCCCCCCCCTTCCTCCTTCCTCTCCCCCCTCCTCCGCCGCCGCCGCCTCACTTGTCGTGCACGAACTGGTCCACCAGCTGCCGCAGCACGGGCGCCAGGCTCTCGGGCGGCACCAGGTCGTGCACCGCCTGCACCAGCGCCGCCAGCACCTGCGTCACGTCGCGCTGGTGGGGGGCGATGTACTTCTGCAGGTAGGGGTAGAAGTTGAGCACCAGCAGCCTGCGGGGCGGGGAGGGGGGCGGGTGGGCGTTCCATGCATGATTATGGACGAGATGGGGGGAAGGCGTGTGGTCCCGCCACACGGGTATGCAGCTCAGAGACCCAGGCGCCAACGCCGCCGCGCTGCCACACGCCACAACCCACTCCCCACACCCTGCACCGCAGTTCACACTCCCCACTCCCACCGCCCTCACACCCCCACGCCCCCCCCCCCCATCCCACGCACTTGTGCACGCCGATGATGCGCGACACCACCGCCATCACCGCCAGCCGCGTCTCGAAGCGCTCGCCGCCGCCGCTGAGCCGGCCGAACAGGCGCTCCGCAAAGGCCTGCGGGTCGTGCAGCAGGTGGATGGCCGCGAACGACTCGGCGCCGCCGCCCGCCGCGCTCTTGCGCCGGTCCGCCTTCTTGACCTTCTCGATGACGCGCTTGAGCTTCTTCTGCTTCTTTTTCTTGCTGCTAGACGTGCCCTGCGTGTGGGAGTGCGTGGTGGGAGAGGGGGCAAGGATGGTTGGGAAAGGGGGCAAGGTGGGGTTGCGGGGGTTGTGTGTGTGAACTGCTTTGCGTGGGTGGGGAAATGGGGTGGGGATGGGTCATTGAGGTCATTGGGATGGGTGCAGGGCGAAAAGGGGTCGGGTGCGTGCGCGTGTGCGTGTGCAGCGCGATGCGGGGACGCAAGGCGCAGGGGCCACGCAGACAGCTGCACCTTTGGGACGCCCGTTTGCTTTCTCCAACACACACACACACACACACACACATACACACACACATACTCATTCGCACACACCTTGTGGTAGGCGGCGTACACGTCCTCCTTGCTGGGCCCCTTGGGCCGCGCGTCCTCGTCGTCATCGCCGCCGCCGTCCTCCTTGTCGCTGCCGTCCTCCTCCTCGCGGTCCTGGCCCAGGAAGAACTTCATCACCGCCAGCAGCACCCGCGGCGACTTGTGGAAGGCGGCGGAGGCTGTGAAGGGGTGGGGGGGCGAGGGCGAGGGGAAGGGGGGCGGGTGCGTTGAGGAGTGGCTGTGAAGGAGGAGGCGGTGGCGGTGGTGGGCGGGGAGGGTGTGTTTGGGGTGGGGCGGTGGGGCGCGCACACACGTTTGGCGATTCGATTTGGCACAAGGCACGCCAGATGGCATCATCCAGGTCAACGCAGCTGCAACCGCATCACTCACAGATGACGTTGACGGTGCGCGCGTCGCGCCACACGTGCCGCCGCCACATCTCTGTCAGCACCGACAAGCCGCGCTTGGCGGCGGCCTCGTTCTCATCGGACACCACCGTGTACATGAAGTTCTGTCATTGTGTGGGTGGACATGGTTTGTCACGTCAGCGCGAGAACGTGTTTCGGTCGGTGTGTTAGCGGACGGTTCAGGAGGTCTACGAGGTTTGGGAGGCCGACCGCGAGCGCGGGCGTTCTCCGGCCCCCTCCGCCCGCCCACTCCCCGGCACTCCTCCCTCCGCACCCACCCCACCCCACCCCACCCCAACCTCCCCACCCCACCCCCCAGCCGCCGCCCCACCTGCACCGCGCGGTTGAGCCGCTCGTTGCGCGACTTCTTGTTGGCGGCCTTGAGGTCGGACACGATGTGCCGGAACAGCTGCTGCCGGAGAGCCTTGTCCTGTGCGGGGGGGGGGGGATGGGGCAAGGATGTTTGGAAAGGCGGCATGGGGGGGGGGTGTGAGTGTGTGTGCGGAGGTGGCGGATGCGGTTTGAGGAGGTGGCGGGGTTCAACCGCACATCCGCGCCACCGCTCCACGCTCACACACCGCTCGGCCGCCCCGCCCCTTCTGTCTGTGCTCCCCCGCTCAGTGTCGCCCGGTCGTGGCTGCAGCCCGGGTTCTCTCGACGCCCCCCGGGTTCTCTCGACGCCCACCCACATACCCCCCCCTCCCTCCCCCCCTCCCCTCCTGCCTCCTCCCCCCTCCCTCCTCCCAGCCCGCCGCGCAGTGCCGCCGCCTCACACGCCCACACAGCGCCGCACGCACCCACGCACACGCCCACACAGCGCCGCATGCGCCCACGCCCACACGCGGCCTGCCAGCGCCGCACCTGGCACCTGAACAGGCGGAAGAACAGCGGCAGCACCGTCATGGCGTCCACCTGCGGGAGCCGTGGGTGTGTAAGTGTGAGTGTGTGCTTAAGTGTGTTAAGAGGACAAGCCTGTGTGTATGTGTGTGCGTGTGCGTGTGCGTGCAGCACGAAGGTGTGGGTGGAGCCCCGGGAGCGCGTGTGTGGCACCAGCCCACACCCACAACGTCGGTCAGGACGGCGCGGGCTGGCACGCGCACGGCTAGCACGCTCCCCCACCCCCACCCCCGCCTCAGCCCACCCAACCACCCCAACCCCTGCACTCCCCCAACCCGGCACTCTCCCACCCCTGCACTCTCCCACCCCATGCACACACACGGTCGCACTCTCTCACACACGCCCACACGCACACGCCCGCACGCCCGCACGCCCGCACGCCCGCACCTGCGCCCTGTTGCGCATGAGGATGAGCGCCCCCACCAGCGTGCGCCGCAGCGTGCTGTCCAGCTCCTGGCGGCCGGGAGGGGTGGGGTGGGACAGGGTGGGGGCAGGCAGGGACAGGTGAGGGAGAGGTGGGTGGGTACGGGACAATGTTGCAAGGGCAGCGGTGGCGCAAGCGCACACACGCACACGCATCGTGGGCCTTCGGCTGGCCAGGGCGTACGCACCATGGAGGGCGCACAGCCCTGACTGCTGCTGGCACCGTGTTGCTACCGGCCCGCCCTGCCGTGGCCCTCTCTACACCGGCATACAAGCCATCCGTTCCTTGGGCTGGTATTCACAACGCCTCCTGCCCGCGGCCCCGCCCGCGCCCCCGCCCGCGCCCCCGCCCGCACCCCCGTCCGTGCCCCAGACAGGCCCTCACACGCGCGGCGCCATGCGACCATCCCCCCATCCACGCGGCCGACGGGCCCGCACGCCGCTGCTTCAGGCGGCCCCGTGGCCCACCGGCACACCTGAGTTCACCTGCTGCGGCCTGGCTGCGGCCTGTTGCCCCGCCAGCCCCGCAGCCGCCCCCCTCCCCCCGCTTCGCCACCCATGCTTGCAATGCCCCAGCCCGCCCCCAGCGCGGCACCGCCTGCTGCCGCTGCGGCGCTGCCCCCTCCAGGTCACCCACCCCCACCCCCAACCCCAACCCCACCTGGTGGTGTGTGTCCAGCAGCCCCGCCACCTCCGCCGCAAAGCCCGCCATGGTCTTGGGATAGGCGCGGGACACCTGGGGGGGTGGGGGGATGGCAGGTGGGCGGCGTGGGGGGGAGGTGGAGTAGAGCGGGGGATGGGGTGGCATGCGGCATTGCAACGTGACGGTGGTTTAGGTGTGCCAACGGCCCTCGGCAGGTGCAGGCGCGGTGATGTCAGCTTGCGCCCGCGCCGCCCGTCCCCCCCCCCCCCCCCCCCACACACACACATGCGCGGCAGCGGTTTCCGTCGTGTGCCTCCCCCCGTGTCATAGCCTTGCGTGCAGTTCACAGCTTGAAGCTGCACTCACACAGTCCCCCCCGATACCAACCCCGGCCCTCGCTGTGCCGCCGCCCCCACGAGCGCCGCGCCGCGTGGCGGGTTGTGCCCACCTGCGCCATGAACATGACCACCTCCCCAAACTCGCGGCTGTCCTTGCTGGGCTTCAGTTTGAAGATTTCCAGCAGCGCCTGGTAGTGGCGGTACTGCAGGAGGAACTCATCCTTGTAGCCGTCCGGGTCCTTCTTGATGTTGCTCTGCGCGCAGCATCCATGCCAGGGTTAGTCGGCGGCGGGGCCATTATGGCAGCTATAAAACTCTTCGTGTGAGCCTCAACAAAAGTATCGTCTGCACCTGCAACGCGAGCAGCTCCGCAGCCGTCGACATTTTTGGCCGGTGGTCGGCCCGCCCGCTCGGCGGCCGGGGCTACTTGTAATTGCCTTCTACGCCTCTATTAGAAATCACGACAGTGACAACTCGAAACGAGGTCGGCTTGGCGAAAAATAGGGCGACGAAAGTCGAAAGGCTGCGTTGCTGCTTCAGCAAACTCGAGAGAGCGCAATATATGCAGGCACTGTTATTGGTGTTGTTGGCGTCTGCTGCTATGATTTCAGTGGAGACTGGGCGCGACATGAGTTTCAACCCCCACAGGGCGACACGCACTGGCACCCCCGACCCCGATTCACCCACCCCACCCACCCCTCTTTGCACACTTGCAAACGGACCGCCAGTTCTTAGTCAGGAGACATTGCACAATTGATTCGAGCGTGTCTCCCTTAATACTGGCGAACAGGGTGCCTCGCCGCCAACGGGTTCCACGCATCATGCTTTGCAGAAACACAGCTCATAGCGTTAGCGCTGTCGTGCAGGCAGACATCAAGCTGACATCCACAAGGCTTATGGTGACGGGTGCGGGTATGGGCGGCTTGCGGCGTGGGCGCTGGAGCTTTGACGGGGCCGTAGGTACGGAGCGTTTTGGGGTGCGTCAACTTCGTTAGTCAATTGCCAAACCGTTCGACTTTCGCTTCATGGCAGTAGTCGATTGGACACAACTACTCCGCATACATATTGTATCCATCCACTCACCCAGCCCACCTCAGGCTTTCCCCTCGAGTTCTTCCACGATCCATCCGCCTTGTTCGCGTTAGCTTGTTAGCCGCCTCGTCCGCGCCCATATCACAATCACAATGAGCGCCACTGCAGCGTCTCGTCCTTATCAGGTCGTCGTCTGGGGCGCGAGCGGATTCACAGGGCGATTGGTCGCGGAGCACCTGGCAAGGGACTACCAGGCAAGGACCACGAGTATGTAAATTAGCGTAAAGCTTTATAATGATACAATGGGGTCCGCTGAGGCCTGCGGGGCGTGAGGCCAGCCGCTCGCCAGTCGTCGAGGGCCTCTGGTCACGACGGGGGTTGCGTGGTTCCAAACCGGCAGCAGCCGGCGCGCCCTCGGCCCCCGCCTTCCTACAGCTCCACCCTCCCCCTTTGTTCAGCCTCCCGTCCATTGGCCGGATGCCGCGTCACGCGCCCTAGGCCACCGCAATGCACGCCTGAGCTCTCGGCGCCTGTCCGCCCGCGTTGTGTGCCCCGTGCGCGCAGGGCAAGGTCCGATGGGCCATGGCGGGGCGTGACGCCAAGAAGCTGGAGCAGGTGAGTCACGTGGGAACACCGCGCGCGCGTGTGCGTATGTGTGTCCGGCAGTGTACCTGTGCGCCTGTAGGCCTCACCCCGCAGGCTTCCGGCGGCCGTGCGGGGCCTCGTTGCGTTGGGGGGAGCGGGAGGGGCAGCAGCGCCTGTGCACCGTGTAGAGCTGGAGGCGTGCGCAGCTCGGACCTCAGCCCGCCGGTTTTGCTCGCGCCCGGTGCCATGCGGCGCATCCCCCGCGTCCATGCTCCACACGCCGTGTGATGGATTCCACACCGCCGACTTGACGCCCCGGCCGCCCCGGCTGCCCTGCTGATATACCGGACCGTATATCAAACGTTCAACACTTACGCACGACGCTTACGGTGCCCCGCGCAGGTCCGCTCCGAGCTGGCCGCGCGTGTTAACAACCCCGCGGTGGCAACGGTGCCCATCCTCACCGCCGACGCCAACGACGCGCCCGCCGTGGGCCGCGTGCTGGCGCAGACGCAGGTGTGTGTGTGTGGGGGGGGGGGGGGTAGTTTTCTCCAATTCCCAAATCAACCATTGCCAACCCAAAACCCATGGGCTGATGCATAGGTGGGAGGATGGGGATGTTGACGTGGGCTGGCTAGGGGAGCTTGGGTGGCGGCGCAAAGGGTGGCGGGCGGGCGGGCTGCGCTGGGGCAGCAGTTGTTGGTGCTCTGGTATGGGCTTTCCTGGGCTGGGCTGGCTTGCGGTGAAGAGTCGGGTGGTACCGGTATATGCTTTGACGGCGCGTCTGTCAGTGACAGGCAGCCTTGTCGGCGCGATCGCCGCATGTCTGCCTGCCTGCCTGCCTGCCAGCATGTCTGCCTGCAACACCCACATCCACGCGCACCTGCCGCTGCCCCCGCCGCCCGCCTGTGTCGCCCCTGCCCCCCTCCTCCCCCCCCCCCCATGCCGTGTCCCCAGGTGGTTCTGTCCACCGCCGGCCCCTTCGCGCGCTATGGCGACAACGTGGTGGCGCAGGCGGTGGCGCAGGGCACACACTACGCCGACATCACCGGTGAGGGCCGGAGTAGGGAGGGCGGGGCGGGGAGGGCGCGGCGGGGGAGGGGGGATTGCAGGGGGGAGGAGGGGGAGGGCCGAGGGCTAAGGCCCGGGGCTGGGGGAGGGAGGGGGCCGGGGGGCCGCGGAGTGTGCTAGACTAGCCCAAGCTGAGGGGAGGGGGGGGGGTCCCAGACATGGCCCGTCAGGTAGGGTCGATGTCGGAGGAGGTACGGTGTTCACGGGGAAGGGGGGACGCGACTACTGGAGCACAGGCGTGGGCACACGGGGTGGACAGGGCGGGTCAGGAAGGGGGGAGGACTTTGCACGGGCCGAGGTGATGGGGTGTGGAGAGAAGGAGCTACGGCGCGCCATTACACCGCGCACGGCACGGCCGGCGATCACGTTCACCCACGTACATTCCTGACCCCACACACCCGCGTCGCCGCTCTCCACAGGCGAGATTCCGTGGGTGAAGCGCAGTGTGCAGAAGCACCACGCGGCGGCTAAGGAGAAGGGCGTCAAGATCCTTCACTGCTGGTGCGCGGGGGGCGGGAGGGGCCGGGTTGTGAATACCATCCCAAGCTAAACAGCTGGGTGTCGGGAAGTCAGAAGGGCACGTCGCACCGCCGTAGTTTCACCGTCCTAGTTTAACCGTCCTAGTTTCTTGCCTATCGTGGTCCACACGGCCATCCACGGCGCCACCGCCAGGCCTCTCTTGCACTTGCTGCCCCGGCGCACAGCTCTTTCGCTCGCTCATCGGCCCTTTCCTTTGCGTATCTAAGCTGCGCTAAGCTGCGTCTCGTGGTTTGCTTGCTCTGCTCGCAGCGGCTACGACTCCATCCCCTCCGACATGGGCACCTTCATGATGGTGGAGTACTGCCGCGACAAGCTGGGCAGGTGGGCGGGCGAGCGCGTAGTGTGGCGTGGCGCACTTGCCGTGGCGGGGCGTGGCGGGTGTGTTGCTCCTGTGCTGCCGTGTCATGCAGCCCGACGCGCCCAGCCCTGCAGCCCAACCCTGCACCGCATCCCGTGGCGCCTGCTGCGGTGCTCCCGCATTCCCACCTGCTCCCGTACCCTAACGCCCCAACCTGCTCCCGACTCTACCCCGCGCCTGCCCCCGCACACCTGTGCAGCGGCGTGTCGCAGGCCTACTCGCTCATCGGGCCCGGCCGCGCGGGCGTGTCGGGCGGCACCCTGGAGAGCGGCGTGAACCTGATCAGCACCGAGGCCGCCTCCGAGCTGGCGGCGCTCAACAGCAACCAGTACTACCTGGCGGAGCTGTACGGGTGCGTGGCAGTGCGTGTGTGTGGGGGGGTGCAGTGCAGTGCAGTGCAGGGCAGGGCATTGCAGTGCAGTGGCCCTGCACGGTGACGAATGGACGGTATTGGGGGTATTCCGCAAGGCTGTCAAGTTTCAAGCGTCAAGTGCTTACGTGTCTGGACCCACATGTGCCCACACCCACCCACTCGCCCACCCGCCAACCAACCACCCCCACGTCACCCACGCCACCCGCTGCACCGCACGCACGCAGCATGCCGCCCGGCCCCGACCGGCCCGCGGGCCTGCTGCCGCGCTGGCTGCCCGCCGCGCGCACCTGGGCCGGCCCCTTCATCATGGAGGGCTGCAACGCCAAGATCGTGCAGGCCAGCCACGCCCTGCTGCGCGACACCGCGGCGCCGCTGGAGTACGGCAAGGACTTCAAGGTGGGGCGGGAGGAGGGGGGCGGGGTGGTGGGGCGGGAGGTGGTGTGGGGAGGGGGGCGGGAGGTGGTGGGGTGGGAGGTGGTGTGGGGAGGGGGGCGGGAGGTGGTGGGGGTCTGGAGGTGGTGTGGGCATGTTGCCGTGTGACACGGGCTGTAAACACGCTCGCCTGACCCGCCTGCGTTTCTTTGTCATCACCCAGCAAACGTACACACAGACAAACGCACACAATTTATATACGCCCGCCTTTGCCCTTTGTGCGCTCCCCTTCACGATCTCGCAGTTCACGGAGATGATTGCGGCCAGCGGCGCGCTGGGCGCCTCACTGGTGTCGGCCGGCACGGTGGTGGTGGGCGCGGTGCTGGGGCTGGCGCCGCTGCGCGCCGTGGCGCGGCGCTTCCTGCCCGCGCCCGGCCAGGGCCCCAGCGAGGACGTGCAGCGCAACGGCTTCTGGAGCCACGACCTGGTGGCGGTCACGGATGAGGCCAAGCCGCGCGTGGTGCGCGGCAAGTGCGGGGTGAGTCGTCGCGGCGCGGCGGGGAGGGGGTGATGAGCTGAGTGGGCCCTGCCCTGCTCCCCACCGGCAAGCTGGGGCTCAGGTCCGCATGCCCCGCCCGCTCGTTGCGGCTTCCGAACTGCTCTCACACGCACACCCGCAACGCACATAACGAGCACGCGCACACGCTTTGGTCCGTCGGTTGTTGTTTTTCAACACACACGCAAACTCCCACACAACGCACACACTCACGCGGACAGGACCGGCGTGACCCCGGCTACTGGTCCACCAGCCGCATGCTGCTGGAGACCGGCCTGGCGCTGTCGGTGGACGGACCCAAGCTGGCGGCGGACCCGCGGCTGGCCACCGGCGGCGTGCTGACGGCGGCGGCGGCGGGCGGGCACGTGCTACTGGAGCGGCTGCGCGGCGCGGGCTTCACGTTCGAGGTGTCGGGGGTGGAGGGCGAGGGCGGCGCCAAGTGAGGCGGCGGCGGCGGCGGCAGCGGGACCGGGTGCAGCGGGTGAAGGAGGGTTGATTCATTACGGCAGGGGTTGTGGGCAGGGGCGCAGGCATAGGCGGGGGTTGGGTGAGGGGGGCGGAGCAGGATGGGAAGGAGTTGCGCGGCAGGTACGGCCGGTCGGCCGTGCACACATGTTGTGATGCTGTTGCATAGCGTTGTGGAATGGCAGTGCATTAGCCAGAAACTAAAATGTACGAGTACTAAATGAGCCTGGCTGCATTCATTTGCAAGAGCGCATGCATCGTTTGATTATGCCGCGGCGCGAACGGAAGGCGCGGCGGATGTTGAGTTCGGAACCTGCTTAATGCGGGGGCACAGGGGTGTGGCGTCGCACCAGAGTGACGTATTGGCTGGCGTCGCCATTGATTCTGCGGGTTCGATGCCGCTGTCAGCCACGGCGCCAGCTGTGTGTGTAGCGGTAGCTCGCACAGGCTGCAGGGCTTGATGAGGCTCAGGGGCCGGCACGGCGCAGGTGTAACACATGCATCGACGCAACTTGCGGCTAGCGGGGAGGGCGAGGGTGCGGCAGGCAATACTGCCTGCAGCTCAGGGCGCCGCGCCGCAGCCTGGCCGCTGGTTGCACATGTCAGCATGCCGCGCGCTCGCGTGTGGATTGGGCACGCGCTCCGACGCAGTGGGTGTATTTCTGCTGGCTGAGGTACAGGTGGTGCGGCAGGCCGGGCCGCCAGGAAGCTGTGGTGACGCTTGACACCCGCGCACCTCCCCCGAGGGCCTCCCCGCCACGGCACCACCCAACCAGGCGAACGGGTGGTGTGTGACCCTCCATGGGCCTGGTCCAACAGCACCCCCGGCCAGAAGTCTCAGAGTGGGTACCGTGGTCCGTTACACGACCCAGTCATTCCATCGCCAATTCGTCACGCATCATCGAATGGTGCCATGGTGCGCGGGTCTGTCTGTCCAGGTCTGTCTGCTGCGTGCCGCGGCCCGACATGGCCTACCGCGCCCGCAGCAGCCCCACATCGCTCATACCGCCACCCAACCACATCGTTCGTACAGTCGTATGTATCTCTGTCAGAATGCACCACATGGCTAGATGCGCCTGCCTTGTTCCACCGCATGCCTAGAGCGCCTACCCTCCTCCACCACACCACGGCGCTTTCGTCCTCGCTCTCTAATGCATCGAACCATCCGATCAACTATCAGTGCCGGCGGGCCGGCTGTATCGTACATCGCAGTATGCGTGACCTGCCCAACAGGCCATGCGCCCTTCCGAGCAGCGCAGCGTATCGCCTGGTGCCCCAAGCAAACTCCTGCACCCGCAAGCTTATGACATCATGTCGGATCACCAAAGCAGCAGCCGCTTGCTGTGCAACCCCTCGCCCCACGGACCAAAAGCTCGGCTATCGCACTCTCAACCTGCGGCGTCGCCTGCCCACCGCACGTGACAAGACGCGCCGCCCCGCAATCCTCACACTCTCAGGGCAATCCAACCTCCAAATAATCAAAATGCATTTAAATGCGCGAACGGAGCAAAATGCACACGGCTGCAAAACGCTGTACGCATGCGCCGCCCAAGCGCCCCGCCCGACACACGGCAGGGCGCGGCGGCGTCCCGAGCCTTGCAATTCTGTTACGCTATGCATTACAAAGTTAATTAAAACTGCGTCACACATCGCAAATCGCGATGATCGGGTTCAGGCCGCATGCCTCTCGGCATACGACAAGCCGCGCCACTTCGGGCCGCTGCCAGGCGCGTCAACAAGGGCGTGCAAGCAGTGCCTGCTCGATGCTCCTAACTTGCCATATGACATATCCGCCTACCGCATCCCTTGCCATCTTATAAGCGGCAGCCGCTGCGCCCTGTGGCACTGATTTGCTCCGTAAGCGCGCGTCGGCAGTCACAGGCTGCTGGCTGCAGCGTCGGGGCGTCCATCTAAACAGTATGAATGCAATGCAATAACGAAAGATGCTCACACGCGCTCGCTCGCTGCGCACGTTCGCGTAAGACCAACGTCCCCTCAACCACACCGCCCTCCCGGCAGGCATGGCTCCGTCAATTACCATACGAGTGTTCAAAGGCAGTTCCAGATATTTTGTGATCCATCACGACAACACACACACGACAAGGCAATCGCCTGCGCCGGCCACCTCGCCCCACGCTTTACGCCCACGATCCACGCCCACCGCCTACCGCCCACCACTACCACCCTCCCTTCCACCTTCCCTCCCCACCGCCGCCTCCACTACTGCATCAGCTGCCCGGTGCTGCGCGACAGCAGCCCGCCCGTCAGGCGGTACATGTGCCCCAGCACCTGCGCGTCCGCGCTGCGCCCCTGCGCGCCGTACACGCGCTGCAGGTGCCGGAACACGGCCTTGGTGGCGGCCGACAGGCGGCCGTGCCGGTACAGAGCCACCTCGCCCGCCGCGCCGAACGCGCGCTCCGCCGCCGCCAGCTCGCCCGCCGCCTCGTGCATTTGCCCCAGCGCCACCCAGCCGCGCATCACGCGCTCGTGCTGGCCGCCGCAGCCGCCCGCCGCCAGCTCCAGCGCCTGCCGCTTGGCGTCGATGGCGCGGGACAGCAGCTCCCGCACCTCAGCCTGCTGCGACTGCTGCGACTGCTGCTGCGGCCCGGGCAGGGCGGGCTCGCCCTGTGCCGCCACCGCTGCCGCGCTGGCGCCAGAGGTAGGGGTGGGCGGGCCGCTGAGCGCCGCCGCGGCCGCGGCGGCGAGCAGCGCGGCGCTGCTGGGCTGCGCCGGGCCGGCGGCGCCCGCGGCGGCGCCCACGGAGCAGCTCGGGCTGGGGCTGGGGCTGGGGCTGCCGCCGCCGCGCGCGGGGTCCAGGAAAGAGGTGTTGCCGCTGCGCGTCAGCGGCTTGGCGGCGGCCGCCGCCGCCGCGACGCCCGGGGCGGCGGCCGTGACGCGCTGCCACTGCACCGCCGCCAGCGCGTCCAGCGCATCCACCCGCCGCCCGTCCGCCGCCGCCATCTCGCCCGCCGCCACCAGCTGCTCCGCCGCCGCCACCGCGGCCGCCAGCGCCGCCGCGGCGGCCGGCAGCGCATCCGCCGCCGCCAGCACCGCGCCCAGCGCCAGGCGGGTCGACACCTCGCTCGGGTGCGGCAGGTGGCCACCTCCGCCTCCGCCTCCGCCGCGTGCCCCGTCGTTCCCTGGAGCGTGGCTGTGCCCGCCGCACGCCGTGCCACCCGTGCCATCCCCGCCGGCTTCCGCCTCCGCCTCCGCCTCCGCCTCCCCTTCCGCCTCCCCCTCCCCGCCGCAGCCGGGGCCGCAGGGGCAGCCCGGCGTCAGCTGCCGCGCCGCCTCCAGCGCGGCGCGGCAGGCCGCCTCCGCGGCGGCGTGCTCGCCGGCGGCCGCCAGGTGCCGCGCGTGCCGCAGCTGCAGCTGCACGGTCTGCGGGTGCTGGCGCCCCAGCGCGGCGCAGCGCGCGCGCAGCGCCGCACCGTACAGCGCCGCCGGGTCCTCCAGCCGCCGCATCTGCACGCCCGCGCTCACGCAGCCGCCGTTGTAGGAGCAGGCGCGGCCGTCGCTGTCGTCGGGCTGCCGCCAGCCCGAGCTGCCGCCCACCGCCGTGGTGGCCAGGTCGTCGTACAGCTGGTTGACGCCGCCGTACTCGCGCTGTACGGCGGCGATGACGTCAGCCAGCAGCGCGGCGTCGTGCGACCACAGGATGGGGTCGGCGGCGCCCGGGTGCGGCCCGGCGGCGGCGGCGGCGGCGGCGGCGGGCGGCGGCGGCGCGAGCGCCTGCAGCGCCGCCGCGGCGACGCTGTCGGAGGCGGTGCGGAGCGCGCTGCCGCGCCGGCGGCCCGGGCCCAGGCCGCTGCTGCTGCCCGGCTGCCACCCCAGGCTGGAGGCCGGGGTGCCGCTGCTGCCGGCCCCGGGGCTGGGGGCGGCCGCCGGCGAGGCGGCACCGGAGCTGCCGCCAGCCGCCGCGTCCGCCGCGCCGTCGGCGCCGTCGCCGCAGCCCACCCAGGCCACACGCATTATCCGTGAGTCGGTACGACTGACGCCTCGCGCGGATGTGCTGCTGCCGCCGTCGGCCTCACCGCCCGCGCCGCTGGCGCCGCCCGCATCTGCCGCCGGAGGCGGCAGCGGCGCCGGCGCGACCGCCGCCGGCGCGAACAGTGACTGTCGGGAGGAGCTGCGAGATGGCGCCTTCGCGCTGCTAGCAGCCCCCGACGCGGCTGCCGCCGGCCCGGTGCCACCGCCGCCGCCGCCGCCGCCGCCGCCGAACACCAGTCGGGACGTGCTGGCCCGCCGCAGCAGCGACGGCCGCTGCATCAGCTGCGCCATCTGCGGCGACAGTGGCGGCGACAGCGGTGCATGCTGCGGCGCGCCGCCGTCCAGCCCCAGCCCCAGCGCCGCGACAGGCGACGCCAGCAGTCCGCCCCCGCCGCCGCCGTGCCCCTCCTCTGCCACCGCCGCCTCCACCCGGTGCCCCTGCACTCCAGCCGCCGCCCCCGGCGCCCCCGGCGCCGCCGCCGCCGCCTCCTCCTCCGCCTCCAGCAGCGACTGCAGCACCACCTCCGCCTCCATCCAGCGCCGCGCGCCCGCCAGGAAGCCGCCCAGCGCGCGCTTCGCTGCCAGCGTCTCCGCCGCCGCCGGCCCCAGCGCGCCGTCCAGCGCCGCCATCGCGCCGCGCAGCAGCGACTCCGCCGACGCCGCCGCAGCTGCCGCCTGCTGCCCGCCACCGCCGGATGGGCCGCCGCCGCTGCCGACGACGATGAGGCCGCCGCCGCCGCCGCCGCCCACGCCGGCGAGGCTGGCCAGCACCTCCGCCAGCGCCACCTGCCCCGCCAGCGCGGGCGGCGTGCCGGGGCCGTGCGCGCGCTCCAGCGCCTCCAGCGCCTGCGTGGTGGTGGTAGCTGTTAGTAATTGGGGTTAGCGGGAGCAGCTACCCGTGGGGTGGTGCGTCCCGAACTTGGGTGCGAGTGCGCGCCCGCATGTGTGCGGGGTGCGTCATGCGGTGGATCGGCGCCGCGGGGGAGTTAAGCCCCCGTTTGAGCGCGGTCAAAGTTAACTACACACGCACACTCCAACCCCCAACTACTGGCGCCAGGCAGCAACGCTGCATCGTGTGTAAAGCGCCTACTGGCAAAGCAGCTTCGCCGAAGCGTTCCGCCGTCTCAACAGGTTATGAGCCCCGCGCCGCGGTGACCCGCGCGCGGTCGGCAAGCTCTTATCTCTTATTGCTAGTTAGGTAGGATGGGGGAGCCGTCCTCGGGACGGCCGCCGTTCCCTCCGCTGGAGGAGGACGCGAGCAACCTCTTTTCTTGGCTTCCCAACCTTAGAGACTGGCTTGCCACGCGGAAACCGCCACTGTCAGAGTATCTGACAAGCCAGGCGCCCCCTGGCCGCACGCCGCGCGAGTTAGCGGATGAAAGCCAAGCAGCGGTTGATTGGTTTCGTATGGCGTGCAGTCCCGGCGTCGCACAGCAGCTCGTTGCAGCGCCCGACGTCACGACTGCACTCCTGTTTGTGCGGCAGCTGTACCTAGTAGCAGCGCAGCACAAGCGCATGCAGTTCGACACTCTGCGCAGCAACTTCCAGCTGCTGGAGGGTGAGAGCATTTCGGCATACTTCCTGCGCGCGTATCGCCTGCGGGACCAGATTGCGGCCGTCGGCGGCACCTGGACCGAGGCGGAGATGAGCCTGCGCCTGCTGCGCGGCCTGCCGCAGCCGCAGTATGCCGTCCCCTTCGAGATCTGCATGGCGAATCCTTATCAGTCCCTTGCAGAGCTGCGCGGCTATCTCATGCAGCATGAGCTGCTGCAGCGCGACGAGCAGTCTAACAGCGGCCACATCGGCAACGTCAGCCGCGGCGTTAGCCGCGGCGGCGGCGCCGGCCGCGGCCTGGGCGGAGATGGCGGCGGCGGCCGCGGCGCAGTAGCCGGCGGCGCCGCCGGCAGCAGCAGCAGCAGCATTTGCTACTACTGCGAGCAGCCGGGCCACATCAAGCCCAACTGCGCCGTGCGTCAGGCCGACGTCGCAGCCGGCATTCACCGCGCCAACATCCGGTCGCCTCTGCAGCAGCCGGCGCCGCCGCAGCAGCAGCAGCAGCGCGGTGGTGGCGGCGGGCGCGGTGGTGGCGGCGGGCGCGGCGGTGGTGGCGGCCACAAGCGCGGTAAGCAGGGCGGCGGGGGCTCGGGTAGCTCCGGCACCGCCGCCTCCAAGTCCGCGCACGTACTGGTAGTGGGTGGCGTTGACGACTGGGCTGACGAAGGTGTCAGCAGCAGCCTGATCGTCACCCCCCTGGACGCCGAGCCGGCGTGCTCTGGCGTCAGTGGTGGCTGCAGCATGGCCGATGGCGGCGTGCCCAGCGCCGCCGTGACTGGGGACCACGGCGGCAGCAGCAGCACCAGCACATTCGGCTACAGCAGCGCGGCCCACAGCGGCCTCAGCAGCAGTAGCCCCAGCGGCAGCGCCGCGCCTTCCCTGGGCGCTGGCAGCAGCCAGCTGAACCACTCCTACCGCGCAGTCTTCCGTGACTTCGCTGACGGTAGCAACAGCAGCAGCGCTGGAGCGGGAGTCTCCAGTAGCAGCAGCGGCAGCGCCGGGCCTGCGGGCTCTGGCGGCCGCGCGTTCGTCGTCTGCGGCGGAAGCAGCAGAGGCGACGTGCTGTCCCCCAATGCACGTGGCAGCGGCGGTAGTGCAGCGTCAGGAAGTGTCGGCGGCGCAACCATGGGTGCCGCCGCCTCTGACGTGCCGGTCATCGACTCCGGCACCTTTGCACACATCACGCCGCATCGCCACCTGCTACACGACTTCGCGCGCGGCTCTCGAGTAGGTCAAGTGCTGTGGGGTGATGGCCACAGCAGCCCGGTCGAGGGATCGGGTACCATACGGATGCTCTCTGGGCAGCAGCGCGTTGACGTGACGGGCGTTCTGTGGGTTCCGGACGCCCACCTCACCCTGCTGTCGGTGCGCCGGCTGGTGGTCAGCGGCGCTAAGATAGTATTTGAGGGGGAGTTTGCGACCGTCGCGCTGGCTGGCCGCTCCATCCTTTGCGGCCGCGCGCGCGGCGGTCAGTACCCGCTGTTGGCTTCTGTGCTGCCTGCGTCGCTGCTGGCGGCGCCTGTTACGGCGCCACCGGCAGCCGGCGGTGGCCCCACCGCGCCTCAGGGCAGCAGCGGCGGCGCCGCCGCCAGCAGCAGTGGCAGCGGTACTCATCACTCGGCCGCCGCGCCCTGGGGCAGCGGCGGCGCCGCCGCGCCTTCGGGCGGCGGCGGCACTAGTGGCAGCAGCAGTGCCAGCCCCGGCGCTAATAGCAGCAGCAGCAGCGCCGCGGCCGCGCCTTCCGGCGGCGGCGGCAGCAGCTCCAGCTCGCTGACGGCTGCTGGCCTGCATGCTGCGCTCCGACTGCATCGCCGGTACGCTCACCTCGGCTGGACTGCGCTGAAGCAGTTGGTGAGCGAATCTCTCGTAACCGGCTTAGATGTGGACATGAACGCCCTCTGCCAGGCAGCCGAGTCAATGTGCAGCACGTGCATCGAGGCCAAGGCGGCCTCTTTGCCTTTTCCCGACAGCAGCAGCAGCGCGCCGCAGCAGCCTCTGGCGCTGGCGCATTCAGACTTGTGCGGCCCCATGCCCGTGACGGGCCGTGGTGGCTCGCGCTATTTTGTCACGCTGCTTGACGACGCCTCAGGCGTGTCAGCTGTCCGGTTGCTGCCCACCAGAGACCACGCTGGCGAGGGGCTGCAGGAGATGATTGGGCAGCTGGAGGCCTGCTGCTCACTGCGCGGCAAGCTGCGCTACCTCCGCAGCGACAATGGGGGTGAATTCGTGGACCAGCAGCTGCAGCAGTGGCTGCGCGACCGCGGCACTGTGCACACGTTCAGCGCGCCGTACACGCCGCAGCAGAACGGAGCCGCTGAGCGGCTCAACCGCACGGTGATGGACCGCGCCCGCGCGCTGCTGTTTGAAGCGGCGCTACCCCCTAGCTTCTGGCCGGAGGCAGTTACCTACGCCTGCCACCTGCGTAACTTGAGCCCCTCTTCCAGCGGCGACACCACGCCCTGGGAGGCGTTCACCGGCGCCAAGCCTGATGTCTCCGACTTGCGCACCTTCGGCTGCCGCGTCTTCGTGACGACACCGGCCAACCAGCGCGACAAGCTCAGCCCGCGTGCCAGCGTCGGCACGTACCTGGGCCTCCAGCGTAACACCGCTGCGTCGCGCGTTCTGGTCGGCAGCAAGGTGGTGGTGAGCCGGGACGTGCAGTGGGACGAAGACGTACGGGGTCCGGCGTCTCGGCTGGCGGGCGTGCCGTTCGGCGTGACAGCGGGCGGTAGCGGTGGGGGCGGCAGCGATGACGCTGCTGCAGTGCCCTCGGCCGGCACAGCGCCGCCGGCGCCTGACATGGCGCCGGCGGAACCGGCCGCTGGCAACCCCCACCCCACCGCGCCGCCGGTGCCCCCCTCCGGCGCCGGCGGCGGGGCCTTCTCGGCCCGCCACCCGCAGTCAGCGTCTCCCGCTCACGCCGCCTCTCGCGCCGGTCACTGCTGCTGCCGCATCCGCGGCGGCAGCGGCAGCTGATGGCTGTAGTAGCAGCGCCGCGGCGGCTGCGGCAGCGGCAGCTCAACAGCTGTTTGAGGACGACAGCGATGACGAGCAGCCTGTGCTGGCGCCACCGTCAGATGATGAGGAGGCCTACGGCAGCAGCACTGCTACGGCTGCGGATACGGCGGCTGCGGACGCGGACGAGCCCAGCAGCTACGCTGAGGCCATGAGAGGGCCTAATGCTGCGAAGTGGCGCGGTGCCATGGAGGAGGAAATGAAGTCCCAGTGGGCCAATACCACCTGGCGGCTGGAGGTGCCGCCGCCGGGTGTGCGCCTGCTGGGCAACCGCTGGGTGTTTAAGGTGAAGACGCAGCCGGATGGCTCCAAGCGCTTCAAGGCGCGCCTGGTAGTCAGGGGCTACGCCCACCGGGAGGGCATAGACTACGGCGAAGTGTTTGCTCCCACCGGTCGCTTTGTCTCGCTGCGGGCCATTGCGGCCATTGCCGCCCGCCGCGGCCTGCTGCTGCACCAGATGGACTTCATAACCGCCTTCCTCAATGGCGAGGTTGACGAGGAGCTGTGGATGCAGCAGCCGGAGGGATTTGAGACCGGCGACGGCGACGGCGGAGGTGCCGGCGGCGGCGATGGCGCTGGCGGGGACGGCAGCGGCGGTGCGGGCCGCCGCAGCCAGCCGCTGGCATGCCGCCTGCTGAAGTCCGTGTACGGGCTGAAGCAGGCGCCGCGCTGCTGGTACCGCAAGCTGAGTGAGGGGCTGGAGCGGATCGGCTTCACGCCGGCCACAGCGGATCCCGCGCTGTTCGTGCGGCACGACGAGGCGGGCCCCGTCTACGTGCTGGTGCACGTGGACGACCTGATGATTGCCGCCAGCTGCCCCGTGCAGCTGGCGGCGGTCAAGTCCGCCATCGGAGACCGCTTCCAGGTGCGTGACCTGGGAGAGGTCAGCATCTACCTGGGCATGGAGATTCAGCGAGAGCCCAGCACCGGCGATATTCTGATGCTGCAGCGCCGGTACATCAGCGACCTGCTGCGGCGGCACCGCATGGCTGACGCCAAGCCGCGCAGCCTGCCCCTGCCGCCGGGCACACGTGTGCTGGCGGCGAGCGCCGAGCAGCCGGCGCTGGCGGATGGTGGCCCGTACCGCTCGCTCATCGGCGAACTGAACTACCTCGCCGTGAGCACCCGGCCCGACATTGCCTTTGCGCTGAGCCTGCTCGCGCGGCACATGGCGGCGCCGACCAAGGTGCACCTCGAGCTGGCGCTGGGCGTGCTGCGGTATCTGAAGGGCACCGCTGATATGGGCCTGCGATTTAAGGGGCCGCCTGACGGAGGCGTGGCTGACGTTGGCGGCGGCGACGGAGTCAGCCCCTTCAGTGGCTACTGCGATGCCGACTGGGCGGGCGACCCCATGACGCGCCGTTCGCAAACCGCCTTTGTCTTCGACTTGTGCGAGACGGCGGTCAGCTGGTGCAGCCAGCAGCAGCGCACTGTCGCTGCCTCGTCAGTAGAGTCCGAGTACCAGGCAGCGGCTGCAGCGACCAAGGAGGCGCTGTGGCTGCGGAAGCTGGCAGCGGACCTGGGGCTGAGCAGCGGAGCCGTCACCATCCGCAGCGACAGCCAGGGCGCGCTCAGCCTGGCGCGCAACCCCATCGCCTCATCGCCGCTGTCGAAACATATCGACATCCAGCACCACCTGGTGCGCGAGCGCGTGGCGCGCGGCGAGGTGTCGGTGCAGTACTGCCCGACGGAGGAGATGACGGCAGACGCGCTGACCAAGGCGCTGCCCTCAGCGAAGTTCATCAACTGCCGCGCGGCGATGGGTGTCAGCACCTAAGGGTTCTGTCAAGGACAGACGTCGCTGAGGTGACATGTTAGTGGGGATGTCAGCCGTATGGGACCATGCTTGGGTTCTGCCAATGTGCAGCAAGGCGGAGGCCTAGCGCTATGAAGGGCAGATATGCCAGACGGTGGTTTCCACGAGGGGGAGATAACTCCTTCTCTACGGCTGTTAACTGGTGACGTGCATTTCCCCCTGTTATCAGTTAGCTGTCTGTGGACGGTTTGCTGTTGGACCCAGTTCGGTCCGAGGGGGAGTGTTAGTAATTTGGGTTAGCGGGAGCAGCTACCCGTGGGGTGGTGCGTCCCGAACTTGGGTGCGAGTGCGCGCCCGCATGTGTGCGGGGTGCGTCATGCGGTGGATCGGCGCCGCGGGGGAGTTAAGCCCCCGTTTGAGCGCGGTCAAAGTTAACTACACACGCACACTCCAACCCCCAACTACTGGCGCCAGGCAGCAACGCTGCATCGTGTGTAAAGCGCCTACTGGCAAAGCAGCTTCGCCGAAGCGTTCCGCCGTCTCAACAGTAGCGATGATGATGCGTGGCGGTTGATGATGTATGTCGTGGTGAGCAACAGCCAAGCGTCATCGCCAACAACATCTGTGCTCACCAGTATTGCGCCGCGCGCGCCCACCCGCCTGCCAGCCCTCCCATCAGCCCGCCCTCCCCCCCTCCACATCCCCTGGCCCCACCTGGCGCCACGTGACCTCCGCCTCCACGTGCAGGCCCTGCAGCTGCTGCAGCCGCCCCAGCTGCGCGCGCAGACCCGCCAGCCCCGCGCTGCGCGGGCCCCAGCGCGCCGCCGCCGCCGCCAGGCAGCCCTCCAGCGCCGCCGCCGCCGGCCGCCACAGCCCCGCCGCCTCCAGCAGCGCCGCGTAGCGCCGCGCCGCCTCCACCGCGTACGGCGCCAGCTGCGTGACCAGCTGCTGGTCGGGGCCGGGCGGCGCTGTGCTCGCGATTGAGGCGGAGGCCAGGCGCAGCACCTCCAGCGCGGTCACCGCGGTGGCGGTGGTGGGCGCAGGCGCGGTGGTGGAAGTAGTGGTGGTGGTGGTGGTGGTGGTGGCGGCGGCGGCGGGGCCGCAGTCGGCGGTGGGCGTGGTGGCGACGGCGGTGCTGGAGCGGCTGTAGCCGGGGGAGGAGGTGGACGACGAGGCCGTCAGGCCGTGCGTCGTGCCGCCCGCGGAGAGCGGCGGCGCCGCCGGCGCCGCCTCGCCGCCGCCGACTGCTGTCGCGGCGGCGGCCGCGGGCTCCATGAACGACCCGTGCCGCACCGGGGGCGCGCCGTGCCGCAGGGCCGGCCGCGGCCCCTGAACCTGCGGCGGCGGCGCAGCCGCTGCGCGCGCCGCCGGCGGCGCCGGTGGCGTCAGCGACTGCACCAGGCACGCCAGGTCGGCGCAGGAGCCGGCGGCGCAGCCGGGCGCGGTGCCGGCGCCGCCGCCGCCCAGCGCCTCCAACCCGAAGAAGCCCGCGCCCGGCCCCGACCCCAGCCCCGCCAGGCCCGACTCGCCCGACACCGGCGCCGCGTGGTCGCCGCTGTTGAAGGACACCGACCGCCGCACGCAACCGCCGCGGCCCATCGCGCCGCCGCCGGCCATCCCCATCCCCACTCCCGGCCCCTGCATGCCCGCGCTCGAGAGCACGCCGCTCCGGGCGCCCGCCCTCGCGCCCGCGCCGGCGGCGGCCAGCCTGGCGGACAGGAGCGGCTTGGCGGGCGCCGCCAGCAGCGGCGCCGCCACCGCCGCCACCACGCCCACTCCGGGGCTGCGCGGCAGGCGCTTCATGCCGGTCTCGCTGCCGGGGCCGTCGCCGCGCACGGGGCCGTCGCCCATGTCGGGCTGGCCGGGCAGCAGCGCGGCTGCGGGAGAGGCAATCGCGGCTGCGGGAGAGGCGACGCCGGCGCCGGCGGTGGTGGCCGCGATGCCGGGACTCACAAAAGCGCCTCGCGGCTTCAGAGGGGACGCAGCTCCCGGCATTGTTGTTGTTGGCAGCAGGCCTGGCGGCGCCGGCGCCGGCGTGCCGCCGGGGCTGGGGCTGGCGCCCGCCGGCGGCGTCATGCCGCCGCCGCCGCCGCCGCCCTCGCGGGCCCTCATCCCCGCCAGCGCGTCGCACTGCATGTGCCCGTGGCTGCCGTACAGCGCGGCGCCGTGCAGCACGGAGCTGTACTGCTGGTACTGCCGCCGCGCTGCGTCCAGCAGCCAGCACACCACCGCGCACGCCGGCGGCAGCGCGCCGCCGGCGGCGGCGCCGCCTCCGACTGCCAGCGCCGCGGCCAGCGCCACGGGCAGGGCGCCGAAGCCGCGAATGACGCCCTCCACGTCAGCGGGCGCCAGCGCCGAGGCCAGCTGCAGCCGCGGCGCGCCGCCGTCCCCGTGGTCGGCGTGGCCGGCGTGGTGGCTGCCGCCGCCCAGCAGCACCTCCACGTCCGTCTCCCCCTCATGCCCATCGTCGCCTGTTGCGCCGGCGCACGGCGCCGGGCCCAGGTGCGGCAGCTGCCCCAGCGCCGCCAGCGCCATAGCAAGCGCGCGCGCGCCGCGCGGGTCGCTGAATATGGCGCCCGCCGAGTCCACCACTACCAGCACCGACGGCTCGGCCGCGCCCGCCAGCGCCGCCTCCAGCCCCAGCCCCCAGGCGCGGCCGCCGAGGCGGCCGCCCGGGCCTGGCCCGGCGCTGGCGGCGGTGCAATTGAGGAAGTCCAGGTGTACGAACGTCTGACTGAGCGCCGAGTCGAGGCCGGCGCCTGACGCGGCGTCCAGGCCCCAGCCGGCTGCGGTCGCGGCCTCGCCGCTGGTGCGAGCGGCGCCGGTGCCTGGAGCTGGCCGCGAGGCGGTCGGCGACCTGCGAGTGGATGAGCATGCGGAGCGATATGCGTGACAAAGCGATATGCCTGACAGGCCCGCACGCGGTCAGGGTCCGGCGGTGTGCTTTGAGCGGGGCGTCAGTCCCATGCATGTGCACCCCCCGTTCCAAAGTCCGCGCCAGGCCGCCAGGCCGCGCGCGTTAACCATCTAGACGGGTTTGATTATATAAAACAGCAAAATGGCCCCCAAACGCTCCGCCCAGTCAAACTTCGCACCATGCCTCAGAACTGGCCGCCGCTTTCAGCGCCTGCTTCAAATCGCAGCGCACGTGGTTAAGCAAGGCTCGCAGAAGAGCTACCCACGGCGTGCTGGGATGCACCAGCACCAACAGATGGGCATCCGCAGGTTGACATTCCGCGATTGCCTTTGCGCTCAACTCGTCCGCGAACACCCGCGCGACGCTGGCTCCGGGGTCGGAGCAATGGTTGACGTGGAAGTGACAGAGCCACCGCAAGGAAACGCCGGCTGTGCAGCGCGAAGCGGGCATGGCGCAGGGGCCCTCAGCGGGGGGCTTTTCTCCACCGGCGCTGGCCTCGGGCACCACGGCGCGAATGACTGGGCTTCCATTCCCTTTTGAAAAGACCTTGTATGTACTGAAGCTGTGGCGTGTGGATGCCCGAACCGAGGATTCCGCCTTGCTGCTCGAGCTCGAGGCGCCCATTGCCTTGGCACAGCTGCAGCAGCAGGTGGCCTATCAGGCAGCTAACGCGACTAGCGCGATCTAGGGCAGCCGAGAAAACCTGGCTGGTGCCGCTTGGCCGTCATAATAGCAGTCGCGTCTTATTCTAGCCATTTTGACGCATACATATTAGTTTCTATCAGCACAGATGACTATGGAAACGCGGCGCTGGGGCCTATCGACTCTCGCGCAAAAAATGTGTCATCGTCGGGGTGACAATGACATAGAGCAACCCGCACAACTCACTGCACTAGCATTCTGCAGACACATGGCGCACCCGAATGATAGTGCGCACCTGCGTAATTGACAAAACTGCAACCCGCAAGTGCACCTGCACTAGGTCCGCTTTCTCCGACGCCCTGTTTGATGTTTTAAGCAGCGCGTCCAAGCCCGCGACTCGGTAATGCAGTAGCTGTTGCAGACCTTGCTTCAACCAAGGAGCTAGCAGCGTAAATGCCAAGCTCGCGCTCGGAGAGGCTCCTGCGGCGCGGCTCGCTGCTCGCGAGTCACGCTCTAGGCGCCGCGAGTGCAGCGCAGCGATGGCGACTGCTGGGCACGCGCGCGGCGTCGCATGGTTTGGGCGCCAGCCGCACAGCGTCGTCATCTGCGACCGGCGCGGCGTCGGCGCCGTCGGAGGGCTGGCCCGCCGGCCAGCCCGCCGCCTCCGCCGCAGGCGCGCTGCCCCTCGCGGTCCCCGCCTACAGCATTTGGGGCGCCAACACAAACGTGGGCAAGACGCTCGTGAGCGTGGGCCTGGCGCACGCAGCCGCGGCGCTCAAGGTAACAGCCATGCGACGCACGCGCACCGGTGTTCCGTTGCCCATTGGTGTGCTGCCGCCGCAACTGGTGGGTGCTGCTTGCTGCTGCTGCTGCTGCTGCTGCTGCTGCTGCTGCTGCTGCTGCTGCTGCTGCTGCTGCTGACTGCTGCTGCTGCTGCTGCTGCTGCTGCTGCTGCTGCTGCTGCTGCTGCTGCTGCTGCTGCTGCTGCTGCTGCTGCTGCTGCTGCTGCTGCTGCTGCTGCTGCTTGCTGCTGCTGCTGCTGCTGCTGGCTGCTGCTGCTGCTGCTGCTGCTGCTGCTGCTGCTGCTGCTGCTGCTGCTGCTGCTGCTGCTGCTGCTGCTGCTGCTGCTGCTGCTGCTGCTGCTGCTGCTGCTGCTGCCCGCCTGGTGGCGGCACTGCTGCGGCCCGGGGTCATTGCACGGCCCAACACTACACCCGAACGTCACCACCGCCCATCACCACCACACCCCACCACCACCACAGCCCAACACCTTGCACGCCTGCGTGCATCCATGCCCGGGGTGCCTGCCGGCCGCAGGTGCCGCTGGCGTATGTGAAGCCGGTGCAGACGGGCTTCCCCGCGGACTCGGACGCGCGCCTGGTGGTGAGCCGGAGGGGGGGGCAGAGGGGGACAGGGGACAGGGGGAGGGGGAGGGGGAGGGCCGCACCCGCGGCGGCGGCGTGGCGCCGTGGCGCCGTGGCGCAGCGGGGCAGCGGGGCAGCGGGACGGCTGGTTTAGGGCGCGGCGGGCTTTGGATGTGTGTTTGTGACAGGGGGTTCCGCGCGGCGTGCCGTGAGCTGTGTGCCTTATGCTGTGCGCTGTGTGGCGTGCGCGTGTGTTCTCCCTTGGTGCCGTGCGGTGGGGGCGCGGCGCGCCCGCGGCGGTCGCACGGGTGCTGACGTGTCGCCCAGGGTGTCCTGCCGCCCACCATGCCGACGGCGCCGGTCCTGCGCCGATACGAGGGCCGCGTTGTGTTGTCCCAGTTGGTGTTGTTGGGCAGCTGGCGGTGCCTAAGGTCCATGAGCTTCTGATGAATGAATGGCCAAGTGCACACGGTGCGGGTGCAGGCGCTGGCGTGCGGCGGCGTGGCGGAGCCGGGGCAGCACGCGGCGGTGGCGGCGGTGGAGGCGGCGCAGCCGCTGGGCCACACCCCGGGCGGCGGCAGCGGGGGACCGGGCTCGGCGGCGGGGGGTGCGGGTGCGGGCGGGTACGCGCCGCCGCGCTGCTCCACGCTGTTCGCGTGGCGGCACGCGGTCAGCCCCCACCTGGCGGTGCAGCTGGAGGGTGAGGGGCTCGTGTGTGTGCGTGCTGCGTGTGTGCTGCGTATGTGCTGCGTGTGTGCTGCGTGTGTGCTGCGTGTGCGCTGCGTGTGCGCTTCGGGGATGGGGTTCAGGGGGGTTGGCAGTGCCGTTCCGTAACAACGTAACCTTGCAGCCCCCTGGTCCTCTCGCTGTGCTCTGGGCACCTCATGAGCACCTCCTGCATGCCGCCTCATCGATTGACATGCCCAAGCACACACATGCCCAAGCACACACATGCCCAAACGCACACATGCCTTGTGCTCTCACAAGCCCAAGCACAAACGCGCCCGCACATGCCCCAGGCCGCCCCGTGAGCGATGACGAGCTGGTGGTGGCCACCGGCCGCCACATGGCCGCCGCCGCGGAGCAGCTGCAGCGCGCGGCTGTAGCAGCAGCGGCGGCGGAGGGCGGCAGCGGCAGTAGCGGCAGCGGCAGTAGCAGCAGCAGTCGCGCGCTACTGCTGATGGAGACGGCGGGCGGCGTGACCAGCCCCGCGCCCTCGGGACGGCTCACGGTGCGGTGCTGTGGTGTGATGTGATGTGATAGGGCGCGATGATGGGTGCCGCACGGGGGGGGGGGGGGGGGGGTTGTAACCAGCCCAATCTAAACCCAAGCGAAACTTGGGGGGGTGCTGTTGGCTGTGTCAGTGGGGGCTGGTTGGCTATGCGTGACGGTGCGCGTGTGTAAACGCACCATGCAATCGCGCACCACCCAAATCACACACGCGCACAAACGGCCACACGCTCATGCGCCCCGCCCTCCCCCTACCCCGCCCGCCTCCTCCCTGCAGTGCGACGTGCTGCGGCCGCTGCGGCTGCCCTGTGTGCTGGTGGGCGACCCGCGTCTGGGCGGCATCGCGGCCACCCTGTCCGCGCTGGACAGCCTGGTGGCGCGCGGCTGGGAGGTGGAGGCGGTGGTGCTGGTGGGGCAGGTGAGGGGGAGGGAAGGGAGAGGAGGAGGGGGAGGAGCGGGAGGAGGGAGAGGAGGAGGGGGAGGAGGGGGAGGGAAGGGGAGGAGACCCCGACCGCCTTAGCGCTGGGCCATAGGCCCAAGGCCCATGGCTCTAGCCGCCTGCTCCGCACGCCCACTTGCCCTTGCCCCTCTGCCCCGTCCTCCACCCCGCCCCACCCCTGCTTACATGCCCTGCCACGCCACGCCACGCCTCTTCGCCCCCCCCTCCCCCCTGCAGTCCCAGTCCTACGCGGCGGGCGGCCCGCAGGTGGCGCTGGACAACGCCGACTTCCTGCGCGCCCACCTTGCCGGCCCCGCTGCCTGCCTGCACCGCCTGGGCGCGCCGCCGCCCGAGGTGGTGGCGGTGCCCGCCTGCGGCCCCGCGCCCGAGGTGACCCCGCGGTGGCGGCGTGGGTCGGCGGCGGTGTTGCTTGTTGTGGTGGTGGTTGCGATGGGGAGAAGGGGGAGGGGAGCTGGGGGCGCGGCGCGCGAGGGGCATGTGGCATCGGCAGGCATGGGTACGCCCACCTCTCCACGCCTGCTGCCTTCTCTGATTATGCTTCTTCATCCCATCCCAATACACGTGCTATCCCACCCATGCCCCGCAGGGCCACGACGTCCGGCGCGACGGCCTGGACCCCGCGCTCGCCGCCTGGCTGCCCGCCGCCCGCCCCGCCTTCACGGCGCTGCTGGAGGCGCTGGCCCGCCGCCACGCCGCCCGCCTGGCGCGGCTGGCGGCGGCGGCGGCGGCGGCCGAGGCGCAGCTGTGGTGGCCATTCACGCAGCACGCCAGCCTGACGCCCGGCGCCGCCGCCACCGTCATCGACAGCCGCTGCGGCGACACATGGATGGCGCTGTGCCCGCCGGCCGCCGGCGGCGCCGCCGGCGGCGGCGCCGCCGCCGCCGCGCTGACGCCGCTGTACGACGGCAGCTGCAGCTGGTGGACGCAGGCGGCGACGACGGAGCTGCAGCCGGAGCTGGCGCGCGCGGTGGGCGCGGCGGCGGGGCGCTACCTGCACGTGCTGTTCCCCGAGGTGGCGCACGAGCCGGCGCTGGCGGCGGCGGCGGCGCTGCTGGGCCCCGGCGGGCCGGGCGCGGGCTGGGCGGCGCGCGTGTTCTACTCCGACGACGGCAGCACCGCCATCGAGGTGGGGTGGGGCTGTGTGTGCGGTTGTGCGTGTGCGTGTGTGTTTATGCATGTGTGGGTATGTTCGTGTGGGTGCGTGTGCCTCTATTGGGAATCCACTTGCAATGGCGAGATGGTGTGGGGCTGGGGGCTGGGGGGCTGGGGCCTTCGAGCTGGGCGTGTGGAGGGCTCGCGAGGTGCGCCATCCTCTTTGATGTCCCCCTGGCCCCCGCACCGTCCCACCTGCCGCGTATGCGTATTGCTGGCTGCAACCTGCCCTTGCCTCTCAGCATTCCACTCGCCCACGCACACATTCACCCCAACCCTAAACCCCCAAACCCCACCCGGGCCCATCCCCCACCCGGGCCGGCGCGCTCGCAGGTGGCTCTGAAGATGGCGTTCCGCAAGTTCCTGGCCGAACGCGGCGAGCTGGGCGAGTACGGCGACCCCAACAACGGCAGTAGCAGCACCACCACCACCGGCAGCAGCACAAGCAGTAGCACCGGCAGCAGCAGCAGTAGCACCGGCAGTAGCACCGGCGGCGGCGAGCTGCTGGTGCTGGGCCTGCAGGGCGCCTACCACGGCGACACGCTGGGCGCGCAGGACTGCGTGGCGCCTAGCGTGTTCAACGGGCGGCTGCAGGCGCCCTGGTACCGCGGCCGGGGGCTGTTCCTGGAGCCGCCCTATGTGGCCATGAGCGCGGTGGGTCGAGGGCGGGGTGGGCTGGAGTGTTGGGGGTGGGGAGATGAGGAGGTTAGGGGGGGCTGGAAGGGGATGGGAGAGGGTGCGGGGGGTAGGTGGACGAGCCCACGCGCACCTCCCACCCACCCACGTACCTGACCACCACATTCGCAGCTCTTAACCAACAAGCTGCAATCCACTGCCGCCTGCTACCTCCTTTAGGGCCGCTGGCAGCTGCAGGAGCCGCCCGCCTGGCTGCGCCACCGCCACCCCGGCCCGCTGCCCAGCTGGGCCTCGCTGGATGACCTGCTGGCCGGCAGTAGCAGCGACAGCGGCAGTAGCAACGGCAGTAGCCAGCTGCAGGCAGCCTACACGGCCTACATCGAGTCGGCCATCGACGACTTTGAGGCGGGGCTGAGGGCTCAGGCGGAAGCGGCGGCGGCGGCCGCCAAGGCTGCTGCTGCTACAGCCGGCGGCGGCAGCGCCGCCGCCGTTCCGGCCGCTCCGGCGGCGGCGCCGGGCCGGCTGGCTGCCTGCATCATGGAGCCGCTGCTGCAGGGCGCGGGCGGCATGCTGCTCATAGAGCCGGGCTTCCAGCGAGCCATGGCGCAGGTGCGTTGGCGCCGTGTTGGGGTGTGTTGGGGCGGGGCGGGGGACATGAAGCTGGCCCCCCTTACCTCGGCGTCTGGACAGAAGGCACCATTTCGCCACCCATCCTTGCAATCACCTCCATACCACCGCCAAACCAACTCCAAACCACCTCCACCAACCACCCCCAAACGTCCTCCAAACCACCTCCCCCCCGACCTCCCCCCCAACCTCCGCTTTTACACAGGTGGCCCGCGCCCGCTGCCTGCCGCTGATCGCGGACGAGGTCTTCACCGGCCTGCTGCGCGCGGGGCACGTGTCGGCGGCGGCGGCGGCGGGCATCACGCCCGACATCGCCTGCTATGGCAAGCTGCTGACGGGCGGCGCGGCGCCGCTGGCGGTGACGCTGGCCAGTGCCGAGGTGTTCGCCGCGTTCCAGGGGCCCAGCAAGGTGGGCGGGGGGGGGAGGGAGAGGGGCGGGGAGCGGTGCGCGTGGGGGCAGTGGAGCAACCCCCTTCCCTGGCTGGCTGGCTCCCTCTCTTGCCCCACCCCCCACACACCATGACCTGGCAGCATCACCTGTCCACTGACAAACCATGAACGGAACGTGCCCCGCTCCCCCAACCCACCCACCCACGCTTGCCGCAGCTGTTTGCGCTGCTGCACGGCCACTCCTACACCGCCTACCCCATCGGCGCCGCCGCCGCCGCCGCCGCCGTGCGGCTGCTGACCGACCCCGCCACCAACCCCAACCTGTGCGCGCCCGGCCGGCCCGGCTGCTGCGGCAAGAGCCCCGCCTGCACGGCGCCGTGCGGCCGGCTGCTGCCGCTCTTTGATGAGCAGGTGTGGGGGGGTGGTGTGTGGGGGTGGGCGATGGGGCGGGGGGTAATCAATTCCATCAGACAGGCAAATGCATTTGCGGGGTGTAAGGACGGTAGCAAGTGAAGTAGCACGCAGGGGGAGGCTGTATGAAAGGGACGGAAGCCGTGTGGGAGGGGCTGTGGGTTGCAGCGCCGTGCACGTATTAAGTTCGCCCATGTGCCCTTCCTTATGCTCATGCGCCCGTATGCCGTGCCCACACTCCGTGCTGTGCCGTACTGACGCGCCGTGTGCCGCACTGCCGTGTCCTGTGCAGGGTGCGGTGGCGGCGCTGTCCCACCACCCGCTGGTCAGCCGCGTGGTGGCGGCCGGCACCGTGCTGGCGGTAGAGGTGCGGACGGCGCCCCAGGAGGCCGCCACCTCCGCCTCCGCCTCCTCCTCCTCTTCCTTTCCCTCCTCCCCCGCATCATCATCAACAGCAGCATCACAAGCAGCAACGCCGCGCTACGGCTCGGTGAGCTCGGCGGCGGTGGTGCGGCGGCTGCGCGCGGATCACGGCATCTACGCGCGGCCGCTGGGCAGTGTGGTGTATCTCATGGCGCCGCCCACGGCGCCGCGGGAGCGCGCGGCCTGGCTGGCGGGCTGCCTGGCCGCCGCGCTGGACGCCTGCCTGGCGGAGGCGCGCGCGGGGCCGGGGACGGCGGGCGCGGGCGCTGGGGGCGCGGGGCGCGAGGAGGGCGTGGTGGTGTGATCGGATGCTGGCTGGGGGTTGGTTGGCAAGCGGGCTGGAGGTCGCGCTACTGGAGCCGTTGTGTTGGACAAACACACGGAACCAGCCCGCCAATTTCGCGTCAGACCCATTGTGTGTCGTCGTGGTGTACTTGGCAGCTATCAACCCAGGTCACGAGTGTGGCGCAAATACAGCGTGAAGCTCGCTGAGCGGGTGGCTATGGACTGAGGACTGTGAGGTGCGCCGTGAGCGGCGGAGTGGGGGCTGGCTGGCGGAGTGAACGGGCGGCATGATGGCAGTTGGCAGTCGATTTCGTCGCCAACGCACCGCCAGCGCGCCCGCCAGCACGCGTGATTCACATCTATCGCCGCGCCACCGCCGCCCCCTCGCCCCGACACCATGCAAACGTCTCCACGCCTTCCGCATCATAGTGCGCAGCACAGCGCAAGCACAGCGCCATGCCTCCCGCACGTGCAGGCGTAGTACGTCCCGTGGCGCGCGCACGGCCTCAACAACAGTTCAACCGTTCGGAACTGTCAGTGTTCCCAAGAATACCTGCCGGCACCAGAACAACACGCGCCACCCATAACCGCGCGCCTCTCGCTCTTCAACGTGCGGTACTCCACCAAAGCTAACGCAGCATGCTCATTGCGCAACGTCCGGGGAACAAAGGATGGGAGAGGAGAGTTCGGGGCGGATGAGTCCGGATCGCATTTGGCCCACCCGCGTCTTCCCCTTCAACACTTTAGACACCGCAATAAAGTACTACTAGACAACACGCATCACCATATCCAAATCGGTGCGCCGCGACAAAGAAACTACCGCCGACGAAAAACCGGAAATGTGCGTGCAGGCACAGGAGGCAGGCGGATACTGCTAGTGGCTACTACGGTTCATGGGGGTGTAGTGCGCCTGTCGTAGTCACTCTCCGGGAAGCACAGCACCTGTGCTTGTTTATAGTAGCACGTACCAAAACTGCCGCCACGGGGCCGGCCCCCAAACACACGCGTAGACACCCTAGGGCGGGCTTCGTTCCTTGCAGCCTCACGAAGACAAGTGCCTCCTAGGGCCCTGCGCCGCGCTTCTCCAGGCCGCCGCCGCCAGCGCCATTCGCCACACGCACCACACGCGGCGCCCTCTCCGTTGATCATGAATCCCGCGTGTCCGGCCCCCACACCCGCACCCACAATCCACACATAATCCACACGCACGACACAAAACACCCATGCATCACACACACGGCACACACATCCATGCACACACATGCCCATGCTCCATACATAAACACGCCACACAACGCCGCTATCGACGCAGTGGGGCCGGACTAAACCCCATCGTGCAAACCCTGTCCCGCCCCGTCCAGACGGCCGGCTGTAACCGCGACCCGCCTGCCGCCGATCTGCCCGCGCACTCCATCGCGCAACCTAGCGCTCCGCCGCTCAAGCCCCGCACGTCCTAACGACACGCGTGCCTCTCGCCTGCGTGCCTCTCGCCTGCTGCCGCTCTTGCTCCGGCCCTCGCCCTCCACAACGCCCTGCAACACCCTGCGCGCACCATCGCGCACCCCCATTTATCACGATAGGGCTGCGTGGTGGCACGCGGCGTCCCTCCCTCTCATTCTCAACCTTGCCAACAAGCACGCATGGTGCCGCCAGCATCATTTCATTCGGCATCATCATGATGTGAATGGTGGTTTGGCGCTTTCTTGTTTTTGAGGCCACAGCCCAAATGCATTGTACGCCGGATGCATCCAGCGCAAGCATGTAATGCTCATAGTCCAGCAGATCATATGACATTTCGACCGCACCGACTGAATTCCGACACCCCGCTTTTGCGGGCGCAGCCACCCTGCGCAGACCCAATTACGGGTCGGACGGCCCATGGGCCTAGCAACAATAAGTCACGAGAAGTAATTGGGTCATGGAGACAAAGTCAAATAAACCTGGGCCACCAGCTGGGCCCTGCAGCCTAAAGCGCCCGCCGGGTGCGGCACCGCCGGCGAGCATCTCTCCCTCTCTATCAAACACACACAACACACGCGGAACCCGCAAAGAACCGCCCCACCCGCCCATGCATCGATGCGATGCCGCCTTCAAGATTTCCCGATGTGGAGCAAAAGAATAAACACCCAACCGCTAGCTACCTCTACCTCGGTCGTGCCCAGGTAGCGTGCAATCTCACTCATACGGACACGGTGCACGACGCATCGACGCATCGCGCACCTGGCGCCTTCGTGCGCCGCCGGCCCCACCGCCAGGCCGCCCCGCCGCAAGCGCAGCACTGCGCGTGCCTACACAGCACTGCTCGGTGCCTCCCAGCCCTGCCGCTCACAGGCCGTGCGCGCGCAGGTGCGACAGGAACGGGTCGCCGCTGGCGCCGCCGGCGCCCACACGGCCGCCGCCGTTACCCCCGCCACCGGTGCCGCCGCCGCCGCCGCCGCGCCCCACTGCGTTGTTCACGTCCGCGACCACGCCGCTGCCGGCCAGCCGGCGGCCGGCGCCGCGCGGGGGCTGGGTGGGGTCGGGCAGCCCGTTCTCAGCGCGCCACTCCTGCACGTCGGGTGTGGGGTGCAGGGCGTGCAGGATTGTTTGGAGTGCTGTGGCGGTGCAGGCTGGCTGTTGTCATGGTCTAACAAGCACCACTGCCACACGCCGCCTGAGGACCGACGCCCCACCCCCGCAACGCACCGGCCCCGCATTTCTATCCCAGGTCCTGCCTGTGCAAGCGTTGCAGCCCACTCCCGCTCCCAACCCACTTTTCCAACCATCTTTGCAACTTCCCCCTCCCCCCCAGCCCCCAACCCGCTGTCCCAACCATCTTCCTTTCAACACCCCATCGCTCCCCCCACCCCCCGCTCCCCCCCGCACCATGATGGCTGTGCGCACGACGTTGTTGGGGTACAGCGCGCGGCTGCTGAAGGGCAGGTTGGTCATGGGCGAGGTCAGCTTGCCGGCCGCCAGCCACTTAGCGATGGCGGCGCGCTCGTAGGTGAAGCCGTCGGAGGCCACCGCCGGCTCGCGCATCACCTCCTGCGCGGGCGTGTGTGTGTGTGTGTGTGCGGGGTCGTGTGGTAGTTGGGGTGGTGGTGGTGCGGGATAGTGCGGTGAGCAAGCCGGGTGTGCGGTGAGGTTGTGCGCATTGAGGTTCGAGGTTCGCCATTGTCACAACCGTCCTCCCGCCCTCGCCACCCCGCCCCTGCCTCCCCTCCCTCCCCTCCCTCCGTCCTCCCCACCGCCCTCCCTCCGTCCCCGTCCCCCCACCCCCAAACCTCCCCTCCCTCCCATCCCAAACCCCCCACCTGCGTGATAGGGCACACGAACATGGCCGGCGGCCGCAGCTCGCGACCGTCCGGCCCCATGAGCGCCGCCTCCCCGTTCACCGCCGCCGCCAGCGGCCGGTCCGGATCCAGCGCCGCCGCCAGCTCGGCGAAGCCGCGCGCCGCCGCCAGCGCCGCCGCCGTGGTGCCGCGCTTGTCCAGCACGGCCCGCGGGTCGCTGGTGCGGCGGCGGCCGAAGGAGGCGGCGCCGCCGGCGCCGCCGGTGGCGGCGGGGTTCCAGTCGGCGAGCTGCTCCTCCGTGGAAAGCGATAGCTGCGCGAACGTGTGTTTGGCACGTTTGGAAGGGTGGCGTCAGTGTCGGCGGAGGTGAGGAGGTGCGGGCTAGAGGTAGGAGGTGAGGCGGCACGAGGTGCAGGCGCTTAGGCCCCTGGCAGCTGTTGGTTTAGATTGGGCTGGTGTTCACAACCCCCCCCCCCCCCTCGCCCATCAGCGCCGGCTCGGGCCAGCCTTCGCCACCCACCTCCCGCTCCTGTCCTCTCCGCGCCCCCCCTCCCCCGTGCCTCTCCCCCCAACCGCCGCCGGCCCCCCTTCCCTCATCCCCCCGCCCCTCCCCCACGTTCCCCGCCCCCGCCCCCTTTGCTCACGTGGTGCCGCAGCACCGTCAGCGCAAAGTCCAGGTGCCCGCGCATGGCGGCCACGTGCAGGCAGGTCCACCCCGCGTTGCAGGGCATGGCCGCCTCAAACACGTCCGCGCCCGCCGCCGCCGACAGCGGCGCGCCGGCGGCCAGCAGCAGCCGCGCGGCGCCCAGGCAGGCGGCGGCGGCGGCGAAGTGCAGCGGCGTGAGGCCGGCGCTGTCGGGCGAGCCCGCCAGCCTGCGTCGGGCGAGAGGGCGGCCGTGCACGGTAAGCGTGGGCAGGGAGGGTGTTGGAGTTGGGTTGGAGGGGTCATCAGTGGTGCGATGGGTTGAGGACTCGGCACGTGGCCTGCGCAACCAGAGGAGCCCCCCTCCCCCGGCCCCCCAGCCCCCAGCCCCCAGCCCCACTGTCCCACCGCCCCGCCAGCCGCCCCCACCCAGCCCCCCAGCCCCCGGCCCCACCGGCCCCACCGGCCCCACCGGGCCCCAGCCGCCCACCTGGCCACAGCCGTCGCCGGCGCCAGCTGCTGCTGCGACGACGGCGAGCGCGCCGACGCCGACCGACTCGAGGGCGACACGTGCCGCGGCGACAGCGCACTGCTACCGCCGCCGCCGCCGCCAACGCCGCCGCCGTCCGCTCCCTCCACCTCCATGGCCGCCGCCGCCGCCGCGTCCGCCGCCTCCGCCGCCTCCAGCAGCAGCCGCACGCAGTCCTCGCTGCCGGCCGCCGCCGCCAGGTGCATCGCCGTGCGCCCCGACTTGTCGGCGCGAAGGAGGAAGTCGCCGCCGCCGCCGCCGCCACCTCGACTCGACGCCGCCGGCTCTGTCGGCCCGCCGGTCAGGGAGCCCGTGGAGCCCGGCGTCCCGGACCCCGAGCGCGGCGCCACGCCGCCGCTGCCGCCGCCCGCTGATGACGCCGCCACCGCCGCCGGCCCCGCCTCCGCCAGCAGCAGCCGCACCGCGTCGGCGTTGCCGTGCGCCGCCGCCTGCGGGTGCGAGTGCGAATGTTGAGTGTGCCCGAGTGTGCAAGAGTGCAAGTCTCAGTGACTGTGAGTCGGTCACGGCCTGTGGAAACTCAGCCAGCAGCGGGGCATGCTGCGGGTGCTGTCGGTGCTGCAGCTGTGGCTTATGGCTGTTCGCACACACACACACACGTACACCGCGCGCAGCAGCCACCCCACCCACCCACCCACCCACCCTCACCAACCCAACAACCCAACAACCCACCAACCCACACCCACCACGTGCAGGCAGGTCTGGCCGCGCTTGTTGGGGCTGGCCAGCAGCTCCCGCAGCCCCTCGCCCGGGAAGCCGTGCTGCGCGTGAAGCGCCACCAGTAGCTCAAGCATGGCGGCGCCGCCCGCGGCGGGGGCGGCGGCGGCGGCGGCGGCGCCGCCGCGGGCGCGCGAGCCCTTGTAGGCAGCAGCCAGGTGCCAGGCGGTGCTGTGAGGGGGGGGAGGTGCGAGGTGCGAGGTAGGGGGTGGGGTGGTGCAACGGGGTTAAGGGCATGGGCGGCGAGTCGTGGAGGCGGTGAGGCGGCGTTGCGGCGAGAGCCTTGCGTCGACACCGCGCCCCTCCTTTCATCCCACCCTCATCCTACACCCTACACACACGCACATCCCACCCTCATCCCACACGCGCGCATCCCACACACATCCCACACATCCCACACACGCACACACCTCTTGGCGGGGTGGGTCTTGAGGCAGCACACCAGCAGCGAGCGCGCGTCGCCCACGTAGGCCGCCACCTGCGCCGCCGCGCCCTCAGCCAGCGCGCGCGCAAAGGCCTCCGACTGCTTGTCGCTGGGCGAGGCGCCGCCGTGGCCCTGGGCCGCGCCGCCAGGGCCGTGCCGCGAGCCGGACCCCGGGCCGCCGCTCAGCCTGTGTGTGTGGGGCGTGTGTGTGGGTGGTGTGGGGGTAGGTGTGAGTGGGTGTGTGTATGGGTGTGGGGTTGTGTGGGTGTGGCTGGGTGTGGGGGGGTGGGGTGTGAAACCCAGCCGAATCTGTACGGGGGTGTTAATGGGTTGGGCTGGGACGCGGCGCTTCGCATATTATTGGATCGCCGGTTGTTGGCGTAGACACGGGTGGGTGGGTGGATGTGAAAGGGTTTCGAAAACCGGGCGAAAGGCGCAGGAGCGCCCTTTTTGGTGCACTTTAGTTGGAACATACGGAAAAGCGCACGACGGTTAGGCGGGCCGCCGCCTGGACTGCCGCCCGCTTTGGGCCGCTTACATCTCTGCCTTGCGAAGTGCATGACCAGTGATTGTGGGGCGCAGCTTCGGGGGTGTCTAATGGCGACGGCGGGGGCTGGGTGGCCGCGACGGCGGGGGGGCATCGGGCGTGGGCGCCGGCAGGACCTACCACCCGGCCCGTTCGCCTTGCAGGGACGCTCAAGGCGAAGAGGCCGAATAGTCGGCGCGCTCAGGCTACGGCGCGCTGGAAACGTATCACCTCCCGCTGTGTACGTCGATCGACGCGATCCTGCGCCGCGCGCATCGGCCCCGAGGCCTGACGACCCGAATGTCCTGTGCGCCCGCTCCCATTTCCCCTGCGGCCCGATCGCTTTGCCGCGCTCGCTCGCTGTCACGGAGCCCGAGTTACTCACCCACTTAGAGCCGCTCTGCAGGCGGCGAGCATCTGTGAGGCAACGCCTCCGCTTTAGCGGAAATGTCGCTCCGGGAAGTCACTGCCCAGCCCAGGAATCGTCTCGGCCAAGCACGAACTCAGATAACCGTCACACAAAATAGCTTTCCCAAGAATCAAACGGCCAGTTCGGCCGCTCGGGTGAAAGGGCGTCGTCAGCGTCGTCCACGCCACAGCTCGTTATGTGCAGACCAGTCTATGTAAACTATAGCGATGCTTGCCAATATTTATATGCAAGGTTCAACAGTTGGGAAGAGGCGGGGGCGCAAAATTGGCTTCGGCGATGCCGCATCGGCAAGTCATCCAGCCCGTGCCGCCCGTTTCGCCCACGATCTTTGAATCTGTTACACCGTAAGATAAGCAGCTGATAAGCAAGGACAAAGAACGGCAGAAGCATCGGAGTACATCAACTCGACCTGCAACATCACTATGCCGTGCTTCTATTCATGATACATATCTCTTGACATAAAAATGGTTAAGTAGTGCATCGAGTCACGTAACGGAGGAGCGCAGGATGGGTGGGCGCAAGGCGAGTCGCAGTTTGGCGCGCAAACCAGTGGGCCGGGACCTCAGATAGTTTGAGCTCAACCATGAGCAGTGACGAGGGATGAAGCTCAAGGACTGGGGGCCTGCAGGGCCGGCGGCTTTGGATTGGGACCCAGGCGCGGGGCGGTGCAGGGCCCCCGCCCCGCCTCGCCCCCTTCCTCGCTCCACCCAACACCCCCCGCCCCCCTCCCGGCGCTGACCGGTCAACGCTCTCCCAACCTACACTCCCCACCCCCCAGGTGTCGTACTACTATGACCCCGACATCGGGGACTTCTACTACGGGCAGGGGCACCCCATGAAGCCGCACAGGGTGCGCCTGGCGCACTGCCTGGTCACCCGCTACGACCTGTGGCACCACCTGGACGTGAGCTGAGCGCCGCGCGTGTGTGTGTGTGTTTGGGTATGAGCGTGTGTGTGTAGGGGGGGAGGGGATGGGGATGGGGGTGGGGCGGGTGGGGGGCGGGGGGTTGTGGACGCCAGGACCCACGAACCAGTGCCGCCCGTAGCGGATGAGGCTGTGAACGCGAGCCCATGCTAGAACCATGCCTAAACTAAGCGTAGCCCAGGCAATTTTCGATAAGAGTCAATGCAACACTGGGGGAGTATGCGGTTGGACATATGCGTGTGTGTGTTGGGAGGGGCAGTTCAATCCCCCGAACACCCCAACCAGCCATTCACGCTCGCGATGGAGGCGGCAGCAGCCAGAGCCGCAGCCGCAGCCGCAGCCGCAGCCGCAGCCGCGGCAGTAGCAGTGCGGGAAGCAGCAGCAACAGCAGCTGAAGCCATCCTGGCAGTCATGAGGAGCGGGAGGGGGAGGGGGAGGACGGAAGGCCGGCCCTGTTCCCTGGGGGCGGGCGGGCGCGCCGGCATTGCACGTCCGTGGGATGGGGCCGCGCCCAGGCGTGTGCCCCCATGGTTGCTACTGCCTTGCGCACACCCAACCCAACCCGGTTGGTCTTCAATCTCCATTGGCACAGCTGCGCCTTTTAAGCAGGGGCCTGCCGCCGCAGGGGGCTCTGGGGGGCCCCACGGGGGCAACCTGTGGGCTGGCGGGGGAGAGATGGCGGGAGGGAGGGCAGTCGACAGCGCGGCGCGAGGATGTGCGGCACGTTTCGAGGGAGGCGCGTTGAAGGGAAGGCAGCTGTGCGGCGCTGTGCGGCGCTTTGCGGCGCCGCCACACGCCCGATGCCCTGCTGAAGCCTGCAGCAAGCGCGTTGGGCGGGCGGGCTGCGCCTTGCCGCTGCGTCCGCCCGGCGCCCTTGCCGCCCGCAGCACCGGCCCGCCCCTCCAGCAGCATTGCTATCGTATAGCACTGCCCTCCGCACTGCCCTCGCTCGCCTCTACGCTCGCCTCTACGCTCGCCGCTACGCCCGTTGCCTGCCCTGCTCTTACCACCTGCACCCCACTACCCACCCGCCGGCCCGCCCCCAGATCCTGCGGCCCTGCCCCGCCCGCAAGTGCGACCTTGTGGCCTTCCACTCCCCCGACTATGTAGACTTCCTGCGCGCCGTCACGCCCGCCAACCAGGTGCGGGAGGGTTACGTGCAAGATTAATAAGACGAGGGGGGAGAGCGGAGTTCATTTCAGGACCCAGAACCTGTACATTGGGGTGACGGGTGTGGGAGAACTTTGGCAGGTTGCTCGCACGGCAACGCCATGCACCCCTCACCAAACAAACGCACCGACCAGTAACGAACCGCCCGCCGCCAATTGCCACAAACACCGCCGCCGCCGCCAACCACACCGCCGCCACACCAGGACGAGCTGTCGGCGGCGCTCAAGCAGTTCGCGGTGGGAAGCGACTGCCCCATCTTCGACCGCATGTACCAGTACTGCCAGGTGGGGGCGGCGGCTGGGTGTGGGGTGGGCGGGTGGGCGGTCTGTGAATACCAGCCCGTGCTAAGCCAACAATAGCAATTGCAGCAATACAGAGCAACATAGTCGGGTGTTGCGAATGCTGCGGGTGGGGTGGAGTAGTCCATTACCATGACAAACCCAAAATCAACCATTGCCCGCGGAGTGCGCAGGGAAGAGGTTGACTCTTGGCATGGCCTAGGAGCCCAAAAACCTCATGTGCCCACTAACACATCACACGCAGCATCTAACACCACACGCAACACGCAAAACCGCCCGCCGCCACACGCCACACGCCGCCGCCCGCCCGCCCGCCCGCCAGATCTACGCCGGCGCCAGCCTGGGCGCCGCCATGCGGCTGAACCACGGCCTGGCCGACACCGCCATTAACTGGGCGGGCGGCATGCACCACGCCAAGAAGGCCGAGGTGCGTGTGCGTGTGGCGTGTGTGGACTGTGGAGTGTGTGGGGTGTGTGTAGCCGTGTGCGTGTGTGCGTGTATGTGTATGGTAGGCGAGGGGGCCGTGCGTAGCAGGTGGTCGCTCTGTGGGATTACGGCTCAGGCGCGAGCTGTGCTGTCATGCTGTGCTGGAGCCAGCTGGCACGGCCCGGGCGCGCGCGGGCGCCAAGCGGTGGGGGGCGGTCGCCCTGCTGCCGCTCGCCTGGGCGGCTAGCCACACACGACCCACACTGCCCGTTCCCCAACACACGCAGGCCAGCGGCTTCTGCTATGTCAACGACATCGTGCTGGCCATACTGGAGCTGCTCAAGGTGCGGGCGGGCGTGTGTGTGTGTTTGGGGGGTGGGGGGGGGCATGTCGCTTTGCGTGCTCGTGCGTGTGCACACACACACACACCCGCACATGGGCACGTACACTGTGGCTCTGCATGCCCCCACCTGCTCTCCGCCGCGGCCCCTCCCCTGTACCATCTTTGCACCCACCACCACCACCACCGCCCCCCCCGCCCCCCGCCCCCACCCCGCAGTACCACGCGCGGGTGCTGTACGTGGACATCGACGTGCACCACGGCGACGGCGTGGAGGAGGCCTTCCTCACCAGCGGTGCGTGCGGGAGTGAGGGAGGGAATGCGAGTGTGTGTGGGAGTGGGAGTGTGTGTGGGAGTGTGAGAAAGGGGGAGGGAGTGTGAGAAAGGGGGAGGGAGTGTGAGAAAGGGGGAGGGAGTGTGAGAAAGGGGGAGGGAGTGTGAGAAAGGGGGAGGGAGTGTGAGAAAGGGGGAGGGAGTGTGAGAAAGGGGGAGGGAGTGTGAGAAAGGGGGAGGGAGTGTGAGAAAGGGGGAGGGAGTGTGGGAAAGGGGGAGGGAGTGTGAGAAGGGGGAGGGAGTGTGGGAAAGGGGGAGGGAGTGTGAGAAAGGGGGAGGGAGTGTGAGAAAGGGGGAGGGAGTGTGAGAAAGGGGGAGGGAGTGTGAGAAAGGGGGAGGGAGTGTGAGAAAGGGGGAGGGAGTGTGAGAAAGGGGGAGGGAGTGTGAGAAAGGGGGAGGGAGTGTGAGAAAGGGGGAGGGAGTGTGAGAAAGGGGGAGGGAGTGTGAGAAAGGGGGAGGGAGTGTGAGAAAGGGGGAGGGAGTGTGAGAAAGGGGGAGGGAGTGTGAGAAAGGGGGAGGGAGTGTGAGAAAGGGGGAGGGAGTGTGAGAAAGGGGGAGGGAGTGTGAGAAAGGGGGAGGGAGTGAGGGTTGCACCGCATGGCCAGCCTCTGGTTTTTGTTTTCCCTTGTGCTCTCCAACACACACGCACACGCACACACAACAGACCGGGTGATGACGGTGTCGTTCCACAAGCACGGCGAGAACTTCTTCCCCGGCACCGGCGACACGGCCGACTGCGGCGTGGGCGCGGGGCGGGGGTACGCGGTGAGAGCGGGCCGATGGTGGCGGATGGGTTGTGGGTGGTGGTGTGCAGCCGTTCATGTGACGGTGGCAGGTGATGGGAGATGACGGGCAGACCAAGCTAATGGGGGAGCTCCTCTGTCGCACCGCATGCCCCGCCTGTGCACACACACGCACATACGTTATGTTTCGTTTCTTCCTCGGGCCCCCTCTCTCTCACACGCACGCACACTTGTTGTCGATTTCCCTTGTGCTCTCTAACACACTTTCCCCTCCCTGCTACCTCCCCCCCCCCCCCGCCCCCGCGCCGCGCAGGTGAACGTGCCGCTGCGCGACGGCATGGACGACGCGGGCTATGAAGGGCTGTTCAGGCCCGTCATGGCGGCGGTCATGGAGCGATTCCGGCCCGAGGCCATCGTGCTGCAGAGCGGTGCGTGCGCGTGGTTTGGCGTGTTAGATTGTGTGGAAGTGGTTGTGTGTAAGTGGTTGTGTGAAAATGTGTAGGAGTGTGTGTATGGGTTGTGTGAAAGTGTGTAGGAGTGTGTGTGCAGATGGGGGTCAGGGTGGTTCCTAACACACACACAAGGGCAACCATGTCCATGGCGAACTAAATGGGTGGGAGGGTGTGTGTTAGCTGCATCCGGTGCCTCGGCGATCTGCAGCTGCTGCTGCTACTGCTGATGCCGCTGCCACTGTTGCTACTGCCGACGCGGCTACTGCTATTGCCACTGCTACTGCCGCTACTGCAGGCGCGGACTCGCTGGCGGGTGACAAGCTGGGCCCCTTCAACCTGTCCATCCCCTGCCACGGCCGCTGCCACGCCTTCCTGGCCGCGTACGGCCTGCCGCTGCTGGCGCTGGGCGGCGGCGGCTACAAGGTCAAGGTGCGGTGCCGGGGGGGGGGGATGCTGGTTGGGTAGGGGCGGTGGTGCTGCGGAGTGGGGGATGTGGGCGGTGGGGCGGGTGGGGCTGGGGGCGGTGGGGCTGGGGGCGGTCCTGCGGGCGGTGTCAGGCATAGGTGCAGGAGGCGCGCTGGCAGGCGGGGCGAGTGGTCCGAGCGGCTCCGCAGGCCGGCGCCGAGCCGCCCGGGTGACCTGCCCCTCCTGGGTCCACACCCAAACACAGCAGCCGCCAGCATCACCAGCAGCATGGGTCGTCATGCCTGGGCCCCTGGGCCCCGTCCGTACACCATCGTCTCGTACACAACCAATCGTGTGTGCAACCCCCGCTCCCATCTTTGCAACCCCCCTCCACGCTCTGGGTTGGGCTGGCTGGTTCGGGTTATCTTGGTCGTCTCGCTTCTGGTTTCTGGAATGAACTACCCCCTCCCCCGCTCTCCGGCCCTCCCTTGCGGCTCACAGAACGTGGCGCGGTGCTGGGCGTACGAGACCGGCGTGCTGCTGGGTGGGTGCGGCCGTGCGGCCGTGCGGGGGCCCGGGGGCCCGGAGATGGCGGCGCGGGGTGGGGGTGGGGGTGGGGGAGAGCTAGGCGGCAGCGGGGGTGGGCGGCAGCGTTTCCGGGTGGATGCGGGGCTGGGGGCCCGAAGGGTTCAGGGCGGGTAGGGATTGAGGGGGCTGGGGGTCTTTTGAGCCAGGTGCGGCAAGCAATCGGGGTGGGGCGCGGCAGCGGCTGCCAGGCACAACGGAGCCTGCCCGCGACGCGCCCCCACTGCGCCCCCCACCTACGCCCCCGCTTCTGCGCCCCGCCCGCCTACCCGCCTGCGCGCTCAGCCCGCCTACACGTGCTCGACCCGCCCACTCATGCGCATGCCCTCTGTGCTCGACCCGGCCGCACAGGCGTGGAGTCGGCCATGGCGGACCGCCTGCCGCCCAACGACTACCACGAGGTGCATGGTGGCGGGGCTGCTGTGTGCGGCCGGCCGGCACCCCTTCACAGAGAAGGCTAATTGGCGACTTCACTTCGCAATTCTTTATGAGCTTAACTCCCCCCGCCCCCTGCCCTCCACCTCAGGTGTTCGCGCCCGACTACCGCCTGGCGCCGCACCTGCCCGAGCCGCACAAGCCCAACCTCAACCGCAAGGACTACCTGGACAAGGTGGGGGTGGGGCTGGGGGAGTTGCAAGGATGTTTGGAAAAGCGGTATAGGTGCACTGAAGACTGCGTCTTGAGTTCGGTACGGTGGGGGGGGGGGGCAGCGGGGGGGGGGCAGGGGCAGGGACGGGGTTCGGAGCGGGGTTGCAAGGATTGCAAAGGAAAACATGGGGTGGGGGTAGCCGTCCGTGCGAACGGGTTTTGCTTGGGCAGGCCGGTGTCCCGCGGCGCAGCAGGTACGTAACAGGCTCAGGGTCAGGAATGGTAATTGGGATGCCGACCGTTGAACGTGCTGCATCACACGCACTGTCCGGCGTGTTTTGATGTCCTGCGCGTTCTGGTGTGTGCCCTTCCCACAATCTCGCCCCTTTCCTGGCCGGCGGCAGGTGCGCACGACCATCCTGGAGCGGCTGCGGGGGCTGCACCCGCCGGGCGTGGCCTTCCACGAGCGGCCGCCCGACGCCTTCACCTGGGAAGGGCTGATGCGGGGCGGCGGCGGGGAGAGTGGCGGCGCGGACGACGGCGGGGAACGTGGAGGCTGGGGAGCTGGCGGTGGCGGTGGCGGTGATGGGGGAAGAGATGATTTCGTGGAGGGCGAGTACGGAGAGCTGCGGCGGCGCAGCCCGTTTGAGGAGCGCGGCGGCGGCGGCGGCGGTGAAAGCGGCGGCGGCGGGCGGCGGAGAGAGCGGCGAGCGCTCAGCAGCGAAGGGGTCGGGGAGGGCGCCGGGGAGGGGGCCGGGGAGGACGATGCACATGGTATGTTGGAGTGAAGGCGCGGCCAGGGTGCCGGGCGGGGTACATATGTGTATGTGGTCGTGTGGTGGCGGGGGCCGCGCTTGGAGGCAGCGCGGTTACAGCGGTGCCGTTGTGTCTGTGGAGCCTGCCGCGGTGAAGGATGACAGAAGTGCTGCTGCAGGCACGGCAGGTCAAGGCAGCAGGTTGGGCCGGATGGAGCGGCCTGGAGCGGTAGGTAGCGGCGTTTGGTATAAGGCAGTTGGCGAGGAGCTGGTGGGGGCGCGGCCGCCCACGGGTAAAATCGTGCCCATTCCTTCCGGTGCTGTTGTGGCGGTTGGCCGGTGCGGCGGTGCGGTTGCGGCGGTGAAGGGCATCAGACGTGCGGGCCGCGGTAGGCACAGGCTACTGTAGGCAGGATGGGGCAGCAGGTTGGGCCGGATGGAGCGGCAGGTTGGGGCGTTTGGTATAAGGCAGTTGGCGAGGAGCTGGTGGAGTGGTGGTGGTGGCTGGTGAGGGCGCCCGCGGGTGAATTGGGCCACCTCCGCATCGCACTGCGTGCCGTCGTGTCGGCGCGCTGCACGCCACACATATTTTACGCCTTGTCTCACTATCCACCACTTCAATTATCTAGCTTCGGGTCACCAAATGACGGCCCCGGTAACCGCTTCTCGCGGCGCAACGCGCGACGGGCCTTTCGTTCGCAGTCCTGGCCCGGAGCCGCATTCGTTTGCGCAGCCGTGGTGGGCAGCCAGGTAGCTGTCGCGGAACGACGCGAGCGGGCTGTACGCGGCTGGTGGGCAGCTGCGCAGCCGTGGTGGAAGGGTGTGCCCTGGCGCTGGGTATAGGCGTTCCAAGCCTCCCCCTGCCGCCGCGGCCCCGCCGTCTGCTCAATATATTTGGATGCGTGCTCGACCAGGCTCCGGCGAAGTCCGTGTGCGTACTCCGACCAGATGCTGAAGCAGGGCTCGATGGAGTACTCAAACGTTGAGCCTGGTTGAGGACGCGTCGAAATATATTGAGCAGACGGCGGGGCCGCGGCGGCAGGGGGAGGCTTGGAACGCCTATACCCAGAGCCAGGAGGAGGAGCGCGGACAGGCGTGGCTCTTGGACGTCCACGTCCCCGCCGCCTTCGCCGCGCCGCTGCGCCGCGGCCTGGGTACGCCCTTTCACCACGGCTGCGCAGCTGCCCACCACGGCTGCGCAGCTGCCCACCGCGGCTGCGCAGCCGCCCACCAGCCGCGTGCAGCCCGCTCGCACTTGTTCCGCGACAGCTACCTGGCGGGCGTGCCTGAAGACAGCCAGACAGCTTGGGTGGAGCTGCTCGAGTACGTGGAGGCGAGGGGGCTGCAGACGGTGGCGGCGTGGTAAGCTCGCGGGAGCACGTGGACGGCCGGGTGGGCAACGGGTGCGCGACATGGGTGTGTGTTGGGGAACGCGGCATGGGAGTTGAACAGCCCTGTGGGCTCAGCCAAACACCCAGCACGGCAGCACCTGCATCACCTCTCCCCCCAACCCCACACATGCGCCCTGCAGCTCGGCGGCGCCTTGCTGTCGTCTGGGGCCGCCGCCATCGCGGCAGTGGCGGTCGAGGATGAGGGCCGGTGGCGGCGGCTGCCGGGCGCCGCGGCGGCTGCACTGGGGGTGAGTGCAGCAACTGACCGTGCACACACGTGGAAGACAGCATCGTCAGTGGATGGACGAACATGGAGCGCAAATGCTTACGTGCAAGTTGCCTAAAACACACCCAGCGGTCCTCTTGTGAGCATTCTTGTGGCACTGGAACCCACATCCCGCAGGGCTCCGGCGCGGGCCTGGCCTCGGCCATTGCGGGTCGCCGAGGCCACGGCGCGGGGGCTGCACCCGCCCGGCGTGGCCTTCCACGAGCGGCCGCCGGACGCCTTCACCTGGGAGGGGCTTATGCGGGGCGGCGGCGGCGAGAGTGGCGGCGGGGGTGGCAGTGGGGAAACAGGCGCCGGGGGAGCTGGAGGTGGTGGTGGCGGTGACGGGGGGGACAGGCGTGGAGGGTGAGATGGACGGGGCGTCGCTCTGAGGCGGTGCTGCAGTGCGGTTACTGACAGTGCCTTTGTGGTGGTTGGGCGTGTCGCGTTGAAGGCATCAGGAACACGAATGGGTGGGGCGCGGCGTTCTTGCGCCCACGTTGTACCGTCTCACAGCCAACGGAGTGTTGGCGAATTGTGGAGTGTTGACGAATTGTGAACTGTGGAGAGAGGGGAGTCACGGCATTCCGAAGTGCAGATGCTGCAGCCAGCGCAGCGTAAAAGTGTGCGTCACTGATCCCACCAGTCCTGCCGTTCGGCGAGAGGCAGAGGGATCCGTCAAGTTCTTTACAGCAGTTGTTGACTTAATCCAGTGCTGCAGCCTGATTGTACCCCATTCCAATCTGCCTGCAGCCATTTCCGCCTCCTGCAGCGTTCCTACGGACTACCCATGAACACCCACCCCTACACACATCGCCAATAAATCTCCAGCCTACAGCTGCTACCCCTCCACGCGCGCGCCCAAGTCATGAATGCGAAACCCCCAACCCTCCCACCATCCCTGTGCTCTGATCACACTGCAGCTGCTACTTGCAGCCCCCCCGCCCCCCGCCCCCCTCCGCGGCTGCTGCTACGCTGCCGCTGCTACGCGGCTGCTAGCTACGCCACGACGCTACAAGTCCACGCGCCGGAAGAAGTCGTTGACGCTGTTGCTCAGCAGAACCACCGGGTCATCCGGGTCCACCATGCTGAAGCTGCCGCTGGGGCTGCCGCCCGGGCCCGGGCCGCTGCCGCCGCCGCTGCTGCCGCCGCCGCCGCCGCCCGCGAAGCGGGCGCCGTCGCCGCCGCCGCCGCCGTGGTGGTGCCCCGCGCTGCTGCTGCCTCCCGCGCCTCCGCCTCCGCCTCCGTGTTGCTGTTGTTGCTGCTGGTGGGCGCGGAAGAAGGGGCCGGCGGAGTAGGCTGGGTCTCCGGGCAGCGGCAGCAGCAGGTCGGGCAGCGCGGCGGCCACGGGCAGGCCGCCGCGCGGGCCGGGGTCCTCCGCCTGCCACTCCTCCAGCTCCTGCGGGGGCGGCGAGGGCGGCGAGGAATCGAGGATTGGTGTCAGATGTGTGCGCGGTGACTCTTACTGATGTCGGTGCGTCCTATGTCTCCCGAATGCGCACCGGCCAATCGGCCCCCTCCCTCCCTCCTCCCTGCTCCCGTCTCCCGCCTCCCGCCCCCACAATCCTGTACCGCGTTTCCAAACACCTTTGCTCGCCTGTTTGTGGAGCTCCCACCTCGCACAACACGGCCCTCCTCCCTCCTCTCTCCCTTCTCCCTCCGCCCACACCCCCACCTGCAGCTCGTCGTCCTGCAGGTGCGGCGCCACCAGCAGACAGGGCCGCCGCCGCGCCGCCATGACGGCGGCCAGCCAGCGCACTGCGGCGGGGCTGTGGCCCTCGCCGTCGCCGCGGTCCGCCAGGCCCAGGCACACCTGCGGCCGCGGTGGGGTTCGGGTGGGTTGCAAGGACAGTTGATTGCCATGAGACGATGAGACGATGAGACGATGCAGACACAAAGGAGAGGTTCGTTATGACGAGGTGAGGGGACAAGGAGAGGCCTCTGCTGGCGGCCTGCAGGCGAACCTGCGCTCTGGCTGGCTACTGCCCCACAGTGGCACGCACGCTCGCAGCTCACCTTGACCAGCTGCGGCAGGTCGCCCAGCGGCCGCAGGCCCTCGTCGTTGATGGCGGCGTTGTTGATGTCCAGGTACTGCCGGGGGTGATGGGGTGGGGCGGTGTGTGTGGGGGGATTCTAAGCATGGTTAATTAAGACGAGAAGATCATGACAGGTTCTGGGGGCAACGTGTGGGGAGTGTTGGAGTTCAGGCTAGCATCAATCAACGTCAATCAACCCAGGCCGCAGCCCCTGTTTGGACACTCTGCAATAGACTACATGCTCCCCACCCATCCCACTCGTCTAGTTTGATTGGTTCAGCGTGCGCTGGTATTTACAGCCCCACCACACGCCCACCCTACCCACCTGCAGCCGTGTGGCCGCGCCCAGCAGCGCCGCCAGGTCGGGCGCCGCCAGCGGGTGCGGCGCGCGCGCGCGCACCACCACCTCCGCCAGCCCCGGCAGCTGACCCAGGATGCGGCTGAGGCCGGGCCATATGTCGCAATCCAGCTCCAGCCACAGCCGGACCTGGAGTTCCATGCATGATTAATGATGACGAGATGATGATGATAATGATGATGGGGAGAGAGGCGCGTCGGACGCCGGCGAAGCGGGTGGCAGCGGCCGGAGGGGGTGGCGCGATTGGGTGTGATGCCCTCACTGAGCACACGAGTCGGGGCGTGTGGGGATGTGCCGCCTCGCCGCGCTGGTTTCCCCGCACCCTGCTTCCAATAATCATCCCCGCTCCCACCCCCTCTTAATTAATCATGCATGGAACCCCCTCCCCCTTAATTCATGATGCAGCTTCAATCCGCCGGACTGGCGGCGGCAAGATCCTTGAGCACGCCACCAGCGCAGCCACGTCAATACGCCATTGTTAACATTCCGGCGGCGTGGGCCGCATGCATCGCACCAGCCCCAGTCCCCTGTTGTGTACCGCGGCGGCTTTTCGCCCAACTCAGCATGTGACTTGTCCACCCTTGATCCCTACGCTTGATGGCACCACGTCCCCCGCCCCCGCCGCCCCCCTGTCTAGTTCAGCTTGGTTTAGCTTGGGATGATCCCGAAACGCAAGAGTATGCCGTCAACCTGTATTGCCGCAAACTGCACCTGCCTGTCCCTTGTCTAGTTTCGCTTGGGTTTAGATTGGGCTGGTGTTTACAACCCCCTCCGCACCTCCTCCGCGCCGCCCAGGGTGGCCAGCACACGGTCCATGCCCGCAAAGTCCTTGGCGGGCGGCGGGCCGTCGCCGTAGCGCATGTACAGCGTGGCGATGAAGGACACCAGGCCTGTGCGGCGTGAGCGTTGTGTGAGCGTTGTGAGCGCGTTGTGTGTTAGATAGCACAAAGGTAAAGCGCCGAACACTCCAGCACTCCCCTCCCCCGGACCCCCACCCGCCCTCCCTGCACCCCATCCGCACCCGCCCTGTCAGCAGCACCTCGACAGTATCAAAAACTGAGTCAGGTTTGTTGCATCCGTATCATCCGGTTCAGCCCACCCCCCACCCGCCCTCCGCCCCCCCCACCTGGCAGCGGGCAAATGGCGGCCAGCTCGGGCAGGCACGTGTCCTCCAGCCGCAACTTGCGCCACCAGCTGATGCTGCCGGGCGCCCGCTGCCGCGCCTGCGTGTGTGTGCACGTGCGTGTGCGTGTGCGTGCGTGTGTTAAAAACAACGAGGCGGACCTACGCCGCGTGCGCGCGTATGTGGTTTAGCACGAGTTGTATTTATACACGTGCATCAAAAGGTTGGGGCGCGTGCAGCAACTCACATGGCGGTTCCAGGCCGCGAGCATGGCGACTGGCGGAGCCCCGTCCGCGCCCGCGCCAGCCCACCCCATCCGCCCACCCCACCCCACCAGCCCCGCCGGCCCCCAGCCCCGCCGGCCCGCGCACCTGCCCCTTGAGCTCTATGCTGTACAGGTGCACGCGCGTGAGGCTGGTGGCCTGCTGCAGCCCCAGCCAGCCCTCCTCCTTGGTCTGCGTGTGCGTGTGCATGGGGCGGGGGTCACATTCATCCTTGGTTAAGGAAGTGGTAGAGAGTTCATTCCATAACCCAAAGCAACGGAGAGGAGGGGAAGCGCGTTCAGGCGCGGCGGGGTGGAAGCGTGCGGCCAGGTCAGAGGCAGGAGCAGCGGAGGGAGCGGGTGGGGGAAACAGCCCGGGCACACGCCAACGGCTCACAGGAACCCCGCCTCTAAACTCTCCAACCTACTTCAAACTCCTCTCCAGCCATCCCACCCAACCCTCGCCACACGCCATGCCACGCCACGCCGCGCGTGTCGCACGTGTCACACCTCAGCTGAATCCCTGCCACGACTCCCTGCTTTGCTTCAGCCAGCACGCGTACCCCACCCACCTTTCCATCCAACCAATCAAACCCACCTCCACCCCAAGCCCCCACCCCCACCCCAACCCCACCCCGCCGCCCTCACCCGCGCCTCCGGCATGACCAGCTCCTCCAGGTGCGGCAGCGCGGGCAGGCAGCCCAGCAGCGCGTTGGCGGTGCGCAGCTCCAGGTGCTGGTCCGACACCTGGGGGGCGGGGGTTTGGGGGCAGGTGGAGGTGGTGGGGGTAGTTTTCTCCAATTCCCAAATCAACCATGGGGGGTGTATTGGATGTCGGATCGCCTTGCGTGCCAGCCTGCGGAGCGCCCGACGCCATCCCCATGCTCCGTACTCCTCCGCCCGGCTCCCCGCCGTTCCTCCACCGCCGCCGCCACCTACCACCCGTAACACACAAGCCGCCTGCCACCCACCCACCCATCCCCCGCCTCCCAACCGCCCGCCACGCACCACCAGTATCCGCAGCGCCGTGAGGTTGGTCAGCGCCGCCGGCAGCCGCGCCAGGGGGTGCACCCGCAGCGTCTCGTTGTGGATACCGCGCAGCGCCACCATGCCCGGCCGCGTGGCGGCGCTGCGAGCGTGTGCGAGTGAGGGAGTGTGAGTGTGTGTGAATGTGTTAACAGACAGAAACTGAAGCCCACGCGCCAGATAGCATCTTAACAGGTAATCTACGGACGACGTAAGCGTAGCCCCTTCAGCGCGCGCGGAATGTGTGTGTAAACCTGTAACCCAACCCATCGGCCGATTGACGGATGACCTGACCAACACGGCCGGCGCAGGACACCAGCCGCTGGCCCCTGGCGCCGCCCAGCCACCCATATAGTCACCCACCCGCATCCCCCCCGCCCACCCACCCCAGTCTCCCCACCTGAACGTGACCAGCTCCAGCTGCGTCAGCTGCGTCAGCACCCCCAGCGCCGCGCACAGCTCGTTGTCGCTGCGCTGGTCGTTCAGCTGCGGCGCCGCACAAACACAAACACACATGTTTCTTTTGTCCATACAAACCACGGGTCATTGGTGGCACTTCGGCGGCGCACGCGGGCGCACATCCGCAACCCACACCGCACCGACCGCAACCACCCCGCCCCCGCCCCCGCCTCACCACCGCGCCGTCACGGCAGCCTGCAAGCCCGCCTGCAAGCGCGCTCCCCCCACGTTCCCCTCTCCCGCCAGGGGGTTACGCTCGCCCCTACGCCTGCAATATCCCTGTGCCTGCAACCCCCTCCCGCTGCCCTCCCACCCTCCGCCCGCCCGCGCACCTGCACGCCGCTGAGCCGCAGCTCGCGCAGCTGTGTGGGCGGCGCGGCGCTGCGCAGGAGGTCGGGCGCCAGGAGGATGTGGTCGGCGTTGATCTGTGGGCGGGTGGCGGGGGGGGGGGGGGGAGCGGAGGGAGAGGGGAGAGGGGAGGCGGGGGTTAGATGGGGCGTCGAACGGGTCCGTGCAAGTCAAGTTGTCAAGTGCGTGGCGCGATGGCCATTGGGGTACAGCAGGAATAGGCACGCATGGTAGCCACCCATGTGAGCGTGAGGCTCAGTTTAGCTTTACCCGCCATCCCCTCCCTCTCCCCTCCCCTGCCCTCTCCCCTGCCCTCTCCCCTCTCCCCTGCCCTCTTCCCTCTCTCCCCTCCCCCCTCCCCCTCCCCCTCCCCCTCCCCCTCCCCCTCATACCCGCAGGCAGGTGACGCCGCTGAGCCCCGGCGGCGGCGCCAGCAGCAGCGCGTCCAGGTCCACCCGGTAGGCGCCCGACAGCTCCAGCGAGTCCAGGGAGGGCAGCGAGGCCAGCAGCCCGGCGGCGGCGGAGGCAGGCAGGTAGTCCCAGCCTGTGTGGTGGGTGGTGGGGTGGTGGAGTGGTGGTGGTGGTGGGTGGTGGGTGGTGGTGGGTGATGCGCCCAAGCCAAGGACCAACGTGCAGGGTTGCGCACGGTGAAAGAGTTACAGAATCACCGGCCGCCGACGCCCCAGCACGCCCCGGCACAGCTCAGAACACAGGCCCCAAAGTCACGGCCACAGGTCCAAGTCCACAGGCCCCCAAAGTCACGGCCACAGCCCAGCACGCCCACAGCCCAGCACTCACGGTCCAGGCGGCAGGCGGTGACGCCCGCGTGCGGCCCCAGCGCCGCGATCACGGAGCAAGCGGCGCGCCCGCGCTCCTCGTTGCTGCCGGCGGGGCCGTCCTCCTCCTCCATCACGTCCTTGTCGAACCGCAGCGTCAGGCGCGTGGAGAAGGGGAAGCGCGTCTGCGCGGCGGACAAGTGCGGGGCGGGGTGGGAGAGGGAAAGGTGCGGGGGGAGAGCTAGACGTGACCTGGTGGTATTTGGGAGGGAAACGCTCGCGCGGATCCAAGCAGCAGCACGGAGCTTCCGACCCCGCACGGCCGTCATCAGACACCAAAGCACAGCTAGCCAGCACCGTCGCTTAGTGCCCAGGGCGAGCGCGGGCGGAGAACAATCGATCGGCACCGGCTGCGGCAGCGCCCACCTTGAGTGGCGTTTGCCCCAGCCCCACAAGGTGAGTCGCCAGCGCTTTTGACACATGTAAGCTGACGTGTGTCTGCAGGCGGTGCCGAATAATGCTGGCGGCCTCCTTACACGTCTCCACCAGTGCCGCCCGCTCGCCCGGCCTCAAGTGGGCCCACGCATTATCAAGTATGATGCCCCAGCATGATGCAATATGGCACGGTTCCTCTTCTAAAGCAGCCATCGGTTCGGCTGAGTCTGGTTTTGACGCGTGAGGTGAAATCTTGAAGCGATAAGCATATGTAGGGTGATTTGTCTGATTTAAGTTGCGAATAATAGCGTTTGTGCGCAGCGATGGCCTCCGATGAAGGCAACTGCATGCGGTTGGACCGAGGGCTCGGGCTTTTGTTGGAGTCTGAACATTACGTGAATATACACGTATCCTAGGATACTATCAGCTAGAGCAGCGTGGCAACCACTGCAGGGATTGACAAACCCTGACCTGAACTCGCTAAGCGAGTTCAGAACGATGGCCGAACGCCTGCCTTGAGAAAGTCACACGCACAATGTCCTCGCACACAGACGCTGATGATGCTGAAAGCCCAGGCGCCAGCTCGCTGGGCGCGCTGGACCGTCTGCCGCCCGACCTCCTCGCCAGCCACGTGTGGACGCAGCTCCCGCGCCGCGACCGCCGGGCGCTGCGGCTGGCCTCTCGCGGCCTGGCGCGCCTCACCGCCGAAGCCGTCATGAGCCGCCTCACCGTGGCGGTGTGCCGCGCCTCGCTCCTGACCCTCACCTCGCACAACCACAAGCTGCACCAGCGCTTCCCGCGCCCCACGCGCCTGGCGCTGCGGCTGCTGCCGCCCGCCGGCGCCAACCGGCGGCTCGGCGAGCCCTCAGAGGCTGCCGATAGCGTCGCCGGCGGCGCCGGCGGAAGCGCAGCAGACGCGGCGGGAGGCGCGGAGTTCGCGGGGTTTGCGGGCGGCGGCGGCGGGCCGGAGTGGGTAGGCAGTCAAGCCGTCATGTCCTATTTCCTATCGGAGCTGGGCGCCAGCACCACACTCACCGCGCTGTCGTTGCAGGTGGGTGGGGGCGGAATGCGGCGAGAAGTGGCAGCGGCGGCGGGTCTGTTGTTGTGGTGGTGGCGGTTCGTGAGGGAATGACCGATGGGCGCCGCAGCAGGGCGGGGTCGTGCCGGGGTCGCGGTGCTGAGGCCTCCCGTACTTTGACGCGCCCGCCACACGCCGCCACCGGGCGCCCCTTGCTGTTTGCTGTCCCCCTGGTGCAGGGCTGGCAGGAGCTGCAGTCTCGCGACCTGCACCACGTGGCCGCCAGCTACCCGCGGCTGCAGCGCCTGCACCTGGCGGGGTGCGTGGCGCGGGCTGGGGGTGGTGGGCTGGGGGTGGTGGGCGTGGTGGGCGTGGGCGTGGGCGTGGGCGTGGGCGTGGGCGTGCGGTGGGGTGGGGTGGGTGGGGTGGGCTGCTGATGGTGGTGATGATGATTGGAGAGGGCCGGAGCAAGAGACGGAGGCGGTCAGGGGTGGAGGCGGCTGATTGCAATTGGGCGCGGGAATGGGGGCGTGTCAGGCAAAACCCACCACCACCTCCACCACCCCCACCCCCATCCCCACCCCACGCTGCTGCCGCCGCGCGCAGGCTGCCGGGTAACAACTACCTGCACGGTCACGTGCTGGGCGCTCTGGGGAAAGCGGGCGCTGCCGCGCTCCGGGAGCTGGTCATTGACACGCAGGTGCGTGGTGCGTGTGTGTTTGGGGGAGGGGCAACGTCCTGGGGCGCTGCTGGTTGCCAACAGAAGGCCGTACGCTCCCCACCTCTGCCCCCCAAACCGGCATGGACTGTCGCATGCCGCTATCCGTGCCTCTCTTTCCCACACACCTCCTCCCTCCTCCCTACTCCCCTATCCTGCCGCAACACCCGGTCGCCGCATGAATGGCACCCGTTCCCCCTCAACCCCGAACTCACACCCCCACCCCCCCACCCCCACACACCCCACCAGGTGGTCATGGACGCGGCCGCCGCGCTGGCCGCGCTGTCCGCCGCCGCCCTGCCCTCCCTGGCGGCACTGCAGCTGAGCGGCCTGCCGCTGCTGGGCAGCTGGCAGCCGCTGCCGCTGGCGGGGCTGGGCGCCGGCCTGACGCGGCTGGAGCTGACGTTCGAGCACCGGCACTCGGGCGCGGAGGCGGCGCTGTCGGAGCTGGGGCGGCTGGGCGGGCTGCGGCACCTGGCGCTGGACTTCATGCAGGTGGGGGGTGGGGTGCGGGGTGTGGGTGTGTGGGCTGCAGAAACTCAATGCAGAAAGTACGGAGAATGACCAGGGCCGCCACCCGCCTCCTCCTCCGTCTCCTCCATCTCCGCGTCCTCGCCACCTCCCCTTCGCTTGCCAAACCATCCTTGCCCCTCTCCTCCCCTCTCCCCCTCTCCCCTCCTCCTCCCCGCCCGCCCCCTCCCCCCCGCAGCTGGGCAGCGGCTCATCGCTGTGGTCCGCCGGCTGGCTGCTGTGCCACGTCCTGTCCCGCCTGCCCGCCCTGACCTGCCTGCGCCTGCCGCGAGCCTTCCTGTACGACCAGTCCCACCCCGCCTACCTGGCCACACTGGCCGCCCGCCTGCCCGCGCTCACGGAGCTGGGGCTGGGCTCCGCGATCCTGTCGGAGGAGACGGTGGCGGCGCTGGGCGGCGGCGCGCGGCGGCGGGCGGCGGCGGCGGCGGCGGCGGCGGGGCCAGGGCAGCAGCAGGCGCTGGTGGGCGGCGAGTCGGGCGGTGGCGGCGGCGCGGCGGCGGGGCTGGAGCCGGCGACGCCTGCGGCCGTCGGTACAGCGGGCGCGGGTCGGGATGTGGGCGCGGGGGCTTTCGGCTCTGGCGCGGCCCAGGCGGCGGCCGGTCAGGCGACAACCAGTACGACGGGTGCCGCCGCCGCCGCCGCGTCGCCTATGTCCACATCCCCCGGCTCCGCTGGCGGTGCCGGTGACAGCGGAGGCGACGGCGAGGATGGCGGCGGCAGCGGCGGCAGCAGCGGCAGCACGAGGGGTGAGCAGCGGGAGAGGGATGCCGGCTCCGGCAGCACCCCAGCAGCGGCTTCGACTTCGACTGCGGAACGCAACGACCTGGCTCCCGCAACCCCGGCAGCAGCAGGTGCAGCAGGTGCAGCAGATGCGGGCGGAAGTAGCAGCGGCGACGCGAGCGGCGGCGCGCCGGCACTGGGCGCCGTGCCGCCGCCGGGTGCGACGCTGGTGCGGCACTGGCGGCGGCTGGCTCTGGGCGCGGCCATGCCCTGCTACCTGGAGCTGCTGCTGCGGGCGCTGGGGATAGAGCCGGTGGGCGCGGATAAGGAGGAGGAGGAGGAGCAGACGCAGCAGCAGCAGCAGCAGCGGACGGAGCGGGATGGGAGCGAGGGCAGAGGAGGTGGAGGGGTAGGAAGGGAGGGTGGCCCCGCCACACCGGCGCCGGGCCGGCGGAGACCCGACGTCCCCGACAGCGCGGGGCGTGGCGGCGGGGGCTACGGCGCTGCTGCTGCCTCCGCCGGCGGCGGCGGCGGTGGTGGGGGTGGTACTGCCAGGACGGGGAGCCTGGACCTGCTGGAGCTGTGCACGCCCGCCACCCTGCCCATGGTGCAGCTACTGCCGCGCTACGTCCGCAGCGGCAGCAGCGGCAGTAGCAGCGCCGGCAGTAGCAGTGCCGGCGCCGGCGGCGGCGGCGGCGGCGTGAAGGAGGTGCGGCTGCTGCTGCGGCTGGGCGGCAACTGGGCGGAGGTGGTGGCGGCGCTGCGGCGGCTGGGGCGGGCGCTGACGGGGCTGGCGCTCATGCCAACCTTCCTGTACGGCAGCGGCACCATGATCACGGAGCCGGTGAGCGCGGCGGCGGTGGCTGGCTGGCTGGCGGGCGGAGGGTGGTGAAGGGGTGTTGGGGTGAAGGGGTGAAGGGGTGTGTGCTTTTGGGGGGGCGCGGCAGGGAAGACGGCGCGTGATGTGGCCGTGTCGCTTGGGGAGCGAAGCGGCAGGGGCGACGGTCCAACCGACCAGCCCAGCCCGGCCCAGCCAAGCCAAGCCCAGTCCAGTCCTGGACCGGACTGGTGCGACTAACCTCCACACCGTCTCCTGCGGCCGGTGCGGGTCCTGCTCCGCCCCAGCTTCTTATCTTGCACCCTGCCCCCCTCTCCCACACAACCCCCCGCTGCGACCGCCGCAGGTGGTGGAGGCGCTGGCCGCCGGCCTGCCGCACCTGACCCACCTGGAGCTGTACCGCCTCAACATAGCGCCAGAAGCGCTGGCGGCGGCGCTGGCGCGGCTGCCGGCGCTCAGGTGGGCTGGGCGGCGACCTGGGGGGCTGCGGGGCTGCAGGCCTGGGGCTGGCGCGGGTCAAGCACCGTGCGCGTGCAGAGTGTGGGGTGCTCCCAACCGCCCAGTTAATCGTCCCCCGGCCCCAAGTTTGTCTGTTTGGGTTGGGAGTAGCGGTTCCTGAGGAAATTTAACCTTCCTGAGCTTGGGGCGGCAGTGATACCCGTTCCTTTCTTCCACACTCCGCCACCCAATCCTCGCCATCCCCCACGCGGTCACGGCCATCGCACCCCCCCACCAGGTACCTGCTGCTGGGGGTGGCGGACGAGGCGCGGGAGCGGCGCGGGCGCGGCCACCCCGCGGCGCTGGTGGCGGCGGCGCTGGAGGCCCTGCACCAGCAGCGCCGCCGCCAGCAGCGCTGGCGCGTCGCGCACTCCGGCCTGCTGGCGGCGGGTGCGGCGGACGCGGCAGCAGAAACCGGGACGGGGACGGAGACCGGGACGGAGACGCGGACGGGGACGGATACGGAGACGGGTGCTGCGCCGTGCGACCCACACTCAGCCGACCGGGAGCACGACAAGCACCACCAGCACCACCACCAACAACAGCACCAACAACAACATCAGCACCACCAGCACCACCAGAACCAGAACCAGAACCAGAACCAGCAGCCCGCCGACGACAGCGTTGTGTGCTGCCCGGAGCTGTCCGAGGCCGAGGCCGCCGCCTTCAACGAGGCCGCCGAGCTGCAATACGGCGTGTACGACAGCGGCGGCGCGCGGCTGCGGGTGGCGCGGGCGGCAGGCGACCGCAGCCTGCCGGCGCGGCTGGCGGTGGGGTGCAGCATGGCGCAGACGGGCTGGCAGGCGTAGCGGCCGGTGGCTGGGTGGTGGCTAGGGTGGCTGGTGGCTGGTGGCTGGTGGGGAATGGGGTGTGGGACGGCGGGCGTGGGAATGCGTGCGTGCGGGGATGCGTGCCGTGTCCGTGCGTTTGGTTTTGGCGCAGCCAGCCCCCGGTCCGGGTACTGCGGGGGAGGCTTATTGTGTACATGTGCATGTGCATGTGCATGCTTGGTTTCGAGAGCTCGGTTCATGTTGCAGCAGTAGGGGCACACAAGCACATGCGATTGCCCTGGCTTGAGGTCCATGCAGTGATGCCGCCTGTGGCGGCCGCTCGCGTCGGTTGCTCGGGTGACCCCAGGAATCCAGGATGGCCACGCCACGTCACCACCGTGCCAGCATGGGGCGCGTGGCGTGCCTGCGTGGGGCGGGCTCAGAGGATTCGGACCAGCGGGCCGCCATGTGTGCCGTCTAGCCAGGCTAGATGAGTCGATGAGATACGGCAGATGGCGGGGCACTGCGCATAGCACTGCGTGCATGAGGGCATTCGCCCGACGGCAACACACCATATAACGCAAGACTGATTTCGTGACGATGGGGCCGCCGACCAGCCCCGACAGGTCGATCTGTGTGCGTGTGGGGCTGCCGACTGGGAGGAGTGGCCCCTCGCCGACACGATCACAGATGGGGCGCGCATGTGACTCTTAAATAGGGGCGCTCGTAGCGGTCACCTTTGACACTATTCTGCCTGTGCTGTAGATTTCCTTAAAGTTATTGCTGGCCAAGGGCCAAGCGGTGTCAGCACGCGAGTCAATGTATGCGCATTCGCAGCCCGCGACGCCTGGAACTGGAAGGAGACAAATCACATAGCACTTTTAGAAGTAGATTAAATAGGAAAATCATGCCCGACCTTCCACGAGCGGGGCCTCGGCCCGCGACGACTATGGGCCTGCTCTGCATCACCTGGGTCACGATCGCTTTTGGAAATTCCATGCAACCTATTAGCATACTGGCCTGGGCAGCGCCCTTCGTGCTGTTGCTGTCCTACGACTTCACGCGGCGCAGGTCGGCACGACATCGCGACCGCGGTCAACACTTAACCTTTGGCTTTGCGGCTTTGCTAGCAAGCTAGGGAAATATAGGGCACGTTCTGTTCTCTTGGTTCGAAAACCGCTTGATCGGTGCGGACCTTGAAAACCCTTGACTGTCCCTTCCTGCAGCTTCAAGTCCAGTATTCTCGCCCACATCATTATCATCGTGGTGCAGGTGCGCCCCGGTGTGGGGGGTTGCAGCGGTGGCGGGGCGTGGTGGGGGCTGGGCGGGGCGCGGCTGGGTGGTGGTGGTGCCGCGGCACTCCACGGCACTCCTGCCCCACTCCTCCCCCACTCCTCCCCCACTCCCCGCCCACTCTTCCCCCACTCAAGGCCCCACCCCTCCCCCCATCCCCCAACCCCGCCACGCCCGCCGCCACACCCACCCTTCCACCCGTCAGGCCCTGGGCACCGTGTTCGCCATGGCGGGCATGCTGTCCTACCCCTCCGTCACGGCCGCCTCCCTGGGCGCCACCTTCTGCCTGGGCCTGGCCCTGGCCACCGCCACCACCCTGGGCGCGCTGCTGCCCGCCACGCGCCTGTGGCGCCTGGCGGCCGACCTGCTGCCGCCCGCGCCGGCCGCCGCGCCGCGCGGCCTCGCGCCGGCCTGCCGCGCCTCGGCGCTGCCGCTGCTGGGCCGCGCGCTGCTGGTGGTGCCGCTGTGGGCGTACCCGGTGATGCACGGCGGCGTGACCACGCTGGTAGGCCTGGTGCTGGGCCACGACCACGACCAGGTGCGGCCCGAGGAGGCGTGCGGGGCAGGGACGGGGAGGGGAGGAGTGGGGAGGGGTTGAGAGGCGCGGTTCGGGGGCTCAGTTATGCGGCTGCGCCCTGCGGCTGCCTGCTGTGTGGTGCCACGTGCCGGTTCGCCCAGCCCGTCCGCTCTATGCGCCCTCGCGCCGCCGCTGCTCCCACAACACACAGGGCGTGGCGGTGTCGGACTCGGCGCCGGTGCTGCAGCTGGCCTCGCTGTTCGGGCTGTGGGGCCTGAACCTGCTGGTGGACGCGGTGGCGGCGGCGGCGTTCCTGGTGGCGGCGGCCTCGGAGCGCACGCCGCTGGAGCGGCTGCAGGTGCGGCTGCGCGTGCGCGCGTGCGTGTGTATGGGGCTGGGAGGGGATTGCGCTTGTGGGAGCACCGGATCCGCATGGGCAAACAAAAATCGACTGCCGGGGAAGCTTTTGGTCACGGCCGCCTCTGCTCACCCGCCAAGCGCGCGCGCCCCCCATCCAACCCCACCCCATCCCGCGCTGCCACCGCCCAATCACCCGCCCACCCACCCATGGCCCGCTGCCTTCTCCCCTGGGGCCCAGGCCACCGACGGCCGCGCCTCCACCTTTGGCGGCGGCGCCGACTCGGACGACGACGGCTCCGTGGACGGCCCGCTGGCGGCCATGGGGCTGGGCCTCATGTCCGCCACCAGCGACATAGGCTATCTGTATGAGGGCGCCCGCCGCCGCGCCGCCGCCACCGCGGTGGTCATGGCCAGCTCCGGCCTGGAGGGCAGCCCGCACTCGTGGGCGCGGCTGGCCCGGCCGCTGCGGCGGCACGTGGCGGCGCTGGCGGCGGCGGTGGTGCTGCTGCTGGCGGTGGGCGGCGGGCTGGTGCACAGCGACTCGTTCTACCAGCGGCCGGTGACGGCGGCGGTGGCGCGCGAGCAGCGGCTGGCGGCCAGCTGCGTGGTGGGGCAGAGCGCGCGCGTGGGCAGCGCCGACTACGTGTGGCTGTGGGCCAAGACCGCGGAGCGCGTGGCGGCCGGCGACAACTTCGTCCTGTGGTGAGGCGGAACGTCGTGGCATGGGGTTGGAGGCCGCTCATGGAATGATGAAGGTGTTCAGAGGAAAGGCTGCACCTGTGGGCCGCCCCATCCGGTTTGTTCTGACCTGTGGCACGTCAGGCGCTGTTCGCTGGCAACTGCCTCGCCCGCCCTCACTGCAACAGCAGCAGCAGCAGCAGCAGCAGCAACCATGTGTCCTTGCCTCTTCGCCGTTCCCTGCCCTCCCCTGCTGCCCTCCCGCGCCTCCAACCATCCTTGGCATCCCCTTGCCCCCCTTGCCCCCCTCCAGGGCCGAGGAGGCGGTGGATGTGGTGGACGACGCCGAGGAGGCGGCGCTGCTGGCGGCGGGCCGCGACCTGCTGGCCGCACACGGCGGCGGGGCGGAGGGCGGCGGCGGCACGTACCTAGGCCTGTGCTACCAGAAGTTCGGGGGGAACCTGCCGCGCGGCCGCTCCACCAACCACTTTGGTGCGACAGGGATGCCGTAGGGGCTGCCGCCACCGGCGCAATCCGCGGGGGCCTGAGACCGAGGTCCGGGTCGGCGCAGCTGATTGGGGAGAGAGGTCAGGACGGAGAAGAGGGGAGGGAGGACGGGAGGCCACGGGAGGGTAGGAGGACCGAGGCCGCATGCCTGGCTTAGCTGACACGTGCCCTCTGCCCCGGCCCCACATGCCCCAATGCCTGCGTGTGTGCCGCCGCCGCAGTGCTGCTGTCGCCCAACGGCAGTGTGGTGTGGGACTACCTCAAGGCCTTCCCGGTGCCGGTGGTGGAGGCGCACGTCATCGCGGGTGAGTGGGTGCCTGAGCGCCGGCCGGCGGGGCTGGCTGGCGGCCGGGGCAGGGGCAGGGGCCGGTCAGACGCTTGGGGAGGGTACGCGCGGGCTGCAACTGGGGCACCACTGGTGCTACGAGGCGACAAGCACTCGGCTGGGCGTGCGGCTGCCCCGTCCCACCCTATCTTGTCTTAATCAATCATGCATGGAACCCACCCGTGCCGCGCCGTGTGCGCTGCAGGCCCCGCGCGCATGCCCATCGCGGACAGCCCCTACGGCCGCCTCAGCGGCGCCATCTGCTTCGACCTGGACCGCCCCCTCTACACGCGCCAGGTGCGGGGGCCCTCGGCTGCCGTGATGCGGCGCAGGCCGACACAACACATGGACCGCAGCCGCCACGCCTCACCCGCTCACACCGCACGGACTCGGCACCCTGCCGCACGTCTCTCTTTCTCTCTCGCCCCCTCCCACGCCTCGTCCAACGCTCCCCATCCCTGCCTCTCCCCTCCCACGCACGTCCCCCCGCAAGGCCGGCGCTGCGCGCGTGGACCTGCTGCTGCAGCCGTCCTGGACCTGGGGCGCCGTGGGCCCGCGCCACTTCGCCGCCAATACGCTGCGCGCGGTGGAGAACGGGCTCACCATCCTGCGCTGCAGCAGCGCCGGCGTGAGCGGCGTGCTGGGCCCGCGGGGCCAGGTGCGGCACTACCTGCTAACGGGGCAGCGCGACGTGCTCACCTTCGAGCTGCCCATCCAGGTGCGATGGGAAGGGGGGGGGGTTGTAAACACCAGCCCAGGCCAAGCCAACCCTGGCCTAACTGAACGGGGACGGGGGTGCTCGGGAATCTTGATTGCCTTGCGCCGTGTTCTACTTCCCCTTTCCCGTTCATGCAATCATGCATCCCGCTAGCCCTATTCTTACCATCTCCGCAAACCCTCCCCCCCAGCCCCGCGTGCGCACGCTGTACGTGCTGGCGGGCTGGCTCCTGGAGTGGGCCAACCTGGCGGCGGCGGTAGCCATGTGGGCGGCGCTGCTGGTGCCCCGCTCCTACGCGGCGCAGTGGGTGCGGCCGCGCGGCCAGGCCGGCGGCGACCGCGTGCTGGCCGGCGGCATGTCGGAGGACGGCGGCGATGCGGAGGAGGCTGGCGGGCTGCTGGGCGCCAATGGTGGCGTCGCGCGCGGTGTGCGCGGCAGCAGCCCCGGCGCGACGCTTGCCGGCTTGGCCAGCACGGGGGCCGGGGCGTCGGGCGCGGGGAGGGCGGGGAGCGGCGTGAATGGGGCCGCGGGGCCGTCGCGCGGCGCGTCCATGTGGGGCAAGCTGCGGAGCGTGATTGGCACGGAGGAGGCGCCGCGCACTGACACGGAGCCGCTGCTGGCGGGCGGCTCGGACGGCGGCGCGGCGGCGGCGGACGTCAACGAGGGCCGCTCTTAGGCGGCTCAGCGCCGCACTCCGTCCAGGCAGCGCGCGGCCAGAGGAGGCCGTGCGTAGGGGTCGCAACTCATGAGCGACGGATGGGCTGTACGGCCTGCGCTGTATGAACTGGGCCTGGCAACACCGCCGCCTGCGTGGACACGAGTGATGTGCCGGGCTGATGCAATAAGAGCCAGCCGAACATGTGATCTTGATTCTTGGGTACTGGTGCTTGACGGCGGGTGGCGTCTAGGAGGCCGGCCTTTGGCTGTGGCTGTTTGCAGCGTTGTGCAGAAGACAATGTACGACGTGACACAGCCCGGAATCCTGAATTGTATGTGTACTGCTGCGGTAAAACGATGATTTATTGGTGGCGACCGGGGATAACATGCGAGCAGAAGGCGGATTGCGGCACAGTTTATTGCATGTCTGTTCCGGGACCACACGCCATTCCCCACACCACGGCCATCAAAGCGTTCCCGCGTGTCAGTCGCACATGTGAGTCCTCACTCCTCAGCCCCTATGGCTCCAATTGTTTGCACTATCTTTCTGACGATGATGATGTCTGGTGTCCCTGCAATCCTGGATGCTTGCGAGGAAACCAACAATGGCACCTGCACTTTCAATTATCTTCTCTACTACCCTCTATATGGTGGCGAAAATCCTGCTTGGATGGCAGCCCACCATTGCTGCAAATCCTCTCTGTAACACCTCTACGGTCCCTGTGGCCTCTCAAGTTCCAGAATCCGGAATTCCAGACCAAGGAGCAGCGGGACAGGGGCGGAATGCTTTGCGCTGTCAACCGAGCCGACTAGCGCACCAACCGACCAAATGAGCCGACAAGCGCACCGCAGCAGATGGGAACCAGTCCAGTCCGGTACCAAGGGGCAGGCAGGAGAATCGTGCCGCCATGCCCCCGTGATCCCAATCTGTTTGTGCGCGCGGCGTGCCACTTCGCCATGCCTGCAATCCACCCTTACTATCCTCACTCGCGTGCATCTTGCCCTTCACTGCCACACCATCCGCAAAAAAATGCTGCAACGACGCTCCCCACTAGGACACCGCGTCCCGCTGTCAAGCACGCGCAACACCCGGTGCATACGCAGCCTCCACCGCCCCCGGTGCGGTGTCAAGCGCTGCCCCCTGCTGCGGCTGTGATGCCTGGGCCTGCGCAGCGCCCTGCGCCTGTGTCTCCGCCGCAGCCGCGGCCGGTGGCTGCTCGTGATGTTGCGGGGCCGTTGCCGACGGCGCCGGCACCACATTCGACATGGCAGCCGCGGGCGCAGCGCCAGCCGCCGGGCTGCCCGGCTGCTGCGGAGCCGCTGCGGCCGTGCCCCCAACTGCGCCCACGCCCAGCCCTGGCTGCGACGGCAGCGACACGCCGAGCGGCAGCCTCCGCAGCGCGGCCGCCGCCGCCAGCCGCGCCGCAGCCTGTGCGTGGATTTCCTGCGCCAGGGCTGCTGTCGCCGGCACGGGGTCGCTGTGCTCGGCCATCCGCGCCCGCACCGCCGCCTGCACGTCCACAGTCATCGTCCCAAGCGGCAGCGGCCCGCCGCTCGTCGACGGAACCGCGTGCACGCCCACCGTCCCCGAGGCCCCTAGCCCGTGCACTGATGCAGCGCCGTCGGGCAGTGGCGCCGCTGCCGCTGCAGCCGTGGCTGGCACCGAGACCGGCCGCACGGTGGGCAGCGGCTGTTTGAGTTTGTCCGCGTACTCCTGCGCGTGGTCGAGTGATCGAGAGCTTCACGGCACCACTATTCCCCCACAAGCCAAGCCAGCTGAACAGGGCCCCCGCCCCAGCCTGCAGGTCAGGATGGGCACCCGGGCGACAGTGGCTTGCGAGGAGTGCGGCGTTGCGCCGACCCCTGATACGGTACACACCTCTAGTCTTGATAGCGCCTTGCTGCACATCGTGTCCTGCCGCTCCACCTGCTCAATCAGCCGGCTGGCCAGGCTCTGCGGAAGGCAAGCGCAAGCCGCCGCCACCGTGCACACAACACCGGCAATCTCAGCACTCCCGGCGAATCGGCGATGCGCGCGCCCCTGGTCGCTTTCCACCCGTGGCGAAGTCATGGAGGCAGGGTGGCTGGAAGCGGCGCCGCTGCAATGCGCATGCCAAGTACAGCCACGAGCCGCGGGTGACGCACGCACCTTGGCCCTCTCCACCCCCGACGCCGGGTCCTGTGCTGACCCGCCCGACTGCGGCTGCCGTGCGTCCGCCTGCTCCTGCATTCACAGCATTATGTGGTTATACGGCATGACACGTGTGGCTGCATCGTTGGCGCAGGACGTGCGGGCTGGGAAATGCAGCGGCGTCGAAGAGTGCCGTTGCGCGACAGTGTGGCCCCGGTTGCCAGCCGCCCACATGGTCGCACCTTGGTGGTCTGAGATGTGGACAACGCCCCCGGTGCGCCGGGCTGCTCCCTGTTCAGCTTCTGAGACACGTCCTGTACATTGACGCCGTGTGGGGCCTCACCTCGTTAGTCCCACCAGTGGGCGCTGCCCAGCGCCGCCGTGTGCGCCCAAGCAGAGATCACTGGCACCCCTACAGTAGCCCAGCTGGCCCGTTGCTAGCGTCCTACACTCCAAGGCCCGAATACGCCGGCTCCAGCCGCGGCGCGTTGCCCCCGAACCCCACCTCCAGCTTCTTCATCGTCCGGGTGCGGATCTCCTCCTGCCGCTCCGCATGCACCACCAGCTTAGCTGCTAGGTCCTGTGGAGGCACAAGCACGGTACGGCGGGTTGGAGGCAAGGGTAAGCGCATAGGGCTTGGTGGCAAATCGTGAGTCGCTGTGTGGGGTGGCGGCATCGCGCCCCAACGTCCCCCACCTCACCTTGACCTTCTTCACGGAGCTGGCGCGATTGATGCTGGCCTGCTGAATGCGGGCCGCGAGCTCCTGCACCACGATTATTGTGAAGTCAAGCTGCTTCGTCGCTCAGAGGGCGCGCCGTGCCAGGCAAAACGGCGGTGACAGCGGGGCGGGAGGAGGGCGCGGGCCTACTCGGCACCTTCCGCGCGGACCACCCACCTGTGCTCTCGTCGCGCTGCTGCCGCCAGGCTCTATTTTGGGCTGCAAATGCTCTATTTTGGGCTCCGCTCGCTTCGGAGACCCGGTCGCGGGCTTCCCAAGTGGTGCCGCTGGGGGGAAAATGGATTTCGGCCCAGGCGAGCCTAACCCTTGTCGAGGCTTCACGCCCTGGGATGGAAAAATGGGCTGCATAATTGCGCGCACTTATAACAGTCTGCTGCGAGCGAACCCTAAGCACTAACTTCGCCAAGTTCACAGTGCCCGGTCAACGGGACCCAACTGCTCAGGCGCTTTGGTCGCAACCTACTAAAATAATATAGCCATTTCAAACTTTATGTTTGGTCTGGCTTGGCAAGGCCGCCAGGCAATTCTTGCATCGAAATCCATCCGCGCTGACAACGACAGCCGAGGTGCCACGAGGTGATGAAGGCCAACGAACACGGCATTACTCCAGGTAACAACTTTGCACAGCACCGGCAGCGCCTTCGCTTCGCCCCGAACCCGAGACAGGTTGGACATGCCACGCCCCGTGCCATGCCCCCCGCTGGCAGCATCCCCCCAGACGACCAGCGCGGGGGCGCCCTACTCTACCGCCGCCACCGCCACCGCCACCGTCGCGGTCGGCTCGCCGCCGCGTGAGGTCATGACGGCAGCCCACGCCGCCTAGGCTGCCTAGCCCACGCCACCATCCACACCCCCGCAAGTGTCTCAGCTGCAACGCTGTCAACACCTTCAGGGGTTCCCCTGAACACCTTCGACCTGTGCTGCGGCAGCCTCAACATCATGGCAGTAGTTACATGAGGGAGCTGCTGACGCAGTTCACTAGCCAGGATGCCTTAGGATGCCCTGACCCCGCGCCGCCTGGTCTTGCTCCCCACGGGACGCTCCATGCGTGACCAGCCTCGCCAGCAAGAAGAGACAAGCCTCGTTGCGCAAGCCGTCGCCCCGCTCAGAATCCGCCCCGCGCCAAATGTCTAGCAAGGCGTGGCAAGGTTAACACCTGGCACCTCCAGCATCAAAATCACCAGCTTCGACGAAACTGACAGACACACACTCAGACACGTCGTTTTCCCTTGTGCTCTCTAACACTCAGACACGCACGCTGACGATGACAGCCAAGTGCAAACGAGTAGCCTGAACCAATGAATTCCACATTCTCCAGGTAAGACAAAATTGTGCAACCGTGGCAGCGCCTTCCGGCGCCAAGCAAGTAGCAAACAAGGCAAGTGACAAGGGGCTTGGCACTAACCCCACCAGGGCCAGTAACCCCTGAGGGACAACAGGACAAGCGGCAAGCCCCCAATAAGCCAGGCTCCGAATCACGCAGCAGCAGTCAGGCCAGCCTGCACGCTTGACCATGTGCGCTTTGCTGCTAGGCTAGCACCGGTCCGCCGGCATCCTGAACAGGAAGCTCGCAAAGCCGTTCCCGCCGTCCTCCGCGGGCGGCGCCGGCTCGCTCGCCGCGCCCGTCCCGCTCCCATTCCCGTTCCCCTTCCCATCGGTCCCCTTCTCCGGCTGCACGATGTGGCACACGTAGGACGCCACCACGTCCTGCACGCCGTGGTCCATGCTCGCCACCTGCTCCACCGACTGCTGCACCGCGTCGCAGAAGTTCTCCAGCGGCAGGATGCCTGCGCGCAGGCACAGGAGGGGCGGGCGGCGTGTGTGTGTGTGTGGGGGGGGGGGGGTAGTTTTCTCCAATTCCCAAATCAACCATTGCCATTGGGGGCGCCGGGTCCGGCCGGGCGTGCGTGTGACACAAAAAGCCGAGTGGGCACAGGTACAAACAGACGAAAAGCGCCTTGCTGCCATTGCACGCGCGTGCCGTCGTCGCCGCCCCGAATCACTCACCGAAGGGCTCCTCCATCTGAATGGCTATCTCGTCGATGCCCAGCAGCAGGTAGCACAGGATGGCCTCCACCGGCACCACCCCCCACGACACCTGGGGCAGGCAGGCAGGCAGGCAGGCAGAGAGCGAGAGGCGCACCACAGTGACCACACACGCACGGCGATGGCATGCTTGTGGACAGCTTGAGCGAGAAGCAGGTCAGCGATAACAGCAGTACAGGTACCGCAGTTGAACCCGGCCCCACTGCTGCGCGCACCTTGCCCCACAGGGCGATGGGCAGCCACAGCAGCCACAGCACCAGGAAGCGGGACGTGTGGCGCGTGTACGACAGCGGGATGGGGTTCCGCAGGATCTGCACAGGGACCCAACCCCCAAGGACACACAAACACACATGCACAGAGTCATGCACCATACACATTCAGGCGGGGCCCCTGGGCGGCAACACGCCACGCCATCAGCAGCGGCCTTGCTGCCCAAGAACCAACCCCGCTCCCATCCGCCACACGCACACGCTCCCTGACCGCACATACCGCCAATCCCCGCACCCTTAACCCACCTTCTCGCACGCCCCGAGCGCCTGGCTCAGCATGTTCACGTCCGCCTCCAGCCGCGCGCGGCTCTGGTCGCTCAGCCGCCCCGCCGCCTCCGCCGTGCGCAGCAGCTCGCTCAGCACGTGCGCCGCCGCCAGCGGCCGGTGCGCCGCCGCCGCCACCAACGGCAGCTCCTCGCCGCGCAGCAGGCCCGCCATCTCCGACCTGACGTCGCCGTGCTCGCGCAGGTGCAGCTTGGACAGGCGCACGAAGGCGATGGTCCAGCGCGCCATGGCCTCGCGCAGCTCGGAGCAGCTGGCCGGGGTTGGACAGGGTTCGGGTGCGGTCGGGTGGGGGAGGTTCGGGTGGGGGAGGGAAGGGGAGGTGAGGGGATCGATCGGGAGGGGTTGGGTCAGCCTTCAGGCCCCAGCGAAGCGATTACGGTACTCCGCCCCGAGCCTCCACAACGGGAAACCGGTGCTTCGACGGCATGCACGGGAGGTGAGCCGACGACAGCGCCGGCGTGCGTGCAGCGCGCCCTGCCAGGATGCCACCCGCACCCAAGCCCCCGCGCCCGCCCCCGGGGGCCGGCGCTCACCCGGCCTCGGGCAGTGTGGTCATGACCTGTCGGATGAAGGTGCGGGAGGTGTTGACGATGAGGCCCCACTGCTGCCGCGCGTCCAGCCAGCGCGCGTAGCTGCTGTTGGTGCGGAACACTGTGCGGGGCAGGAGGTGGAGGGGGAGGGCGGCAGGGGGTGTTGGTAGGTGGCGCTGGTAGGCGGTGGTCGTCGTGGTGGTGGTGGTGGGAGACGGTAGTGGGAGACGTCGAGCCTGTGGGGCCGAGGTGGGCCCGTGGGAGCCAGGGGGGCCTGGGGAGGCCGGCGCGACAGTTTTGCACCCGCACACACCGATCGGTGGTCATTGCCGCGGAGTCACACATGCACACACGCCACGCCACGCATGCGCGCCACGCCCCCCTTCCGCGCAGCCCCGGCCCCCTTCCGCCCGAGCCGGCCCGGCGCGCTCACCCAGCATGAGCGACAGCGCGAACGAGGTGAGCTGGAAGGGCGTGTCCGACACGCCCGAGAAGCTGGGCAGCTGGCCGGGCAGCAGGTGGTCCTGTGTGCCGGCAGGTGCGGCCAGTGCGGCGGCGGTGGTGGGCGGGTGGGGAGAGTAGGGGTGGAGGGCAGGAGGGCGGGCAGCACACTCAGCCGCGGACCGGGCTTTTTGTTCAGCTTGGGCTGGTGTTTACAACCCCCCTCCTTACGCCTGATGGCGCCCATCCCCACTCCCCACCCTGAAATTCCCACGGCCCACCAGCCTCCCAAGTGCCAACCAGGCCCCACGCGCTCTCCTCCCCTCTTCTCCTCCCTTGGGCTTGGGCTGGTATTCACGACCCCTATCCCACCCCTACCTGCAGCGCCTGCTCGTAGCAGCCCACCGCCACCGCCGTGCCCACCAGCACGCTGAGCGGCCCCAGCAGGTCGCGGAAGAAGTAGGAGCGGAACACGGTGATGCAGTGCTCCAGGTAGCGCTTGCGCGAGCGGTGGTTGTGCCACGCCTCGAAGTCAAACACCTGCGCGGCGGCGGCCGGCCGCGCCGCGGCCCATGTGTGTGCGTGTGCGAGTGGGCGCAGCAGTCAGTCAGTCAGACATCCAGCTGGGGTGCCGTTGCGGGGGAGCGGCTGCGTGCAGGCTGCCGGCCACGACTGCAGGCGGCGCCCGCAGGCGGCGCCGTCACGTGGTGCAGAACATGCCGAGACCCGCCAAGCATTCCGGAACCCGGGCACGCCAGTCCCCGAACCACCCTGCGCGTCAGCTCACCGCCGGGTACACGTCCGCCTCATACACCCGCTCCACCGTCTTCTCCTCAAACCGCTTCTTCCGCAGGTTGTTCATAACCGCGTCCACGCTCCAGAGCCCCCGCCGCGCCACCAGCCGCGACGGCCCCGGTTCGCGCACGGCAGGGACGGGCGCCTGGCCCAGCTGCGAGCGTCGTACGCATGGAGCAGGCCCTGATGTGGGCGTGCTGTGCCCTGCTGAGCTGCCGATGCTGCCGGGGGCAGCGTGGAGGGCGCACCGCGCGGCTCCGAGGGGCTGGGCATGCGCACGTGTGACTACATGGGCATGCGTGCCGGGAGGCGCACTGGCGCTGCCGGTGCAAGGGCAGGCTCGGCGCACTCTATGCGCCCCCAAAACATTCAACGATGTGGAATGCATTAGCAAGCGTGGCCGGCCGTCCAGGAACCGGTCCACGGGCAGTCAGCGTGCGTGGGGAATGCTCTTTATTCTTCCGTGAAGGGGCCTGTTGTTCCGTAAAGCTAAGAAACTGTTACGAGAGTATGATTTAACAGTAAGGACTGATGTAATACAAGAGCAGATTGCTGAGAGTGCACTAAAAGTTAATCATGGAAGCTCCCGTCATTCCGGCCAAACGCATTCTACCGGGCATACAATTGAAAATGAATCCGTATACGAGTACAACCTCTTGAATAACACTTGACATAATAATGAGGCGCTGAGCGGAGCCAAAACAATAATCGCGATGTGGCAGCCGGCGAACGTGGAGGCTTGTCTGCATGCCTTATCGCTCTGGCGCCTCGGTTCGGCGCTGCTGGGGCCGGAGCTGGAGGGGCAGCGAGGTGGGCAGGCAGCGCGTGTTGGGGTTACGGGCCGAGGCCGTATGGACTGCCCCTGCTACCGCCACCGCCACTCGCTCGAACGCAGTCCGCATCGGGCTCACCCGCACAGGCCCCGGGGCTGCGCTGCATGTCGGCTGCATGGCGCTGCTGGCATTCCTGGCCTCCCTGCTAGACCGGGCCAACCCGGACTGGTTCAAAGGTGCGGGCTGGGCCGGCTGGGGTGTTGCTCCTGCTCCCTGCGCCGCCGCCTGCTTCCTGCTTCCTGCTTCCACCCGCCAGCCTCCAACCAGCTACGTTGCCCGAGGACGCGCTTTGTATGATTCCAAGCCTGGATCACAATGTGCTGGTCGCAGGCCACTCGTGGTACACGTTCCGTGCGTGCGGCCAGGCGGGGCTGGCGCAGGGGCTGCTGGCGCTGCCCAGCCTCGCCACCGCCATTGCGGTGGCCACCCGATCATGTGAGAGGCAGTGAGGACTGAGAAGGGGATCGCGTGATGCAGGCAATAGACCCTGCGTGTGGGCCTGCGTGCTCAATGCTAGGGGCTTTAGGGGACGAGCGCAGGGGAGTGGGACTGCGGCTTGCGGCGCAGGAGCCCTTGACGATACAGGAGCCCTAGATCGGGCCCTAGAGCACCCACCCGGTGGGCACTGGGCACACAGCTCAACACCCAACGCCTGCTCCCGATGCGGCTTTCACGTGCGGCTTGTCATGCGCGGCTTGTCATGCGCGGGCGCAGGGTGGTGGCACCAGGCGGCGCGGCTGCTGGTGGCCTCCTCCTTCCAGGCGCTGCTGTGGTACGCCTGGACGGCGGCGCACCCGCGGCATGCGCTGCCGTCGCCGCCCGAGGCTTGCAACAGCAACAACAGCAGCAGCCACAACAGCAACGTAGACGACACTAGCAACAGCAGCGGCGGCCGCAGCGGCGGCCTGCGGCCGCTCTTCGGCACCCGCCGCGGCGGCGGCGCCGCCGCGGCGCCGCTGCTCACGTGGCTGTACCTGGGCGCGGTGGGCCTGGGGCTGCTGGCCGCGGCGGGCGGCGCGCTGCGGCACGGCGCCGCGCCGCCGCCGCCGTCCAGCCCGCGGCTGCTGCTGCCCGGCAGCGTGTTCGGCGCGCCGCGCGACATCGCCGCCTCCGCCGGCGCGCTGCAGGCCGCGCTGCTGGCGGCCACGGCGCCGGCGCTGGACCACCTGGCGGCCGACCTGCCGCGCAGCTTCACGCCGGGCGAGGCGGGCGTGCTGCTGCAGGCGCTGCTGGCGCTGGCGGCGGGCGCGGGCGCGTACCTGGCGGGCGCGGCGCGGCAGGGCGCGGCGCACCTGCTGTGGTCGCCGCACGTGACGCAGCCGGACCCCGGCATGCACGTGCCCGCCTTCACGATGCTGGTGCTGTTCTGGGTGCTGGTCATGGCGGCGTGCACAGCCGCCGCCATGGCGCCGGCGGCGGCGGCGGCGCCGGCGGCGCCGGGGTTAGGGGCTGGTGAGGCGGGCGGCAAGGCGCCAGACACGGCTGCCGGCAGTGCTAGCGGCGGCGGGGGCAAGGGGAGAGGCGGCGTTAATAGTATTAGAAGCAGCGCGGGGAGAGCGGCGGCGGCGTCCGGTGGGGCCGCCGCAGCACGTGTGCCCGCCGCACCGGCGCGCGCAGCGCCCGCCGCCGCCACGGACGGCGCTGCCAGGCTGCTGCGCCTGGCGGCCGCCGGCGGCGCGGCGCTGAGCTTCCTGATGCTGCTGGACCTGGGGCTGTGGGTGCTGGGCCGCTTCGTGGCCGCCTCCTCGCGCCCGCGCCTGGCCACGCTGGCCTACTGGTTCGGCTGCCTGGCGGTCACGGTGCCGCTCATGTACGCCGTGTCCAAGGCCAGCGCAGCGCGAGAGCAGCAGCAGCAGCAGCAAGCGGCGGCGGCGGCGCGAAGGGATGGCGAGGCGAAGGAGCGGCAGCAGGCGCCCGGGGGCCAGCAGCGGCAACAGGAGGCGGGGCCGCATGCGGCCGGCAAGCCGGAGGCGGCCGGCAAGGGGATAGCCAACGGCGGCGGCGCCGCTGCCAGCACCAGCAACAGCGGCGGCGGCCTTAGTGGCAGTAGCAACAGCGGCAGTAGCGGCAGCGGCTGGCTGCTGCGCGCGCTGGCGGTGCCGCACATCGTGATGCGCAAGGGCTACCACCTGGTGGCCATACTGCTGTTCGCGCCGGCCTTCGGGTGGGACGTGCGCATGCTGCAGGCCTCGCTGGCCGTGGCCGGCGCCGTGCTGGTGTTCGCAGAGCTGCTGCGCTGCTGCGGCCCGCCGGCGCTGCGGCGCGCCATCGGCGGCTTCATGGCCGACTTCGCGGACGCACGCGACAGCGGCCGCGTCTACGTGACGCACTTCACGCTGCTGCTGGGCATCGCCGTGCCGGTGTGGCTGGGCGAGTCGGTGTGCGGCGCCGCCGCCGGCGCCATGATGGCTGGCCTGTACGGCCCCGAGGCGGCGGCGCCCATGCCGCTGTCGGCGGCGGCGGCGGCAGGGGCGGCGGCGGCGCCGCCGCCTCTGCGACTGTCGGCGGCGGCAGCGCGGATGCTGCCCAGCTGCCGGACGCTGCTGGGGCTGAGCGGGCTGGTGTCGCTGGGCAGCGGCGACACGGCGGCGGCGTGCGTGGGCTTCCTGCTGGGCCGGCGGAGGCTGTTCCGGGGCGGCAAGAAGACGTGGGAGGGCACGGCGAGCGGCGCGGCGGCCATGCTGGCCAGCTGGCGCGTGGTGGTGTGGTGGATGGACGTGGGCTGGGCGCTGGGCTGGGGCACTTGGGCGCGGCTGGGCGGCATCACGGCCGGCGTGGCGCTGCTGGAGGCGGTGACGTCGCAGCTGGACAACGTGGTGGTGCCGCTGTACTACCTCACGCACCTGGTGCTGCTGGCCACAGGGAACTGATGAGTTAGGTTGGGGGGATGAGTGGATGAGTGGGTGAGGGAGTGGATGAGTGGATTGACAAGTGGATGGATGGGCACAGTGCGTGCGGACGGGCGTACGGGCGGGCGCTGCCGGGCTCTGGGAGTGGGCGGCGGCGGACTGAGCGGCGCGGCGGCAGTGTCGCGCCAGTTTGCTGTCCGGAGGGCCGGAGGCCTCCACGTATCGTATGGCTATGGTGTAAGGGCTGAGGTGGACACAGGTTGCGCGCGCCCGCGGCATACCTGGTGGAGGCGGGCGGCAGGAGGCCTGACAGAGCGGTGCTTGCAGGGGACGCACGGGGCCATCGACCGGTGCAACCGGCAGTGCCATGCTGCACGCAGCCCTGCACCCTGCGCACAGGTTCAAATTGTTCGTGCATCTGTACCTATGTACCAAGAGCACACTAGCCGCCGTGTCGCCACCCGACACGTGGCGCACAGGGACCATTGCAATTTGCAAGTACGGCACCCTGCGACATTCCAGTGAAAGGATCGCTGCGCGCATGCGGCTCGATAGCTACTGTCACACCGACAAGTGCACCTTGCTTGATCATCGGATGCTATGCACACCTGCATGCAGTCGGGCCCCAACCCTTTTACATTTGCGCACCCAGCGGCACGAACGGCGGGGTGGGCAGGCACTCCAGGCAGCAGCCGAACACGCCGCCGGCGGGGGCTTGATTGACACTACGCTCGCGCTTCCTCACATCTCTGAGAGTCTGCAGCGCCGCGCAACAGCAAGACAGCAATGCAAGTGTGAGCGCTATTGGCCCGAATGGGAAGTAACGCAATGGCATGTCCGCCAACCGCACTCCCGCACGTCCACAGACCACAGCACCCGTCAGCACGGCGCGCGCTGCAGGCACCGCATCAATGCCCGCCCGTGAATGGCACAGGCCCACGATAGGGTCCGACATGCGCAAAGTATCTCGTGTTGTTGCAGACGTGCCGCAACCTCGTGCCGCTACTACCGCAGCCCCCACGTCAGCAGGGCAACCTTCCGTGTCAACATGGCACAAGCACCGCACTTTGTGTCGTCCGCACTGCCTGGCATGCCTTTTTAGTTCACATGGCGACTCCCGTACACGCCCACGGGCGATGACAACGGACACGCACGGGGCGGGTGAATGGGCGGGTGAGCGCCGCCCCCACCCGCATCACCACGCCAGGCTAACCAGGTCAGGCCGTGTGTGTTTGTGTCTAGGCGTTCCACACCACCTCCCCGACCAGCCGGCCGTCCCGCAGGTACTGCGCCCACCATTGCGCAGCGTCCTCGCCATCTGGCACACTGTAAAAACACTTCTTGGTGCCGCAGATGGCCACCGCCCGCACGCCACAAACAAAGCCGAGCTTTTTCACGTAGTCGCCCTTGCGCAGGCACAGCATCACGTCTTTGCCCGGAAAGGCGGCGCCCCAGTGGGTCACATATTTCGTAGACAGCGAGCGTGGCACGCGGCAATCCAGGCCTATACTAAAACCCTCACGGCCAACTCGGACGTGTACGCACCATGCCAGGCCCATCGCGAGCGTGGTGGTGCCGGTAGTTAGCATACGCGCTTCGTCAAGCTTGGTCGCCTCCTCCGCTGCCACGCTGAAGGGCCGCACCCCGAGGGGTCGCGCGGCGGGCCGGCACGGCGCACGAAGTCCCGTCGCGTAGTCCGCATACTTGACTGATCCATCGTTCAGCATGGTTGTGCGGTAGTTGTCACAGGGCGCGCGGGCGTACGCGCTCAGCCACGCGGCGCGCTCCCAGCTGACGCCCAGCCACGCCACACGCGGCGCCACGTACGAAAGAAAGTCGCTGCTGACGTGCGCCCACCGGATGTGGCGCAGCAGCAGCCGCATGGTGTCACCCTGCGCGGCGGCCGCCGCGTTGGCCGAGCGCCGCTCTCCTAGCAGCAACACAATGCTCGCCTCATCGTCCGTCCCAAAGCCCTCGGAAGCGAGAAGCGCCTCCAGCGCCGCCGCGGGCAGCGACTGCACCTGGCATAGCGCAACGCCATCGTTCAGCACCGCAAGCGCGTCCTCAAAGGCAAACCCCAGCAGCTCGCCGACGGATGGGGCGGCCCCGCCAGCTGGCTAGCCAGCGGTGCTGCCGCCGGCCCTGCTGCCGCCGGCCCTGCTGCCGCCGGCCCTGCCGCCGGCCCTGCTGCCGCCGGCCCTGCTGCCGCCGGCCCTGCTGCCGCCGGCCCTGCTGCCGCCGGCCCTGCTGCCGCCGGCCCTGCTGCCGCCGGCCCTGCTGCTGCCAGCCCTGCTGCCGCCAGCCCTGCTGCTGCCAGCCCTGCTGCGGCCGGCCCTGCTGCGGCCGGCCCTGCTGCCGCCGGCCCTGCCGCTGCCGCCGGCCCTGCTGCTGCCGCCGGCCCTGCTGCCGCCGGCCCTGCCGCTGCCGCCGGCCCTGCTGCCGCCGGCCCTGCTGCCAGACCAGGCGCGGCCATGCCCCCGCCCTCGCCCTCGCCCTGGCAGTGTCGGGCCATGGCACTTCGACAAGCGGCCATCAGGGCCTGCCGCAGCGCAGGGCCGGTGGGGTCGGCGCCCGCGCTGCTTGCCGGCTCGGGCAGCAGCCCACGGCAGCTCCACAACTCCTCCACAAATGACTGGGCATGTGCCCCTCTCGCGGATTGCGAGGCGGTGAGCATCTGCTGCTGCAGCGCGCTGTCACACGCCTCCACGCCGCCCTCGATCGCCAGCCGCAGCGCGATGGGCCGCGCACGCAGCAGGTCACTGACGGTGGTCAGATCTATGTCGCCCGAGTACAGGAACCGGAGGAGCGCCTCCGCCAGTGGGCGCTCCTCGGGGCACCACAGGCCCACATACAGCTGCGCGCGGCCGGCCGTGCTCTCCACACGTTGCCGCTTCGCCGGCCGGGCCGCCACGTCCGCTGCCGCGTCTGGGTCCGAGCCACAGGCAGCCACCGTGGCAGCGCTTCCGCCGCCGCCAGCAGCGGTGCCAGTAGAAGCCGCTTCGCTCTTCCAGCGCTCTAGCTCGGCACAAAAGCGCTCTGAGCCATCACACAGGATCTGGCTGTTTGCGGGCAGTGGGATGCCCACGAGCACTCGGCCGCTGGCGTCCGTGGCGAGGGCCTCGGGCGGGGACGCCGAAGAAGCCGTGGGCGCGGACGAAGAAGCCGGCGCGGCTGTCCCTGCGCGCAGAGTCCAAAACCGCCTCAGACCCTATCAAGAGCCGACTTAATGGTCCAGCTCAACAGGCTTACCTTCCAGCGGCGGTTCGAGGAAGAAGAGCACCTCGCAGTCGCTGCGCTCCGCCGAGCCGAAGCGCCTTGCTAGCGCTCTACGGACTGCTTGTGACATATTACGCACACTGCGAGCTACAGGGGTGGGGATCAGCTTACAAGAACGCGAGCTAGCTAAGCTACTACAGTGACTTTGGCGGGTCGCGGCGCGGCCATCTGAGTTCAATTCGAATCGATTCGCTTCAAGAGGTAATGTTCAGTTCGCATAATGTTCAGTTCGCACACTGTTATAATGCTGGGTCGAGGAGCGTTGCCCTGCGGTCGAACCATGCGCTGCTACTGGGCGCGTGTGAAGTCTGGTGAAGCTCAATAGGCAGCTAGGTCACAGTCAGTGAACAGGGAGTGAAGCTGCGGAACGGCGGACTGTGGGCTGGGGATGTCAAACGCGGAGCTGCCAGTCGCTTGAAATGGGTCCTCGCCATCCAACCGCATCCCCGGGCCCCGGCTACCCGCCGGCCGCCACGGGGGCCCGCACCTTCGGGTGGTTGATTGCGGCGGTGGTGGTTGCGGCGGCGGTTGCGGGGGCGGCTGTTGCCACCGCGGATGCTGAGCTGGGGCCCCCCAAAGAAGGGGCGTGTGGGCGCGGTGCGTGGGCGTGCGTGTGGTTGCGGCTGGGCGGCATCACGCACGGCCGGCGTGGCGCTGCTGGAGGCGGTGACGTCGCAGCTGGACAACGTGGTGGTGCCGCTGTACTACCTCACGCACCTAGTGCTGCTGGCCACAGGGAACTGATGATCGATGTTGGGAATGAATGGAGTGGACGAGTGGATGAACGAGTGGATGGATGGTTCCGTGCTGGTGCGGGCGGCGGGCATTGCCAGGCAGGCGCTGGATGGGAGTCCGCGGCAGCGGATGGACAGGGCGGTGCAGCGGTGGTGTCGCCGCCCTAGTAGTGTGTTTGCTGTCCAGAGGGCCGGATGGCTATGATGTAAGTGCTGAGGTGGACACAGGTTGCGCACGCCAGGCCAGTACAAGTACGTTGCTGTACTGGGTGCAACCTCTGTGTGGTTACAAGCTTAGATTGTGTGCCCTTTGCCTCTATTTGCCCCCTGCCGCCTGGTGAAAACCGGAGCCCCGCTGGGCCAGGGTCCGGCAGTGCCATGCGGCGCGCATCCTCAAGCAACAGCAGCATTCCGTACACAGCGCAACGCCCCCGGCGATCAACCATGACAACTTCAATCCAAACGTTAGCATCAAACCGCCACAGGATCACAACAAGGCCCACGTGTGGTCCGGCTGGCTCAGGGGGGCCCTGTCTGCCACCCTGCCCCGTCTGTCACAGCAGATACTTTTGACTGCTTTGATCCAATCTGCGCGCGTCACGTCACGTATCCTGCCTACGTATCACGGCCTCCCAAACACAGTCAAGAGTGCATGCCCCCTGCCATCACGTCATGCGGACTGTCACTCAAATATCCGCCCGCCAGATTGCATTGCCAACGCCCCGTGGCCCCAAGTCGGGCACATCCTGGACTGGGCGCCAGCAACCCCGCCCACCACTGCGGTACACATCAATCACTATGCCACAGAGCCTCGAGGTAGCCACGTTCCGAGGCCGTGGCCGACGCATGCGTCTCAAGACATGCCGTGACAGCCATCGGCCACCTTCCGCAGATGCAAACGCACACAGTCCATGCGACATTACGGTACAAAGGAAATACTGATGCGCGCACGCAGCTTTATCCAATGCCGTCTGGCGCTATGCATAATTCTGCAACGTTTCTGGTGTTGTCGCAGGCGTGTCGCAACCTGGCGCGGCTGCTGGCTGCCACAGCCCGCGCGTCAGCAGGGCACCACTGATGGCCCCCAGACGATCGGCTGCCGGCGCATGCGGCCAGCAATAACGCACATTCTACTTGTGTAACTTGTGCCGACATCGCACAAGCGCCGCACTGCCCATCCGCACTGTCCATCCGCGCTGCCCTGCATGCCTTTCAGCCCACCTTACTATTTCGGTACATCCCCACCGGTGATGACAACAGATACGCAGCGGGTGGGTGGTTGTGCGCAGTGCCCACCCGCTACACCCGCATGATCAGGCTAAGCCAGGCCAGACCTGGCTAGGCCGTGTGTGTGTGTGTGTGTGTGTGTGTGTGTGTGTGTGTGTGTGTGTGTGTGTGTGTTTGGAAAACACACGGAACCAGGCCCGCCCGCGTGTGTGTCTCTAGGCGCTCCACACCACCTCCCCGACCAGCCGGCCGTCCCGCAGGTACTGCGCCCACCACTGCGCAGCGTCCTCGCCATCTGACGCTTTGCACGAAACCCCCGCGATGGCGCCGATGCCCACTGCCCGCACGCCGCAACCAAAGTCGAGCTGTTCCATGTCGTCGCCCTTGCGCAGACACATCGTCACGTCTTTGCCCGGGAACGCGGCGCCCCAGGCGGACCTCGTTTCCTGGGATAGCGAGCGTGGCACGAGGCAACTTAGGCCCATCCAGAACCCCCAGCGACCCACTTTGAGGTACACGTGCCATGCCAGGCCCATCGCAAACGTTCTGGTGCCGGTAGATAGCATACGCGCTTCGTCAAGCTTGGTCGCCTCCTCCGCTGCCACGCTGAAGGGCCGCACCCCGAGGGGTCGCGCGGCGGGCCGGCACGGCGCACGAAGTCTCGCCGCGTACTCCGCGTGTTCGCCTGGTGATCCATACTCCTGCTGCAGCATGGCTTGGCGGTAGTTGTCACAGGGCGCGCGGGTGTATGCGCTCAGCCACGCCGCATGTTCCCAGCTGACGCCCAGCCACGCCACACGCGGCGCCACGTACGAAAGAAAGTCGCTGCTGACGTGCGCCCACCGGATGTGGCGCAGCAGCAGCCGCATGGTGTCACCCTGCGCGGCGGTCGCCGCGTTGGCCGCGTGCCACTCTGCCAGCAGCAGCACAATGCTCGCCTCATCGTCCGTCCCAAAGCCCTCGGAAGCGAGAAGCGCCTCCAGCGCCGCCGCGGGCAGCGACTGCAGCTGACGTAATGCAACACCATCGTTCAGCACCGCAAGCGCGTCTTCGAAGGCAAACCCCAGCAGCTCGCCGACGGATGGCGAAGCCCCCGCAGCCGGCCCTGCCGCTGCCGGCCGTGCTGCTGCCAGCCCTGCTGCTGCTGCCGGCCCTGCCGCCGGCCCTGCTGCCAGACCAGGCGCGGCCATGTCCCCGCCCTCGCCCTCGCCCTGGCAGTGTCGGGCCATGGCACTTCGACAGGCGGCCATCAGGGCCTGCCGCAGCGCGGGGCCGGTGGGGTCGGCGCCTGCGCTGCTTGCCGGCTCGGGCAGCAGCCCGCGGCAGGTCCACAGCTCCTCCACAAATGACCGGGCATGTGCCCCTCTCGCGGATTGCGAGGCGGTGAGCATCTGCAGCGCGCTGTCACACGCCTCCACGCCGCCCTCGATCGCCAGCCGCAGCGCGATGGGCCGCGCGCGAAGCAGGTCACTGACGGTGGTCAGGTCAATGTCGCCCGAGTACAGGAACCGGAGGAGCGCCTCCGCCAGTGGGCGCTCCTTGGGGCACCACAGGCCCACATACAGCTGCGCACGGCCGGCCGCGCCCTCCACACGCTGCCGCTTCGCCGGCCGGGCCGCCACGTCCGTTGCCGCATCGGGTCCGCCGAGCCATAGGCGGCCGCCGCGACAGCGCTTCCGCCGCCGCCAGCAGCGGTGCCAAAAAAAGCTGCCTCGCTCCTCCAGCGCTCCAGCTCGGCACAGAAGCGCTCAGAGCCATCACACAGGACCTGGCTATGCGCGGGCAGTGGGGTGCCCACGAGCACTCGGCCGCTGGCGTCCGTGGCGAGGGCCTGAGGCGGGGACGCCGAAGAAACGGTGGGCGCGGACGAGGAAGCCGGCGCGGCTGCTGTCCCTACGCGCAGCGCCCAAAGCGTCAGCCAAGTTCAAGAGTCGATACTTGGGTCCAGCTCTGTGGCTTACCTTCCAGAGGCGTCTCGAGGAAGAAGAGCACCTCGCAGTCGCTGCGCTCCGCCGAGCCGAAGCGCCTTGCTAGCGCTCTACGGACTGCTTGTGACATATTACGCACGCTTCTATCTAGTTTATTTCCAGCGGCAAGCGGCGTAGGTATGCATCAGATGTTGATTCGACCCGCTGACCCACAAGCAAGCGGTGAGACGAATAAGTTGCATCAAGCAAGGTTTCAGCAGCAAGCGGCCAGAGAGTCGGATCCCCGATCGCCATCGCACAGCGCACGCGGCACGGACCTTACTTCTTTAAGTTAAACGCTTCCCGAGGCAATGACTGTGTTTTACAATGAACAATCATCGCGCTTGTTAATAATGATGGCTCGCCGAGGAAGAATCCCGTGCTCGCCCGCTGCACTGGTGCCCGCCAGTTAACATGCACGGAGCTAAATTGATAGCTAAGCCATAGTAGGTGCCAGGGGAGTGGTGGAGCGGCGGGCTGCACTGGGGATGTCAAACGCGGAGGTGCCAAAGCATGCGCTCCGCGCGCGCGACCTGCGCTGGGCCGAGCTCGTCCGGGAGCTCGAATTCATCTGCACGCTTAAGCGGAAGGTAATATCGTGTGCGGTAACCCAGGAACCTTGCCCTGGCACCAGGCGGGCGTGGGGGTGTGTGCTCCCACGCGACACACTCCACATACACACACACCAGGCTCTACATCCCCACCCACACCTCCCCACCCCGCGCGTCCCCTGCCTCACGACCAGGCGGCTCGCCTGAAGTGGTTCCTCGCCAACCGCGTGGTGCGCACCCCCGCGCCGCCCGCCTACCCGGCGGCCGCGCTGGCGGACGACCTGCACGGCCTGCTGCGGCTGCTGCTGCCCAAGCTGGACGTGGTGCGGGGCTTCTTCGGCGTCAAGGTGCGGCGGGGGCGGGGGTAGGGAGGATGTGGTGCGGGGGTGGGGTTGTAAACACCAGCCCAGTCTAAACCCAATGGGGGTGGGGGTTGTGACTATCAGCCCACGCGAAGGCGGCATGACTAGACGGCGGACAGGCCGGCGGGGGGCGGGCGGGGCTGGGTTGGAGCAGTCAAGGGCGCGGGCGGATTGGACAGCTCCGCATGCGCCTGCTATGTCTGCTTGTTGGCCCACCGTACGGGCACCACTAGCCCATTGCGAGCTCTTGGCCGCTGCTAAACATGGAGCGCACGCGTTGCCCCCCTCCCTCACCACCCCCGGCCCCCGCGGCGCCCGGGGCCGGCTGCAGGAGAAGCGGCTGGCGAGCCTGCTGGTGATGGCTCTGGGCGCGTCGGAGCGGGACGCCAAGGCGGTCAAGGTGAGGCGCCGCGCGGCCGGTGCCGGAGCCGGTGGCGCTGCAGGGAGGAGCAGGTGGCGGGGCCAGGCAGGAACAGGCAGGAGTCTGCGGGAATGGGCAGGCAAGGTCGGACATGGTCAGACGGTTTCGGACAGGGCCCGGCACACAGCAGTTCATACCGGTTCAGTCGTACGGCAGGCAGCAAGGGTTGGGACATTGGAGGGCTAGTTTCCTCCCAACCCGAAGCCAAAACTCGGCTGACGCGAGCTGAGAAGCCGCAACTTGGCGGCGGGCACGCAGCGGTGCACGTGCTGCCGACGCCGAGCCTTCTCCTCTGCCGGTGCGGGCGATGCGCACACCGCACGGCTGCGGCTCGCTTGCCCACAAGCGCCGCCTGTTGGTGCTGCTGTTGCTGTTGCAGGGCTGGGAGCGGCAGGCGTGTGAGCTACGCATCACTTTCCCCGACATCATGCAGCAGGTGCGTGTGTGTATGGTAGAGGTGGTGGGAGCCGTCCATGCGAACTCCTGGGGTCCGCCCGCCCTGAAGTCCGCCCGCCCTGAAGTCCGCCCGCCCTGACGTCCGCCATGAGCCCAAAGCACCACCGCCACGTCCACCACCGCCGCCACAACTTTAGCTTGGGTAACCGCTTTGCAGCTGACACTGACTTCATGCGTGCTGATTATTGCTAGCCTGGAGCTCTCGACGGCGTCTTGCATTCGCATTCACTCGCGCACACAACGCTAACTGCGACCCTCCCACCCCGGCCCCGCAGTTGCTACTGGACAAGTACTGTGCGCAGGCGCTGCCGCCCGACCTGGCGGGCATGACGCTGGGCGAGGTGGGTGGCATGGGGTGTCGGAGGTTGCGGTGACCAGCAACCTCACGCCATTCCCCGGGTGGCTTAGCAGCCACTGCGCTGTTGCCTCCCCGTGTCCACCACCCCCATCCTTTGCGCCCTCATGCGACCCCCCCTTGTGGCTGGTATCCACACACCCCGCAGCTGAACGCCCAGCTTGACGCGCTGGCGGCGGTGGCGGCGCGCGCCGAGGCGTCCGCGATGCGGCCCAACACCGTGGTGGCGGCGGCGGCGGCGGCGCCCGTCGTGGAGGCGGGCGGCGGCGCAGCTGCTGGTGCTGGAGGCGCTGGTGAAGTGGGCGCGGGTGCTGCTGCTGGAGCTGCGGGCGCTGCAGGCGCGGGCGCGGGTGTTGAGGCGGCGGTGCGGGTGGTGGACGAGAAGGCTCGGCTGCGGGCGCTGTGCGGCCCCGAGTCCACGCGGCAGCAGGTGGCGCTGCTGCGGCAGCTGCTGCGCCGCTGCACGCCGCGGGCTGCGCGCTGGCTGCTGTGCGTGCTGCTGCGCGCCGACCTGCCGGTGCGTGCGCCGTGTGCCGTGTACCGTATATGTGTTAACAGAGCACAAAGCCGTGTATATGTGTGTGTGTCGTGTATATGCGTGTGTTGATTTGCGCATGGATGTGTGCGTGTGTGCGTGCGCGGGGGGCCTGCGCGGGCAGACCCGCACCACGGCCCTCATGCCATTCCCCCCACGCACGCACCGCCCGGCGTGCACCCACCCAGGTGGGGCTGAGCGAGCGAGCGCTGCTGGGCTGCCTGCATGCCGACGCCTGGGAGGCCTTCGGCGGCTGCTGCTCGCTGGTGGAGGTGGCGCGCTGCCTGGGGCCCGCCGGCAGCGTGTACAGGCGCACGGTGCGTGGGCGATGAGGGCGTGTCGGGTGCACCGCCGCCGCCCCCCCCCCCCGCCGGCTGCGCCTGCGTGCCGCATTCGCCCTGCACGGCGGTACCCTTCACCACCGCCGCACATCCTTCCTCAGATCCTGCCTGACCTGCCTGCCCTCCCGCCCCGCCCCGCACAGTCCGCCCGCCTGATCCGCGCACCCCAATCCACCCCACACGCACCCCACTCCACCCCACTCCATCCCTCCCCGCCACACACACACGCACACACGCACGCGCAGGCGGTGCAGCCGGGGCTGTGCTGCAGCCCGCAGCTGGCCGCCAAGCCGCCGCCCGAGGGGCTGGAGGAGGCGGTGCGGCGCATGCAGGCGGCGGCGGCGGCGGCGGGGGCGGCGGGGGCGGGCGGGGGCGGCGGCGCGCAGTTCCGGGTGGACACCAAGTTCGACGGCTGGCGCATTCAGGTGCGGGCGTGCGTGTGCGTGGCCGTGTACATGAGTCAAAGACTGCATCAGTGCGTGTGCAGCAGTGAGTAGCATTTGCGGGTATTGCGGGTGCGTGCATGGGTGCCGCTTTACGCATCGCGGGCTTTGAAACCGGCTGGACTCAAACTCGGGGCGCGCTTACACGCTGTCGATGTCGATGTAGTTTCCGATGTGGCTGGCGGCGTGGTCGTCCCGCTCCCACTGGGACACCGCCCCGGGCTGATCCAAACCTGGGCCTTGCTGCCCGCACCCGCAGCTGCACGTGGTCTCGGGCGGCGGCGGGTCGGCGCCGCCGGCGGTTCACTACTTCAGCCGCCGCTTCATCGACCACGGCACCCGCAGCGGCTTCAACGTGCTGGACGCCGCCGTGCTGCGCTTCCTGCGCCAGCCGCCGGGGCAGCAGGGGCAGCTGGAGCAGGGGCAGGGCCAGGGGCAGGGAGGACCGGGGCCAGGGCAGGGGTTGTCGCCGGTGCCGGGGCAAGGGCCGGGGCAGCAGGAGCAGCAGGAGCAGCAGGAGCAGCAGGAGGGGCCTGTTGGCGGGGTGGGCGGCGGTGCGGGGGCAGGCGCGGCTGGCGGTGCTGGGGTAGGTGGAGGCCAGGCGGCGGCGGCGGCGGCGACGGCGGTCACGGCAGTGGCGGCGGCGGGGCCCCCGCCGCCGCAGGTGGTGCTCGATGGCGAGATGCTGGTGTGGAACAAGGAGAGGTGGGAGGGGCGGGAGGGGTGGGAGGGCCGGGAGGGGTGCGTGGCGGGCCCAGCTCGGCTGCGCCTGCGCCTGCGCCGCTTACCACAGGACGCGCACAGGTGGCGCAGGTCTCACCGCACGGCAAACCACTCCACCCCCCCCCCCCAACACCCCTCCAACGCCCTTTTTGCGCCCCTCCAAGCTCACCCCACCCCCCCACCCCGCAAACACGCACCCCCACTCCTACCCACCCACCACCCCTACCCACCCATCGCCGCTCCAGGCGGGCCTGGGAGCCGTTCGGCTCACTGAGCGCCACGGTGCACGCCGCGGCCGCCGGCTGGTCGCCCGAGGAGGTCGTCAAGGGCTGGGTGAGCCGCTGACGTCCCCAGTTCACCTATTTACAAAAAACCGTCACATGCACGGCTACCCCCCCCCCCTGGGGCCCGGCTAGTTGGGGTGGAGGTCGGTGGAACAAAGCTCCTGTCTGTCGTCCGCAATGCGGTATACAACACACCGCACGCCACGCGCCGGTACATGACTATATTGCCGCTGCCGCCGCCGTACACCCCACCCCACACCTGCTGTATGTGCAGGAGGTAATGGTGCCCGCCGCCGCCGTGCTGTCGGCGCCGCCCTGTGTACGGCACCTGGAGGTGGTGTTCGTGGCGTACGACATCCTGTACTGCGGCGACACGTCCACGGTGCACCTGCCGCTGCGGGTAGGGTGAGGTGGGGGGCGGGCTGGCGTGTGTGGTTGTGGGCGTGCGTTAGAGAGCAGAAGGGAAAACGGCGTGTGCGTGTGTGTATGTGTATGTGTGCGTGTAGGGTGGGCATGGTAGGGGCGGGGCGGGGCTCACAGGCGCGCCGGTACGTGGAGCTCCGCACGCATGCCCGGCACCTGCCAAAACAGGTTCCTCTCCAGGCTCCTGCCGGGGCGAACCAGGCAGGCAGCACGCGCTGTGGCACCGTGTCTGCCCCGAGCATCCAAACCATCAGATCCCCTGACCGCTTTACCCCCTGCTGCTGCCTGCCTGCCTGCCTGCCTGCGCGCCACCGCTCAGGAACGGCAGCAGCTGCTCGCCCAGGTGGTGGCGCAGCCGCCTGCAGCCGGCGGCAGTAGCAGTGGAACTGGCAGTAGCGGCGGGCTGGGGCTGCCGGTGGGGCGGGTGGGCGCCGTCACGTTCCGGATGGAGGCGCTGCTGCCGGGCCGGCCGCTGCAGCAGGGTGAGCGTGAGCGCGGGGTGGTGGTGCAAGGATGTTTGGAAAAGCGTTGAGATAATCCATCCATCCGTTCCTCCCCTCCCTCCCTGTCTCCCTCCTTACCGCGCCTCGCCTCCCCACCGCGCCTCCCCGCCCTCCCCTCCCCTCCCCCCAGACGGGCGGCTGCACAGCTGGTTGTGCTCCAGCCTGCAGCAGGTGCAGGAGCTGCACGACCAGCAGACGCTGGGGCAGGTGCGGGCGGGAGGGTGGGCAGGGCGGGGCGGCGGCAGGGCGGGCGGGTGGCGGCGGGTTGTGGAGGTGATGTGCGGGCGGCGGCAGGATGGCGTGCGGGCGGCGGCCGACTGACGCGGGCATATGCGTATGCGAGCGGGGGCGTGTGCGTGTCGCTGGGAGCAGCGGTGGGCCGCAGCTCGCGATTTGGACCGCATGCCAACGCGCCCCGCTCGTTCGCTGGGCCCAACTCCGGCCCCACACCTGGCCTTGCCATCATCAACGCTCTTAGAATGGATGGACGCGCATCGATCGCTGCATCATTGCACTGCCCCGCAGCGCGAGGAGGGCGTGGTGATCAAGTCGCTGGCGGCGCCGTACCGGCCCTCCGCGCGCGGCTGCGGCTGGGTCAAGCTCAAGCCCGACTACCTGACGGCGGGCGAGTTCGACTGCGTGGTGCTGGGCTGGCGGGCCGGCACCGCGGGCGGCGACAGGTGCGCGGCGAGCCGGAGGGGGCGGGCTGGGGTGGGGGGAGGTAGCCGCGTGGGGCAGCCATCGTGGGCATCCAACCAAATGTGGAGGGGGTTGCGGAGGGGAGGGAGAGAGAGCGAGACGCGGGAGGCGAGGGAACGCGGATGGTGCGCCGTGGGGGGGGGGGAGGGAGGTGGACATGTCATGCCGCCCCCGCCCCACCCTCATGTGCCGTGTACACCCCCCACCCCGCACCCCATCCCAGGACCTCCTTCGGCTCCTGGCTACTCGGCCTGCCCGACCCGCAGCCGCCGCCGCCGCAACCCGACGGGGCAGCCGCCGCCACCACAACCGCCACACAACCGCCGCAGCTGCAGTTCGTGACGTTCGCGGTGGTGTCGGCGCTAGTGCGCGAGGAGCGGCGCGAGCTGCTGGAGAAGCGGCTGGTGCGCAGCGGCCTCATGGCGCCGCCGCCGGCGGCTGGACGTAACGGCGGCAGTGGCGGAGGCGGAGGCGGCGGGCGGCTGGGCGGCCGGGCGGGTCGGGTGGGCGCCGGCTGCCCGGCCTGGCTTCGCGCCACGGGCGACGCGGAGGAGTGGCCGGACCTGCTCGTGACGGACCCGCACAAGAGCATCGTGGTGCAGGTGTGTGCGTGTGTGTGTGTGTGTGTGTGTGTGTGCGTGTGTACCCGCGGCACTTCAAATCTACCACGCATCCTTTGCATGCACGGCTTCCCCCAACCCCCCGCCCCGTCCCGCCCCACGCACCCCTCGTCCCACGCACCCCACGCACCCCACGCATCCCACGCACCCCGCGCCCCCGTACACCCCCTGTCCCTTGTCTAGTTTAGCTTGGTTTAGCTTGGGTTGGTGTTCACAACCCCCCCTCCCGCCAGGTGAACGCCGACGCGCGGCTGCACGTCAGCTCCGTGTTCGCGGCCGGCTGCACGCTCCGCTTCCCGCGCATCACCCGCCTGCGCGAGGACCGCAGCCCCGCCTCCGCCACCAGCCTGGCCGAGCTGCGGCAGCGCCTGGCGGAGGGGCCGGGCGGCGGTCGTGGTGCTGGTGGAGGGGGAGGAGGAGGGGCGGAGGAGGAGGAGGGGGACAAGGAGGAGGAGGAGGGGGTGGAGGAGGAGGTGGGTGGAGGAGGTGAGGGGTGGAGGGAAGCGGCGGGCGGCGCTTTCATTCCCTGCCGCACGTATCGGCGGGGCATGAAGCTGGCAGCGACGGCGGCGGCGGCGGCGGCAGCGGCGGCTGGGGGCAGCGGCGAGTCCGAGGATGGGGATGGGGATGGGGACCGCGGCGACGGCGATGAGTACACTGCGGATGAGAAGGAGGAGGAGCGCCGGCGGTCGGCGGCGGCGGCGGCGGCGGCGGCGCGGCAGGCGGGGCGCAAGCGGCGGCGGGCGGTGCCAGGTGCGTGCGCGCGTGATGTTCGTTGAGGGGCTGGGTGGGCCGTCATATGACGCAGATCACATCATATCATATCCCCAATGGCACTGCTGGAGTTCACACATTCGACGTGTCTCATCCATGCTCCTATGTGTTATTGAGCACAAGGGAGACCTGACCGTGTGTGTTTGTGTGTGTGTCCACCAACTCGCTCCCAGACGCGGTGGTGGATGAGGAAGAGGCGGAGGCGGCGGGCCGGGGCCGGCGGCGGCGGCAGCCGCCACCGCCACTGGCGCCGACCTCCCTGGCGGCGGAGCTGGCGGCGACGGTGCCGCCGCGGCGGCACCTGTGGCGGCCCACGGGCCGGGGCCGGGCGGTGCCGTCGGGGCCAGCTGCGGGCCGGGGCCGCGCGCCGGCGCTGGTGCCGCTGGCGCTGAGGCCGGCAGCGGACCAAGGCGACCAGGTGGGTGCGCGTGTTTATGATTTTTGTGAAAATCACAAATGTCTCGTGCCTCGCGTGATGCCGGATGCACGGGATGCGCTGGACCGGAAGCGGCCGGGCGTGTGCCGTGTGGGACACACACGTAGCACGGTGCCCAACAAGTCCGCGGGGCGCGCGCCGGCGGCGGGCCGGGCAGCCGGGCGGCTGGGGCGGCAGTGGCCCGGGCGGCAACGGCCCGGGCGGCAGCGAGGGCGGGCGTGCACACGGCGGCGCGGGGCCAACCTGCGGCCCCACCACTCCCCTGGCCAGGCGCCCAAATAATTGTGCATCACTGGCACCCTCCTGCTGTTCCCCGGCGGCTGCGCGGGCGCCGGCGGGTGGCGCCCTCACACGGCGCTGGGGGCGCTGCGGCGCACCACAACGCGCCAGCGCAGCACCCTAGCCCGCCGGCACGGTAGATGGCTCGCGAGCAGCTGGGGCACCGCCCATCCCCAAAGTACTCGTTAGCAACCCTCATCTCAACGTGCCTGGTGGGCTAGGGTGCTGCGCTGGCGCGTTGTGGTCCGCGCCCGCACCCCCAGCGCCGTGTGAGGGCGCCAGCCGCCGGCGCCCGCGGGGAACAGCGGGTTGCCGGTGATACACAACTACTTGGGCTGCTGGCCAGGGGAGTGGTGGGGCCGCAGGTGGGCCCCGCGCCGCCGTGTGCACGCCCGCCCTCGCTGCCGAGAGGCGGCCTGCCTGCCTAGGCGCTCGGGTAGCGCCGCCGCTGCAGGCGAAGCGGTCGCCGCCGCCGCCGCCGCCGCCGCCACTGCAGGCGTGATGGCTCGTCCACCCCTCTCCGTCTATTTAGCTTTGGTCTATCTTGGGCTGGTGTTCACAATCTCCCCTCCCTTCCCCCGGGCCCCCCTGCCATCCTTACAACCTCCCCCCCCCCCGCACGTGCAGCCCGCCCACTTCGACGTCCTGCACGGCGCCTGGGTGTGTCTGGAGGGGCTATACGGCAGCGCCGAGGCAGTGCGGCGGCGGCGGCGCGAGCTGGCGGCGCTGGTGGCGCTGCTGGGCGGCCGCGTGCTGGCCACATACGTGAGTTGTGTGTGCGTGTGCATGATTGTTTAAGTGCATGTGTGTCAAAAGGAGCACAGGCGTAGGGGTGCAGGTGGTGTGTCGCGCCTGCTGAGCTTCGAAGCCGCGGTTGTGTCCGTGACCCTGCTGGACAATGCATCCTGTACTGCGCGGGACCGCCAACCGCGCACACGGCCACACGCTGCCACCGCCGGCGCACGCACACGCAGACCGGTCGGGGCGCCTGCGCCGCCTCGTTCGTGGTGGTTGACTGCTGGGACCCGCAGCGGGCCGCCGCCGACCGCCGCCGCCTGCTGCTGCGGCCGAGCTGGCTGGAGGACTGCTATAACGAGGTATACTGTAGTTGGGGTGCTAGTCCGTAGTGCATGTGTGTTTAACTGCAGCCTTGCCGAGCGGTTCTTGTGCGCGAGGACTCGGGACGATGCTGGTGCGATGATTTCCCCCGTTCACATGGACGGCTACCCCCTGCACCTTCCCCCTCACCCCTTCCCCCCTTGCCCCCTCCTACAGCGCCGCCTCATCCTGCCGCCACGGCCCGCACACGCCTGGCGCCTGGACCCCACAGCCTCCTGGACAGCCGCCGCCACGGACGCCGCCGCCACGGACGCCGCCGCCACGGACGCCGCCACTGAAACCGCCGCCGCCGTGGATGTGTTGGGTGTGCCGCTGTACGAGCGGCTGGACGACGAGGACGTACGACTGCTGCTGGAGCGACACGTGATCGCCACGCCGCCAGCCCCCCTTAGTAACACGCCGCAACAGCAGCGGCAGCAGCAGCAGCGGCGTCAGCCGGTCCGCCCACCGGGCCGCCCGCCGGGCCGCCAGCAGCCGCCAGGGAGGCCCAAGCAGCTGATGCGGCCGGCAGCAGGCGTAGTCGCAGCAGCGGCAGAGGCGGCGGCGGCGGCGGCGGCGGCAAACGGCGGCGTGGAGAGCTATGCGGGGCTGAAGCGGCGGCTGGCGGCGGCGGCGGCGCTGGGCCCGCGGCGGCTGCAGGCCACCAGGCTGCTGGCTCGAACCGGCAGTAGCAGGCGGCTGGAGGCTGCGGCTACAGCCGCTTCCGGCGGCGGCGGCTGCGTCGGAAATGTGAATGCAGTGGATGCCAGCAGGTCTGGCGACGGCAGCGGCGGTGACGGTGGCGGCGGCGGTCTGCGGGCCTGCGTAACCATGCCAGACGTGGTGCGGTGGGTGCAGCACGAGCTGGCGGCGAAGGGCGCACCGGTCGGCGAGGCTGCGGTCGAGGCAGCGGCGGCGCCGGGGGCCGCGGCTGGCAGCAGCGGCGGCGGCGGCGGCGGCGGCTGCGACTGGGGTTGGTACGGCAGCGGGCGCGGGCAGCTGTTCCGTGGGTTGCACGTGCTGGTGCTGGACCTGTCGCTGCAGGCGGCGGCGGATGAGGCGGCGGCGGCGGTGCCGACGGCGGATGAGGCGCAGCCGCTGCCGCTGCCGCAGGCGCAACAGGCGCAGCAGCAGCCGGAGGTGGGGGCGCGGAAGCAGCAGCCGGCGGGGGCGCCAGAGCCGGACCCGGCCCTGATGGCGGGCGCGGACGCGGCGCTGCGGCTCGCTGCCAAGTGGGGCGCGGGGCCCTGCCCCGGCGGCGCAGGCGCTGGCGCTGACGGCGCCCCTCACAGCACGGCAGCTGCTGTCGGCTTCGCCGCCGCCGCAGAAGTGGCGGCAGCGGCAGCAGCTGCTGCCGACCGGCTGCGGCGGCTGCAGCTTGACTTGGTCCGCGGCGGCGGCCGGCTGGCTAGCCGCTGGAGCGAGGGCGTGAGCCATGTGCTGCTGTTTGATGGCCGCGGCGCGGGCGGCGGCGCGGGCGGCGGCGCGGGCGGCGGCGCGGGCGACGGCGCGGGCGGCGGCGCGGGCGGCGGCGCGGGCGGCGGCGCGGGCGGCGGCCCCGGCATTGGCGACGGCGCCGGCGGCGGCCCAGGGGCGGTGACTGCGGTGCCCGCGGAGGCGGCGGTCGCGGCGCTGAAGGCGGCATGCAGCAGCGAGCAGTGGGCGCGGGCCGCAGCAGAGGCGGCGCAGCTGTATGCAGCGGCGGCGGCGGCGGCGGCTGACGCCGCTGCATCCGCAGCCGCTGCTGCGCCCGCTGTTGTTGCCGCCGCTGCGGCGGCGTCGGCCTGTCCGGCAGCGGCCGCATGCCGAGTTCAGCACCCTCACCAGCGGCGTAAGCGCCACCAGGAGGAGGGGCAAGGAAAAGGACAGGGCCAAGGTCAGGCGCAGGCGCAGGCAGATCAGCCGGTCAAGAACAGAGACAGGGTGCCACAGACTCAGGCTGCAGGCCGCCGCCGCCGCCGGGACCAGGACACCGCCACGGCTGGAACCGCGGCGGCAGTAGCAGCAGCGGGGCGTAAGGCAGTAGCAGCAGCGGGGCGTAAGGCAGTAGCAGCCGTGGCCGAGCCGAGTGAGCTGGCGCGGCTGCTGGCCTGGCTGGGCGTCGGCATGGGCGCCGCCGTGGACGTGGGCAAGAGTGGCGGCGCCGGCGGCGGAAGCTGCAGCGGGGGCGCGGCGGCGCGGCTGCCGCTGCCCGCGGGCGGCGTGCGGGTTGTGGACTGGAGGTGAGGGGACCGCGGGCCTGAGGGTCTGAGAGCCGGTGGTTGCGCCTGTGTTTGCTGTTTTGTGCACAGCGCCTGCACCCGCACAGCTTCGCGTCCTTGTTGTTGACGGGGGTGGCTCGCATTACCCTATTATGTGCGCAGGTGGGTGCCGGAGTCGGTGCAGCACGCGGAGCAGTGGCAACAGCGGCAGCAGCAGCGGCAAGCGGTGGCGGCGCCGCGCAGGTCGGGCCCGCTGGATGCAGCGAACACGCGCACCAACCTATGTGGTGGCGGTGGCGGCGGTGACAGTGGCGGCGGCAGCGGCGGTGGCGGCGGCGGCGGCGGCTGGGAGTCACGCTGCGACTGGGGCTCTGCGCAGTCAGCCGACAGCTTGACAGAGGAGCAGCAAGAAGAGGACGGGGAGGGCACGCAGCAAGACGGGCTGGCGGCGCGGCGCCGGCCGGCTGCAGCCGCTGGGCATGCGAGCGACCGCCTGTTCCGCATGGCCCTGTGCTCGCCGCTGCCTGAGGCCCAGTTCCCACCCCGCCTGGCGCCGCCCCGGCCCCCAACGCCTCCGCCACCGCCAGCACCGCCGGGACCACCGCCACAGCGGCAACAGCCGCCACGGCGGGCAGGGGCCATCCGCCCTGCGCCGCACCACCCGGAGGCAGCAGCGGCGGCGGCCGCCGCGCAGGCAGACTCCTGGCTGCTGCTGGCGGAGCGACTGCGCGCCGCCAACAGCGGCCCACCGCCGCTGCCAGTGCCGCAGCAGCAGGGCGGTGGCGCCATCGCAGCGGCTGGGGCGCGGGGGGGCGCACCTGCCGTAGCTGCTGCTACAGCCGCCACCGGCTATGCTGATGCTGATACTGATGCCGTGTGTGCGCTGTGGCGGCGCCTGCTACACGGCTCCTCCGCCTCCGCTTCAGGCGCAGACGAGTTGGTTGATGCCGTCATTCAGTGCGCGGACGCCGACAGGGGCGGCGGCGCCGACCGGGACGGTGGTGTGGGTGGGGGCGGCAGCAGATTGGCAGTGCCGCTGCTGCCGTCATCGGGCAGCGGCAGCGAGCTGTCACAGCTCCCGGCCGTGCCCACACCACCGCAGCTGCGGTCCAATCAGCCGCAGCGCCCGCCACAGCAAGATCCAGAGCAGGCGCTACAGCCGAAGGCGCAAGCGCAGGCGCAGGCGCAGGCGCAGGCGCAGGCGCAGGCGCAGGCGCAGGCGCAGGCGCAGGCGCAGGCGCAGGCGCAGGCGCAGGCGCAGGCGCAGGCGCAGGCGCAGGCGCAGGCGCAGGCGCAGGCGCAGGCGCAGGCGCAGGCGCAGGCGCAGGCGCAGGCGCAGGCGCAGGCGCAGGCGCAGGCGCAGGCGCAGGCGCAGGCGCAGGCGCAGGCACAGGCGTGTGGCCGGCTTGATGCAGCAGGCCTTGTGGCTCCCCCGTGCACCCGCCCGGCCGCCGCGGCCGTGGCCGCCGCCGCCGGTGCAGGCAGCGGTGCCGCGGCGGCCAGCCCCAATAACAACCAGCGACGCCGCGACAGCAGCAGCGGCGGCACCGCGGCGGCACCGGTCACAGGCCCGCATGAGCAGACTGGCGGCGGTGGCGGCGGTGGCAAGGGAGCAGAAAGCGCTGGTGGCGGTGCGACTGGGGGCCACTGGGTGCCGGCTGCGGCTCCGGCTGGGCCGCCTGGTGTGCCGAGCACGCCGATGCCTCGGACCGCGGCGGTCCGGCGCGGCGCCAGTCAGGCCCTTGACCCGATTGAAGCCCTGCCGCCGCCGGCGCTACCACTGCCGCCACCGCTGCCGCCGCCTCTGCCGCAACCGCAACCGCAGCCATTGCAACTGCCGCCGCCTCTGCCGCCGGCGCCGGCGCTACTACTGCCTCCACCTCGGCCGCAGCCGCAGCCGCAGCTTCCAGAGGTCGAGCCGGCTCCGGAGGCGGTGGCACCGGCGGCAGCGGATCCGGCGCCGGCGCCGGCAGGCGCCGCAGCCGCGCGCGAGTCAGCCGCCGCGGGGGATGCCGGCGGCTGCGCCCCGATGCATCAGGCGGCCGCCAGCAGCAGCGCGCGAGCTAGCAGGACTCGGGCTGGGCCGCATCACAGGCGGCGGCCGGCGACGCCTCCGCTGCGCCTTATGCTGCAGCTGCTGATGTCAGAGCCGCAGGATGGCTCGCCGCCGGATCCGCCCTCGCCATCGCCGCCGCTGACCTCGCGGCCAGCGCTGTCGCCGCCGCCGCCGCCACCGCCACAGACCCAGAGTGAACAGCATTTGCTGGACGTGTGTGTGTGTGCTGCCGCGGCGTCGCCGCGACGCCATGACAACGAGGCGGCGGCTGGGCACGTGGCGGTGGCTGGGCACGTGGCGGGCGCGGCCACAGGTGCAGGTGCGCCGTGCGCGGCGCCGCTGGCTGCGGGGAGTGGCGCTGACGCGCCCAGCGCGGGCGCAGCAGCCGGCGCGGCTGTCGGGGTGGTGGCGGGGGTGGCGGGCGGGGCTGGCGGCCCGGCGCAGCAGCCGGCAGGGGTACCGGCAGGCCGTGGCGGGCGGAGTCGTGAGGAGGAGGGCTGCTCGCCGGCGGCTGATGCGCAGCCGGCGGCTGTCGCGGAGCACGGCCCGGGTCCGGGCCCGGGCCCGGGTCCGGGCCCGGGCCCGGGTCCTGATCAGGCGGATGCTGGCCTTGCGAGGCCGGGTGGAAGGCCTGAGGCGGCGCGGAGGAGGCGGAGCCGCAGTGAGAGAGCTGGTGGGGCCGAGGGGTGTGACGGCGCGCCGCGGCGGCGCAAGGCGGCGCGGCGGAGCGACAGAGGCCGCCTGCTGCTGGCGCGGCTGGCGGCGGTGGGGCTGGATGGGAGCGATGGCGGCGGGAGCGATGGCGGTAACGGGCCACACGGTGGCGCAGACTAAAGGACTGGGGTGGGGGTTGCATTACTTAGCAGGTGCAGCTGGTGCTTACCCGTGGTCACGGGGCTTATTATCTATCTATGGCTTATTACCTGTATGTCTCGAGGGACTGGTGACTGAAGAGTATTATATCCAGAACGTAATGGCACGACCGCAGGATGACGCGTGGGCCCGGAGGAGCACCTTCTAGTATGACGTGGTGTTGGTTGACCGCAGGATGGCTATGGCTGACGTGCGTCGGTGTGTGTCACCAGTTTTGGTGCGTTGCAGGAGCTGGTCTTGGTAAATGCAATGGCGCTGTGGGCGCACATTGTCATGCGGTACCGGTAGCTCCGGAGCTATGTGCTGTGGAGCAAGGGGCAAGAGGCTGCGTTCCCCGGTTCCCGGTATTGATGCCGCTGATGGTACACGAGCACAGGAACGTGTATGGGGGGGGGGGGCGGGGTCCCGGTATTTGATACTTGGATGCAGGTCTGAACCCGGTGAAGGCAACCGTTTTTAGTTGTCTGACTGGGCACCGGTATGTGCTCTCCGGTTCCCGGTATCTAAGTTGGATGCAGGTCTGAACACCCGGTGAAGGCAACCCGTTGTGAATGTTTTGAAGGTTTCTGGATGTACTGCGCATAGACAGGCGGGGCAAGAGCGGCACGGGAAGCACTCAGGTCTGAACCCGCAACCCGTTATGAATCGCCTGACTGTAATTCTGAGTATACCGCACTGCGCGTAGAGGGCAAGGAAGAAGGAATTCCAGGCCATCCTTTACTTTATGTACGGCACACGGGCACAGTGCCACGCACTTGCCAGGCGTAACGCCGCATCCGCCAATCTTTCTCCTCCGTAATCTGCAGCGCGCGGGCCGGCACGCATGCCCGCCAGCAGCACATGTGCGGCACACGTCGTGTCCACGCGCTCGTACACCGTTTCCCTGCACCCCTGCCCCACGCTCACCCCCATGCAAGCCCAAGCACTCAAGCCAATCCTAAGTGCAGTCGCGCGTCCCCCCAGGCATACTCTTCCAGCCTCAGCGCCCAGCCCGGCGACGCCCCCGAAGCCGAGGAAAACGAGGCCCGCTTCGCAACGCCCCTTGCATCCTGCACGCCTGCCTGTGGCTACTTGCTGACAACCCACGCCGTCGTCCCGCAACATCCATACCGCGCACACACAAAACGCAGGCCGTCAGCGGGCGGTGCAGCAGCGCCCGCCTGCCTCCACGGCCTGCTTCTCTCCCGCTCTCCCAGCGTATAAGGGCGGCGGCCGCTTACAGGGCGGCGGTGACCACAATCTCCACCTGTCAACCCACATGCGGACGGCAGGGAGAGCGCCATATGCTCTCAGCACCGACGCTACGGTAGAGTGGGTCGGTCCGCCAGTCAGCAGCACCCGCCCTGCATCGCCCCCGCCACACTGCCACACCTTCCAGCACCCCGGCATGCGCCACCCTCCTTGGCGGTTCTCGTTAGGTTGGTTTACCTTGGGATGGTATTCACGGCCCCCCGCAACCCCCTCCCTACGTGCAGCCCCCAACCCACCCACCCAGGCACACACCTTCCAGCCCGGGTCGGCCAGCCAGGTGACGCCCACGGTGGCGCGGGTGGGCGAGTGGCCGGCCGGCACCCACTCATCCCAAGCCTCATTCATGGCTGCGTGTGTGCGTATGTGCGTAAAGGGAAGGTGGGGGTGGTGAGACCAGGTGTCCAGGTGGACCCCGCTTTGCCCCTGCCCTTGCACGGGCAGCTGCCGGCCGCTCCCAAACGGGCAAAGGGAGGTTGTGAGCGGTCGGGGGCTCCATGCATGCTTGATTAAGTCGAGATGGTGATGGGGGAGGTCAGAGGCGTTGGTGGTGGTGGTGGTGTTGGTGGGGCGCTCACTCACCCGGGAAGTCGGCCTTGTCCACCAGGAACACCTGCGCCACGTGTGCGCGACAGGACAGGACAGGGCAGCATGCGTGCGCGGGTGAATGATGGCCAGCGTGCACGTGCGCGAGGGTGGTTGTGTGGTGGACAGGGAGGCAGAGCCCGACCAGAGTGTATGTGTGGTTGTGTGTGTGTGTGTGTGCAATGGCGCCAGCAAGGTTGGAGCGTTACGGCCTCGCTCCAACACGACAACCGGTGGTGGTGGCGTGCGCCCAGCGCTCTCCTCCCCCTCCCTCCCGCCTCGCCGCTCGCACGGCCCGGACCTCCCTTCCCGCTATTACGGCACCTGCGCGGACAGGATCTTGGTCTTGTCGGTGCCGGCACGCGCCAGCAGCTCGTCAATCTGCTTCAGCACCGAGGCCGTCTGCTCCTTAGCGCCCACGGACGTGTCCTCGGGCACCTGCTTGGCAAGAAGTGGGGGCGGAAGTGGTGGGCATGCGTGGGGGCAGCCAACCGAAGCACAAGCGTGCCCGCGCGTTCCCATACATGCACATGCCGGCCCCCAACACACACACGCGGACTGGGAGCGGGGGTTAGCTCTAGCGGGCGGTGGGGCCCTCGAGCTGGGGCAAGCGCGCCACACGCATGCAGCTTTTTGGGGCGACCTCAGGCTAGTCATTCAGTCGTTCGGCCTTCACAGTGCCGTTAATGTTTTAGTTCTAATTCTATTATCCGCTCTGGCGCGCGCTCGTGTTTCAGCAGCAATTGCGATCCATCCACCAAATTGCAACGAGTGTCGCGCGAGCGCGCGCGCGTCTATCAACCACGCACCTGGCCCGCCAGATACACGGTACCATTGTGCACCACCGCCTCGCTCAAGCGCGCCCCGCAGTCCAGGCGCTGGATGGCAGCCATTTTCCGAGGCACTGGGCGAGCAGCTCCGGAGCGACGGGTAAAAGTAGAACAGTTAGAACGAGCAGCGAGCATCCCTCACAAATGCATGTGAACGGCGGGCCCGCGATGTTTGGATGTGGGGAATGAAGGCGTGCCGGGCATGCGGCAGTAACCATGGGCGGCAACCCGGCCGTCGGGCCACGGAGCGGCGTTTACGACTGCTGTCCCTCCCCGCCCTGCTCATAACAGTCCCCGGACCCGGACCAGAAAGGGTGGTGTTGAGAAACACCGAGTTTGATTGTAGATTGCAAGAGGTGTGTGCATTTAGGCGGCCTCCTCGCTGCCCTTGCCGCCCTTGGTCTTCTTGGGCAGCAGCACGGCGTGGATGTTGGGCAGCACACCGCCCGAGGCGATGGTCACCTCGCCCAGCAGCTTGCCAAGCTCCTCATCGTTGCGGATGGCCAGCTGGATGTGGCGGGGCACGATGCGGTTCTTCTTGTTGTCGCGGGCGGCGTTGCCGGCCAGCTCCAGCACCTCAGCGGTCAGGTACTCCAGCACGGCGGCCAGGTACACGGGCGCGCCGGCACCGATGCGCTCGGCGTACTTGCCCTTCTTCAGGTAGCGCGCAATGCGGCCCACAGGGAACTGCAGGCCGGCCTTGGCGCTGCGGCTCACGGCCTTCTTGCCAGAGGTCTTGCCCTTGCCGCGACCAGCCATCTTGTTTGGTTTGGTAAGCTGAAGTAGAGGGGTTGCGAACGTGAGTTGTGTGAGAGCTTCGTGTCTTTCCGTGAGAAAGCGCCTCTTATTTATAGGGGGAAGGGCCTGCGCACGACGCCTCGCCCCGGTCAAGCGGTCAACGGGCGGGGTCGGTTGGTCAAACAACCGCCTGCCTCGCCCTGGCCAGCCCCATCGCGCTCGCGGCCCCCACGCCCTAATAAATAGCGCGCACTTACTTCTTGTTCGGCAACTTACAACTCTCTTACTCGCACCCGCATCCAACAACTCATTCAAAATGGCCCCCAAGAAGGACGAGAAGCCCGTGGCCGCTGAGGCCGGCGCTGAGGCCCCTGCCAAGGCTGAGGCCAAGCCCAAGGCCGAGAAGGCCGCCAAGAAGGCCAAGAAGGAGCCCGCCAAGAAGGCCGCCAAGGAGCCCAAGGGCGACGGCGAGAAGAAGGACAAGAAGAAGAAGAAGAGCGCCGTGGAGACGTACAAGCTGTACATCTACAAGGTGCTCAAGCAGGTGCACCCCGACACCGGCATCAGCAGCAAGGCCATGTCCATCATGAACAGCTTCATCAACGACATCTTTGAGAAGGTGGCCACCGAGGCCTCCAAGCTGAGCCGCTACAACAAGAAGCCCACCGTGACCTCCCGCGAGATCCAGACCGCCGTGCGCCTGGTGCTGCCCGGCGAGCTGGCCAAGCACGCGGTGTCGGAGGGCACCAAGGCCGTCACCAAGTTCACCTCGGGCTAAATGCTCGGGGGGCACGGACGTCCTTCCTCAACCTCACAAACTCGGTGTTTCTCAACACCACCTTGACACGGGCTGCGGGGCTTGGGGCGGGGCAATTGAACGGGCCGCGGGGGTCCCACCACGTGGCGGCAGTGGCCAGGGGCAGGTTGCACTGTCAGCATCCACGCACAGCCACGTATTGATATGGGCGGCTGGAGGAGCTCGGCCTGACGTCACGAATCTGCATGGCAGTCCTACCGCAGCGGGGAGGGGAGCTGGGATGGTGGTGCAAGGACCAGATGCTGCGGCATGAACTAGATGAGGGGTCGTGTTGTCCTTTGCGGCTGCGTATTGAGCAGAGCCTGTATGGACAGTTGGACACGGAATGCGATCGATACTGCAGTCAGGGATCGCGAAATCAGCCTCCAGCCCTCCACGTCTTCAATCCCCCCCGTGCCAGAGGCTGCTGCGGACCCGTGCGGACATGGGGATGGTAGGACCAGGATAAGGGGATAATAAGTTACATACCCAGCTGTGGCAGATGATATCCCATACCCAGCAAGCCCGTGCGCAATAGTAGAGGCAAGTTGTGGCTGTGCGACGCGGTTACTGTACCGATGATGCGCGCTGGCTGGCTGCCACAGTTTGCTGTCCTCACACTCCGGGCGCCCGGCCAGGCTATAGCACCAGACAGACACACGCGACGCCACACCGCGTGAGACGCATCGACGCAGCGCACCTGCGAGCAGGCGACCAGCGTCCACGGATGAGCGCCGACGAGAGACACCAGGACATGGGGATGTAAGCAGCGTTTGGCCTTGGGGACTGAGTGCGCTTGGGTGGGATTTGCGCTTGGCCCTGCCAGTGCCGTCCTTACGCAGGTCCCCTGGCCCTTCTCTAAGTTCAAGGCTGCCACCGCCCTACAGCACACATGGGTCGCACACTGTGAAGCCTCCAGTCACACAAAACATCCGCACCCACACACGAGCATGACAATCCATCCCAAGCACCAGGCACCAGACCCATGAACCAGGCACCACTGCACCAGACCCGTGAACCGGGGGCATGGTGCACCGCCAGCCACGCTTACCTTCGCGGCTGGAGGGTGGGCACGGAACATGAACAGATGGTAGGAAACATAGTACCGCCAAACTCTGTGACACGGACAACCTGCCCGAATGTATAACACCCTTGCTGATTCGTGTGCGTAAGCTGCGTGCAAGTGTGGGGACTGAGCATGTGCTCAGCAGTCCCTCCCTCCGCTTAACCAGTCCACCTCGTGCCAGGGTTGCCAGACGCGGACAACTATGGTGCCGCCAAACTCTGTGATCCGGACAACCTGCCTGCGTGCTTTGGAAAAACCCTTGCAGATTCGTGTGCGTAAGCTGCGTGCGAGTGTGGTGCACCACACTCAGGTCCAGTTCAGCGACTGAGCCGTGTGCTCAGCAATCCCTCCCCTGCGCTCTACCAGCCCACCACCAGGTTCACCACACCCAGACAGACGCCGGCTACACCACCCCTGCTCACCACGGGCAAAGTCGAGTGTCTACCTGCCCCCACAGTATGGTCCACCCGTGCCCACCCGATTGTATCGGAGACCCATTGGCACAGAAGCACTGCCGCTTTGTAAGGTGGTGTTGAGAAACACCGAGTTTTGGGGAAGGAGCAGCCCGTGCAAGGGTGGCCTGGCCTTGGCGGAAACGCTTACGCGCGCTCGCCACGGATGCGGCGGGCCAGCTGGATGTCCTTGGGCATGATGGTCACACGCTTGGCGTGGATGGCGCACAGGTTGGTGTCCTCGAACAGGCCCACCAGGTAGGCCTCGGCGGCCTCCTGCAGCGCCAGCACGGCCTGGCTCTGGAAGCGCAGGTCGGTCTTGAAGTCCTGGGCAATCTCACGCACCAGGCGCTGGAACGGCAGCTTGCGGATCAGCAGCTCAGTCGACTTCTGGTACTTGCGGATCTCGCGCAGCGCCACGGTACCGGGGCGGTAGCGATGGGGCTTCTTCACACCGCCGGTGGCGGGGGTCTTGCGCGCGGCCTTGGTGGCCAGCTGCTTGCGGGGCGCCTTGCCGCCGGTGGACTTGCGCGCGGTCTGCTTGGTGCGGGCCATCTTTCAGGTTGTTTTGGCAGCGACAGATGAGATGTGCGAGTGGGTTGTGTCGACAAATTGGCAAAGTCGATTGCATTTATACCAGGCTCGCTGGCGCGCCGATGCATGGGGCTGGCCCAGGTGAGCGGGGCCAGTCAACCCCCGGTCAACGCTCGGGGTGGCCAACCATCGGAAGTCGTTGCCCCTGGGCGCCCGCCCAATAAATCCACTGCCGACTGACTCTGTACTCATTCAAACTCATCTTACTTTTCCTTCTTTCTTACCCCAACTCTTCTGAAAATGTCCGGACGTGGCAAGGGCGGCAAGGGCCTGGGCAAGGGCGGTGCCAAGCGCCACCGCAAGGTGCTGCGCGACAACATCCAGGGCATCACCAAGCCCGCTATCCGCCGTCTGGCTCGTCGTGGCGGTGTGAAGCGTATCAGCGGCCTGATCTACGAGGAGACGCGCACAGTGCTGAAGACCTTCCTGGAGAACGTCATCCGCGACTCGGTCACCTACACCGAGCACGCGCGCCGCAAGACCGTGACCGCCATGGACGTGGTGTACGCGCTCAAGCGCCAGGGACGCACCCTGTACGGCTTCGGTGGTTAAGCGGCGTCTGCGCTGCTGCTGGCCGCCTAAGGCAGCGGCTGTGGTGAACGCGGCACGTACCCACCGTGTCGACCCCACCGCTGGCTGGCTGCCTCATCCTTCAAACTCGGTGTTTCTCAACACCACCAAAAACTCGTGGTCATGGGATCTTCTAGGGGGATTGGCAAGGTATGGGCAATTGGCCGAATGGCATATGCTGGTTCAGGCACATGGTTACAAGGGGCACCACGCTACAAGAGCCCCTGCGGGCATCACCTCCGGCTCGCCATGATCTTCACGCTGCGCCAATGGTACAGCTATCGTACATCGATTGCATAACACATTAGGCCCATGCCCAACTGCACACTGCGATCCTTATGCGGCGAATGGCGGGAAAGAGTGTTTGCAGCCAAACGCCCACACTCGCATTCCAGTAGCGGATCCGATTACTCTCCTCCGTTACGCCTTCCTGACCGACAGGCGACGGGGCTGCATCGTTGCCAGTGTGGCAAGGGAACCCGCCCTCAGCCCTCCGATGCTGCTACACATGAATAGCGTAGTGCTTGCGAGTGAATGCGAATGCAAGACGCCATCTTGAGCTTCAAGCTAGCACGAAAGAAGTTTTTTTAGCGGCAACGAATGTCCAGCCCGATCAGTCCATAGACCAGTGTCCGTTGTCCGTTGCACGCACGCACACCACCACACACGCACTCCTGCCGTCCCCAGCCGCGTGCACCGGACCACTCCACACACCCTGCACAAACACCAGTTTCAGTTTGGGTTGAGGACCCGCACCCACTGCTGTCTGGCCGCGTCATCGCACTCGGTGTGCCCCACAATTACACAATCCGTGTCCTATGGTCGCCTGCAAGAGCTGTGGTTGACGTGGAGGCTTGGCCGATACCGGTGTGAGTCCACCCCGGCATGGACCAGGCGCCGCACAGCCGTGTGGCCAGTCACCGGCTCACCGCTGACCGCTCTGCGTCCATAGCTGCAACTTGCCTTCCGCAAGCGGGCTAGTACTGGTGCCGTGCCCGCGGCGCGCTGCGCACGCGGATGGGCGCCGCTGATAGCAGCTGCTACCAGGGCGCGAGCGCGCGTATCAAGAGGACGCTGTGACGTTCCTCCCCGCTACCGTGGCGTCCCTTCCCGCCGCGTGCGTGCATGATAGCACGCCACCGCCCGGCACCAGCCCGGCTGCCTGCAAGCGCGAGACAATAGGGCATGCGATTGTCAACCCCGTCTCTGCTCATCTATGGCCGTGCCCAGCATTGATTCATCAGAACCTCACCCCGAATAATCAAAATGCGGAACCGAAGCGAGCCAACGCACGGGGACAATCAGGGCAGGGGCTGCGCTGCAGAACGCATGCACCTCTCCCGTCCCACCACTCCTGCGTGTTCTTCCGGCGCTTCGTAAGCCTGCCCCAGCTCCCTCGGCCCCCTGAATCCCTGATGAGTTACTCAATCAGGTCGCGAAGCCCAAGCTCACCAAACAGTCTGCGTCTGTGGTGCGATGTAGGTCGGGCGCGCCTGCCCGGGCAAGGCTCTATCTGGCGACGTGCTCCTGTCCAGCGAGCCAGCGCTGTATCATTTGCATCCAAGCACCCACAACTGCCGCTCTCTCCCTCACTCGGGAGGCGGCGGAGGCAAGCGCTTCTCAACAAGCCTGCGGGAGCAGGGCCAAGGGTGTGCGCCATGGGCGTGCGCGTGGCGGTGGTGCGGTTTAGACGTGCAAGCACGACCTGCCACGAAGAGCAGGTGGAGGAGACCTGGGGTCTGCCCACGGTTTCTGAACCAAACGCACGTCTTGGTTCTTAGTTCCCACCCCCCAAACAGACTGCGCTAGGCTGGAGCGCTGATGCCCCCTCCTGCGCCCGCCCTACGCACCCTCACCCCCCTCCACTCCGCCCTACATCCCTTTCCACCCCGCCTGCCCACCTGAGCGCCGCGTAAGCTGCGTCCAGGTCTTGTCGCATGCCGCTCATGTCGCTAGCGACCTTTCCGCCCGCGCCCGTGAGCTGGCCCAGGACCTCCACCAGCGCGGCGTTGCACACGCCCAACCGTGCACGCGCCGAGCGCAGCTTCTCCAGCCTGTCCATACACGAAGCGCACGCGATGAATCAACACGAGATTCTTGATAACAACGATGTAGAGCGTGTAGAGCGCGTAAGCAAGAGTTGCAGATTTACGTTTCGATTTGCTCGCGCCGGATGGCCTCGCAGGTCTGGGCGAGCTCCTGCTGTGACATTGTCATCAAATCGAGAGCGTGAAGCGACGAAAGCGACCAGCGAGAACGCAAACCTCGCAGGAATCGTACGGCCAATGTTCATGTGGGAGGGCATGAGGGTCCGGCTTTTTCAGAATTTCAGTTCGATCCGGCCACCCAATTGCCCAATTGTCGTGTTGGTAACTTTAGCAATAAGACAGTTTCAAGGTTGAGCATTATGGCCAGGCCCCGTTCGGCGGCCTGCGTGTCCGGGCGCGCGATGCTGCCCCTAGCTGCTTTGCTCGGGATGATGGTGCTGGGCTGCAGCTCTCAATCCGTCCAGGTGGATGGCAGCCGGGTAGTGGAAGTGGTGAGTTGTCGCGGTATCAGTACAGTGCATGTCGCCATTCTCGAGTCCTGCAAGCATGGATCGCACGCATGTCGCCGGCCGCCCCCCCCCCCCGCTCCAAACCCCCACATCCCCCGCTGCGCGCCTTCCCCTTGGATCGCTGCTCGCAGCTCACTCGCCTGGCCAACATGTCGGACCACGAGAACCCGGCGGTAACCCGTATCCTGTTCTCGCCCAACGACATGCTGGCGCGCAAGTGAGCGTGTGGGCGCCCGCCCCCCCCCCCACCCCCACCCACCCACCCACACAACACACTCCTACCCCCAGCACTGCCTGCCATCCCCTCCACTAGGCCAGCCAGCGTGACCGCCCTGTAACTCTCTGCTCCCTGTCACGCTCCTATGATGCGCCCATTAGACACGGACACGTGCTCCAGGAAAGGGCCGTGAACATGTGGCGTGCTGCCCGCGTTGGCAATGCAGGTTCGTCAAGGACCTGATGCGGGAGAACCACCTGACCATCCGGTGAGAGGTTTGGCGTGGCGTGACGTGGCGTGACGTGGCGTGACGTGGCGTGACGTGGCGTGGTTGGTAAGGGCGTGGCGCGGCGTGGCATGGCGTGGCGAGGCGCGGTGAATCGGGGCGTGTCGTGGAGGGGTTGGGCGTGGCGGGACTGCCTGTGGCGGGCCATGCTATAGCTGCGGGTTCTTCGCACGCTGCACTGGCGGTGCCGACGCGATGGCTCCGCGTGGCGCCCCATGCTTCGACCTGACACCCGGGGGCCCTGACACCGGCACGCAGGGAGGACGCCATGGGCAACATCTTCGGCCGCCTGGAGGGCAGCACCCCCGCGGCGGGCGTGGTGCTCACCGGCTCCCACTGCGACGCCATTCCGCTGGCGGGTGAGGGGCTGAGGGCGCGGGCGGGCGGGCGTGTGTGTGTGTGTGTGGGGGGGGTAGTTTTCTCCAATTCCCAAATGGGGGGGGGGGGGGGTATGGGTGCAGGACGCAGGGTGGGAGGGCCCGGGGGTGGTGGGGGTGGGGAGGCGCAGCGGCTATGGGGCGGCAGAGAGACGGGAGAAGAGAGCGAAGGCGGGCGGGCGCCCATCACATCCCCCGACTAGCAGCAGCATCAGGTGGTCACCAAGGGTCTCGTCAAGGCGCGTGCGGTGCCAGGCCAGTGGTGGGGTCCGGGCATGGCGCCTGCAGCGCCAGGGGGGGGCTGCCTGCCGGTGTGCCGCCCAGGATGTCGCCTGAGCGGCTGTCCGGCCCACCGTGTGTTTCGTGCCGCAGGCATGTACGACGGCACTCTGGGAGTGATCGGCGCGATCGAGGCGCTGGCGGCGCTGCAGCGCGCGGTGCGTGGCTGTCTCTGTCTGTCTGTCTGTCTGTCTGTCTGTCTGTCTGTCTGTCTGTCTGTCTGTCTGTCTGTCTGTCTGTCTGTCTGTCTGTCTGTCTGTCTGTCTGTCTGTCTGTCTGTCTGTCTGTCTGTCTGTCTGTCTGTCTGTCTGTCTGTCTGTCTGTCTGTCTGTCTGTCTGTCTGTCTGTCTGTCTGTCTGTCTGTCTGTCTGTCTGTCTGTCTGTCTGTCTGTCTGTCTGTCTGTCTGTCTGTCTGTCTGTCTGTCTGTCTGTCTGTCTGTCTGTCTGTCTGTCTGTCTGTCTGTCTGTCTGTCTGTCTGTCTGTCTGTCTGTCTGTCTGTCTGCTTGATTGTGTGTGGGCACCGCATCAATACCGTATGCATCGGTGCAACAAGGGCCGGGGCGAGCCAAGGGTGCTCCGCCCGTCCCCTCCAGCCTTTTCCTGCGCTCCCCCCTGTCCCCTCCCTCCCCCCAAACACACACACCCCACCCCTCCCCTCAGCGCATACTGTGCCTTGTACCGCTTATCCAACCACCCTTGCAACTCCCCCACCCCAAACCACCCCAAAACCACCCCCAAAACCACCCTCCCCCCCAGGGCTACAAGCCGCTGCGGCCCATCGAGGTGATGATGTTCACCAGCGAGGAGCCCACGCGCTTCGGCCTGTCCTGCAGCGGCAGCAGGGCCATGGCCGGCGCGCTCACGCCCGAGGTGCTGGAGTCCAAGCTGGACAGCGGCGGCAGGCACTTCCTGCAGGTCGGGCTGTGTGTGGGGTAGAGAGGGGGTAGTTCATTAGCGGGGGCGGGGGAGCCGTCCATGAGACGGTGTTTTGCAAATACCTTGAGGTGCCGATATCCAGTGGGGCGGTGCATACCAGCCCAAACTTCACCAAGTGGGGAGATGGGCTGTGCGGCAACCCGTGTGTACTGCCCTGCCTCCAGACGGCGCCTGACTGCTGCACCCCGCCTCCCCACCGCCGCGCCCCCGCACCCCCCGCCTGCAGGTGGCCAACGAGGTGGGCTATGGTGGCGCCAGCACGCAGGACATGCTGGACGCCACGCGGGTGGCTGAGGGCGCCGTGTCGCACTTTGTGGAGCTGCACATCGAGCAAGGTGCGGCGCGGTGGGGGTGGGGCGCAGTGGGGGTGCGGCGCGGCGGGGGTGGGGCGCAGCGGAACAGGGCTGCCAGGGTGGGCATGCAGATGGAAAGGGCGGAAAGCGGAGGTAGAGAGTCAGCCCGACATCCCGGATTGGGCAGGCTGCCAATACAAGCCGCAGTGTCCGGTGGACACGTGGCGCGGGCATTGGCATTGACAGTGCGGAGTTGCTGCCAGGCCCGTGTGGTTTAAACCCCATGGCGCACCCATCCACCCAATGGTCGCTCGCCTTGGCCCCCTGCCTTGCCCTTGCCGTTGGCGCTCTCCCCTCCGCCAGGCCCCCTGCTGCAGCGCGAGGGAGTGGACATCGGCGTGGTCACCGCCATCGCCGCCCCCGCCGCGCTGGAGGTGCTGTTTGTGGGCGACGGCGGACACGCGGGCGGGCAGCTCATGCCCGACAGGTGTGTGTGTGTGGTTTGGCACTTTGGGAGACTGGAGACCACTCAGACGGCATGCGTGCGGCCCGTGTGGATGCGGGTAGTCCATTCCAATCCGAAAGTGAACCCCGGGGGCCGGCCGCGGCAGCTGCAGGTCGGGGCGCCAAGGGCGCCCCGCACGGCAGCACGCACCTGCACTCACCATCCTGCACCGCCGCCGTCATTCGGTATGCCTCAGGAACGACGCGGGCCTGGCCGGCGCGGAGCTGGCCCTGGCGGTGGAGCGCCACGTGCTGGCCACGGGCAGTGTGGACACGGTGGGCACCACCGGCACCTTTGAGATCGCGCCCGGGGCGATCAACTCTGTGCCGCGCGAGGCGCGACTGGCCATTGGTGGGTGGGTTGGGGAGTTTGGGTACGGGCCCCTGGGAGCGGACGGGGCGGGCGGGGCGGGCGGTGTGTGTGTGGTAGTTCATTCCAGAAACCGAAGCGAATCAACCAAGAGAACCCAAACCAGCCAGTGGGGGGGGGGCGAACGCAGGGGCAGCGGCCGCGTGTGCGCATGCGTGGAGCGCAGGCGCGCTTGGTGCTTGGGGCGGGCGTGGCGGCGGCGGGCGTGTGATTACGATACAGCCGTCCCTACCCGTCACAATGCCGCGCCGTCCTTCCTTCCATGTACCCCTGCCCCCCTGCACGTGCAGACATCCGCGACATCGATGGCCCCCGCCGGGACCAGGTGGTGGCGGCGGTGCTCAAGAGCGCCGAGGAGATCGCAGAGAAGCGCAATGTGCGGCGGTGCGGGGGAGGGGTGTGTGTTGCGGTGGGCGGGCGAGCAGGGTGCCGCGGAGCGGCGCCCCGGCGGCACCGCGCCGCGGGTGTAGCCGGCACCGCGCCGGGGTTGGTCAGCGGCGGCATGCGGCCGTGCGCTGCCGAAGCGCTGCCGCACTCCGCCCTGGCTCGGGCACATCCCTGGCTGCCCCGTCCCCAGCTCATCAGCTCACCAGCTTTGGCTAACTAACCAATTGCAATTGCAATTCCCCATCCTCCTGGCCCCGCAGGTGCGCATGTCCAGCCGCATCATCAACCAGGACCCGCCCGCCACCTGCCACGCCGACATCGTGGAGGCCGTGGCCGCCTCCGCCGGCGCGCTGGGCCTGAGCACCAAGCGCATGGTGTCGCGCGCCTACCACGACTCCCTGTTCATGGCCAGGTGTGGGCGTGTGTGCGTGTGCGTGTGCGTGGGCATGGGCGTGCATGCGCGCGTGTAATGCCGGTGCTGGGGATGCGCCGGCGAGGGGTTGGAAATCCTGTTGAGGCGGAGTAGCCGCAGCGCGGGTGGGTGGGTGCGGACCAACATTGGAACGTGGTGCACACCGGTGGGGGCCTGCGAGCCGTGTGTCGGCCCTGCGCCCTTACTTACGTCACGCGCCGGCTCTCCCGCTCAACCCCCACGCAACGCACCCGCGCCGCGCAGGGTCGCGCCCACTGGCATGATCTTCATCCCCTGCAAGAACGGCTGGAGCCACCGCCCCGACGAGTTCAGCAGCGCAACCGACATCGCCAACGGCGTCAGCGTGCTGGCGCTCACCCTGGCGCGGCTGTCGGGCGGCTCCTGGCCCAAGGCCGAGCTGTGAGCAGAAAGAACGCGGCGGCACCGGCCGCACGCAGGCGCACGCCCTGGTTAAGGAGGTGCTGGGGGAGTCGGGACTCGGGATTGATGCAGCGGCGGGGCAGCAGAGCACGTGCGCGAGCGTGAGCGACCCGCACGAGGGAAAGGACTGGGCCGGGCACATGGGAGGGCCGTTGGGGGAGTATGGGGATGGAAACTGCGCAGATGGGTGCGGGGCTGCGGGCAAACGCGCTTGGCGGCGCGCTCGGTGATTGACGTGGCGAGGGATGTTGGCGAGGGGTTCGCTGCAGTGTATGGAAATGAGGTGTGTGCAGGGTGTGCGAAGCAGCGCGGCGCGCTAGGCTGGGGACTGCAAGCGTGCACGGTATTGTGACTATGTATGTGCGCGTGTGTGTGTGAAACGGACTGTGGTCTATGGATCGGGCTGGGCATGCGTTTGTAGCAGTATCGGAGGGCGGGGGTGGTGTGTGTGTGTGGGGGGGAGGCGTCGTGTTCCCTTGCCACACTGGCAACGATGCAGCCCCGTTGCCTGCCGGTCGGGAAGGCGTAATGGAGCAGAGTAATCGGATCCGCTACTGGAATGCGAGTGTGGGCGTTTGGCTGCAAACACTCTTTCCCGCCATTCGCCGCATAAGGATCGCAGTGTGCGGTTGGGCATGGGTCTAATGTGTTATGCAATCGATGTACGATAGCTGTACCATTGGCGCAGCGTGAAGATCATGGCGAGCCGGAGGTGATGCCCGCAGGGGCTCTTGTAGCGTGGTGCCCCTTGTAACCATGTGCCTGAACCAGCATATGCCATTCGGCCAATTGCCCGGATTTCCGGGCATAGAGATATCATCACGGCTTGAGTGGAGTTCAGACTTTGGTTGACTTGGTCGGATTTGTCACGTCGGAGTCGGGTGCCTATGTCGACAAGTAGTTCGGGTGACTGATGAGGTGATTCGGACTAGTAGGCAGTCCAGCTGGTGATGGTCGATCTACGACCGGTTTCTGCCAGAGTTGCTTGGTCACAGCACGAAGTGCTGTTCCCCCATGTAACAATACCTTTTTAATTGCCCATACCTTGCCAATCCCCCTAGAAGATCCCATGACCACGAGTTTTTGGTGGTGTTGAGAAACACCGAGTTTGAAGGATGAGGCAGCCAGCCAGCGGTGGGGTCGACACGGTGGGTACGTGCCGCGTTCACCACAGCCGCTGCCTTAGGCGGCCAGCAGCAGCGCAGACGCCGCTTAACCACCGAAGCCGTACAGGGTGCGGCCCTGGCGCTTGAGCGCGTAGACCACGTCCATGGCCGTCACGGTCTTGCGGCGCGCGTGCTCGGTGTAGGTGACCGAGTCGCGGATGACGTTCTCCAGGAAGGTCTTCAGCACTGTGCGCGTCTCCTCGTAGATCAGGCCGCTGATACGCTTCACACCGCCACGACGAGCCAGACGGCGGATAGCGGGCTTGGTGATGCCCTGGATGTTGTCGCGCAGCACCTTGCGGTGGCGCTTGGCACCGCCCTTGCCCAGGCCCTTGCCGCCCTTGCCACGTCCGGACATTTTCAGAAGAGTTGGGGTAAGAAAGAAGGAAAGAAAGATGAGGTTGAATGAGAAACATGCAGTCGGCAGGAGATTTATTGGGCGGGCGCCCAGGGGCAACGACTTCCGATGGTTGGCCACCCGGAGCGTTGACCGGGCGTTGACTGGCCCCGCTCACCTGGGCCAGCGCCCATGCATCGCCGCGCCAGCGAGCCTGGTATACATACAATCGACTTTCGCAATTTGTCGACAACCCACTCGCACATCTCATCTGTCGCTGCCAAAACAACCTGAAAGATGGCCCGCACCAAGCAGACCGCGCGCAAGTCCACCGGCGGCAAGGCGCCCCGCAAGCAGCTGGCCACCAAGGCCGCGCGCAAGACCCCCGCCACCGGCGGTGTGAAGAAGCCCCATCGCTACCGCCCCGGTACCGTGGCGCTGCGCGAGATCCGCAAGTACCAGAAGTCGACTGAGCTGCTGATCCGCAAGCTGCCGTTCCAGCGCCTGGTGCGTGAGATTGCCCAGGACTTCAAGACCGACCTGCGCTTCCAGAGCCAGGCCGTGCTGGCGCTGCAGGAGGCCGCCGAGGCCTACCTGGTGGGCCTGTTCGAGGACACCAACCTGTGCGCCATCCACGCCAAGCGTGTGACCATCATGCCCAAGGACATCCAGCTGGCCCGCCGCATCCGTGGCGAGCGCGCGTAAGCGTTGCCGCCAAGGCCAGGCCACCCTTGCACGGGCTGCTCCTTCCCCAAAACTCGGTGTTTCTCAACACCACCTTACAAAGCGGCAGTGCTTCTGTGCCAATGGGTCTCCGATACAATCGGGTGGGCACGGGTGGACCGTAGCTATTGTGGGGGCAGGTGGGCACTCGACTGCGCCTGCGTTGAGCTGGGGCGGTGTAGCCGCGTCTGGCAACCCTGGCACGAGGTGGACTGGTTAAGCGGAGGGAGGGACTGCTGAGCACATGCTCAGTCCCCACACTTGCACGCAGCTTACGCACACGAATCTGCAAGGGGTTTTTCCAAAGCACACGCAGGCAGGTTGTCCGTGTCAGAGTTTGGCGGTACTATGGTTCCTATCATCTGTTCATGTTCCGTGCCCACCCTCTAGCCGCGCAGGTAAGCGTGGCTGGCGGTGCACCATGCCCCGGTTCATGCCACAGCAGGTCTTGGGTCTGGTGCCCGGCGCTTCTGCGCCGATGGATCGCTATGATAGTGTGTGGGTGGCTGGGTGCGGATGTTTTGTGTGACTGGAGGCTTCACAATTCACCCGGCCACCCATGTGCTATGTAGGGCAGTGGCAGCCTTGGACTTAGAGAAGGGCCATGCCGCCAGGGGGCCTATGCAAGGGTAAGGACGGCACCGGCAGGGCCAAGCGCAAATCCCCCCCAAGCGCACACAGTCCCCAAGGCCGAACGTTGCTTACATCCCCGAGTCCGCACGGGTCCACAGCGGCCTCTGGCACGGGGGGATTGAAGACGTGGAGGGCTGGAGGCTGATTTGGCGATCTCTGACTACAGTATCGATCGCATTCCGTGTCCATCCAGGCTCTGCTCAATAGCCGCAACACAGCCCAATGCGGCCCCTCATCTAGCTCAATACGCAGCCGCAAGGGACGAGCCCTCACCTCATCTAGCTCATGCCGCAGCATCTGGTCCTTGCACCACCGTCCCAGCTCTCCTTACCCACTGCGGTAGGACTGCCATGCAGATTCGTGACGTCATGACGAGCTCCTCCAGCCGCCCATATAAATGCGTGGCTGTGCGTGGATGCTGACAGTACCTGCCCCTGGCCCCTGGCCACTGCCGCCACGTGTGGGTGAGGCCCCCACCTCAATTGCGCCCTCCCCAAGCCCCGCAGCCCGTGTCAAGGTGGTGTTCAGAAACACCGAGTTATGAGAGTGAGAAAGGAAGTCCATGCTCTGGGGGGCGTTTAGCCCGAGGTGAACTTGGTGACGGCCTTGGTGCCCTCCGACACCGCGTGCTTGGCCAGCTCGCCGGGCAGCACCAGGCGCACGGCGGTCTGGATCTCGCGGGAGGTCACAGTGGGCTTCTTGTTGTAGCGGCTCAGCTTGGAGGCCTCGGTGGCCACCTTTTCGAAGATGTCGTTGATGAAGCTGTTCATGATGGACATGGCCTTGCTGCTGATGCCGGTGTCGGGGTGCACCTGCTTGAGCACCTTGTAGATGTACAGCTTGTACGTCTCCACGGCGCTCTTCTTCTTCTTCTTGTCCTTCTTCTCGCCGTCGCCCTTGGGCTCCTTGGCGGCCTTCTTGGCGGGCTCCTTCTTGGCCTTCTTGGCGGCCTTCTCGGCCTTGGGCTTGGCCTCGGCCTTGGCAGGGGCCTCAGCGCCGGCCTCAGCGGCCGCGGGCTTCTCGTCCTTCTTGGGGGCCATTTTGAATGAGTTGTTGGATGCGGGTGCGAGTAATAGAGTTGTAAGTTGCCGGGAAAGAAGCAAGGGCGCGCTATTTAACAGGGGGCGGGGCCCGCGAGCGCGATGGGGCTGGCCAGGGTGAGGCGGTCGGTTGTTTGACCAACCGACCCCACCCGTTGACCGCTTGACCGGGGCGAGGCGTCGTGCGCAGGCCCTGCTCCCTATAAATAACAGGCGCATTATGAGGGCAAGACACAAAGCTCTCACACAACTCGCATTTGCAACCTCTCTACTTCAGCTCACCACACCCAAACAAGATGGCTGGTCGCGGCAAGGGCAAGACCTCTGGCAAGAAGGCCGTGAGCCGCAGCGCCAAGGCCGGCCTGCAGTTCCCTGTGGGCCGCATTGCGCGCTACCTGAAGAAGGGCAAGTACGCCGAGCGCATCGGTGCCGGCGCGCCCGTGTACCTGGCCGCCGTGCTGGAGTACCTGACCGCTGAGGTGCTGGAGCTGGCCGGCAACGCCGCCCGCGACAACAAGAAGAACCGCATCGTGCCCCGCCACATCCAGCTGGCCATCCGCAACGATGAGGAGCTGGGCAAGCTGCTGGGCGAGGTGACCATCGCCTCGGGCGGTGTGCTGCCCAACATCCACGCCGTGTTGCTGCCCAAGAAGACCAAGGGCGGCAAGGGCGAGGAGACTGCCTAAATCATACACCTTTTGCAGTCCCATACTGCACAGAAACTCGGTGTTTCTCAACACCACCACCTTTTTGGGCTGAGCCCCCCCAGGAACACCCCTGTCCGTGCGTGCGTGCGTGCTGGCTGCGTCGGCAAAACATAGCATACTGGCGCAAACCACGACTGCTACGTATTAGTGTTTGTTAATGCCTATTGCATGTAAATAGGAGGCGGGGAAAATTCGGGCGGAGCGAGATGGACAATTGATTTTCGCGAGTCGCGAGGAAAGCATCCGATGCCCGCTGATATGCAGTCTATAAGGCAAACTATGTTGGCGGCAAGCAAAGCGGGAACGTATATCGAAAGCTTTGGGCGACTTGCCGAGCCATGCCTGCCGACGCGCCAGAATGCCGAGAAGCCTTGAGGTCGCCCCCGCCCCGCGCCTAGCCCTATGAGCGTGGGGCGCCGGGGAGGTGTTGAGTATGGCAGGAGGCTTAAAAAAGGCTTGGGGTGTTTGGTAACGTGCCAAGGCACACATGAATGGCGCGGGAAATCCCGCCCTGGCCCCCACCCGCGTGTCCCTAGCCTGAGCTTCGTAGGGGCATGAGGCTCTGGGGCCCGTTACATGCCTACTAGCTCCCAAGCGTACGGGGGCTCAGCCCATTTTCCAGCTGTACAAAGCTGACACCCCTTGTCTGGTCCGGGTCCGGGGACTGTTGTGAGCGGAGCTGGAGGGGACTGTTGGGTACTGGGACAGACTTGGGCCAGTTACAACCCCCCACCACTCCAGAGAAACCCCAGGCTAAGTGGGTTCGTGGCGCGGGTCTGGTCCGGGTCCTGTTATGAGCTGGAAGGGAGTAACGGCCCTGAGGGTTGCAGCCGTGTATGCGGCGTGCCCTGCCCCCATTCGCCCAACCAGAACGAGAGCAAGCACCGGCCGGACTGCGCTCTCCTCCCCGTTGCCTTGCCCACACCCTCTGCTACGCACATGCACGCCGCCGCTGCTGGGCCCAGGGCCTTGTGCGTCATGTTTGCGGCGGAGTTGGCGTCGCGGCCCACGTTCAAGTACGTGTGCGTTGGGACATGGGACGTTGAGTAGGGGCCATACGACAACCAGGCGAGCAGCAAGCAGCAAGCGACGAACATCATGAAAGAGCCATAAACACAACAACACCAAACAGCAAGGGAGGCCGGCACCAAACCGCCCTCAGTGGGGCCCACGACGTCAACCGAGGAGCCACCCCACTCGCAACAACGCAAAGCTCGCAGCAGAGCCCAGGACACACACACCTGGGGGACCCCTGCCCCCCACCGACAAAGGAACGAACTCGTCCCGCAGCGTACCTAACCCGCAGCCCAAACCCCGCCAGAAAAAAGCCCCAGAACCCGCCAAAACAAGCAAACAAAACCTGCACTGCTAGCCATAGCGACATTGACCACGACCCCGCCGACTGCTACAAGTAGTGCAAGCCCAAGGGCCACGACACCCCTTGTACATCAAAGATCTGCCACACCAGTCTCGCCGGCAGCCCCGTGCCACTAGGTCAAGTCCAAGGCCCACGAAACTCCCTCGCTCTCCGAAGCTCTGCCAGGCCCGTCTGTCACACCAGTCTCGCCGGCAGCCCCGTGCTGGCCACCCCAAACCCACCGCTACTCCGCCAGCCGGTCCGAAACAAAGAGGCAGCCGCCCGTCCCACAGAAAGCTGTGCCCGACCACCCCTCCCCCGGACCCCCAGCGCTGGGAGCCTCCAAAGCCAAACCGCTGCCTAACCCCACGAAGCTCTGGACCTAGGTGGCTCCTACTACGGTACTCCAGATTCTGGTGCTCGGGCTACCGGCTGCACTGCAGGTGCCTCCACCGCTGTCTCCACCGACCTCCTGCGCCCTTGCTGCTCTGCCGCCACCGGTGGCCGCGGCCGCTGGCTCCGCCGCATGCTTGCGGCAGCGTGCGGACAGTCCCTTGCACCCGCCATCGGGTGCCCTCTTACCCGCGGTTGCCAGTCTCACTGGCAATTGATGCCAGCGCCATCCTGGTGCCTGTTGCCCATGTGCAACAGGCACCACCGCCACCGCAGGTTCCAGCTCCTGCGCACTTGCCCTACCCCACAACCTCCTGCGCACTTGCCCTACCCCACCACCGCCGTATTGACGAGCCCTGGAGGGCTCCGGGTCCCGTACTCCCGTTACGCATCCCCGCCCTGCCCGCCTGCTGATGCCTCGACCCCGAGCGCGTCGACTGCAACACGCCGAGCTTTTCTGCTCGGACATGTGTTAGCGTGCATGTGCGTGTGTTTGCGTACCGGTATGAAGCCGGACCCCTCCCTTGGAGCTTTTAACAAGGGTGGTCCTGGGAGAACCGGCACGGCACAAGACAACACGGCATGAGACCCGAGTGCATATGGTGGTGTTGAGAAACACCGGTTTGTTTTAGAGGGACCCGAGGGCACAAGGCGCTTAGGCCTTCTTGGCGGCCTTGGGCTTCTTCTCGGCCGACTTCTTGGCCGGCTTGGCCGCCTTGGGCTTCTTGTCAGCCTTGGGCTTGGCGGCCTTGGCCTTCTTCTCGGCCTTGGGCTTGGCCGCCTTGGCCTTCTTCTCGGCCTTGGGCTTGGCGGCGGCCTTCTTGGTGGGGGTCTTCTTGGCGGGCTTAGCGGCCTTGGCCTTCTTCTCGACCTTGGCGGGCTTGGCCGCCTTCTTCTTCTCGCCCTCCTTCTTGGGCTTCTTCTCGGCCTTCTTGGCGGACTTGGGCTTCTTCTCGCCCTCCTTCTTGGGGGCCTTGGTCTTCTTCACGGCGCCCTCCTTCTTGGGAGCAGCGGCCTTCTTGGGGGTCGCGGCCTTCTTGGCGGCCTGCGGAGTAGGCGAGGAGTGGGTCAGCACCGGGTGGGCAAGGCGTGTCGGGACACGAGGGACACAGCACAGGGCACGGATTTGCTTCGCCCAGCCCCACTGCATGGCGTGAAAGCCCCGAACCCAGCCTGGCTGACCCTGCCCAGCGGAGGCACAAAAGCCCCGCAGCAAGCGCACCTTCTTGACATCCTCGGACAGCTTGAAGCTGTTCTTGACCTTGATGAGCTTGCCGCTCTTGACGAACGTCTTGAGCGTCAGCGACAGGGTCTTGGGGTAGTTCTTGTCGTGGATGTCCTGCGAGGAGCAAGGAAGACGGCGTCGGTCAAACCAAGCCCGGCATGCGTAACTTCGAACGACCCAACTCGCAGAGGGGCCCCGATGACCGCTCCTTTCATGCGCAGCGATAACAATGCCTAACATCGCGCTCAAATATCAAGTCAGCTGAGGCTGTCGACCGACCTTGCCATACTTGGCGTCAATCCACTTCTTGATGGCCGGGATGGAGCTGCCGTCGCGCTCCTTCAGCGCCAGAATGGCCTCGGAGACCATGGTGATGTAAGGAGGGTGGGTGGACACCTTCTTGGGCTTGCTGGCCTTCTTGGCAGCGGGGCTCTTAGCCGGGGCGGGGGCAGCGACGTCGGCCATTTTAGTGAGTTGCTTGGAAGCGAAGACAGCGAGAGAGTGTTTGAGGGCTGTGAGAGCTTGAAGACGAGTTGTGTTGAACAGCACGCGACCTAGAGTATTTATTAGGGCGGGCTGCTGCAGGTCGGCGGGGCGCGCCGTACGTTTGACCGAGTCGGTTGGGACGGCGGTTTGTGGTCAACCTGAGTCGCGCCACTCGCCGCTCGGCTGGGCGCCCCGCGCCGCCCACGCAGCCCCGCCCGCGCGAAGGCTTACCAAATCATGGATGACAACTTACACGCTCCCGCCAGCCAGCCAGCCGCATCCGCACCCTCGGTTCCGCGAAGAAAACCTTGCGCACGGTTTCGGCTGGGCCACGCGTTGCTTCAGGAGCTCGTTGTTTGCTGCTCAGTGCACTGCATCGCCAAGCATACAGATTGACATGAATATACCGCAGCAGTCCGGCGCCCGCGCTGTCAGCGCTGGCGTATGGCAGCGGCGCTATAGCCCGCCGGCTCGCCCCAGGGCCCCCGTCCACGCAACCCGCCCCCGTTCGCCCCCCTTTGACCGCTCCGCGCGTCAGCGTAACAAGCATGATCATGCTCAACTCAACGCACTAGCCAGCCACCGCCTCTCCCTGAGGCTGCTGCTGCTTCTTGGCCTCCGCCGCGTGTGTGGCCTCCACCAGCGCCCGCAGCGCCTCCTCCTTCTCGCCCGCCTTGGCCTGCACCGCCACGCTCAGCTGCCAGCACTGCTGCTGCAGCGCCTCAGCCCGCACCGCCGCCTCGGCCGCCTCCTGCTGCGCCTGGGCGGCGCGCTTGCGGCAGGCCTCCGCTTCAAACTGCGCGTGGCGCAGCTTCTCCTCCACGGACTCGTCGTGGCGGAGCATGTCGGCATTCTTGGCCTGAGATGGCGCGTCAGATGGGCGCGTGCGGGAGGAGGGCAGAGGGGGGGGGGGGTACACGTCAGCAGCCTGGGTGGCAGCGACATGCCCGTCACCCACCAGGCTGCAGTAGGAGAGAGAGCGTGCCACGCTCCACTTGCTCGCATGTATTTTGCATGGCCCTGGTGTTTCTCAACACCGTCATCTGTCCGGCACCCCAAACATGCGACCTATAAGTCTAAGCAGCCGGTTCGCGCCTCACCTGCATCTCCAGCATGCTCTGCTCCAGCCCCAGCGCCTTGTCCCGCGCCTCGCCCAGAGACGTCAGCGCGCCCGCCCGCTCCGCACTGAGCCGCTCCACGTCCCGAGCGGCAGCCGCCACCTGGGCCTCCAGCTCCGCCGCCCGCGCCGCCGCCGCTGACGCGGCCTGCTCCGCTGCCTCTGCGCGCCCGCGCGCTTCGCGCGCCGCGTCCCGGTCGCGCGCCGCGGCCGCCTCGACCTCCTCCACGCGCCGCTGCAGCTCCGCGCGCTGCGCCGCGGAAGCGGCGGCTGCCGAGTCGGTGAGCGACTGCTGGCGGCGTGCGGCGACGAGGTCCGACTCCGTGGCCTCCAGCCGCCGCTGCAGCCTGCGCGTGTGATGTACGGGTGCACCCGGTAGCTTTTAAACCAACCGACGTGGCATGCGCGAGCCCATGCATGGTGCGTGCATGCCAACAGGGGCGGCGCTGCAGACCCCACGCGCCACATCCTCACTTGAAGCACACCTCCACCCGCCCACCCACTGTTCCTGCCCGCAACCCACCGTTCGCTCTCCTTCTTCGCCTCCTCCGCCGCCGCCTTGGTCGCCGCGTGGCTGCGCGCATACGCCTCCGCCTCGGCACGCGCCCGCCGCAGCGCCGTCTCCGCTTCCACCGCCCGCCGGCCGTCGCGCTGCGCCGCCGCCGACGCGGCGCTGGCGGCGGCGGCGGCCTTGGCGGCCGCCTGGCGCTGCTCCTCGGCGCTCCGCGCGGCGTCCTCGCTGGCGGCTGACGCAGCCGCCAGCGCCTCGCGGAGGCCCGCGATCTCCTTGTCGTCGCGGGCCAGCTGCGCCTTCAGCACCGTCAGTGACTGCAGCGGCTCCTGTTGTTGGGTCGACAAGGAGGGAGAGGGGTGGTGAGAGGGGCATGCGCATGGGCATGCGCTCGGGCAGTTGCAGCGGGGGTCCTGCGGGCTCCTGCCTTGGCCAAAGACCACGAGCCGGCAGCAGGGTACTGAGGCACCGGATCTGGAGGCGCATCCCCACGCACCTTGCCGCCCTTGGACAGCGTGGTTAGAAGCTGCGCCACCAGCCCCTCCAGCGCACCCAACAGCGCGGGGGTGGCGTCGCCCGCCGCGGAACGCGCCGTGCCGGCGAAGGCGTCCAGCGCCGACTCCACACAGCCCAGCAGCCCCTCCACAGCCGCTTCCAGCGAGCCCTGCTGCTGCTGCGCCGCGGTTGTGGACACCGCGTCCTCAAGCAGCGTGAGGCGGCGGCCCAGCGCCGTCGCGGCGCGGTCCATGGCGGACAGCAGCGGCGCGGATGCGGCCAAGTGCGCGCGCAGGCGGTCGCGCTCAGCCCGCAGCGGCGCCAGCGCGGCGGCGGCGGACGCGGCGGCAGCCTGTGTGGCGCCCGCCTGCCGGTTCGCCTCCGTCAGCCTGCGATGAGAGAGGATCACAGGGTGTTCAGGGGGTGAAAATGTAATTAGATGCAGAGGGGTTCAAGCCGGCGGATTGACAGCTTCAAAAGGGCAGGACGTTTCATTCGCGTCGACGTGTTACAAGGCGTCAGGGCGAGGGGCGACGTACAGTATGTGTTTGCTACCCACGGGCGGGAACACTCACCGCCCCTCCAGCTCCGACGCGCGCTCTGACGCCGCCGCGGCGGCCTCCTCCGCGCCGCCGGCCTGGCGAATAGCCGCGTCCAGCTGCGCCGCAGCGGCGGCGCGCGCCGAGGCGGCCGCCGCCGACGCCGCCTTGCGCTCCTCGGCCAGCTCGCGCGTGAGCGCCTTGACGCGCGTGTCCGCTGACGTGGCCTCCGCAGACTTGGAGCGCAGCTGCTGCTCCAGCGTCAGCGTCCTGCGGAAGCACCGCGCAGCGCGTTGGGGTGGGCGAGGGAGGCTCAGCCCATCAGCTTATGAACACCCCCTCGCCAAGACATCCGTACTGGTATCCCCCAGACCAACTTGGCAGTCGTAAGCCCGCAATCCGAACCCGCAATTCAAGCCCGCGGCGCTTCACGCCTGGAACTCAAATCCCCGGCGATCCACGCCGCGGCCGGCTGGGTAGGGCACCGCACCGCACCTGTCGCGCAGCTCCGCCAGCTGCCGGTCCCGCTCCTCGCAGCCCGCCGCCGCCGCCGCCAGCTCGCGCAGCACGTCGCGGTAGGCGCGCTCCACGCCCTCCATGTGCCGCACCCAGGCCTTGTAGCCCACCAGGTCCGACTCCAGGGCCACGCGCAGGTCGCTGAGGGGGGGCCCGCAGAGGGGAGGCGGTGGGGAAAGAGTTGCCCGAAAGAGTTTGACTTGGTTGCTTTCAAGTACATTCAGCAGCGCGGGTAGTGGGCGGCAGCGTGGCATATACGATACAGTAGAGCCGGATCCCGCCTATGCACGCACGCACGCACATGCACGAACACAAGCGCACACACAAACACACACACACACACACACACGCACAGTCTTGTTGTCGTTTTCCCTTGTGCTCTCTAACTAACACACACACACACACACACACACACACGCCCGGCTGCACCCCCAGTCGCACCGGTTCTCCTTGGCCTCCTTCTCCAGCCCCGCCACCGAGCCGAGCGCCTTGGCGGCCGCCTCCAGCGCCCGCACCCGCCCCGCCTTGAGCTCGCCGGTCGTCACCTCCGCCTCCAGCGCCACCTCCTTGGCCTGCGAGGGCGGGCACCGTACAGCACATCGGGAGCCGGAACAAAAGCAACGACGGCGCACACGCACACATTCCGCGCTAGCCATCTTGCCTATTTGCCTAGCTGCGACCTGCTCAATTCCACGGGCCGCGAGCTTTACCCCTGCCCCACCCCCAGCGAGCCCCATCTCCCCCCCCAAACATCCTTGCACCCCCCCCACACACACACACACGCACACACACGCACCTTCCAGTACTGCTCCTCCAGCCGGCGGTGCGCCTCCTGCGTGTCCGCCAGCTGCTGCCGCACCAGCCCCAGCTGCGACTCGGCGCTGGTCAGCCGCGACTCGGCGCTGCCGGCGCGCTGCGTGGCGGTCTGCGGAGGAGCGGGGAGAGGGGAGGGGAGGGCGGCACGATGGGGGCTTGAAGGCGACGGCGCGGCGGGCGCGCTGCGACTAACAAGACATGCAGTGCGTCCCAATCAGCGCCGGCTGCCCCTGGCTCGGGCCCTCAAAACTCCACCAGCTTAGGCTGGTAATCTGGTATTCACAACCCCTCCTGCGCGCATTTACGCCCCCGGCTACTCACCGCCACCTGCGCCGCCATGTCCTTGTACTTGGCCTCGTAGCCGCGCACGCTGAAGCGCAGCGACTCCGCCGCCGGCCGCAGCGCCACCAGCTCGGCGTTGGCGGCGTCCAGCTGCCGCAGCGCCAGGTCCAGCCGCTGCTTGAGCTGCGGGAAGGTGGCGGTCTGGAGGGAGAGGGGAGAGGGGCGGGGGCCGTTGGCATGCGCCGTGGCCATTGGTTTGGGGCATCCGCCATGCCAGCACCCGCAGTCGTAGCCGCATTCGCACCCGTACCCGCAACGACGCGTGCAGCCAACCCCGCCTGCCCACCCCCACCGCCTGCCGCACACCCTGTCGCACAAGCCCCCCACCCCGGCCCCCCGGCCCCCCGGCCCCCCGGCCCCCCCGCCTGCCCCAACCCCCCAACTCGCCGCACCTGCTCCTTGCGCCGCATCAGGCTGTCCGCCCACTCCACCAGCCGCTCCGCCGAGTCCGCCAGCCGCTCGAAGTTGCGGTCCAGGCTGATGACCTGCAGCCGCCGCCGCCGCCACCGCCCAACACACACGCACACAATCACGGCACAATACGGTACAAGAGGCTCGGCTCAAGAATTGCTGCCGCTGCCAGCACGCCAGTGCCTATTTGTCAACCCTGCGATCCCCTCCACCACCTCAGCTGCCACCACAGCAGCCACCAACACGACCACCGCCACTACCACCAAAACAACAAGGAAAACAGCAGCAGCACCCCGCGACTCTCACCTGCGGCGCCAGCTCGATCGCCGCCACCACGTCCGCGCCGCCGCCGGAGCTGTGGCCGCCGCCCAGGCCGCCGTGGCCCGTGACCAGCCCCATCAGCTGCGCAAGCCGCCCGCTGGCCACCACAAACGCCGGGTCGTCGCACACGCCGCCGTCGTCGTCATCGTCCTCCTCCTCGCCCTCCGTGCCGACACTGGCGCCGCCGGGCAGGCCGCCGGACGGCGCGAGCGACAGCTCCCCGGGAGCGCCGGCGGCGGCGCCGCCAGCTGCTGCAGACGCGGATGACGCCTCCGCCGCCACCGAGTTGTCCTCGGCATCGGCATCCGCCCCGCTGGCGGCGGCGCCGCCGCCGCCGCCGCGGCGCACGGGCGAGGGCGGCAAGCTCTCGTACGGCTGGCCGGCGGCGGCGGCGGCGGCGCGGCGCGCGGCGCGGATGGCTGCCCGCCTGCGGCGCTGCTGCTCCAGCCTCAGCGCGGTGCAGGCCTCGCCGTCCTTGGCCATGAGCGACTCCATGGTGCCCACCACCTGGGGGTGCATGTTGATGATTGGGTGCGTGTAAGAGGGCGCGTGTGCTTTTGAACTTTTGGTCGGCGAGCTGTTGTGCGGCGAAGGCGGAGGGCTGCGCTAGCAGCGAGCCGTGGCTGCGACCTGCCCGCCGTCGTAAACCCCCTTCCCCGCCCCCGCCTGGCCCTCTCCGGCCGCTCTCCTAAACCGCCTCTCCACGCCGACCCTTCCCCTCACCTCACCTCATCAAGCCACCATGTCTCGTCATCATCAACCCTGCACGCAGCCCCCGCCCCTCGCACGCACCTGCGTCAGGCCGCGGCACAGCACGTTGATCCAGCGGTCGCGCCCAGCCAGCGCCGCCCGCAGCTTCAGCAGCTCCTCCTCGGGCGGCAGCGAAGCAAAGCCCAGGAAGCCGCCGGCAGCTGCCGGGAAGGTGACCGAGCCGCCGCTGCCGCCCGGGCCCAGGCGGGTGGGCGAGCCCGGCACGGAGCCCAGACCACCGAAGCCGCCCACGAAGCTGCCGCCGCTCGGCGTGGGCGGGCCGGCGACCGAGGCCGCTGCTGCCCCTGCTGCGGGGCTTGCGGCGGCGCTGGTGAAGGGATTGGGGCGCGGCGGCGGCAGCGCCGCCCCGGCATCCGACAGCGAGCCGTTACCGTTGCCGTTGCCGTTGGCGAGGTTCATGAGCTGTATGCGCGCGGCGGTGAGCTGGTCCACCAGCCCCACCACCTGCTGGTTGAGGTGAGCCACGCGGCGGTGGCAGCAGCGCGCGAAGCGACGCAGCGAGGCGGCCTGGCCCGCTGACAGCATGGCCAGCAGGTCGGCCGGGACCTGGGCGGGCGGGGTTGGGTGGGGAGGCGGGGTTGGGGAGGTGGCAGTGGTACCGGGGTTGCAAGGGTACCGGGGTTGCAAGGTGATAGTGAAGGAGGATCGAGTAGGTCACGCCAGCGAGCAGCATGGACCTTGTGCGTTGTTGGGGTTGGGTGAGTGGGGCCGGGTTGCGGTGGATGGGGTTCCGCTTGCTTCCTTGCGCATAGTGTATAACCGCTCCCCACCACCACCACCCACCTCCAGCTCGTGGGACTCCTGCTCCTCCCGCATCGCCCGGTTCTCCGCCGCCACCGCCTCCATGCCCTCGTTCGCGGCTCGTAGCTCCGCCGCCTCGGCCGCCGCAGCCGCCGCGGCGTCCCGGTCCTCGGCCGCCTGCTGCCGCGCCGCCGCGGCGTCCGCCTCCGCCTCCTTGAGCCGCGTCATGAGCGGCCAATAGGAGCGGACCAGGTCGGCATTCTTGGAGGTCAGCCTGAGGGGTTGCAAGGTCAAGAATGCGGTGAGATTGCAAGGTTCAGGAGTTCGAGAATATGCAACGCCGGACGGGAAATAGTGGTGGTAAAGGCGGCGGCAGCGAGGACGCGGGGGTCAGCCGGCGGCGTGGGCACACCGTGGTGAATGCTAAGGTGCGCATGCATGGACGCAAAACCCACGAGCAAACCGGCGATCGGGATCGGCGATACGCAGCAGCCGGCGCACCAAACCCGAACCAAACCAGATGCGGCGCCAAACGCGCACCAAACCCGAAACCAAACGCGGCGCCACCCATGCTCAGTGTGTGCCGGCCGCAGCACGGCGCCCCACCTCCTGTTCTGCCCCTCCAGGTCCTCCATAGCCATGCGGCCGCCCTCCCAGCGGCTCTTGTAGCGGTCGGCCACCTTGGCGGCGTCCGCCGCGCGGCCCTCCGCCGCCGCCGCCTGCGCCTGCAGCCGCTTGATGTCCTCACGCAGGCCCTCGGTGATGGAGCTGCAGTGAGGGGGCGGCGAGCGACAGGGGTGCGGGTTGTGAACACCAGCCCAAGCCTACACGAAGGGGGACTCCAAAATGCCAAAACCATCCCGCCTGCTGGTTCCAGCTTCAGCAAACCCAGCCCTCCTGCTGTTGGCCAGTTCCGGTCGTCCGCGCCGCGCCCCGGCTGCGGCCTCTCACCGCTGGTCGTCCAGCTCGTGCATCTTGACCACGAAGTCGGCGTGCAGCAGCGCGAAGGCGCGGCTCTTGTCCGCCAGCAGCCGCTCCAGCTCATCTGCGTCCAGCAGGCTCACGTCCGGCACGCCGCCGCCGCCGCCGCCGCCGCCGCCGCCGCCGCCGCCGGCCCCGCCGCCGCTGGCGTTGGCGCCGCCCTCCGCGAGCAGGCCGGAGGCGGTGCCGCCGCGGGAGGTGAAGCCGCCCTCCGAGTGCTCGGGCGTGGCGCCGGCGGCGCCGCCGCCCAGGCTGGCCAGCGCGGCGGCGCGGCGGCGCTGCACCTGCCGCAGCGCCTCCTGCAGCTCGGCGTTGGCCTTCTCCAGCTCCTTGATCTGTGTGTCCGTGTTTGGGACAGAGGGTCCAGGCTCGTAAGCATGCGCGTGCCTGGCCACTTAGTTTAGCCGCAGGACGTGGCAGCCACCCCTCCTCCCGGCCCAGCGCATCCACCCACCCATCCCCCTCCCCACGAGCATTGCATTGCCTCTACCGCATCGGAGCTGGCTCTGTTTAGGCTTGCTTCATTGGGCGCACAACAGTCACCATCCCCTAGTTTAGTTAGGCTTGCTTTAGCTTGGGCTGGTGCTACACCCCGCCCCGCCCACCTATGCCCCACCTGGAAGAACTGGCCGCTGAGCGAGGCGTTCTGGTCGCCCACCACGCCCTTGAGCGTGACCATGTGGCTCTCCGCCGCCGCCGCCCGCTCCTCCGCCGCGCGCGTGGCGGCGCGCGCCGCGTGCAGCTGCCGCTCCAGCGTGGTCACCTGCGCACCCCGGGGGAAGTCTGTGAATACCCAAGCCAAACCAATCAGATAAGAGACCGACAAGAGCAAGGGAGGACAAAGCGCAGGGGGGTGTAAAGGCAGGCGTCCGGCAGCACACGGGCGTGGGGCATCCCCCGGGAACCCCTATGGGGTGCGGCTCCATCCCGCGCTTCACCAGCGGCTGTCACGCTGCTGTCTGCCGTACACACGGACGGCTGCCGTTCGCACCTCGCCCGGCCCCGCACCCGGCTTCTCACAACACAGCGCCGCGCAGCAAAGCGCAGCACAGAGACCCCGCAGCCCCCCGCACTCCGCCCGCCTTTGCCCCCGCACTCCGCCCGCCCACACCTGTACGGCGTGCCCCGCCATATGCGTGACCAGCTGGTCGTTGGCGGTGGACAGGCTGTGCAGCTGCCCCTCCATGGCGTTGGTGGCGTGCTTCATGTGCCGAGTGGCGAGCATGTTGTCGATGTTCTGCTTCACAAAGTCGGCCAGCCGGGCCTGTCGGGGTGGGAGGGGGAGGGGGGGCGCGGGCGGGGGCGGGGCGCGGGGTGGCAGTTCATTCCTATCCCAAAGTGGGGGAGGGCGGTTGCAAGTCAAGAAGGTGCCGTATTGATGACGAGGCGGGGGGTTGCCGGGCAAGGAATGCCGACCAGGAACAGGGGGCCGGCGGTAAAACTACACGCGCACAAAACCACGCACAAACCCACACGCACCTGCAGCTGCTCGTTCTCCCGCCGCAGCGCCTCCAGCTCCACCACGCCCGCGTCCAGCGCCGCCAGCGCGGCCGTCTTGTCCGCCAGCACCGCCGCCATCTCGCTGTCGAACACGATCATCAGCGCCTCATCCCACAGCGAGGCGTAGGCGCGGAACACGTTCTCCAGCAGCTCCTGCCGCAGCCCGCTGAGCGCGGCGGCGGCGCCGCCGCCGGCCACGCCGCGCGGCGCCGCCACCACCGAGCCCTCCACCAGCGACTGCACGTCGGTGAAGAAGCCCACCGAGTACGAGTACAGCAGGCGGTACAGCGCGATGATGTCGCGCTCCTGTGAGTGGGCGTGGGAGTGCGAGTGCGAGTGTAAGAGGGCACAATTATGGACAGGAGGTCGGTCATGGCCGCACGCCCTCCGACATTCGCTTCTAACCACCCGCCGCCAGATCGCCACCATCCGCCGCCCCATCCACCACCCAACCCAACCCAACCGCGCCCCCCGCGCCAACCCGCACCCCCCAGCCCCGCCCACGGCAACGCACCTCCATGCGGTACCGGTTCTTGAGCACCTCGGGCCCCAGCGGCCCGCGCAGCAGGCGCTCCTGCACCTCGGGGTGCCCCCACAGCCCGTCCGCGGTCAGGTCCCACTCGCCCATGCCCGCGGCGATGCTCTTCTGCAGCGCCGCGCTCAGGTCCGCCAGCGTGCCGGCCGACGCGCCGCGCGTGCGCGGCCGGCTGCCGCCGCTCCCCGCGGTCTGGGGCGGGCTGAGGCCGTAGTTAGCGCCGGCGTTGGCGGTGGTGGAGGGTCGGGCGGGCCCCAGGACCAGGGAGGCCATGCCGGTGATTGAAGGCCCGGCGACCGCTGGCCGGCCGGCGGTGGGCGGCGGGCTGGGCGAGTCCGTGGCGTAGTAGGGGGAGGCGGAGGCGGAGGCGCCGGCGGGCGGCGGCGGGAAGTCGGGGTGCGGCGGCAGCGGCCCCGGCCCGGCCTGGGCCTGGGCCTGGGACTGCGGCTGCGGCGTGAGGTTGGTGCGGTACAGGCGCTGCAGCAGCTGCGCCTGCGTGGCGCCGCCGCCGCCGCCGCCCTGCTGCTGCTGCTGCTGCTGCTGCTGCTGCATGAGCTGCTGCTGCATTTGCTGGATCTGCTGCAGCATGTGCTGGTGCTGCAGCTGCTGCTGCTCCTGGTTGCCGCCCATGTGCGGCGTGCCCGCGGCAGCCGCGGCGGCGCCAGCCGACGCAAACCCAAACGCGCCGCCGCCCCCGCCACCACCACCGCCGCCTCCCGCCCCCATGACCGCGTCAGGGTCGGGCGGGTACGCGCCCAGGGAGGAGCTGGTGTCCATGCCGCCGCCCATGCCCACCGACCCGCCCGCGTCCGACGACGGCGCCAGCGGGTGCGGGTGCAGGTGCGGGTTCGCGGTGGGCTCTGGAAACATGCCGCCGCCGCCGCCGCCGCCGCCATTCTGCGGCGGCGCGCCCCACGCCATGGCGGGCGGGCCCGGCAGCGGCGGGTTGATGGGCGCGGGCGGCACCAGGCCGCTGCTGCCGCGGCTGCCTGCCCCGGCTGCGGGGTAGGTTGCGGACAACAGGTCGAGCGGCCCCGCCGTGTTGGGCCGGGCGGGGCCCGGGCCGGCGAAGCTGGCGGCGGCGGCCGCGCTGGACGCGCGGAGCGACGGCCCTGGCGTGTCTGAGAACGAGGCCTCTTGCCCCCCGCCGCCGCCGCCGCCGCCACGAGACAGGCTGCGCACGGGCCCGGAGGCCGGCCCCGACGGCACCGAGCCCGAGCCGCGCCGCGCCGCGGCCCACGGCGCGTCGCCTGCCGCCTGCTGCAGCCCCTGGGGCTGCCCCGCTGACTGCGGCACGCCGCTGCCCTCCAGCGCCAGCCCGCTGCCGCTCCCGCCCGAGGGCTGGAAGCCTTTGATGCGGGTGAACTTCGTGTTGCGATAGGAGGCGCCGCCGCCGCCGGGGCTGCCGGGGCCGGCGCCGGCGTCGGCCCCGCCGCCGCTGCCTCCACCAGTGCCGCCGGCGCTGGGGTGGTAGGGCTGCTGGCTGGTGGTGGGCCGGCTGGCGCCGCGGGTCACGGCTGCGGGCGCCGCACTGGCCTGGATCATGCCTGTGTTCACAGAGCGGCGAGGAATGGGCCGCGATTGAGCGTCGTGGCAGGGAAACCGAGTTGGTGGTGGGGCAGCGCACGCACACCCGTTTTCTCAACCACCCCGCACTTGGGGTACCCGTCCCTCTGCGCGCACTTGTCCTGAACCCCCGGCGTCCCGTCGCGCACGACAAACAAATAGCATCACGAAGGCGTACACCCCACGCAAAGGGCGCCTGTCCCGACGGTCCGCGAAAGGCCCGCGTCACATGCGAGACCGAAGGACACGCTACTCGCCAGCGGTCTGAAGTATGGGTGCTCTCGTCGACAACAGCAATGGTATGGCCTTGATTTTGGCCGCTCCGCGCTGCTCATCGCCTTCTTTGCTCGCTCCCGCGACTGGAGGCAGCCCCACCGGCTGCCCCGAGCCCCATGAGATATTGTTGTAAGACATGTTTTAACTCAAAACATATCTAAGCGTGTTTGGGCGGTCTGGCCTTCATTTCTACGTGCGTGTTTGCTTGGCGCATTGTAAAGTCGTATAATGATTTGGAATGATGTGCAATGTGTTTTCATTTGCAAAAAACAGGTTCAGAAGTTTTGCGGGGATGCAGAAGTCCGATCGCGAAACTGGAGTTCTTTCATTTTGACGCTCTGTCACTCTAGCTTTTGCATACTTGAAGCTCCTCAACCAATAGAAATAGGCCTGGGCCGATTTCAGTGCACGCCTCCAAACACGTCGTTTTCATCGCGGCTTAGCCCGACGCAGTTTTCATCCGCGCAACCATGCCATCCAACGATCTTGTGGCGAGCACGCAGAAGTGGCTGAAGGAGGAATACACGAATGAGGCTAAGTTCGGGGCCAATCTGCGCCTGCTCCGAGGCATCGCTATCTTTGGCGGGGCCATCTTCGTCTTCCGCAACTTCGGCGAGGCGCTGTTCGGTGCCTAAGAGCGGGATATGGAGCGGGAGCTAGGGCGGGAGCCTCGGGAGCAGCGAGGCGCTGGACGGAGGGGCTCGAGGATCCATCCACAGTGCGGCGTGTCGACTGGCGGCAGTCAGGCGTGGAGCATCCACGAAGGTAGCCATAGCCACGCGGCGCGGATCAAGCGACCAGCGTGGAGGTGGAGAACATGAATGTCTATGGGGATTGCGCTTAGGGGGAATGATCGTAGGAGGGGCTGTCGGGCGCAGGAGGGCACGTCATTCGCGGCCCGGTGTTGCGGAACCAGGTGCGATGCAAGGGTGCGGTGTTAGCAGGACTTCAGGTCAATCAGCGCTGCTGTTGCATGCGCTTGTTGTGTGCGGAGAGGGGGCGCTGGCGCGCAAGTTTTTGGGAGCCGGCGGCGCCGGTTAATGCCACGGCAGCTGGCTGTTTGCAGCGCACGCACGCGCGTTGGAGCTGGTGGTTACCGTATGTCAGTTTTGCACGTTTGATTCTTGAGCCGCATTTGGAGGCCGTGCCAGGGGTTGGTGCGCGCGGGATGGGCGCATGGGCCATCCTGCATCGGCGGCAGGACCTGCAAGGCAGGAGGAGGAGGGCAGCTCCGCGCCAACGCGTGAACGGCATGTAACACAATGGTGCGCAGTGTCCGTGACCTGAACAAAGGTGGCGCCATTCGGCTCCGCGATAGCGCGCCAGGGGTGCACCTGCGCCAATGCACCGGGGCTAGGCTGTGTGCAAAGACTGCGGGCGGGGAGAGGTATTAGAGTAACTGCCAGCGGCTCAAGCACCGATCACAGCACTGCGCACCAGTGCGGCCGGGCTGTCTGTCTTGTGCCATTGCCACGCCGGGCGCCAGGAGTGTGAGGACTGCATATCAGCAAACTGTGGCAGCCAGCCAGCACGCATCATCGGTACAGTAACCGCGTCGCACAGCCGCAACTCCTGCCTCTGTTGTTGCGCACGGGCTTGCTGGGTATCGTGCTGGGTATGGGATATCATCTGCCACAGTTGGGTGTGTCAACTCTTATCCCTTCTGGCCTTCTCCTGGTCCTACCACAGCACTGCGCACCAGTGCGGCCGCAACGGTATATAGGCACTTTACAATGAATGAGCTGGAAATGGAAGTAGGCAAGTCGCAGGGCGGATGCGGGTGGGCGAGGGCACGAGCAGCGCACGGACTGGTCACGGTATGCGTGCAGCAGCGCACGGAGGGCGAGGCAAGATGTTGTAGCAGGAGACGCCGTAAAAGGACTTGATGACGAGCCGGGGCTTCCCTTCGTATACGGGACTTACGCGCCGTCAGGCCTTCCTCCCACAGATGTGCGCACGATTCCATGTGCAATTGGTTGGACGCGCGTCGCGCTCCATGGAATAAAGCCCCCCGCCCCCCGCCCCGCGTGCACAGAGGGCCGCGGTAGCGCACGGGTACAGTTGCGAAGACGCGCAGGGCAGTGGGAGGACAAGTGACACTTCAGGTGCCCCGGCGGTCGGGCACGCGCCATAGACGCCAGCACACGAGATAGCGTGACATGTGCGGATGGCATCCACCCAGGCGATGACGAGTGGTTAGGTGGTGTGGAATGCGCCGAGAGCACTGAACGGGGGCGGCATCCGCGTACAAGGTTGACTTTGGGGTTCGTGAAGGATACCGCTGAAGCACCGGTAACGCTGCGGGCTTACGGGGCACCACAATTCACGACGGGACGGGACGGGATAATCCGTGGCGGTTGGGGCCACCAGGGACCACCTTCCCTCTCCTGGCCTGGTGCGACAGTCCACCTCTCTGTCACTGGCGTTTTGCGTTCACAACTCCCAGCCCCAGAATCCCAGATCGTGTGAACCACCTTGTACCACACGCACACGCAGCTGCGGGTAAGTATGGTGGAGGTCTCGGCTCGGCACAGACTAAGTATCACCAAAGGTAACGCGCGACCGCTCACGCACTGCATACACGGTCTGTGCCGCGCCGCATCTCGTGACGGAGCGGAATGGGGCGGAATGGGGCCACTTGACTTGACTCCCCTGCAGACACACACCGCCGGGACGCCGACTGGCTCAAAGAGCCAGACGTCACAGCCCCACCGCGAATGTAACTCGCGCTATTCCCCGTTGGCCTCCACAAGCCACAGCAGGCAACGCGCGCCTTGACCAGCGCCCGGCATACGGTACGGTGGGTGCGGACTGCCTCTGGGCTCAATGTGCACACGCCAGGCCCGCCCATGCCCATGTTGCCGGCACCGCACCGGAACACCCGAGCCGACGCAGCCTGCAATCAGCCCAGCTGGCCCCGCGCCTGCCCTCACAGCGCCTCTATCCGCCGCATCTGGTCCGGCGTCAGCGACCAGTCGTACAGCTGCAGGTTCTGCGCTATGCGCCCCCGGTTGGAGGAGCGCGGCAGCACCACCAGCCCCTGCTGCAGCGCCCAGCGCAGTGCCACCTGCGCCACGCCGCGCCCGCCTGCCCCCGCCCCCGCCCCTGCTGCCCCATCCCCTCCCCCTCTCCCTTCCCCGCCGCTCCCGCCTTCACCACCTCCTGCTGGCCCCGCTTGCCCGGCAGCAGCTTCCCCCAGCTCCTTGCCGATGGCTGCGAGCACGGGGCTGGTGAGCACGGGGTTCTTGCCGCCGCCGTACTGCGTGCCCAGCGTGCTGTAGGCGGTGAGCGTGATGGACTGCGAGCGGCACAGCAACTGCAGCGCGTCCGCGTGGTCCAGAGGGTCCACGTGCACCTGGGGGCGTGTGTGTGTGTTGGCGCAGGTGTGGGCGTGTGTGGGCGCAGGTGTGGGCGTGGGCGTGTGGGCGTGCGTGCGTGCGTGGGCGTGCGTGTGTGGGCGCAGGTGGGCGTGTGCGGGCGTGGGCGTGGGCGTGTGCGGGGCGTGTGTGGGCGTGTGTGGGCGTGTGTGTGAGCGCAGGGCGCGTTGGCGGTGGGAACTTAATGGGGCCAGGTGGGTGGGTGCGGCTGAGCGCTTCGCGGTGCACGTGTGTGGGGGCATGCCGCTGCCGCGTGCCGCGCGCCGCGTGTGGGTACTGCGAAGGGGCCAACCTGCGCCCCTGCCACCTCCGCCCCTGCCACCTCCGCCCCTGCCACCTCCGCCGCACCTGCAGCACCGCCGGCCGCACCACCGCCTTGGCCAGCAGCTGCGTCACGTGGTGCGGCGCGAAGTTGCTGATGCCTGCGCCGTGTGGAGGGGCGACCGGGCAGGAGAGGGCAGGGCAGGCGGCAGGGTAGGGCAGGCGTGACCAGGCAGCACGCCGCGTACCCTTGATTGCAATACACAACGCGGCACGGGCGCTGCCACCACCGACGCACGCGGTGCACCACGGGCCCCAGACCCCAGCAGCAGCAACAGATGCCGTTCCCTGGGCCGCTGCGCCGAGCTTGCTGCCTGCTGGTGCTGGCCAGTGGCCACGCGCCTGCCCCCTTGGTAATGGGTGCGCAATGGTGAATTCCGGGTTCATGACTGCACTGCCCCCCGCATCCTCACCAATGGCCCGAGCCAGGCCCGCCTGGTACACCGCCTCCAGCGCCCGCCAGCTGTCCAGGAAGGTGCCGGCAGGCGCCACGCCGCCGCACAGGTCGCCCCAGCACTCGGGGTAGTGCAGCAGGAACAGGTCCACGTAGCCGGAGCGCAGGTCTGGGGCCGAGAGAGGCGCAGGCGTGGTAACAGACCACCACAGTGTTGTGTTAGTTGTGGTGGTTGCGGCGAGGGTGTGGACAGCAGCGAGGTGGCATTGTATGCGCCGGGGACGCGAGTGCACACGTGCGCATGCATGCGCCCACGGCCCCGTCCCACCTTTGAGCGTCTCATTGAATTGCCGCAACGTGACCTCGTAGCCCAGGTGCCGCGGGTGCAGCTTGGACGTCACCTGCGGCCGCGCCGCCGTGCAGTACGTGAAGCGCGTGCGCACCACCTTATCACCACACACACGCTATTACGGCACCGGGTGCTCAGTTGCTTATGGGCGCCCGCCACCCCACCCGCCGCTTCCGCGTGTGCCCACACACTCTGTCCTCGGTGTCGATGCCCCGGTGGGCCCTCGTGGCAGCCCCTCCGGTCCTCAGGTCTCAACCACAGCAACTCCCTTCGCAGCGGAACTTACGAAGACGTCTTCGCGCCGCACAGACTTGGCGCCGGCGCCAGCACCCGCCGCCGAGGCGTTGGCGGCGGGCGCCGCCTCCAGGAAGCGGTTCAGCGCCCGCCCCACCAGGTCTTCCCGGTACCACTCCCGGGCCTGGCGGGCAGAGGACATCGAAAACGGTGGAATCGGCCGGCAGCGTGCGTGCGTGTGGCGGTCACGGCTCTCGCAACACACCTCCCACCGCCCGGCTCTGCCCACGGCTCTCCGCAGGGCCGTCCCTGCTGCGGGTTGGTGCCTCTGGCCCGCAGCCCTCCTTCCCTGCTACCCACTCGACCACCTGCCCACCCCCGTCCTGCTGTGCTGCCCCCGCTCCCGGCCCGCCCCTCACCTGCGCCGAGTCCAGGTGGCGGTACCCTGCCTCCAGCGCCCACTGCACCGTGTCGCCCGCGCTCTCGCCCAGCCCCGCGCAGCCGTAGCCCACCGTGGGCATCAGCACGCCGTTGTTCAGCCGCACCTGCGAGCGGCTCGCACAACAGCAAGCACCTGTGAGCAGCTCACTCAGAAGCAAGCACAGCGCCGCAGTGCCGCACCACAAGGCACACCTTGCCGGGTCGCCGGGAGTGGACAGGTCACGTGATGTAAGCCGAACTCAAACAGGAAACGCAGTACGGCACACCGGGACGGCTAGCCCCACGCAGCTAGGGAAGGGCGTAGCAGTGTAGCGCTCTCTCGCGCTCCCTGACTTCTCGCTCCTGCGCACCTTGGCCAACGGGCGCGGCAGGTTGAGCGCGACGGGGCAAGCACCGCAGGAGGCGGCGCAGGAGGCAGCCATGAAACCCGCGTTCTTGACACACTCGCCCGCCGCCACCCACTCGGCGCACTTGGCCTGCGAGTGAGCGCACGGTGTGATCTTTTGGAGCGCGGCTTGGAGCCAGCACAAGGAGGCGTGTTGCGGACTGTGTCAACCGAATGACGGCGGCGGCGCTCGTGAAAGCGGCCCCTCCCCAAGCGGTCCGCAGCGATCCCAACCCCCGCGCATGCAGCAGCAGACTGCCGGCCGGCGGCCGTGAAGTGCCATCGTCGGCACTGTCGCCAGCCAGCGGACCCACCTCCCGGTCCTTGCAACTGGCGGGGTCGGCCGGCAACGCCTCATACGCAGCCACGCGCGGCGTGCCGTCAACGTCCTCGCCGACCTGCGCCGCGGAGAGTGCGCATCAGGCGGCAATGGCCGCGGCGCCAGCGCTCATGCCCTGATGCTAACTTGCTAAGGCTAAGCTGATGCTATCTTGACGAAGTAAACCCTCGGTGGTGAACGCACCAAAGCGGCCCCGCTCTGCCCCGCCCTCACCCTCGGCGGCTGCGCCCCGGCCCCGCCTTCGCCCCACACCCTGCAGCCGCAGCCCATCAGTCACCAGCTGCTGCACTGGGCATCTACCGAAATCCCAGCGGAGTGCGCTACAACCCGCCCGCCCACTCCAGCACCAGCCACTGCTGTACTCACCTGGACGCCATAGCTAGCGGCCACCCTCAGCGCCGCGCCTGCTGCAGCGGCGCCACCTGTCGCACGTGAATGCATGATTCGTAGCAAGAGACACGAACACAGCACGACACGGTTATAGTTTTCCTAAGCATGCAGTTCCGACCGACAGGCCGCGCCACGTGCACCGTATGGCTTGCAAGCCCCCTCAGCCACGGAACGGGACCAGCTCAGGCAGCCGCGACGCCATCCAGCCCAACCCGCACCCGCACCTGCACCCGCACCTGCACCCGCACCGTCGCCGCCGCACAGGCCGCACGTGCGGCGACACGCCACCGCCACCCACCACCACCGCTGCATGCTCGCCGCGGCGCGCTCGCAGATGCGCGGCTCGCGCGCCGCCCACCAGCCGCACATGTCTGCGGCGTCAAAGCACCCGTCCTCGCCGCTACTACTGCCGCTAGCGCCGCCGAGTTCCCCGGCCACGGACGCCGGCGCCTGACAGGCCTTGCACGTGGCCTGTAACGGTGGGCGCATGGGGGTGGGAGTCCTGGCGGCTCGAACGCCTCGATGCCGCTGCGATGTGCGCAGCCATGGTAGCTGTACAGCTGCACGCCCCCGCTCCCAAATCCCCGTGCATCAGGCCCCGCGCCCCTCGACGCACCTTGCACGCCCCCAGCACCGCCGGCGGACTGGCCGCGCACGCGCTGCCCGTGTCCGTGTCCGCCACCAGCGCCGCACACACGCCGGCGTTCGCGTCCGCGCAGGCCGGCGGCCCGCGCGCCGGCGTCACCAGCAGCTGCGCCGCGGTCAGGTTCATGGACGCGCGCAGCGCCAGCGCCAGGGCCGGACAGACGCCGCAGGTGGCCTGCAGTTAGGGGCGATCAGCGGTGAGATGCGCGCGCGTGTATACAATGAAGTGTCTGCGTGCCAAGACAGGAAAAGAAGTGTGTGCGAATTGCGTGCGTGTGCGAGTGGTGTCGATGCAAGTTACCGGTCCCCGCACGCCCTCCACCGCCCGCGCCCGCCAACTCACCAGACAGCTGTCGAAGTCGTGCGTCAGGTTCATGCTGCACATGCCCCGATGGCGCCTGCAGGACCGGGGGTTTGCACGGCACACGTGTGTGCTCGCCATGGCACGGCACGGTGCGGTGTGGTGTGAAATAGCTCGTGAGGCCCCACCTGGCATGGCTGGTCACCCCTGCGCCCCCTGCAGTGCAATCAGTGCCCTGATTCCACCCGTACCGCAGCTTGCAGTCCGTCGCCTGGTCCCCGCAGTGCAGGTGCACAGTCAAAACGGCGTCAGCGGCGGCCTCCGTGGCTGCGCGCTCCTTGCCCGCCGCTGCGTGCTGGTGAGACTCGCGCTGCGCGCCCAGCTTCCGGCCTGCCAGGTGGGGGGTACCGGCGCCAGCGCTGCTGCTGCCGGCGCCCGCGGCCGCTGGGCCGCGGCCTGCATGCGGCAGGCTGTAATTGAGACTGACGACGGCCACCAGGACCAGAGCTCCAAGCAGCAGGGTTTGGAGCAGCGCCACGGGGCGCATGCGATTTTCGCGCGCACGCTGCATACTAATAGCTCGCAGCGCTTCTTTCCCCCGATCTCCCCCCTTCACGCCACGCTAAATCTGAGTGTCTGGCTTCTACGGTGAATCAAACATCGCTGCGACTGGTGGGGCGAACACATGCCCGTAATCAAGGCGAGTGCAACACCCAGAAAGACTGCAGTGCAAATACGGAACTCTGCACAAATAAATTAAGCGTGCATATAGCCAATAAACTATCTTTAGTGCTGCACTGCCAGCGCATTGCGTTGCGAGCGAGCTGGCCGTTCGACCCGAGTCGACTTTTCGCCGGAGATAGGCCAAAATTGGAGTTTGAACATCCACTCACACGTATATGATACGCGGTCAATAAGCCGCCCAGCGGGCAGCTGCCCGCAGGCACCGCGCGAACGCTAGAATGGACTCTGGCGCGGTCGCCGGAACGGGCATGCGCATCAAGAACCTCGACACGGGGGAGGAGTATGACCTAGACGCGTATGAGGGTGCGGGGCCCTCCACCAGCTCGACCGCACCGCTGCGCGGGGTTGGGCAGCAGGGGTCGCAGCAGAGCCCCGACGACCCGGACTCAGACCCTGAGGTGCGGACCAGCCGAGTCTGCTGGGGTGGACGGCCGGGGCCTCTGGTTGTGGCAGCGGGGTATGGGCTTCCAGTTGTGCTGCGGATGGGGCGAGGGGAACTGGGGGTGCGTGCGGCAGGAGCTGGTCCTGGCGCATGGGCGTGCGTGCACCTGCGGAACCGGGCGCCCTGCGGAAAGTAGGAAGCCGGCACGCACGCGCGGCCACCGGCGCCGACTTGGTTGCATATATGTTGAAATGCGCAGGCCAAGGACGGCACCAAGAAGAAGCGGTGGGGGCTCAAGGGGAAAAAGTTCAAGGAATGGTGAGGAGGGCCAGACGCGGGACACGGCTGCGCTCTCCCACCCCCGCCTGGCTGCGCGCCGCCCGCTCTGTACGCACAGCTGTGACCGTGTACCTCATTTACCGTACGGCAAACCGCAGCTAGCTTGAAAACCTAAACATTGCCGCACACCGCGCCGCGCCGCACAGGGCCAAGACGACGTACAGCAACGTGAAGGAGCGCATCGAGGAGCGCGTGGAGCGCCACCAGCTGCAGAAGGCGGAGCAGAAGGCGGAGCAGGCGGCCGCGGCGGCGGCGTCCGGCCGAAGCGCCACGACGCTGACGCCGGAGGAGCTGGCGGCGGCCGCAGCCGCTGAGGGCTCGCGCATGTCGCTGGCGGCAAGCAGCGCCGGCCGGGTGCGTGCGTGTCACCGTGGGGTTCGTGCAGGAAAGGGTGTGGCGTGGGGCACGGCCCGTCGCAAGGTGCTGGTTGTTGGGTGGCTGCAAACAGGGCTCAGTTTTTAGTGGCATGGACCGAACGCGGGTTGTGGGGGCGCGACGGGCGCACTGACGGTGGCGCCGCCTTGCCGCTCACCAGCCACAGGGGCCGTCCTGGAGCGAAGCGGATGCGGGCCGGCCGAGCGAGGACGGCGCCGACGGCGCGCGCTCAGCCAAGCCCGGCGGTGCTACGGCGGTGCTTGCCAGCGCTGGGACGGGCGGCGCAGGCGCAGCGGCGTCGGGCGGGGCAGAGCTTGTGGTGATAGAGGGCAACCAGCCGGGGCCATCGGTTGACGGCTCGGGCGGGCTGGGGCCAGCCGGCGCCGGCGGCACGGCGGCGCCGCTGCCTGTGTCCACGGGGGCGGCATTCTCCTTAACGAACGACGGGCAGCGCATCAGCAGCGTCACGCCGCTGCTGCCGCCGCTGCCGCCCACCGCGCCGCGGGGGCCGCTGGCCGCCGGGCTCGCAGCCAATGCCGCCGCGCGGGCCGCCCGCGCCGCCCCGGCGGCGCCGCCCACCGCGTCGGTGCCGGCGGGCTCCGGCGTCAGCATCTTCGCCGCGGCGGCCTCGTCGGGCGGTGTGGAGGGGTATGGGCCTGGCAGCGCGCCGGGGCATGCGGCGGCTGTGGCGGCGGCCTCGGGCGCGGAGCCGCAGGGCAGCATGGAGATGCGGGTGCCGCTGCTGGGCGCGGACGAGGCGGGGCCGTCCAGCCGCGCGGTGCCGGTGAGGCGTGGGCGTCGGGGTAGCTGCAAGGGTGGCTGGAGAAGCTGGAATGCGGGGGGATGGGGTTGTTTCAGCGTCACCAAGGGTGCGGTGGTGCAGGTGCAAGCGCCAATGCACACGCCATGGGGTGGCAGGCCGGCAGGGGCGGGGACTGATCACCTTGTCAGGGCAGTTGAGCTGCGGCCAACGGTGCGAACGCTGCCAACTCGCGCTCGCATTGGTGCACCCGCCACCACCTGCCCGCAGCAGGCCGCCAAGTCGTACCTCAACATGGCGGCCAAGGTGACGGGCGGCCGGCGGGCGGCCTCGCGACAGCTGCAGCAGGTGTGTGTGTGGAGCGGGGCTGGGTTGCGAGCATGCCAGCCCAAGCTGAGCCAAGGGCGTGGGGCAGGGCATGTCAGGGATGTTGTGGGCGATGCGCCCCAGACCGAGACCCCCTCAGCCTCCCCTGCCCGTGCAGCTTTGCTCACGCCCCCGCCGGGTTTCCCCCCCACACCTCTTTGTACCATCTGTGCAACCCCCCGCCCATCCCATTCCAAACAATCACGCATCAAACCCGCCCCCGCCCCGCTCCCCACCGCCGCCAGGTCCGCATGATCCAGGAGGTGTTGGCGCACGAGGGGGTGGTGTGGGCGCTGCGCTTCAGCGCCGACAGCCGCCTGCTGGCCTCGGGCGGGCGCGACGGCGTGGTGCGCGTGTGGAGCGTGTACTGGTACCCCAGCTCCAGGTGCGTGCGTGTGTGGTGTGGTGGGGTGGTGGGGTGTGTGGGGGGGATCGCCGTAAATGTGAATGGTCGACGTCGAGAGGTGTAGCGGGTGCAGGGATCGGTATCTGTGAGGGTGGGGTTGCTGGTGTGCAGCGTGTGTCGTGCCAGGCGCAGCACGATCCGCACGCCGCGGACCCCGCGCCAAAGCACACACACCACCACGGATTGACATCGCACCCCCTTGGGATGGTATTCACAACCCCCGCCACACGCCGACACACAGGCCCAAGCTCATATCCACGGCGCGCGACGCGGACGCCTCGCTCCGCTCCGCACCCGCAGCAGCCGCTTCCCACACCTCGCAGCAACAGCAACAACAGCACCCCTACGCGCACTCGGGCGGCCCGGGGCTGGGGCCGCCCGCGCCCTCCTTCAGCTCCACCGGGTCCGCCTCCGCGGCCGGCATCGCCTCCGGCCGGCCGCCGCTGCTGTCGGAGAGCCCGCTGCTGTCGCTGACTGGGCACAACGGCGACGTGCTGGACATGTCCTGGTCCCAGTGCCGCCTGCTGCTGACCGCCTCCGCCGACCAGACCGCGCGGCTGTGGTTCATTGATTCGCCCGTGGTCGTGGCGGGCGCAGACGCGGCGGCGGAGCCGGGCGGCGCTGCGCGAGGAGGAGGAGGCGGCGGCGGCGGGGGTGCTGGGGCGGCGGGAGCGGGAGCGGGGGCGGGGGCGGGGGCGGGCATGCCGCCTTCGGCGGAGTGCCTGCGCTCGTTCGTGCACCCCGACTTCGTGACCAGCTGCTGCTTCCACCCGGCTGACCCGCGCCGCATCGTGACGGGCTGCGCGGACGGCAAGGTGGGCGCAGCAGCAGCAGCCGGGGCACAAGTAGCGGGGCACGGTGCAGCAGCTGCGGGGGCACAGTGCAGCAGCAGCGGGGGGCGCAGCCGGAGGAAGGAAGGGGGGCCAGGGCGTTGGGCAGGCGCTCTTGCACGACCAAGGGGAATGCCTGCTGGTCGGCTGCGTATGGGAATGCAAGGTTGGGCCCCGATGGTTGCAGCGCCCTGCTCCACTTAACTGGTTGACCAAGCCAGGTTGACCCGGGCGCCTTCAAACCCTCACCCACTCACCCACACACCCTCACCCACCCACAGATCCGGGTTTGGAGCGTGCCGGATGGCACGGTGCTGTGCACGGCCACGGTGCCGCAGGACCTGGTGACGCGCGCCATATTCTCGCTGGACGGCCGGCGCGTGGTGGCGGGCACGTTGCGCGGCAAGGCGAGGGGGGCCGGGCCGGCTGGGGTGTGCTGGTGGCTGACGTGTATGCGCGTGTGCGTGTGTGCGGTGTTTTGGAGTCATGCTGTGCACCCGGCACCACCACCACCACCACCACCACCACCACCACCACCACCACCACCACCACCACCACCACCACCACCACCACCACCACCACCACCACCACCACCACCACCACCACCACCACCACCACCACCACCACCACCACCACCACCACCACCACCACCACCACCACCACCATACCGTAGCTTATCACGCCTGCAACCCCAAAACCCTTGTTAGGCTGGTTTAGCTTGGGCCGGTATTCACAAATTCCCTGCCCGCCCCCTTACCTTCTGTCCTCCCCGTTCCCCGCTATCCGCTACCCGCTATCCGCTCCGCCGCCGCCGCCAGGTCCGTCACTACGACTACACGGGCACGGCGCTGGACTACGTGACGCAGCTGGACGTGAAGAACATGCACCGCTCCGGCCGCAAGGTCACGGGCCTGCTGCCCGTGCCCTTCGGCCCGCAGCAGCAGCAGGGCCACCACGGCCACGGCGCCAGCGGCGGGCCCAGCGGCGCGGGGGGTGCGGGAGGCGGCGGCGCGGGGGGTGCGGGTGGCGGCGGAGGAGGCGGCGGCGCGCAGGGCGGGGGAGCGGGTGGCGGCGGGGGGCCGGGCGGCGGCGCGGGGGATCAGATCTACGTCATCACCAGCGCCGACAGCCGCATCCGCCTGTACGTGGGCTACACACAGGTGCGTGTGTGGCGTGTGTTAGAGACAAGGGGAAAAACGACAACAAAGACTGTGCTATGTGTGTGCGTGTGTGTTTGCGTTATAGAAACAGAATAGAGAGCCCGCCCAGTGCGTGCGTGTATGTGTGTGTGTGGTGGTCTGTGCAAAGCTGTCCGACGTACGGTATGCGTGGTCGATCGGTCTACATGCACACCACGCCTGCCGCCGGGCTTCGGGGAGTCGGGTTTCGGGGCGCTCAGCAGGTAAGCCCTATCGCACATGCCTGCCTGTGACCGGTGCGGCCGCAGGAACGGAAGTTCAAGGGGCACCGGCACAGCAACACCCAGGTAAGCCCGCCCTCTCCCAACCACGACCTGTGCACACAGTCCTGCTTCGCTGCTGACCGACCGAGCGGCTGCCCGCGTGCGCCTGAGCCCGAGCCCGGCATGCGCACAGGGCGCCTGCCTCCCCCGCCCACCCGGCGACACACGCACACACTGACGGCCCGCCACCCTCTCCCTCCCAACCCAACCCAACCCAACCTCCACCCAACCCAGATCGCCGCCTCGCTCTCGCCCAGCTGCCAGCACCTCATGTGCGGCTCCGACGACGGCTGGGTCTACGTCTGGGAGACCGGCCTGGTGCCGCCGGCGCAGCAGGCGCCGCCGCCGCCCTCGGCCGCCGCCGGGCGGACCGCCACCGGCAAGCCGGCGGCGGGCAAGGGCGCCGGCAGCGGCAAGTTGGGCTCGGGCAAGGACCTAGGTGGCGCGGGCCGCGGCGGCGCGGTCAAGCCGGGCAAGGTCAAAGAGGGGCTGTACGAGGCGTTCCAGACGCCCGAGCCCACAGTCACCGTGTCCATGTTCGCGCCGGATGTGTGCAGGTGCGTGTGTTTGTGTGGGCGGGGGGCGGCGCTGGGGGTGGGGTCACCGCTGTTGGTGTTTCAAAGCCGACTTCAACCCGTTGCGAACGAATGGAGCGTGGAGAAGAGCGGAATCGCCGAGGGGTGGGGCGGCAGGTCTGTCGCGCGGGAGGTACGCCCGGTGCCAGGAGCTTCAGCGCGTCCTCTGGCCGTGTTTCTCACACCTAGCCCCTCACCACCCCCATAATCCCCTTACCCCGCTGCTTCCTGCAACCCGCCTGTGCCCTGTGCCCTGCGCACGCCTCGCCCGCGGCCCGCCAGGGTGGGGCGCGGCGTGGACCCCACCCGCACCATCAGCGGCCCCGCGGTGGCGGCCGTGGCGGCGACGGCGGCGGGCCCCGCGGCCTCTCTGTTGGGCAGCCTGGTGCTGGTGGCGGGCTTCAGCGGCCGCATCTACGTGTACGAGAACCTGCCGACGGGCTTGTAATTATTGTGTACAGCTGCATATGGGTCTGCATATCGGTACCAATGAAAGAAACGCTGAAAGGATATGGTCGGTAGTAATTCAATGAAGGTTTGGGGCCGGCGGTGTACGGGCCTGGCGGCGACAGGGCGTGGCGACAGTCGGTCGGAGACATGTCAAGCTGGTTAACAGGGTACTGGGGGGCGCTGACGCCACAAGGCATGCAAGTATGCAATGCTGCGAGTACCCGCAGCAGGACATGCGCTTGGTGACCTGGTGGGAGGCCTCTGTTGCAGCATCGGTGCACATGTGCAGGCCCCATTCCCTGGTGCAGCGCACAGCCTCAGTGCAGCAGTACCTAAGCCGCTCAATCACTCGGAGAGGGAATCGGATGGCCGGATGAAGATGCCCAGCGGATGGAGCGACTTAGGGGACGCATAGTGACATGACAGGCGCGTAGAACTCTTAAAACTCGACGTATACTCGACGTGGGGTATGCTCACGCCAGCGCCACCCGCCATGCCTAGCTCACCGTGTCTGGATCCTATTGGCGTTTCGCCCACGCCCAGCGGTGCTGGCAAGGGCTCCCCGCGCCTGAGGACTGTGCATCGCTGCATCCGGCTTTCTTGGCATGCGGTCTGAGACCAGGATGTGAACCAGTGCCGCAATCCTGCACCGCTACCTTTCACTGATGTTCCCTACTTCCCGACCTATCCGCAAGATCCTCCTCACTTGTCTCGCGACCGCCTGCATCGTCACTGGCCCTGCCTGCCCCGCGCAGCCCAAACACGCGCCGCAGCACCCCTTTCAGCCCACACAGCCCCCGCTCCCGCCCCTGCTCCTGCGCCTGCTGGCACTCCTGTCGCCGCATCAGCCAGTCCGCCTGCGCCTGCGTCAGCTGCAACCGCTGCCGCGGGTCCGCCTCCGCCGCCCGCAGCCGCTGCCACAGCCGCCACCAGGACCGCACGCCGCGACAGCCGGGCTGCTCCAGGAAGAACCTCAGTGCGCCCACGTGGCCCCCCGCCTGCAGCGTGACCTCGTGGGCGCAGTCGGGCAGCCAGGCGGGCATGCGGCCCAGACCGGCGGCGCAGGCGGCGCGCACGGCGGCGAAGTTGCCGCCGCAGGCCGCCGCCCACAGCTGCGTCGTCGTCGGCGGCTGCAGCACAGCAATGGCGACACGTGCGCGCAGACCGGCGTGCAGACATGGAGAAGGGTGTGTGAGTGTGCAGGGCTGAACACAGCAGGGCGGCATCAGCGGACAGGGCGAAATCGCAGTGTCGCTGATACACTGGATCAGGAGCAGATACGGTAATGCCCATCGCCCCGCCCCCACCGCCCCTCGCTCACCGGCACTGATGACAGCCCTGGGCACCGCTCCCGCAGCCTGCATGCAGCCCACTCCACCGCGGCCTGGGAGCCGCCAGCCAGCAACTTGCCGGCCACCCGCGCCATGACCAGGGCCGCACGCCGGCGCTTGTCTGCACCGTCCCCCTCCCGTTCCCCCTCATCCTCCCGCTGCACATCCGCACTCAACGCCAGCGCCTCCAGCAGCGGGATTTCGCTGACGCCCGCGCCACTGACCTCCTCAAGCATCGACAGCCAGCATGCCCCACCCAGCATGCGGCGTGCGCCCCTATGAGGCGGCGCCTGCCCGTTGGACGGACCCTTGCTGCAAGCGCCTTCGACTTCGCTGCCGCCGTCGTGGCCCCAGTCAACATCGGTACCTGCCCTGCCCGCCGCCGCCGCGGCGCGCTCAGCCGCCATCGGCTCAGCCAGCAGCCACTTCAGCAGCGCTAGGGCCTCGGCCGCACAGCGGTTGAAGCGGCCGCTGCTGTAGGTGTCGCCATAGCCGTGGTCACAGCCGGTGGTGGCCACCGCGAGGGCGCCCGGCCCCCGTAGCCCCGCCAACGCCGCCGCCAGCTGCCGCCCGTCAACGCGCCGCCCGCACCGTGCGAGCAGCAGCTGTACCGCTTCCAGCTTGGCACTGCGCGCGGCGCACTCGCCGACAGCCGGCGCGAGCGCGAGCCCACACTCGTCCAGCAGGAACCGCAGCGCACCCACGCTGCCCGCGGCCGCCGCCGCCTTCAGCGCGCCGGGGCCCGGCACCAGGCCCCGTGACACCAGAAAGCGCATGCGGCGCTCCACCTCCTCAGGGTGGTCGGCGTGCCGTGCCGCGCCCTCCCACACACTCCACGGGCTGTCGAGGCCAGCCCACCGCGGCTCCGCAGCAGGCGCCTGGCCTGCCCCGCCGCCGCCCGCCACCGCCACCGCTCCCGCGGCTGCTGGCCAGGCGGCGAGGATGAAGTCCACCTTGTCGGCCCACGACCCGTCTGGCCGGGGGCTGCTGATCGCGCGCTGCAGCAGCACCAAATGCAGATCGCTCAGCGACAGCCCGCCGCCAGCCCCGCCGCCGCCGCCGCCGCCGCCGCCCGGCGCGCCCGCCGCCGCCGCCGCCGCCGCCGCCACCAAGGGCCACTCGCGCTGCATGTAGGCGTCGTACACCGCCACTAACTCCTCCGTACGGCACCCGTACGCGTAAGCCGTCATCAGGGCCTGTCGGTGCGGCCGGGTCACACCATCCAACAGCCCGCCGCCGCCGCCGCCGCCGCCTCCATCGCCGCAGCCGCCGGCGCCGCCGTCGCCGTCGCCGTCGGCAGCGGCGCCGCCTCGCCCCCCAGCCCGCACGCCGCAGCACCGGCGGCGGCCAAAGTCAAGCAGCAGGCTCAGCAGGGCGGTGTGGCCGCTGCGTGCGGCCGCGACGGCGGCGAAGCCGTGCATGAAGAGGGGCGCGTCCGGGGCGGCGGGCCGAGAGGCATCCGCAGTGCTGGGGGCACCACATCCCGCTTCTGCTCCCGCTCCCCTTTCCGCTCCTGCTCCCGCTTCTGCTTCCGCCTCCGCCTCTGCCACCGCTTCCCCCTTTGCCCGGGCTGCCGCTTCCGGCCTGATAGACAGCGATGCTGCTGGTGCTGCTTCGGGCGGCCGCGGCGGCGGCGGCGACGGCAGCGGCGGCGGCAGCAGCACCCGGACGTAGCCGACGTCAGCTAGCCAGGAGAGCACGTGCACGTGCCCGCCGCGGCAGGCAGCCTCGACGACGGCTGAGCGGGTGTGCCTGGGCGGCGGCGGACGCAGCCCGGCGGCCCAGAACGCCCGGCACACCGGCAGGTGGCCGGCACCCGCGGCGGCGGCGAACACCGAGTGCGCCCACTCGCAGCCTGCGTGCCGTTACGAGCGGTGCATCAGCAGCGCATCGGCGGCGCAGTGCAGCGGTCGGGTGGTGCACGGCGGTGCGCAGACCACGTAAACGACACAGACTGTGAGACTGGGCGTCACGGCTCTGACAATTGACTGACGCGCTCGTTCCCAACTCCTAACAGCCGTGACGTGCCACCTTAGCTACCTTACACGCCCGGCCGGTTCCTGCGGTACATAAGCGCACCTGCCCCTAGTAGCATCTCACAGGCCGTGACGTCGCCGGCGGCCGCTGCGCCCTCCAGTGCGTGCACGTGCAGCCCGCAGTCGCAGTGCGCGAGCGCTGACGCCAGGCTGGCGGCGTGCCCCGAAGATGCCGCCAGGCACAGCAGCCGGCGCCGCTCCCGCAGGTTGAGGGCACGCCAGGGCTCGGGGCGGCCCCAGTGACGCATGAACGCATCGCCCGGCCAGGGCTGTTGCGCTAGCTGGGGCAGGTCGTGCAGCGGCCACGCCATGGGCGGTGCGGCCAGCGCCAGGCGACGATGCTCGCGCAGGCAGGCAGCGGTCTCCCGGTTGAGCAGCTTGATGCTGCCAGCCACGTCATTTGGGTGTGAGAAGCTCGCGATGCGAGCGATGAGGTCGGGCGTGAGGTCGCGCCAGCCATGTTGGGAGCACTGCATGCATGAACTACTGCGTGGCCTGACAGGGGTGGCCCGAAACAGCCAGCAGGCGTTGCAACAGCGTGCGTATGATGTGATGCGACTACTTGATTGGTTTGATTGCTGAGCCAATGGACGGCGTGGCAGCGCGAGTTCTCAACTGCTGGCTTGAGCTGGTGAGCCAACTTAATACATTCAGTGCACTAGTTCGTATGTGTTCGGAGGTCATGATTATCGGTTTTATTAAGGATGCATTTCCACCAACTGGTGTCGCGCCGATGAAGGCGTGCCGCGGCTGTAACCCTGGGATCCTGCCGCCGCGCCACGGAGCGGCGTTTACGACTGCTGTCTCACCCCGCCCTGCTCATAACAGTCCCCGGACCCGGACCAGAAAAGGTGGTGGTGTTGAGAAACACCGAGTTTTTTTGTGCAGTGTGGACTGCAAGAGGTGTATGCATTTAGGCGGCCTCCTCGCTGCCCTTGCCGCCCTTGGTCTTCTTGGGCAGCAGCACGGCGTGGATGTTGGGCAGCACACCGCCCGAGGCGATGGTCACCTCGCCCAGCAGCTTGCCCAGCTCCTCATCGTTGCGGATGGCCAGCTGGATGTGGCGGGGCACGATGCGGTTCTTCTTGTTGTCGCGGGCGGCGTTGCCGGCCAGCTCCAGCACCTCAGCGGTCAGGTACTCCAGCACGGCGGCCAGGTACACGGGCGCGCCGGCACCGATGCGCTCGGCGTACTTGCCCTTCTTCAGGTAGCGCGCGATGCGGCCCACAGGGAACTGCAGGCCGGCCTTGGCGCTGCGGCTCACGGCCTTCTTGCCAGAGGTCTTGCCCTTGCCGCGACCAGCCATCTTGTGAGGTGTGGTAAGCTGATGTAGAGGGGTTTCGAATGTGAGTTGTGTGAGAGCTTTGTAATTGCACAGCAGAATGCGCCTGTTATTTATAGGGAGCAGGGCCTGCGCACGACGCCTCGCCCCGGTCAAGCGGTCAACGGGCGGGGTCGGTTGGTCAAACAACCGACCGCCTCACCCTGGCCAGCCCCATCGCGCTCGCGGGCCCCGCCCCCTGTTAAATAGCGCGCCCTTGCTTCTTTCCCGGCAACTTACAACTCTCTTACTCGCACCCGCATCCAACAACTCATTCAAAATGGCCCCCAAGAAGGACGAGAAGCCCGTGGCCGCTGAGGCCGGTGCTGAGGCCCCTGCCAAGGCTGAGGCCAAGCCCAAGGCCGAGAAGGCCGCCAAGAAGGCCAAGAAGGAGCCCGCCAAGAAGGCCGCCAAGGAGCCCAAGGGCGATGGCGAGAAGAAGGACAAGAAGAAGAAGAAGAGCGCCGTGGAGACGTACAAGCTGTACATCTACAAGGTGCTCAAGCAGGTGCACCCCGACACCGGCATCAGCAGCAAGGCCATGTCCATCATGAACAGCTTCATCAACGACATCTTTGAGAAGGTGGCCACCGAGGCCTCCAAGCTGAGCCGCTACAACAAGAAGCCCACCGTGACCTCCCGCGAGATCCAGACCGCCGTGCGCCTGGTGCTGCCCGGCGAGCTGGCCAAGCACGCGGTGTCGGAGGGCACCAAGGCCGTCACCAAGTTCACCTCGGGCTAAATGCTCCCGGGACCTGGACGTCCTTCCCCAACCTCACAAACTCGGTGTTTCTCAACACCACCTTGACACGGGCGGGGGGACCTGGGGGCGGGGCAATTGAACGGGCCGCGGGGGTCTGTGGCCACGTGGTGTGGACCACGTGGCGGCAGTGGCCAGGGGCCAGGGGCAGGTTGTACTGTCAGCATCCACGCACAGCGCATTTATATGGGCGGCTGGGGCGCGTCCCTTGCGGCTGCGTATTGAGCTAGATGAGGGGCCGCACTGGGCTGTGTTGCGGCTATTGAGCAGAGCCTGGATGGACACGGAATGCGATCGATACTGTAGTCAGAGATCGCCAAATCAGCCTCCAGCCCTCCACGTCTTCAATCCCCCCCTGCCAGAGGCCGCTGTGGACCCGTGCGGACTCGGGTATGTAAGCAACGTTCGGCCTTGGGGACTGTGTGCGCTTGGGGGGGATTTGCGCTTGGCCCTGCCGGTGCCGTCCTTACCCTTGCATAGGCCCCCTGGCGGCATGGCCCTTCTCTAAGTCCAAGGCTGCCACTGCCCTACATAGCACATGGGTGGCCGGGTGAATTGTGAAGCCTCCAGTCACACAAAACATCCGCACCCAGCCACCCACACACTATCATAGCGATCCATCGGCGCAGAAGCGCCGGGCACCAGACCCAAGACCTGCTGTGGCATGAACCGGGGCATGGTGCACCGCCAGCCACGCTTACCTGCGCGGCTAGAGAGTGGGCACGGAACATGAACAGATGATAGGAACCATAGTACCGCCAAACTCTGACACGGACAACCTGCCTGCGTGTGCTTTGGAAAAACCCCTTGCAGATTCGTGTGCGTAAGCTGCGTGCGAGTGTGGTGCACCACACTCCCACAGGTCCAGTTCAGCGTGTGCTCAGCAGTCCCTCCCTCCGCTTAACCAGTCCACCTCGTGGCAGGTTTGCCAGACGCGGCTACACCGCCCCAGCTCAACGCAGGCGCAGCCGAGTGTCCACCTGCCCCCACAGTAGCTTGTAAGGTGGTGTTGAGAAACACCGAGTTTTGGGGAAGGAGCAGCCCGTGCAAGGGTGGCCTGGCCTTGGCGGCAACGCTTACGCGCGCTCGCCACGGATGCGGCGGGCCAGCTGGATGTCCTTGGGCATGATGGTCACACGCTTGGCGTGGATGGCGCACAGGTTGGTGTCCTCGAACAGGCCCACCAGGTAGGCCTCGGCGGCCTCCTGCAGCGCCAGCACGGCCTGGCTCTGGAAGCGCAGGTCGGTCTTGAAGTCCTGGGCAATCTCACGCACCAGGCGCTGGAACGGCAGCTTGCGGATCAGCAGCTCAGTCGACTTCTGGTACTTGCGGATCTCGCGCAGCGCCACGGTACCGGGGCGGTAGCGATGGGGCTTCTTCACACCGCCGGTGGCGGGGGTCTTGCGCGCGGCCTTGGTGGCCAGCTGCTTGCGGGGCGCCTTGCCGCCGGTGGACTTGCGGGCGGTCTGCTTGGTGCGGGCCATCTTTAAGGTTGTTTGGGAATTCAGCAGCGACAGGTGAGATGTGCGAGTGGGTTGTGTCGTCAAATTGCGAAAGTCGATTGCATTTATACCAGGCTCGCTGGCGCGCCGATGCATGGGGCTGGCCCAGGTGAGCGGGGCCAGTCAACCCCCGGTCAACGCTCGGGGTGGGCAACCACCGGAGGTCGTTGCCCCCGGCGCCCGCCCAATAAATTCGCAGCCGACTTCTGGTTCAATCATCCAACCCCATCTTTCTTTCCTCTTACATACCCCACTCATCTGAAAATGTCCGGACGTGGCAAGGGCGGCAAGGGCCTGGGCAAGGGCGGTGCCAAGCGCCACCGCAAGGTGCTGCGCGACAACATCCAGGGCATCACCAAGCCCGCTATCCGCCGTCTGGCTCGTCGTGGCGGTGTGAAGCGTATCAGCGGCCTTATCTACGAGGAGACCCGCACCGTGCTGAAGACCTTCCTGGAGAACGTCATCCGCGACTCGGTCACCTACACCGAGCACGCGCGCCGCAAGACCGTGACCGCCATGGACGTGGTCTACGCCCTCAAGCGCCAGGGCCGCACCCTGTACGGCTTCGGTGGTTAAGCGGCGTCTGCGCTGCTGCTGGCCGTCTCAGGCGGCAGCTGTGGTAGGCGCGGCACGTACCTAGCGTGCCGTGCGCCCCGCTGGCTGCCCGCCTCATCCTTCAAACTCGGTGTTTCTCAACACCACCACATTTCGTGTCTTCTGGTTTTCATGGGCCGTGTCCAAACATCGTTTGGTTGGCTGGCATCCTGGCAGCGGCAAGGTTGGGTCCGATGGTACAGGGCAGGCAGGGGGCGAAGTCCCGTAGCGGTAGCGGCAGGGTTGGGTCGTGCCATACGACTGTACGAGCCTACTCAATGGCTGGGCGGGGGTGCCGCCGCTCCCCACCAGAAGCCCTCACTCGAACCCTCGGATCGCACAACGCGGCCGGGCTTGTCCCCGATACCTGGTCCCGACGTCGCCCCACATTCCTGACCACCCAAGCAGCCTCCAACACATGCCGTTGTGTAGACCCCGGCTTGCGTAGACCTCGACGCTCACTTGCCGGGGATTGTCTACTGCTTGGCTGGAAAGGCCTAATAGGTGTTTGGAAAGCATGTATGAAATGCCGTCTTTGCTTTCGGGTTGCGGGGGAAGGGTGTCACGTCTGCGTGCCTGGTCGCGACCTGCTCGGGGGACCAGGGGCGGGGTGTTGAGGAGTCTTACCCTGTGTGTGCCCAACCGTAATGGGTTTAATATGTCGCAAAGTACCACAATTCTCACTCGGGGAGCTGGGGTTTCGCCTGCGCAGTGAGATGGACAAACGGGGCTCGCGAGAGGACAAAACCCGGCTGGCTTTTATCTCGCCAGGAACTACATTCGCAAATCACATATTGCATTCTACTCTGCGCTGAATCTGCCAAAGCTGGACTCTCGATGTTTTAGAAAACCCGCCCAGATCTGAAGACATTTCTGAGACGATGGAAGTAGACAAGCCGGACGCCCCTAAGGCGAATGGCGCAGAGGCAGCGACGACTGCTGCTGCGCCCGCAACCGTGGGGGACAAGCTGAAGTCGGTCGTGGCTCTGGTGGAGAAATCTGTGAAGGCGAAAGACACGCGCCTGCTAATCGGGCGGCTGCTCCGGCAGACAGCTTCCGTGCGCAAACAGCTCACGGCAGCCAATGTGAAGGCCTTCCTGCGGCAGACCCTGCCCGCGGACCTCGAGTCCCGCGCATTCCTCACCAGCCAGGTGGAGCAGGTGAGGACAGCCACGCCCGGGGTTTACCTGGCGCGCTGGCATGTCACCAACCTCTACGTCGCGAATGCGCAGGCGGCGGCCTCCAGCATGGAGTCGGACGAGGCGACCGCTTCGGCCTCGTGCGAGGCGACATCGGTCCTGCCGGAGGTGGAGCTGTATGCCTACCTCATTGTCCTGCTGTTCCTGAGCGACGTGAAGGAGTTTAAGCTGGTGCGTGGCTTTGCAATCCTGCAGCTGGCTGCGAGCGTCGCGGCCGTGGCTGGAGCTTGGAGGGGGGCTGGGCGGGGAAGGGGGGCCTCGGGTGCATCCTGTGCATCCGGCGCACACACACCTCGCCCTCCCTGCTGGGGGAAGGGGTTTGAGGCCACGCGCACAGGGTGCCGTTGTGCATGCACATACACATGCCGTGCATCCATGCTTCAGGCATGATGCCGCCTGCCCGGGAGTGTCTGCGTTTTGGCTTCTGGCATGCTGCCGCCTGCCGGGGCGTGTCCGCCAGGGGCCGAGCTCTCTCTGCCCCCTGCTGTGGTGCCACAGGCGCGCACGGTGGCGGACGCGGCGGTGGCGCGGGCGGGCCAGTTCAACCGGCGCACGCTGGACGTGATCGCGGCGCGCATCTACTTCTACTACGGCTTTGCTTACGAGCAGACCGGCGAGCTGGAGAGCATCCGCAGGTGGGCAGCAGGCCGGGCATGAGGTTTGTGGAGTTTGGAGACCCACGGACGGTGTCATTGATGAGGGGAGGGGGACCGCGAGCCGCGGCAAGCGATGCTGGCAGTGTTGCAGCGGTTGCGGCAGCGGCTGTGGAGGGCAGAAGGGGATGGCCAGCGTGACCGGCACCCGCGCTCGCTGACCACGGGGAGCGGTGGTAGTCTCAGAGTGGCGTCCGTGCGTGCGGACGGCCAGGCACGGCCGTTGGTGGCCGGGGGTTGAGGGGCACAAGCAGTGCACAGTGCTTCAGAGGTCAGAGGTCTCACGTGGCCAGCAGCCTGGCTTGGGGACGCAATGCCAACGCGGCGAGGGTGCTCCCTAGGGGCCCTTGCCTCCGCCCCACCCTTCCACAGCTGCCCGCGGCCTGCGAAGCTGTGACCCACCACGCACCCACGCTGACCCACCACGCACCCCGCTGCCCCCGCTCGCAGCTCCCTGCTGGCGCTGCACCGGACGGCGGTGCTCCGGCACGACGCCATCGGCCAGGAGACGCTGATGAACCTGCTGCTGCGCAACTACCTGCACCACAACCTGTACGACCAGGTGAGCTGGGGTGGGTGGGTGGGTGGGTGGGTGGGTGGGTGGGTGGGTGGGTGGGTGGGTGGGTGGGTGTGGAGGGTAGCCGCCCATGTGAAGTTTTGTTTTGCGGGAGGTTGTGAATACCAGTCCAAGCTAGACCAAGGGAGTCCAAGGGAATGCGGGCGCTGGGGCATGGCGGGCGTTTCGTCCCGGCGAAGAAGGAAACGCCAGGGGCAGGACTGGGCATGAAGCGCGAGGGGAGCGAGCGCGGGATTTTGGGTTTGCGGGGCGGCTGAAGGCAGTGCTGTATGGGCGAGCGCGTGGGCCGGGTCGGACCTGCGGGTTGCTGTCCTGGCCGCGCCGGCCAATGACCCCTCGCCCCCGGCCCTCACGCCCATCCCTCCACACCCTAACCCACAAACCTGCACCCAACCTACAAACGCACCCAACGCACCCAACGCACCCAACGCACCCAACGCACCCAACGCACCCAACGCACACACACAGGCGGAGAAATTCCGCAGCAAGGCGCAGAAGGCGGACCAGTGGCGCAGCGGGCAGCAGTACTGCCGCTACCTGTACTACCTGGGCCGCATCCGCACCATCCAGCTCGAGTATGCCGAGGCCAAGGACTGCCTGCAGCAGGTGCGGTGCGGCCGCGGGGCTGGAGCGGCAGCCGCGGCCGGCGCGGCTGGGGGCGCAGGCAGGAAGCAGGGGGCTGGGCTGGGCGCGGAGGGAAGGGCACCTACGTAGCTCGATATTGGGATGCTGCTGCGTAATGGCTGTTCCCTGGGGTGCGCCCATCGCTGGCGCGGTCACGTGTACACCGCTCACCGCTGCTTCCACCCCTACGGCCGCCGCCGCGCCGCTCCTCCTGCGTGAGATTAATCATGCATGGAACCCCTCCCGCCCCCTACACGCAGTCGCTGCGCCGCGCGCCCGCCATCGCGCACGGCTTCCGCATCACCGTGTCCAAGTGGCTCATCCTGGTGCGGCTGCTGCTGGGCGAGATCCCCGACCGCACAGAGTTCGCGCAGCCCGGCATGAGCGCCGCGCTGGAGCCGTACTTTGAGCTCACGCAGGCGGTCAAGGCGGGCGACATGCGCGCCTTCAAGCAGGTGGGCGCGGGGGCGTGTGTGTGTTTGTGTGGGGGGGGATGGGGATGGGGAGAGGGGCAGGGTGTGTGTGCTTGTTGTGTGAAGGGGAGGGGAGGGGGAAGGGGATCATGGCGATGCCGAAGGGGAGGGGTCGGGATCAGGAATGTAGAGGCGGAGTGGCACCGAAGGGGGCTGTCGGGCGCGCAGGGGGAGGACAGCGGTGGGAGCTGGGGATGATGGTGGCCCTGCGAGGCCCTGGGCGCGGGGGCGGTGTGGGGAGTGAACAACTGATGGATGTAATTCCCCACGCCTCCCTGCCTGCCCCCGCCCAGGTGGCGGAGCGCTTCCACGAGCTGTTCCTGGCGGACGCCACGCACAACCTCATCACGCGGCTGCACCAGAACGTCATCCGCATCGGCCTGCGCCGCATCAACCTGGCCTACAGCCGCATCAGCCTGGCGGAGATCGCCGCCAAGCTGCACCTCAACAACGCCGAGGACGCGGGTGCGTTGTAGCGCGGGGGGGGGGCGTTGCGGTTACCAGCCCAAGCTAACCCAAACCAAACAAAGCAAGCCAATGCTTTGGGTTGGGTTGGGGGAGGCGGCGGCACGGGCGGCGTGGAAGGGGCGGTGCGGGCGTGTGGCCAGGGCGGGGCGGGGGCTGTCTGGGCGGAGGCGGCGGCGAGCGTGAGCGGGGCCTGTTGCAGTGGAGCAACTCCTAGCTACGCCTTAACCTCTTGCACACTGCAATCCAATCATGAATATACCGCCCCACCCCACCCCACCCACCAATTGGAGAAAACTACCCACCCACCCCGCCCCGCACAGAGTACATCGTGGCCAAGGCGATACGCGACGGCGGCATCGACGCCATCATCGACCACGACGGCGCCTTCATGGCCAGCCGCGAGCGGCCGGACGTGTACAGCACCGCCGAGCCGCAGGCCGCCTTCCACGCGCGCATCGCCTTCTGCCTGGACCTGCACAACGAGGCCATCAAGGCCATGCGCTTCGAGCCGGACGCGCACAGGTGCGCGGGGAAGGGTGTGCGGGGGTGGGGGGGAGGGCAGAAGGAGGGAGGGAGGCTGGGGGCTGGGGGGCTGGGGGGCTGGGGGGCATTGGGTGGTTGGCGGCGCAATGTACAATTGTCGGGCGGTGGCATGCTACCGCGCGTACCGGTAATTCTGTGTTGCGATGCGGCAGCCGGGAGCTCTGGGCTGCTGCTGGGTTGTTTCCTCACATGGTGCTGCTGCCTTGCCGCGTTGTTGTGACTTGGTGTGCAGGCGCAAGCAGGAGACGAGCGAGGCGCGGCAGGAGCGGCTGGCCGCGGAGCAGGAGCTGGCCAAGGCGCTGGAGGAGGACGAGGACGAGTTCTGAGCAGGGGAGCTTTCCCTGGTTCTGAGTGGCGGCGGCGGGCGCTGGGCGCTGGCGGTTAGCGTGGCGGACGGCCGGGGCGAGCGGCCGGGGACGGCAGCAGAGGCGTGGCAGGGGCGAGGCGCAGGCTGGGATGCAGCTGTTTGCAGTTGTGGCAGACGCCCCCTCGTTAGCCACATGCAGGGTCAGGTGGCTTGGGTGATGTTGGTGAGTGGACGGAAGCGAAGCAAGGCAACAGCTGAGGCTGTTTTAGGCGACTGGTGAGGGGGCTAGCGCAGATGTTGGGTTTGGATGCCGGGTGGGGCAGGCAGAATGCACAGGGAATGCAGGATTTTGAAGCAGTTGAAGATGATGCCGGCGAGCCGTTTACACGGCGAGGGTTGTAAGTTTAGAAGGTGTGCCCTGGGCAGCGTGGCGTCGCACGCCCAGATTCAGCCGCCCTACACACTGAGTCACCCGGCCCAGTCACAATCCGCCGTCGCACGACTTTGCGTCCCCAAAGATGTGTAAGATACCATGCAAGCGGCTTCTGTAGTGGCCAGTAGGGCTGTGCGTAGGGTGTCCGTAAAGGGGGGCGGGGCTGGAAGGAGGGCTGCGTGGCGTGGCACCCTTTCACATCGGGCGGCTCGACTCAAAATTCCTCGATAACTCGAGCCTGAGGGCCATCGCCTCACCTTACTAACTCGTAGTATCAACTCCATTGCACCATGGCCTCGTTAGACTTCACCTCATTGCTGCCAGCGAGCTTTGCGCTCGGCTCAGACCAAGGGCCGAGCCATGAGGGCAAGAGCGGCAGCAAGCGCCGCGTGCGCCGCGTACAAGTGGAGCTGCACGAGCTTCAAGAAGAGCTGCAGCGCAAAACGCAGGAGCTTAAAACTGCCCAAGAAGAATCCTTGCGCTTGCGGCAGAAACTCAAGGTGCGGCGAGCGTGGATACTCTTAATTTATAGCGCACATAAATTGATACCTAGGAACTGGTCCGCGAGCCCAATGCGCGCGAATTTCGCAAGGATGCGTCATCCCGAACGCCGCGCGTGTAACGTGGACGCCGCGCGCGGCAGTTGCTGAGCTTGAGCACACGTATTGGAAGGGCTCGAAGGACACGCTTAAATATGAGAGGGCGACAAGGCGCGCTCTGAGCTGAGCTTCCCGACCCCCGCACCCACGTCTGCACCCTGTCGCCTTCCACCCGTCTGGCCCCCGTCCTCGCAGCTGCTCGAGACGGTGCTGCCCGTGCGCGAGCAGCAGATTCGGATTCTGCAGGCTCAGGGTCACATCGACTCGGCAGCGGCGGAGGGCTGCGCCAACAAGGCATCAGCACGGCCAGCGCCGCGGCTGACCATCCAGGAGCTCACACACTCAGACAGCGACGCCTCATCCAATCTGCTGGAGCTGGCTCTGTCGCCTGGCGACGTCTCAACGCCGTCTGTCTCGGTTGATGGCCGGCAGCTGCTGCAGGCGGCGCCGTGGGGGGCGGGGACGTCGGGCACCAACGACCTCAGCGGCCACGGGCGACTATTCCTGGTGGGAGCGCGCGTTGTGGTAGACGAGGGCGGGCCGGATGATTGTCAGCCAGCTGCTGCGGCGCGTGCCCGCGCATCCCAGTGCATCCCGAGACTGGATACCTAGGCATGGTGAAGTCTGGGCGCGGCGCTGCTGCAGCCCAGCCAACCGGGCTCCCCAGGAGGTGTACGGCGTGAAAAACCTCCGTTGCACGGCACATTACGTGCGTCGCCTCGGCGCAACCCGCAGTTATGGCCTCTCCAACACAGCAGCCACCCGCGCTTCCCCCTCAACGCTTGAGACCTTGCCGCCCGTGTCCGCGCGCAGGTGCCGACGCTATTCCCGCCGCCGGGACTGCCCCAAAAAGCGCCCGAGAGCGCGGACGCCGTGCTTCGGGAATTCACGGTGCTGTGGAACAAGACCATACGCGAGGCGGCGCTGCTGCTGACGGCGCACGACGCACGGCCGCAGGACCCCCGCCCCGCGATGAAACTGGCGGCGCTCCGGGACTCGACCATTGTGAGCTTGGCGGGAGCGTGCGCGGGGGCTGCTGCCTGTCTGTCCGTCCACCCTTGGCTTTGTAACTGCGGCACGGCCTCTGGTTTCGCCTTGCTGACCGCCCGAACCCTGTCGCCCTCCCGGGGCAGCCGCTGTGCCGCGCCATGCGCATGGACTACCCCAGCCTGATGCTGGACGTGGCGCGGCTCAACCTGGAGACCGGGCAGCAGGAGGACCCGCCGGCCGACCACTGGGTGCGTGGGCGCGGTGGGCATGGTGGGCGGGTGGGTGAATGGCAAGGCTGCACCACGCGCCGGTCTCCCGAATGTCAGGGCACGCAACCACAGCTAGCCGCCCCTTGAGTGGCTGGAACTTACACCCACCCGCCTCGTGCGCGTGCGCCCCACAGGTCGCCGTCGCGGCTGGGCTGCGGCTGTCGCAGCAGCAGAAGGCCGAGTGCCTGGGCGCGCTGCGGCTGTTCCGCGAGCGCACGGGCCCAGCGCTGCAGGAGCGCCGGAGCCTCGCGCTGCAGATGTCGGCGGCACTGGGCGAGGTGTCAGGCGGCCGCGGCGGTGGCGGCGGCGGCGGCGGCCTGCCACAGGGCCTGCGCGGCGCGGCGCGGCCGGATGTGGTGCTGGAGCTGAAGCACGTGGCGGACTCGCTGCACCGCAGCGTCACGGCGGAGGGGCAGGCGCTGGAGATCGTCAAGGTGCGTGGCCACCATTGCGGGCTGTGTTGGGGCGCGCACCTGCCCACCGGAGAGGCTCGCACGCGTATGGGTGCCCTGCTTGCTCGTACAGCACATGGTCACCGGCCAGGCGCGCGGTCTCACGCTGTGGTGTGGATGGCATCCTGTCCTGGCACGTGTTGAGTGGTGGACAGGCTGCAGCTGATGCCCCCAGTTGCATCTTGAGCTGGTGTTCACGACCACGCTTTACCTTCCCCTCTCTAGTTTAGCTTGGTTCAGCTTGGGCTGGTATCCACAACCCCACCTTGTTTTCCCCCGACCCCCGGCCGCCTGTCCTCTCTCCCGGGCTGCAGGACTTCCTGGGCAACGGCGTGTTCGATGTGGTGCAGATGCACCGCTGCAGCGTGCTGTCGCACCCCTGGTTCCCGGACGCGCTGTCGGTGCTCAGCGCGCTGGAGGAGCTGGAGGCGCAGCAGCAGCAACAGCAGCAGCAGCAGCAGCAGCAGCAGCAGCAGTAGCATGCCAAGGGCGGCATCAGCGTAGGGATACCGTGTGTGGGTTGGAGCGCTGACGTGCTTGGCGGCTGACCAGTTGCAGGCCCGACGTGGCGAAGCCCTGGTTTGGAGGCAGAGTGGTGCGGGTTGCGGCTTGGGCCATGGCTTGCATGCTTTCTCGCCGCTGCTGCGTTGTGCGCCTGCTGCTGGCGGTGCGCCAGGTGTGGAAATGTCTAAGGGCCGCCCGCATGCCGTGCGCGTTGGAGTGGTTTGGCTTTGCGCATGCGTGAGGTACCGAGAGCGTGGGAGCAGAGGGTGCGTGGGCTGCGCTTGTCAAGGACTTGTGAAACTACAATGGAACGGCACGAGGTTGCACACACTGAAGTACGGTATGTCACATGCACCCTCACCCGACCGAACTTGCATTTGCTTGAAATCGTTGTCAGAAATTTGAGGGCATGCAGGCCAGCAGGAGCATGCATTGGGGAGCGGGCGCGAGAGGGCTTCCGCGGCGAGAGGGCACAGGAGGGCACTGGCTTTCATGAGGTGATGGGGTGAGGCATCCGCACTGGTGCCGCCCTCCGTGGTTGCTCATGGGTGTTTTTCCTGGTTGCCGTGCAACCGGTACGGCGCTCACGAGTGCATCCGTTATTGAACACTGTGACCGCGCTTGTTGGAAGGATGCAGTTGCAAATGTGCGAGAGCTTGTACGATACTGCGTGATACTGCGATGAGGCATCTCGCAGGCACGATGAGTGAGTCTGGCAGGTCTGTGTTTGACACGTGGGCCGAGGCGCGACGTGGGGTTCGGCTGAGTGCGGCGGGGCCGCAGCGTCAGATAGCATGTTGCCGAATCGACACATGGGGCTGTCGAGCTGCGGAACGTGGCAGCGAGGTGTGGCAGCGAGGTGTGCTTAAGCAGAACCGGCGGCCACGCAAAGCTGTGATCAGGGCTGCACACGATTGCTGCAGCTCGGTAATTGTTAGAAGCGGACTGGAGTGATGCTGATCGAAGGGGTACACAGACGCCTCTTCGACTGCCTGCCTGCAGGTGCGCTGCGACGCGCTCGCGTGTGTGGCGTTGTGGTGTGTGCGTCTGGTGCTATCGCCTGGCCGGGCGCCCGGAGCGTGAGGAATGCGCATCAGCAAACTACCAGCCTGGCAGCTAATCAGCACCGCATCGGTACAGTAACTCCGGCGTTCGACCAGCCGCGCGCTCCTGTCTGCTGTCGCGATTTGTTTGTTGGGTCTGGGAGGTTCTGCACACTATGATTGCGAGGTTACAAGAAGGGGACAGTGTAAACACCACACTATGGGACTTCGCCACCTGGCCCGCTTGCATTGTTCCACCGAACGCCTCTTCGACTGCCCTCCATGGGCCGCCACGGTGCAGTCGAAGGGGCGCGGACCGACCGAGGAACGAGCCTGTGGCCTTCAGGAAAGGATACTAGCACATCAATAAGGACTGACCTGAAAGCCAGGCTGGGGGAGGGATTAAAGCGGGTCGGCGAACAGTAGCGTCGCAAGCGGGGGGGGCCGAAACCCCAGCCACGCGCCGAGCGGTCGCCGGATTGGGCCATTGAACGGCCGGCCAGCGAGTTGTGTGCTCGCACCCGTCCACTTCTATTATGCATAGATAGCTAGGTCCTTAATACAGTCTAACAACCCCACAAGCGGAACCGACGCAGTTCGCGAAGAGCCTACGTTCCACCACGGCCGACTGCGCGCGCCTGGGCCCGCGTCTCTCATAGGCCTGTCGCAGAGCACATGTTGTGAGCAGTCCTTTTCACCCGTCTTAGCCCCGAAGCGCCTCCGTTGGCGAAGCGGGACTGGATTGAGCAGCTCTTGAGCGTGAGAGCGACGGCCCGGCAGAGCCGGGGCCCTGATGAGCATGCTGCGCTTCTAAGCGCTCTATTACTTCATAGCGTTTGATTGCGAGACCGATCGATCGCCGGCTCAGGAACGTGCAGCGGGTCCCTGAGGCGACTCCTGGCGCGAAAAGCCGGAAGCCATGATGGCGACAGTCCCTGCAGGTGGGTAATGCATCGCTGTCCATTATAGCAGCTGCAAAGGGGACATGTGCTCGGCTGAGAAAACGCGCGAAGACATCAACTGTTCCCTCCATTGCCTTCCGCGCCTCTCGTCTCGGCAGCTCCTGAACTGGAAGGGCTTGCGCAACCCGACCTGCCGTGCAATGTACCATCAGAGATTGCATGCGAGCGCGCTGACATCAAGCAGCTTGGAGGCGAGGGGGTGCTCGGCGTCGCGTCCCCGGTGCAGACACGCAGTCTCGCCCCGTCCGCGGTCCCGACCGGCGCGGGGCCATCCCCCGGCGGGCCTCCCACGGGCGCTGCGCCGGGATCCCATCTGTCCAGTACAACATCCAGCGAGCCCGATGAGATGGGGTATCATTGCTCGTCATCTCCCTCTCCTCCGCAATCCAGCGAGCCCGGCCAGGCCGCTAAGGCTTTGGGCAAGCCGGGCGCCGCGAGCAGCCCCGTCTGCCCACCTGCAGCCATGGCCTCCCCAACAGAGCGCCTGCCCACACTCCCCTCTCAAGCGCCGCAGTTGATTGCTGATCCGGTACGCCTGGACGCAGCAGCAGTGCCAGCAGCAGCACCAGCACCAGAAGCAGGGGGTAGCATGGCCACGGCGCCAAAACGGCAGTCTGCTGGAAACGGCGATGCCCTGCCATCCCCAGCACCCGACGCCGTTGTCTCCGCAATTGAAGACGCCGCGCGGGCAGAGCCGGCATCTGGGTCTGGGTTACGGCCGCCGCGCGAGGGTGTACAAGCGTCTGACAGCATGGGGCGACAGTCGTCGCAGTCTCTGCCGGCCGCGCCACAGCCCACGGGAGGCCTGCTTGCGACAATGGAGCTCATGCGGCAGCAGCAGGTGGCGGCGGCAGCTGCTGTTGCGGCGGCGGCGGGCGCGGCTCCGAAGGGCTCGCCGCTTGAGGGCAGCAAGGTAGGGCAAGCATGTGCTTGATGCAGGGGGCGGGAGGGGGGGTGCGTTGAGGCGTGCGATCGGGAAACGCGAGGAAGCATATGACTAGCTTACCATTGCCGGCGCAACCAGGGGCGTTATACCCCACGGTTTTACGCATTTTTTGGAGCTCACCCGTGCGGGGGGGATGTATATGCAGGACTCGGCGGAGGGCGCGGACTTGGGCCCGGACCACGGCTTCGGCGGCGGGCAGACACGCGCCCTCACGAAGAAGGAGGTGCGTCTCGGCACGGCGGGTGGCTGGGCAGACGGCGCGGCCGCCCCCATAGCATCGAGTGATTATGCCCGGCTGGGCCTGGGGCGCCGCAGTGGGCACATGCCTTCCTGCCGCCGCCGCCTCGGACCGCGCCAGTCCCGAGTGGCCGAGCCTGGGGACGCGCGCTGCCCCGCACCCTGGCACCTCGCATTCTGACGCCCCGCCTGTGCCCACCACGCACACGGCCCCCTGGATCCTGTACCGCTTGTCCAAACACCCTTGCAACCACCTCCCCACCTCCCCATGTACCATCATTGCAACCACCTCCTCCCCCGTCCTCCAGCTGGCCACCGGGCTGCACCTGGTGTTGGGCGAGGGCATGTCCGAGTTCCTGGCCATGGGCGTGCACCCCACGCTGTTCGCCGAGTACCTGGAGCAGATCAAGGTGGGTTGTGTGTTCTTGTTTTTGTGCTTTTGTGATGCAGAAAGAAGACGAGGTCCGCCCTGCACTGCTCCGGCACTTTGGTGTTTCTGTGTGTTAAAGAAATAACCCATAGCCCACCCTGAACGCACGCGCGGAACGCGCCGGAGTTGTTTGAGGAGGTGTGTTACAGACCACAAGGAAATGGAACTACAACTCAAGATGCTGTGTGTTTGCACGGTACATTCGTGTGCCGCCCTGCCGCCCTGCAGGCTGCCAGCTGGGCAATGTGGAGTGGGCCGGGCCTGCCGCCCGCCAACATGCTCCGCCAGCGCATGCACGTCGCGCTCACTTCGCCGCTGGTGAGCTGGGCGGAGCTCGGGTGGGGGGGGGGGTTCGCGCGGGGCGTTGCAAGGATGGGTGGGTGAGTGGGGCGGCAGGGCTGCGTGCTTCGGGACCTGCATACCCTCGTCGCAAGAGCTGCTCCATGTTATTACTATGCCTTGGTGAGTTTAATGCCTTTATGTGTTATGATGTCTTCCTGTGTGCGCGTTTTCGGTACGTGCTGACCTTTTCCCCCGGCTGCCGCGCGCTTGCCTCTGGAACGCCCCCAGGCTATTCGGCTGCTCCAGCTGGACATTAACGCCGGACTGGCGTCCAAGGGCGTGCGGGCGGGCCCCGCCGGCCTGCTGCAGGGGCTGCCGCTGCAGGTGCCGCCGGGCATGATGCCCATGCAGATGGCGGGGCTGGGGGGCGTGGACCCCATGCTGCTCGGCTCGCCGCAGCACAACGTGGCGGCGGCCATGGCGGCGGCGGCAGCGGCCGCGGCGGCGGCGGGCGGCAACTGGCCGGGGGCGGGCGGCGTGCCCGGCATGCTGCCGTTCCCGCCGTTTGGGCCGATGGCGACTGCGCAGGTGCGTGGGCTGCGGGGTGCGCGCGTCTGCCCTTGTGTCTGCGAGCTCGAGCTGCGTTGACTGGCCGTTGACGAACCGCGAGCGCCTGACCTGGGTTCGTTTTTATGTGAATTTATTTTCCGGTGCTGCCGACCGCAGATGGGTGGCGGCATGGTTGACCCAGCCATGCTGGCGGCGGCGGCGGCGGCGCAGCAGCCCGGCGCGGCGGAGCTCGAGCAGATCCTTCTGCGCCAGCAGCAGCTGCAGCAGGCGAAGCAGGAGTCGCACGATGAGCAGCACCAGCAGCACCAGCAGCAGCACCAGCAGCAGCACCGGAAGCAGCAGCAGACGCCGCACGGTGGTGAGGCGGCGCTGCGGCGGAAGGCGAGCAGCGGCAGCGGCCGCGCCGGCGGCGCCGGCGGCGGCAGCCGCGTCCGCGGCGTCAGCGTCGCGACCGCGGCCGCCGCGGATGCGCTGATGGGTCAGGACGTGCCCGCCGCGTCGCCGGCGGAGCGGGACGGCGATGCGGCGGTGCTGGGCCGCTGGCCGTCTCGCGGTTCGGGGCGGCAGCAGGGCGACGCGCACGCGCGCGGCGGCGCCGCCGCCGGCGCCGAGGTGGCGGGGCCGGCGGGCAAGGGCAGCGGCGGCGGCGCCGCGGCGGCGGCGGCGACGGCGGCGGGCGCCGCGGCGGCGGCGGCGCTGGGCCTCAGCCGCCTGGAGGCGCTTATGGCGGCTACGGAGCACGTGGCCGGGCTGGGCGGCGAGGAGGAGGGGGCGCCGGAGTCAGACCTCGGCGCCGCCGCCGCGCGCGGAGAGCCGGCCGGCGTGCGGGAGGCCGGCGTGCCCAAGGTGGGCGGCGGGGACGGCGCTTGGCGTGCTCTTGGCGTTGCGTGTTGGCTGCTGTCGCTTCCAGCGTTTCTGGTGCCGAAGCCGTGGTGGTAGATGTTCTGTGGCGTTGAGGTAGTTTGTGTTTGTGCGCGCACTTGCAGGCGGGGCCGGGCGGCGCCGACGACCCGCTCGAGTGTGAAGAGGACTTCTTCAACGCGGCGGCGGCGGCGGCAGCCGCGGCCGCGATGGGCGGCGGCGCCGCCGCTGCCGCCACAGTCGGCGTCAAGCGCCGCCGCGGCGCCTCCGCCGGCGCGGCCGGCGCCGGCATCGCGGACCCGGGCGCCGCCGGCACCAAGGGCCTGGCCGCCGCCGCCGCCACCGCCGCCGCCATGGCGCTGGATCGCACGGCGCTGCTGCTCAAGGCCGCCAGCGCCGCCGCCGCCGCGGACCCGGAGCTGCGCGCCGGCGGCGAGCTCGCCGGCGGCGCGATGGGACCGCACGCTGACGGCGCCGGCGCCGGCGACGACGACGACGATGATGGCGACGACGACGGCGACGACGATCCCTGGCTGGGACCGCCCGGCGCGGCCGGCGCCGGCGCCGGCGCCGGTGCCGCCGGGCAGCGCTCCTCCAAGGCGCGCCGCGCGCTGGCGGGCGGCCGCACCGGCAGCGGCAGCGTCGGCGTCGGCGGGGCCGCCGCCGCGCAGCTGCTGCTCGGCGGAGCGCTGGGCGCGCTGGGGGGCCACGGCCACAGCGTGGGCGTCGGCCGCGACGGCCGCGTGCTGCCGGACGGCGCCTACACGGCGGCGGCGGCGCTGCGCCGCGGCGGCGGCGGCGATGACGACGCGTCCATGGGCGACGGCGATGAGGATGCGGAGTACATGATGGGCGGCAGCGGCGGCGGCATGGGCGGCGGCGGCGGCGGGCGCGGGCGGTCGCCGGCGACGGGCGGCGACCGCGGCGGGCGGGGCTGGCCCAGCGGCAAGGTCGGCCGCGACGACCTGAAGCAGGTGAGAGCGCGGGGGTGAGAGCGTGGGGCGGCGGAGCCAGGGCGGCGCTGCGAGAGAGGGCCCACATGGAACCGCGACGGACGCTAGGACACTGTATTGTGTGATGGTGTGGTTTGGGCTGTCCTGGGCTGGTATCAACGTCGTCCCATCAGGGCTGCCGTAGTAATGAATGGAACCGCCGGCCCCCTACCCAGCCCCCCGGCGGGGGGCAACAACCTGTCAACCCCTTGATCATGCATGGCACCGCCTCAGTTAGGTTGGTTTAGCTTGGGCTTGGTGTTTACAACCCCCGCCCCGCCCCTCTCCCGCCTCCACCTCCCCGCGCAGTACTACCACCTGCAGGCGCGCGAGGCCGCCAAGCTGCTGGGCATGGCGCTGAGCTGCTTCAAGAAGGTGTGCCGCCGCCTGGGCGTGCCGCGCTGGCCGGCGCGCAAGCTGGTGTGCCTGCAGCGCATGGCCTCCACGCTGCGGACCATGACCAACATGAGCGCGCCGGAGAAGCAGGTGCGCGGTCGTTGCGTGCTGTGGGGGGCTGTGGGGGCGTGGGGTGTGGGGCGTGGGGCGTGGGGTGTGGGGTGTGGCATGCGCAAGTGCGCTGTTGTCTGGTTGACTGAGGGATGTGCGGGCACGGCAGGGAGGGGTTGTGCATACCAGCCCAAGCTAAACCAAATCAAAGTTACCTGTGGACGGGAGTCCTGGGGCGGGTGCTGGGGCGAGTGGCCGTTCTCACGCGTTCTCGATATCCACACACCTTCCTCCTCCCCTTGTGCACACCTTCCTCCCCTTCGCGCGCGCAGGAGGCGCTGCGGCGCGTGCGCCAGAACATCGAGGACATCCTGGAGGACCCCGAGACGGCGGTGTATGAGGACATCCGCAAGCTGCTGCACGGCCAGTACAAGATGCGCACTAACCAGCGCCAGGTGCGAGTAAGTACGGCACGGCGCGGGTGCTGCTGGGGGTGTTATCAAGGAAGGGAGGGTCGTGGGGTGCTGGGCACTGTCGGGTTGGGTTGCCGCGAGCAGAAGCACCGTGTGTGGGGCGCGCGGGAGGTTGGGGCCCGGCCGCTGCTGACTTGGTTGTTGTTCCGGTGCGTTGCCTCTTTCGCCTGCAGGGCAAGTCCGGGCGCATCAGCGGCGGCGGCGGCGGTGGCGGCGGCGGCGGAGGCAGCGGCAGCGGCGGCGGGCGGCCGCGCCCCAGCGGCGCCGGCGGCGGCCTCAGCGGCGACGGCGACGACTGGGATGACGAGGACGACGGCGAGGACATGATGCTGATGGCCCCCGGCGCCATGGACTGATTGATGGGACTAGTGATCAGATGATTATGCATGGAGCATGTGTGTGTGTGGACAGGCCGCAGTTACATCACGGGAGCGGAGAAGACGCGGCGGGCGGTAGTTGATGCCTCGTGTGCGGGACGTGATGCCAGCACGCGGCGTGTCGGTTTGCCTTCACGTCGACGGCCGCGTGTCAGGTGGCGGGTTGAGGATGGGGATGGCAGGTGGCGGGATGCTGGGGGTGCGCGCGCCTTGACAGCGGTAGGGAGGGGGGCATGGTGCAGCGTGCTTGCCAGGTCCTAAGGGTACGTGCCGACCAAGCTGGGCTCGTGGGTTTCCGTGCTAGTTGCGGCAGGGTCGTTGGCTCCATTTTGCTTCATGAGATTCGGTACATTTTGTTTCCTGCGTACGTGGCAGACAGTACTAGTATGGGAAGGGCCTCGGTCGCTAAAGAGTCTTTATTGCACGTGGCACCTATCGCCCTTTGCACGTTCAGAGCGCCGCGCTGCACGCCTAATTTCAGCTTCTGCTGGGGGTTAGGGTGTCGCTGCTACCATTGCGCTCCGTCGCGCACGCCAGCTATAGTCTGGTGTGCAGGGAGTGGGGTTAGGCTTGAGGACGGGGACGGGGACATGTGTTCATGTGCGTGTGCGCTTCCCTGTCTAAGCGAGGGTGCTGCAACTGGGAGTGTGTACGCGCGGTGGGAGTGATCAGTTGTGTCAATGCCGGGGCGCGCGCATCGCACACAGATACCGCAGTTTCAGTTTTTTGCGCATTGTTTGACGTTCAGACTTTGTTCCCAGCGTGCTTGCTGCACATGTGAGTCAGTGGCACATGCAGGTGGGGTGCTGCTCAGGCGGTTCACTGGTTTTTGCGCTGCACTAGGAATTGGGCGCCCCCCTGTGTATTGTTTTAAGGTTCGTCCAGTGCAATGCGGGACTAAGGTTTGGTCCGGGGTCGCCGGTGCAGGTGCAGGTGGGCAGCACTGGCACAGCATAGGTGCGCCGTGCGCGGCACGCGCCGGGTGGTTTCCACCGATCCGGTGGCGTGGAAGCCAAGAGGCTTTGGCAGGCGCGGGGCGGGGCGGCTGACCTCATGCCAAGAGGACGCAGGGCCGCGTTGACCACAGCACTGCTCTAGTACCGTATGCCGTGTGGGGTATCTGCGGATGGACTTCGACTGGCTAGCAGCTGGGCCGCGGCGGCCGGTCGGAACGGCGAGGGGCGCGATGAGGCGTGGTCGCCTGGCAGTGTCCTCGGCTGATGTCACGCACACGAGGATCCGGCGGCGGTGGATGATGCAGGCTCGGCGCTGCCGACAGCCGGTCGCAGTGCCGCCAGTGTGGCAGTGCGCAGGGCGGCGTAGTCGTGCGCTCTGAACGGGGGCAGTCGTGCCGGGGTGGCGCAGGAGTGGGGTACACGCCAGCCGGAAGGGTGGCGTGGAGCATATGCTGCGGGGTGAGGACGTGCCGCCATGCCGCACTTTATGGCAGTGTGCGGGTGTAACAACTTTACCTGTGAGAGCAGGTGCGCGGAAACCATCACGGTTCAGAGAATGCTACGGTGTACCACCGGGCGTGTGCGCAAGCTTGAGGTGCTAGCAAGGCAGCAATCCTCTGATTGTTCGCCACTTGCATCCCAACGGGACGCAGTCGGCAGCCGCCGCAGCAGTGGCCTCCCCTCGCCTGTGATCAGTCACCAGGTTGCGCCACACCCAAGGCCACACCCCTCCCTCGCATGCACCACATCCTGCGGACCGCTCTGACTGGACGGTACACAGTCACGCGCGCTGAACTTGGGCCGTGGCCGCATGGGTCATGCAAATGACGCCGACATGGGAACTCCGTGTTCCGAGCCCACAAACCGGAAGAGCTCCGCCGCGCATGTGTGGAATGTCGGTGACATGTAGTTCGGACATCTTGGACAGCCCTGTCCCCCAGTCCTGCCAGTGGCAATGCATGCATGTATCATGACGCAACAAAAGCTCACAGGGCGCTGACGAGAGCTCAGTCGCTTTGCTTGAGTCATGCGAAATCGCCCTGCCGCAATCGGACGGAAATGCTCGAATTGTCCGGCCTCGAAGGCCCCGGGATGTTGGATATAGCTAGTGACTCCACTGCCGACGTAAGCTTGTAAATAACTTGCAGGACAGGCGGGCAGAGAAGGCAACAGCACTGCCGAGGCTATCTCCGCTGAACTTGCCTTCTAGCCGTGACTCATAAGACAGTGACAAGTTACATTGTGTGATTAGTCGATAAACAAGCCTGCTTTGGGTTCTGCGCAGTAGCGCACGCCTGCTTGCCAAAAAGGCACTGGCGGAGAAGCGCTTTCGGCTGCCGTCTGGCCAGAACCGGCTTCAACCGGGTTCTATTTGATTCACAACTGCTGATATCACACCGGTAAGGCGTAGCGCATGAAGCGGCCTTTGTGCGGAGTAGGCCTATATAACTAAAATGCTGCCGGGCTGTTTTCTCGTGGCGGCGGCGCGTTTGCATGCTGCCTTGGGTTCATGCTGTAACGCCATACAGATCTTGCTCGCGGGGACTCCGCATTCGCAGAGCGACGCAGGTCGAGATGCAAGTGGACGTGTATGCCGACAGCCCCGACAGCGGCGACACAGGGCCCCTAGCCTACTGGAATGGAGAGTATGCGCCCCAGCAGGTGATTGGCGCTCGAAGCTGCGTTAAACCTGAGATATCGACCCAGCCCAGCGGCCGACTGGCGCCGTAACGCCCATTTCACTTCCTTCAACGCTGTGCCTGTGCGCAGGGTCTTCCGTTCGCGGAAGCCGCATTGACGGCTTTCACCAGTGACACAGCGATGCACGCCGTCGCATTCGTCCCGGCGCTGCCCGCGGACCACTACACAACGCGCCCTGGTGCCGACGCCATCTCGCCGAGCTCCGCGGCCGCGCGCATACGCAACTCGGCCTCGTGTCGGCTGAGTAGGCAGGTGCGTTTCTGGACGATGCAACCATGCATTGACTGATCTGCCAGGCCTGGAACTTCCGAGACCAGTCCAAAGCTTATGACCATCAGTCGCTACGCGCGGACACACCGTCGCGCGGACGCCCTGGCGTGCCCAAACGCGCGCCAGCATGCCTGACAACTGGTTCACGGCATATCCTCAAGTGTGGCGGCCATCATTCAGATATCGTCTCCAGAGCTGACTGCGTCCCGTCTGACCGCGTGCCGCGTCGCCTCGCGACTCCGCAGGCGGCCGGCCTCCGCGGCGTCCGGAAACGGCCGTGGGGCATGTGGGCGGCTGAGATTCGAGACCGCACCTCTGGCAAGCGCCGCTGGCTTGGAACGTTCAACACCGCCGAGGTGAGAATCACGGTCTGCCAGGCCACGGCGCTCCGCTTTGGGTCCGGGTTAGCACCTCGGTGCCGCTGTGCACGCCCGTCGACCTGTGTCGACTTCGTACCGGCACCGTAGTGCCCCTGGCTTGTCGTCGCGATTCTGTGTCTACTTTTAACGCGATGCGCACATGGTACATGGCACGCTTACCGACGCTGCAGGAGGCTGCGCGCGCGTACGACACCGCCGCTCGCGCTATCCACGGCCCCGCCGCAAAGGTACGGCGCCACGACCTGTGACGTAATGCTCTGATGTATTGCGGCCGGCCTGGCGCAATCTTGTCTGTGCTGGAGAATGCAAGGGAAGGGATGATGCATGTGTGACGGCTGCCCGCTGCCCGCGCCTTGATACTCGCAGTGCAACTTCCCGGAGGGCGAGTGGGGCGAGGAGGAGGACGAGGAGGAGCGCCGGATGGTCGTCGCGCACAACCGCACCGGGGCAGGTGCGTGGGGTGTGGCGTGCAGTATCCAAGCCGGCAGCGCCTGGTGTTCACGTTGCATGCAGGTTCGGACTCGCGTGTTAATGGCTACCCCCTGTCGGGACCGAGCGTTGCTGCAGAGCGACGGCGGCAAAGGCCGCAGCCGTCCGGGCCCCGGCAGCAGTAGTTGGGGGCGTCCTGTCATCTCACCACGCCCTGGCGCGCCTCCCACCCCTCCTGCTGTTCATCCCCCTTCTCAGGGCGGCCCCGGGGCGGCCGCACGCGCGCTGGTCGCACGCCCCGCGCCCGCCAGACCTACGACGACACTGATGACTGGGAGGATGAGGCAGCTGACGAGGCGGCGGCGGCAGCCCGCGCCGCGGCGGCAGCCGCACGCCGCCGCGCTGCAAAGGCGGCGGCTGCCGCCAACGCGGCCGCGGCAGCGGCCGCGGCCGCCGCGGCGGCCGCCAACGCCAGCCGGGCGGCGCGGATACAGGCGCAGCAGAAGCGGCAGCTGGGGCTGGCGTTGGCTGGCGAGGTTGGCGAGGTTGGCGACAGCTTCGAGGACTGGGAGATGGGGTTCATGGACGCGCACATGATGGGCGTTGGCGCCGGCGCCGTCGGTGCCGGCATGGGCGTGGGCGACGTCGGCGCCTCCGCCGCCGGCGGCAACAGCGACGACCTTGATGCTGACTACGACGGCGGCGGCATGGACGGCGCCGGCGGCCTGCACGACGGCGGCGGCAGTGGCGGCGCCGACAGCTACGACAGCGACCCGTACATCGGGCCGTACAGCGGCGGCGCGGCGGCGGCGCCGCCGCCGGCCATGCAGCAGCTGCACATGCAGATGCCCATGCACCTGCAGATGCACATGCAGGTGCAGCTGGCGGCGGACTCGTGCCGCGCGGTCGCGCAGAGCGCTCGCTGCAGCGCGGAGGCGCAGCTGGCGCTGCAGCTCGCCGGGCAGGGCGTCGACACCAGCTCCATATGCCTGAGCGGCGCCGGCGCCGGCGCCGCCGGCAGCGGTCTGGAGGGCGGCGAGCATTACGGCGGCGGTGCCGACGGCGGCGAGCACGGCGCGCTGAGCCTGCTGGGCAGCGGCATCAGCGGGTTCGACGCGGTCGCGGGCGGCGACCTGGCACTGTGCGTGGCGGACGCCTGGCCGGGGGAGGCGGACTCGCTGGCGGCTGGGCCGCAGCCGCAGCTCGAGCCGGCGGCGGAGGCGGACGCGGGCGCGGGGCTGCACGACCTGCACCTGCACCTGCACTTGAAACAGGAGCCGGGGCTGCATCTGAAGCAGGAGCCGGGGCTGCACGCGCTCGCGCCCGGCCACACGCTTGGGCCGCAGGCCGCCGGGGCGGCGGCGGCGGTGACGGACGAGGACGGCGCCGGCGGGCTGCGCGACGGGTACCTTGCGGCCGGCGGCGACGCCTTCCCCTCGTTCAACGCCTACTCGGGCGGGTACGGCGGCGACGCGTGGGACGCCTTCAACGGCGCCGCGGGGCTGGACGACCTGCACCAGCTCGGCAACCTCGACCACGACCCCGCCGCCGAGATGTGAGCTAGCCGCCTAGCCGCGGTGCGTTTGGTTTCAGGCGACCTGGCTTTCAGCGCATGGCCCCTTGTACAAGATAAGAGCTACACACGTTTTGGAGGTTGTGCCTCGAGCTTTGTATTGGTCCGCCCGCATTGGTCTGGAGCCTGCGCATCGGTAACTTTCACAAACGCGCACGACGTACGATAAGTAAAGGAGCGCGCCGCGCGGGCGTGCGGTTATCTTTTGTTTTGAACGCAACGACCGACCGTCAAATGAATGCAGTTAAGGAAGCCGGTACTACTTCGGGACAGGCTACGCTGCGCTTGTGCAGCACGTGCAAGATGTAGGCGACGGGAACGGCGCGGCTGTTGTTTTGCGCGCGCGGGTTTGTTGTTGTTGTGTTTGTGCTGCTAACCAGCACAGGCGAGGTCGTTGTGATGCCGGTGTGGGCATGTGTGTGTGTGGTGTGTGCGGGTGGACCGCACGTCGTGCTGCGCGAGAGCCTTTGGAAGGCGCAGTCCTGATGGGGTTCACGTTGACACTGCGGGAGGCTTAGCGGGCGTGGGTGGCGTATAGCGTACGCGTGGATTTATGTGGCTCGCGGTGGGGTCGTATTGCAGGCCGGTGAATTAAACGGGCGTTCAACCGTGGGCCCGCGTCCCCGTCATTTAGGCGAGGGTGCACTCATTCAGCACCCGATTCCGCCCGGACGCGGGCCCCACCTCGCCACCGGCCGCCGGCGGCACGCCAGCAACCACCTATTAGGGTATTAAGCACTGCCCATTATTGTCGCAGTGCTGATGTACACGCAGTGTGTAGCACGCGGTGCATGCCGAGTACGGCGTTCATGGTAACTTTCGCCTTGTGTGTCCACACCGTTGGTGCGTGGCGCCGGGACTCTATTTTGGCAGAGTTTGAACTTAGCTATACCGAGCGTTTTTACGTCAGTTTGAAGGTTGAAAATCAGTCTTGATTAGGCGGTAGCATGCCCTCCCTTGGTTTTGCTCAGTGTATGGGGACGTCCGGGCAGTCTCGTCTCGGGGGTGAAGATTACCGGCATTCCAGCCCCCCCCCCCCGCGGGAAATGTAGAGCCCGTGGACGAGCGTGCATTTATTCCGCGTTTTTTGATCGTGCGTAGGCGTCAGGGGCGGGACGAGGCACGCGCAAGGTCACCGCTGATGCGGGCGCGCGGCCCCTCGCCGGCTGCCTCTGAGCCAGCAAGAGTGCTGATGTGTGAATGCGTGGAAATCTGGGTTCCCGTCGCGCTGGGTGCGCGAGAGGTACTAGAGGTACAAATGCATGCGCCTGTGGGGGTTAAAGTACACTACATGATGCGACATGTTACAGGCGCCGGTCTGCGCCACAGAGCCCGGTAGGAAGCGGCTGCTGTGTGGTGGTCTCGGTGGGCACTCGAGCACAAACAACGAAGGACAGGGCGGACCCAAATAGACGGAGGTGCCTGTGTTGTCGTTGTCTGTGCAGGGTGGGAGTCCTGGCCCAGGATCGATGGAAATGCGGTGGCCGACGGGATGGTCTCGCACAGGGCAAGTGGCCTGTGTCTAGCTATGTGTGGGCAAATATATCAAGCACGCCTCTAGGGTTTAAGCAGCAGGCTAAAGGTAGGACGCTGGGAGGACTTGGCAAGGATACAATGCGGTAGTGGCTTGCGGAGCGAAGGCGGACTGCCCGTCCGAAATGAGGGACTGAGCGCGGAGCTAGGCGCTGTTGAAGAGAGAATGAGTCGTATACAGGACATCCTGCGACGGCCGTTGTGCTAGCAGAGGGGAAGAAGAAGCACAGCGGCATCTAACCAATCGTACATTGCTGGGGGTGGGAGAGTCGGATGATTGCGTAACCACGCCTCCTGTCTGTCCACCCTGCCCCTTGTCCTGTCCGAGCGGTCACACGCTGACAAGATAACGGGCCGTGGATAACGCCGTGCGAATGGGCGACTTATCCATCCTGATCATCGATACCAAAGTAGCAGCGGAGGCACGCGGATGGCAGGGACCCTGTTGCACACGCGGTGGTGTTCACCCTGGCTGGCCGATGTTTTGTGCCCCCTGATTCCACCCTCACTCCCACTCAGGGGCGCGCCACCTGCAACGCCAGCAGCCTACTGCGCACCACGGGCTGGTGCTTACTGGGTATGCCCCATGCCTTGCTGCCACCAGCTGCCGAGTGTTCAGTCCTCAATTTCTTCATGCGCAACTCTTAGCAGACCTTTGTTCCTCGTGCTGCCGCTGTACCGCACCACCTGCGGCCAACCTCTCTGCCAGCATCTCGCCTTGGTGGCTTGCACCTAAAGCGCACGTCTAAAGCGCACGCCTAAAGCGCGATCCCCTGTATCTTCACGGGAATGAGGGGCCCACTCTCCTGGGTCGCCTGGGTCCCTCCAGCCTGGAACGCGCTCTGTCATACCATGCGCATGCCTGCGCATGTGCTCGCGCGCACTGCCGGCTGGCGCGCCCACCCTTCAGCATGCATCCCGCGAGACTCTGTGCCAGCACCGCACCCCCCTGTCCACTCCTGCCCCCAACGCTTGTGGCACCGCTGTGTCCTCCACGACCTGTCCGGCGGGTCCCGGGCCAGAGCCCACCTGCTGCACCTCCTAACACACACGCCAGCTACTGCGGCAGGCGCGCCTGCAGCTGCTGCAGCTCGGCCCACACCGCCTCAAACAGCGGCCGCCGCGCCGGCGGCAGCTCCGCGCAGCGCTCCGCCAGGCCCCGTAGCGCCGCCACCACTCCCGCCTCCGCTTCCACCGCGTCTCCACTGCTGGCGGCGCCCGCCTGCTTGCCGCTGCTTGCCCCGCCCGCCGGCGCCGCCGCGCGCTCCACCACGTCTTTGAGCATGAGGCCGTACGCGCGCACCTCCATGGCCTCCCAGAAGGGCTGCGCGGCGCGGTCGTAGCTGAAGGAGGCGCCTGGGGCGTGCGGCGTGCGGCGGAGGCGGCCGGCGGGGAGGGTAAGCATGACGAAGAAAGGGAGGAGTGGGCATGACGAAGAGGCAGGCCATGCAGCGCCCTGATCCTGAGCAGTGAGGTCGCCCACCGCAGCCGGTGTACAAGCGACCAAGCCATCCCAGGCATCCGTCAACACCGCCCCGCCCCCGGCCGTGCACTCGCTGAACCATCACCGCCACCCGCCGGCCCGGACCCGCAACAACCCGCGCGGGGCCGCGCGCCTCACCGAAGTCGCACAGCGTCACGGTGCCGTTCTCGTCCATCAGCACGTTGTGCGCGTACACGTCGCCGTGGCACACGCCCGCCGCGTGGCAGTAGCGCAGCGCGTCCGCCACCGCCGCCGCCAGCCCCAGCGCGCGGCGCGGCGGGAAGCGCACGTCGTCGCCCCACTTGCAGCGCAGCAGGTGCGCGCTGGTGGGCTTGTGCGCCAGCGGCGAGCCTGCGGCCGGCGCGGTGGGCGCGCATGCGCATGTGCGTCGGCGTCGGCGCATGGGAGCGTGGGTGCGTGGGTGCCGGTGGGTGAGCAATCAACCAAAGGGTGCGGTGCCCAACGGTTGGCCCGCAGCAACTGCAACTCCTGCACGCGTGCCGGCCCCCCTCCCCCCCCCCGCCCCGAGCCTCACCCGTCTCGAGCCGTAGCACCAGGCCGTGCGGCTCCAGCACTCGGGCCAGCACCTGTTGCGCAGACAGGTACCGCACACACACGCATGCATACAAGAACACACATGGGATACACGCACACATACACGCACCGGGGATACACATCGTGGCCGGGGGCAGGGGGCAATGCGAGTGTTGAGGCGCCTGCGTGTCTTCGCAAGCGGGGGAAGCAGGGCGGTGCGAGGCGTAGTTGCCCACACCTTGCTCGTCCGGCGTCTCGGCGCGCCCTCGCCGCCTGCCTCTCCTGCTGCCCACCGCTTCCCCGCCCCCTCCCGCCCCCGCCCCCGCCCCCGCCCCCGCCCCCGCCCCCGCCCCCGCCCCCGCCCCCGCCCCCGCCCCCGCCCCCGCCCCAGCTCCCCGCCCCCGCCCCCCGCCCCAGCTCCCAGCTCGCCGCCGGCCGGGCCCACCTGCGTGAGGTGCGGGTGCTGCAGCCCGATGGCCAGCGCCACCTCGTCCTCGGTGCGGCCGTCCGGCGACACGTCCGCGCGGAAGAACTTGACAGCCACCAGCTGGCCGCGCCACACCGCTGGGTGCGCAGCAGGAGCAGGAGGAGGGAAAGGGGGAGGGGGAGAGGGAGGTGGTCCAGGAGGCGTCGCGAGGAGGGAGTGCGCGGTAAGGCAGTGGCAGCAGGGCTCGCCGCCCGGGCACTGCCACCCGGCCACATAGCGCGCAGAACCTCACTGCCCCACCGGCGGCCCCATCCAAACCATCCACTCGACCACCTACCCACCCACCTATCCGGCCAACCCACCCACCTACCCGGCCAACCCACCCGCGCACCCACCCACCGCACACGACTCCGCGCCTTCCCGCCCCCCTCCCCACTACCACCCGCTCACCCCGGAACACGTCGCCCGACGCGCCGTCGCCCAGCTTCTGGCCCAGCTCCAGCTCCTCGGGCGCCACCACCGGCAGCCCGGGCGCGGCGCAGGGCGGGCCGGGGCACACCGGGTTGCCCGCCACACTGAACCAGGCCAGGCGCGGCATCGCGGCGGCGTCCTGCAGCAGCTGCGGGGCCAGCAGCACGGGGGGGGGTGTTCCATGCGTGATTAATTAAAATTGAGAGGGGGCGGGAGTTGCAAAGATGGTTGGGAAAGAAGGCGGTGGTACAGGATGCATTGAGGGGGTCGAAGTTTGAGCGTGTCGGGGGGGCCCGGGAGCGGCAGGTTCAGACAGGTGACCCGCAGGAACACGCGGCGCAACCCAGTGCCCACCTGCGGCGGCAGGGACTGGATGGAGCACACGGCGACGCGCAGCAGCTCCAGCCGGGGCAGGTGCAGCAGGCAGGTGGGCAGGTTGGTGAAGGCGTTGAAGGAGGCCTGCAGCTTCACCAGCGAGGTGCAGGCGGACATGCCTGCGGGGTGGGGGTGGGAGTGGGGTTGGGGTTGGGGTTGGGGTTGGGGGTAACTGTGAACCAATCCCGGGGTGGGGTGGAGGCGCGACAGCGTGGGGGCGTGGCGGGCGAGCGTGTGAGACATTAGAGACATTAGGGGTGGTCAGGGGTGGCGGAGCAGATGTATCGTGTGACGACAGATGGTCGCGGCGCCAGTGCGCGGGTAAGCATGCCGGGTGCTTGCACGCGCCTCCTGGCGGCCCGCACCCACCCCCGCCACCCCCCGCCTGCGAGGCCGCGACCCGCGACCGCACCTTCCGGCAGGTCCGTGAGCCGGTTGTCGGTTATGAACAGCTCCACCAGGTCCGTCAGCCGGGAGCAGCTGGCGGGCAGCTGCGTCAGCTGGCGGGCGGGAACAGCAGGGGGGGAGAGGAGGAGGCGGGGAGGGCACAGGCGGGGAGGGGCAGCGTGGGGGGTGGGGCGGACAGGCGGCGTGGGCACGAGTCGGCGCGGGCGGGGTCGGGAGGGTCGGTAGAGGACTGCAACAGGGGGGGGTAGCGACAGGCGACGCCGCAGCCCTGCCGGGGGGCCCGATCCGGCTTCCATACTTCCCCGCAGCACTGCTTCCCCCCCCCCGCACACCTTGTTGCTCTTGAGGCCCAGCAACCTCAGGCTGCGCAGGTCGCCGAAGCGCTCCGGCAGCCGCACCAGCTGGTTGCCCATCAGGTTGAGTGTGCGCAGCCGGCTGAGCGAGCACAGCGAGTCGGGCACTGCGGGGCACGTGGTGGTTCGTGTGCGTGTGCGTGTTTGTGGGGCAGGGGGACGGGGGGAGAGGGCGCTACGGTGAGACGGCGGTTGAAGGCGGTTAACGCAGCCAGGGGCAGCCGGAGCCTGTAAACATCCCTGTGGCATCCGCGGAGCGTTTTAACTGCTTACAGAGCCGGGTCTGCCACCGTCGGCATTCCATGCAGACACGCAACCACCCATGCGCGGTACACAAGCGCACGTGCCCTCGGGCGCCCTAAGGCGGGCGCCCTCGTGCGCGCGACGTGCCCCTCTCAGCCCCCGGGCGCCCACACGCACCCGCCTCCAGCGCATTGCTGCCCACGTCCAGCTGTAGGAGGCTGCTCGCCAGGGCGGACAGGTCAGGCAGCGTCGTGAGCTTGTTGCGGGGCGCCAGGAGCACCTGCGTGCGTGGGACGCCGCGAGGGCCAGGTTGATGAGGCGGGTGCGGCTTGAGGAGTTGAGGGGGTGAGGGGGTGAGGGGGTGGGGGGTGGGTGGGGGGGGTGGGGCCGTCCGCGCGTGTGTTGTGATGCGGGGAGTTGCGGGGCGCACACACGCGGCGGCAGCACGCATGTGCGGACTCTTGCTCAGCCACTCATAAGGTACGCACGCCGCGCCATCACCCGCACACCTGGAGGTTCTTCAGGTTCGAGATGGAGGCAGGCAGCTCGGCAATGCCGGTGGTGCCGAGGTCGAGGCGCACGAGGGTGCGCAGGGTCGTGACCACGGCCGGCACGCCCGCGTACAGCGCTATGCCCTGCAGCTCCACCGCCGCGACCGTCTCGCGCGTGTCCGCATCGGTACACGCCTGTTACAATACCAGGAATGTCAAGAAATCAGCTCATGGCTTCATGCACAGTGGGCGCTGCTCGAGAGCGCCAGGTGTTGGAGCGCACAATTGCCAACTATAAATTGTGCACGTCCAGCTCGATGTCACCTTCTCCAGCTCCAGCAGTCCACGGACCGTCAACGACACTTTCTTGCTACTTCCATTTCTCCTATGGATAAAAAACACCGTGACCGCGGCCGCTCCTGCAACAGTCGTTGCAAGCAGCGCCGGGACGACCACGCGAGCAGCCATAGTATAGGTTTACCACGAAGTTACCGTTGGCCGTGAATTGCCGAGTCCCCGGGTTCTATTGTTGCCGAGTCTCGGCGAGTTCCATCGCATTTGCGCTGGATCGACTTGACGCTGCGTCGACAGCTCTCTGCCACCACCTAAGTAAAAGCAATGCTCGGCTCCAGTAGAATTTGAGCACAATTGTTCTCGCTGCCCACACACGCAATCGTTCCAGCTGTCAACGTTCGCCGAAGTTCGCCACTGCTGCGTCAAAGTAACTCGCTTTTGGCTGCGTAATCCTTCCGCGAAATGAATCCATAACTTCATTGCGTCTATGGAAGGCGCCGGGGGCACTGGAACGGCCAAAGCGGCGCGGCCATTTCTGCGTCGGGGCGAGGGCGTGGAGAAGCGCGTCTTTGCGTCACGATACCGAAAGCCAACGACTCCAGGCTCCGGGCGGAGTTCGGGTGGTGGCGATGCGGGCTTCAGTGGCGAGGGACTTGCAGCCGAGAGCAGCGACGTGCCTGGCCGCGCGGACCAGGCTGGGCGCTCGGCACCGGTTGCCAACTCGCCGCACCAGGACACGGCGTGGCCGGGCTATGGACAGCAGCAGCCCGTGGAAGGCTCTGCGCACGGCGGGCCGAACCAAACAGGTGGGGGCGGTGCATACGGGGGCCTCTCCATGGGACCGGCTGGTATCGCTGGCAGCAGGGGAAAGGGGGGCGATGCGGTACATTCGGTCACGCGGAGGCCATCGTACGAACACGGTACGCGCCGTGTGCGATTGCAGGCGTGAGGTCCAGCGGCGCCATCCCCGTCGGCAGCCGCTTCCTGCGCAACTCCGTGCGGGCGGCCTGGGCCACGCAGCAGGCGGAGGAGGACCTGGAGCTGGAGGAGTTCCGGGCGCTGGAGACGCAGATCAAGGCCGACGTGGTGGGCGCCGGCCGCGGCAGGCAGCAGCAGCAACAGCAGCAACAGCAGCAACAGCAGCAACAGCAGCAACAGCAGCAACAGCAGCAACAGCAGCAACAGCAGCAACAGCAGCAACAGCAGCAACAGCAACAGCACAGGGCGGAGCCGAGCGACCAGGCGCAGCAGGTGCGTGTGCGGTGGCAGCCGGAAGTCTGGTGCAGTTACCGGTGTGTTGAGTACGGTATAAGGAATAGGCTTGCCTTGTTGCCTGGCGTTGAGCGCGCCTCTCCCGCTGGTGGCGATGCAGGCTGGGCCAGCTGCTGGCGTGCCGTCGACCTCGCGCTCCTATGCGGCACTCCACCAGCAGCAGCACACGCGCCCGCCGCCCGTGCCGCCGCCAGCGCCGCGACCCGCCAGCGGCAGCGGCGTGGCGGCGCCGCTCGGGCGGGGACGGCCGGGCGCGGCGCACACCGGCGGCACACACCAGCAACCGCAGCACGACCGCTACGGCGGCCTGGCGGCTGGACCGGAGGGCAACCAGGCGGCTGGGCTTGGGGCCGACGGTGGGGGCTTTGACGACGACGAAGACGATGACGACGACGCCGGCGGAGACTTTGGCTGGGGTCCGCAGCACTCCGCCTTTGTTGGCGTTGGCTCGCCAGGGGCCGGCGCGGGCGGCTTCGGGCGGGCGGAGCCCAGCCGGGCGGGCGGCACGGGCGGCTTTGGCGGCAGCACCGGCGCGGGTGCTGGCAGGGGGCAGCAGGCGGCTGGCGCGGGCACCTCGGGGGCGCAGGCTGCCGGCGGCGGCTTTGACGACGCGGATGCCTGGAACGACAGCAGCAGCTTCCTGGGCGGGGCCGCAGGCGCAGGCAGCCGGGGCGCGGCGGCAAACGCCAGGGGGGTCCAGGGCGGGGCTGCCGCCGCCGGCGCGTTCAGCCAGCCGCCGCCGCGGAACCCCCCGCCGCCAAGGCTCGAGGACCCCTGGGCGGCAGGCGCAGGAGATGAGGATGCATGGGACGGCGTGCCGGAGGCGCATGAGCCACATGAGGCCGAGCTCGGGAATCAGGCCGGCGGTAGCGGTCGCCAGGCGCCACGGGATGACCTGGGCGGCATGGAGCAGCCCTTCGTCCGGGCGCTGTTCAAGCAGCAGCAGCGGCCGCAGCCCGGCGCCAACGCCCGGCAGGCGGGCGCCAAAGCGGCGGCGGGGGCCAAGGGCAAGGCGGCGGAGCCGGCGGGTCCGTCGCCGGCGGAGTTGGAGCGGGCACAGGTGTGTGAGGGCAGGCATTGCATGGGGCTGGATGGTTACGGACCAAACTGCTGTCCGTGCCTCAAGCTTGGGCGCTCTCATCCGGTGCATCAAATGGACCGCCCCGTTCCTGCCATCCTACAACCGCTCCCGCCTGTGTCTGTCCGCCTTCGCTCACTGCCGGAACAGGCGCTGGAGGAGCAGCTGACATCCGTGGCGGCGGAGCGGGCGGCGCTGGTGCGGCTGCGCACGGAGCTGGAGAAGGCGGCCAACAGGCTGGAGCAGGAGCGCAACACCTGGGAGAAGACACGGGTGAGCCCGGGGGCAAGGGAAGGGGCGTACGGCCGGCCGAGCAGGCTCCAAGAGAACGCGCCCCAAAACAGCATGCATCGTACCATGCATCGTACCTGTGCGTGCCCTGTGCGTGCTGTCCTGAGCTGCCGCGCCTGCTGTCCTGAGCTGCCGCGCCTGCTGTCCTGAGCTGCAGGCCGAGGAGCAGGCGCGCTGGGACGCGCACCGCGAGGCGGAGGAGGGCCGGCTGCGGCGCGACCGGCGGGTGCTGGAGAAGCAGAGCAAGGCGCTGCTCAAGCTGCCCAACAAGAAGGAGCGCAGCGCCATGGAGGGTGAGGCGAGAGAGGGCGGGAGGGCGCGGGAGCGCGTGGGTGGGTGTCGTGACCGCGGCCGTGGCGTCAGCGGGCTGGGCAGCAGGGCCCGGGGCGCGATACGTCGGTGCAGTACGGCGGCACCGGCGCCTCGTGGTCTTGATCCACACATGTGCAATGTCCCTCCTTTATCATCATGGCCTGACATCGGGTGCTGTGGACGACGTTGGACGATAAGTCTTAGATGCAGTTGAGCACATGCCACCGTTCGTGTTGCGCCCGTCACCTGTTTCCGGCAGCTGCGGAGGCGGCGCTGGAGGCGGAGCGGCGCGAGGGCCGCGCGCGCGAGGCCCGCCACAAGCTGACTGTGGAACGGCTGCGGCGGCAGCTGGTGGAGGTGCAGGAGCGCAACCACGAGCTGCGCGAGGAGGTGCGCTGGCACGAGGCGGCGCAGATGGAGCGCGGCTGGCCGGGTGGCGCAGGCGCGGCGGGCGCTGGGGCAGGCAACGCGGCGGCGGGCAAAGGCGCGAAGGCGGGGAAGGCGGCGCCCGCGGCGCGGCCCTGCCGCGCATTCGCGACGCAGACGGAGCCGCTGCCGTTCCTGCCGCCGCTGGCGGATGCGGCGGCGGCGCCGCCGCCCTATGGCGGCAGCGGCGCACGCGATGCAGATGAACATTACGTCCATGCTGCTGAGGCCAGCCAGTATGCGGCTGCAGGCAGGAGCAGCGGCAACACGGGTGCGCCTCGGCGGCCCGGGACAGCAGGTGCTGGCACCGCGGCTCGCGCTGACAGCGCCAACGCGCTGGGCGCGCGGCTCCGGCCGGTCCAACAACAGCCGCCCAGCCAGCAGGGCTCTGCGCAGGCGCCCACAGGGCCGGGCCCAGCGCGCGCCTACCCCCAACAACAACAGCAGCAGCAGCAGTCGTGGCGTGTGGAGTGCGAGGGGGGGCTACTGCGCAAGAGCGCTGGCGCGGCCTCGGTCTCCGTGTCGCCCCACCTCGGTGACGGCGATTACGATGACGACGGTTACGACGACGGTTACGGCTACCGCGACAGCGAGGGCGCTGAGCTCGAGTACGTGGCTGCGGAAGACGACGAGGATGAGCTGGCGTTTGCGGCCACCGAGGCGGTGGCGGCTGAGGGCTACGGTGTGGGAGGTGGTGCTGCTGCTACTGCCGCGCACAGCTACGGACGGTCGCAAGGCCACCGGGGCCAGCAGCAGCAGCAGCAGGAGCAGCAGCCAGGGCAGCGCAGGGCCTCGTGGGGACAGGGCAGGCAGGGGGAGGACGGCATGGGCCCGGATGACCAGGACCATGAGTACTGCTATGACGCGGACGGCGACGGGGCGTACGGCGAGGGGTACGGCGTGCAGCCGCCAGCGCCGGGCGCGCGGGGTGGCCAGCAGCAGGCGGCGCTGGGGCCTCGCGGCCACGCAGCAGCGGTGGGCGGCCGCGGCCCGCAGCGGCGCGGCGACGCGGCGTTCGGCAACCAGGTGGGTGCGTGCGTGTCCAGCCGGCGTGGTGCGGTAACGGCACCTGGTGCGGGTGTGGCTGACTGTTGCAGCCACTGCACATGCGGGCAGAGAAGGCGGTCAATATAACGGAGGAATTGCCGTCGCCACTGCACGCAGGAGTTGGTCGGCGACGGCGGCGGCGGCTTCGAGGGCGAGTACGACCACGAGTACGACCAGCAAGCAGCCGAGGACCCGGCGGCGGCGGCTGAGGAGGAGGCCATGGAGGGGCTGGGCTCGGAGGAGCTGGCGGCGCTGGCGTGGCGGCAGCACCAGCAGTTCATGGCGCGCATGGGCCTGCCGCCCGGGAGCATCGCCACGCAGCCGCTGTACGGCCCGGGCGCGAGGCCGGGGCGGCAGGCCGGTGCACGCCCGCAGGAAGCCGCAGCGGGCGGGGCGGGGCCTGGAGCTGGCCCGGGGCTGGGCGGCAGGCGCCCAGCCGCGGCAGCGGCTGGCACGGGCCAGGGGCAGCGGGTGGGACAGGCGCAGCAGCCGGGCCGGGACCGTGAGGACGCGGCGAGTGAGCAGGCGCCGGGGCCCAGCGGGCGGGCGCCGCAGCACCAGCAGGTGGCTGCGGGCGGCCGGGGGCCCGCGGGTGCCCAGCACGGCTTGCAGGCAGCTGGTGACGGCTCGGCGCGGGCCGGCGCAACGGCTGGAGGGCTGCGTTCCAGCAGCGGTGCGCCGTTGCAGGCACAGCAGCAGCAGCGTGGCGGGGGTGCGACGGCGAGGCCTGCGGTCGCAGCGGCGGGGCCGATGCAGCAGCAGCCTGCCCACGGCTCGCAGGGCCCCGGCGGCAAGCCCGCGCAACAGCAGCACCCATACCAGCAGCACCCATACCAGCAGCAGCAGCAGCAGCAGATGCCTGGTGGCGGGGACCGCGGCCTGGAAGGCGGCGAGTCCATGTCCGAGCTGAACGGCGTCAGTCAAACGCTGGCGGCGCTGCGTCGGGAGCGGCAAATCGAGGCAACGGCGGCAGCCGCTGCGGCCACAACGGCGGCGGTTGCTGCGGACCGCGGCGGCTGGGACGCCGGCGTGAGCGGCACGTCCTCGAATCATGCCGGCGCAGCGAGCAGGGGCCCGGCGGCGTCGCGGCAGGGCGGTGGACCCCGAGCAGCAGGGCACTCTATGGCTTGGCCGGGGGATGGCGAGCTGGACGGCAGGGCGGCCGGGGTCCGAGGCGGTGCCGCACCTGCGGCAGCTGGGGGCTCCGGGGCCCGGCGGATGGAACACTCGGCGGCGGGCGCGGCGGCGGTGGCGGGCGCGGTGGCCAACCAGCAACTGCACGGCGGGGGCGGCAGGGCCGCGGCGCCTGCCAATGCGGCGGTCGGCGGCCTGGCGGGCGTGCTGGTCCGGGAGGTGCGGCACGGCGACGGCAAGCTGGAGCGGGTGTACAGCTCGGGCGCCCGGCTGGTGCTGTTCGCCAACGGCACCCGCAAGGTGCGTGCAGGATACGGTAGCTTTGCCAGGGTTCGGGATGACTGGGGCTGGGTGAGACGAAGTGTGCGACTGGCAGTGGAGTTGGCTGCCTCGGCTGTGATTGCAAAGTGCCCGTGGCGCGCAAGCCATGCGCGGCGCCATTGCACGCCCCACCCCAAACTCCGTCCCCTTCCCTATTATTGTGTCGAGCGCTCGTGCCACGTGGCCATCTCAATCTGTCCCATTCTCTTCAAGTTGTGTTGCCCCCGCGCCCCTCGCAACACGTGGCGCCGCTGTGCAGGTGGCCACGGCCGACGGCAGCACGCGCGTGTACTTCACCAACGGCGACATCAAGTGGACGAGCCCGCACCTGCCGCCCGCCGCCGACGACGACGACCTCGGGCGCTCTAGCGGCGGTGGCGGCGGCGGCAGCGCCGCCGGGGTGGTGCACTACTACTACTCGGAGGTGGGCACGTGGCACAGCACGTACGGCGGCGAGGGCGGCGTAGAGGTGTTCTACTTCCCCAGCGGCCAGGTGGAGGCGCACCACCCGGGCCGCGGCAAGGAGATCGCCTTCCCGGACGGCGTGCTGCGCGTGGTCACGGCGGGCGGGTGAGCGGGCTGCGGGGGTGGGGTGGGTTGTGAATAGCAGCCCAAGGGGCTGGGGACGAGGGGGAGGAGGGGGAGGAGGGGTGGAGGGGCTCGCTGTGGTCGAACGGGTGCGTAACGCGTAAGAACCTACCTATCGGAGGGGGATAACTGTTGCTTTAAGAGGGGGAGCCGTGGGAGTGGGAGTCAGGGGTACTCGTCGGGGCGGCGGCGTCTGGCGGTGGCGCGGCAGCGCCTGTCGCGCTGCACGCTATTGGGACTGGGGACTGGGAGCGGCCCCGGTGCGACATTTGAAGCGAGGCCGCCGGCTCACGCCGCAACTTGGGCTGTGTGCCTGTGTCTCTTGTGCTGCCCGCAGGGACGAGATTGATGTGACGCCGCAGCAGCTGTCGTGGGCCATCCAGCAGCCGCAGCCCGACGTGGCGGCGCTGGGTGACGACCAGCTGTGACTTGGCCCGTGATGGGGATCCGTGGGGCGTGAGAGCACGGGCGAGGATGGTTAGTTAGACACGAGCGGAGGTACCGGCAGTGGCCGTGGCCCTGGTGGCCTTCGCAGTGGCTGCGCCCGAAGGAGCTGCGTGATGGTTGACGGCGCATGGCAAGTGACGAAGTGGCTTCCCAAACACCAAGACCAAAGTGTATCCGTTGTGACCAGCGGTGTGGTGTGTGAAGGGGGCAGTGAGCACGCGTGGCAGTGGTGCAGCACCCGACCGAGGCTGGTGCAGCACCCCATTGTAGACGTTGTCATTCGTGCGCATGCCGCTGAGTGGGGGACAGCGCTTTCCCCTGGGCTGGAGATGGTCCTTCATCCAGTGTGCCATCCAGTGGGCCATCCAGCAGCCGCAGCCCGACGTGGCGGCGCTGGGTGACGACCAGCTGTGACTTGGCCCGTGATGGGGATCCGTGGGGCGTGAGAGCACGGGCGAGGATGGTTAGTTAGACACGAGCGGAGGTACCGGCAGTGGCCGTGGCCCTGGTGGCCTTCGCAGTGGCTGCGCCCGAAGGAGCTGCGTGATGGTTGACGGCGCATGGCAAGTGACGAAGTGGCTTCCCAAACACCAAGACCAAAGTGTATCCGTTGTGACCAGCGGTGTGGTGTGTGAAGGGGGCAGTGAGCACGCGTGGCAGTGGTGCAGCACCCGACCGAGGCTGGTGCAGCACCCCGTTGTAGACGTTGTCATTCGTGCGCATGCCGCTGAGTGGGGGACAGCGCTTTCCCCTGGGCTGGAGATGGTCCTTCATCGGACTATGGCCCCGGACTATGGCCCTCCGTGCGGTGCTGCAGCTACTCGTTACTGTATCCTTGGACATCCACCTGCTGAGCTAACACGTTGACGAGAGCAGCGTCTTTCGATGCCATGTCCAGTTGTCGACAGCAGCCGCATACAGTTAAGCTCGGGGCCCAAGCCCCGTCGCTCCTAAGCATTGACGGCTCTCGACTGTACAAGCATGCCGGGCGGGTACGACTGAGACGCGGGGGGGCTGGATCTGGAGACATTGCTTAATTCCTCTCCATTACAGTGCGTGGAATTGTCGTGGGCGTACTGGTAATAGTTTCCGCATTCCAGTCCACCGCCAGATGAATGCATGTGCATGTATGCCATTGCAGCCATCCCACAGACACAGGCAACACCGAGGGCGCACCGCGCGCAACTCACCCCACGAGTGTGTTTTGGGGGTCACTCATTTCCGCAGACCGCTCCTCTCTTCCAGCCTCTCGCCTCCGTCGCCTGTGCCTGCCTGTCGCCGCGCCCTCATTGGCCATGCTTTCTCTCTACTATGCATCTTTAGCAGTGTAGCCATCGGTCTAACCTTGAGCCGATACCTTGGTCCATACCTGTCGTCATCCAGCGCATGTGAGCGCCCTGCTATCGGGCCTATGCTCCTCAGACCAGACAACACAAGGTACGTGAGACCCTCCTCAGTATCGTCCCGCTGCGGGTACACCGCCCCCCTCCACCTTTGCACCAGAAGATAGACTGCCTTGCCTTCTCAGCTTCTCCGCCCCCCTTCCGTGTCCATTCGAAACAAGCTTTTGCCGCTGCCTGCACACCCGCTCCTGCACGCCCTGTATCACCAGGGAGCCGCCAGCCCGACTCCAGCGGCTGTTGCGGCTTCCCTTCGCGCGCCGCGAGCAAGCGATGCGTTCTTAATTATACCAACGGCATGCAGACACCGTGACTGCCTCTCTTTCTAGGACGTATATATCAATGCACGACGCAGAGACTTCCGCAGCCTGATCTCCAAGCGTTGGACCCCGCCGTACGTGCATGCGCCATGCTGGTTCTCGGCCTTTGTACCCACGCTCTACCCGCGTGGCGGGCGCAAGCGCGTGCGGCCGGCAAAAGGAATCTCCGAGAGTCTGTGTATGCGTCGCCGTCCCCGGCAGTCACCCTGCGTAAACACCTTCAGCGTACTACAACATTCACCCTCTTTGCTGGGCGGGCCACAGGCCACGCGTCCCACTTGGGCGCAACTAGCTTTCACAGTCTCCAGCAGCAATCACACGCACGTGCAAATCAACAAAAGAAATGCCAGCACACAAACATGTAGAGGACTTGGCCTTGGATTGATGGCGCCAAGGCATGCCAGCAGAAGCTACAGCCAAGGGCCAAGGGCATCTGTACAACGCGGATGCAGATCCTTTCGCTCTCGTTTGTGTTCCCCTTGACCTCCAACACGCGCCGCGCAGTTCTTATCCCTCCAGAGCGCTCAAGCGGCGGCGAGCATGGCTTTCCTGGTACCCAGTCCTGCTCGTCTATCGGTACCTCTCGTCTCCACGATCGCTTTGACCCACGACTGCCAAAATTGCTGACACTATCACACCACAAGCGTCACCGCTGCCCTCCTCTCGAGCGCTCATAACTCTTTCCCACCTTGATGCAAATTCCGGCGCGAACCCGCACAGAACCTCCTAGGTGCCGCTGGCGACGCGACCCAACTTCCACCTCGGGGTTTGTTGCGCTTGCATACTGAGGGCGCGCACTGCAACTCCCAGCATGCCAGAACAGACCCCTAATATTGGGAAGCAAGGCCACACATGCACCTGCCGCGCACCCACGCAGCTGGCTGGGCCGACGCAGCGCCACAGCACGAGCTCACAAGCTGATAGTGAGCTTCGGGCACCCGCATCAGCCTGCCCCTCGCCACCGGTCCCGCCAATGCCTGGCATGGCGGGGCTCCGGCCTCTGGCACCACACTCCACACATCACGATATGTCTCATTATTCCAGCAATAATACACACACCGCCGACATGCTCTCAAACCTTGTAACATCCTTGGACCGCACCTGCCGGCGCAGCCAAGGGTATAAAACAACAGCAGGCCAAGACAGGCCGCATCGACAAAAGCTATGCCGGGCATTCACAGCGCAGTAGCGCTGCAGGCGCTCCATGCGGCGCGCCACCACACCACACCTAGGCCCACACCTGGCTACACAGCATCTGCTGCAAGCCAGGCCGGGCCTTACAACTGATGGTGGCGCTTGCGAGGCGGAAGGCTGACTGGCGTGTCGGCGTTGGTGGCCGCAGCGCCGTCGCTGGCGCCGCGGCCTAGGGCCACGTCGCTCGAGCGCTTGGCGTCGGGTCGCGCAGCCGCGGCGGCCTTGGCCTGGGACACCTGGGGCGGCGGCGGCGGCAGCTCCGCCACAGTCACCGCCACAACGCGCGTTGGCACGGAGCGCGGCAGCACCGGCACTGGCAGCGGCAGCGCTGGCGGCGGCGGCGAGCCGGCAGCCGCCGTGTACTGCGCCGGCAGGCGGACCGGGTCTAGTCCACCCGCCACCGCGTTGCGCAACACCTCCAGCGTCGTGGATCCAGACGGCAAGTCGCCCAGCGCCACCGCCGATGCCACCGCCGCGGTCATGTCCACGTCTCCAGCCGCCACTGCGGCGGCGCAGGCGGCCGGGGCCTTGCTTGCGGAGCTGTCGACCAGCAGCACCGCGCGGCGGCGCCGGTCCGACGGCGCGGCGGCGGCCGCCGCCGACGCGAGGTCGGCGGGGCTGGCCGCACCCAGGCGCGTCGGCGAGATGCCGCGAGGGGCCAGCAGCAACGCGGCGGCCGCGGCGCTGCTGATAGACTTCTTGCTCGGCAGCGCCTGCTGCTGCTGCTCGGACTCCTGCTGCGCAGCCGCGGCCAGCGCCAGTAGGGACGCGGGCGCGGCCTCAGGCGCTGCCATCGGCAGCGGAGGCAGGGAGGTCGACCCCGAGCCGCCGCGGCCGCCGCGAGGCGGCAGCCGGTCAACTGCGGCGCCGCCGGCGCGCGGCTCCATTGCCGCCACCGCGGCGGCCGCCTGCTGCAGCAGCGCCATCTCCGCAGCGCTGGCGGCGGCGAGGTCACCGCCGCCGGCGGCGGCCGCCATCGCCGCCACCGCGGCGGCGACGTCAAAGCCCTCCACGGGGACGCGCGCGTCGCTGCGAGCCGACTTGGCCAGCGACAACAGCTGCGCCATGGACGAGGCCGCGCTGGCGGCGCCCGCCGAAGCCACTGCGGCGGCGGCGGCGGAGCCGGAGCCGGCCACGGCCGCCGAGGCGGTCGCGGTGGCCACGAGCGTCTGCTGCTGCTGGTGCGCGGCGCCGAGCAGGCCCTGCTGGATGGCGCTGGCTGCGGCGGAGGCGGTGGCGAAGAAGGGCTGCGCGCCCGCCGTCGCCGTGTGCATGGCCTGCTGCGCGAAGCTGGGCGCCAAGCCCGCGCCCGGCGCCGCCTGGTATGGCACCAGCGACGCCTGCGCCTGCAGCTGCGCGAGCAGCACCTGCACCTTGCTGACCTCCAGCACCGCCGCCGCGGCGGCGACGCCAGCGACGGAGCCGCCGCTGCTGCCGCCCGCGCCGCCGTTGCCGCCGCTACCGCCGCCGCCGCCGTGCGTGGCGCCGGCGCCGTCGTTGCTGCCGCCGGTGCCGGCGGCTGCGGCCGCGTTGGCGCCGACCACGTTGCCACTGGCACCAGTGTTGCCGTTGCCACCACGCGAGGTGGAGGGCGCGGGGACAGAGAAAGCAGATCCGGCGATCTGGCCGATTGGCCGGTCGGGCGCCGAAGCGAGGAGGCCTAGCGCCAGGGCGCCGTCCGCCGGGCGGCGGAAACCGCCGGCGCCGCTGCCCAGGCTGCCGCTGCGGCCGTCACCGCTGCCACCGTTGGTGTTGGTGGTCTTGCCGCCGCTACCGCTGGCCCCTGCGGCCAGGCCACCGCCGGCCTTGCCACTGGCGCTGGGGCCGCTGCCGCCGGCGCTGCGGCTGCCGTCGGGCGGCCCGCTGGCGCCGACCTTGCCGCCCGCGCCGCCGCTGCCCGAACCACCGTTAGCATCACCGTCGGCAGCGGCGCCGTTGCCGTTACCGTTGCGACCGTTGTTCTCGTCCTCTTGCACTACCGACGGCGGCCGGACGCCGATGCCGGAGGCGCCGTTGCCCTCGCGGTCCTGGGTCTCGTGGTGGGAGGGGTAGCGGCCTGCGTCGTAGGCTGGCATGCGCTGCAGGCCGTGCAGGTGCGGGTGCAGGTGGTGGTGGTGGCTCATGCCGTTGGCTGCAACATTGAGGGGGAGGGGCACAAGGAAAGGTGTGAGGCGGTGGGATCAACGAGCCCAAGGCAATGGACAGGGCTGGGCTGGGTGGGGCCGGGAGCGAAGCTACTGTGTGCTGCATCTATGTACAGCGAATTGAAGGCATTCACACTTGCTTCTGCACTTTCTGCACATGACAGCAAGTATGTGCAGCAAAAGCTAACAGGTAGTAGCGGACTGGCACCCCAGGAGCCACTCACCACTGCTATAGCCGTTGCCATTGCCGTTGCCGGTGGGGTTGTTGGAGTCCTTGAGGCTGTGGCCGTTGCCGTTGCCGCCACTGCCTCCCGCACCACCGCTGCCGCCACTGTGGCCATTGCCGCCACTGTGGCCGTTGCCGCCGCTGTGGCCGTTGCCAGAGCTTCCGTTGTTTCCGTTGCCCTGCAGCGTCGATCAAACGGTTGTAGAAGACCCAGTCAGTCACTGCATCCTGAGCACCAATGCTCGAAGCTCCAAACAGGTAAGTCGCAATCAACATCAGGTAGCCAAGGTAGCCGGCGCGGCTTGCTCTTGCCTGCGAGCCGTTTCCTTGCGAGCCGCTTCCGTTGCCGTTGCCGTTCGACCCGTTTCCGGAGCTCCCGTTTCCGTTTCCGTTGTTGTGGTTTGTTGGGTTGGAGCCTTGTGCCTCCCTGCAGCCAGAGCGCACACACAGAAGACACACCACAGGATGAGGCGGCGTCAGAAACGTAGGCGTCAAAATCAACACCACCGCACAAACGAGTCTTGCCCAAGATGTAAACAAAAGAACAGCCCAACCCATCAAAGAGCGAGTGCTCACCGGATCTCGGTGTTGGGCGGCTGCTGGCTGTCGCTGCCGTTCGTGTCGTCGCTGCTGGCGACGTGGCGGCCGCCGGCGTCGCGCTTCAGCCCGCCGTGCTCCTGGATCGAGGGCGACGGCGGCACGTGGTGGTGCGAGCTGTGCGGGTGCGCCAGCAGGTCTCGGTGGTGGTGGCCGCTGCGCACGTGGCCGGACACGTCGCTGTAGCGCCGCGGCGAGGCGTCGCGGGCGGAGCTCTGTCGGGGCAGGAGAGAGGGGAGGGCGGGAGTGAGCCAACGAGAGCGGGCGTGCGGAAGCGGGAGCTGGTCAGGGCGATTGCTGCAGATGCGGATGGATAAAGCATGAGTGAAGTCAGCTCGCTTGCCTTCTTGTGTTGGTCTCGCGCCTCCGTATGTGCGTGCGCCTTGGCGCCGGCGCTGGCCTTGGCGCGCACGCCGCCGCCGCTGCCGGTGGTGCGCGTGCCGCCGTGGCTGTGGGACTTGTGCGTGATGGGTCCCAGGCCCAGGCCCACACCGCCGTGGCCGTCGCGGGGCGGGTGGCCCGCTGCCGCGCCTGTTAAAAAGGGGAGGCAGCGCGCGCAGGCGAGGGGGGGCGTGTCAGCGACTTGGGGTTTCCTAGCGGCCGGGAAGAGGCGCTGCATGCTGGAACCAGCATCTGAGTGGCTCAAAGTGCCACAGCAGGACCACCGCGAGAACACGCGGACATGATTTGCACAGACTACACTCGCGACGCACGCAACACAGACGTACACACTCTCTGATTCGCATGCAGGGCAAGCTGGCTGGCGCGCGTGCAGCTGGAGGGCTTTCGGTATTTCGCGTGACCCGGCGCGTGAGCTGCTGTTGCGTGAGCATGCAGCCTTGACGTTGCGCGGTATGCACCCCGCCCCGAGTTAGATGAGAAGGGTGTTAAACGGTTCGCGAAAGCAGTGACCAGGTGGCCGACAAGCAGCCAACGAACTCCCAAATTGTGCGGTTGCTGGCGGGCACCAGCCACATCCACATCCAGCCGTTGCGCGGGCCTGCTCGCTCGCTCTCGGCCAACGCACGCCGTCCATGCTCGCGCGGAATCCCGCAACGCGCTGAGACGCACTCCAACTTCGACTTGTGCGCGACCGACCGACATCGACGCACGGCGACAAACTTGATGCCTGCCTCGTCGCTCACCTAGCATGTGCCAGTACTTGGACGTGGCCATTGCGCCGCCGGCCGCCATCTGCTGCTCGAGCTCTGTGCCGGGGCCGAGCTTGGCCCACTGCGAGGACGGCAGCGAACAGAAAAAAGAGAGGAGCGCAGGCTCAGTGCCATAGCAGGCGGGGCAGGCAGGGCGTGGACGCGGGCGCTAGCAGCCGTAACTAGAGGATGACGGCACACACCGCGAAGACCACGCAGGTAAGAGCGCTACACAGGTGGAGTAAAGGAGACAAGAGTGAACGACAAACAACAGCACGTTGCGGTGGCTTGGTAGGTAACCCATGGACACGCCCAACCACACGCACGCGCCCTCACCTGGCCGTCGTCGGTGAGGTTGCTCTGCGCGCCCTGGCCCACATCCTCGACACACGCGTCCTGCCCCGTCTCCTCCGCGCCGTCGGGGCCCTCATCGCCCGCAACCGCGCCGCCGCCGGCGCCCTGCTCGCCCTCGCGCTCCGTCACCACCGAGTTGCCGTCACTGCCGCGCGACTCTTGGCCGCCGGCGACGCCCATCATGTGGCCGAGGCGGCCCATCAGGTCTTCGCCGAGCATGGATGCCGGGTTCTCGGCGTCGGTGGTGGTGGCGGTGGCCTCGGCGAGCGTCTGGGCAGGGGAGGAGGAAAGGCGGATCCGGGAGGGCACAGCGGCGGAGGCGGAGGTCAGAGCCATGGAAAGGTGAGGCGCAGGTCAAGGGAGCGTGTGTGGGGGTGGTGAGGTAGCGCGGCAGCAGGCGCAGCGGGTTGCAGGTGGCGGGGTTGGGAGGGGGGGCGGTGAGTTTGTGTGTGTGTGTGGGGGGGGTCCTTTAGGGGAGGCCTCACCTCGGGGTGGCCGCGCTCTGCGCCGTGGTGGTGGTGGTGATGGTGGTGGTGGTGCAGGTGGTGGTGGCGGTCGTAGTTGGCGGGCGCAGGCCACAGCAGCGCGCCCAGGTCCCAGTTGGGCCGCCCGGCCGCGCCGGTGGTGCTGCCGGTCGCACCGGCAGCCAAGCTGCCAGTGCCGCCGTTGGCAGCGGCGCCGACACCGGTGCCGCCGGCGCTGAGGCCGCCGGCGGCCACGCTGCCGTTTGCGTGTGGCTGAGCGTGGGCGTGCGCGCTGGTGCCGCTGGTGCCGCCGGTGCCACCGGTGGCGCCTCCAGCCCAGGACATGGTCTGCGCATGGCGTAGCGTGGCATCGCGGGGAGCGCGGCGCGTTTGGATTAGCCGAGAAGAAACAAAAAACGACAGGCCACAGCGCAGGTGTGCCTCCCATGCGATACCCCAAATTTGCAAGCACCAACATGCATGGGGCCTGGCCTCGCAGCACTTCATGCGTCCGCCTCACCTCAAGCGCCGGGTTCTGCAGCGTGATCTGCGCCAGCAGCGACGGCGGCAACCCGAAGAACGGGAATCCCTGCGGCGGGTGCGCCTGCAGGTGCGCCTGCACCTGCTGTCCAGCGGCAGCCACGACGGCTGCAGCCGCGGCGGCGGCAGCTGCCGACGCCGCAGCTGCTACAGCCGCCACGGTCGCCTCCGACACCTCCGAGTACTGCGCGGACGGCAGCGACCGCTCCAGCAGTAGCTGCTGCTGCTGGTGCTGCTGCTGCTTGACCACGGCCGCGGCCGCCGCAGCGGCTGCTACAGCCGGCGCCAGGGCCGGCGGCTGCGGCTGGCCCAGTCCGAGCGGCAGCTGCAGCTGCAGCTGCTGCAGCGAGGCCGTGGGCGGTTGCACCGGCATGGCCGAGGAGCGCGGCGGCACGGGCAGCGACAGTTTGGACTGCTGCTGCTGCTGCGCCAGGCCGGTGCCTTGGCTGGCTGTAGCGGTTGCGGTGGCTGTAGCTGTGCCGGCGGTGCCGGCTGTGACGGCGGCGCCATTGATGCCGCTCACGTCGCCGGCGCCGCTGCCGCTGTGGTCCGCCAAGAGCGGCTCCTTGCGGGGGTACGGCCGGGAGGGCTTGCGCTTCGGCCGCGGCGGCGGGATCCGGATGCCCTGGCCTGCAGTGGCAGAAGCATGCGTGGGGAAGTGAGGATCTGCGGGACACCGTGTGCTGTGTGTGATCGGTGCCGAGGCAAACCGGCTCCTGTTGGCCTGGGTGCAAGTGTGGGGGATGGTGGCAATGGCGGTACGCGTGGAGATCCCCATGATGCTTACCATCCTCCGTGGACCCCGTGTCCTTGTTGCGTTCTAGCTTGTTGATAAACTTTTGAGCATGGCTCCGGATCTGGACCGCAGTCTTGGTGCTGACGTGCTCTGCGGTATACCGCAGCGCGCAGGAACAAGCCAGGGCGAGTGTGTCAGCGGCGCTGCGCCTCGGGCCCCACCGTAGTGTGACGACCCGTCGCCCCGACCTTGTCGCGACGAACTTAACCCCGCCCCATTGGTAAGTTGCTCGTTGTTATTAAACTTCCCCGAGCACCTCCGAGCGTATTCTTTTGCTCGCCCGGGCTGTAACACGGATGTGTTACCTTCAATTTTGCGCCAGGCGCGGCCATACAGCTTCAACGCCTCGAGGAACCGCGCATGCTCCTCGTCCGTCCAACGCTCGCGCTGCTTGGTAATTATGTAGGGCTTGCGAGCCTGCGGTCAAGCGGCCCGGAAATGGAACTGTAAGCTCGCGCGCCGAGCCCAGGAGCGCGCCCACGAGGACCGGACCTAGTAAAGCCCATATATCCTTCGCTGTGTATCCCTTTAAAGCGCCGGGCGCTGGCTCGCGGACCGCCCCGAAGCAGGCCCAAACTGGCTCGACGATTGCAGCCCAACGGACGCGTCTCCTGCCGCGCCGGAAGGCATACTAGCGCTGCTTGCGCCCACAGGCAGCTGCTGGAGCTCTCACCTTGACCTTGGGTGCAGATTCCTGGTCAGCCTGCTGGCTGAGTCCAGCGGAGGGCCCCGCCGACGACGGCTGCGAGGGCAGCGCCGCGGGGCCGGACTTGGGGCTTTTAGCCTCCTTCATGAGCCGCAAGACGCATAGCGCCCAGCATGTATGGGTTCAAAACTAATTTCCCTCAGCGCGTTCGGCGCTTTTGTTGTTGTGAGCGAAGAACTGGTCTTTGGTCTTTCAGGTATGGCCGTTGGCAAGTGTCTACGCCGAGTCCGGGCTCGAGGGGGTGCGTCCATGGTCGCAAACGCCATTGGAGCGAAACAAGTTGTGGCCCCGAGGGATGGCGAGAAAATCTTGTACGCAATATGGTGCCCGCTCGGAGGGCAGAGCTCCCTTGCTGGGCCTCCTTCCTGCCTGAGCTTAGCGGCTATGAGTATGAATTTAATAACTATATTGTTAACTGTGCTCAAGCCCGGGCAATGCTGCAGGAGAGCCCTCCCAAATCCGATCGATTCATTGCGGGTGGACGAGCAGCAGGAAATCTGAACGCCCAGCGTGCGTTGTGACGCCAGGCAAGTTCCTATGCGCTTAAAATATTAATTAAAAGCAAATGCTGGCTTCAGTTTTCAAGCCGGCTCGCTCCCGGGGAAACCAGCGTCGGCCAGCCCGGGTCCGCGCCAGCCCTCGTTCCTGCGCAGCTGTCTTGTCAAACGGGTACATTCAGTGACCAGCTTTTGCATGGAATAACAATGGTAAATTATTCTGTGCGGGGTCTGATCTGTTTGCCGCGTGTGTGTTTTACCCGACGAGACCCCCCCTTCCCTATAATGGCGCCGGTACTTCTTCGCAGCCATTCGCCGGTGGGTCCCGTATGTGCCTCCTCCCAGCACTGATTTTCCGCCTCCCGCCGCAGCTGCCTGGCTGCCTGGCTGCCTCCGGTAGGAGCGTGCCCATACGGTATACCGGATCACCGCCCCCCCGCCCGACTTATAAAAGTCGCCCCCCTCCGTGCATCGGTGGGTTCTCGACGCCATCACATGTTCGGTTCACAGTCCGCCTTCGCAATTCGCATCATGTCATATGTGGTAGAGGGCCGCACGATGCGTCTCCCCAGACGTGCTGGTAAATCTGGTCACGAAGGCGGCTGACCAGGGGCACCCCTGAGGCAGACCAGCTATGCGGTGCCCCAGCTGCATGCGAGCGTGGCGCTCACGGTTCACTCAGACCGTGCGTTCACAGATGCCGTACGCCGCTTGTCACTGCAGCACCGGCACGAGAGCCCTCCCGATTGGGTGGAACAGTGCATGCGCCGAACTGCCGAAGTTCCCCTGGAATGGCGGAAGGCTGAATCAATCCGATCCCCACGCTGCACATACCGTACACTCAGGCCATTCCGGATCACGCGCCGCTCTCCCCCACACGGCCACACGCCATGAGCATTTCAGCTTGATCGATGCGCCGACCAACGGCCTGCTCTCATGACCGTCACCACCACAAGTACTGACCCGGCTCTCTCATAGGCTCACACACGGGCTCACTAAGACGTGCCGTTCTCCTCCTCACGCTACTCACACCACCTGCCACCGCGCCCGCCGTGTCCATTCGACGCACATTTGCATGGCCGCATGCATGTCCCCGTCCCTGCAACTCAGCAAACCTCCCGCGCCAGCCACCGCCCCGCCCTCTCGCTCCTCACGTCTCTCTTGCTCCACCACTCGGTGATTTTGCCTGCCACCTCTTAACACGCCCCCCACACGCCCCCTCACGTCCCCAAGCCTCCTGATGCTCGCCTGGCGCTTCGGCCTCAAACACCGCCTCTCACATGAAGTCGTCCTCCATCTCCTCAACAGAGGCGTACTTGTCCTTCAGCTCCTTGTTGCTCACCATGAACTCGTCCTGCAAGGGGGTTACGGTACGCAACAACAACAGGAGACACAGGCGTTACGTAATTGAGACAACGCGCTCCGTCGAGGCAACGATGGCGCCAGGCAATGCAGTTCATTTGGGATCACCCATAGCGAATAGCCCCAAGTTGGGCTGCGCAACTAGAACCCCCGGCCCCCCGCCGCCCCGCACCTTCATGATGTGCTTGTAGCTCTTCATGTCCTCCTGCTTCTTGCGGTCCTCCTTGGCCGCCTTCTGCTCGGCCCGCGCCGCGCGCTCCTCCGCGCGCCGCTGTTGCCGCACCTGCACGGCCGCAGCAGCAAACCAGCCATGGCGCCGTGTCGCAAGTGCCTCCTCGCTGCGTCGACAAGTTCACACGGCCTGACACGGCTCGCACCCCCCTGCCCGTCCCCGCGCTCGCGCGGGCACGCCCACGCCCACGCCCACGCCCACGCCCACGCCCACGCCCACGCCCACGCCCACGCCCACGCCCACGCCCACGCCCACGCCCACGCCCACGCCCACGCCCACGCCCACGCCCACGCCCACGCCCACGCCCACGCCCCACGCCCACGCCCACGCCCACGCCCACGCCCACGCCCACGCCCATACGTCATGCGTGGCGTTGGAGTGCACCGTCCACTGGCTACCCCTGCGGAGCTACCCCTGCGGAGCTACCCCTGCGGAGCTACCGCCCGCCCGCCCGCCCGCCCACACCGCCCCGCCCTCTGAATTGCTGCTACGGCATTTGCCAGTCCCATGTCTAGTTAAGTTTGTAAAGCTTGGGGTGGTATTTCACAACCCACCCCGCCCACCCCGCCCGCCCCACCCGCACCCCATCCGCCCCACCTGCGACATGTACACCTCCTTGTCCGCCGCCAGGTCGGGGTGGCGCTCCTGCCGCGTCTTCTCCAGCCGGTTGATGATCTCATTGTTCTTGCGGTCCACCTTGACCTTGAGCACCGCCGCCTGGTCGTGGAAGCCCACCTGGCCCACCTCCATGCCCGCCGTCTTCTTCAGGTTGCTCCAGGGCGTGTAGACAATGGTCACGTTGTTGGTCTTGCAGCCTGCGGCGACAGGCCAGGGAGTATGTGTGTGGGAGGGTTGCCGGGATGGTACAAAGAAGTGGAGCAGTGTGGAAAGCTGGTGTAAGGGGCGCGCGTGTTGTCGAGGAGCTGGGGCAGTTGGCTGGCTGGCTGGCCGGCTGGCTGGCGCGTGTTAGGCAATGCCCGTTGGGACATCAATCCATGGATCCAACGCAACCCTGACCCAGCCTCTCGCCGCTGCGGCCGGCTGTTGCCCAATCCACGCGGAGATGACAGTACCACAACGCCGGTGTTGCGGTAGCGCACCCATGATGCATGCCGCCCGTCCCCAAACGCGGCCCCCTTCTCCCCCTCCCCTCCCCCTCCCTGTTCTCGCTCCCACCCGGACGGCCGCGCTGGCCGCCACGCACCCTGGATGGAGTTCTGCTTGACCAGCTGCGCGCAGTCCTCCAGCGCCTCGGCCGGGATGTCGCGCATGTCGCAGCCATCCGGCAGGCGCAGGTACACGTGCGCCGACGACATGTCGTCCACGTGAAACCTGTGGGGGTGCGGGTGGGGGTGGGGGTGGGGATGTGGATGTCAGCCCAAGCTAAACCATACTCCCAGACAGGGTGCGGCGTGCACCGGACGGCTGGCGTCGTCGGCACACATCCACGCATCAAACATGCTGCGTTGTGTTACGCTCCAGGATGAATCAGCAGCGCTGATTGGACCCGCAAGCATGGTTCAACCGTTTGGTGCTCTTTGCACATCCCCACGTGCTGTTGCCTGCGTCCCCACCCCGAGCGCCGCCACTCCCCCTTCCCCCCCAAACCCTCGCTCACCATAGATCGCACGGCAACCCGTGGGCAATAAGGTCTTCATTCTCGTACTGCACACACGGTGGGCAGCATGAAAGCACACATGACTGAATGACGTCCGGCGCAGGCAAGTGCGCTGTGTCGGGGGCTTTGCCGACACGACATAACCCTATGACTCCTTGAGCCCAAGCATACTCAACCACCCCTCTGAATACCTGCATGTGCCTAGCCACAGCGGCCTACAGCAGCCCGCTGCAGTGGCCGGTTGGCGCCCTGCTGAGCAGCCCGAACCGTCCAACCGCAACCCAGGAGGGCAGCAATAGGAACGGCCCTGGATTCAAAACACACGGCTACAAGCCAAATGCCGTTCACACGGTACCGTATCAGGCTTCGCAGGGTAGGGCTTCGAGGCCCCTTGCTGCCTCCACGGCTTCGGGCAGCCTGGCCCCACCCCCACCCCCACCCCACCCACCCGCCCCATGTTGCAACCCTCCCGCCTCGCCCTTGCGGCGCCGCCCACCTTGTCTTTCCCCATGTAAATCATAAAGTCTTCCGTGTTGGGCACATGACAGCGCGGGTAGAAGTAGAAGACCATTTCTCTGGCGTAGTAGTGGTGTTGAGCTACCGTGCGCACCGCGGCCAACCCCGGTCGTGGCTGTCGGCCCGCTTCGTGGCCCGAATCCGCCGAACGTGCCCAGTAACCAGATCAATCACGAGCTGATTTGAAGTCTGTGCAGGTGTGCTTGCAAGGGGGTTTGATGGCCGTGCGGGAGGCTGTTATCGGCCGGTCGGCGCCTCAGCTGGTGCGCGATGGTGCAGTCTATGACAGGAGTTTGATAGTGGGGACGGACTAGTATGCAGAGGGTGGATGTGTAAAGCGGCACCAATAAGATAGGCGTCAGGAAAATCGAAAGGCCAAAGGCCCCGATGCTGCCTGCGCAGATGAGCAGGTTTTGCTGCTCTTGGTCCAGCCTTCCCTTTTTATTGCTTTGTTGCTAGCTCGCGTTGTAAATGAATGATATGAACCAGCCATAAACAGGCATTGCACAGGCTTTCGCGTACGTGCGACAATGCGTTCGCTTTCTTGCAGTGCAGTAACCACTTCTAGTCCTTGTGACGACCATATCATTTGAGCTAAACTCAGTACTAGTGCGTCGCGGAGGCCTGCGGTGACGCTTCCGAGTGCCCGGACTGGGCTCTCCGATTAGTGACGTGAATGGCATCCACTGCCGAAGATGTAATAGACGAGGGAGCCCCAGAAGACGCGCTGGGAGAGCCAGGGTCACAGGACTCGGCCGTCGATGGCCTTGCGTCTGGCCTTGCGGACACCGGGTGAGGACACCGGCTCCAATGGCTGCACAAATTCTGGACTAAGCACGATAGCTACCTGTTGGCGTGTTCGGGACCTGGTAATGCCGGCATATCAGGCCCTGCCCGAATGAGTCGGGCATGTCTTCAACAGTTACCTCTTCCGCACCGCGCCCGGACGACTTCTGTTGGACGCGTTTGCCCCAAACGTCTGTCGCAGGTCGGAGGAAAACAAGGGCGCTCAGGATGCGGCTGCTTCAAGCAAGGTGGGTTCGCAGCACACGCGCAGGCACCCCCGGCAGCTCGGCGGAGCTGCGCCAAGCGAGGCGCCATTGTGCGCGTTAATCGATAACGGCTCGCCTTTGTGTGTGCAAAAAGGACAAAGATAAACAAAGATAACAAAGCTGCCGCTTGGAGGAGTAGCTGCCACCATGTCATGCCGTGCCCGAAGGCGCAGCCCCAAACCACCTGCACCCACACCCGCGATGCTAGCCCAAATTGACGACCCGGAATCAAGGGCGCATCAAGGGCTCAGTCACTGTCAACCAGGTCGATCACCTCCTTCTCCTGCTCAGCCAACTCCAGCAGCCTCTTGTTGGCAAAGGGGGCCAGCTCCTTCACCCTGCCCAGCGCCTTCCCCTCAATGGCTCTTCCGATCCCTCTCTGGAAAACCCACCCCTCAGCGCACTTGTACTGAGTAGCGCAAGCGGCGCACAACCTGAGCGGCTGGGGCTGTGTCCAAACGAGGCGACGTCTTCACACCTCCCCACCTCCCCACTGGCCCCCCTCCCCAAACCCACCACTCCTCACAGGTCAATGCAGCGGATGACAGCGATGATGACCTGGACAAGCTGCTTGCGGAGGATACGGTGGCGGGGGACGCCGGCGCCGGCGACGAGGACGACGTGGTGCCACCGTCCGACCAGACCCCGGCAGCGGCGTCAACAGCTGCGCCAGCAGCGCCAGCAGCAGCAACAGCAACAGCAGCTGCGGACGATGACGACGACGCGGAGTCGCTGGGGCTGAGCCGCTCCACGTCCATCGCGTCCGCGTCGGGCGCGCCCGCCGCCGGCGCCGTCGCGACGGCGGTGGCTCGGGTGGCGCCGCCCGTGCTTGGCTCGGCGGTGCAGCACGACTCAGCCAAATCGCTAGGCGGTAAGAGCATGGGCGCGCTCTCGCGCGCGCTCAGCGCCGCCTCCTCAGATGGCTTGGACGACCTGCCCGACAACCTGGACGCCATGGAGACGCGCGGCGCGTCGCACGGCGCGGGCGCCGGCAAGGGCCCGCGCACCAAGCCGCTGTTGGCGGGGCTGATGGAGAGCGAACAGGGCAAGGGCGCTATGGCGGCCATGCCCACCGACCTGCGGGATTGGTCGAACCTGAAGAGGCAGCAGCCCGGCGCGGCGATGGTGGCGCCGCCAGGGCGCCCGCCGCCAGGCGCGCGCGGCGGCCCGGGCGCCGGCAGCATGCGCGGGCCGGCGGGGGGCCACCTGGTGCCGCTGCCGGGAAAGCCGGGCGCGCCCGGCGCGGCGCCGGCGGGGCCGCCGCCGCCGGTGCATTCGGCTGCGCCGCCGCTGCTGAACTCGCGCACGGACGGCCCCAAGGCCAACCCGATGCACAACGCGCTCATGAACGGCAGCGCCGCCCGCCAGTCGCACGACCGGACCGCGCAGCAGCAGTACCAGCAGCCGCAACACCACCACCACCAGCCGCCGCTGCAGCACGGCAGCCACGCCAGCCTGGGCAGCGGCGGCTCCTTCGTGAGCCGCAAGAACAGCAACACCAGCGGCGGCATCCCCGCCGGCCGCCAGCGCTCGCTGAACTCGCACATCTCGCGCAAGGCGTCCATCTCAGAGCCGGGGCCGCTGGGGCCGCAGGTGGGCAGGGCCGGAGGGTGCCGGGTTGCGCGGCGGTGGCAGGGGAGCTGAGCGTCTGTAGAGACATGTGCTTGCGCTGTCAGTGCTCTTGTGCTGCTGTCGACACACTCCCAAGTGACGCCGCAACTGGTGTGTCCCCAAAACACAGGCGGAGTGGAAGCAGCTGCCGTCGCTGGCCCACGGCGCGCGGCTGCACCCGCACGACCTGCGCCAGCCCTCGAGCGGCAACATGCGCGGCTCCGTAGTGGCGGGCGCCTCCGTCTCCAAGTCCGTCGCCATCTCGGCGCCCGGCCTCGCAGACGACAAGCTGCCGGCGCTGCCGGCGCTCATGGGCGCGCGCGGCGCGCCGCCGCGCGCGGCGGAGCTGATGCGCAACGCCAGCCGTGGCGCGCGCGCCGACTCGTACCACACGAGCCACCAGTCGCTGCCGGGGCTGAACCGCGGCGGCCTGGCGCAGCAGGCCAGCCGCGCGCTGCGCATGCCGTCCAAGAAGAGCTTCAAGGGCGACCGGGACTTTTGAGAGGCCTTGCTTGCTTCGAGGGTTGAGGGAGTTGAGGAGACTGATGCGGCTCAGTCCTTGGTGGAGTGCAAGTCCTGGACTAGTGCAGGCGAACTGAGGCGCTGAGTCGGGTGTTGGACGGGTGGCGGACGGTGTACTGTTGCGCAGGCGGTCCTGGTGAGGAAGGCATTGGAACTTACAATCGGGATGCCAACTGGTGTCCTATAGCGTTGGCGGGTGCGCTCAGCTTCCGCGAGGGAAGAGAACCCGGCGTGTGTACCTTGGTTGGCTGTGCCGACGAACATCAAGAGTGGCTTGCTAGCGTGTATGTGCATGTCGGATGCAGGTAAAGCATCTGACAGTGGCGCCCGCGCTGATTTTCTGCCTGCAAGGCGCGGACTACGCGGCTCGTGACCTGCGTGTGATGCATAAGATAGTGGGTTGTTTGGAGTTGATCTGGTTGATGCATCGCGCTTCTGGGAGGGTTGACGGCGGCAACTGGAGCTGTGCGCGTGTGTGCGAGTGCTTCTCACGTTGCATAGCCGTAAATGAGTTTCGAACAACACTGCTCCGTGTGTGGCAGGGGTGTGACAGGCGGCACGCACGTGCGACTCGTGTTGCTGCCAGGGTGTTCGAGTGCGCATTTTGAACGTTCAGTATTGTTGCGGGAGCAGCCATACACCCACATTCTGATAAGACTGCCGCTCGATGTCAGGAAAGGTTGCGTGGTATCCTCTCCCGGTCGTGCTGCACCGAATTGTTGCCACATCACGGCTGGACGTTATGTTGTCTGTATAAGTTTGACAGCAGACGTATGACGCACGACTGAATGTTGCAAGGCGCAACATGCAAATACATAGAGCGACTTTAGCTGCGACCTGATGTAGGATTGTTAGCGTGACGCGTGGTGTGACGTACCTCCAGGAACGGCCTGGATTGCGTAGAATTTATCGATGTTGTGACCCCATCTTTTGCGGTACCTCCCTGGAATACGGGATTGCGCTGCAAGTGTGCCATTACTGCCCATACTACCGTGTGCTGGTGTGCGTCGCGTGATTTGGTTATAGTGTAACTGCCGTCGATCGCCGCCTTGCCGTCTAGAGCCAAACTGGCGCCGACGACCGACCCCAATGGGCCACGCAGCCCACAGCTGAGATGGACGGCCCAGCCGGCAGGCCAAGCAAACAGCAGTACAGCACGCCCATGTGGACGAGTTACACACAGCTTGAGGCCGCAAGCGTCAACCTCACCCCCGGGGTCAGTTTGTACAGGCACCGCGCCCAGTCGCGCCCAGATTTCAAGCACAAGCACAGCAGGTAGGAAATCCTCTAGCTGCAACGCTCACGCTAGCTGCTACGCCTACCTCATACGGTGCTGTGCTATGCCCCCCCAGCAGATACCGCTCATCAGACACCGGCCGATCTCAACCTGAGCGCCAGCGCCGGTTTTATGACATCAAAACACCCACACACCGAGTCTAAAGCAAGACCCGCGTGTTTAACACATCGCCGCAGCTGCCACCCGCAGGTGACGCACAAGAGTGCGCAACCTCCCACGTTTAAGATGCGGCCTCAATTATCCATCATACGATATGTACATGCCTATGTTACACCCATCAAAGTCCTAGCTCACAAGATCCTTTCCTGCTGCGACTGCGACTGTGCGTTGCCCTGCACCAACGAGCCTGTCAAACGGGGGCTTCCGCCCTGCACACACGAAACGCTTCTCAGCCGTGAGGAGCCCTGCGTGCAAACGCGCAATGAACCCACACCGCCACCGTCATGCGCAACAGCGCAGCCAAACACGTGCTAACCACCGCAGTGCGTTTGCCATGCTCCCCTGCTCCCTGCCCACCCCTGCCCCCCTGCTCTCTACCTCCAGGCCCCTGTCCACCCGCCCCACCCAACGCATTCACGCCCGCCGCGGCCACCCCCTCACTCCTCACTCCTCAGCCCGTGGCCTCCTCCAACATGAGCGCCATGAGTGCTCGCGCCCGCTTGGCAATGACGTCCAGCCCAAAGCGCCCGCCTAGCCGCTCGTGCACCTCCTGCAGCGCCGCCGGCCCCATGCCCTTCTTGGGCAGCAGCTCCAGCAGCGCCGCATTCTGCTCGCGGCCCCACACCGGCTCGGCAACAGGTTCGGGCAGTCCGGCGGCCGCGGACGGCGCGGGGGCTGCCGCCACTGCCGGCGGGCCTGGAGCCGTGCCGGCTGCCGCAGCCTGAGCGGCCCCTGCCTTTGCTTTCGGCGCATCTTGCGCATTCGATGCTGCCACTGCCGGCTGCTGCGGTGGAGCAGGAGCGGCGGGCGGCAGATCACTGGACGAAGGCGGCGGTACGAAGGCATGTGACAGCGGCGCGCGGGGCGCCTCCGGCGGCGCTCGCCCGCCGCGCGCTGCACGGCCAAGCCCTGATGAGCTGGGCGGCTTGGCGGGGGCTGCAGCGGCACCGCCTGTCGAGGCGCCTGCCGCCACGGCCGCTGCGGTTGCTGCCGCTGCCGCCCCAGCCGCGGTTGTCGCGTCCTCCCCTTGTGCGGGCTGCGCTGCGTGTTCGCCTGTGTGCTCAGCTGCCGCCGCCGCATCAGCACCCGCTAGGACGGCTTCTTGTCGCAACGACTGCTGCTGCTGCTGCTGCGCCGGCGCCGCCGGCAGCGCGACAGAGCCTGCGGGGGCTGGGAGCGGCGGCGTGCCCGCTGCCAGCGGTGACCCCGATGCGGAGTCCGTCGATTCGAGCTGGCCTGGCCCACTCGGCGGCTCCAGGCTCACGTCGCCCTCATTCCCCAGCTCGCCCGAGCCCAGCTGCTCCCGCCCGCTGGGCTCCACCTGCGTGTGTTGCGGCAAACGCGGAGCCACGCGACACGAGCGCATGTAATACTGTGGAGTGGGCCCAAAGGTTCCAGCCTGGCTCATGAAACACGGTGCTTGTGCGTGCTTGTTTGTACCACAGTTGCACAGAAGATCTTCCGCCACCCACCTGCCGCTCCTGATGCAATGCGTCCGCCCCTGCGCCAGCCACCCGCCCAGCTTGCGCGCTGTCAGCGCCGGCGGGCGCCGTGCTGCTAGGCTGTGCTGCTGCCGGGGCCGCGTGTGGGCCAGCCGGCGCAGCTGACCTGCGGTCCTGGGCGCCACGCACGCCGGAAACGTCGTGGAGGTGCCGGGCGCCCGCCTGCAGCTGCCGTACCGAGGGCGCCGGCTCGCGCGGCGCAGGCGCCTCCAGCGATAACCGCTCCTGAGTACACCCCGCCCGCACCGCATGCTGCTCCTTCAGTGTCGCCGCACGCTCCAGCGCCTCCGCGGCCGCGATGCGCGCCCGCGCTGCCACCTCCCGCGCGGCGGCCTCCCTCTCCCGCGCCTGCGCCGCGGCCTCCCGCGCAGCGGCTGCCCCCTCGCGCATAGCCGCCGTCTCCTCCCGGCTCCGCGCGCCGTCCTCCCGCCGCGCGGCCTCCTCCTCCCGTGCCGCCGCCTCCGCCTCCCGCGCCTCCAGGGCTTCCTCGCGCATCACAGTGGCCGTCTCGCGCGCCGACGCCGCCAGCTCCCGAGCTGTGGCTGCCGACTCTCGTGCGGCCAGCGCCGCTTCGCGCGCGGCGACCGCATCCTCGCGCGCCGCTAGGTCCCGCGCACGTGCAAACTCGGCGTCGCGCGCTGACGCCTTGCCAGGTGCCTGCAGGTGCATGAGCAGCGGCGCCGGCCGCAGCGCAGTGTGAGGTCGCATGACGGGCGGTGCGCAGGCGCACGCACGCCCGCAGTGATACGGGCAGTGGCAGCCGCCGCAACTCACATACCCGGCCCTTAGTATGCCTGGCCGCCCACGTGCTGCGCCCGGTGCGACAGATACCAGGCCCTGCCCTCCTGTTGTTCCTCGGCTGCTGCGCCCGCAGACGACGCGGCGCCGCGCACCTGCCGCAACCGCTTCGCCGGGCGCGCGTCATGCTCCGCGTCCGCACAGGATGACATTTGCCTTGATAAAGAGTGGTTTGTTGCGCTGGCTAGCGCCGGCGGACGGCCATGCAGGACAGGGACTGTTTTGGGCTGTCGCAGTGGCGCGAAAATACAACTTTCTTCTCAGGCTGGCAGCCGTGCGTGCATCAAAGGAGCTTGGTTGTTTCTTCTAAGCAAAGGTATGCCAGGTTGTCCAGGAACGCTGTGTTCGAGGCTCGAATGAGGTTCTAGAAATGGAACCAGTCGCAACTCGGGACCGCTCGTCGCACACGCCCGCCTTTGTTTCAGTCGCGCTCAGTACCCCAGGCACATTTAAGACCGATAGCACGCCCCAATCCAACCCTTCTCCGGGCGGGATAAGCACAAACATATTCGGGGGCGAGGTGCCGCACGCGCAACACTTGTCACAAAGCTCCACCTAGCAACTCACGCACTGCTAGGTTAGGGAGCGGGAGCATGGAGGTTGCGAGGCAGCACGCCGAGGATTGTTGATTATGGCGTCATTGAAGGCCTCGACCTCAATTAAACGCGTCCACGACACGTCTCGGGACACTTTGGATAATGCAACGTCCGTTCTGGCGCCTGCGCGCCGGAAAGGCGAGCGCGTCCTTAAGGCGCCACAGCGACGCACACGGTCGTCTCGCACAGCCAAGGCGGCAGCGCTTGATGCAGCTACAATGGCAGATGTGACGCCAGCATTTACACATGGCCGCGCAAACACAGCCGCGGAGCCTGCAGGATTGCTGGAGGCAGCTGCATCGCTCAGATGCAAGTCGCCGGAGGACATGTCCGACGTGCTGGCCGCTCTAATCATGAGCGAATGTGTATATAAGAAGGTGGAGAGCATCGGGCACGCGGCGGTCGCGGCGAAAGTATCGGAGTTCGCTTCCGCTTTCCCACCCGGTGCGTACGTACCGTGCGACCGCACCAGGCTGCCGGGACGCCACCGGACGCTAGGGAGGCAGCTGCATGGACGTTGTTGCAGGCTCCTGGGCCATGTTGCGATCAGTGTCTGCTGTTTAGTGTGCAATTTTGGGGGCTGCGCCGGCGTGGGGGGCTGCTGGGCGTACAACTGGGCCCTCCGACACCACGCACGTGCCGCGTGGGGGCCTCCCGGCCATGAGCCGCTCCCCACCACCCGCGGCCCAGCCACACACACACCCTCTCTGCCCACCTCCCCTGACGCAGCCTCAACTCGGTCTCCGTCCCTCACTGCACGCGCCCTGGTTACGCGCTTAAACATTAAATTTATCGCGCTCGAAAAAAACTACAAACACGCACGCCCACACGCGCTCCCTCACGAATCCCCGCCCCCCCCCGCAGGCTGGATCCAGCTGGAGTCGCTGCAGATGACGCTGGCCGACATCCCGCAGCACTACATGATCGCCACCACGCCCACCTGCCTGGTGGTGGCCTTCATGGGCACCAAGCGCTGGGAGGACCTGCTGGCGGACGCCAACCTGCTGCACGCGCCCGTGTGGGCCGAGTCCGCGGCGCTGGCGGCGGACGCGGTGAGTTTGCGGGCGGGCTTGGGAGGGCTTGGGACTTGGGAGGTCCTGGACACAAGCAGCCGCCGGGGGCCAGCACACACGCAATGCGTCAGAGCAATACCCATGGGCATATAGGCAAAGCAGGTTGGACGTACGGTATTAATGATCGTGGTGTTGTCCTGCCTTGATGCCGAACGCAGTCGTCCATCCCGGCCGCGCACCGCGGCTTCCTGGAGCGCGCGCGCTCCATCCACGTGGAGCAGCTGTACGAGCTGGCGGTCAGCCGGGGGCTGCGGCTGGTGCTGTGCGGCCACTCGCTGGGAGGTGAGCAGGCCATGCCGGCGCCGTGGGCGCGAGAGGCGGCGGCAGCAGCGCATGGGGGGTAGCTTGTTCCCCGGGGCTAGGGGCCGTCTCGTGGTTTGTTAGTTTGGGAGGGTAAGGGGGTAGCCGTCCATCGACGAGAATTGACAATAATGCCGAGGGCTGTTGGGGCGGCTGGCTTGGCTTGCCGCGCTGACGTCAGTGCGCACACACGCGTTTTTGCGTTTGCCTCCCCCGCAGGCGCCGTCGCCAAGCTGTGCACGCTGCGGCTGCTGCGCGAGCTGCCGGACTGGCCGCGGCCGCGCGTGCGCTGCATCGCCTTCGCCACGCCGGCGGTGGGCAACGCCGCGCTGGCCGAGATGGTCGCCAGCGCCGGCTGGGCCGACCACTTCTCCTCCTACTACCTGCCCGAGGACCAGCTGGTGCGCCTCATCAGCTTCTCTCAGGCGCGCACGCCCAAGCCCACGCCGCCCGCATTGTCGTCGTCATCGGATGACGCCGGCGTTGGGGGCAGCGAAGCTGAGAGCGCGGGAAGCAGCGGCGGTGCCAGGATGCTATCGCCGCTGCCGGCGGCGGCTTCGCCGCGGCAGCAGGAGCAGGCGCATGGCGGGCTGCCGCGTGTGGAGTCGACCTCGAGCGTGGGCAGCGCCGCCAGCCTGGTCAGCTCGGGCGGCTCCACCGCCAGCCTGCTGGGCAGCTCCGGCAGCGGCATGTGGAGCCCCTGGCTCTCCGAGTCCGTGGACGGAAGCGGCGGCAGCGGCGGCGGCGGCGCTGGCACGCCCCTGGCGCGCCGCAGCCTGTCGCTGCCGGTCAGCCGCAGCAGCAGCCTCACCGGCCTCGCCTCGGACGCGGTGGCGGCGGCGGCCGGCCTGACGCGGCTGACGCACACGGAGAGCCTGGACGAGGAGCAGGCCGGCGCGGCGATGGAGGAGATCCTGGCGCCGGGGCCCGATGCGCTGGAGGCAGCCGCGGCGCCCGGTGGCGTAGCGGCGCTTGCGGTTGCCGCCGCCGGCGCCGGCCATGGCGGCGACAGCGGTGGCCTCGGCGGCGACGGCAGCGGCGGCGAGTCGGACGGGCTGGAGGCGGCGCAGCGGGCGGCGCTGTACGGCGGTGGCGCGGGCGGCAGCTGGGGCGTGCGGCTGGCGCTGAAGCGGCGGCGCGCGATGCGGCGGCTGCGGCAGTTTGCCGCCAAGGCGCGCATCCCGCTGCCCAAGGCCCTGCTGCCGGTGAGAAGAAAGCTTGTTGAATGCGCAACCACCACCACTTGCATACGCTGCCTGCTACCACGGATCTGCCTTGCTTCGGACGCTTGCTGTGCCGCATGTTGTTTGGCCGGCATTTCAGCAAATAGGTGCGGGGGCTGCTCACGCCGGCTTACACGCGTGCGCATGTGTGCTGGTGGCGCGCGACGCAGGTGTCCCGCTACCACACCTTCGGCGAGCAGTGGTTCGTCACGGAGGACGGCACGCTCAGCCCCGAGCAGCTGGAGCGCCGCCAGCAGCGCGAGCGCGCGCCGCACGCCGCCGAGGCGCCCGACGGCGCGCGCGGCCTGTTCTCTCACCACCGCATGCTCGCGTACAGGTGGGTCGCGTCACGCAGGTAATCGCGTCTCAACGGCAGCTGATCGCCACCCCGGGCGCACCCCCCATACGGCATGTGCTGTGGTGCTGACTAAGACCTTTTGTTTGGTGGCATGCTGTCCAATGTGCAATCGCGGACGCAGGCAGCGGCACCTGGACCTGGTCAACCGCATGTGCAGCCGCGCCGCCGCCGCCAGCGGCAGCCCGGCCGACTGCCCGCCCGAGCTGTCAACCGACGGCGCGGCGGCGGCGGCGGCTCTGGCGCCGCTCGAGCAGCTCGCGGTGAACGGCGGCGGCGACACCGGCAACCGCAACAGCGCTGTCTCGGCTCACGGAGGCGCCGGCGCCGGCGTGGACTCGGCTGGCGGCGGCCGCACGGCGCCCTCCTCCTCTTCGGCCGTGGCGCCGGCGCCGGCGCCGCGCGCCGTGCAGCTGATCGACACGCTGGTGCCGCGCATCGCGGTGCACCGCGCCGTCGTGCGCGGCATCCTGCCCTGCGAGCCGGAGCCGGAGCCCGCGGCCGCGCAGGACCAAGCGCAGCACCCGGCGCCGGCGGCCGCGGCCGCGGCCGCAGAGGGGATGGTGCAGCGCACGGCCAGCGCGCCCGCCGCGGGCGCTGCCGCTGCCGCCACGGGCTCCGGAGGCTGGTGGGCGGGCGGCCGGGCGCGCTCCGTGCCCGCCGCGTCCAGCCGCGTCTCGTCGGAGAGCGCCGCTGCGTCCGCTGCTGCTGCCACTGCTGTTGCCGCCGCCGAGCCTACGGCCGCCGCGGCGCCTTCACCGCCGCCGCCGCCCTCGCCGGCTTCGCCTCAGCAGGCGCAGCCCAACCTGCTGCGGTGGATGCTCGGCGGCGCATCCGAAGACGGCGCCGGCCGCCCGGCCGGCCGGGGGCGCAGCCGCAGCCGCAGCGGCCATGGGCGCGGCGCGGCCGCCGGCGCCGCGGACGAGCCGGTGCAGCTGGAGCTGGAGCTGGAGGGCGCCAACCTGCAGTACTGCCGCAAGGTGTCCGTCGTGCTCGTGCGCAGCAGCGGCGCCGCCGCTGCGGCGGCGCCGGCTGGCGCACCCGTGGCGCCTGACTCTGCCACTGCTGGCGCTGCTTCGCCGGCGCCTGCGCTGCTGGCCGCAACGCCCACCGACGCCGCGTCACCGACTGCGACTCCGGAGCCGCCGGCGCACGCGCACGCCGCGCCCGAGACCGAGCCCGTCACGACGAGCACGAGCACCAGCATCGAGGTGCCCTGCGAGGTGGTGCAGGTGCTGTACGCGCAGCCCTACACGCCCGCCGCCAACCCGCCGCCGCTGCACCCGGTGTCGCTCATCAGTAACACGCTGCACCACCTCACCGGCAGCCTCATCCGCCGCTACCTGCGCCCGGCTGACGCCGCGGCCGCAGCAGCTGCGGCGGCGGCGGCCGCCGCCGCCGCCACGGCGCCGGCGCCCGCGCTGGGCCTTGCGCGCGGCATGCCCTGGCGCCGCTGGGGCCGCGCGCGCAGCAGCCGCGGCGGAGCCGCGGCTGCTGACGGCGGCGCGCCCGCCTCCGCCTCCGCTGCCGGCGCCGTCGGCAGCTCGAGCGAGGAGGAGGGCGAGGGCGCGGAGGTGCCGGCCGACGCGGCGATGCCCAGCCGCCTGCTGATGCGCGTGACGCTGCCGCGCTCCGTCGCTGCCGGCCTGCTGGACGGCACGCTCCGCGGCGCGCACCTGGCCGTCAGCGCGCGCTCCGACTTCCACGCCGTCTCCGACGTGCGCATCGGCGTGGCGCGCCACCGCGTCGCCATCCTGGGCACCTCGCCCTACGCCGCCTCGCTGGTGCAGGCCGCGCTGGCGGCGCCGGCGGCGCTGGCCGTCGCGGGCGGCCGCGAGCGCGAGGCGGTGGGCGCCGCGGCGACCGGCGCGGGCCTGTTCGGCCTGCCCTGGCTGGCGCTGCCGCTGGCGTGGTCGCGCTCGACGCGGGCGGCAGCGGCGGCGGCCGCCGCCGCGGCGGCGGCGGGTGCCGCAGGCCCCGCGCCCGACGGCGCCGCCGCGGGAGCCCCGCTGTGGGGCGTGCGGCTGCCGTTCCGCGCGGCGGGCCGCGCCGGCAGGCAGCAGCCCGGCGGCGCCGCTGCCGGTACTGCCTCGGCCGCGCCGGCGGCGGGCGCGCTGGCGCCGGGCGTCGACGCGGCGGCGGAGAGCACGGTGGCCGCCGCCCTGGGCGCCATCCTGGCGGGCACGCTGGGCTGGCCGCACTCGCCGCAGGGCGACGACGGCGTCTTCGAGCTCGGCCCCTACGGCGCCAAGCCCCGCGCCTACGACCCCAGCCGCATGGTGTGCGCCGACGTGCCCAACGACGCGCCGCAGCGGCCGGCGGCGGCGGTGGCGGCAGCCTATTACGCGGCGGGGCTGCCGCCGCGGCGGCGGCCGGGCCTGGTGCAGACGGCGCTGCAGTTCTCCGGCAGCCTGCTGCGCGCCAAGTCGCAGCGGCGCGGGGAGCAGCACCAGCTGGCGGCGGCGGCGGCGGCGGCGGCTCTGGGCGGCACGGAGGCGGCGGCGGCGGAGCGGGCGGCCGACGAGGCGGCGGCGCAGCTGCTCGCTGCCAACTCGCAGCCGGCGGCGGCGGGCCGCATGACGCGCCTGCCCCTGCTCGCCGCGCGCAAGCAGGGCGCAAGCGCGGTAGGCAGCCGGCAGGCCCACGCCATCGGTGACGGCAGCAGCGCTGGGCAGCAGGCTCGGGTGCCGCTGCCGCCGCAGCTGGTCGCGTCGCTGCGCGCCTGGGCTGACATGCTGCCGGCGCTCGGCGACTGGCAGCTGGAGTCGGGCCTGCGGCCCACCTTCGCGGCGGCAGCGGTGGGCGCCGCGGCCGCCATCGTGGCGGGCACGACCGGCATCGCGGCGGCGGTGGGCGCGGCCGCAATGCTGGCGAGCGCGCTGGGCGCCGCGACGGCGCCCAGCCACGACGGCAGCGCCGCCGTCCTCAGCAACATGGCGGTCAGCGTCGCCGCCACCGTCGCCGCCACCGCGGCGACGACGGCGTCCGCGGTGGCGGGCAGCGAGGCCACGATCGCCGCCGCAGCCGCGGCGGCGGCGGCGGCTACCCTGGCCGCCGCCATGGCGACGACGGTGGTGGGCTCGTCGGTGCTGACCGGCGCGCCCGGCGGCGTGCAGGCGCCGTCGACCGCGACGGCGGCGGGCGGCCGCCTGGCGCAGGCGTCCTCGCCGCGGCCGCTCGTGTTGGGCGGTCGCTTCCCAGCGCTGCGCGCGCCGGAGCTGGTGGCGACGGCGCCGCCGCGCGCCGGCCCGCCGGCCTACGCGCCGCCGGCGCCGGTCTCCGTGTCAAACGGCACCGGCACGTCCTCGCTGGTGAGCGGCGCCGGCGTGGCGGCGGGTCCGCCCGGTCCCCTGCCGCCCAAGTACCCGGGTGCGTCGCCCGCGCCTCCGCGGCCGCCGGCCCGGCTGCCTGGTCCCATGGCGGGCGCGGGCGCGGCGGCGCCGCGGTGGGTGCTGCGCTTTGGTGCCGCGGCGGCGGGCAGCCCCGGCGTCGCGCCGGGCGGCGCGGCGCGACCGGGCAGCAGCAGCGGCAGCGGCGGCGGCAACACGCAGGCACGCGGTGGTGCGGGCGGAGCTGGCAAGGCCCTGGGCCGTGGCTGGGTGCTCTGGTGGCGGCCGGCCGACGTCACGGCACCGGCAGCCGGCAGCGGCACGGCGGCGGCCGCCACCGCGCCGCAGCCCGCGGTGCCGCAGCGCTCTGGCGCGCAGGCCGCTGGCAGCCGGCGCGGAGCGCCCGGCGTCCGGCAGCAGTCGCTGACCGCGCCGCCTGTGGCCGACCCCGCCTGGGTGGCACCGTCGGCGCCGCCGTCGGGTCGCGGCGCCACTCCGCTGGCGCACCTGCGCACCCAGCTGCTGGGCTCCCTCAGCCGCGGCTCGGGCCGCGCAGTGCTGCCGCTGCCGCCGGCGCTGGCGGCGGAGGGCCTGGAGTTCTGCAACGCCATGGTGGAGCCGCTGCAGCCGCCGCGCGCGGCCGCCGCGGCGGCGGCCGTTGCTGCCGCCGCCAGGCCTGCGATGGGGATGCTGCGGCCGCTGCAGGCGCTGCAGGCGCCGCTGCAGATGCAGATGCAGCTGCCGCAGGGCCAGCCCGGCAAGCCACAGGGCGCCGCGGCCCGTGGCGCTGTCGCGCCGGTGGCCGCGGAGGCCGTGCCGGCCGCCGCAGTGGCGGCGGCACCGCTGGCGGGGCAGCCGGCGGTGGCGGGACTGGCGCCCGTGGTGGCGATGCGGCGGGTGACGGAGGGCCTGCGGCGGCAGCTGCTGCTGCACCGCGGCGTGTGGTGGCGGGCGCTGGTGGGCGGCGTGGTGGGCGCGCTGATGCGGCCGGTGGCGCTGGTGGGCATGCTGGGACGACTTCCCATCATGGGCCTGCAGGTGGGTGGCTGTGTGCTTTAGTAGTGCAATAGCAGCTACAGTGCTCTTTGCCCTGCATGCTGTCCTGGGTTCGCATTGCTGTGCAAGCAGCCTTACGTGCGCCCAACCCGCTTGTTGGCGCAGGCGCTCCGCCGCACGGGAGCCCAGCCGCTGTCGGCCGCCGCAGCGGGCCCCGCCGGTGCTGCCGGCGCGGCCGCGCTGGCGGCGGTCTCAGCCGCTGCAGCGCAGCTGCAGGTGACGGCCGCGGCGGCGGCGGCGGCGCAGCCGCCGCCGCCGCTGCCCCTGCCCGCCGCGCCGGCGCCGACCAGCTCAGGCGCTGCCGCTGACGGGTGGGAGGCGGTGGTGGTGGTGGGTTCCTGCCGCGACCCGCTGCGCGCGCTGCGCACCAAGGACATGGCCGCGCTGCGCGCGCACGCCGACACTTGCCCGCTGGTGCCCGTGCTGCTCACCTGCGCCGCCTCGCCGCCGGGCCGCCGCGCCGCCGCGCGCGACACGCTGGCAGCCGCCTGCGGCGTGGAGGCGGGCGCGGTGCGCGTGCTGGTGCTCGACGAGGCGCTGCTGCACCGCCCGGCGGCGCTGGTGCCGCACACCGAGCTGCCTGGCGTGTGGGAGCAGCTGGGCGGCTGCGCCGGCGCGGCGGAGCTGCGCCGCGCGGTGCGGGCGGCGGTGACGGCGACGCGGGCGGCACCTGAGGCGGCCACCGTGGCCGCGGCGACGGTGCCGACGACTGCGGAGGCGACGACGGTTGCGGCTGGTGGCGACGGCGCGGGCAAGGCCGGTGCAGGCAAGGCTGCGGGCGGCCGGGCAGAGGTTGTGCCGGGTCCGGCGCAGGCGGCGGGGTCTGCTGCGGCTATGGCGACGGAGGGCCCGCGGCGCGTGCGGTACCACCCGCTCCTAAGTAATTCACGGGTCTGAGCCCGCATTATTTCTTCCTTATCAAGTGATCAGGAAGCGTGGAGGCTATCGTATCGAGTTGCCAAGGCGTGTTGCGTGGGTATCATATTGCTGCCCTGATGTCACATGCCACTCGGTTATCAATAATGGAGCTAGGGGGAGGGAAGGAGGAGCTACAGGCGGGGAATATCAGCAGATCAGTTGCAGTAAGGAATTGAGAAGGTTGGACGACGAAGAAGCTAGTGCACCGGGTACAGCATAGGCAGACAGCGGATTATTTGCAAGTTGCGTGTCCCAAGAAAGGATGCGATTTCATGAACGGCGCCATAAGGCGCACGTGCCAGGCATGCTAGGAGGAGGAGGTTTTATTTAAATACGTGTGGTCTGGGGCGGTAGTCATTGGGTGTTTGCGTCCCCAGAAGGTCGGAACTCAGGGCCTGCGGTGCGTGTGCCCCTATGGTCCGTGGGCAGGGCCGTGTGGGTGTGAGGAGTGAGCGGCACTGCAGTCCTGCGCCGGTGCCATTGCCCGCTGCGCACGTTGGTTGTATTCGCATTGTCATTTCAAACTATATCAAGGACAGGCAGCAAGAGTCATGCGGCGTGAGAATTAGATTGGGCTGGCGACATGTTCCAGCCCGGAGCACGGCGGGGGGCGCAGTGTGTGAAGGTGTGCCATGCGGGCGGGGCCGCGTAGCTTGCGCCCTGTGCTCCGGTTATTGGGGCGAGGGCGAGGGCTCAAGGCCGCGCCTGCAGGCATGCCGTACCGCTGTATGTGTTGGGAAGGTGCGTCTGAAAGAACGAGAAAAGGGGCAGCCGAATGCGCGTGCGCGCGATCATTTTCGTGTGGTGCAAGGCGTTGGGTGCTTGGGTCTGTGCGCGAAGGCTGCAGCCACAGGGTCTGGTGGCGGGAAGGGATCGGCTGCATGCGACAGCGCAAATGAGGGCTCCCGTGCTGGGCAGCTGCGCTGCGTGCAGCAATGAACCAGGGAGATAGGCGAATGCTACAACACTGGCACATTTGAGACTGTAATAATCTGCGTGCTTGTGGCACGGCCCTGTTGCACCTCCCAGACCTGGCGCTCAACAAGGTCAACTGCACCGTGCGGCGGACGAGCAAGCTGGACCCGGGCCACGAGGGCCCCTTCTTCTTCAACAATTGGCACAAGGTACAAGCAAGGTACTCTGGCGCTTCTGCACAACGCCAACGGCGAGCCCTTCTCCGTACCCGTACCTCCGCTCCTGGTCGGACCCAATCGCCGGCCTTATCCAGTCGAAGCACCGCTCCGCCGGTGGCGAGGACAGGGCAGGCTTCGAGGCGTCTACACAGCGGATGCCGATGCGCTGGAAGGAATGGCTTGGAGCCAGCGCCGAGGAGCGGGCGGTTGGTACTAGGTTTGGTGACGAGGCAGTGCATCGATCCTAATCATCGCGGCCCGGGGCCCCCTTCCAAGATAGCCCCCCCCCCCTGCGCAGTTTCAGCCACACCTAACCAGGGGCAGCCACAGTCACTCACCAGCGGCGGTTGCAGCAACGCTGTTACGGCGCCGGCGGACGGGCGGAGGGCGCAGGTTATTCGGCGGCTGGTCGGAGAAGGAAGGAATGGCGTACAGTGGCCGCCTGGCAGGCAGCGCTGATTTCCCTCACGCCGGCTTTAACGGCGATGCCGGCGGCGGCGGTCTCGGCGGCGCGGCGTGCATGGCCAGCTATGACGACGGCCCCGGTGGCACGCACGGTTTGGGATTCACGTACCGTGGCCCTCGCGGAGACGCGCAGGGCGCGCCGCGGCAGCAGCAGCCGCAGCCCCGCGGGCGGGCCCCGCAGCGACCCTGGCACCACCCGTTCCGGGAGGAGGGCCATGGAGGCGGCGAGGAGGAGGCGCACCGCGGCGGCGAAGGGCGCCGCCGGCGGTACCGCCGCACGCGCGGCGGCCGCCGCGCGTCCGCGCCGCCTCCCTGGCCCTCCTGCCGGAACGGGTGGTGCCAGGGCCGGAGATGGCGCCGGCGGAGGCGGCGCCGTCCATGCTGCTAGAGGAGCCGAAGACCCAGAGCGTGGAGTACGCGGCGCCCGGTGCGGCTGTGGCTGCCGACCTCGGCGGTGACAGCGGCGGCGGGCGGCTGCCGGGCAATAAGCCCTCCCCATGTTCATGTGGGGTTCAAGCGGCGAGCTGGATGTCATGCTCGAGCCGGCCGCGGGCCCCGCGGCTGGTCCGACGAGTGGGCTCTTCAAGGAGGCGGCCGCTGCTGCGGCCGCTGCTGCGGACCACACGGCGGCGGCGGGCGCAGCTGGCCCCGCCGCGGCGGTGGCTGCCCCGCCGCGACGGTCGCGGCCCCGGCGGTGGAGGCGGTGGAGGCGGCGGTGGAGGCGGTGGAGGCGGCGGCCGCACGGCCACTCAGGTTCAGGTGGGCACGCAAAGGGGACGGAGACGCCAGCGCCACGGCCGCAGGCGCTCCGACGGCAGTTGGCACCGGCGGGGGCGAGCGGCCGGCCAACGCGGCACGGGTCACCCCGGTCCTGGGCGTGCTGGCGGCGGAGGTCGCCGTCCACGCTGGGGTGACCATCGCCGCACCACGTGCGGCGGCGGCGGACCGCGACGGTCTCCCCGGCGGCGGCGAGGCGAGTGGCAGCGGTGCAAGCGGCGCGGCACAGGCGCCACCGCTGCCGATGACTCTGCTGCTGCTGACGGAGCTGATCAACTTTTGCGCTGCGGGCGACGGCGACGTGGGTGGCGGTCCCTCCGGCGGCGATTCCCGCCGCCGGAGGCGCCGTGCCCCGCCGCCAAACCCGGCGGCGGATGGAGGCGAGCCCGCGGAGGTGCCGGACGCTGGACTGGCGGCGGCGGGCGACGCCACCGCGGCTGCTGCGCACGGCGCCGCCGACCACCAGGCGGGTGCCAGCGCGCCGGCCGACCAGCCAGCCCAGGCGCCGCCGGTGGCGCGGCTCGGTGGCGGCGGTGGACAGTTGGACCTGGCAGCGCTGCTGGATCGGGTGACGCGCCTGGAGCAGCAGGTGCAGCGGCTGGGCGCCGGCGGCTCACCGGAGGCGGAGCTACTGCAGGACCTGCGACAGCAGCTGCACAACGCGGCGGCTGAACAAGGGGACTCGGAGCGGCTTGCTGCCCTCCTGATGGAGAAGATCAACCTGATGGCTACGCTGGAACTGTCAACGGGCCTGCCCCAGGCGGCCGCCTTCAAGGCGGCGGCTCAGGTGTTTTCGACGGAAGTCTGGTCGGGCGTGCGGCCGCTGATGGGGCTGCAGCAGGCTGGATACGAGGTGGAAGCGACGCACCGCTGGGACGCCCTAGCGCTCCGGGTGGACATCTTCGCGGCGCTGCTGGCGGCGCCGGGCGTCCACCAGGCCGTGGCGGATGACTTTGACAACGCGCTGCGCATCGTACTGGGGCCCCGGCCGGGCTGGCGCAACGGCCAGGCGCTGGAGTGCGTGGCGCGCCCACGCCCGCGCCCGCGCCCGCGCCCGCGCCCGCGCCCGCGCCCGCGCCCGCGCCCGCGCCCGCGCCCGCGCCCGCGCCCGCGCCCGTGCCCGCGCCCGCGCCCGCGCCCGCGCCCGCGCCCCGCCCGAGCCACTTACTCCAGCGCCTGGCCGTTGCGCCAGCCCGGCCGGGGCCCCAGTACGATGTGGAGCGCGTCCTCAATGCTGTCGGCCATGGCCTGGCGCTTTGTATTCGCGTCGTCATTTCAAGCTATATCAAGGACAGGCAGCAAGAGTCATGCGGCGTTAGATTAAAGATTGAGCTGGCGACATGTTCCAGCCCGAAGCACTGCCGGGGGCGCAGTGTGTGAAGGCGTGCCGTGCAGGCGGGGCCGCGTAGCTTGCGCCCTGTGCTCCGGTTATTGGGGCGAGGGCGAGGGCTCAAGGCCGCGCCTGCAGGCATGCGGTACCGCTGTGTGTGCTGGGAAGGTGCGTCTGAAAGCACCAGGAAAGGGGCAGCCAAATACGCGTGCGCGCGATCATTTTCGTGTGGTGCAAGGCGTTGGGTGCTTGGGTCTGTGCGCGAAGGCTGCAGCCACAGGGTCTGGCGGCTGGAAGCGGTCGGCTGCATGCGACAGCGCAAATGAGGGCTCCCGTGCTGGGCAGCTGCGCTGCGTGCAGCAATGAACCAGGGAGATAGGCGAATGCTACAACACTGGCACATTTGAGACTGTAGGCGTGTGCTTGCGGACTTGTGCTCGGTTGAGCTCCCCGAGGACCCCTCATGCGGCGTGCCCCGGGCAGCCAGTACAGCAGTGCGGTGCTGGGGGGTGGCGTGTCTGGTACGCATGCGCCCGGTAAGGCGTGCCTGGCCGCCGAGGCAGCTGCATCGCTCAAGTGCATCGCAGCGGCGGGGGCACTAAAGCACGGGGCGCTCGTACGGTAGCTAATGGCGGAGGTCTCGAGCTTCGCCTCGACTCTCCATCCGGTGGCAATACGCCTTTGTCAATGACCATCCGATGGCAATCGGTGCCCGTGCTAAGAGCGCCGCGCGGCAGAGTCGAGTCGGGTTGGGTCGGGGAGGTTGGACAAAGCCCAGGGTAGACAGCAAGGATGGGCGGCATGCATGTTTCTCAGAAGCTGCTGCCCGGCAGTTGACTGTACCACAAGCAGTGCCCTTCCCACCCTCGGCCCCAACCGTTGCAACCTCCCATGCACGTGGACACCAGGCCTGGTGCATGTGTCCGAAATCCCTGGAGACAGAGAGAGACCGAATGCACTGACAGTGGTAGACAGACGCCCGAATAGCAGTTACAATCTGTGCGTGCCCACGTCGGCATCGCACCAAGCCCTGTACCCTGCCACCTCCTTTCCCATGAAGCCCTCAAACTGTCCTTAAGGGCGCAGCTCTGCCTTCTCGTCAACATCTCCCGGGTCCGTTTGATTCCAGCAGGCCTCGAAATTGCCTGTCCAGGTTGATTCATCCGCAAGCAGCACGGCCTCTTTCGCGCGCGCACGCTCCCGCCCCGGCGCACCAGACCAGGGGCGTAGCTTCAGCGCACTGGCCAGATCAGTACAATAACAGCGACACGACATGCTCCGCAAAACGCGGTGCCCAGCCAACAAAAGCCCCGCAGTCAGCGGAGGCGTCCCCATTGCCGATGCTCGCTCAGAAGTCCTAATATAAGACGTCCACCACCAGCTGCCAAAACACACAACCACCACCATGGCACGACAAAAACAACCACGCGCAGACGCATACCCAGACGAAGTCGCCCGCTACAAACTAGAGTGTGTGCTTCAGTTGAGTGCGCGCCCGAGTGAACACAATCCAGTAAGAGCGGTTCCGACGTGTGCTTGAATTAATCAATCGTCGAACGACATCTTCTTGCCAGTGCCGCCGGCAGAGGAATCGATCCGCATGCCGCCGCGGCCGCCATCCCGACCGCCTCTCCCGCGGCCACGGCCACCGTCGCGACCACCGAAGCCCCGGCCACCGCCGCGGCCGCCGTCACGGCCGCCGAAGCCCCGGCCACCGCCGCGGCCGCCGAAGCCACGGCCGCCGCCACGGCCACCGTCGCGCCCGCCGAAGCCGCCACGGCCGCCACCACGGCCGCCGAAGCCGCCGCGGCCGCCGCTGCTGTCGCGGCGCTGCACGTTGGTGTCCACCTTGATGTAGCCGCCCGCCACCTCCGAGCCGTCGTACTCGCCGGCCTTGTTCTGCGGGGCGCGAACAACCCAGGACCGGCTTCGTCAGAATCGGTTTGCTCATTTGCTGCGTCTTAGGTCAGCGCGCTGAGTGCAACACCTCGCCCCTGCCTGGTGCTGTGTACACACCACAGACCCATCCCGCCAGCAGCCCTCGGGACGTGTCCTGCCCCCGCCGGCCCTTGCCGCCTCCCTGGCCCCGGCTCCGACCCGCGCTCGGGCACCACCACCACGCACCTTGGCCTCCACGCTGCCGAACTCGATGTAGGCGAAGCCCTTGAGCGTGCCCGCCTCGCGGTCCGAGGGCAGGCGGATCGACTTGATCTCGCCGCACTCCTTGAACGCCTCCTCAAACGCGCCGCGGATCTGTGCGGATGGGCGGGTGCGGCGTTAGGTAGGTCCGAACAAGCCGTTTTGAGCGCGGGGGGCCGAGTTTGCCACACCACGCATGCAGGCACACACACAGCCCCTTTCTTCCCCATGTCTTTTCCGACATCCCCATGCCCATGCCACTTCCACACTCCCACTCCTCCGGCCCCTCCACTTCGCACGCGCGCCTCCCAAATCCAAACACATGCCCAACCCAAACCCAACCCAAACCCAAGCCAAGTCCAGCCCAGCCCAGCCAACCCAACGCCGACTCACGTCGTCCTCGCTGCCGAAGTTGGTGTCAAAGCCCTTGATGAACACGGTGGTGCCCTCCTCGTCGCCGCCGCCGTTGCCGCCGGCGCCGTAGCTCTCGCGCGGCGCGCGCGCCTGCGCCACCTCCACCTTGATGTTGCGGCCGCCCAGCTCCGAGCCGGCCTTGCTGGTGGCCTTCTGGGCCTGGTCGGCCGACTCGAAGTCCACGTGGGCGTAGCCCTTGGAGCGGCCAGTGGCGGGGTCCATGCCGATGCGCACCGACACGATCTTGCCGCAGTCCTTGAAGTGGTGCTTGATGTCGTCCTCGCCGGCGCCCCAGCTGAGGTTGCCCACGAACACGGTGACCGACTCGCCGGCGGCCGCGCCGCCGTTGGTGGCGGCGGCGGCGCCGTTCACGTCAAGGCGCTGCTTCTTCTTGACCACCGGCTCCTCCTCCTCCTCGGCCTCCTCCTCGTCGTCGTCCGCCTTCCGCTTGCCGGCGGGCTTGGCGTCCTCCTCATCGTCCTCGTCTGCAGGAGCGTCAGCGCGAATATGGTGAGCGGGGAGGGGGGCAACAAGGTGAGCGGGTTGAACCGGGAGGTGGCGGCGAGTGCGACGTGCCGCTGGACGCCGTGCTGGCCGTGCAGCCAGCACCCGCCCCCGAAACACACGAGTCGGGACGGGGCAGACACGTGACCTCCGCCAATGCCCCCTTCAACCACCCCTGTCCCTGTCCCAGCCCCGGCCCCTGAGTTCCCGCCCGCGCCACTCACCGTCGTCGCTGTCCTCATCGTCGTCATCGTCGCTGTCGGCCTTGGCGGCGGCCTTCTTGGCGGCGGGGGCGGCGGCGGCCTTCTTCTTGGGCGCCTCCTCCTCCTCGCTGTCATCGTCGTCGCTGTCATCTGTTGGCAGGGAGGACAGAGGGAAAGGAGGGCCGAGGGTCAGCAGCCGCGCATGATGGGACCGGAACGGATTGGCAGTTGGTGCCGATAGCGGAGCACATGATGATAGGCGGCACGGTTTGGGTGCCCCGCCGCCGGCCCCATGCCGCAATGCCAACCAGCGGTCGCCACTCCTCCCTCCCGCCCGGTGGCCCCCGGTGCCCAAACCCCGGCCGCCAGGCCTGCAGCTGCCCGCGCGCACCGCCCCCGTCCCCGCCACCCTGCCCTGACCCCACTCAACCCACTCACCGTCATCGCTGTCGTCATCGTCGGATGACTCCTGTGGGTTGCCGCAACAGAGAGACACAGGACGGGGGGGGGGGGCCACACGCACGGCCGTCAGGAAATGCGCTTCTGGAGCAAGCCGCCACTCCGCCAGCCCCCTCAAGCCAGGACATTTGAGTGCTGCTGGGCCTGGCGCTTTGTCTCATACGACTGTGGGCCGCACCCAGTAGCAGGCAATCGCGCATCCATGTTTGCACCTACCTCCTTCTTGGCAGGGGCCTTCTTGGCGGCGGCGGCGGGCGCGGCAGCGGCCTTGCCCTTCTTGGCCGGGGGCTCGTCCTCGCTGTCATCGTCGTCGCTGTCATCGTCGTCATCGCTGTCGGCGGCCTTCTGTGGGGAGGGGAAAGCGGAAAGAGGCAAGGGGAGGGGCGAGGTTGAGGGGCGAGGAGTGCAGTGTTGCAGCGGGGCGGCGAGGAGGGGTGTTGCAAACCCTAGCTGTGGCGCAACCCCTCCGCCTCTTCCCTGAGGCACCAGGCTACGACCGCGCTGCCGCAACGAGCAAAGCGAAGAAGACGTGAGGGTGCAGGTGCAGTGGGGCGACGCTATCAGGGGGCGCGTGGCGGCGGCGCCGGCCACGGCCACGGCGGCAGCTGCAGTCCGGGTTCGCACCTTGGCAGCGGCCTTGGCGGCGGGGGCGGCCGCCTTCTTCGGGGGCTCGTCCTCGCTGTCGTCGCTGTCGTCGTCATCCGAATCGTCGGAAGACTCCACCTTCTTGGCAGGCGCCTGGACGCGAGAGGAGGCGGCAACAGAACGGCGACATCAGAACGGGCCCCAAGAGTTCGCATACGCGCCTTGTCAACAAGCATGGTGACACTATGCCGTTGCTGCTGATACTTCTGGCGTGCTGTAATGTGCGACGAAACAAAGCCGCCCCGGCAGTCGCATCGGCGCGCCGATGGACGCAGGCGAGGCAACCCGGCTGGGAAAACTCATTTTGGACTCCCTCTTGTCGACAGCATGCCCAATAATATAAGCACGCAGCTCTGAAATGGCCCGGCTAAAAAAACAGTTGACATTCACACCTTGGCAGGGGCCGCCTTCTTCACCGCAGGGGCGTCGTCGGAGTCGTCGGAGTCATCCGAGTCCTCGTCAGAGTCCGAAGGCTCAGGCTGTGGAGAGGGGCACAGAGGGGACGGCCGCCAGTCAGTGGGACTCCCGCAACCCGCGTTGTCGGCGGCTCGAAACCAGGCTCCGAAGGCTGGCGGCCTGGCCCTAATACGTCCCAGCGCAGCATAACTGCTCACCTTCTTCTTCTCCAGCTTTGTGGCCGCCTGCTTGGCCTTGAGCTCCTTGCCCGAAGCCTGAAGAAGAAAAAGAGCGTCGATTTGTCAGTTTTTCGGCCGCCACGTCGCGGACGCCTTAAGCACCGCAGTCGCATTAGTACGCACACATGGTTGCAGCCACACACACCTTAACTGGCTTGCCCATTGTTCCTGCTGTTTTCGGCACTCGAAAGGCCGGCTTTGGCTTGGCGTGAGGCTCAAAGTACAGACAGGTTTATAAGCAAGTGAAGTTAAAGTCCAAGAATGTCCCTGGAAATGCGGCTTGACGCAGCGGGCCGCCAGTTAAAGGGCCGACTTTGGCCGGATGGGGGTCTTGAGCCCCATGCAGCGAAGGGGAAAATTCTTCCGCACCGCACCGACCGCTGGTTTTTGCAAACGGCACCTGTGTAGCTGCATATATCGTTGCAGCAGTCGCGAGGGCATAGGAAGCCCCTCCGCGTTTGATACCATTCTGCCTACCGCGCACCTCGTCGCACACAGCGAACGAGACCGGGGGCTTGACCCAATTACCTGGTATTGCCTGCTGTCTAGGTAGGGCTTCGCAGCCTGTCCACGTCAGAGCGACGGAAATGGCGGTCTTGAAGCTCCAAGCCGTGCTGGCGCTGGCGCTGCTGCCTGCGCTGGCCTTGGCAGCAAGGTAAGGATCTGGAGAATTCCCTGGATCCGGGACTGGGGGGGCCTGGGGCGCGTTCGCCGGCATCCCCAGCGGGCGCGTGCGCTGGATGCTCAGAGGCCGTCGGCGGGTATCGGTCGGGCGCTGTAGCCCGTCACCGGGATGGCGCGTGTGCAAAATCAAATTCGTTTGATAATAGCAAAACACACATTGTAGCGCTTGAATGGGTGGTGAAGGTGTGAAGGTGCCGCGCGGGGCCGAAGGGCCACACGTGCTCCGAACTCGGCTCGCGCCTCCCGGACAGAGGCCCCCTCCCCAACTGCGCTCGTACACGAGCAGCACTAGCACCCGTGGTTGCATTCGGGCACCCACACAAGACTCCCTCCCATGTACAATAACATATGCCACTGCTTCGCCGCAGACGCTGCCCCACCACAATTCTCCACACACGCAGTCACACTCTCACACACGCCCCTGCGCGCAGGCCCACGCTGCTGCCCGGCGCGACGCTGCAGCGCGACGCGAGCGCGCAGACGCTGCAGCAGGCCACCCGCAGCGGCGGCAGTAGCCTGGTGAAGGGCAACAACAGGGACAAGGAGCACCCCAACGACGCCAACCTGCGCCCCATCATCGGCATCCTGTCGCAGGTGTGTGCGTGTGTGCTAAACACAAAAACGACGGACCACACCCGCCAAACACGCGCGCGCGTGTGCGTGTGTGCGTGTGTCGGCGCCGGTGTGTGTCCTGTCCGCGGTGCAGGGAACGGAGCGGAGCCTTGTCGTGCAGGGCGGCTGCGCAGTGCAGTGCAGTGCAGTGCAGTGCAAGAGCTTAAGGGGTGCATGACCTGCAGTGCAGCACCCGGACGGGCTGCGGGACGCACGCAGAACACCGGCATGCGCGGCAGAGCAGACCACCGGGGGCCACCTGTCCCCGCTGTCCGTGCCGGCATGTGCTGACTGCCCCTCACCCGCACCCCTTACCCGCTTGCTGCCGTACCCACCCCCACCACCCCCACACCCCACACACCCTCTGCCGCAGCCCGGCGACCCCGCGCCCGCCGGCCAGTCCTACATCGCCGCCTCCTACGTCAAGTGGCTGGAGAGCGCGGGCGCCCGCGTGGTGCCCATCTTCTATGACATGACGCCGCAGCAGGTGCAGGAGCGGTGAGTGCACTGCAGGGGGCGCGGGGGGGGGGGCGGCGTGTTGTGTTGTGTTGTGTTGTGGGGCGTATTGAGTGTGCAAACTGCCTCGCCGCCGCATGCTGCTCGTGGCCGCACCCAGCCCTCTCGCGGCCCAACTCTTTGGCCCCTGGGGTGCTGCCCCCTCCCCCCATCTTATCTTAATTCATCATGCATGGAACCCGCACTGATATGCATGGAACCCCCACTGATATGCATGGAACCCCCACTGATATGCATGGAACCCCCACTGATATGCAGCTTCGACGTGATCAACGGCCTGCTGCTGCCGGGCGGCGGCGCCACGCTGGCGCCCGGGCACCGCTTCTACGACACCGCGCGCCAGCTGGTGGACCTGGCGGTGGCGGCCAACGACAACGGCGACTACTTCCCGGTGCGTGAGTGATTGGTCGCGGCCGGGCGGCGGGCGGCGTGCGGGGGTGGCTGGCGCTTCCAGTTCGGGGTGGGGTGGGGCCTGTGCACGCACGACTCGCGAGCTACTAGCTAGCTATTTCACAAGAGGGTAGGAGGCAGAACAGGCTGCGGCTGGGAATGAATCCTGCCGACCGACCTGTGAAGGGCGGAGGCGGCCACAGGCCCACAGCCCTATAGCTTCACCTTACCGCACACGCACCACCCGCCCACCTCTCGCGCCTCTCCCTACCTCTCCCTACCTCTCCCACCACTCTCCCTCACACGCACGCACGCACTGACACACGCCAGGTCCACGGCACCTGCCTGGGCATGGAGACGCTGTCGGTGGTGCTGTCCGCCAACTACACCATCCTGTCGCCCTTCGACGCCGAGGACGCGCCCGCGCCGCTGCTGTACACCGCCGACGCCAAGGACAGCCACCTGCTGCGCTCGCTGCCGCCGGACGTGGTGGACAGCCTGCAGAACAAGCCCATCGCCATGGAGAACCACGGCATGGGTGCGTGGCGAGGGTGGCGGGGCGGGGCACGGGGGGCGGCGCAGCACACAGCATGTCGTACGACGAATGCAGTACTGTCTTGTGTTAGCAAACGCGAGAGAGGACTGTCTTGTGTGTGTGTGCTTGAGTTGCGGCGATGTTGCTGGGGGGGGCGTCACACGCGGCTCGTCCGCTGTGCGTCGTCCTAGCCCACACGCACCCCACCCACCCGCGCAACCCCACACGCACCCACCACCCCGCGGCGCGCCCACGGCTCCTCCGCACGCCCCTTCGCACGTCCATTCGCACGCCCCCCCCCCCGCCACACACACGGCCCGCAGGCCTGTCCATGACCGCGCTGGTTGAGAACCCGGAGCTGGGCAAGTTCTTCAAGGTGCTGTCGCTGTCGCTGGACAAGAGCGGCGCCGCCTACATCTCCACCCTGGAGGGTCGCAAGTACCCCTTCACCGCCACGCAGTGGCACCCGGAGAAGAACGCCTACGAGTGGACGCCGCACCTGCACATCCCCCACACCACCGAGGCGGTGCGTGCCGCGTGGCCGCACTGCGCAGGCGCATTAGCGCTCTTGTCCGGGGAAAGGGGGATGTGTGGCGCTGGCTCCGAAGCGCATACCCGCGGGCTGCTTTGCCACACCGCTGGGTGCCGCTGCGGCTGCACTTGCGCGCTTGCTTGCCTGCACGACCCATGCGCCGCATCTTCACGCACCTGGTCTGCCATCCTTGCAACCCGCTCACCAACCCACCAAGCACCCCACATTACTACCCCCTCAACTTGGACTCCGCGTGCCCCGACGCTCCTCCGACCCACCCAATGGTTGATGGTTGACATCGCCCCCACTATCGCCCCCATCACCTCCCTTTCCATCACCCGCCCATCCCCTTCCCCCCGCCCAGATCCGCATGAGCCAGGAGGTCGCGAACTTCTTCGCCTCCGAGGCGCGCCGCAACCTGCACAAGGCCAAGAACATCCTGGAGGAGGACGACGTGCTCATCTACAACTGGAAGTGAGCGATAAGGCGGGGGGGGGGGCGGAGGATGGAGGCGAGGGGCTGGGGCAGGGGCGCGGAAAGGGATGCGTCGATGGGCAGGCGGTCAACCGCCCGCGGCCTGTTGCATACCGTATGTGGCGTGTGTGGCCGGGAGGTGGAGATGAAGATACGGCTAGGATCCCGCACCCGCCCGCCACTGCTTCCCGCCGGTACACCCTTAAACACTTGTGATTCGAGCTTACTGACGTGTACCTGGCCACGCCTCCGCTCTCCCCTCCCTCTCGCCCCCCTCCCCCATGTCTCAGGCCCGAGTTCACCGGCCGCCACGCCTACATCGGCGAGGAGAAGGACTTTGAGCAGGCCTACCTGTTCGAGCGGGCCGACCCGCAGCGCGATGGCGCGGACGACGCCTAGGGAGTGGAGGGCCGACAGCCTGCCAGCGGCGCCCAGAGCCACTCGGAGCAAGCACCAGCAGACAGTGGGGCCAGGCAATAAAGTTGCCCAGGGCAGCAGCAGGAGCAGCAGCAGCAGGAGCAGCCGCCGAGGCCACGGCCGAGGCTGCTTGCATGGCGAGATGAGCGGCCGCCTGGTATGGCGTGGTGTGGCAAGCGAGAGAACCCGAGGCGGGGGGCTTGGAGAATACCTAGTGAACAGAGCTGTGGCGGTTTTGCTGCGGAAGTGGACCGTGAACGTGACGGGTGGCCAAGACGTGCGCGTGTGACTTTGGGCGGCCGAGCCTGGTGCGCATGTTACGTACCGTATGTGTGCCTGGGCTTGTGATCGTGGCTTTTATAACGTCCGCGGCGGTGTGTGTGCAACTGCAAACGTGCCAGGCTAGACAGCAGAACCGGCCAGGAGTCTGAGCATACATGACGAGCTCCTGCACCACGCATGCGAGTTTGCGCCTGTCATGGCCTCCAGCAGCGCATGTGTTGCCATTTGCATAGTGCCATTTCTTTGAATACTAGCACATTTTTGGGGATCGCTCATAGATCAACCTTAGCACTGAGCGTGGCATGACTGTGTGTCAGGGTGTGCGCCCGGGGCCTGACGCTTTCTGCGCTGGGGCCCGCACCGGTGGATGGGCGGCGCAGAGTCGGTGCTGGAAGACGGACGCTGCGGTTGCCGCGCGCGCCGGATTCTTGGTTGTGCACATTTGGCGCATCTGCTAGATTGGATGGTGGCATGGCGCTACCACGTTGGAAGTAGCGGAATGAACCGCACCCAATTTTGGACGGGAGTGCATGGCTCAGATGCTAAGTGTTTAACAACGACAACCCCGGACAACATAATCGCGCGCACCACCCACATCGCCCACAAGTCCACGGTTCCCCACCAACTGGTGCTAACCACCGACGAGCGCGCGCCGTTCACATGCACATAAGGGGCCCATCAAAGTGTGGCCCATTCCTGGTCCACAAACCCACAGGTCGCAAAAGCACTCCAAATCAGCCCCCACCTTGCAGTATGCGCGCCGGTACCTGAACGCCAGCAACAGCAACCGGCAACACACATGAGCTGGACTGCTGCAGCAGCCCCCAGCCCCCACAATGGGTGGAGGCGCGGCGCCGGGGGCTGTGCTCAGCTCCTTAGCTCCTTAAGCGCTGACAACAGTGTAGCACATTGAGGAGATCACGCCACGGTCCATTCTGCATCTCTTGTGTCCAGCCTGGTCCAGCAATCCTGCATGATGTCAGCATGTTGCCGCCTTTGCGGCGGCGTCCCCCAAGCGCAAGTCACGCGCAGTTCCTGTCGCATGAGTCGTGCCGCAGTCAATCAAGTCCAATTTCACGCCACGGTCCTCTGGTCATGCTGGTCACGATTAGAAAGCGGCCCTGGAGCTGCCGGTCGTCACGCCTCCGCCTCGCCGTCCGCCACCAGCCGCTCCCGCTCCGGCGCTGTCTCTGCCGCGGCCACCCTGCACCGCATGGCACACAGCGCCGGCAACTGAAGGTCAGCTGCCGCACACCCACCACAACGCTATCCGGTGAGCAGGCAGTCAAGCTCTTCATGTCGGCCCACCGACGCCGCTCTACCGTGTCAGGGTCATTCGTCAACACAGCAAGGTAGGGACCACCGGGGGCGCAGCACCGGTCCACCAGCACTGCGCGGCTGCCCAACTGATACCGGTATTGTGGTGCGGTGCTGCCGATTGGCGACTTCAGCTGGCGCGCGCAGCTGTTTGGCGGGTACGTGTTAACGTGTACGGCTGCTCACTTTGCTATCGGCTTTATGCATGTGCGGCACAGGTAAGACCCAGGGCGACTACCGTAGCCCGCGAGGCTTACAGATACAACCGATCAAAGCGGTCAGCGCCACCGCAGCACACGCTCTAGGCCACACGGCCATGCACTGAGGTATGCAGTTGACCGGTCGCCGCGTGAGACAACTGCGCGGGGCCGCGACGCTCGTCCACCAGACCACAACATTCAAAATCCACACCGTGAAGTACAGTGGCGGCAGCCTGCTAAGTGCTAGATACGACATACGGGCCTACACCCACCGCCACCATCGCACCACCATATTGCCATACATTGCGCTCGCGCTCAAAGGGGGTAATTGGCCTCTGCTGGCTCGCCGCTAGCCGCACGCTTGCAGCTCTTCATGAATGTACACCGAGCAGCATCTTATTAATACAACATACATACGGCAAACCGACGTAGTACGTACCATGGGCCCGGCACAAGCCTCCGGGCGGACGGCACATTGGGCCCGCACCCCAGCCCCGGCGGGCGGCAGGGTTAGGGGGCACAGGACGCCCTGCGCCTACGTCAGGGTCCGTGTCTAGTCGTGTCTACCCTGCTACACTTCTCTTACTATATCTGCCACCCCAACCCCAACCACCCGGATACGGCACCTAGGTAACGACTACTCGAAAAGGCCCCGCCCTAACTCTCCGGGGGGCGCGGGCCGGTGCGGCCGCGGGCCCCCCCGGCTCCTCCTCCTGCCTAAACACCTGCCGCGAGCGCTCTAGGCCACGTGGCGGCCCTCGTGGATCAGGGGCTCGACGTCATCGCCCGGGGGCGTCGACACCCTGCAACACACACGCGGGGGGTTCCAGGCATGACTAGTGCGACAGGCACATGCGCACACAGGGGCAGCGGGGGCAGCCAGGCAGACTGCCGCGGCAGAAGGGGGGCTGCCGGGCGATGTGGCGTGCGCTATGTGGCGGTGGCTATGACGGTGTCTAGGTACATAGGGCGGGCGTCCGTGCAGTCGCGTGCGTGTGTCCTGTGTGCTTTGTGTGCTGCGCGCTGGCTGGGGCACGCGCGGTGTCTGAAGCTGCTGTGACGCTGCTTGCTGCTGATCCCGCAGTGCTGTGTGCCACACTTCGCGCAGCGGCACCGTGTGCCGTACTACAGCCCTTTACGCACTGTACCACACTCCCGCCACACCGCCACGCCGGCTGCGTGCCAGGCCACCGCACCACGCCCATCGCGTCACAGGGCATGGCCCCAGCCCGGAGCCGCCAGCTCGCCACCTTCTTTCCCCCTACAAACTTCTTGAACCCCCCGCGTGCCCTCCACGCACCGCACCCCTGCACCAGCCAGCCCCTTTATCCCACGGCCCTGGCCACGGCCGTGCGCACCACCCAGCACCGCCCCGCCCCCAAGCCCCGCGCTCCACGCTTCACGCGCCCCGCGCTCCACGCCCCCACTCACTTCTTGGCGGGGTAGATGTTGATGAGGCCGATCTGGATGACGCCGAACGCGGCGCCGATGGCGTTGGGGATGGCGATGAAGGGGTCGTTCACGGCCTGGCGGGTGGGGCAGGGGGGCGGGTGGGGCAGGGGGGCGGGTGGGGCGTGGGGCGGGTGGGGCGTGGGGCGGGTGGGGCGTGGGGCGGGTGGGTTGGGTGCGGGCGGGGTGGGGAATGGTGGAGCACACGGGTCGACACGGGACGCGGACAGCACGGTGAAAGGATGGCACAGAGGCACCCAACCATGAAACCGTAGTCTGTCCTGCAGTCGCCTCCAACGACAGTCGCCCCATGGCTCTTGCAACCATCCTTTCACCCCCCTAGCTTGGGCTGGTGTTCACAACCCTACTTCCCGCTGGCTCCCCACGCCCCCACCACGCCCCCCGCTCACCGTGCCGTACGCCACCCACAGCAGGCCGTTGATTGTGTTCATGAGGCTGGTGGGCCAGAACAGCGAGGCGGAGGAGCGGGTGCGCAGCACCTCCGCCATGGACGACAGCGGCGCGCCGTAGTAGCACAGCAGGATGAACACGGCCGTGTAGCCGCTGCGTGTGCAGGTGCAGGTGGGGTTACAAAGATGGTACATAGAAGGGTAGTGGCGTAGACAGGTGGGGTTGGGCGGATGGGCGGGTGGGTTGTCACCCTGGCCCCTTCGCACAGCCATGTCGCTCTGGCTTTGGCATTGCAGAGCGCCCAATCAGCGCCTCCCCGCCCCGCCCCGCCCTATCTCAACTACCTCCAAGAGCTGCCCCCGCACCACCCGCCCCTTCTTAGTCCTGCACCGGGCCCCCTGCCCCCAACCCACCCACACACGCGCCCCCACACACGCGCCCCCACAAACACTCACGCGGTCTTGGACGCCCACTCGTCGTCCTCGATGAACAGCGCGATGGCGATGCCCACGGAGCTCAGCAGCACGCTGAAGAACATGAGCGCCTTCAGCATCACGTCGCGCGCCTGCGGGGGTGCGGGTGGGTTGGCACAAAAGGTAGGTGGTGGCTGCGTGTTTGACACGCGTGTTTGCGTTTGACCGCCCGATCACCGGCACCAGGTGTTTGTCAGCAGCGGTTGATGCAGGGGTGTGAGACTGGTGGCGGGGGGTGGCGCGTGGTGGGCGCTGTACGCAGCAGTGTGCGTTGAGGCCAACAAGAATTTTGGTCAGGCCCCGCAAGCTGGTCGTGGTGCGGGTCCACCACACCGCCCGCTTCTTCCCCGGCCGCACCTTGGGGTCGGCGAAGCCGTAGCAAGAGACGGTCATGAAGATGCCGAGCAGCAGCCCCGGCTCCTGCGGGTGGGGAGGAGAGCAGGGGAGGAGCGGGTGTGCGGGAGGCGCCGTAAAGTTCAGGCATGGGCGCTGGCGCGGTGAGGGCGTGCCGTGACGGCTGCGGTACGGCGGGTGGCTGCGCACACGAGTGTCGGTGCAACTGCAGTTCCCCCGGGCAGTGCATGCAGTAAGGCGTGCCGCCCGCGCCGCTCCTCGCGTTTCGCAGTCGCTCACGTTGGCCGCAATGACGTAGGGGTCGGCGTTGATGCATCCGTAGATGAGCCAGGCGGCGCAGTTGGCGATGATGGCGACGAGCGGCAGCGGGTTCAGGTCCTGGGGGCAGCAGGGCCAGGTTAGATGGTGTTTGGCCGCAGTCATTGCAGCAGTCTGAGCATGTCGCGTGTCGGAGCTTAGCTGGTGGTGTGCACGGCGATAATGGGTGTGCATGGAACCGCAAGAAGAGAAGTTGCTGACTTGTGCAGTTGTGGGGAGGAGCAAGGGAGGAAGCGCCCAGCTGTGACACGCCCGTGGGGGCAACATGGATGTTGCGCACTCACCCCGAGATGTTTATTCGCGCGAATTTGCAGCACCGTCTTCAGCGGGCTCACAAACCTGCAATGACATGGTCAGATTACGATGAGGTAGCTTGCAGAACCACGAACAGGCGCGGCTGGCACGCCTTGGTGCACGTTTTCGAGACGGGCAATTGCCCGTTTCCTCGCTCCCTGGCTCGCCCGCTCCAATCTCACATGAGGAAAGCGATAATGCATCCCAGCCCTGGCGCCAGGTGGTGCAAAAACAGCTTCTTGAAATCGAACTCATCGTCGTCGTCGTCCAGGAGCGCGCGGCCGGTCCAGGCTGTCATTTTGGTTAGAGGGGTTGTATATGGGGATCACTGAAATTGTATTGCAGAAATAATAACGTCAATGCACGTCGGGCTGTCGTCCTTTCGAGTCGACACCCATCCGTCTGCTGCACCCTGCACCCTGCACCCTGCGCCCGTGCATCCGTGCCTGCACCCTTTTGACACGCCGACGCCTTGCCCGCCCCGACGCGCGATGTCGATTGCCTGCAACTGCAGAATGCTCAACCCAGTCCTTGACAATGCAAGCCCCTCCAGGCCTGGGCGCGTGGCCTCGAGGGCGGGGAGACGCGTGCGGGGGTTCGTGCAGCGAGCCTGCGTGTCGACAGTCGAGGCCCCCGTCGCGATGGACACGACGCGCTGAAGCTGCACCTGAAATATCACAATAATACTTGATGACCAACTGGAGTATTTGCACAATCAGCAATAAGAACAACGACGGTCAGGGTTCAGCCAACCTCCTTAAACCTGCCAATAAAATCTTATAGGACGCATGAGTGAGGCTTCTAGCACAGATCTGGCGGCAGAGTTTAAGCACGAGCTGCCGGGGCCGGCCGACCAGGGCACAGTTGCGATTGATTTGCCGCCCAAGTTTCGCCTCAAGCGCAGCCTTCCCGAGCAGCCTCCCGCAGAGGAAGCATCCGAGCCAGCCGACGACGTCGCAGCGGTCGGCCCCAGCGGCTCAGCCCCAGCAGCTGCCCCGCTATTAGCCCCGCCCCAGCCCGGGACTCGCCAGGGCACCAAGCACGCGCGCAACTCGCCCGCCGCGGCGGACCTTGCGTCCGACGACCCAGACGCTCACGCAGAGCCCAATCGCGACCAGGAAGGTGACGAGCAGCAGGACGAGCAGCTCGACGACGACGAGGACGAGGAGGGCGAGGAGGACGAGGACGGGCTTGGGGTGCTGCGGCGGGGGCGCAAGGCCACGCGGCTGAGCATCTCCAAGATCCAGGGCCGGGCCGAGCCGCGCCGGCCGCGCATCGGGCCGCAGTACCAGGCCGTGGTGCCGCCCTGGGCGCCGGAGCAGTAGGGCGCACAGCGGGGGAGCGAGGGAGGGAGGGGCGGCGAGGGAGGGGCGAGCGCAGGGGGCTGCGTTTTTTGTGTCGGCAGCAGCGCCCGAGGAGCAGCCGGAGGCCGCGGCGGCCGGCCGCTGAGCCAAGCAGCTGGAGAGTGAGGCGGCGGCATGGTGGGCAGCCGGACCACGGCGCGGGCGCGGCGGTTCTCGCTGCTGCTGCTGGAGGAGGAGGAGGACTATGTGCAGGTGGGGTGTGTGGACAGGCGGGGGTGGGCGGGTGCCGGGTGCAGTTGTGGCGGGTTGCGGTTGTGGTCGCGGTTGCGGTGTGGGTGTGGGGCTGGGCGCGGGTGCGGGTGCGGGTGTGGGGATGCGGGGTAACGGGCGCTGTGCAGGTGTGGGTCCGGGGTGCAGGGTGCGAGTGCGGGGTGCGGGGTGCGGGTTCGGTGTGTGGATGCGGGCACGAGGTAGCTGGCAGTGTGCTGGGACCGCCGTACGTTGTGAAGGTCCGCGTCGCCGACTTGCCTTGCCTTGCCGCCGGCGCCGCAGCACGCGCCTGCCCCTGAAGCCCCCCACCTCATCGCGCCCCTGAAGCCCATGCGCCCCTGAAGCCCATGCGTCGCCGAGCCCGCAGTAATTGATGTGTGGCGCGCCCCACACGCCCCGCACGCCCCCAATCCCCGCTGCAGGACTGGGTGGTGCTGGCGGCCTGGCCGGTGGAGCAGGTGACAGGCAACTGGCAGCGCCAGCCGCTGCTGCAGGGCCGGCTGCGGCTGTGCACGCGCTCGCTGTTCTTTGAGCCGGACGACGTGCGGGTGCCCATCGCCAGGTGCGGTTGCGGTGGGTGCGCGGATGCCGTACACAATACACATGCACACATGCCCATTCACATGCAAAATGCATACATGCATGTGGGTGGTGGGCCAGAGAGGGCGGGGGCGTGCAGACCGATGCGCCGCCGCGGCGGGTCGAGGTGTGTTGCCTCCGTGGCGGCCGTCTGGGGGCTGAGCCTACTGAGGCTACTGGCATCGAGTAATGGCTATGCGTGCCACTGCAGGATCCCCTTTGCGGGCGTGCGCTCGCTCACCACCGGCCCGCCCGTAGCAGCAGTGGCGGCGGGAGGCGGTGGCGGCGCCGCCGCCGCGCACCGCGGCCACCACCAAGGCCACCACGGCCATCACAGCCACCACCACGGCGGCGGCGGGGCCGGCGGGCGCGCAGGTGGCGGCGGCGGCGGCGCGGGCGGCGGCGGGGGCCCTAGCCTGCTGGTGGAGGCCCGTGAGGTGGTGCTGATGCGGGCAAACATGGAAGAGGTGCCGTACACGTTCCTCAAGTTCGGCGGCGGCGCCGCCGCCGGCGCTGCCGCGGCCACCGGCGGCGGCTCGGGTGCGGCTGCGGTGGAGGCGGTGCGGTGGGCGTTCGGGCCCTGCTACAGCCCGCTGCAGCCGCTGATGGGGCAGGCGGCGGCGCTGCTGGACATCAACCGGCGGCCGCGCGAGGAGCGCAACGCGGCGCTGGAGGTGCGGGTGGTGGTGGTGGTGGTGGTGGTGGTGGTGGTGGTGGTGGTGGTGGTGGTGGTGGTGGTGGTGGTGGTGGCGGTGGGGCGGCGGGCGGGGCGGTGGGCCGGCAGCGGATGTGGGGCTGCGCGTGGCGTGGTCGCTGTCATCCTGCACCGCTGGGAGCCTGCCGTGCTGCATGCCCCGGACCAGCATGCACGTCGCCGGCGCGCCACATCCACCCGCTTCTCCGCCACCACAAACACCTCTCAGCCCACGCCCCACCCTGCTACCCTTCGCTTACCATCCTTGCAACCCCCGCGACCCCCGCGCTCGCCTGGCCCCTTGCAATGCCCTGTCAACAACATCTCGTCTTGATCAATCGCAAATACATATTGTCCCTTCCCATCCCCGATCCCCGCCGGGCCGCAGGAGCTGGCGCGCGCGCGGCTGGACTCTGTGGCCTTCGATCTGTCGCGGCTGGTGGACTTCGGCGAGCGGCTGGTGTGGAGCGGCCCCGTGACGGCGCTGAGCCCGCTGGTGCGCGAGCAGGGCCACCTGGCCATCACGCCGCAGCGCGTCTACTTCCAGCCGCTGCACAACATAGCGGGTGAGGGCGTGGGAGGAGGGGTGGGGGCAGTTTGTTTCCAATTTCCCAAATCAACCATTGCAAACCCAAAACCCATATGCGAGGAGTGGGCGGGCGGGAGGGGTGCGGCCGGGGCCAGGGTCCGTGGTTTGAACGTTTGGGTGCGTGGGGCAGCGGAGGAAATGGAGGCGCGCTGGCGGCGTGGTGTCCGGGATCGAGAACAGAGGTGGGCTGCACGGCTCCCACACGCGCTCGCCCGCCCTCTCTCCCCCGCCCTCTCTTCCCCTGTGCATTTGCCTGTCCCTGTCTCGTTAGGCTGGTTTAGCTTGGGCTAGTGTTCACAGCCCTCCCCCTTCCCCTCGCTCCCGCTCCCTCCAGGCGACTCGCCCGTCAAGAGCCACCCTCTGGCCGCGATCGCGGCGGTGGCCCGCCGCCGCAGCAGCCTGCGCGCCGTGGGCCTTGAGCTGTTCTTTGTGCTGCCCTCGGCGGCGGCGGCGGCGGCCGCGGCCGCGGCGGCGGCAGGGGGCGCTCGGGCGGCATGGTCGCCGCAGCACCCGCACCCGCACGCCAGGGCGGGGCAGCACGCGCACGCGCACGAGGGCGAGGGGGGCGTGGGAGGTGGTGGTGGCGGGGCAGGCGCCGCGGACGCGGCTGTGGCGGCGGCGCTGGCGGCGGTGGCGGCTGGGCCGGTGTGGGACGCCCCCAGCGCCTTCTTCGCCTTCAGGTGGGCGCTGGGCTGGGCCGGGGCAGATTGGGAACAGGGTTTTTGTTTTTGTTCATGGTGTGAATACATGGACGCGTGCGCCACCAGCGCCATGGCCGCCCACAGCCCAGATAAACACGGCGCTTGCCACCACCGCCACCACCGCCATCACCGCCGCGACCACCACTAGCAAGTATAACTCTTTAGTCACCGCCACCGCCACCACCACCACCACTATCACCGCCGCCATCACCGCCGCAGGTCGGAGGCCGACCGCGAGGCGGCGCGCCACATGCTGACGCTGCAGCCCGACCTGGGCCGCGGCGTGCCGCGCCTCACGCCCTCCCCCATCAAGCAGCGCTTCCCCGCAGCTGGCGGCGGCGGCGCCGCAAGCAGCAGCAATAGCAGCACCAGCAACACCGGCGGCGCGGCTGCCGCCGCCGGCGGCACTGCGGGCGCCGCCGGCGGCCTCGTGTCTGCGCTGAGCTCTGCCGTGGCCTCCGCCGCTGCTTACGCCGCACACGGCGTCGGCGCCGCCGGCGCCGCCGGCGGGGCGGCTGGGGGTGGCGGCGGCGGCGAGGACGACCCGCTGGCGGCGCACGGCATGTTGCTGGAGGCGGCGGGGCCGTGGCTGCGGCGCGTGACGGCGGCGTGGCAGCGCGGCGCGCTCACCAACTTCGACTACCTGCTCTACCTCAACTTTGCGGCGGGTGAGGCAGCGCCGGGCCGTGGGCTGCGGGCTGTGGGCTGCTGTTGTGCGGGAGAGGAAAGGTGCAAGACGCAGGGCGTATAGGCTGTTGGTTGCCCCTAGTACGGTGGCGGCGGGCCTGCCGCTGACCTTTCCCACGCCCGCTGCTCTGCGTTTCCTCGCCCAAACTCACCTGGCAATTTCGCGTGCCGCCGCCGCCAGGCCGCTCCTTCAACGACCTGGCGCAGTGGCCGGTGTTCCCCTGGGTGCTGTCCAACTACGTGGCCGGCGGCCTGGACCTACACGACCCCGCCAACTTCAGGTGCGCGTGCGTGTGTGCATTCGGGAGGGGTGGGAGGTGTGTGTGTGGGGCGCCGGCGGCGGCCTGGGCCCGGAGCTGGGCCTGTGGCGGCCGCGGTGGCGTGTGCGCCGGCGTGTGTGGTGGTGGCGGCGTGTGCGGAGGTGGTGGCGTTAGTGCTCAGCTGTTTGCTCACTGGCATCCCCCGCCCACGCTACCTCCCTCCCCCCGATCTTATATTGGGCTGGTACTCACAACTCTCCCTCCATCCATCCCGCCCCCTCCCGCCCCCTTGCCTACCGTCTACCACTTCCTCAGCTATTCACAACCCTCCCTCCCTCCCTCCCGCGCCTGCCCACCTCAAACCTAGCAACCCTCCCTCCCTCCCTCCCTCCCGCCCCTCCCCTCCCTCCCCTCCGCCCTCGCAGGGACCTGACCAAGCCCGTGGGCGCGCTCAACCCCGCCCGCCTGGACGAGTTCCGCCGCCGCTTCCGCGACATGCCGCACGACAGCTTCGAGGGCGCCGTGCCGCCCTTCCTGTACGGCACACACTACTCCACGCCCGGGTGAGCGCGCCCCGAGCGTGACTGGGTGACGGGGGTGGCCGGGAGGCCGGGGGGGCCGGGGGCTGCGCACGCGCGTGCCTGTGTGTGGGTGTGCGGGGCTTTGGGCAGCACGTTGGACACGTTGCATCGATGCGTGGATTTGCGTCTCCCGCCCATGTTGCCATGTGACCGCACGCCTCCACATGCCTACCCGCCTCACCTCCTTCACCCTCTTCTTATCTTAATTAATCATGCATGGACCCTCCCACTTCCTCCACCCCATTCATCCCCGCCCCCCCCCTGCGTATCTGCTGCAAGAACCTGTCATCATCTTCTAGTCTTAATTAATCATGCATGCCCCCGGCCCTGCAGCTACGTGATGTACTGGCTGGTCCGCGCCGCGCCCAGCCACATGCTGCGCCTGCAGAACGGCCGCTTCGACGCACCCGACCGCCTGTTCGCCAGCGTGCAGGTGCGGCGGGGTTGGCGTGTGTGCGTGCGTGTTGGGTAGGGGGTGGGGGTTGCAAGGAGAGGGGGCAGCGGTGGGATGGCAGGGGTGGCAGGCGTCGGCTTCTCAGCTGTCAGCTTGTGTAGCTCGTCAAAGGTGGGGTGGGCACGTCTGCCTGGCGTGCCTGACGTGTGTGGTGGGGGCAGGCCCTTGGGCACATTCCCCCCACATATACACACAGTACCCCCCTCCCTCCTCCCCTTCCCCGCCGGCCCCGCCACCCGCTGCAGGAGGCTTGGGAGGGCGTGCTGCACAGCACCACGGACGTCAAGGAGCTCATCCCCGAGTTCTACATGGGCGGCAGCGGCGACTTCCTGGTCAACGCCAAGAGGCTGCCGCTGGGGCTGCGCCAGAGCGGGCGGTGGGCAGGCGGCGGGCGTGGGCGGGCGGGCGCGAGTGTGCCGCCCATGCGTGGTTCGGTGGGGAGGGGCCGCGGGGGGGATAGCCGCCCTGGCAAACGTTTGGGGTTGTTTTGTACCGCCTGGTGTGGCGCGATGCCGCCCCGTGCCACCGTGCCGCCATGACGACAATGTGGCGAGCACCGCGCCTCACGGAATTCCTTACCCACGTCCCTCCCACGCGCAGGGCGGTGAATGACGTGGGGCTGCCGCCCTGGGCGTCCAGCCCCCGGGTGAGTGACTGCGCCGGAGAGGGCAGCCACACCCGCAGCACCGGCACCAGAAGCACCCACACGCAGCAGCGGCGGCGTGCTTGTCACGTGCGGCCCCCCGGGGCACTGCCTGCCCTGCCCTGCATGTACCTGCCGCAACCACACGGTGTGGCGAGCTGGCATGGCCCACCCCTTCCGACCACCCCTCTGCCCTCTCCTCCCCTTCTGACCACTCTGCTGCTCCTTCGCGCCTCTTCCCCTCAAATGGCACCCCACCCCTCTGCCCCTCGCCCCTCCCCCTCTCCACACAGGACTTCCTGGCCCGCAACCGCGCCGCGCTGGAGAGCCCGGTGGTGAGCCGCCAGCTGCACGCCTGGATCGACCTCATCTTCGGGTACAAGCAGCGCGGGCCGGCGGCAGGTGCGTGTGCGTGCGTTAGCTGTGCGCAACTATAGACAAGCGCGCTCAAGGCACAGCTAACGAGGACAGGGCAGCACAGGGCAGCGCTCCGGCTTTTTGATGCAAGTGTAACACACACCTGACACCGTTCGCATGGATGTCTAACCCCCCTGCCTCCTTCTCAGAGGCGGCGGACAACGTGTTCTACTACCTGACCTACGAGGGCGCGGTGGACACCTCGGCCGTGGCCTCGCCCGTGGAGCTCAAGGCGCTGGAGACCCAGATCAACGAGGTGCGGGCCGGCGCGGGTGGGTGGGGTGGGTAGTTTTTTCCAATTCCCAAATCATCCATTGCAAACCCAAGACGAGATGACGCGTGTGTGTTACGGTAGTTGGAGGCAACCAAGTCATGCGTGTGTGTGTAATTAGTGCTGTGATGCACCACGCCTCAACACACAGCACGCCGCGGCTGGCTCCGGCCCCTGCCAACGTGCCCTGCCTCAGCTCCCGTCCACCAAAGCGCGCCTGGACACCGCTCTCACACACCTCCCCGCACCCGCACCCGCACCCGCAACCCGCCTGCAGTTCGGGCAGACGCCCAAGCAGCTCTTCACCACGCCGCACCCGCCGCGCCTGGTGCACCCGCCCGCGCCCGACCCCGCCACCGTCTTCCCCGACGAGCCCGGCCTGGCGGGCGGCGGCGGCGGCGGCGGCGGCGGCGGCGGCGGCGGCGGCGCCAGTACGGCAGGCGGCGGCGGCGGCGGCACGGGCTACGGCGGCGAGGGGGACGCCGGCAACCGGGACCTGGTGCTGGCGCTGCTGTCCACCATCATGGCGGCGGCGGCGGCGGCGCCGCCGGAACCGGCCCCCGCGGCCGGGGCGGCGGCGCCGCCGCCCTCGGCAGCAGGGGACGCCTCCGGCGCGAGCGCCGCGTCGCCGCCGGCTTCGCCAGCGGCAGCGGCCGTGGGCGCGCCCGCTGCTGCTGCAGCGGCCGGCGCGCCTGGCGGCGGCGCCGCGCCCGCTGCGGCCGCGGCTGCCGGCGGCGCCGCCTCGCTGCTCTCCAGCTTCCTCAAGCTCGGCCGTTATCAGCAGCAGCGGCAGGTCAGCGGCGGGCTGTCGCCGGCGCCGTCGGACCCGGCGTCAGGCGCCGCCTCCGCCGCCGCCAGTGTGACGGGCACCGGCGCTACTGGGCAGCAACAGGGCGGCGGCGGCGGCGGGTTGGCCTCGCTCCTGGCCTGGCCATTTGGTGGCAGCGGCGGCAGCGGTGGGGTGAATGGGGCTAGCCGCCAGGACTCACTGGGCGCGGCCGCCACTGCTGCCGCCACTGCTGCTGGTGGTGCGGCTTCGGCTGGGCAGAGGGCGGCCGTGTCTCGGGCAGACTCGGCCGGGGTGGGGGCCGCCGGAGGCGGCGGCGGCGGCGGTGCCCAGCCAAGCGGCGAGCAGGCGGCGTTCAGCCGCGCCTCTGCGCCGTCAGATGCGGCGGCTGTAGCGCCGGCGGCGAGCGGCACTGCTGGTGGTGGCAGTAGCACCGTCGCCAGCCGCCGCTCCGAGTACTGTTTCCCCAGCCCCGCGCCGGCGGACTGGGGCTGGGGCGCGCGGCTGCGCCGCCCACTGCGCGCCGTGGGCTGGACGCAGCTGGTGTCCCGCGGGCCGCTGGCGGCGGTGGCCTCCGGCCGCAACGGCTTTCTGTACTGCGTGGGGCAGGGCGGCGTGCGCGTGGTGGCGGAGGCGCCAGCCGGCGGCGGCGGCGCTGCCGGCGGCGGCGGCGGCGGCGGTGGGGGTGGCGGCGTGGGGCTGTCGGTGGTTCGCTCGGCGCAGCTGAAGGGCGATATGCTGTCGCTGGCGCTGCTGCCCACCGCGGCCTCCAGCGCCGCCGGCCTGCACAGCGCGCACCCCAGCGCCGCCGACCTCGCCGCCGCGGCCGCAAGCGGCAGGGGTTCTGGGAGCAGCAGCAACACCAGCAACACCAGCGGCGGCAGTAGCAGCCCCCCGCGGCACGGGCGGCTGATGCTTGTGGGCAGCGACGACCGGCGAGTGTACGCCTACTCGCCGGACGCGGGGCGGGTGCTGGGCGACTGGGCGGCGCACGACGACGGCGTGTGCGGCCTGGCGCTCATGGCTCCGGACCCGGGGGCCGCGGCGGCGGCGGCGGCGGCGGACGGCGCTGGGGGTGGTGGTGGGGGTGGCGGTGGCGGCGGCATCGCGGATGCGGGGGGCGTGGAGCCGCTGCTGGTGACGGCGTCGTGGGATTGCTCCGTCAAGATCTGGAGGTGCGCGAGCAGCCAGCAGCCAGGGCCAGGACCAGGACCAGGACCAAAGTGCTTCCGTCTTGCGGGAGGAGGGGAGATGGCGGGGAGGCGCTGCTTGGTGGGGCTCGCCTCATCGTAGCTACCGGCAGTGATGACTGCCCCTGCCACAACCAATCGAATCCTTGACCTTGCCCCCCGGCCCCCACCATCCCCTCTCAGCCTGGCGGAGGGCCGCGCGCCCTGGTCCACCGGCCTCAGCCTGCCCGCCGCCGAGCTCCGCGACTTCGACTCGGGCGTGTGGGCGCTGGCGGCGCCGGCCTGGGGCGGCCCGCTGCTGGCCACCGGCACCGAGGAGGGCTGCGTGGCGCTGTGGGACACGCGCGCGCCGGGCAACCGCAGGTGCGGGGGCGGGAGGGCCGGATGGGCCGCAGGAGGGGGGCTTGGTGGCCGTGGGAGGCGCTGGGGTTGGATCGGGGGTGGGAGAGGTGGGGTGGTGGAGATGGGGAGTGCGTCATTATCAGTACGATGCAGTCTAGTTTCTGCAAAGCCCAAACCGTGTTCAAAAGCAACACCGTCTTCGATACCGCTGTGTAAGTGCATGTATCTCGTTGCATGTGCTGCTGCAGGGCCGCCAGCTGCGCCTGGGCGGCGCACGTGGCAGGCGACTACGTCAGCGGCCTGGCGCTGCTGCCATCCCTGGGCGCCACCACCACCAGCGGGGCAGCCGGCGGCGGCGGCGGCGTGAGCGCGGGGTCGGCGCCGGCGGGCCTGGTGGTGTCCACGGCGGACGGCGCGCTCACGCTGTTCGACATCCGCGGCACCCGGGCAGGCGGTGGCGGCGGAGCGGGCGGAGCCTCGGGCGGTGGGGTCGAGGCGGGCGCGCAGCGGCTGGCCAGCGCGTCATGCGGCTCGACGCTGCGGTGCTGTGTGGCGGACGGCTCGGCGGCGCTGGCGGGAGATGAAGCGGGCTGTGTGCAGCTCTGGGACGTGGGACGGGTGGCGGGGGGGCTGGGCGCTGTGCGGCAGGGCGGGCCGGGCCCGGACGGGCTATACGCGCCGTGGGAAGGGGAGGAGGCGGGCGGCAGCGCCGTGTGCGGGCTGGATGTGTACTGTGTGCCACCTGGCGAAGGGGGTGAGGCGAGCGCGGTGCGTGTGGCGGTTGTGACGGAGGGAGGGCGGCTGGTGCTGCTGGAGGCGTGAGCCTTAGGGGCTTAGCGGCCACGGCTACTGCACGCGGCCGGACGGCGCCAAGCAGGCGAAGGCTGTTTTTGTGTGTTACAACGACGAACATACGGTATGCGTGATCTGGAGGGCTTCAGGCCCGTTCCTATGTCCGCCATCCCGGAAAGACCCCAGTAAACCAGATCCGAGGCTTCTGCTGAGAAGGGGAGTAGTGGCGGCCCCGCCCAGCAATCTACTCTACGTCTGCCTGCAGTCGTATGGCACGACCCAACGAGTCCGCTACCAATACGGGGCTTCGGAAATCACTGAGATGAAATTTGGTGGTGTTGAGAAACACCGAGTTTGCAGGATGAGGTAGCCAGCCAAAAGTGGGCACGGCACGGTGGGTATGTGCCGGGTCCACCACAGCCGCCGCCTCAGGCGGCCGGCAGCAGCGTGGAAGCCGCTTAACCACCGAAGCCGTACAGGGTGCGGCCCTGGCGCTTGAGCGCGTACACTACGTCCATGGCGGTCACGGTCTTGCGGCGCGCGTGCTCGGTGTAGGTGACCGAGTCGCGGATGACGTTCTCCAGGAAGGTCTTCAGCACCGTGCGCGTCTCCTCGTAGATGAGGCCGCTGATACGCTTCACACCGCCACGACGAGCCAGACGGCGGATAGCGGGCTTGGTGATGCCCTGGATGTTGTCGCGCAGCACCTTGCGGTGGCGCTTGGCACCGCCCTTGCCCAGGCCCTTGCCGCCCTTGCCACGTCCGGACATTTTCAGATGAGTGGGGTAAGAAAGAAGGAAAGAAAGATGAGGTTGAATGAGAAACAAGCCTCTGCAGTGAATTTATTGGGCGGGCGCCCAGGGGCAACGACTTCCGGTGTTGACCACCCGGAGCGTTGACTGGGCGTTGACTGGCGCCGCTCAACTGGGCCAGCCCCATGCATCGCCGCGCCAGCGCCATAAATACAATCGACTTTCGCAATTTGACGACACAACCCACTCGCACATCTCACCTGTCGCTGCTGAATTCCCAAACAACCTAAAAGATGGCCCGCACCAAGCAGACCGCGCGCAAGTCCACCGGCGGCAAGGCGCCCCGCAAGCAGCTGGCCACCAAGGCCGCGCGCAAGACCCCCGCCACCGGCGGTGTGAAAAAGCCCCATCGCTACCGCCCCGGTACCGTGGCGCTGCGCGAGATCCGCAAGTACCAGAAGTCGACTGAGCTGCTGATCCGCAAGCTGCCGTTCCAGCGCCTGGTGCGTGAGATTGCCCAGGACTTCAAGACCGACCTGCGCTTCCAGAGCCAGGCCGTGCTGGCGCTGCAGGAGGCCGCCGAGGCCTACCTGGTGGGCCTGTTCGAGGACACCAACCTGTGCGCCATCCACGCCAAGCGTGTGACCATCATGCCCAAGGACATCCAGCTGGCCCGCCGCATCCGTGGCGAGCGCGCGTAAGCGTTGCCGCCAAGGCCAGGCCACCCTTGCAAGGGCTGCTCCTTCCCCAAAACTCGGTGTTTCTCAACACCACCTTCCAAAGCAACGGTGCTTCTGTGCCAATGGGTCCCCAGTACAATCGGGTGGGCACGGGTGGACGCAGGTGGACACTCGACTGCGCCCGTGGTGAGCAGGGGTAGTGCAGCCGCGTCTGTTGGGGCAACCCTGGCAATAGGTGGACTGGTAAAGCGTGAGCAGGGGTGGTGCAGATTACGGTAACGCGGCCTGAGCCAGTCCCAGTACCCAACCAGTTGCATGTAGAGAAGCGGAACTGATACAGTATGTGATGGAGGGTGGGCAGACACACGGCGGTAACCCTCGGGCCCTTCGTATCCAGACTTTGAAGTACCCACCAACAGAGTCGCCAGGGACGGCGCCACGAATCCACCTACACTGGTTGGGCCACGTGCTAGGGATAGTGAGGGTCGGCACGAAACACACACGCCATGCACACTGCCCTCCAAGTTTATGAATGCGACATTACAAAGAAGGGACAGTCCGACCAAGCAAGGGTGCCCCGCACCCAGGTCGGGAGGGACCATCTCCGGCCCGAAGGGAAACCACCCTCCCCCCAGCTATCTGCCGACCTTCCACCAACACGTGCATTAGGTCCATGTCTCAGCTGCTAACCTCGCAACCCTACACAGCACCAGGGCTTTCAGCGGACCGCCAACATGGCTGCATAGGTAGCAATAGGCAGTCTTGCAAGGCGCCAAGTCTGTGGTTGTGCTTTTCGTATCCGGACTGCTACGGTATGGAACGTTGGGTGGGATGAATGCTGGCACAAAGCGTGTCGCACGCAGCAGTCCTCCCGCCCCTCCCCTGGTCCTGCCACGTCGGAACTCCCTTTCCCCCCCCTCCCACTGCATCCACTGCAGTCCCCTCCCGCCCTGTGCATAACAGTCCCTGGACCCGGACCAGAAAAGGTGGTGTTGAGAAACACCGAGTTTAATTGAGGATTGTTAAGAGGGAGGCGGGCGCATTTAGGCGGCCTCCTCGCTGCCCTTGCCGCCCTTGGTCTTCTTGGGCAGCAGCACGGCGTGGATGTTGGGCAGCACACCGCCCGAGGCGATGGTCACCTCGCCCAGCAGCTTGCCCAGCTCCTCATCGTTGCGGATGGCCAGCTGGATGTGGCGGGGCACGATGCGGTTCTTCTTGTTGTCGCGGGCGGCGTTGCCCGCCAGCTCCAGCACCTCAGCGGTCAGGTACTCCAGCACGGCGGCCAGGTACACGGGCGCGCCGGCACCGATGCGCTCGGCGTACTTGCCCTTCTTCAGGTAGCGCGCAATGCGGCCCACAGGGAACTGCAGGCCGGCCTTGGCGCTGCGGCTCACGGCCTTCTTGCCAGAGGTCTTGCCCTTGCCGCGACCAGCCATCTTGTGAGGTGTGGTAAGCTGATGTAGAGGGGTTTCGAATGTGAGTTGTGTGAGAGCTTTGTAATTGCACAGCAGAATGCGCCTGTTATTTATAGGGAGCAGGGCCTGCGCACGACGCCTCGCCCCGGTCAAGCGGTCAACGGGCGGGGTCGGTTGGTCAAACAACCGCCTGCCTCGCCCTGGCCAGCCCCATCGCGCTCGCGCCCCCCGTCCTCTATTAAATAGCGGGCACTTGCATTTTCCCCGGCAAATTATAATTCTCTTACTCGCACCCGCATCCAACGACTCATTCAAAATGGCCCCCAAGAAGGACGAGAAGCCCGCGGCCGCTGAGGCCGGCGCTGAGGCCCCTGCCAAGGCTGAGGCCAAGCCCAAGGCCGAGAAGGCCGCCAAGAAGGCCAAGAAGGAGCCCGCCAAGAAGGCCGCCAAGGAGCCCAAGGGCGATGGCGAGAAGAAGGACAAGAAGAAGAAGAAGAAGAGCGCCGTGGAGACGTACAAGCTGTACATCTACAAGGTGCTCAAGCAGGTGCACCCCGACACCGGCATCAGCAGCAAGGCCATGTCCATCATGAACAGCTTCATCAACGACATCTTTGAGAAGGTGGCCACCGAGGCCTCCAAGCTGAGCCGCTACAACAAGAAGCCCACCGTGACCTCCCGCGAGATCCAGACCGCCGTGCGCCTGGTGCTGCCCGGCGAGCTGGCCAAGCACGCGGTGTCGGAGGGCACCAAGGCCGTCACCAAGTTCACCTCGGGCTAAGCGCCCTGGCGTTTGTACCTTCCACTCCCACAAAACTCGGTGTTTCTCAACACCACCTTGACACGGGTTGGGGGCTTTGGGGTTTGGTGTAACGGGGTGGTGGGGCGGGAGAACCAGACACGTGGCGGCAGTTACCATGGGCAGGTCGCACTGTCAGCATCCACGCGCTTGCATGGGCGGCTGGGGAGGGAAGAGTCCTGACGTCAGTGATCTGCCTGCCAGTTCAACCTCAGGAGACGAAGGGCAACTGGACAGGTGGTGGTGCCGCCCTCGGCTGGGCAGTAGCTCTCGGACCAACGACGGAGGCGCATACGGCATTCTGCCACTGACCCGTTAATGCAAAATCGTCTCACATCCAGTGTTTCGAGTGAGAAGTGTCCTCAAGCAAGCCGACGCGTGCCGCTGTTTATGCCATTGCACTTGACACTCCTACTAGCCAGCCCGTCCCACGCCTCATCTGCGCGGTACGGCCCGCCTGCTGCCCTCAATCCCATCCGCCAAAAATTGATGAGGGCACACGTAGCACCTCTGTCCGACAGTTGGCACTTTTTTTCAGTACGTAGCATTATCACACAGGCGTAATCAGCACATCACTGGCCCGGCCTCCCAGATAACCCCGTCACGTCAGTCCCCCGTCACGTCAGTCCCGCGTCGCCGGCCCATGCGCCTGCATTCATCCGTTTGCCCCCTGGCAAAAGACCACACTTGCATGCAGCGGCACTGACGGCCCATCCAGGTGCATACATCAGCGCATGGATGGGCTGCAACTCACATGCGCCAGGGTCACAAGCACATCCTGCCTACCCAAAACTCCAAAAGCAACACCGCCCTCCGTGAGGCAGCTCGCCGCCTCATGTGCCGTTGTGCCTCAGGCACCCGCGACGACCTCGCTGAAGCTCACGTGTCCAGTGCTGTGCGCGTGCTGCTGCGCCGCGGCCGGGCCATCCAGCACCACGCCGCAGTCGCCGCACGACAACTTGGTCCCACTCGACAACCCCGCCGCCCCCGCTGCACCTGCCCCCGGCCCTGCCCCAGCTGCCGGCGCGCCATCCCCTTGTGCCGCCGCCGCGGCTGCCGTCGAAGCCGCCGCGCTCCGCGCGACACGCGGCTTGCCGCCCTTCGCGCCGCTGGTCGCTTTCGTGCCGCCGCTGCCACTGCTGCTGCTGCTGCCGCTGGTGCCGTTGGTGCCGTTGGCGGTGGCGGACGAGGCGCCGCTGCCGCTGCTGGTGCCGGTGGCAGCGGTGCCGTTGGTTTTAGAGGTGGCGGCTGCGGCCTTCTTGGCCGCGGCCGCGGCCGCGGCTGCCGCCTTCTTCTCCGCGGCGCCGTTGAAGGCGCTCTCCTTGTGCGCCAGCTCCACCTGACGGGTGTTGGCGATTTGTATCGAACTTACAGCAATCCACAATCGCTCTGTCGGGTAGCCCCGTACAACCCTGCGGCCCGCAGCCCCGTCCTGATCGCTTTACAAGCTCGACCGCCCCCATACAGCCGGCCGGCCGGCCGGCGCCTGCACCTTGCGCTCACCAGCTTCCGCGCCGCCGCAATGATCATCTTGCCGCGCTTGCCGCGCGGGTTGTAGTTCAGCTCGTCGTCATCCGGGTTGGCACGCGGGTGAGTGCACACTGCAGGGGGTTCACGGGAGGATACACCGGCGGCGCTTGTGTCACGCACTCGTGCTTGACATTACCCGGATGGAGACACAGGCCCGCTGCGACACACACGAGCGCCTGACAGTCTACACCCGTCACACACCGTACGCACGTGCGCGCGGCTCCGCGCACTTCCTGTGCCTCTACCTCACCGAGGCCTTACACGCACCCACCCGCGAGCGCGTCGTAGTGCACGCCGTTGTAGATCACCATGACTTGCTTCTTGTAGCCTGCGTGTGTGTGTTAGAACGCGATCGTTACAGCTTTTTGCGTGAGGTCCAAGGTTGAACAATTTGCTCAAGAGTGCGTCGGGGCGGCGGTGGGCAGTTGCGCAGCTGCGTGCTCGCTGGCGCCGTGAAAGGGTGGCGCCGTGGCGCCACATTCGCGCAGCTCCGCGCGCTCACCCGACTCCTCGCCGAACACGTGCTCCTTCTTGCTCTCGATGTTCCACGCCGCAATCTCAATGCCGTACGCCTGCGGCAGGACATGTTGGGGCAGGGTTGCGGCCCCGGGGCGGGTGTCAGCTTGTCGCGGGGCGCGCGCATCTCTGCGGAAACACACACACGCGCGCGCAGACCTGCCCCCAGGCGACCTCAAGTCCCAGGCCACCACCTTCATTCAGGCTGGAGGCGCATGGTTCCCAATTTCATTTCGCTTAGCTTGGGCTGGTATTCCACCCCCCACCCCACTGCCAGCTGCCGCTGCCCGCGCCCGCCCACCTGCGCCAGGATGGCCAGCTCGATGCCGCCGCCCCAGTTGTACGGCTGCCGGATCCAAGCGCAGTAGGCCTCGTTGGTCATGCCCAGGAAGACGTCGCTGTAGGTTTGCCGGTCGCCCGACACCTGCTGCGCCACAACCTGCGGCGCCACCACACACAAGCACACAGCAACAGCAGCAACAGCAGCAGCCACACATGGATGCCAGCGCCGTGGAGGCTTGAGGGCCCGGCAGGGCCTCGCGAGCAAGCGGCAGCAGCCCGCCGGTTGCCTGCCGCTGCGAATCGCCGCAGCTTGCGCCAGACTGCCGGCCGGCCGGCCGCCCCTCCCATCGCGAGGGCTTGACACCTCAGCCCGGGCGCGCCCCCGCGGCCGCAAGCGGGGGCCCCACAGCCCGCGCAACCCCCCACAGCGCCGCACGCACGTTGCGCAGGTGCGGCGCGCGCGTCTTGCTCCGGTGCATGACGTAGCCGATCGAGTTGAACAGGCAGCTGTTGTCGGCGGGGATCTCGCGCCGCACCACGCAGCCGCTGCCGTCCGCCAGCGGCACGCAGCGCGAGGTGGGCTTGAGCTTGGAGCAGGGGCCTGCGGCGAGGGCGCGGGCGGGGGCGGGGGCGCGAGCACGGGCACGGGCGCGGGCGGGGGCGTGGGCAAGGGCGCGGGCGGGTGGAGCGGCGGCACAGGGCATGGGCGTGAAGAGTTCGTGGCATTGTGCGCGCCCATGCGGAAATAGGGCTATGCACTGCCGACCATGCACTGTCCGCCCGCAGCCGATGTGGGGTGACGCCGGTGCTGCTGCTGCAGCGGCGTGCGCGAGCCACTACCCGGGCCCTGGCAATTCGCAACGCCCTGGCCTCACAGCTCAACGTCACCGTTCACCGAATCCCACGTGTGGCACCGGATCCTCACCTTTCGCGGCAGCGCCCTTTCCGCCGGACTTCGAGTCCTTGCCGGAGCCGTCGCCGCCCCGTCGCCGCCGTCCAGACACGAGCGCCCACGCCGTCAGCGCCACCAGGCCCAGCGCACCCACGCCCCCGGCAATCAGCGCAGGCAGCGGCAAGCCTGAGCTGCTCGTGGGGCTGGGTTTCGCCGGAGCAGCGCTCGCAGCGGTCCTCTTCTTCTTTGAGCTGCCGGAGCTGGTCGCCTTTGCCGCGCCGGCCGTCTTGGGGGCGGACGCGCTCGCCGACGACGAGCGCGCTGCCTTTGGCGCGGCGGGCGCCTCCGGCGTCGACGAAGTCATGTTGGTATGCTGTTGGACGCGACCCTTAATTCAAAGCCGACACGGCGACTTGCGTCTGCAAGACTTGTCGAGCCGTTCTCTGAACACGCCTCGCCGCGCTACCCAAATACTTTATGTGGAGGTTTTATAATAAGGTCACACCAAACAAGCGACGTGAATTGCCTGGTCGTTACTGACGTCGCAAACCAAACGCCGTCTCGCACCGCTGCTCCAAATATTGATGCTGCGCGTGCCTATAATTTTTGATCACCTACTTAATTTGTCAGCCATTAAGTCAGAGCCCAGGTGGTGGCAGCAAGAGCACCAGAATTGCCGATGACAACCGGACAGCAATTGGAGTTGGGCTTCCTTCCCCAGCTCCTTCCCCTTGGGACAGGGCACGCCATGAACTGCCACCTTTGTTACCCAGCGATCCGGGGGTTCAGTGCAATGCTCTCTGTGGCTCTTACAGTTGTGAAGCAAGCATCAGCCGAGGCACGACAGCGTGTCCGTGTCAGGTGCCCCAGTGCCAACTCAGCCTGTCGCCGTCCAGGCCACGGATTGATCTTCCCGGCTATCCTAGTTTAACGTAGGAGGGGCCTCCGCTGTTGCCTAATACCTGACAGCTCGGCAGCATCGTGCCAAGCCATACACGGCCTATTCCCGTTTCTCTCGACTCAAAATCCAAGATGGTGCGGTGCTCCTTGCATGCCGTACGGGATGGCGCCAGCCGGCAGGTGGAACCCACCCATCTTCGCAACTTGGCAAGCAACGTTCCTCGTCATCTTCAAGACTTCAACCACCAGTCCTCAAGCAAGCGCCTCTTAAAGAATATGCAGGGGCTGCCGGCCGCAAAGTTTGCTCTATCGACCCCTCAGACGCAATGTGCAGGGGCGGAACTACCGTGGCGCAGCAGCGGAAAAATCATTGCGCTCCAAACGAGCGCTCCACGGCCTGCTCTCCAACGCACTGAAGACGCACACCATCTTAAAACACAAAAATGGGTCGGTACTGCTTTCGTCTCTCACGTGTCACCCTCTCATACCTCTCTCTCTCACCTCCATGCGGCCCCGGCATAGTGACGCCGCACGCGGCCGGATGCACAACAGCTTTCAAAAGCAAGATCGCCGGCTGATCGGCTGCTTACGCCTTGGCGCCGACGGGCTCCTTCTTCTCCGCAATCGCCGCAGAGCCGTTGGCACCGTCGCCGGGCGCGGGCGCGGCGGGGGGCGCCTACAGGAAAGGCGGCGAAGGGGCAGCAATAATGTACCCAGCTGCGGCATCGCAGGTGCCACACAACCAATCACCAGGACCAAGCCCACACACGCTTAGCTCCTCAGCCAAGCCCTGGATTGCTCTCCCATGCGCATCATGCGGCAGCAAGGTACTGTGCGTGTGTGTGCGAACGTGCTCGACTACGGTACGTTTCCGTAGCTGCCTAGCCGAGTCGTGTAATCGAGTACTTGGAACAACCGGCAACAGCAATGCACTCCGGGCTCATGCATGCGTGTGAGTGTGAATGCCCACCTGGCCGCGGATGACCGCCACCTGCGCCACGATCTGCGCGCGGCGCTCATCGGTGACGGGCGGCGGCGGCGGCACGGCCTTGGGCATGGGCTGCAGGCCCACACGCCAGCGGTACTTGTCTGCGCGGGGTGGGAGCGGGAGGCCGGGGAGGGGACACAGTTCACTCCCAAACCCCAAAAAACAAAGCGGAAGTCGTCGCGGATTTGCAGGAGCCGCTCGAGGCGCCAGGTGGCAGTCGGTGGGCGCTGGTGCGTAGCCAGGATGCGGGCGGGGTGACGCAAGCCCGCCCCAGGCACGCCCCAGGCACGCCCCAGGCACGCCTCAGGCACGCTCCAGCCCCCCTTATAGCGCCCGGCATGCCCGGCCGGCTGCTCACCCTGGGACAGCTTGAGGAAGAGGCGCTGGAAGTCGCGGCGGACGGCCGCGCGCTTGCCCTTGCTCTCGGGGCCCTCGTTGCGGCGCAGCTCGAACGTCTGCGCGGCAGCAGCAGGACCGGGCCGGGGTCAGCGGCTCACGCACATACGCCCACACATGCACGTGCATCGCTTGTCGCCGGGTCCCATGCCGAAACCCGACACAGGACGGGCTGGACAGGAAAAGATGGTCGCCTGGGATTTTTACTTGCCCCAAACAATCTACTCCTTGCTCGTATGTCCTGTGCTTGGTTCAGTTTGGGCTGGCACATACAATCGCCGCCGCGTGTCCACCACCCGCCCCTTACCTTGTATGCGGACTCGGGCATGTTGGCAGCCATGGCCATGCACTCGGCCACCTCCTCGCGGCTGATCTGGCCGATGATGACGTCACCCTGTCGGCGAGGCACGGCAGCGTGTTGCCGTCAGCAAAACACGGCGACCCCCGGCCCCGGCCCCAGGCAATGCTTCCAGCCCACGTCGTACGACGGGTGAAAGGTTGGTTTTGGCCAGAGCCTTCGCCGCAACCACAACACGCACAAACACACAGTAAACACATACAAGCACCACGCGCACAGCCACACACCGCTACGCAGCCACACACCGCTACGCAGCCACACACCGCTACGCAGCCACACACCGCTACGCAGCCACACACCGCTACGCAGCCACACACCGCTACGCAGCCACACACCGCTACACAGCCACACACCGCTACACAGCCACACTCAGCTACGCAGCCACACACAGCTACGCAGCCACGAACAGCAACGCAGCCACGCACGCGTACGCACCTGGTCGGCGTCGGGCAGGTAGGGGCCGCCCTCCATGCTGTCGATCATGCCGGTGGAGCGCACCACGGAGTAGGGGTAGCCGCTGGAGCGCACCGCGATCTCCGCCGTGTACTTGTGGTTCAGCGTGCCGTTGGGGTTCAGCTGCGCGCGCGTGCGTGGGTAGGGTGCGTGGGTAGTAGGGGGTGTTTAAGGGCGTGTGAAGGGGTTGGGGGAGCGGGGGTTGAAGAGATATGTGTGGGGTGTGGGGGGCGTTCAGGTGGGTGTGAGAGTTAGGTAGGGTACGGCGTGTGTGCGTATGTGCGGGTGTGGGGGCGGGGGAGGAGGCAGGCGGCAGGCGGCAGGATCGGGTCTGGAGGCGAGGGCTGTGTGCGAGGACGAAGCACACAGGATGAGCAAGCCCAGCGCACCACATTGCCCGCGCTACCGGTGTCCCCTTGCAACACTCACACTCATACTCCCATGGGTTTGGACATGACGTACGGCACACCCACACACATGCCCGCTCACCTGCACGATGGGGATGTCCTGCATGCGCTTCACCTCGTCGTCGCCGATGATGGCGTTGCGCTCCACACCCGCCGACGAGATCTGCGGGAAGGCGCGGGGGCGGGGCGGCAGGTCAAGGAGGTGCGCCGGGAGGGATTAGGTGCGCCCGTGCTTGCCCCTACCGTGTGTACCTGCACGCAGGCGGAGGGCCCCCATCCCAGCCTCCACCTCTCCCAGCGTCCTCCACCCCCTCCAACCCCATCCCCACCCCCTCCCCCCTCATCCCCCTCTACCACCCCCCACCCCCACCCCCACCCCCACCCCCACCCCCACCCTCTCTCCCACCCTCCCCCTCCCAAACCCCCACCTCCACCCACCCCACCTCCATCCCCGGCACTCACCATGACCACCTGCGGCCGCACGTCGGTGTAGGCGCTGATGCCGTCCGCCAGCAGCAGCGCGAAGGGGCCGGGCTTGTAGTCGGGGTTGGGCGCCTTGTTGAACTCGAAGCGGCTCAGCACCAGGCCCAGCTTGGAGATGCGCGAGGGGTCCAGCGGCACGCCTGAGGGTGGAGGGGCAGGGGCGGAGGGAGCAGGGGCCGGGTGGGCAGGGGGCGAGGGAGGGGGCGAGGGGGGAGGGGGAGGAGGGGGAGGTGGGGAAGAGGGCGAGGGGGCGGGGAGGTGAGGGGCGGGCGGGCTGCTGCGATGGGCGGACCGCTGAGCTGCCGCGCTGCCCAGCCTCGCGCTTCACCGGCTGGCATTTTGCACACGTGGCGTGAGGGCGTGACGGCAGCCCCGCACCCCACCGTCGCGCCACGCCGCACCCACCCACCAACCACCCACCCGCGCCAGCCCCGCCCCAACACGCCCGCTCGCAGCGCTCACCCTCGGGGTCGCTCTGCGCGCGCTGCACCGCCACGAAGTTGTGCCAGGGCAGGTACACGTCCGTCCACTGGCCCGCCACGGTGTCGAAGGTGGTCTGGTAGGTGGACTCCGGCGTGTCCTCCTGGTCGATCTGCGTCGGGCGCGAACACGCGTGCGTGTTGGAAGAGCATGACAAGGTGTGCGTGCGTGCGTGCGTGTGGCGTGGCACGCGTTGGGGTGTGTCGGTTCGGAGTGACCAGGGCACTGGAGGGCGCCCGGCGCAGCGCGCCCCCACCCCCCGCAGCGCTTGCCTCTACACCCCGCTGCAGGTCCTAGCCCCGCGGCGCCATCGCAACCCCCACCGTCCGCTACCATACGCCACCTCCTCGCCGCGGCCGTGCGCCACAGTAATGCCCTAACGCCCCAACGGCAGCCGCCTCACCGTCTTGATGTTCATCTTGAAGGTCTGGCCGTCGCCCAGCACGCGCATGTGGATGCCGTCCGAGCCGCTCAGGTCCAGGCCCAGCTGCGCGGGTGGAAAAACATGCCCATTGCCCAGTTGAAGCGCAGGAACAGCAGATGCAGCCATGGGTTCCTCGCAGCCCTGCTAGTCCGACGGTTGGTTCTAACCAGTGTGCGGCACCGCGCCCAGAGTGGCGAGCGCATGCGCACGCGAGCCCCAATCTCTTGATGCAACCTAGATGCAAATCCACGATGCCGCCCCGGCCTCCTCCCCTTCCACCCCTCCGCGCGCCCCCTCCAAAGCTCCTCCCGCGCCGCTGCTGCCAGCCGCTGCTGCCAACCGCTACCAGCCTCTGCTGCCAGCCTCTGCTGCCCGCCCCACCTTGTTGGTGCGGGTGCCGCAGAAGCCGCCGCCCTCGGTGATGAGGGTGCCGCGCCACACCGCGCCCGCGCAGCCCATCTGCGCCCGCTCCGCGTCGCTGATGGGCTCCAGGCCGCTGTCGCTGGCGCCGCCCATGATGACGTCATCCAGCTTGTTCCACACAGCCAGGTCCTCAGCCGTGCGCATGGGCAGCACCTGCAGCGCGGGGGGCGAAGTTCCATGCATATGATTGAGGACGAAGTTGCGCATGTGGGTGTCGACGGGGAGGGAGGACGTAAGGGGTGCCGTTCCGCGGCAGCGCGCAGCGTGCGCTGAGTTCCCCCATGCGGCCCCTTGCACCCCCCCCGCCCAGCCCATACACGCCCACGCACACGCATGCACGCAGGCGGGCTTGCTTGTCCGTCTGTTTAATGTTTTTAGCACACGCATGCACACGCCCACATACGCCCACATGCACGCACCACGCGGCTGGTGCGCTCGGTCTTCTTGGGCAGCAGCTCGGGCAGCACCGACATGAGGGTGGAGATGCCTGTCGCGTGGTGCATTGTGATGTCATGGGGTGTTAGGGGATGTTACGAGATGGGGTGGGACGCGGGTGTGTGTGAAAGAAGTCCGTCACAGCCACGGGGCTCAGGGCGGGGCAGCAGCTTCGTTCATCCATGGATTGCGGCCTGGTACTTCACATCCCAACACACGCCGCCCGGCCAACTCCCGTTCACCCTTGCCACCCTTGCCACCTCTCTTCTCTAAACCCCTCACCTCCCAGGCCCCTAACCCGAAGCCCCCTCCCTCCTCCTCCCGCAGTCCCACTGCCCCACTGTCCCACTCCCTCCCCCACCATCTCTGGGTTCTGGAATGAACTACCCACCGACCCACCCACCCACCCGCTGCCACCCACCCACCACTCCCCTCCCTCCTCCGCCTCACCCTGCGCCTCCACCACCTCGCTGCTCATGCCGCCGATGACGCCGAAGCCGCCGTCCGGCAGCGGCCCGAACACGGTGCCCACAGTCAGCACCACCTGGCTCACGCCGCTCCACAGGCCCGACCGCTTCAGAGAGTCGGCGCTGGTGATGTCAAACTGCGATGGCGCAGGCGGCGGGGTGCTCAAACGGCGTGAGTGCGTTTTGCGAGGGAGGGAGGTGCGCGCGCGCGCGCGGCTAGGAAGGCAGGACGGTAGCTGCACGCCAGCGGCAGCCCCACCCCCGGGTGCCGCGCCGGCGCAACCCCCTCAGCCCCCCTCCCGTCCCCCCGAACGCTTCTTCAACTCCTGCACGGCCACCCGCACCCGGTCATCAGCACCGGCGCAACCTGCTCAGCCCCCCGTAACATGCAACGCTCTCTCCGCGCTCTTATTCATATGTCCTAAGTTCAGGATGAATGTAAGTCCCCTCCGACACGCCGCCCGCACCTCCTCTAGGAACAGGATGCCCGGCCGGCCGCCCGCCTGGCGGCCCTCGGCCAGGCCCATCTTGCCCTCGCCGCTGCCCAGCAGCACGTCACGGGCCTTGTCCAGGCTGCGGGACGCGGCCACCACCGTGCGGCCAGACGCCAGCAGCTGCGGGGTTACAGGGGTCGCCAGGGCATGTCAGGACGTCGGATGCGGCGCGGAGCGCTATCAGGTGTGCACCGTGCGCATATCGTGGCTCGCTGCGCTGGCCCACGCAAAGGGCTGGCTTTATGGAGTTTTGCTTGAGGGATGTGCTATGTTTACGTCAAAGGCACCTTGGCGACGACGCGGCGGCCCAGGCGGCCGGTGGCGCCGAGCACCAGCACGGCGTTCTCGCGGGGGGGCGGCGGCATCGCCTCCGCCTCCGCTTCCACGCCGGCACCGGCGCCCACCACGGCCGCGGCCTCCTCCTCGCCCGGCGCCGCGGGGTTCATCTGAGTGTACACGAGGCCCAGGAGACCGGCTGCGAGGAGGGAAAAAGGACGGGGAGGTTGCGAGGTTGGCGACGATGGCGGAGCCGCGATTCCGTGCCAGTTGTAGGAAGAGGAATATGAGAGGGATGCCGCTTTGCCCCCAGATCGCCGCAGGCCCAACAGCGAATCCAGAATCCACACGAAACGTTTCCTTACCGAGGGTCACCGCGCCCGCAGCGAGCGCCTCGGGCGGAACGGCCGCAAGTGCGTCGCCAAGCGCGGCGCTCGCGGCGACCAGACGAACTGAGCTAGTGTTGGTAGTGGGGCGAAGGTTGACGCCGCGCACAGAACGCCCGGTCGACGCAGTCGGCACACGCGAGACGACGCGCGAGTTGAGCATCTCTCGTTTGCTTGCACCTACTCTTCAATGTAATAATATCGCAACGACAGCAAGTATTACGTGAAACGAGAGAGAATGTGTATGACAGAGGGTTTGAATGGACAATCGAGTGTGCCTGAGCACTGGCCATTCAGGGCCACTCGCTGGACCGTGCGCAAGTCCGGCAATGGCCTTCCGAAGCCCCGCCCGCCGACTTGCCAGGTGCAGGTAGCGTCAATGCATGCATTGAGACATGTCCTTTTTCCCGAAGTCTCCAACGACTACCGATGTCTTCGCCCACCACCATCCACCTCCGCACATGTCCACACGCCCACCAACATCCCGCCACCTTGCCTCCGGCGCCCCCATCACCTCCTAACGACTGGGGCCACGATGCTCCAAGCTTGAAATCCTTATGATGAAACCTCCTGCCCGCAACACAAAATGACATCGCTATCCCTGCGCCGGCAGGCGCGCCCTAGCCACAACCCTCAACAGTTGCGCACAAGCTGTACCTGCCGGCGCAATCCGCCCCCGCATCCCCCAGTCACCGCAAGCAGCCTCGACCACCGCAAGCGCGCACACCCATCAGGAACAAGCGACCCGCGCCCTTCCTCCGGCTTCTGGCTTTATTGGCTACGGTTGCGGTTCCACATCCTGCCTACCTTTCCCCCGCGGCCGTGCCACCCACCGCATTTTGCCCCCCTTCCTCTCCCACTCGCCCTCCCGCGCTACTGCCAGTAGTGCGACCGCACGCCCATCTCCCTCAGCTGCTGGAACCAGCGCATGGAGTCGTACAGATGGCTGGCCATGTCCACCTGCCCGCCCCAGCAGCAGGTCTGGAGGGGGTGAGAAGGGGCGGAGGGAAGAGTGCGGAGGGGGGATTGCAAGCATGGCCGGGGAAGCGGTGAGCGGTGACACGTGCTTTGTTCCGTTAGGTTTTCTCCAACGCGATGTCGGTGTCGACGGGCTGTGCCCCGTTTCCATAGTACCGTACACCCACGCCGCCCTCCACGCCACGCAGGCACGCAGGCACGCAGGCACGCACCATCATGGGGCTGAAGTTGAAGTGGTGCTCCCAGAACAGCTCGTCAATGAGCTGCGTGTAGATGGTGGGCGTCTTGCCGTCGCCGCGGATGGCCTTGAGCCAGGCGTCCTCGATGCTGGGCGCGTCAATGTCCAGCTGCGCGTGCCCGCGCGGCAGCAGGCGGCGGCGGGTGGCGGGTGGCGGGCGGCGGGCAGCAGCGGGGTGCGGTAGCCAGATGAGGTGAGATGAGGCGAGGCGAGGCGAGGTGAGGTGAGCGGCAATGAGCAATGCGCAGCAGTGCTACCAACAGGGCGCGCGGTCGGCAGCCAATGAGTGCGGCCAGGTATGGACGGCGTGCTCCGTGCCCCGCCTCGCCCTGTGCATTTGCCTGTTCCCTGTCCACTTAGGTCGATTCAGCTTGGGCTGGTATTCATAACCCCCAGCACCCACCAACACACACACACGCACACAAATACGCACATAGGGATACCCATGCTCATTAACACACGGCCACTGCGCCGCGCAACGCATTTCTAGTCCAGCGCACCCAGCCCAGCCCAGCCCAGCGCACCCAGCCCAGCCCAGCCCAGCGCACCCAGCCCAGCCCAGCCCAGCCCAGCCCAGCCCAGCCCAGCCCAGCCCAGCCCAGCCCAGCCCAGCCCAGCCCAGCCCAGCCCAGCCCAGCCCAGCCCAGCCCAGCCCACGGCCCAGCACGCCCCGCACACCCCGCACACGGCGCACCTTGACGCTCACGAAGTCCACGGGCTGCGCCAGGCGGGTGACCATGTTGAGCAGGTTGCGGCCGTCGCTGAGGGACTCGGGCGCGGGCATGTTGTAGAACTGGAACACGGGGAACAGCTCGGGCGGCACGTCGTTGAAGGGCTCGGGGCCTGTGCGGGCGTGGGCAAGGGTGTGCGTGTGCGTGAGTGTGAGTATGTGTGAGTGCGCGAGTTGTGGGTTTAATGGTGTGCGTGCTGATGTGGGTGGGTGGATTATAGCCCATTCCAGAGATGGGTCGTGGTGAGATCGGCGTTCGCGGTCCGCACGCACGCACGCACGCACGCACCCCCGCACGGCCCCGCCCCACCCCCGCCCACACCCACGCCCACGCCCACGCCCACGCCACGCCAAGCCGCCCACGCCCCGGCCCCCGCACCCGAGGCGGTCTTGGCCTCGAAAAAGATGGCGCGGTCCAGCGGCAGCCCGCGGCCGGCGTAGCTCTCCACGATCCAGAACTGGTTGCTGTTGGCGCGGTAGCCGACGCCGCTGCCCGCGTCCAAGTAGAACCTGCGGGGGTGGGGGTTACATTCATAGTTAGTTACGGAAGTTGGGGATGGGGGCTGTGAATACCAGCCCAAGCTACACCAACTATAACTAGACAAGGGACAGGCAAATGCAAATAGCAGCGATACAGAACCGCAGACACGGTTGATTGTTCCGGGGTCGGGCGCCGGTGCTAGGTCAACCAAGAAGGCTGCTGATTTTCGAGGAGGTGCCCACTGCCAAGCAGGTGGCTTGGTTCCCAGTCACCATCTTCCCCTCCGCGCCCCTCGCCGTCCGCGCCCCCCGCCCTCCGCACCCGCTCGCCCTCCGGACCCCCCCGCCCTACGCACCCCCTCGCCCTCCGCGCCCCGGCACCCACTTGTTGCGCGCCGCCTGCTGCACGCCCGCCCACGCCGCCAGCAGCACATAACCCTTGTCGAACATGTCGGCCTGCGGCGGCAGCTGCGACTCGAAGGGCGCCGGGCACTTGATGGCGAACGGGTGCCGCAGCGCCGCCACCAGCGACCTGGCGGATTGGAGGCAGGGATTCCATTGTTCATGAGCTATCAACACAGCGTGATGAGGTCATGTCGGCAGGGTGTTGCGAGGAGAGAAATCGTGGCGGGGAGGGGCCGAGGCGGGGCCGAGGCGAGGCGGCGGAGGAAAGGGAGGATCCGAGTTCCGGCCCCCTGACCACCGGGCCGCATCACCAGTCACGGCGCCCGGCAGCGCCGCATGGGCCAACCCGGAGCCCCTCCCCCGGCTCCGACGCCATGGATTGGCCTTGCCATGCCGTACGACGCCGCACATCCATGCACAACCGCATGTACGCAAACGGTCGACCCCAGACGCCCTGCTGCCGGCCCCCTGACCCGGCCTCTTCGACCCGGCCCCCGCACCCACCCACCCCGCTACCCCTCCCGTCCCTTCGACCCTGCCCGGCCCCTCCGACCCAGCCCCAGCCCCCAGGTTCTGGAATGCGCTACCCCCGCCCCACCCCCGCCCCCGCCCCCGCCCCCGCCCCCGCCCCCGCCCCCGCCCCCGCCCCCGCCCCCGCCCCCGCCCCCGCCCCCGCCCCCGCCCCCGCCCCCGCCCCCGCCCCCGCCAGTCTCCCGCCTCACTCGACGTGCTCCTTGACTGTGAGCTGGTAGGGGCCGCACTGCATGGTGGTGCTGAACACCGACAGCACCTGGTCCGCGTCCGCCTCCTGGCTCAGCGTGGAGTTGGACTTCATGAGGGCCTGGGGGTGAGGGGAGGGGAGGGGAGGGGAGGGGAGGGGAGGGGAGGGGAGGGGAGGGGAGGGGAGGGGGAGGGGAGGGGAGGGGAGGGGAGGGGAGGGGAGGGGAGGGGAGGGGAGGGGAGGGGAGGGGAGGGGAGGGGAGGGGAGGGGAGGGGAGGGGAGGGGAGGGGAGGGGAGGGGAGGGGAGGGGAGGGGAGGGGAGGGGAGGGGAGGGGAGGGGAGGGGAGGGGAGGGGAGGGGAGGGGAGGGGAGGGGAGGGGAGGGGAGGGGAGGGGAGGGGAGGGGAGGGGAGGGGAGGGGAGGGGAGGGGAGGGGAGGGGAGGGGAGGGGAGGGGAGGGGAGGGGAGGGGAGGGGAGGGGAGGGGAGGGGAGGGGAGGGGAGGAAAGGAGGGGGAGCGAGGCGGAGGAGGCTTGTTGAGTTGCCGGAGTTGTTGTCGCCATCGTCACACCCCGCTATTAGCAAAACCAAAACGGAAACTTGGATACATATGGCCAAATGTAACGCCACAACACCCTGCCGCAGCATTATGTCTTCAACATTATCTCATCGCAAGATTATTACCCCATGACTGAACCCCCGGCCACAAACAGTCACACACACGTTGCCCCCGGCCTCACGTCCACCAACTCCAGCATGCGCTTGATGTCCTTCAGGCTGTCCACCAGCAGCTGCGGGTGGGTGGCGCGAGTGGGGAGTGGGGAGTGGGCGCGGGCGGCAGCACACGGACCCGGTCCAAAGCCAAAGCAGCCACACAGCCGGAGCTGCTGTACCACTGCCCTCGAGTCCGCAGCACCCAGCACCCGGCCCATGACCGCCCAAGGGTTGACAATGGTTGCTTTAGGAATTGGAAAGGATTACCCCAGCCCCCAGCCCCCCGCCCCCCGGCCCCCGGCCCCCGGCCCCCGGCCCCCAGTCACCCAGTCACCCAGTCACCCAGTCACCCAGCACCCCGCACCCAGCACCCAGCACCCAGCACCCAGCACCCAGCACCCAGCACCCAGCACCCAGCACCCAGCACCCAGCCGCCCCAGGCGCCCCAGGCGCCCCCCCGCCTCCACCTGGCAGTAGGGCGTGATGTCCTTGACGTCGCCGTTGCCGCCGTCTTTCCAGGCCTTGGCGGCCGCCACCCAGCGCGCCTCCAGGGGGGAGGGCGTATACCTCCGCTCCAGCACTATACAGGGCGCCTGAGGCGGTGGGGGAGGGAGGAGGGGGTGGTGCGGGTGGTGCGGGTGGTGAGGGTGAGGCCGTGTATGCCCTGTGACTCCATCACAGCGCTGCATGCTGTGTCCTTCTTCGCAGCGACAGCTCTAAGGACCGCCGCAGGCCTGCCGAACAAGGCTGACACGCGGATTTAGGGAACCCTCACGTGGAAACCCCTGGTCGCGACCCTTCGTGTCCAGGCGCCCTTCAGAGGCCCCTGACCCCTGTCACTGCCTGATATGCGAGCTGCCCTTGTTACTCGGGGCAACGACAACTGGGCGTGGCATTCAGCGCGCCCCGGCCGGCCCCGCTCCGGCCCCGCCCCGCCCCGGGTCCGCTCCCCACCGCCCTTGCACAGTGCTCGCCTTTTCCGAGAACATCGAGTAGTGATGAGGCCGCGCACGACGCCGAGCTGCTTGTGCATGTGTGCCCGGAAGCGACGCAGCGAGCAACAGCCCGAGCCCGAGGGCAAGTGTTGCGATGGCGCGCATTTGCAGCCGTCTACGAAAGGTCAAGTCCTTAGTGTAACTAAGCTTGCGTGCGTAGAAGCTATGTTGAGATCATCAATGTTTGGGCCCTACGGGTTTTTGTGCGCCTTAAAAACGTATTTTTCTACCGGCAGTCGTCCCGGTGTTCGCCGCAAAAGGTATATCGGTCTTGACGAGCTTCTATAACCATGCCAGCCACATCGAGAGACTCTAGCACCTGTGCATCGCCCGGCACGCAGGGCACGCAGTTTGATGCACGGCCGTGTGACACGGCCTCCCGACCCTCGCCTGCGAACTCCCTTGTCCCCGCGCCGTTGATTGTGACTTGTGACGCCCGCTTACCTTCAGCGCCTCCCCCCTGTGTCCCTATCTCCCCTCAGCGGCCCCGTGAGCGGCCCGGCTGAGGCGCGCAGAATCCCCTTGGTGACGGAGAGACCCTGTCCCTTTGTGCGCCCCCCGCGCCTTGCCGCCACCCGCACTCCCGCAGGCAGGCATGCCGCCGAGCGCAGCGCCAAGCAGGCCAAGATCATGTCTGCCCGCGAAGAGGGCGGCAGGGCGTCCGCGAGTGATGATGGCAGGCCGTGCCTGGGCGACGTGCCCGTGACCTGCAAGCCTCCCTGCGCGCGGCCACAAGTGGACATTTAGATAAAATATGAACTGGTCCTCAAATTACTACCGTATGCCCAGCCCAGCCGGTTGGTGTGGTAAGGCACTGCCACAGCTGCATGACCTGCACGATGCATGGATGGGCACTTGGGCAGACAGCTAACAGCCACGAGAATGCAGGCAGCACAAGCCGCACGACACCTCGTCGCCGGACGGGGCCTTGCTGCGTTGGTTCCTATTTAACTCCCCAACATCCAACCTGGTGCTCAACCAAAGCCTCTTGGCCAGGGACCCAGGTTACAGGCTGCGCCGACGCTGCCGCGCTGCTACTGGTCATCCCCGGTGTGCGCTGCGTGCGGTGCGCCATATCAGTAATGTGACCCACCCAGTCCACAGATACCGCGCCCCGGTCGGTGCCGCCATGCACAACCCCTCCACACACGCCAACGTTCACCACCACCTACGCGCCGTTTCCCATCACACCCGCATCCGACCACCAGCAGCGCCCACGCGACTTGCGCTCGGCGCACCCATTCAAACCTCGGCGCACACACTCACCTCGGGGGAGCGGCCGACAACCCCAACGCAGCGTCGTGGGTTTGCGGATCCCCATCGCGGCGCTACCACCACCACAACCTCAACAGTACCATGTGCCACCCACCCAGTGCCACTCGCCCGTGCATGAATTGCCTCGTCGCTGTGTCAGTGGTTGGACCTCCACATGAATCGTGCCAGCCCCCAGCCTCACACACACACACGCGTGTCGCCGTATTCTCTTCTGACTGCGCTAGGGATCAAGCCATGGAAACCTTAAAACCCGCATCCTTTGTCCCTAACTTCCACGGCATTTCCGATGACACGCAGCTTCAAACTAGTGAACCTCCCAAACCCATTCGCCCGCACGCCATCCATTCTTTCCTCCTATGCTATGTTACCAGCACGCCCGTCCCAAGCTCTGAAACGGTTGTCGAGCTTGAGCATCCGCAGCAAGCCGTCTCCTCAAACCAACGTGTACGCATAAGCATGGCTTGCGTCCCGGGCTGACGCAGCTTCGCACAGTACAGCCCTACGCTATGTTCAGCAGCCGTGAAAATACGTATGACCAGAAACATCAGTGCAACATTGTGTGCTAAGTTCTCTCCACTAGACCTCTCTGTTGTAAGGCAGTTTTGTGACTGCCGCCCGCTCGCCGGCGGTCAGACGTGCGATGGCCCCGCCTCCCGTTGCAGTTGTGCGTGCACCCACGCCGGCACTTGCCACTTGACCCTTCAGCAGCGCACATCACCCATGCTACTCGGCCTCGATTCAGGATTTGCCCTTCGCCGCTTCGGTGCATCACACGCAACGCACATGCTCGTGCCTGTGCGCGCCGCGCAAGGCTGGCGTATGCTGAACCAGTACAGTGCTCATGCGCCAACGCATTTGCGGCGCCAGCCGGTCACGAAAGCGCACACACTCTCCCGGCCCCGGCGTTCCAGTATGACACCACGCATGCCTAGGGGCTCCACGCCGCTCATACGTTCTGTCTGGAAGCGTTGCAACGGCGTGCACGTCTTTGTGGCGTGCCGCGCTGCCACCGCAGCTGCCTGGTGTGTGCCTGGCACCAGGTGTGTGGCACAGTCTCGCAGACTCGTCATCCCATCTCATGCCATATGTTATGTGCGCTCCCAGGCGCCCCGTACGGCTTCCCCAAGTGCCAGTGCAGTCCCCCTGTACGCCATGTGACACCGCCCTGGCCTGTGGCCACCCGAACTAACGACAGTCCCGCCGCCAACCCCATGCCTGAGGCAGAAAGAAGCCTGCGGGGGGGGGGGACACCATAAAACCCCATGCCACGGTATGCGCAGCCATTGATGCACGACACAACAGCCCGTGCTGTACATACGTAACAAACCAGAAACACAACCGCACGTGATTGGCGGCCCAAACACCACTGAGTGGTCGCTGCTCTGGCAAGAACAGGACCAACAGGCCACGACCTGGGCGCCCTGCCGTGCAACCCGCGCTGGCGCTACATCCACCATCCCACCCCATCACATGCACCGCCTCGGCCCCACATCCATCCCGCGGGACCCCACCGCCAACCCCAGAGTGCACCCAACGACTTGGCGGGCGGCGGCACCGCCTCCGTCCGCAACTGCGCCCCAGACCCGTTAACGGAACCAGTGCAAACCCAACGCATCGCCGACCAGCGCGTGCACACATAGACATCTCAAATGCAGTTGTTCCGTGTCCTGAGGGAAGTAGTGTCTCCCCGCCGCCCGCGCTTTTCCACACCGCATCTTTTCACACCAGGCCATGCGTCCGTGTGCAACAAACTGATGGGCTACAAGTCACGGGAATGGCTTCTATCACAAACCTCCGAGCCAGCCTGGAGCCGATTAGCTCCCAGCACACACACACACGAAGCGCCGAGCAGTGCCGCCATACCGCACTTTGCGCCAAAAAGCATTGTGAATACATGAAAAAGGACCGGGGCGAGCAAACCGTCCAGCGTCTGTCTCCAGGGCCGCCCATGCTGCACGCACAGCGTGCGCAGCACACGGAGCCCAGTCCAGTGGCAAGGCCACCGCCAAGCCACCGCAACTACGACCCCTCACGTAAAATGCGTATCCAGTAAAGACTTTCAGAGGGCGCTGCGCCACCACATGCACACAGCGCATCACGGAGCGGCGTGTGTGTGTGTGTGTGTGTGTGTTACTGTTCTGCCTTCTTGCCGCAAGAAGCTGTCCGAGCAAGGCCCCTCGAGCGCAATCGGTCACTAACCCAGCGGCGCGCAGCGCCCCCAGTTTCAGCAGCAGCGGTTCGTGTTCTGTTCCTAGTTGCGTCCTCCGGCGGCGCCGAACCAAGCCGTCACGCACCGGCACGGCTCAGGCTGGCGTGTTCAGATTGTCCTGGCCCTGCGGCGCCGGCGTGGCGTACTTGGCATACATGGCCTCCAGCGCCTGCAGAGGCAGTAGCGGCAGTAGCAGCGAGTGGTAGGGGCGGCAGTAGCAGCGAGTGGCAGGGGCGGTGGTAGCAGGTTAGCAGCGCCACAGCGCAGGAGTATCGGCCCGTTGCAGGTGAGGGCGTCCCTTCCGCGCCCGCTGCCGCTCCCGTCCGGCCCCTCCTCCCCGCCTTCCAACGCATGCAGCACACAGCCTGCTGCACCTCCTGCGCGCACCTGCAGCACCTCGCCGGTGGTGGGCCGCGCAGTGGGCTCGGCACTCCAGCACTGCACCGCCAGGGTCCAGTAGTCCTATGTGCGGGCGGTCGGTCGCGCAGGCGGCGGCCGCGGTGCCGTAGCAGCAGTTCAGGACCAAGACCCAGGAGTATGCGGGCACGGGGTGTTGTAGGCGTGCTGGGTGCCCACACGCGATTGAGCGTATGTGTGTGTGTAGGTGTGTGTGTGTGTGTGTGTGTGTGTGCGGACCACGCCAGCCCGGACATCGGCCCCTGGCCTGCGCCCACACAAGTCAGCGCAACACACACAACACGCCACGCGCACCCTTTTCCTTATGGTTGTCCTACCCTGTAGGTAGATTCTACCCTTATTCTCACACACAATCTCTCAAGTCTCTCTCCCTCTCGCACCCGCACACACACTTCCACACATTCCTCCAAGACACACATGTCGTTTCTCCTTGTGCTCTCTAACACATGCCGTACGCACACGCCCACCCGCCCGCGCACACCCACGTGCGGCGCAGCTCACCTGCGGCACGCCGGGCGGGAAGATGGGCCGCAGCCCCTCGTGCACCACCCTCGCCAGCAGCGCCCGGTGGCGGTCCTCGCGCTTGGAGATGTGGGACAGCAGCGCGCGGTAGGGCTGCTGGCCCGTGTACAGCTCCCTGCAGCGGCGGCGGTGGCGGCGGCGGTGGTGGTGGTGCCGGGGTTATGGCGGTGGTGGTGCCCGTCACGTACAGAGTTACAACACTTGGTAGTGGCGAAGGTGGCTACTGGTGGCTAGGCTGGCAAGCTCTGGTGGCGGTGGTGTTGACGGTGGTGGTAGCGGTGGTGGAGGAGGCGCGATAGCGACTAGCGCGCAATGTGGGCCCATGCTGGTGCTGAAGGTGCCCCTCCTGGCGCCCACGCCACGTCACCCTGCCCCACCCCGAGCACACTCTGCAAGTAAGCAGACGTCTCTGACTCACCACATGAGGATACCGAACGCATACATGTCCGAGAAAGACGACACCTGCAACCGCGGCGGCAGCGACAAGCGCAGCAACGGCGGCGGGACGCTCAGCCCTGTCATTGCCCAGCCGTCATCTATAGCAGCGGGTGCCACCGTGCGCGCACACCGCTGCTAATGCGCCCGATGGACACCCACACGTCCACGCTCCACGCACAGGCGCACGTGGGCCCCACCTGCCGGTGCAGGACGGACTCGGGCGCCACGTGTGTGACGGTGCCGCCCAGGTCGCCCACCACCTGCCCGTCCGCGCTGCGCAGCTCGCTCAGCCCGAAGTCCGCCAGCTGTCGGCAGGAGGCACAGGCACGGGCAAGCGGCAAGCGGCCGGGCGTGAGTCGAGAGCCCGCGCAATGCATTTGTTGTGGGTGCAGCGCAAGACTCCAGGGCAGCGGCGTCAGGCACACGGGTGGCGGCGGCAGGAGCAGCAGTAGCGACGCCCGGCCGCTGGCCTCGGCCCCCGGGCGCACCTTGGCAGTGAAGCCCCGGCGGTTGTTGGCCTCCTTCAGCAGCACGTTCTCCGGCTTGAGGTCGCCTGGGTGGTGGAGGTGGTGCGGAGTGGGAGGTCGTGACAAAGTACCAACCAATGCATATTCAAAAGAGCGCGCGGCGGTTCTACTCGGATTCAGGGCCACGTGCTAACACGTGACGGCTCTACCGCAGGCACGTACACGCACACCCGGTACATGTCGCACCGGCCACGGTGCATTGAGGCAGACTTCTCGACCACCCACCCATATATCCACCCCGCAGCGCCAGCCGCGCACACGGCCTGTGTGCCGGCCGCGTAGTAAGCACGTGCGCAGCCCTTGCCCCACGCCGCGTCAACTGTTTCGTCTCCCCTCCTCATGAACTCCCCCCCCCCCCACACACATTTACACACCCACATTTACACACGCACACGCCCGCCCGCACACGCCCGCACTCACAGTGCACGAAGCCCTGGGCGTGCAGGTACTGCAGCGCGGAGGCCACCTCGCTCAGGGTGGCCAGCACAAAGTCCATGTGCACCAACTCGGCCGGCAGCGGCGCCGTGGCGCGGGCCGCCTCCGTGGCTGCATGCCAGCGGAGCAGGGCGCGGAGCAGGACGCGGAGCAGGACGCGGCGGGTCAGTGCGGCGGGTCAGTGCGGCGCGTGCGGATGCGGCGGGTGCGGGATCAAGGATCATCGCGCGCCCGCCATCCTGCCGCACCCCAGCCGCTGTGACCGCCAGGGCGCTGCGAGCCATCCTTATGCTCTGTCCGCGGCCGCTGCTCGCTCATTTTGATTCCGCCCCGCCCAAACTCCATGGCCCTCAACCCCTGAGTGGTCCAGCCATCCACGCAACCCCTCCCATCCCCAACAACTGCACCCCTCCGCCGCCCCGCCGGCCCCCCGCCGCTCCCTCCTACTGCTCCAGCTCACCCTTGTCCGGCATGGTCCGGTCCTTGAAGAACATGCGGTTGTCGATGTACTTGTGCAGGCCGCCCAGGTTGCAGTACTCCATCAGAATGGCCTGGGGGCGGGATGGAGGTGTGTGTGGATGTGGAGGGGAATGCGCATGTAGAGGGTGGGGTGGGGCTTGCGAATCCAGCCCATTCGAAACCAACCTAACTAGACGGGGATTGTGCGGCGGCACAAGAGTGTGCAGTTAATACAGGGGCCGCCAGCGCACAGCGCGGGTAACGGTGCGCGCGGCATGCCGGGTCATGGGTGCCAAAAGCGGCAGGCCGGCAGGCCGGCAGGTCAGGCAGGCCAACCGGCAGGTCAGTAACAGGCAGGCTGCACTCACGTGCACTTTGGGCGTGATGGGCTTGGTGGGCTTGAGCATCGCCGCCGAGGGCGCGCCTATGCTGCCCGCGCTGGTGCGGCTGAAGTTGGGGAGCATGCCGCCAGCGCCCACGCCCACGCCCGGCCCCGCGCTCTGCGGCCCGACCTGCGCCCCGTCCCCCCCGGCGCCTGGCGTGGGCGCGCTGCCCTTGGTCGGCAGCAGCCCGCTCGCGCCGCCGCCGGCGTCGCTGGCTCCGCCGACGGTGGCCAGGCGGGTGGTGGTGTTGGGCGTGGAGGGGGCGGCGCCGCCGGTGGGCGCGGGGCTGCCGCCGCTGCCGCCCGTGCTGCCGGTGCCGGCGGCCGCGTTGGCGGCGGCGGCGGCCATGACGGCGGCGGTCTGCTGCGCCTCCAGCGCGGCGGCGGGCACGAAGCGCAGCACGCGGGTGGAGGTCTTCTGCAGGTGCACGTCCGTCAGGATGGCGTGGACCTGCGGGGCCGCACCGGGGGTTTCCGCGGGACAGGGGCGCGGGGGACGGAGGCGGATGTCAGAGTTGTCGTAGACGTCCGTCCGCTACCCAGCACCCGCAACCACAACGGAAGAGGGCCAGAGGTGCCAAGCCAGACACCCGCACCCGCACCCGCACCCGCACCCGCACACACACGCGTGTTCGGCGGGCTTGCTGTCATTAACACACAAACACACGCACCGTGACGATGGACGGGTGCGACAGCGACTTGTTGACCGCCAGCTCCCACGCCGTCTTGAGGCTGCGTGTGCCGCTGGTGTCCTTGATGATCTTGACAGCCACCACGATGTTGCGCCAGCGGCCCACGTACACGGACCCGAACGCGCCCTCGCCCGCCTTGGATAGGATCCGGATCTCGTGCACCGAGCCGGTGGAGCGGTCGTCGTCGGTGGGCGGCGCGCGCTGCGCGATGGTGGACTTGTACATTCGCATGAGCGCCGAGGTGGAGGGCGAGTGGCGCAGCACGTACCTGGCGGGCGGGGCGGGCGGGCGGGCAGGCGGGCAGGTAGGCAGGCAGGTAGGCACAGAGAAGGTGAGGAGGTGGAGTGTTGCAAGGATTGTATAAAGAAGTGTAGACAGCCGGCGTAGGGTGGGGAGAGAGACACAAGGCGAGCGCGGGGGCGGCAGGGCAGGAGGAGGCAGGCGACCCAGGACGCCAGAAAGCCAGCTGAGGACATGGGCGCGGTTGGGGCAGTTGGGCCTCTCCCCCTCGCATGCTCGCGCGCGCCCCCTCAATTGATAATTATATAATATGAAATTTGGAATAAACGACCCCTCTCTCACTTGACGGGGATGTCGGGCACGCTCTGCGCCGCGCGGCTGCTCTGGCCATCCGTGTCCGCCAGCGCCTCCGCGTCCGTGCTGCTGCGGCCCGGCAGCGTCTGCGTGGCGGCGGTGGGGGTGGTGAGTTCGGTGATGTTGGTGCGGGTGGAGGTGGCGGCGGGGGGTGCCAGGCATACCGCCAGTTCAGAGTGGAGGGTGGGGGCATTGGGTTACTGTCCGACCAACCAATCCCGTAAGGAAACATCAGCGCTGCAAGGGGGCATGGGGACACACGGGCTGCAGCCAGCAGGCGACCCGCCAGCTGGCGTCCTTGCCTCCCAACGTGCCGCCAACCGGCGCCCGCGAGCCCACGCTACCGTCCGCAATCCTGAGCTCCATGCACACCGCGACCGCAAACACACACATGCTCTCGCGGTCCACTCCACTCACCCCGTCCTCCGCGCCGGCGCCGCCCAGCCGCCCCGTGCGCCCGCGCGACAGTGTGCTGCTCTGCCGGCTGGACAGCTGCGTGAAGGAGCTAAGCCCGCCCGCGCCGCCGCCGCCTCCCGCCGCCGCCGCCCCCGCCGCCGCCGCCGTGCCGTTGGCGCCGTACTGGCTGTTGCCGGCGGTGCCCGGCAGCATGCGGCCGTAGGCGGAGTCGTTGCCGTTGGCGGTGGTGCCGCCGGCCGCCAGGGCCTGGTGCAGCGCGGCGCAGCGCGTCACGGCGTGGATGATGGGCGAGGCGCAGGTGGAGGCGGTGCGCATCAGCACGTCGCTGTTCACCCTGCGTGCGTGTGCGAGAGAGTATGCGAGAGAGTGTGCGAGAGAGTGTGTGTAAATGTGAATTTGTGTAAAGCAAGCGAGAGAGAGAGAGAGATGTGTGAATGGGTGCGTGTGAGAGCGAGCGAGCGCGTGTGAATGATTTTGTGTCAGCAAGCGCGCGCGAGAAGTGTGTAAATACGGTACATGCGTGTGTTCAGGAAAGGAAAAGCGAGTGGTGGATTTGGGTGTGGGGCAAAATGCGGACGTGAACGCGCGGAATACAGCTCGCTCCGCAGCTGGGTTCCATGTGGTGGCCCCGGCCCCCATCAGCACCCAGCCACCCAACCCCCACCTGCAGCTGCTGAGCCACAGCACCGCGCCCAGCTTCTTGCCGTCCTGCACCAGCGGCGCCGCCAGCACCCAGCAGGGCGTCAGCACGGCGGCGTTGTCGAAGAAGATGTCCTTCCACGGCTCGCCGTACAGCTTGAGCGCCTGGGCGGGTGGGTAGGCGGGTGGGTGGGGTTCCATGCGTTGACCAATCAGACGCGCCGGCGGGCGGGCAGGCGGGCAAGCGGGGGGATGGGGCAGGTTTGTCTTCCTCCCGTCCTCTTCCTTCATTAACACGCCCCCTTTACCACGCACATGCCGCACCCCAACCACCCGCACCCGCCCCCACCCACGTCCACACCCGCCCCCGCCCCCACGCCCGCCCCCACGCCCGCCCCCGCCCCCCGCCCCCGCCCCCGCCCCCGCCCACCTGCATCACGTCCGCCACGAACAGCAGCCGCTGGCGCCCCGTGAGGCAGCGCTTGGTGAGCGTGTTGTCCAAGCTCATGTGCGTGCCCACCAGCCCCTCCTCCAGCAGCGTGCCGTTGCCGCTCCGCTGCGGTGCGCGTGCGTGGTGTGTGTGGTGTGGAGCAGCGGATGGGAGGAGGTCAGGAGGCACGTGCGCAGGTGCGGGCCAGGGCGGGGATAGCTGAGGGCGCTGGTGCGGTGGTTGAGTGCGAGCAAGCAGCGCCCTCAGCGTCTCAGGACAAGCTGCCCAGACCCACCACGCCTCTGCAAACTCTGCCTCACCCGCACCCCCTGCCCCCCGCATTACACAAACCCATTCGCACCCTCACCCTCACCCCCCCCCCACCCCCCGCCCGCGCCCCCATCCCCTCCACCCGCCGGCGCACCTGCTGCCCCGACACGCCGCTGGACATGCCGCTGCGCAGGCTGGTGCGGTCGTCGTTGTACACGTTGGCCGCACACACCTTGCAATACACCGTGGCGGTGTCGCCCTCTGCATGCGTGCGTGGCGGGTGGGTGGGTGCAAGGATGTTTGGTAAACAGTCCAGGATGCGCTTAAGACCGCAGACGAAGTCATCGGGAGGAGGGGTGGGGTGCACGCGGTCGGCGCAGGGGTGCAGGCCGCTCTCGAGTACCGGGCGGCGGTGCAAGGCGCGGGGACTGAGCGCACCGCTAGCCCATGCCTCCACCGCACACCTCCACAGCACCGCCAAGCCAACCTGTCACCAAGAGCTCCCCACCCGCCCAGCGGCATGCCCCCACGTCTACCACCCCTCCCCCTTTAGTGAGCCTCGATTCAGCTTATGCTAGTATTCATAATCCCCACTGTCCCCTTAGTTTGGGCTGGTATTTACAGCCCCCCTGCACCTCCTCTTCACAATCCCCCTCCGCCTCCTCCGCCTCCTCTGCCGCCCCTTTCGGGCCCGCCCCACTGCGGCCCGCCCGCCCCGCCTCCTTCGCGGCCCTCACCCGGGCTGAGCACCACCAGGCGCGCCTCCACGTCGTCCTTGTGGCACCACTCAAAGATGTCACCCAGCTCCGAGGTGACCGCGTAGGCCAGGCTGTTCAGGCTCACCACCTCCACCACCTGGCGGCGCGTTGGCGGGCGTAAGTTTTGCAGGGCGTGTGAAGGGGAAGGGGTTGGCGTGCGTGCGTGCTCGTAGGCCGCTGGGTGTACGTGGCATGGGTCCGGGCGAACGGGTGCACCCGAACAGCAGCGCCTGCGCCAACGAGGCCCCTCGACCCCGCGTCCAGCGCGCCTCCCTTCCAAGCCGGCCCTGCTACCCAACAACACCCCGCCACCCCCATCAGCCCCCAACCCCACCTCGTCTTAATTAAACATGCATGGCACCCTACTTCCGCCGCCACAACGTCAGCAGCTCCGCGACTCCCCGCCCGCGCCTCAGCACCTCACCCAGCCCCCCGCGCCTCAGCACCTCACCCAGCCCCGCACCTAGCCCCCAGCCTCCCGCACCTCCCAGGACGCCCTCCAGCCCGGCCCGCACCTTCTCTATGATGGACAGGTTGCGCACCAGGTAGCTCTCCACCACGTACAGGCTCAGCAGCGGCAGCAGCGTGGACAGCCAGCTGCGCGGGAGGAGGAGCAGGAGGAGCAGTGGGAGGAGGAGCAGTGGGAGGAGAAGCAGTGGGAGGGGGAGCAGTGGGAGGGGAAGGGAGAGCAGTGGGGCAGATCAGTCGGGCGCGGTGGGGGCGCCGGCCCAGGTGGTGGCGCACGTGTCTGCCCCTGTGTGAGTCCCGACCCGATCCAGCCATCGGATGCAATGTAACGCGTCGCAGCCAGCCAATGAGCCAACCCTGCCTGAACCGGCATCCCTCCGGCGCCGCCCGGACGTTAGGCTTGCATACAATGAACCCGCCTGAACCCGCCGACGGGTGCGCGCGGGGCGCCAGCCCCGAGCCCCCGGAAGGCGCCAGTCCTCTGCCGCCCCGCCCTGCACACGCCCTCCGCCCCCAGGCAACCCCTCCGCCCCCCGGCATCCGCTGCAGCTGTTGTGCTGGATATCGGCCACGATCGCTGACGCCTCCTCTGCCTTGCCACTGGGTGTGTCAGGTTCGCCGGGGCGCCAGCCGCCACGCAGCCGCCACGCAGCCAGCCGCACTAGCCGCACCGGTATGCAGCTCCGCGTGTGGCCCCCGTGCACAGCCCGACGCCGCCAGTCCGACCCACACCCAATCAATCCCCTCCCCCCATCCCGCCTGCACACAACCCTGCTGCCCCCATCTTACCCCCGCCGCACCTCTGCTGCATGAAGCCGCTCAGCGGCGCCGTGTGCCCCAGCAGCAGCGCCCCCGGGCACTTCTGTCCGCCCACCAGCGGCAGCACCGCCAGGCTGCTGCAGCCGCCGCGCGGGCCGCTGAGCAGCGCAAAGTCGGGGTGCGCCTCATTGCTGTGGTGCGTCCAGGCGTCGTCCCCCGACTGCGGCGCGTGCGGCGCGCGGCAGGTGTGTGTGATAGAGAGCACAAGGGAAAACGATAAGCAAGCAAGCGGTGTGTGATGAGTACGGCAAGGAGGCAGCGACCCCCGTAGAAGGGCACGGGAGGAGCTGGCTTTGAAGGCCTCCAGCAACACCCCAAGATTGCGTTCTGTGTGCACACACCTACACGCACACCCTGCCGCCATCCAGCACCCCCACCCATCCCATCGGCGGCTAACCCCCCCCCACACCCCACACCCGCCCCAACCCCACACCCCGCTGTACCTTGCAGCACACGGTCTTGCCGGACGCCACCGCCGCGCTGACCCAGCCCAGCGCCTCCGCCGGCAGCAGGTCGGGGTGCGCGCTGACCAGCTCGTTCAGCGGGCTGCCGCTGTTGACCGCCAGCTTGCAGTACAGCCCGCTGGTGGTGTAGATGACCAGGCTGCAAACGAGGGGGCGGTTCCATGCGTGGTTTATTAAGATGAGATGCTGGTGGCAGGTGCGGGGGTAGGGGGGCGTCCGGGGAGAGAGGGGATCCCAGGCGATTCTGGATCGAAGGGTGCCGGCAGGCTGTGTGTGTGTGGCTGGATGCCGTCGCCGTGTGTGGGGCCACCAACCGCCGCAAAACCGTGCCAGGGCGTGACCCGCTGGCTGCGTTTGCTGGCAGCCTCTGCTCTTGCCTCCCAGCCGCAGGCGCCCTGGGCGCCGCGGCCGCTACACGACGCACAGCGTCACGACGGCGCACCTGCATGTTTTGAACCCAAACGCGCTGCAGACGAGGTCCGCGCAGCGGTACAGGATGACCCACGCGTCCTTCGGCTTTTGCCCGCTGGTTGCCTCGGCAATGAGCTGCAATGCACGATTGAGAGTGGGGACGAGCTTCAGTTCACGGACGCGGACGGCACACGACCGTGACCAGGGCCGGTTGGGTGGAGACCGGGTCAAGAGGCAGACTGGCGCTCGAGGAAGCGAACTGAGCAGCACCGGCGCGCCAGTTAGCGGTGCAGGGCCACCTCAATGGCCAGGACCACCACCAGTGTCGCAGGCGCGGCTAGAAGCTGAAAGGTATTCAGGTACTAATGCTGATGGCGCCACAGTACGCCGCGAGCAGGAGGGGTGTCAGTTGACCTCAGGCCCGCTTTTGCCTTCCGGCGCTGCGGATGCATCTGCTATGTTTGAACCAAGAAGGTGAGGCCGCAAGTAACCAACCTTTGCGAGTTCGCTCGCGAATGCCGCTTCTTGAGCGCTGGGCCGATGGCTCCTGTTAACGGGTTCTCCTGGTGTTTCCTTCTCCTTGACTGCATATACCTCCTGCCGCTTCGCTGCAGGACCGGCTGGAGGTGGCCCGGCGGGTTCCTGGACCGCTGGCACGCTTGAGGCACAGCCCATGGCCCCTGGCTCAAATTATATCCTATGTATTTCGTTCCATCTATTCAGAATGTCAGAAACCTCAAAGACCCTGCTGTGCCACAGTGGTCGTGGCAAGTAAGTCTGTGCAGCAGCGACGCGCTGAAAGACGGTGCGATTTAAGGCATACTTATTCTACAGTGAGTTCAGTGAGCGAGCTGTGCTCTTGATTTGAAGCCACAGGTAGCGGAATACGTCGCCCATGTGTGAAGTTTCTTTTGCCCGGGGGGCGGGGGGGAGCCCGGGGGGCCATGTCAACCCGCCGACGCACCCGACCTTTTTAGCCCGGGCGACTGCCTACAATACGTCACTGGTCATGTACATACGCATGTTTGCACGCCGGAACCTGCCGTTCTGCTATGTACCAGGACACACCGCGCCGCGACGCCCACCAACGGACTTGAAATCCAGACGACTGTTGCACGGTTCCTGCTTCGCTGCCCTCCGACGTGCTCGCCAAGCTCTGGCCTCAATGCAGCGATAAAACCTCTCCAGTCCACGACCAACACGTGACATAGACGCCGGCACCGAACAGCAGCCGCTACTGCCAGGGCCGCAAAAGTGCGGTCCAACCACTACCATTGCAACTCCGTTTCTCCGTACACCTGCGGAACCGGAACAGAAGGCCCCTGCAAACCAAACCTTCCTCCTCCGCCTCGTCCTGACCCTTGTCCATTCATCCCTGTCAATCACCACGCGGCCTCCCACGTACCCATCCATACGTTCATCCGCCTAGTTCCCAGCTCCTTGCGCCACTCCTCCAAACCTGATGCACTCCCGCCACGCCTAGTACGGCGCGTAGAAGCGGCCCCGCCCGCGGCCACGAGGCGCGAACCTGTGAGGCATTCGGTGCGGGGGCAGAGAGCATGATACACGAGCGAATGCATTGCCATCGCGTGTCCTGGAGCGGGCATACCAGCATCCCTGCATTGACAAGCTCCTTCCGGCCCGGCCACACCCACGTGCGCGCACCCAGCACCCGCCTCTGCGCCCCGACCCGCCAAGGCACCAACCATACGCATTACGTACCCGCCGGGCGCCCCGCCGTGGTAGCCGCCGCCGCGCCCGCCGCGGAACGGTGGTGCCGCGCCGTACCCGTAACCGGCGGCGCCGCGCCCGCCGTAGAACGGAGGCGGCGCGCCGTAGAAGCCGCCGGGCGGGCCCCGCCCGCGGCCGCGGCCGCGCCCCGCCTTTAGGCCGGGCACGTTGGTGCGCTTGTGCGACACCTGGGGTGACATCGTCAGCGGCATTGGCAGCAGCGGCAGTTTCAGGGTGCTGGGTGCTTGGCGGGCGCCACAGATAGGCACCAGTGGTAGCGTACGCAGGCGGTGCAGGTGCCGCCGTGCAGTGGCCAGTGGAGCACATGCCCCAACCCACCCTCACCCGCCCACGCACACCAGGCCTGCTTTCACTCCTGCTTTCCCTCCTGCACCCCTCCCGTTAAAGCTGCCCTTTACCCCCGTCTTTCCACCAGATTGGTTCACAGTAACCCCGTCATTCCAGTCTCTCCCGGGAGCGGCGCACAGGAAGCCCACATGTGTGGCCGCAGTACTGCGCCGCAAGGCCTCCTAACCCCGCCAAAATCACGTCGCACTTGCCGCCTTTGGTTCCGCAGGGTCTGGCTGTGCCCCTCAGCCATCCGCACGCTTCACGGTTTACGGCGCGCCTTCCCCATCCCTGCGCCACATCCCCAACAATCTGCGCACCTTGATCTGGCGGCCGCGCAGTTCCGAGTTGTCCAGCAGCACGGCGTTGTTGACGGCGTCCACCTCCAGGAACTCAACGTATGCAAACGCCTGTTGTGTTGTTGGCATTGACAGGGTGCTTCAACAACAAAGCAGCTGGGCATCACCACATCATTCGGACTTTCCGCGCTTGGAGCCTCGGTGTTCACGGGCGGGGTCTCAAGCGCAGGCGACAGTGGGCAAGTTGCATCACGCGCAAGCGTGCACGCGTGCGCAGCGGACGCACCTTAGGGTTCCCGAACTTGTCTGTCAAGATGGTGACCCGGTTCACCGTCCCGCATGACTGCGCAGGGGCAAAACGGCGGAGCAGGTGTGGTTGGCAAGACATGCCGGCATGCCACCTTACCTGGCACGATGCGACCGCGCAGGCATCGCACCGCTACCATGGTACACCATTGTTTTACTTCTGCACTGCCCCGACGCCTGCCCTCATAGCTGCTCACACACTGCCGCCTCGCCAGCCGCGCCGGCCGCCAGCCTCCCATGTGAGCCGGCCGCCGCCGCCCCGCATCCCTGACCATAGTTTCATCAGTACCTGCTCCGGCCCAACCTGCTGCCTGTCACACCTACAACCAGCCGCTGTCTAGCCGCCACCATACCGGGTTTACACCGGCACTATCACACACCACTTTCTCCCTGTGCCCTGAAGCGCCCTACGCACGCGCCAGCCCTCAGCTCCAAGCCCCGCACCTACCGCAAAGTGCTGCTGCAGCTCCTCTGGCGTGCACCCGTAATCGACGTTGCCGACAAAGATTGATCGGGAGTCCACCTCCGCCTTCTCCGCCTCTGTCTGCGCCTGCGCCGCGGCCGTGGCAGCCCCGGCAGCCCCGGCAGCCCCCGAGGTCCCAGCCGCCGCTGCGTCCGGAGTCCCGCCCTGTGAAGCGCGTCAGCGATGCCGTTAGAGCCATCGTCCTCATCACAGGCAAGCACGGCTGTTGGGACTTACTGATAGTGCCTTGACGCGAGCAGCCTCCTCCTCCATTTCTTTCAACTTGCGCTTCAGCGCATCCAGTTCCTGCAGGACCCACCAAGTATGAGATGCATGCTAATCAAGTGTTATGGACACAAGCAGGACCGCACCTCAACGCCCTGCTCGAGATCCTCGCCCATCTCCTCGCCCTCGCCGACATCGCCCATCTCCTCGCCCTCGCCGACCTCCTCTCCATAAAGCTCTTCGTCAGCCATGCTGACTGTGCAACTCAATAGTGACCTGTGATAGAGTCTTGTTGAGCGCGGCGGGCAAGGCTTTCCTTGGTTCGTGGAGTATTTAATATATTACTGTCAGCACCAGTATAACAATCCAAATGTGAGAGAGGAGAAATGAGGAACTATGAGCGATGAGGCCACTTGCGCAATCCCGACAACAGTTTGGCGCAGGGCGCTCCGTTGGGCCCCCGCTGTCATGACCAGCTCGTGAAAAATCAACAAATCTTGAATTGCCTGCGAGCTAATGGCCGGGCAGCTTTCGTGCCATCTGCCGCCTGCCACCTGCCCGCAGACACCCCCACGCGCGTCTCGCAATTTGGGGTGTGCCCCAAAACCCAAAAACCCCTAAAACCCTAAGGGTTGCCCCTGCAGTCACCAGGGCGGCCTCGCTCCGAAACGTTGTCCAAACTGGAGCAGGTCGGTCGGGCGCCTCACTCCTTCGCGCCTTGTCAGGGACTCATACTCACCTGCCGAGCGGCTGACCGTCAGGTGGTTCCGCCCGGGGATTGAATGCATCACCAAGAATGCAACTGCGCAAGGAGGCCCCACCCTGCCACCCATCAGTGTCGTGATCTCCCGTGTTACTGAACCCAGTGTGTGCTAAGGCGCGGGTTACGCGGGTAAACCGGGCGAAGGGTTTTGCCGGTTCGTATAGTGGGTTTCTTCGCCACGGACACGCGTGGAAGGTGACTCCAAAACCCGTGGCCTGACGCCGGTTATATGCGAGTGTGTTAGTAGCGTGTACTTTGCGGTCGTCTTTCCAACTGTGTCTGAGTTATGATTGCGAGGTTACAAGAAGGGGACAGTGTAAACACCATCACGGCTACGAGGGAAGCCACCATTCCGAAGAACGCAGCAAACCGCAACCCCCGCGTGGCTGCCAACCCAACTCACAGCTGCGTAGGTGCGTCGAAGCGAAGCCGCAGCCCGCCAAAGCCACACCAAACAGCAGCATCACAAAGCCCGCGGCTCATAAGGCACCGCAAATCTGAGCAACAGCCAAGCAGACAGACCACACGAAAACGCGGAATCTAGCGCCAGCAGACGCAAGCTAGGGCGGCGAAACAGGTGGGCACGCCCAAACACTCCCACAGACGCACAACACCAACCTCATGGAGACGGCGGCGGAGACGCATCATCCCACGGCGGAACCAACGCCACGCCACCACCCGACCCGCGCGCCAGGAAGGGGTGGCCAGAGGGGACCGCATCCCACCCACCAGGCCTGACACCCAAACTAGAGAAGGCCTGCAGGCGCCCCCAGAAATCCGTAATGACAGCAACACCAATAGCTAACACACGCGCTGACGGAAGGGTTGCGGACACAGGCAAACCGTGGCCAGCCATAACCACCCGTTGCCGCCCCAAGTCCATGGCCGACAACGCAGCAAGACACACAACATCCCACACCGGCTGACACAGCCCAACCGGCGGCTGGACCAGCCACAACTCCGACCGGGCAAGGGCATCCAAAGAGTCACAGGGCAACGCGCCCATAGCCATACCGATAGCTTCACGCAGCGCCCGTGCCACCACGCAATCCCAGAAGTAGTGCCGGCGATCCCCGTGCGCCATCCCCTCGCCACAAGCCTGACAAACATACACTACGCCCGCAGCCCGCTCACTGGCACGTTTAGGGAACGCCCAACACGCATTGGCGGACAAACGCCACAAAGCCTCTTTATGCCGATTCTCCCACTTCAAGGTCCACAAGCGCGCAAGTGTGGCACGGAACGCACCCGCGGCCAACAGCTGGTCCGCGTCAGGCACGCCAATGACACCGGCCTCACGAACATACTCTAAGTGCTTCGCGCCCAACCGCTCAAGCTGTGGCGCCAGCTGCATAAGCGTACCAATCTGGACCGTATACTCCAATAACAGCACGCGCGGCCCCGCCACTGGAACCCAACCAAGCCCTCGCACGACATGCTGCACCGACGCATCTGGCGGTGGAGCCGCAGCAACGCCACCGGGATCCGAGCGGGCGGTACGCGCGGCGGCCTCCCACCCCCCGGGCAGTAAGGCCACGGCGGCGGCCACCCGCGCCGCTGCGAGATGGGCAGAGGCCGGGCCCGGGAGGGGGGCAGGCAGGGGCCGCCGCGGTGGCCACCCTAACACCCGACGCCACACCTCGTCAACGTACACCCGCGTACACTCACTAGCAACGTTCGGGCAGCCCCCGCCCGGGCAGGCGTACATGTCGCGCACACGGGTCAGGCCATCATGCACCGCCACCAGTACGCCCACACACAGCAACCCCGGCAGGGCAAACAAGTCAGGAAAAGCGTCATAAAAAGTGCGCGCGCCGTCCCGAAGCGCCGGGTTGCCCCACAAGGGCACGTTGTATACCCAGGCGCCGGGCGCCGGCGGTGCTACCAAAGCAATTGGAGGCAATTCTGACACCGCCCCAAGCAGCCGGATAAGCGGCCGGGAGGCAGGGGCCACAGGCTTGTCCAGCACACGCGAGCCACCCCCAGGGCACAAGACACACAGCACCGTGGCCGCGGGATGGCGCCGGCGCAGCCACGCCGCCACCACCGTCACCCACGGCGGTACGTACGACAGGAGACCACACGCGCCCAGCACACAACGCACAGCCAACCCCGCATGCCGGGCGCGGATATGGGGCACCAGAGGCAGCAGCCCCAGGCCCCCACACACAGGCGGCAGCTGCATAATCTCTAGCGACACCCCGGTAGGCCGAGCGTGGGGCCGGTCCGCGTACTGCGCAGGCGACAGGCGCCGGTCCACCACCGCTGCTACCTTCGCGAGTAACTCATGGACCAAACGCACAGGGGTGGGGAAGCCCGCAAACTCCAAGTGGTACAGACATTTGCCCAATGAGTTATGCCCTGCGCGGACATACGTTGGAGGTTTGTGCGCCTCTGGCGAACTTGATAGCTATGTGTCCACCTTTGTTCTGCCATTCCGTCTGTGTTTACGCCGTGTGGAGTGGTGCAAGTTGGGTCAGTGCCCTTTGCGGTGACGCGGTGATGACGCAGTACGACGCTTTGAGGCAGCTTTAGAGCGCGCAGCAAGAAGCCAAGCCTTGTCTTGCTTCTTGCTATCTCATACAGCCTGTGAGTTAGCTGTCACACGCTAAGGCGTGACCGGACCCAGCGTGGGACCGGAGTACGACAGCGCGCTTTCGGACACGTGAATGGTGATTTTGTGTGTTTCGTGTGTGGCATGAGTGAGCACGCGGTGCGACCGCGGCTCAGCGCTGGGCATTGCCCCTTGGCGTATCAGCGTGCATCTATCGTGGCATTGTGCTGTGCGACGTATGGGACATGCGGGGTATGCCTCCGTGTGCTGTTCTGTGTGCACGTGACCGTGCCCGGCAGGGGACGGCACCATGTACCGTGTGCTCATCTGGGCTCTTAGGGCGTCGAACCCCCGCGTCGCAGTGGGGAGTTCGCCCTGGGTTCGATACGGGTGATGCTGAAATCTGAGCCTGTCAAGTTAGCTGCATTACTCAGCTCCATCTGGGAGCATAGAAGTAGGGAAGTCCCCCTTGCAAGGGGAGAACAATAAATAGGACAATCATGCACTGGCGTTATAAGGGTCACCCCGGCCCGGGCCTCCGGTTTACACGCAGCAGGAAGGCACGCAAGAACGTGCGCACCACTCTGTAACCACACACACACATGGGTTTCCAGTCGGTTACTCTGGAGCCTGATCATAGCCTGTGGTATGTTGCTTTGTATTGCGCTTTGCTCTTTAGCTTAGTGAGCATGTTGTCTCGCGTTACGCTTGTGTTCAATCAGTGAGTCTTGAGTACCTGCGTCTGTCACCCTGCTTGTTCTGCAGCAGCTTGTACCAGCATGCGTATCGTGCTGTCGTCTATCTGTGCATGTTTGGGTCGGATGGCAGAGCGCGTATTAGGTGTAGCGTGTGTTAGGCTAACGCGTGTGTACGGCGTCAGAGCGCGCGCGTATTTGTTCCGCTAGCAAGAACGCAAGGCTTTGTCCTGCGTCTTGCTCACTTATACAGCCTGTGAGTGCAGCTTGTTATAGATCAGGACCACGTCGCATGTTTATCTAGGTGCCAGTCAAGAGCGCGTCGTCGCTATCGGCATCGACATTCCAGGGCAGTTCTGCATGTAACGCGCCCGCTTTCGCCTAACCTTGTCTTTCGTGTCTCTGTTCCTCTATGGGATAACCGACGCGTAGCAGCGTTGAGGACCGCTGCAGGCGTGTCTTGGCACCCAGCCCCCAGTTCGGCGTAGGCACACCAGAGTGAAGCCGTTACACGTTAGCGCGTGACATAGCCGTCCCTATTGCAAGACCACGCTACCTGTATCAATTTGCTCATTGTCTCCCGTCAAGACAGCGCGGAGCGCTACCGGCAAACCCTACAAGGGTCAGTCTGTAAACCGCAACCTGTCATAACCTGCGTTCCGCTTCCCCTGCACCGCGACCCCATCCGAGGACTGTTGTCACACGTCTCAGCAACTAGTGCGTAGGCACACCAGAACAGCGTCAGCACACGGCAGCTCGTGACATCAGCCAGGCCCAGCTTCGCGTTCGCATTTCGAAAGCACTTCGCTTTCAAGGTGGAAGGCCCCAGCCCCCAGGCCTCTCGGCCTGAACCAGCCAAGTGATCGAGACACGTGCGTCGCTGCGCTGAGAAACACCGTAGTCTGCCGTGGCTGGGCACATTGACGTCTGCATGGCGTCGACTGCTGGTATGTTGAGGCCGTGGTTGTGCCAGGCGGCAGGGTCGTCAAAGGACAGACCCAGCAACATCGCTGCAGTGTTCCTGAAATCTATAAACTGTGCATTCAACTCGATACCTGAAAGTGTGCACTTTCATACTATGCATCTGTGAGGTGACGAGACCGTGCGCGCAGAGCCAATTTGCGCTGGCGAGAAGGGGGTGCGTGTGTCATGCGCGTGCATGAGTTGGTCCTTGCAGTTGCTATGTCGTGTACGTGCACACGAGCCTATTTTGAATGTCTGTTTGCATGCTGCATTCCAAACCTGGTGCCTGCCAGTATTGAATTGATTGACCGTGCACACCATCCCTACGACGCAATACGTACCGCCCGTGATCCATACACCAATTCAACTTACAACTGCCCGCAGCTACCCGTGCGGACCCAACTGCCTCTGCCAACATTTAACGTCCAGGGTAATTTTCAACTGGGGTGAACCAAATCTGAACCAAATCTCTAGTCTCTATGTGTGTCGCCTGCATCAGCCTGCATATTTGTCTTCCCCTGGCAGCGATGATGACCATCATTCTGCCACCTGAGCCCAAACGGGGTAGTTCATACCGTTACGGTGCATTCTACTATGTTGCAACCTGTGCAACCGAGTTCATGCCAATCGGCTTATGCATCGCCCCCGTGTACGCGGGCTCCGTGCTCTGAAGTGTCCGAGTTGACTTCTTCGTCTAGGAGCATCACGCCATTTACACAGCGGGACGGATTCTGTGACTACTGACAGCCAGCCTGCAAGCGACTCGACATTGTTCGCCACCGCTGTGATCCGCGCATTCCAGTCGCTCTGCACTGAAGCCTTTCCCTTTCTTTGACTTGTTCTACCTGCCCGAGCCTGCAGTGGACCGCAGTTGGAACATCGACCTCGCGTTTCCGCGCCATCGACCGTCTTCTCAGCTCTCCACTGCACCTTCGGCTTTATTTACAGCGTTTCTACTTGGTTTGGTCCGGGCCTGGACTGCTCGTCATCTTCGGGCAGTTCGCACCCGGCGTTACCGCGGCGTGTGCGTGTGCTCGCCCCCCGGGCCCGCGACGCCGGCCCTACGTCCCCGGACCACCATCTGACCGGCATCTTCGGCTACGCCAGCTGTCTACGTCTGCATTGTCGGCCGGCCTTGTTACGCTGCGTCAGTGAGTGTGCGTCAGCCTACCTGGCGCGTGGGGGTGTTGCTGTTCCTTATGGCATCCTGCTAGTTCACAGCGGACCCCACGTTGTCGGCATCATGAGAGCAGCTATCGTCACCGGCGCGCGGTTGCGCGTGTCTGAGCTGCGTGCGCATTTTGAGGCCCCACAGCTCCCCGCACCGCCGTCGACACCGTCCGCATGGCAGCCCGCTCCACAGCCTCCTCCCCAGGACGCCTCTTTCCGCGCAGTGCCACCCCTCGTCTCCCTGGTGGGCCCCATGCAGCCCCAAGCCATGCCCGGCCATAGCGCAGGTCCCGCGGCGACTCTAAGCAGCCTCCTGCTTTTCCGCGGCCTCTCGACTGTCAGCGGCAGCGCGCTTGCATCGGCTCGCAACCCATCCAGCGGCAGCAGCGGCAACGGCGGCAGCAGCGCTGAAGGTGGCAGGCACAGCGGCAGCGGCAGCAGTCCATCGACTTCTTCAGAGGTGCCTGCGCTCCCGGCAGCGCATCCCCTGCACCTCCTCCCGCAGGGCACAGGTGCCCTGCAGCAGCCCCCATGCTGCCGCAACCCGTTGGTCTTCGACCCTGACGGCTCCCTATAGCCGCTGGAGATGGCGGCAACGGTACGGCACCTTCAGCAGGCGTGCCGTGCTACGCCACCAGCCCCGCTCCTGCCCCTCCAGGCTCGGGGTCGCCCCTCGTCATGTCGGCACCTCCTGCGGCGTTCGACATCGACCTCTATCCCTTTCTCCTCCTCCCTCTCCTCTCCTCCTCCACCCTCTGCTGGTCACGTCACCTCCGCCCGTTCCATGGCGGTGACACCCGGCTGTGACCAGCCTAGCTACCTCGTCACCCATCAGCGACCATTGTGACTCCCGCTCCACCTCCGCGGCGGCGACGGAGCCTCACGTCATCCCTGGCACTACGCAGCAGCGGCGCCCTGCTGCCGCCCCGGTAGGTCGCATCATTCTTATGTCAGCTTCACCGTCAGGGGCGCTACGCAGCAGCGACAGCATCCTGCTGCCGCAGCCCTGCGGTGTTCAGCTTACTTCAGTTCAGCTTTGACTCCTGCCGGCCCTCGCGGTGGCGGAGTCCCTAGTGTCATCTTCGTGTCTTCATGGCTGCATCATCGGCGGCGCTACGCAGCAGCGTCGCCCTGCTAGCTGCAGCCCCGATCGCGCCCAGCCTTTGTGCCAGCTTCGCCGTCAGCGGCGCTACGCAGCAGCAGCAGCCTGCCGCAGCCCTGCGGTGTTCAGCTTACTTCAGTTCAGCTTTGACTCCTGTCGGCCCTCGCGGCGGCGGAGTCCCTGCCGCCGCGCTCATGTCTTCAGGGCCGCGCGGCGGCGGTGTCAGTGTCAGTGTCAGTACATTCTCGTGTGTGCGTGCCCGTGCGGCACGGGCGCCGTCACCCGCGTGCTTTCACAGGCAGCGGCAACGGCGGTCAGCGTCTTCAGTTCCGTCTTCGTCTTTGCAGCTTCCGTGCGCTCCAGCAGTGGCTTCGGAGCTGCGCCTGTGTCTGTCCCTTCGTTTCTTCGGCTTCTCAGTCAGCGTGTCCTGCGCGCGTCTACAGCTTCTGTCTACCTTCGGCGCCAGCGCTGGGGGGGGAGCTCCGCGCAGACACACAGCATTATCTTCGTGTTCAGCGACAGTAGCCGGCGCCAGTCTACCCGGCGCCGCGCTCAGTGCAGCTATCTACACCTTCGGCCAGACAGCGTCACACGACCACCGGCAGCAGCAAGCCTGCGGGCAAGTCAGCATCAGCAGCACTTGCGGCGTCTGCCACTGCAGGCATGACCTTCCCACAAGGCAGTCAACAGTCAAAGGCCCAGAGCTCCCAGTTGCCACCAGTGCCAGCGGTCTCTTGGAGCCAAGCGCAGCTCAGCCACACAGCCTGCTACGGTGCCAACGACCAGCAGCTTGCGTGTCAGGCGTGGCCGTGCTCAGCTGTCAGCTCTCGTGCCACCGCTCCCGCAGTGGCGGCACTTCAGCCCTTCACCTTCCTGGCCCACCTTCGTCTCCCTTGCTGCCTGCTTCCTCAGCGGCGGCTCCCTTCGCCTCCTTGTGGCTCTTGCCATCGTCCTCGCTTCGTTCTACGTTGTTCAGCGCTGCGCGCCCGGCAGCAGCTACGCCATCTGTGCAGCGTCATCTCCTGCATCCCGCTGCCCGCTCCCTACAGCAGCAGTGCATCTCATCATGACTTTCGACACGCGCACGCCCTCGCGGCGGCGCTTACTTCTTCGACATCATCATCGCCCGCCACGTCAGGTCTTCACTCCCGAGGTTTTCACCTTAATGCTGCCCGGCTCGCGGCGGCAAGCCTCAAGACCTCCGACTCCTCTCCTCTCGGCGACCTGTCTCCTCAGCTTCTCGCCTTCGTCATCTCCCGTCATCGTCTCCTGTCCCTGTCTACGCTGCCCACTCCCAGTGGCAGCCCTTCTACTTCGCAGCGTCATCCCGTGCGTCTTACTACCAGCTTCTGCGGCAGCGCGACTTCACGTCCCTTACCGCTGCGGGCTGTCGAGACCACATCATCGCGCTCGTCACCGCCGCACGTCCCATGTCAGCGGTGCTTCAGCGCTTCACTGCCGCGTGCCTTAGCGGCGGCTGTCCCGAGTTCAAGATCTGCTGCGCGCCTTCACGGCGGCGGCGGCGCCGTCACGGCGCCTGTGTGTCTTCCGCAGCTGCGCGCCTCACGGCGGCGGCCCCCTTCCTCCTCACTATCGCCCCCTTGCCCCTGCGGCTGTGGCATGCTCCTCAGCATGGCCGCGTGCCCCTGCGGCGGTGGCTCCCCAAGATCGACCCAAGCCCCATGCAGCGGCGGCGCTCAAGTCATCGGCGCCGCGCCCACGCGTGGCGGTGGCGGCATCCTCCATGCCCTTGCCTTGTCCTTTCTCTCCGCCTTGCAGGATCTCATCATGACCGCTCGCTCTGGCAGCAGTGGTCTCCTTCAAGCTGCACGCCTCGCGGCGGCGGCGCTCACCTGTCACCTCTGCCGCGTGCCCTCGTGGCGGCGGCATCCCTGCGTTTCTTCTGGCCGCATGCCCTCGCGGCGGCGGCTTGTCTGTGTCCAAGACGCTGCGTGCCCCTGGTGGCGGCGGCATGTCTACGTCTTCATGCCATGCGCCCTCGCGGCGGTGGCGGTCAACGTCTCCAGTGCTGCTCGCCCCACGCGGCAGCATCATCTTCATCCTCCGTTCGCCAGCTTCGTGGAGCAGCCTTCACCATCCAGCGACCCATGCCTATCATCTGACAGCGTCTCTGACATCGGACAGCCTTAGACTTGTCCCGTGGAGCTAACATCCGAGCAGCTGAACGTGTCGTGCAGGCTTAGGTGCAGTTGGGGTGCGTGTTATCGGTTTGTGCTCGGTGCTGTGCTACGGACTTCGCATATCTTCATGATTGCTTCGTTGCGTGCGTGTTTGCATGGATGTGCGGCAGTATCTCATTGCCCGGACAGGTAGACTTGCTGGCGCACTCCGCATTGAGCATGATTGCATTTGTGTTGTGCGTGGACATTTGTGGACATGCGCTTTTGGTTGTGAGCATGCACGCAGGTTGGGTCTGTCGGCGCTTGACTCCCCCGGAGCAGGCTTGCCCTACTCATTTCAGTGCGTCTTGCGGCCTGAGTTTGAAGCGAGCAGTGTTGCGCGTGTGGTGGATTTGAGGCGCCTACGGCTTCCCGTTGTTGGCTTGCCCTTCCTCGCACGTCAGACTGCGCGTGGTTTGTGTCTTGCTGTTGTCTCGTGTTTTGAGCAGTGGACTTGTGGCGCCCTCACGGGTTTGCCCTTCCCTGTTATGCAGAGGTTGCAGCTTGCGTTTGTGCATTTGTCCGTTCAGTGTGCGGCCCCCAGGCGGACTCAGTGCCCCGGCCGGCCCAGTCGTGCCTCGCCCTTAACCATCCTTCGGCTACCTTCGCAGCCAAGGATGTGGGGGGGGAGTTCGGCGTAGGCACACCAGAGTGAAGCCGTTACACGTTAGTGGGTGACAGCTGTCACGCGCTAAGGCGTGACCGGACCCAGCGTGGGACCGGAGTACGACAGCGCGCTTTCGGACACGTGAATGGTGATTTTGTGTGTTTCGTGTGTGGCATGAGTGAGCACGCGGTGCGACCGCGGCTCAGCGCTGGGCATTGCCCCTTGGCGTATCAGCGTGCATCTATCGTGGCATTGTGCTGTGCGACGTATGGGACATGCGGGGTATGCCTCCGTGTGCTGTTCTGTGTGCACGTGACCGTGCCCGGCAGGGGACGGCACCATGTACCGTGTGCTCATCTGGGCTCTTAGGGCGTCGAACCCCCGCGTCGCAGTGGGGAGTTCGCCCTGGGTTCGATACGGGTTTCCAGTCGGTTACTCTGGAGCCTGATCATAGCCTGTGGTATGTCGCTTTGTATTGCGCTTTGCTCTTTAGCTTAGTGAGCATGTTGTCTCGCGTTACGCTTGTGTTCAATCAGTGAGTCTTGAGTACCTGCGTCTGTCACCCTGCTTGTTCTGCAGCAGCTTGTACCAGCATGCGTATCGTGCTGTCGTCTATCTGTGCATGTTTGGGTCGGATGGCAGAGCGCGTATTAGGTGTAGCGTGTGTTAGGCTAACGCGTGTGTACGGCGTCAGAGCGCGCGCGTATTTGTTCCGCTATCAAGAACGCAAGGCTTTGTCCTGCGTCTTGCTCACTTATACAGCCTGTGAGTGCAGCTTGTTATAGATCAGGACCACGTCGCATGTTTATCTAGGTGCCAGTCAAGAGCGCGTCGTCGCTATCGGCATCGACATTCCAGGGCAGTTCTGCATGTAACGCGCCCGCTTTCGCCTAACCTTGTCTTTCGTGTCTCTGTTCCTCTATGGGATAACCGACGCGTATAGCAGCGTTGAGGACCGCTGCAGGCGTGTCTTGGCACCCAGCCCCCAGTTCGGCGTAGGCACACCAGAGTGAAGCCGTTACACGTTAGCGCGTGACATAGCCGTCCCTATTGCAAGACCACGCTACCTGCATCAATTTGCTCATTGTCTCCCGTCAAGACAGTGCGGAGCGCTACCGGCAAACCCTACAAGGGTCAGTCTGTAAACCGCAACCTGTCATAACATGCGTTCCGCTTCCCCTGCACCGCGACCCCATCCGAGGACTGTTGTCGCACGTCTCAGCAACTAGTGCGTAGGCACACCAGAACAGCGTCAGCACACGGCAGCTCGTGACATCAGCCAGGCCCAGCTTCGCGTTCGCATTTCGAAAGCACTTCGCTTTCAAGGTGGAAGGCCCCAGCCCCCAGGCCTCTCGGCCTGAACCAGCCAAGTGATCGAGACACGTGCGTCGCTGCGCTGAGAAACACCGTAGTCTGCCGTGGCTGGGCACATTGACGTCTGCATGGCGTCGACTGCTGGTATGTTGAGGCCGTGGTTGTGCCAGGCGGCAGGGTCGTCAAAGGACAGACCCAGCAACATCGCTGCAGTGTTCCTGAAATCTATAAACTGTGCATTCAACTCGATACCTGAAAGTGTGCACTTTCATACTATGAATGCGAGGTTACAAGAAGGGGACAGTGTAAACACCATCACGGCTACGAGGGAAGCCACCATTCCGAGGAACGCAGCAAACCGCAACCCCCGCTTGGCTGCCAACCCAACTCACAGCTGCGTAGGCGCGTCGAAGCTAAGCCGCAGCCCGCCAAAGCCACACCAAACAGCAGCATCACAAAGCACGCGGCTCATAAGGCACCGCAAAGTCCTATGCATCTGTGAGGTGACGAGACCGTGCGCGCAGAGCCAATTTGCGTGGGGTGGGCTGGCGAGAAGGGGGTGCGTGTGTCATGCGCGTGCATGAGTTGGTCCTTGCAGTTGGTATGTCGTGTACGTGCACACGAGCCTATTTTGAATGTCTGTTTGCATGCTGCATTCCAAACCTGGTGCCTGCCAGTATTGAATTGATTGACCGTGCACACCATCCCTACGACGCAATACGTACCGCCCATGATCCATACACCAATTCAACTTACAACTGCCCGCAGCTACCCGTGCGGACCCAACTGCCTCTGCCAACATTTAACGTCCAGGGTAATTTTCAACTGGGGTGAACCAAATCTGAACCAAATCTCTAGTCTCTATGTGTGTCGCCTGCATCAGCCTGCATATTTGTCTTCCCCTGGCAGAGATGATGACCATCATTCTGCCACCTGAGCCCAAACGGGGTAGTTCATACCGTTACGGTGCATTCTACTATGTTGCAACCTGTGCAACCGAGTTCATGCCAATCGGCTTATGCATCGCATCAGTCCAAGTCTCCAAGTCTCCACCACCACACAATCTACCTGGCGGAGCCTACCGCAAGTCCTCTACAATCTGTACCCACCGGGCGCCAAGCACAAGTACAAACAGCTACAGGGGGGGGGTGCGTCATGCAATCAGTCGGTTATGAATGCGACATTACAAAGAAGGGACAGTCCGACCAAGCAAGGGTGCCCCGCACCCAGGTCAGGAGGGACCATCTCCGGCCCGAAGGGAAACCACCCTCCCCCCAGCTGGCTGCCGACCTTCCACCAACACGTGCATTAGGTCCATGTCTCAGCTGCTAACCTCGCAAGTCGAAGCCAAGCGTAAGCCCGCCAAAGCCCCACAAAGTGTAGCAAACCGTGTCTGCGCACAAAGCGCTGTCTACAGCACCAGACGCAAAACCAGGTACACCAGGCATGTAGTCCGGCGACGCCCAATCTAACGCAGCACTGCTTTCTCTCGATATCTGGTGCCGAAGCACTGTCTTCCACCAGGCCCGAAGGCGCAACACAGTCGGTTATGCCGAACAGCAAGTTCCACAGCTTCGTGGCTGACGTGCACGCCTCGAAGGCGGGAGCCAGCCCCAGTGCCGTGATCATGCTGCCTGGCTTCACCATGTAACAAAATATGGCCCAGGCGATGCCAGCGCTAACAGAGGCCGCCTGTGGAATGCACCGTGCATGGAGGTCGCGGTTAGCACTGGTACCCTCGGCCTCCCTCCAGACACGATGCTCGGCATGTCGCTGCAGGGGTTCACATGCTAGTCTGCAGTTTGTATGCTGAATGGTAGAAATTCCACATGATGGAAACAATACAGATGAGCGCTGGCACCGTCACCTGCATCAACAAAGTCATTCAAGAAACGATAACCCAATTCACGGATTGAGACACGCTTGTAAGGCACTCGGTGCATGGACCTTTGCAAGGCCGTGCACCTTTGCAAGGCGTCGAACCTCGCACCGTCCGCCCGCCCACCCACCCGCCGACTGTGCCCACCCACCCGCCGACTGTGCCCACCCACCCACCCACCCACCCACCCACCCGCCCGCCCGCCCGCCCGCCCACCCACCCACCCACCCACCCACCCACCCACCCACATCTGACTCACCACGCGAGCCAGCAGATTCAGCTTCTTCATCTGCTCCAGCTCGGCCACCGCCTTCTGCCGCTCAGCCTCTGCGGCATCCGCCCGCGCCTTCTCCTTCAACAGGTCGGAGCGGCCTCCAAAAGCAGCCGCAGCCGGCCCAGGCCGTGCAGCGCTCAGCACCGTAATCGCCAGGGCGGCCTTCAGGCCTCCATGGCAGAGCTACAGCAACAGTGCGTGCACAAGCAACAGTTTACAAGGGCCCGCGCTGCCGTGCCCTGACCTGCTAGCATCTATCGTCGGCAGCTAACGCACGTCGCTTACCCGCAAATTCACCACTGGCCTGCGGGCAAGCTGGTGGAACATCGTGGCGAAGCAGGGTTAGGAAAAGAAGGAGCGTGAAGGAGCGGAAAAAGAAACAGCTTGAAAGGAGAATGCGAGTTTGCGATGTGAGCTAGGCAGTCTCCTGTGGCAGCTCGTAATAGTGCAAAGAGCAACGACACAATATTGCCTCGTCCGAGACCGACACCGCGTGCGGTCCGCTTTGATGGCACCTTCGGCACGTTCCGCCTGAATCCGCCAGGTTCCGCGATGGCCTGGTGCGTTACAACTCGTGCTTCGCAACTCCACCACCGGTGGGGGCGCACCGCGTGCATTGGCTTACGAGGGCGTCCGCGCGCTCGCTTCCTGCAGAACTGCATAGCGGCCCCCCCAAGCAAACTGCAGCACGGTCCCCGGTCGTGTCCCCGGTTCGCACTCGCGGGGGTGGGTTCCCCGCGGCCCAGCTTGATGGCCAAACAAATTGCGGTACCTGGCGGTGCAACATAATCATGTACATAAGTGTCAGGTAAGTTTCAAGGCGACGCACTACGTGGCGGCCTGGGAACGTGTGTGGATCAACTTGATACACCCCCCCTGTTCTGAAACATATGGGTGCGCCGCGCCCCCTCCGGGGGCCGGGGCACGCCAACGGTCGCCCCAGCCCTTGGTCCGGGTTGCGGTCAATCCGCGCGTCGCCCCCATCACCTCGTTTGTTTGCAGGAGCGCGACCAGGCCCTTCGGACCCGGCTCCACCGCTCCGAACTTATGATGTCCGCCCGAGTCCGCCCGCTTGACATTCCTCCCGGCGCGACCTGCACGCCCCACGGACCACCACCCAGCACGCCTCCGTTCGTTCTGCGACCGCCCATCGTCGCAAAAAAACCTCGCACCTTGCAATGCTGCGTAGCGGCGCCTCCTGCAGAACTGCATAGCGGCCCCCCAAGCAAACTGCAGCACGGTCCCCAGTTCTCAATGAAACACCTACCGCTACGCAGTACCCCGGCTTGCCCCTCCCCCCTCAGGCGCCCCATCCGCGGTGTAGGGGGGGCGGGGGTCGGGGTGCAGTTACCAGCCCAAGCCAATGGGGGGGTGCAGGGGGGGTAGTTTTTTCCAATTCCCAAATCAACCATTGCCAACCCAAAGGGGGGGTGCAGGGGCGTCTGAACCGTGATTTCCAAGGAAGATTGACACATCCATGTTCACGTATTCAGAAGATATGTGTATTAGCGCTGATCTGATCAGCACGGGGCGCCTATCGCGGGGGCTGGGAGTCAGGGGGTGAGGGGGAAATCAGGGCGGAGGATGGGGCCACAGGCAAGGGCACGGGCGCAGCCGGCGGGAAGTCGCGGGAGTGGCTGTGCTGCAGGCTGCGAGCATAATACAACACATGAGGCAGCCATTATCGCGCATGAAGAATGAAAAGCGCTTATCTGATCATGTATTTTGCGCGAGCATTTAATGTCGGAGGTCCAACGCCTCCGATTCCTTCGTCGAGCACCCGGCGCCTGCTCCCTACATTTTACAAATAACTTAATATGCACTGTGCTTAGAATCTAGCGCTGGATCGCTACTTGTGCGTTACACCACTTCCTCGCCATTTCATGCGTTTTTGCTAAGTTAAGCGTCGCCACAAGTACCGCGAACAATTTCATAAAAATACCGTGCATTTTGGCTGGAGCAAGGGGGCGTGCCAAGTGCACTTTCCCGGTTACTGGCATAACCGGGAGGGCCCCGCTGCGGGAACTCGATGCGACCGCAATGGCTTTCGCCCCTCCCCCTTCGGGGGAAGGGGCAAGCCAACCAAGAATGCAAGCCACCAGGCCCGCGGGATAGGGACGCTGTGGAAAGCAGGGCCGCAGGGGAGGGCGATTCACCACAGCTTCTTGTTACACACCACACCGTGTGCAGCCCGGAGCGGCAGGACGCCCGACGGCGCATCCGACAGCGCCGCTCCCCTCAGCACAGTAACCCCGGGCTCGCAGCGCGTGCCGCCGCGACTGGCTTGTGCATTCCGGACTGGGGCTTCGACATACCCTATCGGACCAAGCCGCGCTGCCCCTGTGGTACCATCGCAACCCATGCATTTGGCCGTCTGCGCAAAGCGACAGATGGCCCATCGTGGCCGCAAGGCCGCGCCACGGACAGCTAGCTCAACGGCATCTGCTCACCTCGCCGGCCCCGTCAGCGCGGCCAGCGCAGCCGCCGCCACCGCCCGCTTGCTCTCCCTGAACGCCACGACCGGCGGCTCCCGACAACCCTGCCCACCGGTCCCATCAACAGCAAACTCCGCGGCGCGCTCCCGCAGCCGTGCCACAAGCAGCTGTCGCGCCACCGTCGTGATCGGTGCCGGCACCGCCGCCGCCTCGCCCTGAACCTGAACCTCCAGCACCGCCAGCAGCGGCTCCAGTCGGCCGTCCACGCCCTGCGGCGTCACGACCAGGTTGGTGAAGTCGCCTAGGTCCACGCCCGCGGCCCCACCGTCGTCGGCGGCAAGCGGCGGCGCCAGGGCCTCCGCCACCTGCTCAAGCGCGGCCGCGACGCGCGCCTCCACCTCCTCGTCATCCTGATGCTCACTGGCCGGGCCACCTGCTGGGGCAACGTGCAGGCGGCCTGTGATGTGTTCTGGCCTAGCTGCAGTAATTGGCATAGATGGATGGACGGACGGATGCATGTGGCATGCGGAGACCAAGCGAGGCCTCAGCCGGCAACCCGGGCAGCACAGGCCCCCGTCCAGCCTTCCGCAGTCCCTCCAGCATCACCGCCGGGTGAGTTACAATGCAGGCAGGCGTACGGGCCCCGACTCACCGCCGTGCCGGCCCATGCACCAGCGCACCACCTCCTCTGCGTCCCGGAACAGCGTCAGCGCCTCTCCGGGGCAGGGGCTGGGCACGAAGCCGAACAGCAGCTGCAGAAGTCGGGGCGGAAACAGGTGCACGGAGTGACACGACACGCTTCAGACACGACGGGATTATGTGTGTACGCAGGTGCACACAACTTGCGCAGCGCCAAGCGGCGCAACGCCACGTCCCCTCGCACGCCACCCAGGCGCCGCACGCACACGCACCAGGAACGCCTCAGACGGCCAGCTGCCGTAGCTGATGGTTACCTCCTCACCGCACCTGCGACACCGATCGGCGGGAAGCCACGGGAAGCCATGTGCATGCGCACGTGCGCAGGGCTGCATACCGGGACGCCACTCAGCCGCCCGGAGGGGGCATCAGCGGCGTCCGCGTCCCGCCGCCCCGTCTCGCGTCCCCCGCCTCTCAGCCGCGCTCTGCGCCACGTACGCTCCCAGCTACTGGCTGCACGCACGCACGCACGCACGCACGCACCTGATACCGGCCTCGCCAGCAACAAGCGTGAACCGGCTGGGCTCGGGCGGCGGCGGCTCCGCAATCTCCGCGGTGGCGTCCCAGCCCTGAGACATGGGGTGCACGATGCGCACGCCTGCGGCACGGGGTAGCGGCGACACGGAAACAACCTGAACAAATCCCAACCTGGCACGATCACATGCCGCCGCGTCTTCCATTCACACCTCTGGCCCGGGCGTGCACACCCACTTGCCACGAACACACGAACCAACGCAGCCCCAAGTATATAGGCTTGGTCCAGCTTGGGGGGCAGGCGCCCACACCCCCACCCACCGGCTGACGGCGTGGCGGTGTGGTTGGCCATGTCCACACCCGGCACCGTCATGTGGCGGCCGCTGGTGGGCTCGAAGAAGCAGCGCGAGTGGAACACCTGGCTCCTCACGCGGCGGGCGGCGGGCGGTGGCAGGCGGTGGCAGGCGGCGGGTGGGACAAGGCGCGGCGAGGCGCGGCGCAGCACGGCACTGGCGGGCGCGGAGCAGTCCTTATGCGGCCGACAGGCCCCAGAGAAACCCCCACCCACCACTGGGCCCACTGCGGCCCCGGGGAACCCCCCGCCCACCCGCCGCACCTGCACCGCCCACAGGAAGTCCTCCCAGCCACAGCCGATGGCATCGAGCTCCGGCCGCACCACCTGCGGTGCGCGGGCCCACCGCATGCGCGCACGTGCTCACATAAAGGGTTCACACTCGGCTACGGTCGCCGTCCGCGCTGCTGGGGCCCGAATGAGGACAGAGACGAGATCGAGCGCCCAGCACCCAGCACGTGCCCTCGCAACCACCAAGCGTGGACGCACAGCAGCCTTCCTCATCACGCACAGCCGCACGCACAACCCGCCCCTCCCACCTCAAAGCAGTCCTGCACGCACTGCTGCATCCCCACCACCTCCGCCGCCATGTACTCGTCCAGGGCGCCCAGCTCAGCGTCTGTCATCATGGCATACCGGGGCCGCAAGTGTAAGTGACAGCATGACAGGAGATGATGAATCGCACTAGCACGCGCTTAGCAGCCCCGACGGTGAAAGGACCCCCGTGAAGCCCTTCGGCCGCTAGGGAGCCCCACCCACCGCCGTACTCCAGCGGCGTGCGCACTGCTGTCGGCAGGGAGCGAATCCACACACCCCAGTCCACCGCGCCGCCGCTGCGGCTCTGCTGTAGCGCCGGCTGTTGCGCCTGCTGCCGGGAGGCGTGCCGTGCCTTCAGCAGCCGCAGCCCCATGTCCGCGCTCCAGTGCAGCTCGGAGTCGGGCTGCGGGCGGGTGGCACAGGCGGTGCGGTCACGCAAATCAGCTGTGCGGCTCCATCGCTATCGCTGATACGATACCGCGGTGCCGGCGGCGCGGGCATCTGGAGTGCCACATGGCTGACAGCAGCCGATACCGGCCACAACGGCCCGCGCACGCCCATCTTGCTTCGAGCCATCCGCCCCGCCCTCCCAGCCACGCGCCCGTCCAGGCCTCAGTACCTGGACGCTGCCCCGCCCCAGCCCTTTCCCTTGCTACAAGACGCCCCTCCCTTGAAAGCTAGAACCCACGCCCACCTCGCTGCAGAACACGCGGTCCATCGACACGCTCAGCAGCGTCTCCTCCGGACCCACGTCCCGCAGCGCCACCAGGCCGCGCCCGCGGCCCTCCCCCAGGTCGCGCACGCCCACCGCCAGCGGCAGCTGAGCTTCCACGCCGCTGCGGCTACTGCGGCTGTTGAAACCCTCCTCGTCGTCGTCGAGTCCCGGGCCCTCCCAACCCTGGCAGGCCCACTGTAGGACAGCCGAGCCCGCGTCCAGCTCGCTGCCGTTGAGAGACGGCGAGCTGGCAGGAGCCGGTGCGGCAGCAGCAGCTGCTGCCGCCCGCACGACAGTTGGCCGGGTGGCACGCAATGCTGCGCCACGCGCCGCGCGGTGGCCCGGTTGGAGGCTGCCGACCGTCTGATGCAAGCCCAATGCTACCCTAATGCCTGCATTCGGGCCCTGAATCCACCTGGAAACATGTAAATCACGAGGAAAGCTTGGGCTAGGCAATTCGGTGCAGGCACCTGCCCGAGCTGGGCCGTTTCTGAGATGTTGGCATGCTAACATTTTCAGTGCACGAGTATTATAGTGACTCAGAGGGCGACGGGCGCCATTATTGGGAAAACTGGGATTGCAAAACCGGATTATACACTTAAAACTCCAGAGCCGCTAGCCGCCCTGAAGCACGGGGGAAGAATACAAGCTCGTTCTAAGCAATACACTTTGAGGGCGGGCGGCTCAACACATTGTTAGCGCTAGAGGAGCGATCGGTATCTGTGCAACACACGGGCTTGAGACGCGTTGCCGGCGCGAGCGCGGCGGAACCAGTAAAGCTACGAGGGAGGCGCGGAAGTATGACGTCCGATATTAAAGGACGCGATGGAGAGGGACGGGTGAGACTTAAGCACAGCGCACAGGGAGTCGGCCCTCCGGCGCCCACAGCGCGCCGCGCTGACCCCGCACCTTCCTCTGTGCCCCCAGGAATTCACCTCGCCAGACGAGCTGTGGCAGCAGGCAGCAGACGCCGACGGCGGCCACAACAACTGGTCAGTCCCTGGTTAGGCTAGCGGCGCAGCCGAACCCCAGCCTGCACGGCGCACACATCCACGGCCGCTGCCACAGGCCCCGGGCCCACACCGCGCCCACACGCACCCACACGCACCCACACGCACCGGCCATACGCCACGCCGTACGCCGTACGCCGCAGGTACCACAAGGCGGTGGCGTACTGGGATTCGCAGGAGGCCACCTACAACGGCGTGCTGGGCGGGTACGGCTACACCAGCGACCTGGACGTGCGGGACAGCCGGCAGCTGCTGCTCAAGGTGGGCGCGGGTGTATGCGTGCGTGTGTGGTGGAAGGGGAGGTGTTTCATTCCAAGCCCAGGCATGATTCATGACCAAACCAAAGGAGTGCGCGGGAGAAGCGGGCGAGGGCGGGGCGGGGTGAGGAGGTGGTCGGTATGGTGGAGCTTGTGTGTGTTCGCAAACGTGCACCAGGAATGGGGGCCTTGTGGAGCCAGGCGTGTGTGTCGGGAGGAGGCAACCGTGTGGGGGGCATTGAGGTGGTGCAGCCGGCGTGGCCGAGTGGCGAGAGCGACAGTCGGCAAGGCGCGCACGTGTTTGCACGGCTTTGTGCGGCCGTATTGGCGTGGGCTGGAGGTGGCCACATGAGCGCCACCACCGCCACCGCCCACCACCTGCAACCTTCCTGCACTGCAGGCAATGCGTGTGCAGCTGGAGGCGGCAGACAAGGGGCAACGGCAGCTGACGGCGCTAGGTGGGTCTAGGCACCACGAGGCGTGGGTTGCAGACTGTGGGCTGGCGCTTCCCACAGCCTGGCTGGATCGGCAAGTTGGCTGCGCCGTCCGGGGGTCTCCATCAGCGGGAGGAGGCCTCCATCACTCCCCAGCGTCCGTCCTGGCGTATGCTTTTGGGCCCTCTTGCAAGCATGTTGCGGCGCAGCTCACACTGCTCCGCGCTCACAAGCCCCAACCCCTGCACGCGCCCCGTCGCCCGACAGACTGCGGCGCGGGCGTGGGCCGCGTGACGGAGCAGCTGCTGCGGCACCACTTCCACGCCGTGGACCTGTTGGAGCCGTCCAAGCACCTGCTGGACACGGCGGGTGAGAGGATCCGGATCTGGAAGAGGAGGGGAAGGCGGAAGGGAAGGATGAGGGGAAGGACGAGGGGAAGGACGAGGGAAGGAGGAGCAGGATGCGGCGACGTGGGACGTAAGGTTGGGGCAATCGCTTGCCCACCCATCACCATCCACCATCCTGCTCTCTGATATTCCAGCCCTCCTCACCCTCCCTCGTCTGGCTGCAGCCAAGAACCTGACAGCGCGCACGGTGCCGCAGCCGCGCGGCGTGGCGGAGCGCTTCTTCTGTGAGGGGCTGCAGGTGTGGGCTTGTGTGTGCGGCTGACCTTGCTGCAAGTGCCGCAGGCAAGGTTTCAAATATAAGTGTAGATGTGCCCAGAGCAGCGGGAAAGGGTAGGCCCTGACGGCGGCTCAGCACAAAGGGCGCAGATGTGCCCACTTACCCGCCCTCGCTCCTTCCTGGCCGCAACCTCTCCCACCCCGGCATGCAGGCACACAACTTCGAGGCGGGGCGGTACGACTGCATCTGGATCCAGTGGTGCATGCTATACCTCACAGATGGTGGGTCAGCCTGAGCGTGGGTGCGCGAGCGCGCGCGGAGCTACCACCGAAGTGCGGGCGGGGGCAGCCCCGGCAGCGTTTGTGGGCGTGTGGCGCGGCACGGCCGAGGGGCCGCGAGCATCTGCTGGTCATTGGACATCGTAGCGAGAGGACTCCGCTCTGCCCCGGCGCCGGGATGAAAGTACGGCGCACTGCACGCTACACTCTGACCGTCTGCGAACTCTTTCACTACCGCGCATCTAAACGCCCCCGCGCAGCGGACTTCATCACGCTGTTCCAGCGCGCGGCCGCGGGGCTGAAGCCGGACGGCCTCATTTTCGTCAAGGAGAACATCTGCAAGTAGGTCAGGGTGCTCGCGGGTGACTGGCGCCCGGATGGACGGGGCGCATCGCGACTGGGCGCCAAGCAGCCAAGCGCTTGCGCTGGGCCGCCTGCCCCGCCGCCTCCAACGCCTGCATGTCCGATCTCCGTGCCCGACCTCCGTGTCCGACCCTCGTGTCCGCCGCCGCCGCCGCAGGGAGGGCTTTGTGGTGGACAACGACGACTCCTCGCTGACGCGCTCCAACAGCTACATGCTGGACCTGTTCGAGAAGGCGGGCGTGCAGGTGGGGGCCGTGAGTCGTGGGAGGCAGGCGGGAGGCAGGCAGGCGGGTGGGCGGGGTCGGGGGGCGCGTGTTGCGATGTCGCGTGGCTGATAGCGTGCAAAGTGGGGCACCACTGTTGGCGGTCGACAAGCAAGGCGGGGCGGAAGGGGCGGGGCGGAACGTGTGTGTGTGTGTGCAGTGACAGGGTGAGTTGCCAGGTACATGTCTACGGTAGTTATGAGCAAGACACTGCTTTGACACTGCTTTGACACTGCTTTGACACTGCTTTCCCGTTTGCTTGTAACTCTGGCCGCTTTACATGCTGCTTATGTGTGAAAACGCGCCAGGTGCTGTACAACGTGAAGCAGCGCAACTGGCCCAAGGAGCTGTTCGAGGTGCGCATGTACGTGCTCAAGCCGCCACCGGCACCTGCGTCGGCAGCAGCAGCAGCAGCAGCAGCAGCTGGCGCGGCGGCTCCGGCAGACGCGATGCAGGGGTAGAGAGACGGGGGTCTTCGGGGCAGGCTGGGTGCTGGATGGTGATCAGGAGGCGTGGGGAGTTGGTGTCGTTCGAGCAGTGGTGACCAATCGGCCAGGTAGACTCGATGGCGGACTGCAGAGGAACTGTGAACACGTGTGCATGCGTGCATGCGTGCCGCGTGTGGGGCCGCTGGAGTCTACATGGGGAATGCGCGCGGCAGCTAGGGACGCACTGGCGTCGGCGTGTACAGATACCGGTATGGAAGATACACAAGTTGCCGGTGCCAGAAAGGCGCCAAAACGGCGGGCAGAGGAATGTGGATCCAACCGTGTTAAGAGGTGGTGTTGAGAAACACCGAGTTTTGGGGTAGGAGTAGCCCTTGCAAGGGTGGCGCGGCCTTGGTAGCAACGCTTACGCGCGCTCGCCACGGATGCGGCGGGCCAGCTGGATGTCCTTGGGCATGATGGTCACACGCTTGGCGTGGATGGCGCACAGGTTGGTGTCCTCGAACAGGCCCACCAGGTAGGCCTCGGCGGCCTCCTGCAGCGCCAGCACGGCCTGGCTCTGGAAGCGCAGGTCGGTCTTGAAGTCCTGGGCAATCTCACGCACCAGGCGCTGGAACGGCAGCTTGCGGATCAGCAGCTCAGTCGACTTCTGGTACTTGCGGATCTCGCGCAGCGCCACGGTACCGGGGCGGTAGCGATGGGGCTTCTTCACACCGCCGGTGGCGGGGGTCTTGCGCGCGGCCTTGGTGGCCAGCTGCTTGCGGGGCGCCTTGCCGCCGGTGGACTTGCGGGCAGTCTGCTTGGTGCGGGCCATCTTTAAGGTTGTTTTGGCAGCGACAGATGAGATGTGCGAGTGGGTTGTCGACAAAGTGCGAAAGTCGATTGTATGTATACCAGGCTCGCTGGCACGGCACGGTGGGTACGTGCCGCGTCCCCCACAGCCGCCGCCTTAGGAGGCCAGACGCAGCGCGGACGCCGCTTAACCACCGAAGCCGTACAGAGTGCGGCCCTGGCGCTTGAGCGCGGCCCTGGCCCGTTCCTATGTCCGCCAGCCCCGAAAGACCCCAGTGAACCAGATCCGAGGGTTCGAGAGAGGGCTGCTGTTGAGGAGAAGGGTAGTAGCAGCCCCGGCACTACGCCAACTGCCCCCCGCTCACCCGCTGTACACCATCGGACCCAATCTTGCCGCTGCCAGAGTGCCACCTAATTCAATGCTTGGACACAGCCCATCAAAATCAAAAAGGACACTACGTTTGGTGGTGTTGAGAAACACCGAGTTTGAGGGGTGAGGCAGGCAGCCAGCGGTGGGCACGACACGGTGGGTACGTGCCGCGGCCAGCAGCAGCGCGGACGCCGCTTAACCACCGAAGCCGTACAGAGTGCGGCCCTGGCGCTTCAGCGCGTACACTACGTCCATGGCAGTCACGGTCTTGCGGCGCGCGTGCTCGGTGTAGGTGACCGAGTCGCGGATGACGTTCTCCAGGAAGGTCTTCAGCACCGTGCGGGTCTCCTCGTAGATCAGGCCGCTGATACGCTTCACACCGCCACGACGAGCCAGACGGCGGATAGCGGGCTTGGTGATGCCCTGGATGTTGTCGCGCAGCACCTTGCGGTGGCGCTTGGCACCGCCCTTGCCCAGGCCCTTGCCGCCCTTGCCACGTCCGGACATTTTCAGAAGAGTTGGGGTAAGAAAGAAGGAAAGAAAGATGAGGTTGAATGAGAAACATGCAGTCGGCAGGAGATTTATTGGGCGGGCGCCCAGGGGCAACGACTTCCGATGGTTGGCCACCCGGAGCGTTGACCGGGCGTTGACTGGCCCCGCTCACCTGCCGCGCCGCGCCAGCGAGCCTGGTATACATACAATCGACTTTCGCACTTTGTCGACAACCCACTCGCACATCTCATCTGTCGCTGCCAAAACAACCTTAAAGATGGCCCGCACCAAGCAGACTGCCCGCAAGTCCACCGGCGGCAAGGCGCCCCGCAAGCAGCTGGCCACCAAGGCCGCGCGCAAGACCCCCGCCACCGGCGGTGTGAAGAAGCCCCATCGCTACCGCCCCGGTACCGTGGCGCTGCGCGAGATCCGCAAGTACCAGAAGTCGACTGAGCTGCTGATCCGCAAGCTGCCGTTCCAGCGCCTGGTGCGTGAGATTGCCCAGGACTTCAAGACCGACCTGCGCTTCCAGAGCCAGGCCGTGCTGGCGCTGCAGGAGGCCGCCGAGGCCTACCTGGTGGGCCTGTTCGAGGACACCAACCTGTGCGCCATCCACGCCAAGCGTGTGACCATCATGCCCAAGGACATCCAGCTGGCCCGCCGCATCCGTGGCGAGCGCGCGTAAGCGTTGCTACCAAGGCCGCGCCACCCTTGCAAGGGCTACTCCTACCCCAAAACTCGGTGTTTCTCAACACCACCTTACAACGGTCTCTTAGGGGTGTCACCGCAGGAGCATGCATGTTTTGGCGGGTACGAGCCCCATGCATGTTTTGGCGGGTACGGTACGGTGGGAAGGCTGGGCATGCACTTGCGCTCTGTGATGGTGGCGAGGTCTATGCCTGGAAAAGTCCTTCCTACACTCAGTCCTACACTTCTTGAGCGCAACTGGAGTTGAGGGCTTGGCAGCACACTGGGTCGCAGGGGTCTACACCGCACTAGCAACACGAGCCTGCACATCTGTTGTCCACGGGACCTAGGCAGGCAGGTCGGGAACGGGGCACTGACGACATGGTGCAGGCCTCTCTTTAAGAGAATCCAGTCAAAGCCACATCCCACCGAAGCGCTGCTGCCGCAAGGACCTGCTTTGACGATCCCCATGATTTGCAGCATCACAAGCCAAGGCTTACAGCCGGCGCACTTGTTCGGATGTCTGGTCCCACTGACACACCGCGCCTGCCGTACTGGACTTCACCCAGCTCACCCAGCTCGTGTGCGGTTGTCAACGTCCCATTGGAATCCTGAGCTGAGGGCATCACTGCTAAGTTAGAAGGGCTTGCGCACACGTGCATGACGGCAACCCGCAACCCGCATGCCCCCTCCACCAACAAACACCCCGGTCAGATCTTGACACTGTGCACGTGCGTGTACGTGATCCAATCCCGCAGGAGCGCTGTAATAACTTATGCATGCACATATATGGTCACTATGAACGCACGCGTCCTTCAGTCACCTTGCCGACCCTCTGGTACACACCAATGCGCAATCCGAGCTCGCATGCCGATCAATCACTGCCATCCCAACCCCGCCCCTGTAAAAGCAACACAGCCCCGTGCCCCCGTCCCCATTCGCTACTTTGGACGCCGCTCCTCTGACTGCTTGCTCTTCTTTAGGCTCTGCGTTGCCGCGGCCAGCGCCGCCGCCAGCATTCCCGCCATGTACTGCTGCACCTGCGGGGCCTGCGGCGTCTTCTGCAGCTGTGCCAGCAACGCCGCCGTGACGGCAGCGGCGGACGCCTCCGCCTGGGCTGCAGTCGGGTCGGCGGAAGCGATCGAGCGGCAGGCTGCTGCGAACGGCAGCGCGTCGGGTGGCGCTGCAGTAGAGTGGGGGCGTGGCTGTGGCGGAGGTGGCTGAATCGTATGCAGGTGTTGCTGTTGCGGCTGTAGGAGGGGCATCGGGTTGGCCACTGGGGTACCCGCGCCGTGCCCAGCCCCCGCCGATTGCTGTGGCCCAGCAACCGACTGCTGGCTGGCGCCCCCCAACCACTGCTGCTGCCTGAGGCCATTGGCCGGCGCGTATTGGTGTTGTTGTTGATGGTGCTGCTGCTGCGCCGCATACGCCGCAGCGGACAGCGGTAACGGCAGCGGCAGGCTCCTGCTGCTGCCAGCGCTGCGCTTGCTACCGCTGCCGCCTCTTTTGCCCTTGGTGCTAGCGTACACTTGCTCTGGCGTCTGCTGTGCTTGCTTGGCGTCCGGTGCGCCTGGCGCCGACTTCAACCACCGGGGCGGCAGCGTCAAGCTGCCGGCGCCGCTGCCCTGCTGTTCCGTGTTTGCCATGAACGCAGCCCCTTGCTGCTGCACTAGCTGCCCGCCGGCGGTGCCGAGACCGCCGCTGCTGCCGCCGCTCCAAGAATGCGCATGCTGCTGCGCCTGGCCAATTAGATGGGGGTGCTGCTGGCGCACAGCTGTGATGTGTGTGCCGCCTGCCGCCATGCCGCCCACAGGGGGCTGCTGCTGCAACAGCCCCTGCTGCGCACTGCCACTCCCTTCACGTCCGGCACACAACGCAGGCCCGGCGCCCAGCCCTGCAAGTTCTAGGACCGTCTGGCTTACCGGAGCCCCCACACCCACAGCGTGCTGCAGCTGGTGTGCGGGCAATGGCAGCGGCAGCAGCATCTGCTGCTGTGCCTGTTGCTGCGCGCGCTGTTGTGTGTACAGTTGGGCTTGCAGCTGCAACTGCAGTTGCTGCTGCATGTGCTGTGAGTGTTGCTGGTGCTGGTGCTGGTGCGGGTGCGCGTGCGGGTGCTGCTCGTCCTGCCGCTGGTGCGACATCTGCTGCATAGGCGCGAGGGGTAGCGGCAAAGCGGCGGTGGTCGCAACCGCCTTCCTCGGCTGTTCTGAACAGCAGCTCGGCTGCGTTGCTGCACCGCTCGCTGCTGCCGCGAGCGGCACCTGGCGCACGTTGTGCTGCTGCGGTGGCGGTGGCGGTGGCGGTGAGTACTTCTGCCGTTTTGCGGTGCCCACATCAGTCAGGACGGCCGGTATGTTGGGACCGGCCGACGCATGTGCGTGGCCCGCTGCTCCTGTGGTGCATGCGGTCGGATAGTCGCTGTCGGGCCGCCGTTTGCCGCTCCCGGCTACCGCCGCAGGAATCTCCCGCTGCGGGGCCGCAGGGGACGCCGCATAGCTTGCGCGGCTCAAGTCCAGCATCACCCGGCCACCGCTCGGCAAACATGCCGCAGCAGCGGCAGCGGCAGTAGCAGCAACAGCAGTAGCAGCAGTAGCAGTAGCAGCAGCAGCCGATGAGTTCAGCACGCCGCCAGCTGTTAACGCCGCTGAAGGTGCGGACTGTGCGTCGCTTAGCGTGCGCTGCGAGGCAAGCGCCGCGGAAGCAGCCGCCAGCATCTGAGCGGCAGCCCGCTGCTGCGGAGCCAGGCATGCGCCCGCACCCAGCACACCAGCAGGCCCAGGGGCCCAGCAGGCACTGCCCGAGCTTGCAGGCAGCTGCAGGTGCGCAGGCACGCTGCTGCTGTTGCTGCGCATGTGCTGCAGCGACGCATCTGGTGCCATTCCTGTGGCGCAGAGCATTGCTGCTCCGGCGCTGGCGCTGTTGTTTCTGCAGCCTCCCCCGCCGATGTCGTTTGCTGCAGCTCCCCGGGTTCCAGGCCCCAGGGCGTCATAGCCCTGCAGCGCCGGCCCTGCTGCCGCACAAGCAAAGGCAGAGGTGGACGCGGTGGCAGCTGGCGGGCGCAGCAGAGCGTAGCTGGGATCGCTGCTGCCTGCTGCTACAGCAGCCGACGCCGGAGTCGACGAGGCCTGTCCGAAAAGCTCGCGGGCGCCGCCGGGCAAGTCAGGCTCGTGCCGCTGCTGGTGCTGCTGGTGCACTTGCGCCTGGGCCAGGAACACGCCAGCTGCGCCGCTGCCGCTGCCACCCCCGCTGCTTCCCGGCCGCCGCTGCATTCCTGCCGCCGCCACGACACCGGCGGCGGCCACTGCTGCCGGCGGCGCGGGCCAAGCCGTCATCCCACCCGCCGCTGCGGCCGACACTGCCGCCGCCGCCGCCCATGCCGCTGTGGCGCTGCAGCTGCCGCCGCTGCTCCGGCGCCCCGCCTCGCCCATCAGCCATGCCTCTGCTGCGTGCTGCTGATCCCACGTCAGCGCACCTCCCTGCTGCTGGTGCTGGTGCTGGTGCTGCAGGGACAAGCTGCTGCTGCTGCTCCCACCTGCAGCTGGGGCTGCTGCGGAGCAGAGCATGCCGCCGATGTCCCACGGCAGGCTGGTGCTGTGCTGCTGCTGCTGTTGCTGCGGTGCATCTCCGTGCTGGTGCCCGGCGGCGGCCACCTCCACCTCCACCTCCATCTCCACGTCGACCTCCACTGGGTGCACATCTGCGAGTGCGGCGCCCTGCGGCAGCGCTGACACGCCGTCCTCCTGGGCGCCCTTCTTGCGCTTTGCTGGGTGCAGCGGTTTCCCTGGGTGATCTTGCGATGGCAGCGGCGGCTTCAGCGGAGGCCCCAACGCCAGCGTCACCGGCTGGGGTGGAGCCGCCTCGATGCTGCTGCCGCCCGACCCGACGCCGCCGCCCTCGCTCTGCGGCAGGACACCTGCGCTCGAACACGGGGCCGCAGCAGCACCCGGAGACGTCCCTGGGCCACCAGCAGCAGTGGGCGACGCGGCTTCTGGCGCATTCGGGGAAGCCCCGCCGCTACCGCCACCGGCGCTGCTGCCGTGACCGCCATCCGGCGGCTTGTCCACCGCGACTGCGCCGGCTTCTGATCCACCTCCTCCTCCGGCGTCTGCGGCGCCACTGCTCTCGCTGCCCAATGCCCCCGCGCCTTCCAACCCGGCCATAGCCTCCGTCACTGCGGCCACCTCCGCCGCCGCCTCCCCTGGCACCTGCTGTGCCTCGCCCGCCGCCGCCTGTGCCGCCTCTGCAGCCGGGTCGGGGTTGCTGCTCCACACGCCCAGCCCCACCATGCCCGCCGCCTTGGCTGCCGCCGCCGAGCCCCTCTTCCGCACGTAATACACACCCTCCAGCTCGAAGCGGCTCAGGGGGCTGCGGCAGCCGGCGCCGCCCCTGCAGACAAGGACAAAGACAACGAGCGGCGCATTTAGTTGCGACATCCGGCGATACAAGAATTTTACGGTATCAAGCGGAGCGGTATGTGATGTGCTGCTGAACTCAGTGCGCTGCAGGTTTGATGCGGGGGACACGCACGCAACTCGCACCCTGGCGCGCACACGCACACGCACAAATCCGCAACTCACACGAGCTCGATGCAGCTCCACTTTTTGCCCGGGTTGCGCTGCTCCTCCTTCTCGGTGCGGCAGTATGTGTCGTACGACACGATGCGCCACTGCGGGGGGGGGTCGGAGGAGGGGGTAAGCAGGAAGCCATGGGGGCTGGTCGCCAACATACACGGGCGTGGGTGGCAGCGTACGGGCTAGCGTGCACGTGCAGATTCGCCCCGCCCCGCCTGCTCCGCCCCGCCCCCTCCAGCTAATCCAGCAGCGCCTGGCGCTCGCTCTGGTCGCTCACCCGGCGGCACGCGCTGCAGTGCACCCAGTTGTCGCGCAGGTGGCGGGTGGTGTGGTCTGCCAGGCGGTCCAGCAGCGCGCTGAACTCGGGCGTCTCAACGAAGGCTGCAGGCCGACAGGGCGGGTGCGACATGGAACATGCGCAACAGCGGGGTTGGTGCTGGACTGCTGGCCCGGGCGTGGGCGTCCGCAAGCCTTACACAACGTGTACAACATGAGGGGATCAGATCCTGCCCCCTCTCTCTACAACAACTGCCGTGCGCAACCACCTGCTGTCCGGGACCTCCGCCCTCACCGCCCCCGCCCCCTCCGGCCTCACCGCTGTCGATGGGGATGTTGGGCTCGCCCCAGGCCCCGAAGGCGTCCAGGAAGCGCCTGTACAGCGTCTGGCGCGCCGGCCCCTTGCGGCAGATGCAGAACACCGCGATGCCGAAGCCGATGGGCGTCTTGTCGTAGTCCTTGAAGCGGGCGCTGCCGCTGCGGGGGGCGTGAGGTGGGGCCGGTGGCGAGCAGCGCGCGTGGGCGGATGGCGCGTGATGGCCGGTATGTCGGTGCACCATACATGCGGGTGTACGTTCAATGTGGCTGTGGCAGCCGCCCCTGCTGCCCCCGGGAATTCCCGACATCCCCGCCGCTGCCCTGACCTCCGGCCTTGCCGCCACGCATGCATGCATGCATGCATGCCCGCCCGCCACGCACCGCCGCAGCATGACGCGCGGGTAGGGCCTCAGCCGCTGGAAGTAGGCGGTGTCGGTGGAGTTGCGGCAGATGAGCAGCACCGCCGGCACCGAGCCGCTCTCCACCTCGTCGATGGCGCGGTTCACGAAGCGCCACTGCACCTGCGCGCGTGCGTGTGCGCGGTGTGGCGTGTGTGTGTGGAGGGTGGGGGATGGGGGCCAGGGATGGTGCGTGCGGATGGCGCGAGTGAGGAGAGGAGAGGGACTGAGGGAGGTTACGCGGGGCGAGGCGGGTAAGGGTTTGCATGTTGAGGCACGCCCGTGGTGCTGGGCCCCGCTGCTGGCTTGTAGGGCCCGGTGCACGCCCAAGCCGGGGCACAGGACTGCCGGACTCCACGTGCAGACGCCACACCACGAACCCACCTGCGAGGTGTACTCGGGGTTGAGGATGACGTGGTAGCCAGCCCAGCTGTTCAGCACGTCCAACCCGTCGTCCTGTGTGTGCGTGATCACGCAGCGTGCGCACGGCGGCACACGGGTCATGATGCAGCGGATGGTGAAAACCTGCAGCTGGCGGCGCCTGGCGGCAGAGTGGCCTGGTCGCGTGGGGCTAGCACCTTGGGCAGCGGGCCTGAAACAAACTCACTATCATCAAGTCACACACCCACTCACAGCCCCTCCGTACCTTTTTGTCGTACAGCTTCTCGGCGGGGATGTTGGGGTTGGACTGCGAGGGCGGTTTGAGCAGATAAAGAGACGTGCGGCTTGGCCCTTTACATGGGGACAGGACAGCAGCACCCCTGGCAGAGAGCACGCCCTCGCTCGGCCTCGGCACAAATTCTGCCCAGACGGCAACAGGTGCACCCCCCACAACTCCAGCTCCCCCCGCACCTTACAGTGGTTAGTTTGGTTGGTTTAACATGGGCTTAGCTTGGTATTCACAACCCCCTTCGCCTAGCTCCCCGCCGCACCTTGGAGTTGGTGCAGGGGTCCAGCAGCCCGGGTATGTAGGGCGTGTCCGCGGTGGGGCGCTGCGGTTGCGTGACGGCGTGGGCGCGTGCCCGCAGCATTGCACATGGCCCGGGCGCAGCGGCACGTCGTTTCGTGGCTGTGGCTGACCCCCACCGGCCCAGGCCCGATCAACCCACGGCCATAGTCTCCCTCACCCCCCTCTTTGCCGTACGGCCATGCCCCAGCCCTACCGGCAGCTGGAACACTTTGAAGGCACCCGCCGCAATGATCCAGTCGGGCGTGAGGCCCAGCCGCTCTGCAAAATGGTGGTGAAGGGGCAGTCGGAAGGTGCGTGAAGAACGGCAGATAACGGCAGCAAGGCGTAAGCGCAAGGGGGCTTGCTGCCTGTCGTCCAGGGGAAAGCCATGCACAGAAGCACGTGCGTCCTGCACACGCGATGGCGTCCTCGTGCCTACCCAGGTCCGCGGCACGGGCGCCCCGGCTGCCACCGGGCTGCTCCTCGCCTCCCGCCTCGCCGCGGCCCTGCATGCAGCACGTCAACAGCAGGACACAGTGATGTGGTACACCCGTCTCCATCCGCCAGCCATTCACCCTTGACCCGACCTTCGGGACTTTACCCTCAATCTCCCGCAACGCGCGACCCCCCTCCCGTCCTTGACCTGTTGGTATCACCCTCCCACCCTCCCACCTGCCGCCTGCCGCCGTGCTGCCCAGCCGCCGCCGCAGAGCCGCCGCCGCTGCCGTCGTGCCTGTTGTCAGCCGCGCAGCTGGCGCAAGACCAGGCATGGTCTGGCGGGAGGTCCGCTGCGGACAGGTAGGGCTGCGCCAGGCACAGCGTATGGTAGGCCTTGCGGCAACAGGCGCACGCCACCTGTCGGTCGGCTCAGTGGGCGGGCGGGCGGGCGTTTGGAGCGGGTGAATGGAGCGGCGGAAGGGTTGATGCGGCAATTAAAGTGTAGACGTGAGCAAGAGCGGGGCTGAGGGCTGGACGCATTGTACGTCAGGAAAGGATTCTGGCCCTCAAACAGGAGTGTCGGCGGTCCAGTCAATCTCGGCGCAATAGAGAACACACGGTACCCCATCATCAACTCCATCACTGGCATGCTGGCACCCTCACCCGCACCCGCACTGGCATGCTGGCATGCTGGCACCCGCACCCGCACCCGCACCCGCACCCGCACAACTTGCCTGGCCGCCGGGCTCCTTGCAAGTGGCGCACACGCGCAGCAGCGTGCGCCAGCCGCCACCCACGTGCCCCCGCCCGCTTGCGCCCGCGCCAGCGCCAGCGCCGCCGTCCTGCGCCGCGCCCTCCCCCTCCGCACCGCCCTTGCCGCGGTCCACCCGCTCGTGCTGCGCCTCCTCGCCCTTGCCGCCGCCCCGGCCTTTGCCGCGCCCATGCCGGTCCGCGGCGCCGCGGCCGTGCTTGTCACTGCCGCCGCCGCCTCCGGAGCCTGGCGGCGGCGCGGGCCCCTGCGTGCTCATCATGAGCGCCTGCAGCTCGCCCAGCTCCAACTGCCGCTCCGCCTCCTCCGACAGCTGCACGTTCAGATCGTGTGCACCGTGCGATAAGTGACGATATGTTTGCCATAAAAAGGAGGGGCCGTGGTTTGGGGTATCCATCTACTAAGTATGGTGTCGGTCCATGGAGGATCACTGGACGTAAATGACCCCTAAACTGATATCACATGCTATCATACATGTTCACGGGGAGCCTTGAAAGGGTGTGTGAAAGCCCGCACCTGCGTGTCTCGCAGGCGGCACACGCGTGCCGCCTCCGCTCCCGGCTCGGCCTCTGCGCCCACCAGCTCCTCCAACGCCAGTCGCGCGCTGTCCCGGCTGCAGGACGCACACGTGGCAGGTCGATGGCGCAGTCGTGCGGCGCAGCCCCGTCACCCACCCGTCACTTGGGCGCCGAGTCACACGCACGGTAGCCAGCGCCTGTGCTGTGCGGCCTACTCCTCACCCCAGCGGCTCTAAAACCGGCATCCTTACCAAAGCACGCTTCACCCGCCCCGCCCCGCCCCTCCCCCTACACTTCTATATACCATCTTTGCAATCCCCCCCCCGCCCCAGCCCCAGCCCGCACCTCTTGTGCTTGTCGCTCCAGTTGGTCATAGCCGCCACACGCGACGCCTCGTCCTGCCCCGGCACCGCCGCCGCCGCCACCAGCGCCGCCATCTCCACCTCACTCGCCCACACGTGGTTGTGCTCGCCTGCGCACGTGCGATGTTTAACAAACCGGCAATAGGTCTGCGTGAGGTTGAGGAGGTGTGGTGCGGCGCAACAGGATTGCATCAGGAAACGCCTTGGTGCTGTACATGTGCTCCTTAACAAAGCAGTCCAGAACCCGCTAGTGCCCCCGCACCCCACCGTAGAAGTGGAGCAGGGTGCTTCCGGGCAGGTAGCTGCTGAGAAGGTCGGGGATCTCTGCCTTTCGGCAGTGGCGCAGGTTGAAGATTGCAGCCGGCCAATGGCAGAAGCCGGGCATCTTCGGGGCGGCAGCCAGGCAGGAATTTAAGGGAGTGCCAAGTTGTAAACGGATTTGGGTTTCGCAGGGCGCGAGGTGTTGTTGGTCAGGTGGGCCTATGTGTGTGTAAACGACCGGCCCAGCCGCCTCACCTTGACCCAGAGGCGCGTGCCCACGGGCGGTCTGGCAAAGGGCAGCGCTGCCTCAGGAAGAGCGGCAGCACCACTAGCACCACCGGCGGCGGTAGCAGAAGCAGTTGCCGCCGGCGCCGCCCCCGGCATGTCCTCCGCGCACAGCCGGCGGTACAGGGCCAGCCGCCGCGCGTGTGTGCGCTCCTGCGGCGTGACGGTGGCCCCGCCCTCCGCCTCTGCCATGAGCTCGTCCTCTGCAGTGAAGCACACCATGCCGCTATGGTGATGTGGGCACTTGCTTCGGCGCACGCAAACGCAAGGTTCAGGTCGGCTTGTCGTACAGGTTCGGTTGCTCGTCAATTTGCAGTGGCGGTTGGCGGTACAGGGAATGCAGGATGCGCTTACGGGCGGCAGGTCAGAACTTGCCTGCGAATCCCTCACGCTCTCGTGCTGCTGCTGCGGCAGCGGCAGCCGCCGCTGCCGCCCTGCGCGGCCCGCCGATCGCAGGCTGCATGATCAGCGGCGCCGCGCCCTTCACCTGCGGGCCGGGGGCACAGCAATCGACACCGTACTTGAGTAGTGGTTGCAAAGTCACAGCAAGTTAGAGGGCGGCATGCGGGACGGCGGGGACGCCTGATGGCACGACACTCACAAAGTTGTGGCGGTTGCACTGCGGACAGGTCCACGGGGCCCGCACGGTGATGGTGGTTGCCGCGGCTGCCGGTGCAGTCGCAGACGACGCTCCAGCACCGCCGCCGCCGTCGGCCCCGCCCTCTGCCAGGGGAGCTCCACCATCCGTATCCTTCTCCCCAGCAGCCGCCGCCGCCGCCGCCGATGCCACCACCGAGCCTGTGCCCGCGCTCGCGCCCGCCTTCACCTTGGCCTTCGCAGCTTGTTTGCCGGCGGCCGTGGCAGGCGCCGGCGCCGCCGCCGCCGTCAGGGGCGCACGCGCACGGCATCCCATGCCCGTAGCCGCCGCCTCCAGCTTGGCCGCCTGGGCCAGCATGTGCGGCACGGACAGGTCGGGGTGCGCCAGGCAGAGCGTGTGGAAGGTGCCGCGGCAGGAGGGGCACGTCACCTGCAGGTTCGGGGGCGGAGGGGCGGGGGCACCAGGATCAGGCAGCACAGCAGGGTACGGCAACTGCGTAGGTGAGAAGGAGGAAGCGGGCCATGGTGTGGGCAGGGCCCGGTGTATCTGTCTTGGTGGCTCGGGACGTATGGTGCGCACGGGCTCGGTGGCATCAGCAGTCAGAAGGCTGGCAGCCTGGCAGCTGCTGGTGATTTTTGACGGATGCCGTCAAGCGGCACGCACCTGCGTGCAGCTCTCGCCGCAGCGGCCGCACAGCTTGGCACGGCGGGCCGCCTCGCCGGAGCCTCCGCCGGCGGCGGCGGGCACCTTGCGGGGTGGCGCCTTGAGCAGCTCCCGCATTGCGGCCATGTCGGCGGCGGGGTCGGGCGTCATGAGCGCGCCCTGCAGCTCCTTCAGTGTCAGAGCGGCGGCCTTGTTGCTGTGGATGGAGTATTGCGGCGTGATAGGAGCGAGGCGATGCCATGGGGGAAGTTGGGGCGAATGGGATTCGGGGTATGGGCATGGCTCCAGGCATGCCGCGGAAACGTCGCAAGTGCGTCATCCTCACAGCCCACTAACTCATAAGCCCGCGCCCCAACCCTTACTTCGGCAGCCCCACCAGCAGCTACGTACCCACCCCTGCTGCTTGGCGGCGTACTCCCGCAGCGCCGCCACCCGCTCCCGCCGGTCCACCGTCCACAACGACAGCTGCGCCTCGGTAGCCCACTGGTAGTTGTGCGTGCCTGTGTCCAGGGCGATGCGGTGCAGCGCGGTGCATACCATACACATGCAAGCCATCAGGCCATACGGCACATGCAAGCCATCAGGCCATACGGCACATGCAAGCCATCAGGCCATACGGCACATGCAAGCCATCAGGCCATGCGGCACATGCAAGCCATCAGGCCATGCGGCACATGCAAGCAATCAGGCCATACGGCACATGCAAGCCATCAGGCCATGCGGCACATGCAAGCCATCAGGCCATGCGGCACATGCAAGCCATCAGGCCATACGGCACATGCAAGCCATCAGGCCATACGGCACATGCAAGCCATCAGGCCATGCGGCACATGCAAGCCATCAGGCCATACGGCACATGCAAGCCATCAGGCCATACGGCACATGCAAGCCATCAGGCCATGCGGCACATGCAAGCCATCAGGCCATACGGCACATGCAAGCCATCAGGCCATACGGCACATGCAAGCCATCAGGCCATGCGGCACATGCAAGCCATCAGGCCATGCGGCACATGCAAGCCATCAGGCCATGCGGCACATGCAAGCCATCAGGCCATACGGCACATGCAAGCCATCAGGCCATGCGGCACATGCAAGCCATCAGGCCATGCGGCACATGCAAGCCATCAGGCCATGCGGCACATGCAAGCCATCAGGCCATACGGCACATGCAAGCCATCAGGCCATGCGGCACATGCAAGCCATCAGGCCATACGGCACATGCAAGCCATCAGGCCATACGGCACATGCAAGCCATCAGGCCATACGGCACATGCAAGCCATCAGGCCATGCGGCACATGCAAGCCATCAGGCCATGCGGCACATGCAAGCCATCAGGCCATGCGGCACATGCAAGCCATCAGGCCATACGGCACATGCAAGCCATCAGGCCATGCGGCACATGCAAGCCATCAGGCCATGCGGCACATGCAAGCCATCAGGCCATGCGGCACATGCAAGCCATCAGGCCATACGGCACATGCAAGCCATCAGGCCATGCGGCACATGCAAGCCATCAGGCCATGCGGCACATGCAAGCCATCAGGCCATGCGGCACATGCAAGCCATCAGGCCATGCGGCACATGCAAGCCATCAGGCCATGCGGCACATGCAAGCCATCAGGCCATACGGCACATGCAAGCCATCAGGCCATACGGCACATGCAAGCCATCAGGCCATACGGCACATGCAAGCCATCAGGCCATGCGGCACATGCAAGCCATCAGGCGTGTGTTTGAAGCAGCTGTAGGGCCGGCGGCAGGGAGACTTTCGGGGCGGGTACGTGGCCTCGCTCGCAGGACGGGCGGCACGCACCGTAGAAGTGCACGAGCGTGCGGCCGGGCTTGTGCGACCTGACCAGGGCCGGCACCTCGGTCTTGCGCGCGTGCTGCAGCAGGAACACTAGCGCGGGCCATTGCGGGAAGCCAGCCACCTGCATTGCGCCCGGATGACAGCCAGAAGGCAGAGATTGTGGGTGGGGGCGGACACAGGCGGGAGAGGGCAGGTTGGGGCTGAAGCTGATCACACGACGGCGGGCGGAGCCGCCATACCCGCCCCAGTCGCAGCCTGCGCCATCCAGCCCTACAGGTGCCTTCCTCTCCTGCCGTACCTTGACCCACACGCGTGTGCCTTCCGGGAATTTCCCCGCGCCGCCCCCAGCCTCCTCCATCAGCCGCCTGTACGCGTGGTACTCAGGCGACTGGGGCAGCGGCTCGCGCCCTGCTCCAGTGCCGCCGCCACCACCTGCTGCTGCCACCGCTCCTCCACCTGTTACTGCTGCCACCCCGGATGCAGACGCTGCTACCGACCCTACGGCTGCCGCGCTCCTGCCGGCAGCAGCCGGGGGGCTGACGGCCGTGAAAGCGGCAGTCGCAGGCAACGGCACTGGAGCCGGCACGTGGGTGCACGCAGGTGGCGCCGCAAACATGGCCTGCTGTGCCATGGCAGGGTTGAGGGCAGGGCTGCCGATCACCGGTGCGCTGGCAGCAGCGACCTGGCCCACAGGCCCCGCGGCAGTGGCCGCCTCCTCTCCAAGCACACCCGCGGCTTCTGCAGGCAGCGCTGCGCCTGCCGCGGCAGCGTCATGCGGCTCGGCCACGGACTGCGTCTGATGCTGCGGCTGCTGCGCCTGCTGCGCCTGCTGCGCCTGCTGCGGCTGTGGATGATTGCCTGGAGAGTCACCCCGCACGCCGTCGGCGGTGGTATGCATTGCGCCGTCCGCCGCCGCGGGAGGGGATTCGCTCTTGCCGCGCTCGCCGGACTTGCTGCGGCCGCGGCCTCCACCACGCGGCCTGGCCGACCCTACGCATGGCGTGGCAAACATTTTTAAAGCAGGTAAGGCGGGAGCTTGCATAATGTACCGGCCAAGGCGATGCAGTGCGGCCAACGGCTCGAGGGCAGAGTGCCCGCTGGCGCCGCCGTACATTATCTCACTGTGACCGGGTTTCCAGCGACAGAGCCCGTCCAGTGCCCGTCCGAGCTATTGCCTATCGGGGATGCAGTCGTACCTGATCCGGGTGGCCTTCGCGCGGGTGTTGGTATGTAGGAGGGCCGGGGGTTTACGGTGGAGCGTCGGGGCCGCTCCGCGCGCTGCTGCGTGTCCTCGTCCTTGTGCGGGCGCCCGCCGCTTGGACAGCCCGCGGCGGTTGGTTCCTGTCCGTCGACATCACTCGCCAGCTTTAAAGCAGGGCTCCCGTGCTTCATGCCATCTGCAGCAGTGGCTGCGACATCTGTTGACGCGGCAACGTCTGTCGTCAGTTCCGCTCCTTCCGGCATGCGTTCGTCCTCGGCCTGCAAGACAGCCGGCTCACAGCCTTCGCCTTCGCCCTCACGCATCCGCATGATAGCAAGCGACTCCTGCGCCGTTTTGTCAACGTCGTCATCCACCGCAGCGACGTTGCTGGCCGTAGACGCAAGCATGCTCACGAAAATGGGCCCAGGTAGTCTCGTTAACACCCTTTACACGGAAATTGCATAGCTTGGTTGCTCTCATAGAAACAAAACACAGCGCCCTCGGAACCGGGACTTCCCGACGGCAAGCAGCGCACGCCAGCCCCTGAGCCAGCACGACGTGAACGCAGGCCGCGTGTTTATGTGAAACTAAAGAGGTGATTACAAGTCCTTGAAATTTGACGCTACTGAGTTGGCGCCTTACTCTTTTGCCGAAACCGAATCCTACACATGCAGACTACTTTCGGGCGGTCGTCAACCGTCTTCAGCCGGACTCGCTGTAGGAGCGCATTTCTGGGACAGAACATGAACGGCAAGCAGAAACTTTGACGTGTGAGACCCATATGATTACAAGCCCTGCTGACTCAGGCGCGCGGCTGGCGTTAGGGTTTCGTGTGGGGGCCAGCAGCGGCCTCGCTACCGGCCTCGCCCTACCCTCTCCGGGCGAGGATCATGGGGGTTATTAGGGGTCCTCTCCTCGGGTGAGAGTGTGCACGGCTCTGCACACGCCCCCTCAGCTCTCAAGTTCCTGGCGTGCACACGCAGCAGGCATTGCCGCAAACCCCCGTCAGTGATTGCCTCATACGTCCACATAGGCACGCACATAGGGTCATAGGCCCACGGAACAGAGCGCCACCATGAGCGCCACCTCACATAGCTAGGCCAGAGCATGCAGCCCTGTCGAATTCACGGGCGTGCCATCTTTTGGCGCACTACAGGTCCCCATGCAGGTCGGCTGTATGCGGCTGCAGGAGGCCCCTCCGTGCATCAATCAGTACACGCCCATCATGTCCACACGCGCTGACACGAGTCCCCACCCAGCACAGCAGAACCGTTGATCCAGGCGGTCAGACAGACCCAGTCCGAGACCAACGTTCCGCACGCAGCATGAGTGCAGGTCAGGTCGCATTCCGCTCGGCTGTGGGCGGTACAGCCTTGAACTGCCATGCGCCGGAAGCCATTACCCATTACTGTCACAACGGCAGCATGGGACACACACCGTATGCGCCCAGCCCAAGCGCCCTGACAGCCCACCCAGTGCCAAGTGGAGCCGTTGCTTTGAAAGGTGGTGTTGAGAAACACCGAGTTTTGGGGAAGGAGCAGCCCGTGCAAGGGTGGCCTGCGCTTGGCGGCAACGCTTACGCGCGCTCGCCACGGATGCGGCGGGCCAGCTGGATGTCCTTGGGCATGATGGTCACACGCTTGGCGTGGATGGCGCACAGGTTGGTGTCCTCGAACAGGCCCACCAGGTAGGCCTCGGCGGCCTCCTGCAGCGCCAGCACGGCCTGGCTCTGGAAGCGCAGGTCGGTCTTGAAGTCCTGGGCAATCTCACGCACCAGGCGCTGGAACGGCAGCTTGCGGATCAGCAGCTCAGTCGACTTCTGGTACTTGCGGATCTCGCGCAGCGCCACGGTACCGGGGCGGTAGCGATGGGGCTTCTTCACACCGCCGGTGGCGGGGGTCTTGCGCGCGGCCTTGGTGGCCAGCTGCTTGCGGGGCGCCTTGCCGCCGGTGGACTTGCGGGCAGTCTGCTTGGTGCGGGCCATCTTTCAGGTTGTTTTGGCAGCGACAGATGAGATGTGCGAGTGGGTTGTATAGACAAATTGCCAAAGTCGATTACATTTATACCAGGCTCGCTGGCGCGGCGATGCATGGGGCTGGCCCAGGTGAGCGGGGCCAGTCAACGCCCGGTCAACGCTCCGGGTGGCCAACCATCGGAAGTCGTTGCCCCCGGCGCCCGCCCAAATAAATTCACTGCTGACTGCTTGTTGAATCATCCAACTTCTTCTCTTTTGCCTTTTCAATCTCACTCATCTGAAAATGTCCGGACGTGGCAAGGGCGGCAAGGGTCTAGGCAAGGGTGGTGCCAAGCGCCACCGCAAGGTGCTGCGCGACAACATCCAGGGCATCACCAAGCCCGCTATCCGCCGTCTGGCTCGTCGTGGCGGTGTGAAGCGCATCAGCGGCCTGATCTACGAGGAGACCCGCACCGTGCTGAAGACCTTCCTGGAGAACGTCATCCGCGACTCGGTCACCTACACCGAGCACGCGCGCCGCAAGACCGTGACTGCCATGGACGTAGTGTACGCGCTGAAGCGCCAGGGCCGCACCCTGTACGGCTTCGGTGGTTAAGCGGCTTCTGCGCCGCTGCTGCCTGAGGCGGCGGCTGTGGTTGGACCCGGCACGTACCCACAGTGCCGTGCCCACTTTTGGCTGTCTGCCTCACCCTTCAAACTCGGTGTTTCTCAACACCACCTTGATGCTATCTGGTTCACTGGGGTCTTTCGCCAATTCAGAAGTATGGGTCCCCTCTCCTGGGAATGAGCTGCGTGGTTGGGACGGCCCAGACGGTTGGGCGTGGTACAGGAATCACATGAATTGTTTAGGCGCTGCACACATTGCTCCTGCCCAACCACACCCATGCCGCTGTTCCCGCCCTTGACCGAAGTGTCGCAGTCAGGGGGATTTTGCCGGCGTGCCAGACACACGGCGGTAACCCTCGGGCCCTTCGTATCCGGACTTTGAGTAGTACCCACCAACAGAATCGCCAGGGGACGGCGCCACGAATCCACCTAGCCTACACTAGTTGGGCCACGTGCTAGGGGATAGTGAGAGTCAGGGGTCGGGGGTGAGGGTCGGCACGAAACACACACGCCATGCACACTGCCCTCCAAGTTTATGCCGTCCTTCCTCAGCCTCGGCTAGGTTGTCGTGAGGGTTTGCTGTAGTGGTGGGGGGTTGTGAATTGGCCCAAGGCAGTACCAGGATCCAACCAGGTAGTCAGGTACACAATGCCACAACCCTACCACATTGCACCAGGGCTTTCAGCGGACCGCCATTGTGGCTGCATAGGTAGCAATAGGCAGTCTTGCAAGGCGCCAAGTGCAGACACGCCCGTCGTGTTCGTATTCGGGCGGTTTTGAACGTTGGGTGGGTGAATGCTGGCAGAAAGCGTGCGGCATGCAGCACACCCTTGGGAGGTCCTCCTGCCCCTCCCCTGGTTCTGCCACGTCGGAACTCCTTTCCGTTCGCTGCCCGTACTCCCCCCCTCCTCCCCCACCCACTTCCGCTGCAGTCCCCTCCCGCCCTGTGCATAACAGTCCCCGGACCCGGACCAGAAAAGGTGGTGTTGAGAAACACCGAGTTTTTTTGTGCAGTGTGGACTGCAAGAGGCGGGCGCATTTAGGCGGCCTCCTCGCTGCCCTTGCCGCCCTTGGTCTTCTTGGGCAGCAGCACGGCGTGGATGTTGGGCAGCACACCGCCCGAGGCGATGGTCACCTCGCCCAGCAGCTTGCCCAGCTCCTCATCGTTGCGGATGGCCAGCTGGATGTGGCGGGGCACGATGCGGTTCTTCTTGTTGTCGCGGGCGGCGTTGCCGGCCAGCTCCAGCACCTCAGCGGTCAGGTACTCCAGCACGGCGGCCAGGTACACGGGCGCGCCGGCACCGATGCGCTCGGCGTACTTGCCCTTCTTCAGGTAGCGCGCAATGCGGCCCACAGGGAACTGCAGGCCGGCCTTGGCGCTGCGGCTCACGGCCTTCTTGCCAGAGGTCTTGCCCTTGCCGCGACCAGCCATCTTGTTTGGGTGTGGTGAGCTGAAGTAGAGAGGTTGCAAATGTGAGTTGTGTGAGAGCTTTGTGTCTTGCCCTCTTAATGCGCCTGTTATTTATAGGGAGCAGGGCCTGCGCACGACGCCTCGCCCCGGTCAAGCGGTCAACGGGTGGGGTCGGTTGGTCAAACAACCGACCGCCTCGCCCTGGCCAGCCCCATCGCGCTCGCGGCCCCCGCGCCCTAATAAATAGCGCGCCCTTGCTTCTTTTCCGACAACTTACAACTCTCTTACTCGCACCAACAACTCATTCAAAATGGCCCCCAAGAAGGACGAGAAGCCCGCGGCCGCTGAGGCCGGCGCTGAGGCCCCTGCCAAGGCTGAGGCCAAGCCCAAGGCCGAGAAGGCCGCCAAGAAGGCCAAGAAGGAGCCCGCCAAGAAGGCCGCCAAGGAGCCCAAGGGCGATGGCGAGAAGAAGGACAAGAAGAAGAAGAAGAGCGCCGTGGAGACGTACAAGCTGTACATCTACAAGGTGCTCAAGCAGGTGCACCCCGACACCGGCATCAGCAGCAAGGCCATGTCCATCATGAACAGCTTCATCAACGACATCTTTGAGAAGGTGGCCACCGAGGCCTCCAAGCTGAGCCGCTACAACAAGAAGCCCACCGTGACCTCCCGCGAGATCCAGACCGCCGTGCGCCTGGTGCTGCCCGGCGAGCTGGCCAAGCACGCGGTGTCGGAGGGCACCAAGGCCGTCACCAAGTTCACCTCGGGCTAAGCGCACTGGAACACGGACGTCCTTCCTCAACCTCACAAACTCGGTGTTTCTCAACACCACCTTGACACGGGCCGGGGCAAATGAACTGGGCTGAGGTTGGGCGGGGTCCCCGCCTACACGTGGCAGCACTGTGGCCCTTACCATGGGCAGGTTGCACTGCCAGCTACCACAGGGCAATTGAGGCGCTGCGGGGCACGGCTGGAGACTGGGCCTCTTGTGTACGATTGTTTACGCTGTGTACACTGCAGCACATTCCCTAGGCTGCAAGGAGCACAGGCCGAGTTCGCATGCGCATTCACGCGTTTATCAACACAACCACGGATGGAATCGGGGTGCCGGCGGGGCGCCGCGGGGACAGACAGGGCCCGCAGGGCCCGACTACCATATGTGGGTCGGGTGGGCCTCTGTGTGTGTGTGTGTGTGTGTGTGTGTGTGTGTGTGTGTGTGTGTGTGTGTGTGTGTGTGTGTGTGTGTGTGTGTGTGTGTGTGTGTGTGTGTGTGTGTGTGTGTGTGTGTGTGTGTGTGTGTGTGTGTGTGTGTGTGTGTGTGTGTGTTACAGGATTGGAAGTGTAACTACGGTTTCCACGGTTGACTGATCGAGTCTCGTGATCGAGTACTCGGGACAACCAGCAAACAACGGGCGCTCCAGGCTCTCGTTGCTGCTACCACGCGCCTCTCCTGCCCAGAGCGCATCCTGCTCTGGAGTCCACCGGAGAGAACGCACCAACCCCGGGCCACACCAGTAACCTCAGCTGGGTTACTCCTGACCAAAACGCCGCAGGGCCCAGCGGGCTAACCACCTCTAGGCAGCGGCAAGGCACACCAGAGCACACCAACTAACACCCACCACCGCACGCACACGCACACGCACACGCACACGCACGCGCACGCACGCACACGCACACGCACGCACACGCACGCACACACACGCTCAACAAGACACCCATAGGCTGCGGGGCTGAGTCCTGCGACCCTCGCAGCCTAACGCGACCAAGACCTCAACCTAACCAGCACTCGACGCCAGGGCAGACTATGCCTACGGGCAGCCACAAACGCGTCTTGGCCACTAGGCCGGTCCAGGCCGAGAGGCCCGAGGTGCTCCAGCACCCAACCCGCTGACACCCTCAGACCCCACAGCCCCCCTCACCCTGGCCCCAGTACCCGTGCCTGCCTACTTTCCCGAACCCTGCCCGCTGGGCCTTCTCATACGCCAACTCATTGGCGGCTCTACCAAGCGCTCCTGCGCTTCTAGTTAGGGCTGTTCCCTCTCAGGCCTCCATCTCGAACTCCAGCTCCACAGCTTGCGGCAGCGCGCACAGCAGTTCACCGCCCACCACCGCGAGCATGGGGTGGGTGGCGTCCACGTCATCCCAGCCCTTGCGGGGCACGCCCAGCTGTGCGAACTGCATCAGCCGCGACCAGGAAGTGTGCATTCCTAAAACCTGCAACGAGACTAACCGAGCGGTAAAGGCCCCTCGTCTCCTGGTACTGGATTGTCTTTGGCGTGTTGCACCGTGTGTGCACCGTCTTGGTACTGCCTAATCAAGACAGCGCTTAGACCAGATATCACGTACGCAGCAAGCCAGCTTAACCTGGTTAACCGGGCCTCTCGTGTACACGGCAGCAAACACAGGTTGGTATGTGGATGGGATCGCTAACTTTGCGGACGTCACGGGCCTGCAAATGATTTCCATGCAAAACCCAGGGGGCCTGCGGGGTGGTGCGGGAAGGTGGGCCGGGCCCGGACGGGCTATACGCGCCGTGGGAAGGGGAGGAGGCGGGCGGCAGCGCCGTGTGCGGGCTGGATGTGTACTGCGTGCCACCTGGCGAAGGGGGTGAGGCGAGCGCGGTGCGTGTGGCGGTTGTTACGCAGGGAGGGCGGCTGGTGCTGCTGGAGGTGCTGCTGCGAGCGGAGTAGCAGCTACGGCGACTGCAGGCGGCCGGACGGCGCCAAGCTGGCAGTTCGGAGGCAGTCCGATGTGTGTTGCAACGACCATGCGCGTGATCTGGAGGGCTTCAGGCCCATTCCTACGTCCGCCAGCCCCGAAAGACCCCAGTGAACCAGATAGCATCAAGGTGGTGTTGAGAAACACCGAGTTTGAAGGGTGAGGCAGCCAGCCAAAAGTGGGCACGGCACGCTAGGTACGTGCCGGGTCCAACCACAGCCGCCGCCTCAGGCAGCAGCGGCGCAGAAGCCGCTTAACCACCGAAGCCGTACAGGGTGCGGCCCTGGCGCTTCAGCGCGTAAACCACGTCCATGGCAGTCACGGTCTTGCGGCGGGCGTGCTCAGTGTAGGTGACCGAGTCGCGGATGACGTTCTCCAGGAAGGTCTTCAGCACCGTGCGGGTCTCCTCGTAGATCAGGCCGCTGATACGCTTCACACCGCCACGACGAGCCAGACGGCGGATAGCGGGCTTGGTGATGCCCTGGATGTTGTCGCGCAGCACCTTGCGGTGGCGCTTGGCACCACCCTTGCCCAGACCCTTGCCGCCCTTGCCACGTCCGGACATTTTCAGATGAGATTGAAAAGGCAAAAGAGAAGAAGTTGGATGATTCAACAAGCGGTCAGCAGTGAATTTATTTGGGCGGGCGCCGGGGGCAACGACTTCCGGTGGTTGGCCACCCGGAGCGTTGACCGGGCGTTGACTGGCCCCGCTCACCTGGGCCAGCCCCATGCATCGCCGCGCCAGCGAGCCTGGTATAAATGTAATCGACTTTGGCAATTTGTCTATACAACTCACTCACACAGTTTCATTTGTCGCTGCCAAAACAACCAAAGATGGCCCGCACCAAGCAGACTGCCCGCAAGTCCACCGGCGGCAAGGCGCCCCGCAAGCAGCTGGCCACCAAGGCCGCGCGCAAGACCCCCGCCACCGGCGGTGTGAAGAAGCCCCATCGCTACCGCCCCGGTACCGTGGCGCTGCGCGAGATCCGCAAGTACCAGAAGTCGACTGAGCTGCTGATCCGCAAGCTGCCGTTCCAGCGCCTGGTGCGTGAGATTGCCCAGGACTTCAAGACCGACCTGCGCTTCCAGAGCCAGGCCGTGCTGGCGCTGCAGGAGGCCGCCGAGGCCTACCTGGTGGGCCTGTTCGAGGACACCAACCTGTGCGCCATCCACGCCAAGCGTGTGACCATCATGCCCAAGGACATCCAGCTGGCCCGCCGCATCCGTGGCGAGCGCGCGTAAGCGTTGCCGCCAAGGCCGGGCCACCCTTGCACGGGCTGCTCCTACCCCAAAACTCGGTGTTTCTCAACACCACCTTTCAAAGCAACGGCTCCACTTGGCACTGGGTGGGCTGTCAGGGCGCTTGGGCTGGGCGCATACGGTGTGTGTCCCATGCTGCCGTTGTGACAGTAATGGGTAATGGCTTCTGGCGCATGGCAGTTCAAGGCTGTACCGCCCACAGCCGAGCGGAATGCGACCTGACCTGCACTCATGCTGCGTGCGGAACGTTGGTCTCGGACTGGGTCTGTCTGACCGCCTGGATCAACGGTTCTGCTGTGTGGGCAGATTGATGCTGGCTGTCATGTCGAGGGGAGGTCCTCCCCTGGTCGTGTCTCACCGCTGCGGGGTGGAGGCGCTCCACAAATAACCTCCATAACCCCCCACATGCATTACAGGTGCCTCAAATTGTTATGGCTTTTGCATACAGCACATGCCTTCAGGCTCTCTCTCTCCTGGCATGCACTGCGGCACTGGTGCCTCTCCGACACGAAACGTACTTGCTACGTATCCCTGGCTCCTCCTGCCCTTACTATACACGCATAAAGCTACATGCTACCAGCTACTACGGGTACTCGCAATCTATGCTACATATGAGATCTACAGCCCAAAGGTTGTTGGGAAAGCGTCCAACCAGTCAAGAAACTACCGTACGTCTGTGTTACTGTCAGCATGCGAGAGTGCCCGCACCAACACACCCGCGCAGCGACGTACAAAACTGCGGGTGCGCCATGAAACCCCCTTATTCTCTTCTCCAGGCATTTAACACTTACTCCTCGTTGTCGCGTTACCCACGAGTCCACGCCGCGTGCTATCAACGTCAAGGGGCCAAGCCCAGCGCTCGCAGAACTGTAGCAAGACTGCGCCCAACCGCCCACAATCTACACATGCAACCCACTCCCTCACAAACTCAACAACAAGGAAATGCGCTCGGCGGGTTGTTGCTCACACGACCGCACGGCGAACGAAGCCGGCACCCGCGATGCGGCCGTCGCTGCGGTCTCGCACCAGCAGCTTGGCGCCCTCCCGCAGCCACTCGGGCCGGTGCTGCCAGCGCAGCACCACCCGCACCAAGCAGCCCAGGTCACCCTGGTCGCCACCGCCGGCAGCCGCTGCCGCCGTGCTGGCCCCGGCGCCAGCGCCCGCAACCGCGCCCGCGGTGGAGGCGGCGCCACCGGTGGGCGAGGCAGGGCCGTGCGCTCGTGTGCTTTGCAGCAGCGCGGCCGCGGCGCGGGTGCTGGCCGAGATGCGCAGCTCGGGGCAGCTCCGCGCCGGCCCTGCCTCTGCCGTCTGGTCGCCGCCGCCATCGGCCACAGCTGCTGCCGGCTCCGGCTCCTCCAGCAGCTCCTGCGGGGCGGGGCGCGAGGGGGCATCCATGTAAGGGTCGCATGCGTGGTGTGTCCAGGATTTCCGGATGAACCACAACATTGTTTTGGACCGCTAAAACCTCAACTTTGCTTTGGACCGCTGAAATGCGCGACCAGGCGAGCAACCCGTAATGACAGGCACTCCCAGACCGCCCACCCGCGGTACCTGCATGCTGATGACGTACGCCGGCTGTCGCACGCTGCCGCAGTGCACCACCATCACGTAGTTGCCGCCGCTGCCCGACCGCTGGCGGCGCCGCCGGCCGGCGCCCGCCACGCTGCCCATGGAGCCCGCACGCACCGCACCGCTAGGCACCGGCATCGGCGCGGCCTTCGCACCCACTGCAGCCGATGCCGATGCCGTGCGCACACCGCGCACTCCGCGCACCGCTGCCCCGGACGCGTCGACGACCACCGCCGCCACTGCCGCAGCAGCGGCGGCGGCGGCAGAGCCGGCGGCGCAGTCGTCGCTGGTGGCGCCGCCGACGCCCCCGCCGGGCGTCATGCTGCCTGACCGCTCCGACGAGAGGTGGCCGCTGCTGCCGCCGGGCGGCTCAGTGGCACACGCCGCCGAGTCCGAGGCGTGGTCGGCCGGCGGCTGCGCCGCGTCCGCCTCCGCCGCGTCCGCCTCCGCCGCGCTGCCTGCCGGCGCCACTGCCACAGGGTCGGCTGCTGCTGCTGCTGCTGCTGTGGCGCCAGCGCCTGCCTCCGCTGCTGCGGCGGCGCGGCTGGGCAGGTCGTCCTCGTCCAGGGGCGGCCAGCGGCCCGACAGCAGCCCGCGCGGCGGCCAGTGGCCCCCCAGCAGGATCAGCACCACCTGGGCGGCGCGTGCAGGGGTCAGTGTGATGGGCAGGAGTCAGCACGGCACACGGTGCCCGCACGTCTTCGCACGGCGCGAAGGGGCCTGACGCATCCCGGTAGCAGCACCGGCTGTGCGCCTGCCCCGCGCGCCCCCACACACCCCGCCCCGGCCCGACACTCACCTCAAACGTCCAGCTGGTCCGCGGGTGCAGCGCCGGCTCCAGCAGCACCGCGCCCTTGCGCGCCGGCGCCGCCAGCGACCCCAGCCCCGGCGGCGAGCAGCCCGGACCGAGCGCGCCCAGCGAGCTCGCCAGCTGCAGCCCCGAGCTGTGGCCAATGGGCGCCGAAGAGGACAGCAGCCCAGGCACTACGCCCACCGGCGTGGCGCCGTCTGCGCCGCCGCCGTCAGCCCCGCCGCCGCTGCCACCCGCCGCACCGGCCAGGGCCCCGCCGACGCAGAAGCTGGTTGTGGAGTGCAGCTGGCTGACAGACATGCTGAACGGCAGGTAGCCACCGCCGCCGCCGCCTGCACCGCTGCCGCCGCCGCTCACAAACGCGCCTGCGCTGGGCGACAGCGATGGCAACAAGGACGATGAGGCGCCGGTGCAGCCCGACGCCTGCGACACCCGTGGCCGTTGCTGCTGACGCTGCTGCTGCTGCGCGGCACCGCCCCGCGCCTGGCGGCCGGGCGGCGGCGCCTCGCACGCGTCAAAGCCAAACAGGTCATCGTCAGCGCCGTTGCCGCCGTCGTCGTCGCCGTCATCGAGGCCCAGGCACAGCTCCAGCGCCGTCTGCGCCGCCGCCAGCGCGTCATCAAACTTGCCGCCCCCACCATCAGTGCCGCCGCTGGTGCCGGTGCCTGCCGCGCCAGCGGCGGCAGCGGCCGCCATGCTGCCGGGCACCGCCGCCGCGGTGGCGGCTGCGCCGCCGGTGTTCGCAAAGTAGCCGCCCGGCACGGCGCTCGGTGAGCTGCCGTAAGGCAGCGAGCCCGCACCCGCCGCCGCACCCGCCGCAGGCGCCACCGGCGCCGCGTCCGCCGCGTCCGTGGGGCTGATGGCGATGGTGCAGGTCTGGCCGGCGCGCACGCACTTGACCTGCACGTGCGAGCGCTGCAGCTGCCGCACCGCCACGCGCGTGAAGCCGCCCGCCGCCGTGGGCCCCAGCACCAGCTCCTGCCCCAGCCGAAGCGTGCCGCTGACCAGGGTGCCGCTGACCACCGAGCCCACGCCCTCCACCTCGAACGTGCCGTCCACCTGGAAGTGCACCGCCTGCGCCTCGGCCGACGGCGCCGCCGCGCCACCGGCCGGCGCGTACAGCAGCTGGTGCTGGTGGGCCCCGGCCGCGGCAGCCGCGGCGGCGGCGGCTGCAGCTGCCGCCGCCACGTCTCCCTCCCCCTCGCCGGCGCCGGGGCCAAACGGCGGAGGCGACAGCGCCTCGCCCACGCGCGGGCTGCCGCCCGCCGACGCCCAGCCGCAGCTGCTGGCGTAGCCACTCTCCGCGCCTACCGACGCCCCGCCGAGCCCGGGCGCCTCGACGCCCGGCGGCGGCGCCTCCAGCGGCGTGGCCACCGCCGCGCCCTTGAGCGGGCCGGGGCCGGGCTGCAGCGCGGCCAGGAAGGCGTGCAGCACGGGCAGGCCGGCGCCCGTGACGGCGGACACCGCGAAGATGGGCATGTGCACGCGCAGCGCGCCGCGCGCGGTGGGGCTGGCCAGCGAGTCGGCGTGCAGCTGGCCCAGCACCCGCGCCGCCGCCACCGCCTCCGCCTCGCTGCCCACCAGCGGCGACGCCTCCTCCACGTGGCGCTGCTCCGCCGCGGCCGCGGCGCCAGCCACGGCGCCGCCGTCGTCCGACGCCGCGGCGCCGCCGGCGCTGCCGCTCTCGTGCTGCCGCGTGAGCGCCACCAGCTGGCGCACCTCGGCCACCACGGCGGCGAAGCGCTCCGGCCGCACCAGCTCCACCTGTGACGGTGGGTCGCAGGTTGCAGCAATGCTCAAACTCCCGCTGAATACCGTACATCCCGGCATCGCTCATAGCGTGTTGGGTGTCCACATGCATTGAAGCCGCGCGCCCAACCCCCGCTCTGCCCCATCTCGCCTTGGTGATGATGATGGCGACCGGCACCTCCAGCGCCACCGCCACCGCCAGGTGCTCACGCGCCACGCGGCCCAGCCCCGCCGCGGCGCACACGCACAGCAGGCTGCGCAGGTGAGCGAAAGAAGGCACATGGCCCAATGTCAGCCGCCAGGCGGGCAGGCGTGATCACTGCTCGCAGCATCCTCCGACGTGTCCCGTCGCCTTACAATTGGCATTAACCCTCGCCTCCCCCCTCTTCGCGCCCGCTCCCACTTTGCCATCGCATCCGTGCAGCCCCCCTTCCTTCACCGTTCGCTTGGACGGTTACCCCTCCCATGGGATGAGCTACCTCCACCCCACACACCTGTAGTCGGGCAGCAGCGCCGTCATGCCGTACAGCGCCGTCTTGAGGTACTTCTCGTGGCCGCCCATGTCCAGGAACGTCAGCACCTTGGCGGCCGCCCCCGTGATCTCGGCGGGCGTCAGCGCTGCGGGGCGCGGCGACGGCACGGCGCACGAGTGGCAGCCCAGCGCGGCGGCCCATGTTAGCAACCAGCCCGCACCGGCGAGTCCGGGTGAGTTCCACTGAGCCTTCCCTCCTGCTTCCGCAACCCCATGCATCAACACCCTCCAGCGTGCAAGACACCGGACGCTCCCTGCTACACCCCGCGCGCTGGCCGACACCCCGCGCATCCCGGCCCTGTGCCCTCCCCCCCCCCTTCCTTGGAAAAAACTACCCGCTTCCTCACCCGCGGCCGCGGGCGTGGCGTAGTTGATGACTCGCCCCTCGCCGTCGTAGCCCAGCAGCTGGTGGCAGATGGAGGAGGTGCGGCCGCTCTGCATCTCGTGCTTGTGCCGGAACACCGCCATGCGCGCCAGGCCGCGCCCGTTGTCCAGCAGCGGCCGGCCGTCGCTGCCGGTGCTGAGCACTGCCACCAGCGTGGACTTGCCCGCCTCCACGCTGCCCGCCACCGCGATGCGCAGGTCGGTGTGGCACGCCTCCTGCGTGAGAGAGGGCAGGCGAGGGGAGCGGGCGCCGGTTGGAAACACACCACCCGCACCACCGTATATGCGGTGCACATGGGCCCGGCGGGCGGTTGGCCGAAGCCCGCATCGCACGCCGCCTTTCCACAATCGCTCGCAGCTCACAGTGCTGCCTCCGCCCTGCCCCCTGCCGCCTGCGGCCTGCCCGCCCCCGCACCTGCGCCGTGCTGTGCGCCACGCGCAGCAGCGCCGCGCGGCGGCCCCAGGCGCCCGGCAGGTAGTGCACCAGGCTGACGCAGGCGCCCAGCGAGGCCGCCATGTGCTGCAGCGTGGCGATGGAGCCGTCCAGGTCCGCCGGCTCCAGGCCCTTGGGGTAGCCGTTGTCCTCCACGCCTGCGGCCAGCCAGCAGCCAGCAGGATGAGCCGCGGGAGGATGTTAGCATGTTACTAGCGGTACCATGTGTTGGTTTGAGGTCCGTTGCTTGGACCAAGTCCGGAGGCGCAACAGCCGACAGGATCAGGGTTAGGAGCGGCGAGAGAGGGAAGGCGGGAGGCGCGGCGAGGGTGCAGGTTGCGGGCGCCAGCACGGCGTGAGGGCGAGCGCGGGGCCTGGATGGAGGCACTGCGAGGAGCAGAAGTGGAGGTTCGGGGGGAGAGGCGGCTGGCAGCGGCGGGCGCCGTGCTCACCGATGTAGTAGAAGCACTCGCCGTTGCCCTCGGACAGGCGGTACTTGAGCTGCGTGATCTGCGGTGCGTCACAAGTCACCACAACGGGCGTGCAGGCGGCACCTCAGCAACATGGGGAGCGAGGGCGCAGTGCTGCCCTCTGGAACACAAGTGCACTCGGCACGCCAGCAGCTGCTGCGCTACCGTGGCTGCTCGGCACCTCACCAGCTGCTGCAGGCGCACGGGGTGCGGGTCCTTGATGCGGTACTTGTACTCCACATTGCCCTCACCGTCCTCCTGCTCCAGGCACGTCACCTGCGACCGCACACGTTGACATACACATACCCACACACGTCATGGGCTATTCCGTTTTCTCCACGAACGCACATGGAACACGTGAACTCAGGGAGCCGGGGTGCACGTGCACTACCGTATCGCCTGACACGTAATGCGGGGACAGATCGTCCCCTTAAAGGTCGTGAAGCGCGCTGCACGCCACCCACGCACCGTGTGGTCCTTCGGCTCGCGCTTCAGGCGCAGTGCCTCTATCTGCGGGGTGGGGTGGGGGCAGGTGCGGAACAGGCGCCACCGTTCTCTCATCCAAATGGGGCGTCATGAGCAGTGCCGAGGGCAATCCCTGCAGGCCGGGTGCGGGAACCTCTGGACGCTGCCGGTTTGCAGCGCAGAAGAATTCCTAATGTGTCACTATTGTGGTTGTGGACCGGCGCTGGGGCCGGTCTGGACGCGCGCAGGTTGGCCGGGCGGAGACAGGGCAGCTGCGGGCCCCGGGCGGCCTGCCAGCAACTGCGCCAAACCCCGCACCCCGCAACCGCGGGCCCTGCGCGCACCTGGTCTGGCCGTAGCCGGGAGTTGTTGTTCTTGCCGCCCGAATCCACGATTGCAGCCATCTCCTCCGCGGACACCCGCCCGCGAGCGCCCTTGCGCCTGGCGCGCGGGACAGGTTGCGTGCACCGGTTAGGGCCGGGGGCCCACACGCAAGGGTTGTGCCCCGAAGGAGAACCTCCAAGCATGCCCTGCCTTGCTCAACATGCTCGCATCACTAAGCGGCGAGCGTTAGTGCTGCTGACGGTAGCCCAAAAGCCAGGCGGTTCGCGAGGCCCCACCGGTCCCGATGCGCTTTATCCGGGGTCGTTTGAGCTCACCTCTTCGGCTTGACGGGGTATGTTTGCGTGGTGCTCTCAAAAGCGACCCAGACGGGCGGATTCCGGGCAGCCCCCAGCGACGAGGCGAGGTCGACGTCCAGCATGCTGTCGATGCTTGTTGTCGATGACACCGGTGGGCTGTTGCTGCTACGTTGCTACAAATTGATGACTGGCATGGACACGGCGACATCTATGGTGGCTACAAGTTCGGGGAAGGCATTTTTCGCGTATATCTGGTTCGGAAGGGCTCTGTGCGTGCTCACAAATGTCTTAATTGCTTGTGGTAATTGGTAATTGTAGGAGGGGGCAGAGATTTTACAGGAGCTCGTGGTATTGGACTCGAGCCGAATGGAGAAAACGAGTCCCAATCCCGGGCACTTCTGACAGCATGTCCTGCGCAAGGCAGCGCCTTGAGCATACTTCAACTGTCACCATGGCGTCGCTCCTTGCTCAAACAACGTCGCGGCTCGGGGCTCGGCCAGCTGCGCAAGCTGGCCCAGTTGCCCAAATGGCAAGTTCGTGCATTACTGGATTTTCCTTTGCCATCCGCTATAACAGCGTAAAACAATGTATTTTGTGCAGGCACCGAGTGCAAGCCGAGTGCAGCCGGCGATGCCTAGTGCGCTGCTCCCGCTGCACGCCAGGTGAGTTGGGCATTTAGTTTTCGGGACTTGAGAGATGCTCAATTGCGCGCTCGCGAGCACTCCGCGTCACCTCGCGATAAACCCGCCCACGCCCATGCCCTTGGCCTGGCGGGCTGCAGGGCGACAACAACTTCGGTCGCTTGCCGGGCAGCCAGCATCGACAAACCAGTTGTGTACACTCCTCGAGATCCGTCTCAACAGGTGAGCGAGGGGTAGCTGGGCGTGAGCGGCGGGGCCTCCCGTGCCTGCGTGCTGCGTGCGCTCGTCGGCCTCCCACCTCCGGTCTAACAACGGTCGCGCCTCCTCACCACCGTCGTGCTGACGCAGTCCTCCAATGGTGTTGGAGAAGCGGCCATGTCCGTGTCATCCATGGACGAGGTTGGTCCCTCTTATGAGGGAATCATCACGGACACGCCCACGCGACCAACGGGGCTCTACGTGCGGGTGAGTCCGCAAGGGTTCAGTCGCTGGTCGCGGCCGCCGCGGCGCCGGCGTGCGTCCGTTGCCTGCAAGCTGTTGCGGCTGGCCTCTGGCTCGTGTTGCGCCTGCAAGTGTTTCATGCCGACGTGGCTACTGGTGGGAAAACAGTGCTGCGGCGGCTGGGCCGCAGATTAGGGTTTGGATGTTGCAGAGGCGGTGCGTGGCCCGCCCCGCCCTCCCACGCGCCAGGCGTTCAGCCAGCAGCATCTATGGCGATCGAGAATGCTTCAGTGCCAGCCTGATGCGCCCCACGGTGATATTCGTCAGGCTCCGAGCAGAGATCACGCGGGAGAGCCCTGAAGCTGCGGTTGGCCGCTGGCACTGACTGAGAGGGTGCTGTCTCCCGGCAACATGCGTGCATTGGTGCATAACAAAGACGCCGCGGCCCGGCAGGGAGCGTCCTATCGGCTCTGTTAGTGTGTGGCGTGTGTTGCTGTACCGCAAGCGGGCAGCGGGCACGTGATCAGCAGCAGCAGCAGCAGCGCCCCTGCGGCGACCCCTCAGCGCGGCCATCAGCAAGCACGCAGCCGGTCAAAGGGCGGGGTCGCGGCGCGCACTGACTCGTAGCTGCTGCAGCCATACCGGCTCAGACCCGACAACTGTGCCACTGCCTGTGGCACCCACGAAACGCCTGCTGCTCGAGCCCAGCGCACACAGCCCGCGCACGGCTCGCACCGTGCCGGACTGCGCAATCGACCGGTGCTGCTGCCGCGCCCCTCCGCACACCCAGCGAGCGCCACACCTGCCAGCACCACGCCTGCCAGCACCAAACCTGCACACCACACCACACACACGCCACCCGGGCCCCCGCCGCCCCCCCCCAGTGCACCTGTGCCGCTTTTCCAAACATCCTTGCACCCACCACCACCCCAGGTGCGCAACATGGTGAAGCACTTCAGCACCGCCAAGGGGCTGTTCCGGGCGGTGGACGGCGTGGATGTGGACATCGAGCCCAGCTCCATCGTGGCGCTGCTGGGGCCCAGCGGCAGCGGCAAGACCACGCTGCTGCGCCTCATCGCGGGGCTGGAGCAGCCCACAGGTAATTGGGGAAATGGGGGGGTGCGGGGAGGGCGGGCGGGCGGTTCGGGCGGGCGGGCAGATGGAGGGGCTGCAGGAGGGGCTGCAGGAGGCGCTGCAGGCGGGAGTTTGGGTTGTGGGGTTGTGGAGGGCGAGCGGGGGAAGGAGGGGCACCGCTGTTGGGGATGGATGCCAGGATCCTGCTTTAGGGAGGGGCTGCGGAAGGGGCGGCTGCCTGCCGCAAAGCGGGGATGCGTATCCGTATCTTGCCGCCGAAGCCCTGAGGGCAAGACATGCACCTTGTTTCCGGGCTCCGGGCTCTTACGCCGCTCTCTCTCTCCTTCCACCTCCCTTCCGATCATGGAAACAACAACACCTCACCCCCACGCCACCGCCGCCGGCTGACAGGCGGCAACATCTACTTTGACGACACGGACGCCACCAACCTGTCGGTCCAGGACCGCGAGATCGGCTTTGTGTTCCAGAGCTACGCGCTGTTCAACCACAAGACCGTGGCGGAGAACATCAAGTTCGGGCTGGAGGTGGGTCGGGGCGGGGCGGGCAGGTACAGTCGCCAGCGCAGGCAGCAGCTCAGGCATCAGACGGGCAGGGCAAGCGCTGTGCTCGCCCGGCTCCAAGGCACGGCCCCATGAAGGGACTCGCCCACACTTAAGGGCTCGACTCGTCAAACCCACTACGCCCCCGGGGCCGCAGATGCGCAAGCTCAACATCGACCACGACAAGCGCGTGGCGGAGCTGCTGGCGCTGGTGCAGCTGACCGGCCTGGGCGAGCGCTTCCCGCGCCAGCTGTCGGGCGGCCAGCGGCAGCGCGTGGCGCTGGCGCGCGCCCTGGCCTCCAACCCGCGACTGCTGCTGCTGGACGAGCCGTTCGGCGCGCTGGACGCGGTGGTGCGCAAGCAGCTGCGCACGGGGCTGCGCGAGATTGTGCGCAGCGTGGGCGTGACCACCATCATCGTGACGCACGACCAGGAGGAGGCGTTCGACCTGGCGGACAAGGTGGTGGTGTTCAACAGGTGCGGTCGGGGTGGAGGTTGTAAACACCAGCCCGGGGGGTGGGGATGGGGTTGCCGGAGGGGTGGGAGGAGGGTGAAGGGGTCGGGGGCCCGGAGGGGTTGGGGGGCGGAAGGGGGGAGCTGGGGGCTGTGCGGGGCAGCTGCAAGCAAAGGGTGCAAGGCCCCTCAGCGAAGTTGGTGGATGCGAACAGCACTTGGGACAAATCGACTTGGTCACGGATAAACAGCCGTCCGGGTGGCCGGGCGGGGATGCGGGGGCGGATGCGGCGGGTGGGGTGCGGCTGTGGGCGCGGCCAGTCTTGCCCCGGTCCTGTTTCTGGTGCCTCCGTGGCGCTGGCGGTGTGTGGCGCTGCCTGCATGCGCGGTCGCTTGGCATGCCTCGTGGCATTGGCGTGGCATCCCCTAACGCGAGTGCCCGCTCCTGGCGTGTCCACCTGCGACAGGGGCCTGGTGGAGCAGCAGGGCAGCCCCACCGAGATCATCAAGCGGCCGCGCACGCCCTTCATCATGAAGTTCGTGGGCGAGACCAATGTGGTGCCGGCAACGTCACTGGTGGGTGGCGCGGCGGGGCGGCGAGGGGGCTGGGTAGGTGGGAAGGCAGCTAATCCATGCCCAAGCTGATCCAAACCAGCCCAAGCCAATGCGGGGACCAATGCGGGGGCGGCGGGGGCGACGCTCGAACAAGGGTTGACTCTCAAAACAATCCCGCAAGGAAACGGGCGGTGGGGGCTGCAGTTACCAGCCCAAGCTAATCCAACCCAAATCAAGCATATGCGTGTGGGGAGGGGTTGGGAGAGGCGGCGGTTGCGGTTGCAGGAATGCGGAGCGGGGTGCGGGAGGCGGCTTGGGACGCAGTCGATGGGGGTGGCTTGGGGGGAGGCAGGGTGAGGGTGCACGCGCGTGGACGGTGCCAGTGTACAGCGTCGACGCTGTGCTGCTTGCATTCGGGAAGGTCCACGTGCCCGCGCTTGGGTGGCGGCTTGCGATTCCAGAAGGGAGGGACACCAGCGGCCGTGTGCACGGCGCGGCGCTTGGCGGTCGCAGGGGCTTGTAACAACGCCTCTTGCTTTCTGCGCACTCCTCTCACCCTCACTGCGACGCCCTGTCCCCGCTGCCCCACCTCCGCCCGGCAGCTGGCCAAGCGCATGCGCTTCAACACCTCCAAGACCAGCGTCATGTTCCGGCCGCACGACATCAAGCTGTTCAAGGCGGTGCCGCCGGAGAGCGGCGAGGGCGGCCTGGTGACGGTGGGCGCCGTGGTGGGCGACAAGGCCAACCTGGGCTGGGTGGTCAAGTACACGCTGCGCTTCGACGACGACGTGGTGAGTAAGGCGTTTGGGGGAGGGGGTGAACGGCGTGGAGGACGGGGGCTGGGGATTACGGGGTTACGGGGGTCACGGCTGGGGGGTCTGGGGTGGATGGTAGTGCTTGTGCAAGGGCTGCGGGAGCGGCTTGGGGCTGCGGACGGGGCTTCACAGGCTTGGTGTGCGCGGGCTGGATGCAGATGGGGCGACAGCGGGCGAGCGGGTTGGTGTTGTCGTGGGGCCCCACCAAGGGCATCGCGTGCCGTGCCGGACGTTGGTTTGGGTATGGTTGGATTGGGCTGATATTCACAACCCCCACCTACCCACCCGCGAGCCTTGCTCAATCATGAGTGTAACCGCCCTCGCCCCTCCGCCCCCTCCGCTCACAGGAGTGCGAGCTGCAGCTGACGCGCGACCAGGACGAGCGCGAGTACAACCTGGTGGTGGGCAGCCGCGTGTTCGTGCACGTGCCGCGCCGCACCATGATGGGCTTCAACGCCAGCGACGTGGACAGCACGCCGGTCGTGTAATGGCCGAGTGAGCAGTGGTTGGGGGCCCGGCAGGGGCTGGCAGGGGCCCGGCAAGGCCCGGCAGGGCAGGCACTTGCGCGCACACGCTCGCGACTGGAGAGCGTATGGAGAGCGTGTGGAGAGCGCGTGGAGTTGGTGGCGTGGCAAGCGCCCGTGGTGTTCGGTCCGCAGCAGAGAGGGGGCAGCGTGCCTGCGGCGGAGGAGGGCGGCGCGGCATCCCAAGGCGCGCTGCGAGTGCGCACCGTGGAAGCGGGCGGGGCGGCGGATCTGGGGGAGCGAGGCTCGGAGGGGGGTATTCGGGGGCAGGGCCGGAGGTGCGCGTTGCGCGGTTGATGGGTGGGCGCGGCCTAAGGATATGTCGCGCGTGAATGGTGGAGGCCGATGAGTGAGCGGGCAGTAAGTGGTGGTGGTGGCGGCTGTCACGAGCGCAGTGTAAGCTGAGTTGGCGTTGTGCTGGCTGCATGCGCTGTCAGGGATGGCCAATGTACATGAAGCTGGACTTGGGCTGCCCCCTTTATATCCTATTATTGATTGTAGGCTGTTGCGATAGTGCCTTGAGCGAGCGAGCGCTTTGCGCTTCGCGTTTGCGTGTCTGGAGGTTGACGGTGTGTCTATCGGCCGCAGCGTGACCTGCGGGAGCGTGACGCGTGCTGTGCCCGTCCAGAGTGAGTGACTGGCTTGATGGACGTGCCATGCGTGTTTTTATGAAGCAGACTGTCGGTGGTTGCCCATTGTCCTGACTGTTCGGCAGGCAGCGCGATTCGAGCGGGCCGGCGTGGTCCCGGGGGCAGGTGGGGGCTGCCGGCACTGGGGGTGCGTGCCGAGGAAGGAACCGAAGCTGGTCTCGCGCCACGAGGGACCGGCCAGGCAACTTGTAAGTGAAATATGCTATTTTGTATTCTTTATATGTGTCAGGCAATGCTTCAGCTTTGGGAGAGGCGCGGAGAGAAGGGACGTGCCAGAGGCCTTTGTGGCCACTCGCGCACGAAATGCATGCATGACGACCGGGCGGTCCTTGCCTTGAAGGGCTCCACTCCAGCGAACTTAGCTGTGTCTAGTCATTCATAAAAATGGCTCTGTCCGCGCAGCAGACTCGCCAGGTGGCCTCGGCTCGCTCCTCGCGCAAGGGTAGGCCCAGAATGTGCAAGCTTCTAGCAACTTGTCACCACATCCCTAACCACTCAATTTTGCTCCCCGCAGCCTTTGCGCCTGCTCGCATCTCTCGCACTCGTGCTGCCGTGGTCGTGCGCGCGGAGGCCGAGAATGCGGATGCCCTGACTCGTCGCGCGGTGCTGGGCGCTGGCCTGGCCACCGCTGCCGCGGTGACGATACCGATCTCGTTCCCTGCGCCTGCTCAGGCCAACCAGCTGCTGTCGACAGAGTGGGAGCTGGTGAGTTTCGGTGTGTCTGGCTCTCGCAGTGTCGATCGCTCACCGAACAATTGTGTGGCTTGCAGGTCAACCTGCCGGTGACCCCGGGCACCGTGCTGCTGGACATTGGTTTCACGGACGACAAGCACGGTGAGGGCGGGGGCGTCTTGGGTTGGCGGGAGGGGCAGGTTGGGGGTGCCGAGTCTCGCCGGAGCGGGGCGGCCACTTCTGGCACCACCACCGCTGCCGAACGGCACGGCGCGCCAGCCCAGCGCGCCCGCTGCCTCCCGCACACGCCCCGCTCCCCTCTCCGAGCCTCTCCTCACCACCTCCCTCTCAACCCACCTCGACATACATGGCCACACAGGCTTCCTGCTGGGCACGCGCCAGACGCTGCTGGAGACCAACGACGGCGGCAAGACGTGGGCGCCGCGCTCCATCGACGCGGCCCGCGATGAGGGCTTCAACTACCGCTTCAACTCCATCTCCTTCGCCGGCAAGGAGGGCTGGATTGTGGGCAAGCCCGCCATCCTGCTGCACACCGGCGACGGCGGCGCCAACTGGGAGCGTATCCCCCTCAGCTCCAAGCTGCCCGGTGAGGAGGTTGGCAGGAGCCGTGTCGGGCTGACCGGCTTGGGTTGCAGCATTCCATATGGGTGCTGCTAAGAAGCCCGCTTCTTTGCGCAGAGGGTGCTGGAGAGGGTGCGAACGAGCGGAAGCAGACGAGCTGTGTAGTGACTGACTGCCCATGCGGAATGCCATTTGTTTGGGTCGCGTGCAGGTGCCCCCGTGCGCATCACGGGCCTGGTTGGCAAGCCCGGCCAGGCTGAGATGATCACCGACCAGGTGAGGCAGCTGGAACACTCGGACGAGGACTGGCGAGCTGCGTTAGGGTTTGCTTGGCCCGTGCGATGTCCCTCCCGCCCCGACTGCACGGCCTGTGTCGAACACACTGTATGCGTTGCATGGCGCGGTGCACGAGCTCTCGCCGCCAAACCACGCACACCAACACAACACATAGACACACGCTTCTTCTCCCGTTCAGTTGTGCTCCTCAGTAGTAGGCACATACAGTACATGCATGATGGCTTTGTTCCTTTTCCTACCACACGTGCACCTGCACCGTTTCCTAACACACACCTGTACATAATCCCTGGGCGCCGACAGGGTGCGATCTACGTGACCGACAACACCGCCTACACGTGGACGGCGGCGGTGCAGGAGACCGTGGACGCCACGCTGAACCGCACCGTGTCCAGCGGTGAGTGGGCGGCGGGATCGTGTGGCGGTGGCGGCGGGAGTAGGAGTAGGGTGCTGAAATGGCATCGGCGGCGGGCGACGGGTGGCATAAGGGCTGGTTGGGTATCCTCAGCACCCAGCGCCGTGCATCGGCCGCTGCATATCCCGATATCCGTGACAGCGACTCAAGGGCATGACGAGGTTATGCGTAATGTCAGGAAGCTCAGGCACGGGAGACGCCCCTAGCAAACATGGTGGAGGCTGGCTCGGGCACGGGGTCCGCGCCCGGTCCGTCAGGCACGCTCCCCCACCCCTATGAGAGTGGCCGAGTGGATAGTGCGCCCCCAGCGGCACGCGCCAGCTACAGTTCGTGTCGTCCTTGGCTCACGGTGTTGCGCGGCCCCCTTGCTCGCCGCGTGCTCCCCCCTCACAGGCATCAGCGGCGCCTCCTACTATGAGGGCTCCTTCTCCAACCTGGCGCGCAGCAACGCCGGCGACTACGTGGCCGTCTCCTCGCGCGGCAACTTCTACATGACCTGGTCGCCCGGCCAGACCTACTGGCAGCCCCACAACCGCCCCGCGCCCCGCCGCCTCCAAAACATGGGCTTCACCCCCGCCGGCGAGGTGAGGCCTGAGGACCGCGGGCTGCGAAGCTGGGGGAGTGGTGTCTGTGTGGCTTGCAGTAGTGTGTACGGTTGATTGTGCGGCTTGCACGGTTGAAGCGCCCGGTCTGACCGGACTCCACGTTCTTCCTGTTGCGTGCCGCCGCTTAGGTGTGGGTGACCACCCGCGGTGGCGACGTGCTGGTGTCCGAGGAGGCCGGCATTGGCAGCGAGAAGTTCAAGGACGTGACCATCAACTCGCGCGGCTTCGGAATCCTGGACGTCGGGTGAGTGCCTTGTGATGGTGGTTGGAGGAAAGGATTTGTGACGTGGCATGGCCGGTGGGGAGGGCCGCCTGGGGCATCGGGAGTGAAGTGGCATGGCCCTGCCCTGGCGGGTGCGCGGCCAGGCCACACCAGGAGGGACTAGCCCAGACACAAGGCTGCCCCTGAGTCATAGCGTTGGACTGATGAAGAACTGTCATAACGTCGCATTCCTAACGTTCTCTCCCTTCTTCTCCCATATTCCTCCTGCCGCACAGCTTCCGTGACGAGAAGGTGGCGTACGCGTGCGGCGGCTCCGGCTCGCTGTACCGCTCCGACGACGGCGGCAAGAACTGGAAGCGCGACCGCTCCACCGACGACGTGGCCGGCAACCTGTACGCCATCAAGTTCTTCAACCCGCAGCTGGGCTTCGTGCTGGGCAACGACGGCATCCTGCTGCGCTACACCGGCGTGTCGGCGTAAAGCCGTGCAGGCCGGTTAGTTTGTGGGGGCGCGCTGACGGGCGGGGCGGTGGCAATGATTGGGGTCTTGCTGGTCGGAGTTGAGGCGGGAAGCGGCGGTGCCGTATCGGTGGGCAGCCAGCTCCAAGGAGGCAGGCGCCGTCCGTATGTTTTGGTGTAGGGCTTGACGGCGTGTGCGGGGTGGTCTTGTGTGTTGTTGTTACGTGGTTAGCATGGTGACCGGGCACAGAGGCTTGGAGCAGGCGGCAACGTTTGACATTCGGGAGGTGAGCAACAGAAGTACCGCTAGGGCAGGGGTAGACACGTTGATGAGAGCATTTGAGAGCGCCGACGGTGCACGTATAAGTAGGGCCAGTGGGGGCCTCGACCATCCCACCAGTTTTGCAGATGTTGAGAACGCGCTGCAGGAAGACGCGAACGCAATGGAAACCCTCGGACAGGCATTTTTGGCTTCGACATGTAAGCTTATGCAAAAGCTTACGTATGGACCCGTTCTCACGCGTGGCCTGGAGGTCCAGGCCACGCGCCTACACACCGTGTCGCAGCCCCGCGGGTTGCCGATACCTGCTGCCCCTGCCAACCCCGCATCACTGATCGCTACACCTGGATAGCTGGACGTAACACTCGGCGCCTTTAACTACAGCTACGCGGGCTGTGCAGTGAAGCGCACACTCCTTTGACGCTTCCTGAAAGCCTGCAGCGCATATCGTACTTGGCGCCAGGCCACTGACATTTGCCAAGCCTGCATGCCGCATCGCCCTCCGCTCCGCAGTCCGGTCCCGCCCCACCTCTCCCGCCCCGCCTCTCCCTCGCCGGAAGCAGTGACCCACACAGGGACACGCAACACCGCCTCACGCCGCCTCACGCCGCCTCACGCCGCCTCACGCCGCGCCAGCCATCTACTCGTACTTGGACGCCAGGGCGCGCGCGCGGCGGCCCTCCGCCAGCGCGTAGAACAGTGTGCCGTCGAAGCAGCGCCGCACCGCCTCGCGGCCCAGCACGCCCCGCTCGTCCCGCGCCACGCCGTACAGCAGCCCCCACGACACGGCCGAGGCCAGCCAGCCCAGCGGGTCGCCCACGCAGCGGTTGGCTGCCAGCAGGCGGCGCACGTCGGCCCAGCTGGACAGCTGCTCGGCGCCCAGCACCTCCCATATCTCCTCGAACTTCTGCGGGCGGTGGGATGGAAGGGTGGTGGCGGGGTGGTGGCAGGGTGATGCGCGGTACGGCGTGCGGGTGTTCGGGTGTGCGGGCACGGGTGGGGAAGATCTCTCATCTGCGCAACCCCGCTGCGGACGCTGCCCCCCGCCCCGCCCCTCCCTCTCGCGAGAGGTCGTGCGCACCCGCGGGTACATGCGGCCCTCCTCGTCGTAGGTGCCGGTGTCGCTGGCGTGGTGCAGGCGGTGGATGTTCTTGAGGTGGATGGCCAGGTAGGGGTGCAGCAGCCAGCTGTCCTGCGGGCGCGCAGGGGGGGGGCGTGCAGGGAGGGTGGGGAGGGCAGCGAGGGAGGCCGAAATGGAGTCAGGTAGACCAGGGTGCGCCACGCGTGCCGTGACATGCGGCAGCGGAAGGCGGCTTGCTACCGTACGCAGCATGAGGACTGCGGCATCCCAGAATGCGCAGGCCTGCTGAGTCAAAGGGCGGATGCGGCAACCCGCACCCAACCTGCACCCATGTCCACATGTGAGTCATGTCAGCCTGTCGCACCACCTATCTAATTGGGCACCCGCGCCCCCGGCTCCCCCAGGTACCTGCGTCATGTACGGCGCCAGCAGCGTGAAGTGCAGCAGCGCCATAAACGCCAGGCTCAGCGGCAGCGACATGCCGATCTCGCGGCAGCCTGGCGGTGCGGCGGCAGGGCGCGGGAGCAGCGGGAGGATGGGGTAGACAAACGTAGCCCGCCGGGTTGCCCCTAGATAAGTTGTTCCCCCGCCCCCCGTGCGTGTGGTCTGGCCAGCAGCGAGGGGCCCAGAGCCCCAGACCGCCACGGTCGACTCACCCACGTATGTGTCGTAGGGATAGATGCGCCCGTCATTATCCCTGCGTCGTATGGACATAGCCGAGCGTGCGCAGGCCCCGATGAGTGGGCCACGCTGCATCCTGTGACCCCTGTCCTGCTCTACCTCTCAGCCTGCCTGTAAAGCGTCCGCATTTGCCTTCCATCCCTGGGTTTGGCCTTAGCTTGGACTGGCATTGCAACCGGCCCCCTTCCGATTTTGGGTCTCGAATGAACTACACCCGCGGACCCCCATTTCGCGCCCGCAGCGTTCAAGCCCTCCCCGCCAAGCCCTGCGAAGCCCCGGCCGTGCGCACCGGTCCCAGAAGGCGGCGTGCTGCTGCAGCACGGTGTACGTGGGGATGCTCAGCCCCTTGCTGCCGTCCGGGTGCTTGCTGTCCACAGCCTGGTACGCCCGCGGCACGTCTGCGCTCGCAACGAGCCAATGGCGGCGGCCAGGCAGCAGCATTGGCTTGGGGCTCTGCTGCCAGGCAGGTGCTGCTCAAGGCCTTTGCGAGAGTGATGCTTCGACGGCTTCGACGCCCGCATTCGCGAGCAGTAGCGTCCAGCCTGTGTCCGCGAGGAGCAGCGCCGCACCGAGCACGCCCACCCGGGCCCACCGGGTCGGTAGACTTCGTTCATTCCCAGCAGTAGCTCGCTGCGCAGCTGGCGGGGTCTTGGGCGGCGGTGCGAAGCGCAGGCAGTAGCAGGCAGGCAGTAGCAACGGCCCAACGATGGTCTCACGAGCCGCACAGTAATGGATAGCGCGCTTCTTACTGCAGCTATTGCGCAGGGATGCTTCAGCGTGTCGATCTAGCAAGCGTTGTCGGCGAACTCGAGTGGAGGCGCCCCGTTGGCGCGGACAGGCGGGGTTAATGACCGGCCCTTAGTGTGTGTCAAGTCAATGAAGAAGAACCCTACGAAGCTGGTGGGTCGAAATAGAGAGACGAGGCCGCGGGCAGACGCTGCGGCGTCAACGCCACCTCGGACACGCCTGCGGCCGGAGGGTCGCCCGACACGCCCCCCCCATCTTCGGCTGTAAACCCCAGACTTCTTCTCTTCCCACCCCTTTGCCACTATCACTCCCGCTTGCCCCTCCCCCAGCCCCAGTGATTGCCCTCCGCGAGAACGCAAGCGTGGCATTGCCGCACATGTCGGCTCACATGCCCAGCACGCGACCACGCAGCCTGAGGTGGGCAGCTCGCAGCTATATCTGTGCCTTACCGAGACACAATTCATGGAAGGGGCAGCAGCTTTGTCTCGACATATGTTGCATCGCACTAGCTTTACGCCAAGACGCGACAGTCAGGGGCGCCCAGTGTCTACAAAGCTTGAAGCCATCGTTTCGCAGCACCCTAATTATTTGCTGGCCTCCAAGCGTGCCCAAAACAATTGCGGGCCGTACGCGATGGGGGCCGGCGGCTCGGTGCTGTTTTCTCGCGTCGCTGCGCCAAGTTCTTTCTCTTACGGTGCAAGGACGGCACTGTAACCACTGCCTAGTACCGTCAGAATGCAGATTTTCGTCCGGACTGGTGAGGCCGCCTCCGCGCTGCATCGGTTCAGCTTTGTCGCTCGGCACACGCCCTTCTCCGCAACTCTAGATACCGCTGTTCTGACGATAGCTTCCTTGGTTGTTTCCGTGTGCAGACCGGACTCACCTCCTGGAGGTGAGTCCGGCGCAGACCGTCGCCGATGTCAAGGCTGCCGTGGAGGCTCTGCAGGGTGAGTCGACGAGCTGGAGTATGCGGGGATGCAGGAATCAAAGCTAGTTCGGTGCTGGGACCGGCGCGGCGGCAAACCGTGTGGGGTCACGCCCTCGCAAGCACAGCGTTGGGGTCCCCAGCAGCAGGGGGAGAAGTGAAGGCCTGTGTAAGGACGCGTCCCCGCTCGCAGTGGCCGTATGCATGGGCGCAGCGGCTTGCTGATGCTGGGGCCTACGGATGTGGTGGCAGCAGCCCATGGCCGGGCGTGACGCTTTGTGTCCGACTACACCGGACATTCGGCGCTGGACTGAGCTGCCTCTCTGTCTGTCTGCATGCGTAGGCCTGGAGGCTGGCGAGCAGCGTATCCTGTTCAACGGTGTGCAGCTGGAGGACGCCCAGCTCCTGGCTGAGGCCGGTGTCAGCGATGACAGCACTCTGATGTGCATGCTGCGCCTGCTGGGTGGTGCCAAGAAGCGCAAGAAGAAGACGTACACCAAGCCCAAGAAGCAGAAGCACAAGCACAAGAAGATCAAGCTCCGGGTGCTGAAGTTCTACAAGGTGCGAACGCTGTTCAGGCTCAACCGGGGAGCGAGGCGGGTTGGGCAAGGCGGGCGGGCAGTTCACACGAGGGTTTACCGGCGCGGGCGCTTCACGTGGGCACCGGTATGCTTACTGCTGGTGCGTCAACATGCCTGCCGGACGCTGACCCCGCTCTGCCTGTCGCCGCGCGCTTCTTTGCCCTCCAGGTGGACGACTCCGGCAAGGTCCAGCGCCTGCGCAAGCAGTGCCCCAACTGCGGCCCCGGCACGTTCATGGCCACGCACTTCGACCGCGTGTACTGCGGCAAGTGCGCCAACACCTTCGTGTACGAGGGTGGCGCGCCCGCCGGCGGCCCCAAGAAGTCGGCCGCCCCCGCTGCCGCTGCCGCTGCCCCCGCTGCCGACGCCGGCGGCAAGGGCAAGAAGGGCAAGAAGTAAATGGCTGGCCCCACCGTTGCGTGCGCGCCCGTGGCGCGCAGCGCGGTTGGCAGCCTGGGTGTGGCATCCGGTGTGGCTTGTCCCGCCGGCATGTAGCGCTTTTGTAACGGGCTGTCTTTAAAACCTCCAAACCGCCTGCGCACATGCTCTTCGGCTCGGGGTTGACGTCCTGCAGCTTCAGCTGGGTGGAGAATGCGTTCATTGCCGCAAGCATTGTGTCTGGTGCTTTAGCCTGGCCGGGCGCCCGGAGCGTGGGGACTGCGTGTCAGCAAACAACTGCCGCAGCAAGCCAGCGCGCATTGGTACAGTAACCGCGTCGCACAGCCACAGCTTCTGTTCTTGTTGTCGCGCAGCAGCTTGCTGGGCCCGGGAAAGCCATCTGCCACTACTTGGGCGAGTCAACTCTCGCCCTTGTCCTACCACCGCAAGCATTGAGTGGTGCAGACAAGCAGCTGGTACGCGAGGCACAACATGGTAACAGCTGCCGGGTTTTGCCTTCGCCAGAGGCAGCGTTGGGGAGGGGCAGAGCCACAGCATCGTATGCAGCAAGAGATGGATTGCAGACAGAGGATGAGAGGAAGGCCAACTGGCCAAGCAGACCTGGAGAGGTCAGGACGGCTCGGCAGCTGCAATACAACGGTATTTAAGGTTGTTCGTTGAGGCTGCACACATTCCTCTGAACCATCATCAGACACCTATCTCCATGGCAGCCACCAGCGATGCTCCGGCAGCCACATGTGAAGCTTAAGGCCACTTGGAAGCATGCAGCATACGTCCAAACCGCAACCCCACACGCTGTAGGTCCGTGGGCAGCCCGATCATCCTCCGAAGCCACCAACCCTCATTTCGGCAACAAAGAATGAATGGAGTTTTTGACCGTCCTTGAACACAGCATGTCACTTCGTCACAGCGTTGTCCAGCACTGTAGCGGGGTACTGGCCTCTGAGTCTTATCCTATCTCCTTCCCGGGACGCACGCACCAGGTTGTCCAGCAGGACAGTTGTCCCGCGTCCAGCCAGCGAGGAACTATCCCTTGCCGTGCCCCACATCGTGCCTTCTAGCTAATGCAACGCCAACCTACTTCAAACGCCTACCCAGCCCTGTCCTCGTGATAAATTCGAACGCAATCTACTTCTTGGGCGCCGACTCGCGGTCCTTCGAAGGGGGCGCCTCACGCTGGTCCGGATTGCCTTGCTGACCGGGCTTCTCCTTAGGGTTCCCTGCAGGGATGTCGTCCGGCCGCCGCTCCGGCAGCCTGGGGGCGTTGGGCAGCTCCTTGGGCGTCTCCTGCGCAGGTGCAAGTGCATGCAGACGTCATGCAGGCCCGCATGCTGCGTGCAATACCACTGCGCGAGCCTACTGTGGGCGGAACGCCCATGAGATCCAGACACCACCGGCCGTGCCTCTCATCGTGTCTGGCTAGCATGACCCACGGTGGAGACAGGAAGAGCTCTAGAGATGTCCAGAGGATGTGAAACCAGCTAGACTGCGTATCCTTGGTCAGACTTCGCTGCCCACCGTACGTCATGCTTATGGGTGCGCGCTAGGTACTGCCACGCCGAGCCTACGTACTGGCCCCGGCCATGGCGGCACACGACCCAGCCCAGTGACTTCAATAGGCACCCGGCGCACCGGCAGCTCAGCGGGGCGGAACTCTGGTGTCACAGGGGCGTAGATGGGCGAGTCCTGGCGCCCCGGCGTGATGGAGGGCTGAATCGGCTGGGGGATGTACGAAGGCTTGATGAAGTCCGCGTCCCGGTCGGGCGTGGGCCGGGTCCACACAGCCACGGGCCGCACCGCAGACGCCAACACAACTTGCCGGGCTGCAGGGCAGTGAACAGGCGGGGCTCAGACCACAGGCCGGGGCCGGGTGCCTAGCCCCTCCGCGAACCCTCCACGCCATCCCTGCCACCTACGCTGAGCTCCCGTCGACACGCCCAGAGCCCGCGACGTATGGATTGAAGCCAGCGAAACCATCTTTACAATAACCAGGGCGGACTCAGATGGAGTTTGGGGCTAGCGCTAGCGCTGTGAGGCTGTTGTCCCGAATCTCGCGATGTGTCGGGAGTTGCAAGCTGACACGCAAAGCGTTGTCGATGACTGGCAAGTGCGCAATTGAGTGCCTACGTTTCACTGCTTTCCTGGTTTAGGGCGTTCTTTATGTGGACACAAGGCCTTGTTCAGAAGGGCGGGATTGGGTTTGCCCATGCAGCCGAACCTTAACGCTGCCCACTCTTGTTAGGTTTCAGCCGCACCTAATGTGTTAATATACATATTACGCTTCAGCTGCGCTTCAACAATACTGAGGCGCTAAGCGCTCTGACTGCAACTGCTTTGTTTGAGCAACAGGCGAAGCAGCTAGCTCGCCCTTACTCTGGACCGGCTCGATCTCTCCTTTCAAACTTGTTAACGTACACGTAGCAAAAATTGAGGAAGAAACAGCCCGCAGAACGGTGGATCAAGTGTTGGGATTAGAGCAAGAGCCTGCACCCCGACTAGAAGAGCCCTCCGAAGAAATGAAGCGCCCTGACACCTTGGGTGACAGGATATGGCGGTCAGTCGATAAGAACGTGGACCAGAGGTGAAGCTGCGGGCCTCGGCACACCGTCTGGGACCCCAGTCCCCGGGCAGCTATGCTGACAACCGGACTGCGCATGCGGGACGCAGGTACCGTGGCGTGCTGCTGGTGGTGTCCATCCCGGTGAGTTAGGGTGGGGTGAGTGATCGAACCGGCTGCCTGTGCGCTGGCAGCGGGTGGCAGGGCGCAGAAGGTGGAGAGGCACGCCCGAAGGGGGCCCTGGCCCCTGAAACCCACCCACCGCTGCTCCTTGCTGTCGCGCTCTGTATCCGCACGCCGCGTAGGTCATTCTCATCCTGGCGGTCATCATGCTAGTACCCCGCTCTACGCCTTTCCATGCGGAGCGCCCGCACACCTTGAAGGAGCTGCGCCATACGGGCGCGGCGCCGAAGTATGCAATTGTGTTCGATGCGGGCAGCACCGGCAGCCGCATCCACGTGTTCAAGTTTGAGCAGGCTGGCGGAGAGCTCAAGCTGATTAGCGACACCTTCGAGCAGCTGAAGCCCGGGTTGAGCTCTTTCGCGGACTCCCCTGAGAAGGCGGCTGCGTCCCTGCAGCCGCTGATCGACACCGCGCTCAAAACGGTGCCACAGAACCTGCAGGTAGATTGGCGTCGGCGCGCAACCGGTTCCAGGCCGTGCAAGCTAGCATACTTAAGTCTCCCTATCACCAACGTGGCCACTGGCGGTGCACCATAGCTGATGTCTCCGGACCCTGCCGCTGTCTGTTCGCAGAGCTCTACTCCCATCTCCCTCAAAGCCACCGCCGGCCTGCGACTGCTGCCCGGTGATAAGGCCGCTAAAATCCTGAAGGCCGTGGAGGCGCTACTGCAGAAGCAGCCCTTCAAGCTGGCTCCTGGGGGCGTGGCCATCATGGACGGTGGGTGCTGGCCTGTGCGCGGCCGGAGCCGGACCGACCCCCTTGACCCCATTTGTTTGGTGGCGATGTGGGTCGTCTCAACGCACATCCATTCATGCCTGCAGGCAAGGACGAGGGCGCATTCGCGTGGCTGACGCTCAACTACCTCTTGGGCCGCCTGTCTGGGCCGGTGGGCAAGACCGTTGCTGCCATCGACATGGGTGGCGGTTCCATTCAGGAGGCGTTTGCGCTGGAGGACGCGCACGCCAAGCTGGCGCCCACGTGAGTAGCGAGCAGCAAGGGCCATTGGGGTTGGCCACAGAATGCGGTGGGCGATCAAGCTGGCGCACTAGGGCGTAGCAAGGCAGAGCAAGCGGAGCCTAAGAGTGCGTGGTGCGCGGGAGCAGCCTGGCGCGCCCACTGTCAGATTCGCTTACAGGCATGCTTATGGTCATGGCTTTTGTGCCCCGTGTTCGATGCGGCTCGCGCAGGGACTACGTGGTGCAGCTGCACGGCGGCGGCAAGACCTTCAACGTGTACGTGCACTCGTACCTGGGCTACGGCCTCATGGCCGGTCGCGCCAAGCTGATCGACGCCGGCGAGAAGGGCAAGCCGCACAGCTGCATCCATGAGGGTGCCGCCGGCAAGTACGCCTACGCGGGCAAGGAGTACACCTTCTCGGGCGGCGAGACGGACTTTGACGCGTGCGCCCAGATCGGCGGCAGCGCGCTGCAGGCCAACATGACTTGCGGCACCAAGCCGGTGAGCCCTGACGACCGGCAGGGAGCAGGCGGCTTGAGCAAAATGGATGGTGGTGTTCGCCATGTTGATGCAGCGGGGAGTGGTCAGTGGTGTGTGGGCGGGCAGGGAGCTGCCCGCCGTATGCTGCATGAACTCACGACGTGTCCAATGTGTGTGCCCCTTACCGCTTGCAGCAAGTCGAGTGCTCGTTCAGCGGCGCCTGGCGCGGCAGCGGCCTGAGCAAGGGCCGCGACTACTTCGTGTCGTCATACTTCTGGGACCGCGCCTTCGAGACCGGCATTATTGAGGACGAGGAGGCGGCCATGTGGGAGGTCACGGCACGGGTGCGTTTGTGCCTCGCGTGGCGTTTCGATGCTTGACTTGAGAACCGATGGACAGCTTGCCGGCACCGCCGTTTCCTCCTTGCATCTAGATCAGCCGCCGATTGTGCCGCAAGTCCGCAAGGGAGGTGCCTGACCCTGGATGTTTGCGTGTCACCGTGCGCAGGACTTCGCCGACAAGGCTGACGAGGTGTGCGTCCAGAGTGTGGACGACATCGGCAAGGTCTTTACGAAGGTGCAGGGCGAGCACACCAAGTTCCTGTGCCTGGACCTCACGTACTGCCACGTCATGCTGACCCAGGTGCGCAGCTCCAGAAACCCGCTGGGGCTTCAGCTTGTCGCGTTGACGGTGTCATGCCGGTGCTGGCGCAAGACTTTCTTCCTAGCGCCTTTCTGTAACCCCCCCATGCTCATGTGCACGCAGGGCTTCAAGCTGGATGAGCAGATGAAGCTGACGGTGGTGAAGCAGGTGGAGTACAACGGACAGCGCATTGAGGCGGCATGGCCCCTGGGGGCGGCCATTAACGACCTCTCCTCGTGAATCGAGACGAGTGCGGATGAGCTTTCTGAGTTGTGAGCGTGATCAGCGCAAGGATGCACCAGTGAGCGCAATGCGTAGTCAATTAATATTTTCGTGATCGTACATGTGATATGCCATGTGACCATGGGTGAAGGTTCGGAGAGCCATGGTTGGAAGGTGCCTGTTTGGAAGGTGCAATGCGCCGTGGAGTTAAAGTTTGTGCGGGTGCCAGCAGGACAACAGCGCTTATCGCGTTGTGCTAACTTCCTCGCGTTGGCAGGTGTTAAGTGGGGAGAACTGCTGATTTGGAAAAGGGTCATGTGGGCATCGGAGTGGATTCCCCACGCGGAGGCAGTGCCTCGAAGGTGGTAATTGGACTCGGAAGGTGCGCGTGTGTGTTTGGGGGCGGGGGGGGGGGAGGAGAAACTCGTCACCCCGGCCAGCGTGGAGTCCAAGGAGAGGCTGGCTATGCTATGCTACCAACTCGGCTGATAATGCTAATTTATTATGCACCCATGTAATCTGGAACGATTGAGCGAGCGTGAACGGGCGCGCCGATCGGGGCAGCAGGACGCTCGCGCTGATTGTGCGGGCTAACCCTGCAAGTTGTCTTCACATATGGAAATAGTAATTACCATCATATACCCATAGCGGCATCACAAACAACGTGAGGTCGAAAGAGAGCTGGCGAGGACAGCTTTACCCCTCGCAGCGCAGCTGAACATCACTTCGGGACATAATTGGTAATATATCTCCTACCTAAACTCGTATTTGATTGTTTGCACTTGGTTTACCCACCGCTCGATACGGGTCAACAACAGTCAAAGCGAACGACTCGCACTGAACTCTCACACGTATCATGGCATCGTCAGGGTTAGATTTAACTCAGCTTAAAGCCCGACTGAACCGGCTAGGCGTCGATGTGCGAGGCGGTGGCGATGCCGCGTTGCTTAGCCCTCCGCCAGCTGCAGGGCAACGGTCAGCGGCACGGAGCCCGGCGCCTCAGGTAAACAAGCTAAACTGGGTTTATGGCTGGCAACAAAATCTCGGGGGCGCTGTGCTAACCCTCTTGTGTCTGGTTGGCGCAGGCTGGCGCGGACCCGGCCGCTGCCGAGAGGTGCGGGGTGTTGCGGCCTGGACCTGCCGCACTTGCTCCAGCCTTTGTGGGTGGGGGCGTTGCAGAAAGCAGACGTTCACGCTTACCGGGTGCACTCCTGGCCGCAGGGGCCGCAAGGGTATGGCGGACTTGTTCGAGCGCATAAACCGGGTGGAGCGGGCCATGACTAGCGCAGAAGCGCAGAGCAGCGCCATCCAGCAGGCCTTGAATGAGGACTTCGGGAACCTGGCCGTTGAGGCCGCGGAAGCAGACGCAGTGCGCAGCCCAAAGCCTGAACGGTGCGCAGAAGGGTTGGATTTGGAGTTTGGACACGGTTGCGTGCGGGGCCAGGAGTAGCGGGGCACGCTCAGGGCGGCTTGGCGTGTGTGTGACACGGTTGCTATTGTGTGCATGCCGGTTATTGCCAGCAGGACAAAGAAGGCCAAGTCAGCTGTGAAGGGTGCTCGGCCGTCAGGGCTGCTGCCCGGGCCCAAGGGCCTGAGCGCCGCCGTCCGCAGCATCGACCACATGCGCAGCATTCCCGCACACACGCCGCTGTCCAGCGTGTTGGCGCAGTTCAAGGAGGCGGAAACGGCGTGGGCACACGAGAAGGTACGGCGTTGGCTCTCGGTCACGCTATTCCTCCGTGCCATTCACTCCTGCCTCCTCCACCGGTGTGCTGTGATACTGCTCGACACTGCTTCCCTGCGCCCCTTCTCGCAACGGGTAGGCGCGGCTGCGGCGCGAGGCAATCGAGGAACGCAAGCGTGCGAACAAGCTGGAGCTGGACAACAAGCGGCTGCAGCGCGTGAACGAGCACCAGATGCTGGACGTCAAGGCGCTGAAGACGGCGCTCAAGAGCCGCGACAGCCAGCTGGAGACCGCCACGGAGCGGATACGCGAGCTGGACGTGGCGCTGCAGCGGTAAGTGGCGGGCGCGGTGGAGTGGGGTGGTAATTTACTCCAGAACCCAAAGCAACAGGTCGCGTGAGCCCAAAGCAGCCAGCCCTGCCCCGAGCGCGGAGGTGTGGTGTGGTGTGGAGTGGGGTGAGGGGACTCGAGCAGGGAGCCAAGGACCAACGCGGGCTTGGGCAGGCAGGATCCCGGGTGGATACGGTCGGCAGCACTCCGCAAACCTGTATCGTGGGTGCGTGCACACTTGCCTCCGCACTCGCCCCTGACGGGGTGCACACTTGCTCCTTGTCACAGGACGCAGGAGGAGTCTGCGCTGGCCATCGCCAGCCTGAACGCGGAGCGGGACGACCTCAAGGGGCTGCTGCTGGCGGCGCTGCAGCGGCTGGAGGCGGTGGACGATCTGGTGCAGCGGGCGGACATCAGCTCGGCCATGATGGAGGACAAGGCAAGAGGCGGGCAGGGGGCTTCTTCGGGGCACGGTTGGGACTTGGGAGGCTAAGAGGGTTGTGCAGGCCGGGGCGGTCAGATGGCATCAGAAGCCGGTTGCTTACTAGACTCCCCTGCATGCATGTCTGGTCGCGCGTGCAGATGCGGCTGCTGGAGGAGGAGCGCAGCAAAGCGCTGGACGCGGCGGCGCGGGCGCGCATCGAGGTGGCGGAGCTGGCGGAGAGCCGCCGCAAGCTGCAATGGCAGTCCAAGCTGCTAGAAAAGATGTCGGATGTGCGTCCGTGCGCGGGCAGGGCCCTTCATGGCATTGCAGCTTGCAGGTCCCCTGTGCATTACCTGTACTTCAGCGCCCACCTGTCTAGCGGCTGACCGCCCGCCACACGCCGGCACCCGCACCTGCTGCTGGTGCCCTGCCCCCTCAGGTTCAACTGAAGCACAACAAGCGCAAGAGCGAGGCTATCCGGCGGCTGCTGAGTGTGGACCAGGAGGGCGGCGGCCCCTCCGCCGCCGACCTGGCCGCCGCGGACTCGGAGCTGCTGGACGATGACTTGTGAGCAGCCGGAGAAGCGGCCGGAGGCGTAGTGGGAGGAGCGGAGGGAAGGCTGGCCGGCGGGAGGCGCAAGGAGGAGTGGCGACCCTAGGGGGCAGGTTACTGGTGGACAGGCCACGCAGGGCAGGCGGGCGGTCCTGGGGTGTCGCCTGCAACCGAGCTGGTTGCCAACATGAGCCACGGCTTGGCGCGGGCGCGGCTGTGAGTGGGTCGGTGTTGGGTGTTGACGCCAGGGCGCCTGCCCGCGCGGCGGGCGCGTGTACATGCATATACCGTAGATGTGCGGGGGCTGGAGTGGCTTCTTGGGTGATTCTGCGCGGTGCCGACGTCCGGGTACTGCTGATAACGTTTTGGTGATAGGGGATGGCGTGATATGCCTGATGGCTGTGGACTTCTGTCATAGAACGCGGCAAGTGTTTGGAGGCGATGGGGAGCTGTGGGGCGCCACCGTGCGTCGCACGTGCCTTTACCGTACTCGTGGGCCGTGTCAGGTATTATCCGGTGCACCGACAGGTGTGCGGCGCGATGTAATGATAGTTGGATTGCTTACCAGACATCGCCGCCTTCAGGGCTAGGCAGGTTTGGGTCGGGTTGGGGCTAGGCAGGTTGGGACCGGGTCAGGTTGGGCTCGCATGGAAAGCATTTACAGTCCTCCACGGGTGCGACCTTCCCAACGCTCCAGTCGAGTACTCAGCCCAAGCCAGCTCACCTTCTACGGCATAGCATACGGTACCCTACGTCTCTCTCACCATCGCGAAGTCTGGAGCAGTACGATGACTACGATCAGAGCCATGAGTCCCTTGGGGCCACATCGTCAGAGCCCGCGGTGTCCGATTTCGCTTTAGTACGCCCGCCCCGCCGCCCGTCACCCGACACTCCGTAGCCAGGACACAAAAGTAAATTGCCACCTGCGTCCTTCCAAGGCGCCAAAAAACCTGGCCCGGCTGGCCGGCTCACAACATGCCTTGACCTACTCGGGACAAAACACCAGCGGCTACAAACATCCCGCTGCTCAAGCCGCTCGTACACCTAGCAAACTGTGATCGAGGCAAATCAAAACTTGACGACATTCGCACGCTTGCGTCAGTGCCGCCTGGCTCACTTCTTCTGCTTCTTCGCCGCAGGTGCCGGCTTGGCGGGTGCTGCCGCAGATTTCCCTTTCCCGCCAGCGCCGCCATCCGCCGCCTTGCCCTTGCCGGCCGCCGCCGCGCCATTCGCCTTCGCCTTCGGCGCCACTGCCGCCGCCGCCGCTGGCTCGCTTGCAACCGCGCCCTTGCCGCCGCCGGCCTTCTTCTTACCGCCCGCCTCCGCTTGCCCACCGGCCGCGGGTTTGCTGCTGGATGGCCCGGCCGCCGCTGCTGCCGCCGCCGCGCCCTGCTTCTCCTTCTTGGCCGCCCGCTCCTCTTCAAGCTCCTTCATCGCCTGGCGGTACAACTTGCTGTCCTTCTTCTTCGCGCTGCCCTCGCCCGCCTCCGCCGCTGCGCCCGCCGCCGCCGCCGCCGCGCCGCGCCCGCTCGTCCCTGCGCCCTTGCCCGCCGCCGCGCGGCCGCCGTCCTCCTTGTCCTCCTCCTCGGACTTGCCCTTGCCGCCCTTCTTCCCGCCCTTGCCTGCCGCCGCCGCGCCCTTCTTCTGCATGGCCGCCTTCAGCTGCGCCATCTCCGCCTCCATGTCCTCCGCCTCCGCCGGGTCCGGCTCAGCGACCTTCTTCGCGGGCACGCGCGCCGCGCCCTTGGGGTGGGACTGCGGATGTGGAGGAAGCACGGCGGTTGGAAGGGCGGCGGTCAGTCGCGGTGGCGCCTGCGAAACTGCCGCGTTATGTAGCGCACAGGCAAACTCGCATCCCGTACGCCTCGCCTGCTTTAGCACCCGCCCGCCCCTAACAGCTGCAGCCATTTTACCTTGGGCTTGCTGACGGGGATGACCACGGGCTTGGGCCCTGACGGCGCCTTCTTGCCGCCGGCCTTGGCGCCCTGGGCCTCCTCGTCGCCGCTGCCGGAGCCGCCCGCCTCCTCGTCCTCCTCATCCTCCTCGTCCTTGTCCCGCTTGATGTCGTTGGACAGCTTCTTCAGCTTGCACACGAAGAAGCCTGACGGGTTGTCGCGAAAAAAGCGCGTAGATCAACGCGAGGTATCCGGTGCTTGATTTGGCAGACATCACACGGCGCGCAGCCCACAACCACCCTCCCGCCTCCGCGCGGACACACAACCCGCGACCGCCGTGTTGCGGCTGCCGCCTGTCTCTGCCTCGCCCCGGACGGGGGCTGACTCACCGTCCAGGTTGTGCGCGTGCGGGTAGAAGCGGCGCGCGTGCTTGAGCGAGGGGTGGAAGCGGAAGTCGCGGTAGCGGATGAAGCCCTCGCGCCCGAACTCCAGGCCGGTGGGCACCACCTGGCGGGGCGGGGCGTTGGGGGGTTGCAAGGTTAAGACAGCCGATGATGGGGTGGGGGCAAGGCGTATCACGTGACGGTGACTGTGCAGGGTGCAGGCGCGGCAGGGTGCACGCGCGCGCGTCAGCGCCAGGATGGCGGCGGGCAGGCACACGGGGTGTGCGGGCATGGGTGCCACACTGCCGCCAGCACATCGCGGTCGGCCGCCGTGCCGTTCAGCCGCCGCACGCGACACGCCCCAACTCGCTCCCGCCTTCCCCCCCTCCCTCCTCCCTTCTATCCGTAGCCCCGCCCCCGCCCATCCCCACCGCACCCCCACCCCCCACCCCGCCAACCCCGCGCGCGCACACCTTGACGTTGCGCTTGCGCAGCACGTAGTTGACGACCGCCTCGTCCTCCTCCACGCACACGGAGCAGGTGGAGTAGACCACGTAGCCGCCCGTGGCGCTGTTGGCATCCACCAGGTCGATGGCCGACAGCAGCAGCTGCTTCTGCAGGTGGCCGCAGCGCCAGATGTCCTGCTGTGACTTGGACGTCTGCGGGAGGCGCAGCGGCGGGGTGGGAGCAAGGAGTGAGGGGCGAGGAGTGAGGGGTGACGAGCAAGAAGTGAGGAGCGGAGAGCGGGGAGGAGATCGGGTGTGTGGGCTCAAGCGCGCGGGGACGCCGGTGACGAGATGACGACGCCGGCGGACGTACACGTTGGCTTCTGCAACCCGCGTCACCCGCACCAGCCCTCAGCGCCGGCACCAGCCCTCATCCCCGGCACCAGCCAGCATCCCCACCATCCCCGGCATAGTGCGGGGCAGTGCCCGGCGACGCACCTTGACGGAGGGGTCCTTGGACACAACGCCGGTGCCGGAGCAGGGCGCGTCCAGCAGCACGCGGTCCACGCTGCGCTGCCCCAGCACCTGCACTAGCTCCTTGCCGTCGTAGTTGCACACCACCGTGTTGGTCACGCCCAGGCGCGTCAGGTTGCCGGTGATGGACTTGAGCCGGTCCTGCGGCGGCGGCGCGGGGGGTGCGGGGGATGCGGGCAGGGTGGGGCCAGGGTGGGCGCACGGTGGGGGCGGCTACAGCTTCCCAACCACACCCAGCTCCGAGCGATGCGCCGTAACCGACAGCCACGTGAGATCGCTGCGGCCCGTACGATTCACACTGGCCCGGTACGGCCTCCCCTGCCGCCATTCACCTCCAGTCCACTCCGCATTTCCTCTCACAGGCACACGCAAGCGCCGGCACAGGCAGTCGCTCCCAAAGCACCCCAGCAACCCAGCACCCCAGCAACCCCCCACGGGGCATGGGCCCACCTTGTTGATCTCGTTGGCGAACACGGTGCCGGTGTTGCGCATGAGCGCGGCGATGTAGGTGGTCTTGCCGCCGGGCGCCGCCGCCATGTCCACCACCGTCTCGTCGGGCTGCGGCGCCAGCGCCATGACGGGCATGAAGGAGGAGGCGCCCTGGGGGGGGGGGAGGGAACGACAGTGGGCGGGGCGGGGGTGCGAGCACGTCAGTAAGCACACAGCGTGCGGTGCTCGTCGGGCCCACACCCCACACCCCACACCACACAATCCAATTTCGTGCGCTTTTCACACGCAACACAGTCGCTTAGCTGCACTGCATACCGTATGCCGCCCTACAGCGCGTGTCGTAGTACGATCAGTCGGTCGTCCCAGTGCGCGGCCCTCCCTCCTTCCTGACCCGGCACCAGCCCGCCTCCACACCCTCCACCCTCCACTGGCCAGAACCGGCTCGCATGGATGGCTCCACGCCACCCGCCACCCCGCTTTCCCCCCTCAACCCTTCACCCCCCCCCGCCCCACCTGCAGCATGTAGTGCCCCGCCATGTACTCGGGCGTGGCGCCGATGGGCACCTTGGTCTCATACACCACCAGGCCCACCTGGAGGGGGCAGGGGCGCAGGCGGTCGGGAGGGGGGTGGAGTGGAGGTGTGGAGGTGGGGGGTGGAGGTGCAGGTGCAGGTGGAGGTGCAGGTGGAGGTGCAGGTGGAGGTGCAGGTGGAGGTGCAGGTGAGGTTCAAGCGCAGCACTGGTCAAGGACAGGGCGGGGTGCGTCCAAGATTGCCAGACCGTCGACAGGTGTGCGGTTCGGGGTGGAGCGCACTGCGCCCGTCCCGCGCCGTGCCCCCGATGTGCTCCATGTACCATGCGCACGCATCCCCTTCGTACGACCCTACAGGCCCGCCGTTCCCTCCTGCTGCCTCAGCCGCGCGCAGCCCCGCACAGCGCACGGCGCAGCGCAGCATATCTGCTCGTGCTCGGGCAGGCACTGACACCTCCCCCACGCGCTTTACCACACCGAACCAACACCGCCACCCAAAGTCCCCCACCTCCCTTCGCAAGGACGGCTACTCCACCCTCGTGGTGCTGTTTTCCCCCAGCCCACCTTGCTCCAGGGCCCGATGGGGTCCAGGCTGACGCCGCGCTGGATGAGCGCCGCCGCCAGCTCGCGCCGCCGCGTCTTGAGCGTGTTGGTGCGCAGCGTCACGGGCCGCGGCACCTCGTTGGCCTCCATCAGCTCCAGCGCCTCCGCCACACTGCGCGGTGTTGGTGGGGTGCGGTGTTGGTGTTGTGTGGCGTTGGTTGTGTGGTGTTGGTGTTGTGTTGTGGTGCGTGGTGCGGTGGCGCGGTTTGGGGAGCGGGGGCTCGCTTGCTTGCAGCCCCTCAGCCCACACCATCACACCACAGCGGCAAGCCCCACGCATCCACCACAGACCCAAACCAACCCCCCACTCCCATTTCTAACCCACCCACCACCCACCCGTCCCCTCCTCCCCTCCTCCCTACTCAACACCCCCGTGTGCATGGACGCCTACCCCCCACATACACCCTCCATTCATACGCCCCCCACCCCACTCCCCCACCCCACTCCACACCCTCCACACACACACGCACCCAACACGCACAACACACCCGCCACACCCCACCCCCACACACGCACCTGAACATGTTGAGGTACATGTCGATCATGAACTCGTTGTAGCCGTAGTAGGTGGCCAGGTCGCGCTTCAGCTGCGCCAGGTACTCGGTGCGGCTGCGGCCCGCCTCGCGCCGCTGCGCAAAGTTCTCCAGCACCGCCACCGTGGCCTGCGGTGGTGGGCGTGGGAACAGTGGGAGTGGGGTGGGAGCGGGGTGGGGTTTGTGTGGGCGCGTGGGTGGGTGGGTGTGTCCTGGCGGTGAAGGGCAGGAGGCGTCGGGCTTCCACGCGTCTGCGCGCGGCCGCAAGACTCCCTCCGCCGACCCGCCGTGAGCGTGTCCGCGCGCTGCTAGCCGCAGGCCTCGACCCTCGTGTGTCCCTACGCCATGCCATGCCCCGGTGACTGGTGCCTTGTGTTGGCCTGGTCCTGGTCCTAGTCAGCATGATCGCGTGTGCCGTGTGCTCATGCCCGGTAGCGGCATCGGTCTGGTCGAGCCACCCCCGGTGCCTTCCCTTCCTCCCTCCTCGTCACCGCCGCTATCCCCACCACCCCGCATCTCCCAGCCCGCTTGCCCCTTGACCTGTCCTTGCCCCCGCATCCAGCCGCCAGCGCCCCACCTCTCCTGCAGCCTCACCCCCACCGTCCGTCCCCGGCCCTCCTTCCCTCCCCAACCGCCGTCCCCCCTCCCCCGCCCCCCGCCGCCGCCCCGCCGCCACCGCCGCACCTTCATGCGCCGCGCCACCACCGCCAGGTCCGGCGGCGCCGACTTCTCCGCCTCCACCTGCGGCGCCAGGAGGGAAGCGCGTCAGCCCAATCTTTTGCTGCTGCGTTGCTGCATTTGCTGCATTTGCTGTGTGGGCTGTGTTGGCTGCCGGCAGCGCCGCCGAGAACCTGACCCCCACCGGCTGGCGGTGACGACGACGTGTCACATGCACACACAGCTTGCGCTCTCTAACGCACGCACGCGCGCACGCACCTGCTGCCCCGACGGCAGTGTGAACACCGCGCCCTCGTCCAGGTGCAGGTCCACCTCCCCGTCGCCGCCGCCGGCCGCCATGGAGGCGGCCTCGCGCTTGGCCAGCGCCGCCTGCTGCCGCCTGCGGTGGGCAGAGGCGTGTGCGCGCGTGTGTGAGTGTGCGCGCGTGTGTGTGCGTGGTGGTGGTGGGTTGCAAGGTTGAGAAACAACTACTGTGGAGGTGTTGTTGTCGGGTTAGCGCGGGGTGCAGCCGCTACGCCCGCGCAGCTCGCCCCCAGGCCGCTACCCCTGCGGTCCCTGCTGTACCGCTTTCCCCCAAACCACCCTTGCCGCCCCCGCCCCCACCCCCGCCGCCCCGGCTCACCGGAACTTGTCCAGCGCCGCCGCCTGCTGCTCCGCCTCCGTGTAGGGGTCGTTGTCGTCGTCGCTGTCGTCGTCCTCCTCCTCGCCCTCCTCGCCCTCCTCGCCCTCCTCGCCCTCCTCATCCTCATCCTCGCCGCCCTCGCCGCCGCCGGCCGCTATCATAGCCTCCAGCTCGTCCGTGTCCAGGCCCTCGCCGTCCTCGCCCTCGTCATCGTCCTCGTCCTCGCCGCCCTCGCCTGTCGGCACACGGATGCAAGAAGCGCGGCGGAGCATGAGGGGTGCTGCGCCGGGGCCACGCCACGCTGCACGTGCCTAAGCTGCTGCTGCCCTGGCGGCGGCGGCGGATGCCGGCAGCCTCCCCACGGCATCGGCGAGCAGCGGAGGCGTCTCAAGCTGCCGCCGCGCACCCAGCGCGCCGGCCCCCCCGCAGTCCTCGCCCCGCCGAGTTTCATGCCGCGGTGCTACAGACGCGCTCTCCCCGGAGCTCTCAGCCGCAGCCACAGCCACGTCCACACCCCACACCCCACACCCCACACCCCGCACCCGCACCCGCACCCGCACCCGCACCCGCACCCGCACCCGCACCCGCACCCGCACCCGCACCCGCACCCGCACCCGCACCCCCAACCGCACCCGCACCCGCACCCGCACCCACCATCGTCATCATCGCTGTCGTCGCCGTCGTCCACAAACTCCCTGCCTTGCAGCAGCTCCTCGCCCTCCTCGTCCTCCTCGTCCTCCTCGTCCTCGCCATCGTCCTCGCCACCTGCCGCGGGGATGCGACATCGACTAAGTTAGGCTGTGATGCCCCAGTGGCCTGACGCAGCGATGGTGCGCGCCGCGTGGGCCTCTGGCGCCGAAACTACCTTGCACTTGCAGGAGCTGGGAGCGCGCTGTGCACACACGCATTCACACACACGCACGTACACACATACACGCATGCGCCTGCCCGCCTGACCACGTGCAACCAACACCTGCATGGCGTGCCGTGACTGGCTTTCTCTGGCCGCTCCCTCCCCCCCGCCCGCCGCCGCCGCCGCCGCCTTCAAGGTACGGTCGCAGCCGCGCCGTTCCACCGCCACTCACCGTCGTCCTCCCCCTCGCCGCTGAACTCATCGCCCATGATTCCGAGGTCGTCAGAGCCTGCAAGAACCAGGCACGTTCGGTTAAGCGAGGAGCATGTGAATTGCAGCCGCACAGTGCGGCAGATGGGCCCCTGCCATCGTGCCTAAAACACACCCGCTGCCTGTGCACGCCCGCAGCCCCCACGACAGCAGCGCCTGCTCACCCAAGTCATCCTCCTCGTCCTCCTCGCCCTCCAGCTCCTCATCCTCATCCTCCTCCGGCTCCGGCTGCTTGCGCTTCAGCTTCAGCCACTTTGCGTTGTGGTCGCTGAAGCCCTTGTCTCCCTTCATGGGCTGGCCCTTCGCCGGCTGGACCTTCGCGACCTTGCCAGCAGGAGCAGGAGCCTGTCGATCGTGTTATTCATTTGGTCAGTGTGAATTTATGCAGCGCCGTTTGCCGTCGCAGTCGTCGGACCCATCTCCGCACCCGAAGCCCCAATTATGCATTTGCTGATTATAACGTGCCACTATTACCTTTTTGTTTGCTGCGCCATTGGAGGCCGCCGCGGGTTTGCTGCAGGTGCAAAGAAAGTTTGCATTTGGCGGCTGAACACGGCTAGCGGACCCCCGCATGTTGTGAAGACATGTGAAGTTATCTTACCCGACGGCCTTCTTGGCTGGTGGAGCAGCCGCCTTGGCCTTCGCCATGGCGTATGTCTCGACCTCTGACCTTCCCGATGCTACACGAGATAGCTCAAGATAACTGGGAGGAAAGGCGGTTTGAGTAAAACGGCATAAATTACAGTCAGAATAGAATCGCGGAGACTTGCCGGGGTCTTGTGAGAGCGGGCGGCATGGGCCGACACACGGCGGGCGATATACCCGCGTGTCGATGCCGGACGCCGGCGGCGCAGTCCGCCCTGCATGCCCCCTATTAGCCCCCCGGCTCGCACCGTCCCCTAGACCTCCACTCCACATTAACAAAGAGGGCACCTAATGTACAATAACTGTAAGCCTGCGAGCTCCTGGCAAGAGCCGTCACCGCCACGTATCTGGAGCTGCTCCCGTGCTGCTCCGGCCCAAACCAGGGCCTGAGCTCTCCACCTACTGCTATTCGTGATGCGCGGATCGGCGGATTTGCCCCGTCATTTATACCAATCACTCAGCGTCTCAGCCAGCCACTTTCCAATTCAGGCCATCCTGCGATTAGTGCTGCGGCAGTCTGGTCTGCCGTGGATCGGGCCATGTGGGGCTGACATCTGCCATCGTCTGGCACGTCTCCCACTCATCATCCGATTCATGCCGTCATGCGTCGACACAGCCACATGCAAATGGAGCCGCATACTGTACACCACAATCTCGGAATCTCCTGCAATTCTTAGCACCACAGTCGCTATCCGCCAACCGCGCACACCACCCAGCTATTGCCGCGCCTGCCGCTTGCACGCAAGGCCCCCAGCATGAAGCCCACACCCATGCTGCTGCAGCACCTCGCCCAACCCGCACTCGCTGCTCACAAGCTCTCATGCGACGCCTCCAACGCTGCGGGTCGTCGCTTGGCCAGCCCGCCCATCTCATGGCCTCCGCTGCCGGCACCATCCTCCTGCTCCTGCCCCTCCTCCGTCGCACCCTTCGCGGCGCCATGCCCCGGGCCGCGCGCTCCTCCTCCAGGGCCGCTGCGTCCCCGCGTCGCCGCCTCCGCCTCCGCCGCCGCCGCCTGCTTCTGCGCCCGCACCTCCAGCAGGCTGTTGAGCTTTGCCGCGGTGGGCTTGGAGCTGAAGTAGCCCGACACGAGCGCCAGCGCCAGCAGCATCGACCAGGACACCGCCGCCGCCCACAGCTTGGCTTTGAGGCCCACGTACACCATGCAGCCCAACAGCATGGCCGTGACGGACAGGTTGGCGGACAGCACCGGCACGGCGAAGGTGGCCATCAGCCCCATGCGCCGTACCACCACGTGCACGTCCGCCCCCGCGCCCGACATGATCTCGCCGTACGCGTGCACGCAGTACAGCAGCCCCAGGCCGGCCAGGGTGGTGGACTGCAGGGGGGGAGGAGCGCGGGAGGGTGCGGGTGCGGGTGCGGGTGCGGGTGCGGGTGCGGGTGCGGGTGCGGGTGCGGGTGCGGGTGCGGGTGCGGGTGCGGGTGCGGGTGCGGGTGCGGGTGCGGGTGCGGGTGCGGGTGCGGGTGCGGGTGCGGGTGCGGGTGAGCGGGAGGTCATTCATTCCAAGCCCCAAGGGGAGGCGGAGGAGGAATAGGAGGTGGAGGGAAGGAGCTGCACCGCCACCAGGGCTCGGTGGGTTGACGTTCCTACCTAGCTCCGCGGCCCTGCCCCTTGCCCCGAACCCGTCGCCCCCTCGACCCCGGGCCTGCATTGATTCACCTCTATGGCCAGCCCCCTTGAAACTAAACTCACCATCATCATGAGGATCAGATAGATCTGCGCGAATGTCTGCGAGCTGCCACGAAACAGGTTGGCGTCCACATCAAACCCGTCCGTGCTCGCAAACAGCCCGCTGACGCTCAACGACAAGACCAGCGCCGTCACCACCGCATCTGTGGCGTATAGCTGTCTGACAACCTCTGTCAACTGAGGGGGCGTCTGTGAATTGGAGAGCGGCAGGGAGGAGATGGAGATGGAGATCCGGTAGTACCGTATGCACGTCAGGGGATTGCATGTTTGCGCTGCGGGCCATGGACACAGCCCAGGCCCCTGGCAGCTTTGTTTCTCCGCTTCCCTAACTTGTCTGCTCCCCCTGCGCGACCCTTCATCAGCGGTGCGCGCCTTCGTCAGCTTCCAGCTCCCCTTTGAAACCCCACGTTGACACCCCTCGTGGGTGGGGGTGGGGGGGGCACTGGACAATGCAACTTACAGGATGCATCCACTATCCATCGCCCCATCGCCCCGTCCAGGGTTGGGTTGGGTTGGGTTGGGAAGGCGGCTATAACACACTTAAGACAGCGAGACCGGGGATAGGATCGTATGAGCTCACCATGGTGTCCAGCATGAGCGCCATCTGGTCGTTCAAGGACATCAACGGGGGCAGCTGGGACTCGGTGCCGGACTCGGTGCCGCCGCTGGCCACTGAAGCAGCGGCTGGAGCCGCGGGCGCCACCTTGCCGCTGGTCATTGTAGCACGTGTAGGTGCACACGCAGACGCTTGGTGATCACGCGCGGAGTCGGGGGTCCCCGTGGCGGGACGAGACGCTCGCACCGCGGCACCCGGGGTCGGACGACCGACACTGGGGCCGGCTCAGGCTCGCTCAGAGTTCAAACGTTTGAGGTCACGCCGCCAGCCCCCGGATGGTGCTCCCGCGCGCTCGGCGGCCTACTGAAATGGCCAAAGAGGAGAGGGCATGCCGTCGTCCAGTACGCCCTGAGGCTTGATTCTTAGTAGCCGTGTTATTAATTCATAACAGTCACCTCATAACAAGGATTTAAAAGAGGCAAACGGTGTTCGAACGTGCGTGCATATAAGCGCCCAGCTGCGTCACGTCCAGTGATATATGACAGGCTGCAAGCTTATACTCGGACTTTATTTACATTGCGGGTACACTGTTCATGACACTGAAAATCGGCTGGCCAAAACCCACACAGCAAAAAGCACGGCACGCACGCTGTCAACCACCCCCCAAAAATGCACGCAGCGCGCGTAGCTACGCCGCTCTCGCCTGGTATCGTGCAGCTTTCCACCCTGGCACCGCGTGGTGACATCGTCCATCCGTCCTGGACCTACATGGACCCAAGCCCAAGCCGCCATCGCCACATGTCCTTGCACAAGTCTGCTGCTCCACCGCTGCCGCCGGTTCCGCCACCATTCATGATGATATCTACTATCTAGGGCACCTACCTATCTTCAGCATGTCTCACTCGCGCGGCCTTTGCAGCGGGAGGCGAGCAAGGATTAAACTCCAGGGGATCCCCTGTCCAACACCGCCTTACTCAGGCTACGCGGTTTTGGCATGCAGACCCATTTGCAACACGAGCGACACATCAGCATGGTCTGCTGGGCACAAACATCGGTATGGTACAATTACCATCTCACTCATTATTAGATCACGACTTGTTAACGTCACTCAGCAGAGTCAGCACGATGCACGGAACACGGGCATCCCTAGTTGCGGTTCGGGTAGTTCAGGTGCTCGGCCCCGCCCGGCACGGTTTGGACGTGCATATCATGCAGCTGCTGCTGATGCGCCGCCACACAATAACGAACACAGCGTAAAAAAGAGCATCATGCAAAACAAAAAACGACCCCTCCCAAAGAATAGCAATGGTTGCCAGGCATGACGGGACCTAGGGGACTCGCTCCATTGCCATTCCACACACACGGTATGCATGTTGCGCTCCATTGCGCCTCCCTGTCCACATCAAGCTACTTCTTAATGCTTTAACACTTCCGTATGCGCTGCCAGAATGCCAGTACTACACCCTCCGATCTTCACATGTGTAGCGCGCAATCATGACGGCATGTCGGCCCGACATCCAGTACCCTGCCCTGGCGCACACGCACACACTACGGCTGCTCCAACTGCTCAGCCACGCCGCGACATTCCCATGTTTCTCCCCGCATCTCTGCGCCTGCCCAGTAAGCCTCCTGCCAACCTCCAGCCCTGCCTCCTACCCCCGCCCCTTCCCCTGGCCCGACCGCACGGGCGGCCGCACCTGGAACCTGAGGTCCGCGTGCCCCGGCACCCCGGGCAACGCACACGTGTAGTGGTGCCGCAGCACGAACCCGTGCCGCTCGTACCACGCCGCATTGGCCGGCCCGCACGCCGCCAGGAACACCGCCCGCCCCGCCGCGTCTGCGTCCGCCAAGATGGCTGAGAGCAGCGCCCGGCCGTGGCCGCCGCCGCCGTGCTGGTGCTGCGGCCGCACGGCGATGAAGTCCACATTGATGAACTCGCCGTGCTGCTGGTAGGCCTCCAGCAGCAGCCGGTGCCTGTGGCGCGCGCGTTCGTGCGCGCATGCGTGCGTGCGTACATGTGTGGGGTGACAGGAGCGGAGGGGTCAGTGCAGCCTGGCGCGCATCAGGTGCGTGTGCGTCGGCGGCGGAGGAGTGTGCGGTAGCATGCCACCGTGCGTCTGTTCCCAGATAGGTCCAGGCAGACATGCAGAGGCTGCGTGTGGGTGTGCATATCAACATACCTCCAGCCGAGCCGAGCCCACGGCGGCTGCCAGGGTCCAACCATCCCGCTAACCGCCACCGCCATCACGCCACGTCTGCCAGTCCAAACGCCACACGCCGCACGCACGCCACACGACGCACGCACGACGCACGACGCACCACAGCTCGCCGCACGCCTCCCAGTCTGGCACCGCCTCCGGCCTCAGCATGGCCTCGGTGGCGGGCATGTTGAACGCGCCCACGTCCGGCCGCCACAGGTAGGCCAGCGCCGCCGCGACGGGCAGCTGCCGCCCAGGCTGCTGCGATGAGCGGTGACCCGCGCATGACCCCGCCGCGGCTGCGGGGTCCCGGTCAGGTATGACGTAGAGCGGCGGGTGGTGGGGGCTGGGATGCAGGCCGAAGAGAATCTCGCCCGCCATGGTACGCCAGAAGGCGTGGCCGTGTGTCGCCGGGTCCTCGAGGTACATGGGAGTGTTGTGCAGGGGGCTGGCAAAGGCGCAGCAGGGAGAGAGGGCAGTGGGAGAGGGTGTCGCACCGCTTCAAGCGGGTTCGTGTGCGCTGCAAACCCCCGGGGAGACGGTCAATGGTCCCATGCCATGACCCTGTGCGCCTGGTTGTCCCGAGTTCCCCGCACGGTTGCGGCCGACTCACGCGAAAGCCTCTCCTATCACCTCCAGGCATCCCGCCACATCCGTTTGGTTGGCCGCCGCGCCGTGGTCGAGCCGCTGTATCATGGGCCCCATTGCAAATGCCAGAGTTTTGTTCCCCCGGGCAGCTACAGGGGCCTTGTAAGGAATTGATATAGCGCGAGCGGCGGGTGCCCAGGATGGTGAACCGTGTCCGCACAGAAACCCTCGCAGGTGGGCGACCCTCATCACGCTCTATGCTAAATTGGACGCAGCGCACGAGAATGCAAGTCGAAGTATGCTTCAGGCGCGGAAAATCGGCCTCTCGGAATTGGGCGCGATGAGGAAGCTTCTCTGACCTCGCTGAGCCCAAACTCTTTCTCAGTAGTTATACCTACATTGTAGAAAGCCTTTGATGGCTGAATTGGTTGACAAGATGGCCGCTGCTTCCGTGGGACCCTCCCCTGTGGAGGAGCGTATGCCCTACTACAAAAAGCGTGTCGAAGTCTTTGAGAAGTTTGCTGAGCGTGAGCAGGCCAAGCTCGAGGCCGCGAAGGCCGCCAATGTGGCTATCAAGGTGATCATGCCCGACGGCAAGGAGCGCGCCGCGGTCAAGGGCGTGACCACTCCGATGGACATTGCCAAGGAGATCTCGGCCAGCCTGGCGAAGAAGGTGGTGGTCGCGGACGTGGACGGGCACGCATGGGACCTGGCCCGCCCTCTGGAGGGCGACTGCTCGCTCAAGCTGTTCAGCTTTGATGACGCCGAGGGCAAGGACGTGAGTAGGGCCGGGGGATGTTGGGTTGGGTTAGGGTGCGGGCAAACGTGCGCTGGGCTTGGGCACGGTTGGTCGGGGTGAGCACGGGTCCGCCGGCGGCGAGGGGCCAGCAGGTGGGAGGCCAGGTGCCCGCGAATCGGCGGGAAACTGTGAACGGGCCCAGATGTCTGTGAGCACGTAAGTATATTTTGGTGTGTGCGGGCAGCCAAGGCGACGGCTGGAATTGTGAGGTGATCGCCAGGACTGTGTCTGCAGTGCTGTTAGGGTACCTGTGAGCAGCCGCCCTTTCTGCCGCCTGATCAGGGCGGAGCACCCGCATCTAACGCCCCCTCTCCCCTTCTCCCCCCTCCTTCCCCCACCACCACCCCACCACCACCCCACCCCAACCCGCGCAGGCCTTCTGGCACTCCTCCGCGCACGTGCTGGGCCAGGCGCTGGAGCTGGAGTTCGGCGTGGACCTGACCATCGGCCCCGCGCTGGAGGAGGGCTTCTACTACGACTGCTTCATGGGCGACCGCACGCTGACCGAGGCCGACAAGGCGCGCATCGAGAAGCGCATCGAGGGGGTGAGCGCGGCGCGGCGGAGGCGGGAGTTTGGGGGGGGGGGGGGGGAATTGGGGGAGAGGGGAAGAGCGGGGAGGGGGGAGGGCGCGTGGGTGGGTGGGTGCAATCAAGCGCAGTTCCAGTGGGTGGGCGGGGATGTGGGGGGGGGGGGGGGGGGGGCAGCGAGGGCGGGTGCAGGTGGAGGGTGGAGGTTGGGGGTTCGGGAGGTAGGGCGGCCATGCGGGAGGCGGGAGGCCAGCACCCATGCTCGCCTGCAGTACCGGTATGGTACATCATCGAGGGAAGGGGCAGTCCTGCCATCTGAGTGCTCGTCCGGCCTTCACCTCTGACTTTCCTGGTGTCTGGACCTTCCACACACACGGCCCGCAGTCCGTGAAGGAGAGCCAGAAGTTCCAGCGTGTGGTGGTGACGCGCGAGGAGGCGCTGTCCATGTTTGAGGAGAACAAGTTCAAGGTGCGGCCGCGGCGGCGGCGGCCGGGCGGGGGGCCGGGCCGGGGCGGGGCGGGGCGGGGCGGCGCGGGCGGACGGGCGGGGTGGGCGGAAGGCGGCGCGGGCGGAAGATGGGCCGGGGTTGGGCTCAGGGGTGGCAATGGCGGCGGCCGTGCAGGGCCGGGCAGCGGATGCAGCGAGCCGTTGGGGACGGCAGCGCGGGGATGCTGGGAGGGTGGGATCGGGGGCAACGGGCTGAGGCTGAGGAGTGATGGTGCACTGCCGCCCGGCAGGCGGGCTTTCGGGGCGTGGTGTACATCAGGGCCGGGGGGCGGGGGGGGGGGGAAAGGGCAGAACTGGTATATATGTTGTCGCACTGTCGCCAGTAGCGGCGCGGACCCGGGCGTGTGGCTGTCGTTGCGGAAAGCAGGCCGCAGCCGCCTGGGCTCGACTGACCAACACTCCCTGCCCCGCCCCTGTCCCCTGCCCCCACGCGCACAGACTGAGATCATCCAGGGCCTGCCGGCGGACGCCACCATCACCATCTACCGCGTGGGCCCCATGGTGGACCTGTGCTCCGGGCCCCACCTGCCCTCCACCAGCTACCTCAAGGTGGGAGGGGGACGGGAGGGTGGGCGGAAGGGAGGGAAGAGGGGAGGGAGGGAGAGGGGGGAAGGAGGGTGTAGCTCAGCCCAACCCCAAATCAAGCATTGCAAGCCGGGGGGAAATGGGCCGGAGTGGTGAGTGGGCGGCGGGCAGAGACGGCCACACGCGACGGCTGGCGAGGCGCCCGCGAGTTGGGGGCGGCAGGCCAGGGCAGCAGGGCAAGAGGTCAGGGCAGGAATGAAGCCGCGCGTTGCCGCTGGCTGGACAGGGCGGGGGCGCCATGTGAATGGGGTTGGATGCTGGCCCCCGGTGCTTGGGGGCTGGTGCTGGTGGGGCTGGTGGCGGTGGCCGCAGAGTGGTCGGCCACTCGCCTGGCGGCCGCACGGGTGCGCGGGCAGCACGCGGGTTGGCGGGTCGCCCTTGTGGCACCTCCGTTCGGCTGGATAGCGCCTCCATACCCCTCACCCGTCAACAAGCGCACGCACACGCACCCACATCTACATCCACACGCCCATGCCGCTCTCACGCAGGCCATTAGCGTGACCCAGATGTCGCGCGCCTTCTGGCGCGGCGACGTGAAGCGCGAGCCGCTGCAGCGCGTGTACGGCGTCACCTTCCCCGACACCAAGCTGCTCAAGGACTACCACCACCGCATGGAGGAGGTGGGCGCAGCAGGGGGGGCGGGTGGGGGCGTGGTGCAGCGGGGCGTGGGGTGGGGGGCAGGGCATGGTGCGGGTAGCGCAGTCTGGGGTTAGCCGTCCATGAAGGAGAGAGGGAGGGCGGAGCAGCAGCGGAGGTACTGCCGGGGATGGAGGGAGGAGCAACGCAAGGGAAGGGAAGGGAGGCAACCCTCTGGCGAGGAGGCATCGGTTGAATGCATGCACATCAGACCCCTGTCGGTCCAACGTCCAGCTCCCCATCAGTCAGTCAGCCCTCACCTCACAGTCGAAGCCACACCCGACCCCCCGCTCCCGCACACCCGCACTAGTATCTATGGTGTGGTGTTGGTGTTAGCAATACCTCCGTCGCACCCCCGGCGCGCCCCCCGCAGGCCAAGAAGCGCGACCACCGCGTGCTGGGCGTGCAGCAGGAGCTGTTCTTCTTCCACCCGCTGTCGCCCGGCTCCTGCTTCTTCCTGCCGCACGGCGCGCGCATCTACAACAACCTGGTCGGATACATCCGGTGAGCCGCGGCGGGGAGGAGGGGAGGAGGGTCCTGCATGGAGGGTTGGACGCCGGGGGCGGGAGCACCAGCCCAAGCGAGACGGAGTCCAGGGCGGAACAGTTCTGGAGATTGTTGGGACTGGATGCGACCGTGGTGAGGGAGCGGGCAGCACCTCGTTTATGAACAACGGGGGCCACGCCCGTTGAGGCGCGCCTGGCCTGGCTGTGCCTGCCACCTTTGGGATGAAGGCACGATCAGGCAGCGAATGCCTTGGTGCGCCCGCCCTGGTCCCAAAGCCGCAAGCGCCCTAGCCGTGTCCGCCCGCCACTGTCCTTACCCATATCCCAAACATCCCCTCATCATAACCAGCACTGAATGGAGCCCCTCGTCCGGTCGACATTGGGCTGGACGGGTGGTATCCACAACCCTCCCCACACTCGTTCAGTACAGTCAGCCTGTACCGATTTTCCAACCATCTATGCAATCCCCACACCCACGCCCCCCCATTGTCTGCCGTCTAACACTTCCTTAACTAATGATGTATGCAACCCCCGTCCGCAGCGAGAAGTACTGGGAGTATGAGTACGAGGAGGTCATCACGCCCAACATCTACAACTTTGACCTGTGGAAGACCAGCGGCCACGCCGACCACTACCGCGAGAACATGTTCGCGTTCGAGATCGAGAAGCAGGAGTTCGGCCTCAAGCCCATGAACTGCCCCGGTGAGGAGCAACACAGGGCGCCGGGCGGGGTGGGGCGGGAAGCGGGGAGGAGGAAGGGCTCGGGCCGACGCCAAAGATGTGCTCACGCTGTTGAAGGCGGAACGGCACGCCTGCCTGTGCACCCTGTAGTGCAGCCTGTGCACCCGCCCACCAGCCCGGTAACCCCGTCCACGCCGACTAGCTAAGCCCCCGGCACTCCGCTTGGGTTGGTTCGGCTAGCTTCAAGCCTGGGCTGGTACCGTACTCACAACCCCCCTTCCGCCGCCGCGCCGCCCGCAGGCCACTGCCTGATGTTCGCCAACCGCACGCGCTCCTACCGCGAGCTGCCCATGCGCCTGGCGGACTTCGGCGTGCTGCACCGCAACGAGTACAGCGGCGCGCTGACGGGCCTCACGCGCGTGCGCCGTTTCCAGCAGGACGACGCCCACATCTTCTGCCGCGCCGACCAGGTGCGTGCGTGCGGGATGGGGGTTGCCGGGGTGGGGGATGAGATGGGAGGTGCTGGGCGGGGCTGCTGCCGGGGGCTGGGCGGGCGGTGGGCGGGCGGTGGGCGGGCGATGGGCGGGCGATGGGCGAGGGGGGAAGGAAGGCTGCTGTCTACCCTGCTACACTTCTCTTGCCATCTTTGCAACCCCACCCCCACGCCCCCCACGCCACCTACGCCCCCCAACCCCCTCACCGCCACACGCCCCGCCAGGTGATGGGCGAGGTGCAGGGCTTCCTCAAGCTGCTGGGCGAGGTGTACGAGGTGTTCGGTCTGGACTGCACCATGGCGCTCTCCACGCGGCCCGAGGGCTACCTGGGCGACGTGGAGCTGTGGAACAAGGCGGAGGAGGCGCTCACGGACGCGCTCAACTCCACCGGCAAGTGAGTGCCGGGTGCAGTGCGCGGCGGGGCGGTGACGTGCGGTGACGTGCGGTGGTGGTGGTGGTGGTGGTGGTGGGATCGTGGTGGTGGTGGTGGCGGCGGTGGCGGCGGCGATGGAGGGAAGGAAGAGGCGCACGGAGTGCACCTGCTCGTGTCGGTGGGAGGGTGGAATGGTGGTGGTAGGGACGCGCTGGGTCCGTGGTGAACGCGGCGGGGACCAGGGGACCAGGGGACCTTTGGTTTGTGAATGCCCGCCCAAACAAAAGGCGGGATGGGGCAGCGGTTGCAGCGGGGGCCAAGGCAGGGATCGTGATTCCAGCCCAGTCCAAAGGGCGGAGCATGGCTCATTGCGTGAGCGCAGGAGGACATAGCCTACCTACCCCCTACGAGCTCCCCTGCCCACCCGCCACCCATCACTCAAGCACCCGCCCCTCCCCCGCAACCCCACAACCACCCAGGGCGTGGGTGCTCAACCCCGGCGACGGCGCCTTCTACGGCCCCAAGATCGACATCACCGTGTACGACGCGCTGCGGCGCAAGTTCCAGTGCGCCACCGTGCAGCTGGACTTCCAGCTGCCCATCCGGTGGGGCGGCAGGGGGGAGGCAAGGGAGGCGAGGGAGGCGAGGGAGGCCGGAGGGGAGGGGTGGAGAAGGTTTAGGGCTGCGGAGGTGAGGGCGGCGACGTGGCGGTCTGAACAACTGAGGGCAGGCCAGGACGGTCACTTTACCCAAACCAACCTAACCCCGCCTGCCCCTGACTCCGCGGCTCCCCGCGCCCCCCACCCATCGGTAATAACGCTGCTGTATGGCTGTTCCTGACTACGCCTTCTCGTCTTGATTAATGATGAATGTAACCCCCGCCCCCCCCTTTGCAGCTTCGGCCTGGAGTACGCCAGCGAGGCCGGCACCCTGGAGCGGCCCGTCATCGTGCACCGCGCCGTGCTGGGCAGCGTGGAGCGCATGTTCGCCATCCTCACCGAGCACTTCGCGGGCAAGTGGCCCTTCTGGCTCAACCCGCGCCAGGTCATGGTGGTGCCCATCTCCGAGAACAGCGTGGAGTACGCGTTCACGGTGCGTGGGTTCAGACTTCAGAGGCAGCGCCACCTCGGCGCGGCACGGCACCGCTTGCGCGCGGCTCGCGGTCGGGGGGTGGGGGCCGGGGGGCGGGGTTATGAATGGCAGCCCAAGCTGAAGCAACCTAAGTACCTGACTAGGCTAGACCCGGGGGGGTAGGGAGGGCGCAGCACGGCGGGCCAGGCGGCAGCTGGAGGTGCTGAGTGGTGGTGGGGATGGGTGGGTGTCCTGGGGGCAGGTGTCTCGGGAAAGGGTGGCTCGGAGGCAGGTGGCGCCGGCTGACGCCACATGTCCACATGCGCGGCGCTCTGTTGCAGGTGCGCAAGGAGCTGCGCGGCGCGGGCCTGCACTGCGACGTGGACTCCACCGACCGCAAGATGCAGAAGAAGGTGCGCGTTGGGGGTTTGGGCGGCGGGTGGGTGGGCGGCGGGCGGCTGATTGAGCTGCTCGGTGCGGGCGGCGAGTCCGCATCGCCATCTTCTCGGTCCATTCATCCGGAACCCGCGATGCGCTTGATACGGCAGGCACCTCGTGCCGCACCCCACCACATCGTCGCGTAGCATGCTTGACTTGCTTGAATCCGTGACCACCCCATGGCGACTTGGTGCTGCAGGTGCGCGAGGCGCAGCTGGCGCAGTACAACTACATCCTGGTGGTGGGCGAGGCGGAGAAGACGGCGCAGACCGTCAACGTGCGCACGCGCGACAATGTGGTGCACGGCATGTTCAAGCTGGCGGACGTGCGCGAGCTCATGGTGCTGGTGAGCGCTGGGGGACGGGGTTGCAAGGTCGTATGGAAACCGGTACAGGATGCACCGAGGACTGCGTCTCGAAGCCGTTACCAAAGTGAGGGGGAGGGGAAGCCATGCATGATTGGTTGAGATGAGCTGGCGGCGGCAGGTCAGTCTTGGCGTTGACGAGGACCATGTAGTCCAGCAGCGTGGGGGGCGGGGCGGGGCGCGGAGGGGAGGGGCGGGGCGCGGAGGAAGGGAAGAGGAAGGGGGAGGGGGACGCGGGGGAGAGGGCATGGGGTAGGGATGGGCAGGCCGTGCCTGGCTGCGGGAGCAGGGCACAAACGGTCCTGTGGACTTCGAGTCCTATCGAAACACCGTGTCGAGCTCTGCCACATTACGGCATGCGCTGTGTCCGCACATCAATCGCCATCTTGGAGTCTTGGACCGACCCCGTGTTCCGTGTTCTCTGACGCCCCGCAGGAGCGCGACACGCGCAGCCGGGACTCGGCCCTCAGCGGCAAGGGCCAGAAGCCGGCGGACGGCGCCGACGGCGCGGCGGAGGCCGACGCATAAAGGGCCAGCGGCGCGTCAGCGCAGGGGACCGGGCTCAAGACGGTACGTGTTGATGACGCTTGGACCTGGAGGCGCGGGGCGTGCGCGTGCGGCGGGCGCCGTGGGGTGGGGTGGGCGGTTGTGCCGACCGCCGCAGGCTTTTGGGACGAGGTGTGCAGGAGGAGCACGAGGCGGATATGAATGTGGAGCAGGCGGTAGGTAGCGGATGGCAATGGTCGATTGATTTGGAAGAAGTGTCGGACGATGTGGGGAAACCACAGCGGGGGTCAGGCGTTCCGGCTGCGCGCCACCAGGCCCAGCCATTGCGGCGGCGCTGCAAGAGCGAGGGGCGTAGGCCTGGGCGTGGAGGGCTGCGCGCCTGGGCGTGGCGCGCCCTGCTGCATAGGCGGTAGGATGCGGTTCTTGAACGCGGTGCAGATGGGGCTGCAGGATGAATGATGGCGGGTAGGTGCGAGGGTGCCCTCGAGCAGGCACAAGACGGGCGGCCTGGCGCCATGTGCTCGACGGGACCAGAGCGTCCTCGTGGCCAGGGAGCTGTGTCACCACACCGCGACATCATTGCGCGCGCTGCGTGACATGCAAGCGAGGAGGTCAACGGCTGGCGGTACCGCACACATTGCTCCACAAGAGGATTGCGAAGTGCTTTCGAAACGCGAACGCGAAAATGCGTGACCATGTGTCGTTGTAGTCGCTAGCACGCGTAGAAGGCCGGTTAGCAAGACTCAGACACAGCAGGCATGTTACGGGCGATGGAGCAGCGCGCTGACCCATCACTGATGTAACCAGGTTGTGATGGCTGGGCTGTTGGACAGCTGGCGGGAGGATTGGCACGGATTTCTGGCCCAGCGGTAGGACGGCAGGACAGCGCGAGCAACGGATCAATTCTTTGCCTCAACAGTCCCGCCAGCTGCCGCGCCACGCCCTCCAATGGTCTGCCTCGTCTCGCCACACCAGCAAACATTTTATAATGTGGGTTCTGGGATAGCTCCGACTAACCCCCAACTAACTCGTGTACGGCACCTCACCCCACCCCTCAGCCGTACAGGAGGTTGCGTGGGAGTTGGCAGCTGCGCGAGTGTCAGCAGGTAGTTGTGTGGCTGCCCGGCTTGGAAGCTACCTGACTGTAGTGACACGCACGGGCAGTTGGCGCTAGTCGGCCGGCGCGCGAGTGGGAGCCAGCAGTTGAGCGCATACGCGTGTGGGAAGCTGCAGCAGAGCAAGGTGGAGCACGGCGGACAGCGCAGGCTGGCGGTTGACGCGGCGCGCGAGTAGGAGTGCATAGTCGTGCGTGCGCCCTTTGGGAAGCTGCGTGTCTGAGCTGCGTGTAAGCTCAGAGAGACGCATTGGGCTGACCCTGTTTCCATCAGCTGTCTCTGGGCGCACACGGTTTCACACGGTGGACAATGGGACCCGAGAGCGGCGGTGGGGACGCCCGGTGGCCGGTGCCCCGCCGCATCGACACTGCCCCCCGGGATCACCCCTGCGTGATACTTCAATAATACATGAGGCATCAGCGACCACCTGGTTCACATGGCTGACACCGATTCGGACTACGAGCCTGCTTCGGCCCCTGCACGGCCCCGACTAGGTTGCGGTGCCCGCCAGAAGCCCAGGTCCATTGCCCTGACGAGGCCCATTCGTACACACCCGCGCCACTACATATCCGCAGCACTGACTCCAATGTAATCACACGTCCTGGCCAAGGCAACTCACAGCACATAACCACGCACAGCGTGTAAATGCGTTCAACCCTGCACAGCATGATTTTTGACCTGACTTGGACCTGCCGCCGGCATTTTCAATTTCTTATTGCGTATTTTCGTATTCGTATTGCGCCAGTAGAGGGTTTGGTGCAGACGCAGGCAGGCAGGGCACGGACAGGGGGGTTCTTGGGGGGCTCGCGCCCCCCTGAATCTCACTGCGCGCGGGGGGCTCAGCCCAAACAATGTCAACAGGACGCAACAGTTATCGTATGACCCAGCCTGTATCAAACCTCGTTATTTGTCTCACCGCAACAACCACCATTTTGCTCATTAACTTATTCCCTACTCCGTATTCCAGCCGGTGCAAGACCTCGTTCCACACAATTACCAGTGCTTAGCAACCACACTAATAGCCACATGTGCTGCAGTCCTCAGCCCTTCGCCTTCCCCAATACCCCTGCCTGACAAACAAAACACTCGATCAATCCGCCCCTACAGTGCTCCTGCAGCGTGACCTCGTTCCCTGTTCAACAACCGCCCATGTTAGGACACGATGTAACGGTCTAAACCGTCCGCATAGTGCATCAGTTGCACAAGCAGAACCATCATGGTGAGTTGCGGCAGTGCCAGCCAATGCGGCGACACGCGCGCACAGATGTAACCCTCGGGCAGGTCCTGGGTCGAGCTTTCACATAGTCTTAAGTGGACCCGCCACTATGCACCGCCACTTTGCGACCCAACCAAGTACCAACGTCAATGAAGACCACTGCCGCCCTATCCACACGCAGGCATGTCTGTGTGCTTAGCTAACCCTCAGCCACAGCCCACAACCACGCTTTACATCAAGTACTCTCCTCCCGGGACCCGCCTAGCATGCCAGGCTTGCGTGTTGGCTGCTGCATCTGTCTCGCTGCCATCCGCTGCCTGCCATGCCGTCGCCTACGCTGCCAGCAGTGCTCAAGCTGCCCTGCGCATGACGTCTGCGGGCGGCCTATACGCACGCTGGACAAGGCCGCAACAGCACCACAGCAGCCCGCACACACCAATACCCACCGCACTCCCATCCCAGCTTAGCTGCTGTCATCGGAGTTGCTGCTGCTGTCGCTGCTGTAGCCAACACTGCAGTGCAGCACCCCACAGCAGCCTGCACACCTCCCATGAGCTGCTCCGCCGTCCAGCTGCTGCTGCTGTCACCGCTGTCAGCACCACCCCCACTGCCGGAGCTGCAAATCCACAACCGGCCAGCACCGCCCCTGCCGCTGACATAACCTGCTCCTGCAAGCCGCACAGACGATCAACGAATCTCTATCAGGTGTGCATGCCAACGGAAATGAGCACCCCTTGGCTTCCGACTGGTCTCCTGCAAGTCAACTCTTCCATTCTCGCATTCCACCGACATTGGCTGGATTGCTCACCTGGCTCTGCTGTGCACCTGCTCAAGCGCTGTCGTCCTCCCCACCACTCTTCTTTGAGCTGCGGACAGACGGTACAACAGCGCGACGTTTTAAACGCGAAGATGCTGAAACACGAAGATGCTGAAACGGAAGATGCCGAAAGCCGGCACGAATCAGCGGCTGCGGCAGCGCCCCGCGTGCACGCTTACCGCTCGCGGACACCCTGCCAGTCAGCGTGGTAAGAGATATCGAGTACGCGCTGCAGCATCTCGCGACGCAGGCGCTCCTCCTCCACCTTGCGCTGCAGCTTCTCCTCCTGTTCCAACGAATGCTCGCGCTTCAAAGATGCGAGATCAAAAGTCTCATTTCTGCGCCTCACCTTCAGTTCGTGCTGAACGCGCTCGTAACCCAGCTCCCGCTTTCGCTGCTCGTCCAGAATAGACTGCTCCCGCTTTCGCTGCTCCTCCAAAATAGCCTGCTCGTTGCGTGCCTGCAGTCTGCTGGCAAACCATACGGCACCGACGGCTGCCGCCAGCAGCCCACCTACGGCCCCAATGGCTACGCCGTGCTTCTGCATCCCCGCTGAGCTTTTCAGCAGCGAGCTGATAGCAGTTTCCGCTTGCACGGGCTCCATTTCACGAGGTCAAACGTGGCCTTGTAGATAATCAGGAGAAAGCGTGCGAGCACAGCCGGCGAGAGCGCCTTGAACTCGTTCGGTTGCACGCAAGACTGCAAGCGTCTCTGAGCTTGAACTGATCTATTGGCAGTATATTTTGATTGGAACTTTCGCCCTCAACCGCATGACGCCAGTGTCAACCAGTGTCAGCCATGGTGAACCGTGTGCCCAGCCCCACGGGCCATTGGTTGCGCAAGTTGCCTTGGCACGGATTGGCGCTTTCCCACCCAACCAAAATGCACGTTTGGTTGGCAGATATGATTGACGGACTCGCAAGTTGGGATTGAGGGACGGAGTTGCAGGTAGGATTGACGGACTTGCAGGTAGGATGAGGGAGTTCTTGGGATTGGAAACCTATTGGGCTTCAACTTGTAACTTGCCGTCAAAACTCATCGCCCTGGTCGCCAACGTGCTGGTCCGCAAGCAGCCCCCCAGCTTTTATTCACGGTTACCCCTGGAGTCACATTTACAGGCGTCACATCTGCCTCGGCCTGTACTTCCACTATGCATCCCCACCCCTGCGCGACCCCGGCACGCATCCACCCCCGCACGCACGCATGTCCTCCTGCGCACAGCAGCGCCTCCTACTGCGCCTCCTATTCCTGCCCTCCGTATCTCTCGTCCATCATCTGGCGAGCACCGCAACCTAGTCGGGGCCGTGCAGGGGCCGAAGCAGGCTCGTAGTCCGAATCGGTGTCAGCCATGTGAACCAGGTGGTCGCTGATGCCTCATGTATTATTGAAGTATCACGCAGGGGTGATCCCGGGGGGCAGCGTCGATGCGGCGGGGCACCGGCCACCGGGCGTCCCCACCGCCGCTCTCGGGTCCCATTGTCCACCGTGTGAAACCGTGTGCGCCCAGAGACAGCTGATGGAAACAGGGTCAGCCCCATGCGTCTCTCTGAGCTTACACGCAGCTCAGACACGCAGCTTCCCATCGCGAAAAGCTGTCAGTCCGCATGGCCACGGCTATGCAGCTGGACAGCATCTCAACACGGCGCGCCGGCCTCCACGAGGACTATGAGCGCGCAGCACCGGGCCTGCCGCTCCGCACCGAGGTGCGGCGCGAGGACCTGCCAGAGGCAGCCGTGAATTCGCTCGTCAACATCAGGGGCACCCTGGAGCGCGTGTGGCAGAAGGTGCGCTGGGAGCGGCGCCACTTCGAGACTCTGTGGCGGCTGGCCATCGACGCCGTGCCGCTGCCAGGCAACTCACACATGCCTACGGCCCGTCGCGAGCGCTGCGGGTGTGGACAGTGTGGCCTCGGCGGCGCCGCCGCGGCTGGTCCCGCCGTGGCCACCCCCCAGCCACCGCCACGACAGCATCATTTCTGGGACTGTGCGGTGGCGAAGGCTGTGGTGGCGCAGATCAATGCCAACAGCCCGGAGGCATCGCCCGTCAGCCAGGCCCAGCTCTGGCTGGTGCAGGCACCGCCGGGCTACCAGCAATGCGTGTGGGACGTGGTAGCCCTAGCGGCGCTGTCTGCCATCGAGCACGGCCGAGTGCGGCTGCGTGGGATGACACGCGCTACAGCGGCCCAAGGAGACGCGGCGGCGGCAACAGCAGCAGCGAACGTGGAGGCGGTGGCGGCGGCGGCGGAAGCTGTGGGGGTGGATCCCGACCCAGATGAGGTCCCACCCACGCAGCTGACGCCACCGGGAGTCACCCCTGTCCAGCTTGTGTGTGCTCGCACGGTCGTGGACTTCTGGTCGCGGCGGATGCAGTTCGCACATCTGGGCGTGCCCCGCAAGGGCTGGGATGACGTGGACGCCACCCACCCCATGCTTGCGGTGGTGGGTGGTGAACTGCTGTGCGCGCTGCCGCAAGCTGTGGAGCTGGAGTTCGAGATGGAGGCTTGAGAGGGAACAGCCCTAATTAGAAGCGCAGGAGCGCTTGGTAGAGCCGCCAATGAGTTGGCGTGTGCGAAGGCCCAGCGGGCAGGGTTCGGGAAAGTAGGCAGGCACGGGTTCTGGGGCCAGGGTGAGAGGGGCTGTGGGGTCTGAGGGTGTCAGCGGGTTGGGTGCTGGAGCACCTCGGGCCTCTCGGCCTGGACCGGCCTAGTGGCCAACACGCGTTTGTGGCTGCCCGTACGCATAGTCTGCCCTGGCGTCGAGTGCTGGTTAGGTTGAGGTCTTGGCCGTGTCAGGCTGCGGGGGTCGCAAGACTCAGCCCCGCAGCCTATGGGTGTCTTGTTGAGCGTGCGTGTGAGTGCGTGTGTATGTGCGTGCGTGCGTGTGCGTGTGCGTGCGTGTGCGTGCGTGTGCGGCGGTGGTGGGTGTTAGATGGTGTGCCTTGCCTTTGACTAGAGGTGGTTAGCCCGCTGGGCCCTGCGGCGTTTTGGTCAGGAGTAATCCAACTGAGGTTACTGGTGTGGCCCGGGGTTGGTGCGTTCTCTCCGGTGGACTCCAGAGCAGGGTGTGCTCTGGGCAGGAGAGGCGCGTGGTAGCAGCAACAAGAGCCTGGAGTGCCCGTTGTTTGCTGGTTGTCCCGAGTACTCGATCACGAGACTCGATCAGTCAACCGTGGAAACCGTAGTTACACACACACACACACACACACACACACACACACACACACACACACACACACACACAGCAGCAGCAGCACCGCACGCAAGGTCCTTGCTGTCGTTTTCCCTTGTGCTCTCTAACACACACACACACACACACACACACACACACACACACACACACACACACACACACGCACACAGCTTGGACGTAGCGGCCAGGCGTAGCGGTGTGGGGCGGTGGGAACTGGGAACTGGGACTTATCGAGTGCCTGGGCCTCACGGTACCGTGAGCACGCGCATGGGATGCACCCTTGAGAGCGTGTGGACACTCATCCCCCCTCAGGGTTAGAGTAGCGGGGGTTGCGCGATTTCCGGATGGTAAGCCGGTCGGAGGCTTGCGCAGCCAGGTATACAAGGTGATCTACTGAGGTAATATCCGCAAGCGTTCCGTCGCGATTTGCTGCACCGCACGCAAGGTCTCTTGTTGTCGTTTTCCCTTGTGCTCTCTAACACACACACACACACACACACACACACACACACACACACACACACACACACACACACACACACACACACACACACGTCGAGTGCTGGTTAGGCTGAGGTCTTGGTCGTGTTAGGCTGCGAGGGTCGCAGGACTCAGCCCCGCAGCCTATGGGTGTCTTGTTGAGCGTGCGTGTGCGTGCGTGTGCGTGCGTGTGCGTGCGTGCGTGCGTGCGTGCGTGCGTGCGTGCGTGCGTGCTTGTGTGTGCGTGCGGTGGTGGGTGTTAGATGGTGTGCTCTGGTGTGCCTTGCTTCTGACTAGAGGTGATTAGCCCGCTGGGCCCTGCGGCGTTTTGGCCAGGAGTGACCCAGCTGAGGTTACTGGTGTGGTCCGGGTTTGGTGCGTCTTCTCCGGTGGACTCCAGAGCAGGATGCGCTCTGGGCAGGAGTGGCGCGTGGTAGCAGCAACGTGAGCCAAGAGCGCCGCGTTGTTTGCTGGTTGTCCCGAGTACTCGATCACGAGACTCGATCAGTCAACCGTGGAAACCGTAGTTACACACACACACACACACACACACACGCAGACGACGAGGTCTGGGAGGCTGCTTTCAACGAGCTTAGCGGTCTGCGTCCCAAAATTGGGGGGCCCAACGGGCTGGACCACATCCGGAAATGGACGTCGCGGATGGAGGACCTCGTGTTTTCCCTGTGGCTGGCCAGCAGCGGCAGGCTCATAACGCATGGCGAGGATATCGCCCGCGTTCGGCGGCAGCTGCGCGGCCTGCGCCACGAACACAACGCCCGCGCCAGCGCGGCGCGTACCCACAGCTCGCGGCTGGACCAGCTGTCGGACACCGTTCGGCAGCTGCAGCAGCAGCTGGAATCATTCGCGGCCGCAACTGTGGCCGTGCTCGAGGTGGAGACTGGCGGTGGAGCGGCGGCCAGGCTGGTGCAGGGCCCCAGCGCACCCCCCAGCATCCACTCATCTGCAGCAGCGGCGGCAGGCCGTCTGGGGTTGCCGCCGGGCGTGCCAACTGCCGCTGACTGCCCCTGCGCCGCGGCGGACCCTGCGGCAGGAGCGGCCACACGGCCGCACCAGCCGCACCCGCCCGTGTGCGCGCACCCGCTGCCACTGCCTAGCGCGGTGGCAGCCACCAAACTTCTGTTCCGCGGCGTGAGCAGCGAGCAGGCGGCGGAAATGGCGCGCGGCGACTTCACTGCTCTGGGCCTGGGAGAGGGTCCGGTCGGCATGTATGAGCGTCGCTGGCGCGCTAGTGGCACGGGTCGTGTCTGGAATGTGGAGGTGGTGGTGACCAGGGATCAGCGGGCAGCTCTCATCCGGGCTGCTGCGCGGATAAAACACACCGCAGGCGTAACGGTGGCGCCTTTCCTAACGCCGGAGGGGCGCACAGCTAGGCGCGCGAGGCAAACCCAGTTCGACAGCCTTGTGGAACGGGGGCTGCAGCCGTACTGGCGGGCAACGGATATTGTGACTGAGGAGGGGGACCGGCGCCGCATACACACAATGCAGTAATGCATACGGCGGATCACTGAGAGCGGCGCGTGCTGTGTAGGTTTCGAGGCTAGTGGAGGCTAGGGTTGGCGTGACGGCGACGCTAGGACATTGACGGCATGGCAATCAGACCTCTTCTCATTTTGTGGCTGCCCATAGGCGTATTCTGCCCTGTGAGGGAAGGACTTCGGTAGTTTGTGCCCCAGTGTGCTTGCTGTGCAGTTGCCCTGACTACGTGTGCCTGACTTGGTTTGGTGCATGACCCATTGCTAGTCGAACAAACAATGCATAGCGACAGTGCCGGCTCACAGAAGTCGACGAGGGTATGCCAACAGGGCAGAAACGGCGGGTTACTCCGCAACTTCGCGCATATGCTTGGGAGACACGCACTACCAGACAATGCGAACACTACTGTGCTGGAGCCTGGCTCTAGCGCTGGTTAGTTGTTCAGGACACTCGATCACGAGGTTCTATCAAGCAACTGTAACCCGTAGTTACACACACACACACACACACACACACACACACACACACACACACAAAGCCGGTCGGCGGCTTGCGCAGCCAGGTATATAAGGTGATCTACTGAGGTAATATCCGCAAGCGTTCCGTCGCGATTTGCTGCACCGCACGCAAGGTCTCTTGTTGTCGTTTCTCCTTGTGCTCTCTAACACACACACACACACACACACACACACACACACACACACACACACACACACACACACACACACACACACACACACACACACACACACACACACACACTCAACTGGATAGCGCCTCTATACCCCTCACCCGTCAACGAGCACACACGCACCCACACCCACATCCACCGCACACACCCACCCACACGCCCATGCCGCTCTCACGCAGGCCATTAGCGTGACCCAGATGTCGCGCGCCTTCTGGCGCGGCGACGTGAAGCGCGAGCCGCTGCAGCGCGTGTACGGCGTCACCTTCCCCGACACCAAGCTGCTCAAGGACTACCACCACCGCATGGAGGAGGTGGGCGCAAATGAAGGGGGGGGGCAAGGGGGTTGCAAAGTAAATTGGAAAAGCGGGGGTGGGGGGCGGGCGGGGCGGGCCGGGCGGGGGCGTTGATGAGGAGGGGAGGGGGGTGGAGGGAGGAGCACGGCATGCTGCGGCGCCGTGGGGAAGGGAGGCGGCCCATCGGAAAGGAGGCAGGGGGCGCTTGCATGCACATCAGACCCTTCGGATTGTCCCCTCTTGTAAGATCGCATTCTTAAAGCAGGTGGTGGTGTGGTTTCGGGTGGGGGGGCTGCGTCTCAGTGTGTGGCTGGCGTGTGCGTGCGGCGTCGGCGGTGGCTGGCTGTTGCAGACGTTCGCGGTTCGGGGCGCTGCCCCGTGTTGGGCCTTCGGGCCAGGACCAGACTGTGCCATTGGCACGTGCAGTTGGGGCGCTGCCCTGTCATGGGCCTTCGTGGCTGGTTTCGGCTGTTGCGGTGCCTTTCATTTGGTTCGGCGCGCTCGTGCCTGGACACTTGCGCCCTGGCTGTTTGCGCTTGGCCCGGTGTTGGGTGCTGCGGGCGGGGCTCCTGACCCCGTTTGGACTCACGGTATTCCCGTGTTTTGACTTGCGGCAGCGATGCAAATGGTGGGGATCGGGCGGGTCTAGGCTTGGCTGGGACTCACTGTGCGCGGAGTCGCGCAGACTTGGACGTGGGAGGGTATGCAGCCACCCCAGGGTTTCGTCTCCTAGCAGCATCAGATGGTCCTGGCGTCTTGCACGCTTCGGATTGTCCCCTCTTGTAAGATCGCATTCTTAACAACCGTCAACGTTTTGCGCTGCCGCGGTCTCCAAGATGGTCTCACGGTCTTACAGTCTGCCTCCACCTATTACTACCACCGGCCCCACCGTACAACGCGGCCAAGTAGCACCAACACCTCCATCGAAACAATTCATCGAATGCCGATCCACACGCGGCTGCCCAAGTCCCTCGTCCTACTACGAACCCACGCGCCGCCGCACCCAACCTCACCTCTCGCTCCCTGCGCACACTCCACCCCACTCCACTCCACTCAGCTGCTTGCGCGGGCCCTCCCATATCCTTCCTCCACCTCACTGCGGGTGCACCTGCGCGCCCGCCGCCACCTTCTTCCAGCCGCTGGGGTTTTCCGAGCCGTCCGTGTCCGCCGCACCTGCGCCCACCAGCAAGCACCGCATTTCGTTGGAGTCGAGCAACAATCGATGAGCATCTGTCCACACGCAAGGATGCGCTGCGCACGCCGCACACCCTCGAGCTGGACGGCGACTGTCCATCTATTCACGCCACGGCGCCGCCACTCATGGCGTCCATCGCCGCCCACATTCCCTGAAGCAGCACCGCCTCCCCCTTTCGTCTCTGCCAGCGCCGCTTCCCATCATGCCAAAGCGTTTCGACACATGCCCCCAGCTCCCACCTCCCGGTGAAGATCAGCACCACCCCCTCACAGCTCCTTCTTCCCCTCACTGGCGCCGCCCTGCTCGCCTTTCGCCGCCTTCTCTCCGCTGCCGCTTGCCGCCGCCGCCGCCGCCGCCGCCGCCGCCGCCGCCGCCGGCTGCTGCGCCTGCTTGCCCAGGTAGCCGCGCAGCACGTCCGCCAGCACGCGGCGGCGCTTCTCGATCAGCCCCGGGTTCTTCTCGCCTAGGTTGTAGTACTTTAGGTAGCCGTCCCAGGGCACGATGCGCAGGTTGGCGTACTTGGCGATCATGGCCTGCACCCGCCCCGCGAACTCCTGCGGCGACTCGCCTGCGGCGGGTTGGAGGGTTAGGGAGCGGGCGCCAGGTCAGCGGTGGGGTGGGGGTAGGGGGTGGGCGGAGTCTGCGGGAGCTTGCTGCGCAGGCCGGCTGCCCGCACGACGGCTGCTTCCTGCCTTCTCTCTGCCTGCCACGCTGTCTCAGTCTTCCCTGTACTTCCACGCTGTACTTCCCTGCCCTCCCTTTCCATCTGAGCTCGCGCTCGGAATCTCTAACCCCGGCCTTCCCTGCGCCCGTCTACCCTGCGCCTGCCTACCCTGCTACAATCTTTGTACCGTCCTTGCAACCCTCAACCTGCTCCCCCCCTGCACGCACCCTCCCCCCCGCTCTCCCCCGGCACGCACCCTCTCCCCCCCCCCCGCCCCCCCCCGCAGGCACGCACCCTCCCGCTGCGCCTGCGGCTCCAGGAAGTAGATGTCGCACACCAGCGCCCAGCTGGTCAGCAGCCGGAACAGGTGCTTGCCGAACGACTCGCGGCGGCTGTTCCAGAAGGCGTCCACAAAGATCTTGTTGTACTTGATGGCCACCGGGCACACCTGCGGCGGCGGAGGGGGCCGGGCGTGTTTAAAGCGCGTGCAGGGTCAGCAGGGCGGCGCGGCGCAGCGCAGCGCAGCCCAGCGAGGCGAAGCGAGGCGACGCGAAGCGAGGCGAGGCGAAGCGAGGCGGTGGGTTGCGGGATGGGTCATGCTGGAAGGCGCCAGCCCCGCACGGCGCCGTGGCTCGGCCGCACGGCCTGCAGCGCGGCGGGCCTCCCGCTGTCGCGCCATCGCGCCATAGCGCCATCACACCTGTGAGCTTCCCTCGCACCCCCTAACCCCGCAGACCCGCGCCACCTGCGCAGCTCCCTGCCGCCGCCGCCGCCACGCACCGTGGCGCCGATGTCGAACGCGCCGCGCTTGAACATGACCGTGTACTCGTTGTTGACGCAGGTGCCCTCCGGGAAGATGAGCAGCGGGATGGCGTCGGGCTTGTTCACGTGCTCGCGCATGCGCGCCGCCACCACCGCGCGGTCGTTCACCTCCGTCCTGCGAGGCGGCGCATGCGGTGGGTGCGGTGGGTGGGTTCATGAGGTGCCGCGGGTGTGGGGCGGCGAACGCGGGCGATGGTACCGATGGCTGCGGGGTGCTTGGCGCCGCAGAGCTGCGGCGGCCGGCCGCAGCATGCCGCTGCCACCAGCGGCCCGCCCACCTCCACGCCCCTCAGCCCCGCCACGGCCAGCCAGCCGCTGCTGTGCCTGCCCGGCCCGCCCCCAGTCCCCAGTTCCTTTTGGGTTTGAAACTCAACTGCCATCCATGTACCCACAAACATGCGCGCCGCCGCACCTGTTGAACCACAGGCAGCCCAGCGACGACAGGATGCGTTTCTGCAGGAACGCGATCCAGCCGTGGTGCAGCTGCATGATGACGGCGAAGGGGCTGTAGCTGCACAGCACCACGTAGTCGATCATGCTGGTGTGGTTGGACACCCAGATGCGGTTGGGGCCGGGCGTGGGCTTGGGGCCGTGGTACCTGTTGTTGGAAAGGGGGTGGCAGGGGCGGCGGGTCGCGGGCGCGTCGGAGAGGAGGCGGGGGTGGCAGGTTGGAGCGCAGGGGGGCAGAGGTGTGTGTGTGTGTGCACCGTGCGTGGCGGTCCTTGGGTTGACACGCGGCCATCCGGTGCAGTGCAGGGTGAGGCGGGCACTTAGTAGTCCAAGCTGCCTGCCCGTGCCCCCGAGCATGTGGCATATGCCGCCGGAGCCGTCCGGCCACTCCAAACCCATCTCGGCTCTGTTCGACACCCCCAGCTGTGTCAGGCACGCACGCGGCTGCACGTCCAGGCCCCGCCCCGCCATGCCCGCGCCCGCGCCAAATGCAAGGCTCCCCGTCCGTCCGTCACGGCCCACTGCCCGTGCACCCCAACCCTGGCCCCGATACCGGCCCCGCACCTCACCGCCAATCGCCCATTGCCCGTGCGCCCCGGCCCCGGCCCCGGCCCCACCTGATCACTCCGTGCCAGGCCGCCACCCAGGCGCAGCTCATCCACTGCACCAGCTTGCGCTGTATCGCCATCTTCTGCCTGCAGGTGCAGCCGCGCGTGTCGCAGACCGCGTGTGTCGCGTTCACACCTTCAGACCCTGGCAATGATCCAGTAGGCAGCTGGCGCTCTACGCGTGATGCCGGATGGGCTTGTTGCATGCCACGCTAGACCGCCCGGGTGTGCTCATGCACCACGAATGCACACGTACCCAACACCCCAGCTGGCAGCTGCGGATCCTGCCGCCGGCCCTGTAAGCCCTGGGCCTGCGACCGCGGTTGCCGCTGTGAGCATGGCCCTGTCCCCCCTCACACGTACACGCGCACGCGTGGACACATGGACACGCATGCACACACACATACACGCACATGCACATGCACACATACTAGGCTGCTTTGTCCGTCCTGCTGTTGCTGTCTTTAACACACACGCACACGCGCATACACGCACCTGCCGCGCGGCAGCGTGATGTCGATGACCAGGAACATGAGGATGAGCGCGTTGAAGGCGATCATCAGCAGCGTCAGCCGCACCGGGAACAGGATGAAGTACCTGCGCGCCATGGGCATAGCGCCTCAGGCCAGGGCCTCCCCACCGCTGCGGATCCAGATCAACCGCACACACACGCGGGGCGTGCCAACCCACGACACGCGCAGTCCCTGCCGCCCGCCCCGCCGTTCACGCCCAGCGCGCTCACCGGACCAGCACGCCCACCACCCAGATAGGGAACAGGTAGATGTTCCAGTTCCAGGGCTCCGGGCGCGTGCTGGTGAAGCACTTGTTGAAGGAGTCGTCAACCATCGCCGACACGCCGTCAGTGAGCACATTGCTGATGTTCAGCACGTCGTCCACCAGCGACGTTTTGGACAGCCGCTGATCCTCCGCATCCGCGTATATCTGGTCAATTTCCGCATTGTCCTTAGTCGGGCCCTCCCTAACAAGGGGAGGAGCACAGAACACACAGCGGGGCCTGCCTCAGCGCGGGCCTGTGCTTCGCGGTGCAGCACCTGCCTGAAACCGGGAAACTTCCCCTTACCGTGTCACAAGTGCTGGCTCCTGGTCCTTGTCAGCATTTACAGAAGCCACGTTCCGCAGGCCGGGAAGCGCGGCAGGGCGGGCCGAGAGCGAGTTCCTACGGGCTGCCCCATCAGGAGCACGAGATGTTTCTACCATGATTTGGCTAACTAATCCTGCGCCGGGGCGGGTTGACCCGGCCCGGCAGAGCGGAGAATCGGGAGACTCGCGAAAGCAAGAGACTTGTCCACGGAAGGATTGATTGGGGGTCAAAAACACCAGTCACATGTGTCATACATTAATATGACTCGGTAGGGTGTAGGTGTGCGTATCAGAAGCCCGGATGGACATTTTGGAAGCAATGCTCGCCGCTGCCTTATTCGCCTCAACACAGTCGCACCTCGTTGGATATAATGGGTAAGTCAGAACGCAACCTCTAGCCTGAGCTCTATCGATAGTAGCTAACAGGACCGATGGAAAATTCCTGGTTCATATCATAGCAATAGCGCTAGCGCCATGGGGGAGGTTGGTTTCGGGCTGCCAACAGCGCCGGAGCGTGATGACGGAGAACAAGCCCCAGGGCCGGCGGGCGTGGCCGCGCCTGCGACCCCGGTGTACAACGCAGCCCCGCAGCCCCCCTCCAACGGCGCCAGCAATGCAGCAGCACCACTGCTGGGGCCAGTGCCGGAGCGCTCTCACGTTGATGTGGAACTCAGGCTCTTGCTGCCGCGGGAGGAGCGCGAGGGGGCGCCGCTGCTGCCGCGGGGGGCAGCAGACTCCGCGTCAGGTGCTGGCGACAACGCAGCGGCGAATGGGTTAGAGGACGGCGCGATAGCGCTGAGCATTGGGAAAGCAACGGCGTGCACGGCATCAGAAGCGGACGGGGCGGCATCCGGGTTTGAAGGGGGCGCCAAGGGGAACAGCACGAATGGCGCAACGCCCAATGAAGGGACGCCGCAGCACCAGTCGACCAGAAAGCAGGTCAAGTTCAATGACAAGGTGCGGCGGCGGTGGCGGCGGCGCGGGTGGAGGCGGGGAAGAGGTCCTTGTGTCGCCGGCGTGCATGCGTGGGTGCGGCTGGCACGCAGGCACGGCACTAGGCCGGGCCTTGGCCTGCGTCAGCAACGCGAACGCTGCAACACCGCGTGCGCTGCCGGCGGCTGTCCACACGCCACGCTGTGCAAACACGCACGCACCCGCCCCCCCGCCCTCACGGCCTGCAGGTGGAGTACTTCCCCAGCGACAGCCGGGAGGAGGACGAGGAGCTGCACCTGCGGCGGGTCATCGCCAGCAGCATCGTGGGCAATACGCTGGTGCGCTGGCAGTTGGCAGCTGGGAGTGGGCAGTTGGCAGTTGGTGCTGACGGATCGCTGCGGGCGTTACCGGGCGCAGTGATAGGCGTGACCGGGTGTGATGGGGAGAGCTTGACACCGTGACCTGCCGGCTGTGCGTGTTGTGTGGTTGGCTGCCATCTTTGCATGTGGTTGCTCATAACCGGGCTCTAAATCTTTGTCCCGTCGCCGCCTGGCTGCCGGTACCCCGCGCCGCCCCGCCCGGACGTGCGCTACCCCCGACCGCCACACAGGAGTGGTGAGTCTCCCAGCTGCCCTGCCATGCCGTGTGGCGGCCCTCCCGGCCTCCACCATGCCACCTCTGTTCTTGCGCCGTCCTTCCACGGAACCCGCCCGACAGCTTGACCGTCCGACAGCTTGACGTCCGTGACTTGAACCAACCAAACCTTCTGCCAAGTACTGAAACACACCCGCTGCGACACCTCCGCTGCCGCGACTGCGCCTGCCTGCCCGCAGGTACGACTTCCTGATCTACACCTTCCTGGGCGGCGTCATCACCAAACTGTTCTTCCCGCACGAGAACGTGTACGCGCAGGTGTGCGTGTGCGTGTGCGTGTGCGTGTGCGTGTGCGTGTGCGTGTGCGTGTGCGTGTGCGTGTGCGTGTGCGTGTGCGTGTGCGTGTGCGTGTCGGTGCGCTCAGCAGTAGGTGCACTAGTACTCGCTCTAAGCGCGGGGTCCGTGCAGGGCGGGTTCCTGCACGCGGTGCGCAGGCGGCGCCGTCCAGCGGTGTCTGTACCGGTATGCAGTGTGAACCGCCGCCTAGCGACCACGCGACGGCTCAGAGTGCCGTGTGGATCTAAATGTGAACACAATGTAAACGCATTTGCCTTGTTGGCATTGTGGTTGTGGCCGAACGAAACAGATGATTGCCTTTTACGGCGTGTTCGCGGCGGGCTTCGCCACGCGGCCGCTGGGCGCGCTGGTGTTCGGCATGATCAGCGACCGCTACTCGCGCAAGACGGCGCTCATGCTGAGCATAGGTACGTGTAGGGAGGTGGGGGCGGGGGCGGGGGCGGGGCGGGGCGGGGGCGGGGGCGGGGGCGGGGGCGGGGCGGGGCGGGTAAGACATATAGGCCTGCAGACCTTGGTTGCAGCGCTTTGCCGCTCGTGCGTGCCTGCCTCGCATGTGTGGTGACCTGGTGTGTGTCTCGCCTGCACTGCACCCGTGCACACGCAGTGGTGATGAGCATACCAACGGCGCTGGTGGGCTGCCTGCCCACCTACCAGACGGTGAGCGGCGCGGTTGCGTGCCATTATTACGGGCGCGTCTTGCGAGTCCTTGCAACCCTCCACCCCCATCCTCCAGCTCCACCCTGTCTTGGAATGGACTGCCCTCCCATCAGCTCATCATAGCAAGTCATAAAGCGAACCCGCCTCCCCCCTTCGTGGCTGCAGGCGGGCCTGGCGGCGCCGCTGCTGCTGGTGCTGATCCGCGTGCTGCAGGGCTTCGCGGTGGGCGGCGAGTTCACCGCCACCATGGTGTTCCTGGTGGAGCACGCGCCGCCGCACTCGCGCGGACTGCACGGCAGCTGGGCCTTCGCCAGCGTCATGGTGCGGGGCGCTGGGGGAGGGAGGGCTGGCGTCTGGCGGGGGGGGGCGGGGGGCGGGCGGCGGCGGGGGGCTGGGCGGTTTTGTGTCAGGGCCGTGCCGCCCGGTGATGAACGTGACTTGTCTGCACCCATCGCGCGCGCACACGTGGCCCCTGTCGCCCAGCACACAACCCAACGCCGTTGCCCTCTCACCCCCCGCTCCGCTCGTGCCGTCGCCGCCACCGTCGCCGCCGCCGCCGGGCCGCAGGTGGGCGTGATCGTGGGCAGCCTGGTGGCGATGGGCTTCAACCTGGCGCTCAGCGAGGCCGCCATGCTGGCCTGGGGCTGGCGCGTGCCCTTCCTGTTGTCCATACTGGGCAGCGGCGTGGGCGTGTACATACGCAGGTGGGCGCGGGGGGGCGGGGGGTGGGGCAGAGTATGGGAGAGGGGGGTTGGGGGCAGCGGAGAGGAGGCACGGGAGAGAAGGCACGGGAGGGAGGGCGTCTGTCTGACGCTTCTCGGGGCTGCGTGCGGCGTCGGCTTGGCAGTTGGCAGGCTGGCGTCGAGGCACGCGGCGTGATGGGGGTCTACCCGTGCGCGTATGGTAGTACCGACAGTTGTAGGTAGACGCGGTGTGCGGAGTCTTGGGGTAGCTCCAGCTCTCCTTCCTCTTCGTCCTGACCGCGGCCTGCCCTGTAAACCGCCGGGCCGCCGGGATCTCTCCATCTCCCCACCCTGCCTTTTGCTGTCCAGGCACCTGCGCGACCCGGTCAGCGAGGAGCAGGACGACCATCACCACCACCACGGCGGCGGCCGGCGCGGGCCGCTGCGGCGGGTGGCGGGCGGCATCCTGATGGTGGTGCTCATCGACTTCATGAACGCGCTGGGCTTCTACCTGGTGGTCATATTCCTGCCGCTGTACATGCAGGTGGGTGCGCGGCCGGGAGGCAGGCAGGCAGGCAGGGAGGCAGGCAGGCAGGCAGGCAGGGAGGCAGGCAGGCAGGCAGGCAGGGAGGCAGGGAGGCAGGCAGGGAGGCAGGGGGGCGGGAGCGTGGGGAAGGGAGGCAGGGGGTGCAGCCACGGGGTTTGGGCGGGTGGGTACCGTAGGTGGGTGCTGCAGGGCCGGTTGCGTGCCGGCGGGCAGGCGAGGAGGGGTGGCGGCTGTCACGGCCGGGGTAGGTGTGTGTGTGTGTGTGTGTGCAGTGGCGGTGGTTGCTGCGGGTCCACGCGAGGCCCGGCCAACGGCATCGGCCCTCATGCCACGCCGTGGAGCACGGGTTGTCTTCTGCCGCTCCACCCTGCCACGGTGCCCCGCCTCACAACGCCTCACAACGCCTTCCCCGCCGCCCCGCCTCGCCCCCGCCGCCGCCCCAGACCTTTGCGCACCTGTCGCGCCGCGCCGCGCTGTCGGTGCACACCGCCAACATGTTCCTCTACCTGGGCATCATCCCGCTGGGCGGCTGGCTCAGCGACAAGTACGGCCGCAGCCGCGTCATCCTGCTGCCGGCGCTGGCCATGGCGGCGGTGGCCTACCCGCTGTGGTGCCTGTTCAAGACCGGCAACGCCGGCGCCGCCTGGTTCGCGCAGGCGGCGCTGGTGGTGCTCATGGCCACCTTCACGGGCGCGCTGCCAGCCACCTTCGTGGCGCTGTTCCCCGCGGAGTACAGGTGCGTGCGTGGCGGGGGCTGGGGCGCGGGGCGCGGCGCGGCAGAGGGAGGGGGGCGAGGGGGGAGGCGCGGCAGCATTCTAGCACTCCAGCTCGTGTGCTTGTCGTACGGCGTCAGTGCCGGGATCCCGAGTGCGTGACAAATCAACGCACTGCGTCTGGACACGACCCCTCTGCTCCACCACACCGTCCCAACCCATCCCACCTCCCCACCCCAACCCCAACCGCACCCCGCACGCCGCGCAGGTGCACGGGCCTGTCCATCGGCCACAACCTGTCCATGGCCGCGTTCGGCGGCACCGCGCCCATCATGGCCACGGGGCTGCTGCGCGGCACCGGCGACATCGCCTCGCCCGCGGCACTGCTCATCATCGCCGCCGCCATGACGGCGGCGGGCGCGCTCATGCTGAAGCGCTGGCGCATCCGGTAGCTAGCCCCCGCGGCAGCCCCTCGCAGCAGCCCCTTGCAGTAGCCCCTTGCAGTAGCCCCTTGCAGCAGCCCCTTGTGGCAGCGCCGGCAGCAGGACTCGACGCAGCACCTGTAGCAGGAATTGAGGCAGCCCCTCGCGGTGCTGCGGCAGGACGCCGCGCCACGAGGGGTGGCGGCGGGTGCTGGCATAGCAGGAGCATGGGGCGGAGAGGCGGTGTGGTTTGAGGGGGAGGGGAGTGAGCCCAGGCGGCCCCAACGGGCAACAATTTTGATCTTATGAGCCGTGCGCGTGCATGCACGCATGCTTGCAGTTAGCTGTCGGTTGGGGAGGGGCGGCGGCTTGTGACCCCCACTGAACTAGGGCATGCGGAGCCATCAACCACATTGGTAGAAGCAGGGGAGGGGCGCCTCCCCTGGGCAGTAGCGACGAGGCAGATTGGCGCTAGCAGAGTCGAGTGACAATGGCAGGGCATGTATGAGCGAGCGGGAGCGCGTGCTTGTGTGTGTGTGGCGGTCTGGCGATATGGTAGTACGGTGGTGTGTCTTGAAGTACAGGGGGCTAAACACTGTTCAGTGCATGAGTGTCGACGAATGCAGGTTTGTGCGCCTGATTGTGCCTGAGCGATGAGCACCGCATCAGCTGGTCTCCGCGATTGCTGTCATCGCGTGTGTACATGAGAGCGCTAGATGACACCTCTCCTAACACGGGGTAAATAGGGCGCTACTGGGGGAAGAAGAGTGCGCATATGCGCGGATGTGATTACGCGTTGCACTTTATGCCTGATTGTCTGGGCAGGCCTGCACACGCCTGTACATCTGAGAGCGACCAGATTGATGCTGTGTAATCCAGAGTGATGCTGTGTGGGCGGAGCCCGCATGGGATCCAGACACGACGGCCGGTGGCGCCGATAAGCCACCACCACGTCCAGTGTTCCGGCCAGTTGTATAAGAGTACAATATACAATCCCTGTTCGAGACAGGGCTGGACCCTTACCTATGCCTCTCGTTAGTCTGGTTAAGTCCCTATCATCACATCCGCTGGACATCAGCAACCCGCTACCTGCTCCATCCGTGAGTCCCGCATATGGGTGTGGGATAGGTACTGCTACATGCTGCTTCTCTCGCCGGCCATAGCAAGTTGCAGCCGCGCCGACACGAACAGTGACACAAGCTGCGCATTCAGCCCGTGCCCATGGGCGCACACACAACACTACCTATATCTAAACTCAGTCCCGGCTCCGCCATTCAGTCCTGCGCTACGTCAACCGCCCCCAACCGCCCCCTAGCTACCGCCCCGCCGCCGCCCTCTTGCCGCACACCGCCTTGTGGCCATCCGCCCAGTGGCACGCCTGGCACTCCACGCAGCAATAGGCCACCGCGCCGCCGCACCGGCCGCTGCAGCGCTGCAGAACCACGCCCGCCGCGCTGTCGCCTTCCAGCCGGGTACACGCGGTGTTGCTACACACGCGGTCGGGCACCCCAACCAGCTCAGCTGCCAGCTCCGGCGGCGGCAGCAGCGCCGCCACGCGCCGCGCCCACAGCGGGTCTGGCTGCTGCTGCTGCTGCTGCTGCTGCTGCCCGCCAGCGCCCGGCTGGCACCAGGGTGCCAGCGCGGGGAACCCCGCCTTCAGGGCCAGCATGTCCCGGGGCTGGGCTCCCTGCCCGCAAAGCACGCGATCGGTCATGGCAAAGTCTGCGCTCAAGTGTTCTGTGAATACCTGGCCGGCGGGCACCGGCGACAGGTGGTGCAGCATCAAGCGAAGCGCCAGGCTCGGCAGCATGTGCATGCCGGGCACGCGGGTGGGGGTGGCAGCGGTGATGGGCGGCGTGACGGGCCGGTTGCCAAGCCCGGCGTGCGCCTCGGCGGGGAAGGCGGCCGCCAGGTGGCACAGCGCGTGGGCCGCCCAGGCGGCGTGCTCGTGCCGCACCTCGGGCTGCGGCCCCACCACGATGAGCTCCGTGGCCACCTGCAGGAACTCCCAGATGCAGCCCTGGCGCACGTCCAGCAGCAGCTGCTTCCATGCCTCCGCCGCCGCCTCGGCCTCGGCCGCCACCGCCGCCTCGGCCGCGGAATCAGCCGCCCCATTGCCCCCCTCTCCGCATCCGGAGGCGCCGCCGCCCCTGCTGCTGCCTCCAGCGCCGCCGCGCCCGCCGCCGCCGCTGTCCGCCCTTGCGCTGCGCGCCCGCTTCCGCGCCGCCTCCGCAAACTCCTTGCACGCGACGTGTGCGTGCACGATGACCGCCACCGCCTGGCACACCACCACCGCCGCGCCCAGGGCCGTTCGCGTCTGCACGCCCACGTGCGCCAGATCGTCATCACCCCGCGCCGCCGCGTCGCGGGGCAGCTCGCAGCTGGCCCTGCCGGCCGGCAGGACGGCGCCGCCGGGCGTGCGGCTCCTGCCGGCTGCCGCCATGGCCGCCCAGTTGGCTGCGATCAGGAGGTTGCGGGTGCCGCGCGCCAGGCACACGAACCAGCGCTTCAGCGTGAAGCTGGACAGCGCCAGCGCCTGAAGCGCCGGCGAGGGCACGCCCCAGTCGAAGCCGCTCGCCGGGTCCGCGCCCGCCACGGCCGCGCCGCCGCCAGGACCGCTGCCCCCGACTCTACCTCCGCTGCTGCTGCTCCTGGTGGCGTCGCTGTCAGGAGCCGCTGGCGCCGCCAGCTGCTGCCTCCACCGCCGCTGCCACCAGAGCCGGCCCGGCACGAGCCCGGCGCCCGATTCCGCCTGCCCGCCTACCGCCGCCGCTCCCGCCGCCGCCGCGGCAGCGGCCCAGCCGCTGCCCGCGGCCACCGCTCCACCGGTGCCCGCCGCCGCAATGGCCGAGTTGGCCAGCCACGCCAGCAGGCCCTGCAGCAGGTTGGGCCCGCGGATGAGGCGCCGGCGCATCGCCATCTCACCGGGCAGGGCGAGATCCTTCAATCGGCCAAGCATCTTGAAGGCGATGCCGGGGTCCGGTGAGACGATCGCGTTGCCGACCAGGTCCACGGTGTTCAGCAGGCGGCGCATCGTCTGGGGGTAGCGAGGTGTATGGGCGCAGCAGCAGCCGCAGCGTGTTGCAGGCACGTAAGCAACCCAACCGTGGCACCACACGCTGTGCCACACGGGATGCATGCCCATACACCACCTGCTGTGCACCGCGCCCACAAAACAAAGCTCAGCTGCTCAGCCAGCTCAGCTGGTCTCCATTTCTTTGTTACTGCAACCCCACCCAACCCGACCTGACCCCACCCGACCCTTCCCCCCTTGCGTACCACTGCGGAGGTCGCCACGAGCGACGCCACCTCGGCAGGCGGGCCGTACGCAAACAGCGCCGCCCAGGCCGGGCCGAAGCCGCCGCAGTGGGAGGCGAACAGGCCGTAGCCGCCCATCAGGCGGTCGGCGAGGTCACGCGGGGAGCCCTGGCTGCGGTGCAGCGCGCGCAGCAGGCGCTCCAGCACGGGCACGTAGCCGGCCTGCAGCGCCGCCGCCAGACCGGGCGGCGGCGCGGTCGCGACCGGCATCGTGAACAGGCCTGTCGCTCGGCAGGAGCATATAGGAGCAGAAAGGGCCGCATGCATGCATCAGGGCTGGTGCTGAGTGATGACTACCTGCCTGCATCCCGCATCCATCTCTTGGGCATCGGATGCGGTGATTTGACTGGCAGCAAGATGCAAAACAATAATGGCGGACAGTTGACGAAAGTACGAGAGGCTGCCCAGCCCGCCCGACTCACCGCTTCGGCCGAGCGGCAGGCGCGGCAGCACCAAGCCCCCGCACGGCGACATGAGCCGCTCCACGAACCTCACCGCATCCACAGCTTCGTTGTACAGCCGCGCCTGTCCAAGTGTGCCACTGCTGTCGGCCCCCTGCAAGCCGCCGCCGCTGCAGCCGCCGGCGCCGCCGCTCAGCCAATCATCGCTGAAGCCGGACCCCAGGTCTATGCCCGTAGCTACTGCCACGTCCACGCACGCGTGCGCGATGCGTGCCAGCGGCCGCCACAGCGCTCGCAGGTCGCCCTGGCCCTCCTCCTCGGCGAGCGCTGAACCGTCCGCCGCCGCCGCCGCCGCCGCCGCCTGCGCTTCCGCTGCGGCCGCCGAGCCGCCTCCATGCCCCTGCTGCTGTTGGGTCCCCTGCTGCTGCTGCTGCTGCTGCCGCCGCCGCGCCCACCGCTCCTGCGCCTGCAGGCAGCAGTTGCTGAACGCCAGCAGCACCGCCCGCGCCGCAAGCACGAGGCTGCTGGAACCAGAGAACACGCGGCCGGTGGCTGTGGGCCGGGTGTGTGCTACCGTATACAGCGGCGGTCCAGCTGCGGGCCCCGCCCCACCGCCGCTGGCGGCGCCGGCGCCGCCAGCCCGCCGCCGCTGTTGCTGCTGCAGGTGCAAGGTCAGGCCCGACAGGAGGCTCGCGAGGCACACATCCACCAGCCGCAGCAGCAGGCTCTCCAGCGCCCGGACGGGCACCTGCTGCGGCCGCGTCAGCAGCCCCGTGCAGCCGCCGCTGGCGAACATGGTAAAGCCACGGCTGGACCTCCACGGCAATCCCGGCGGCCATTGCCGCTGCAGCTGCAGATGTTACTGCTGTTGCCTCTACTGCTGAAATCAGCGCTGCTGCCTACTGCTGTCGTCGTCGTATCGGCGCCAGCCACGCCAGCGGCGCCCGCGCGCACCAGTGCCCGCGCCCGCGGCTCCGGCAGCCCCGCCGCCGGCCTCAGCGGCCCCGCCGGCGCCGGGCGGCGGCGACAGCAGGGGCGCCGGGCGGCCCACAGTCCACGTCTCCAGAGTTTTGAAGACGCACTCATGAAACAGCACCGCCACCTGCCGACGGCCACCGCTGCCGCTGATGGCAGGCGTCGTCGTCGCCAGCATGCGAGGGCACAACCCGCCCTCCTCCGCCAACACAATGCGCATATGCAGCTTCACCGCATCTTCCTCTGGCAGCTCGTCCAGCTGCGCCGCCAGCAGTAGCTGCAGCGGCAGGCCATAGCAGTTGCCGCCGTCCGCCGCCACCACCTGGGACAGCAGGTGCAGTAGCAGAAGGTACTGCACGGCGCCGTCCGACAGCAGCGCCTCCAGCCGACCCACTTCAGCGGCGGCAGCGTCCACCGGAGCGGGTTGTTGCTGGTGCTGCTGCTGCGGTGGCGCGGCCAGCGGCCGCAGCGGCCGCGCCGCCGTTGCCAGCAGAAGCTGCCCTGTCGGCGGCTGCGGCCGCTGGCGCGGCTGCCGCTGAGGCAGCTCCGGCGGCCCAGGCGGCCGTCGCCTCAACCGGCAACGCGGCCGCGTGGGCGTCGCACAGGGTGATGATCGTGCGCAGGACCTGCTCATCCATGCCCTCGCCATGGTTCGCGCGGATGCCGGCAGCAGCGGCCACGGCTGCTGCCACCGCCGCTGGTGGTGCCACGGCGCCGCGGCCGCTGCCGATGCCGCCACTGCCGGCGCCGCCGCATGCGCCAGCAACATATGCTACAGCCGCCGCAACCGCCTCTTCCAGGACCGCGGCCGCGCGCGTCATCAGCACCACGCTGCGCGCCAGTCGCGGCACCACGCCACTCTCCACGATCGGCCCAGCAGCCCCTCGCTCCGCAGCCCGCCCTCGGCATCGGGCCTCAGCGCCGCGGTCACGAAAGCGCTCACGGCCCGGCCGCAGCATTCCACCACCGCGGCTCGCACCGCCTGTGTCGCGGGCGCTGCTGCTGACGCGCGGCCCATTTGGGCCTCCGGGCCAGACCGGCCGCCGCCGCTGCCGCCGCCGCCGCCGCCGCCGCCAGCACTTGCGGCGGCGGCGGCGGCAAGGCGCGAGGCGTACCTCGCCTCGGCCTCCGCTGTGGCGGCCATGAGGCCGTGGAGGGCGTGGAGCAGCTGGCTGTCGACCGCCAAACGGGCCAGGCGGGCGCGGGTGGCGCGGGCGACCTACAGCATGCAGGCAGCGGCAGTAGGCGGCGGCGGCGCGCGCACAGGTGGTGTGCGTGTGCGTGTGCGTGTGCGCCGGGCTGCTCCTGCTGGCCTCCAAATCACAGCGCGCGGCGGCGGCAGCTGCTGCTGCTGCATGGCCAGCCAGATGGAGGGACTTGCCGAGCATCAATCCGCATGAGCCGCCACGTGCTACGGCCCCCGGCCCCCGCCCCACCCCGAAAACGCTGCCGCCACCGGTCTACCTCTTAACAACAACGCCTCCCGCGCGGCCTTGTATGTCTGCTGGTGGCTCACCCGCGGCGCCCCCTGGCCCGCCAGCATCAGGATGAACGCCGCCCACATGGCCAGGAGGCAGCGGTAGCCAGCCGCGTAGGAAGCGCTGTCCTCTGCGGTTGGTGGTGGTTATGCATTGCGGGGATCAGTATTCTAAGCAATGGGCACGGCCCACGTCAGGCGGGGCCCTACCCTAACTTTCAAGACCTGTAACACCCCGAGTCCGCAGTTCCGGCGACACGAGTACACGACCGAATGAGCACGGTTCGCAGCACCGGCGGCCGCCCGCCCGGAACCGCCCGCCATGCATCCATCCTCGACGCCCAGACAGTAGCTACGCTGCCTCCCCACCTGCGTTCTCGTGCATGCCCGCCCACGTGCGCACGTGCCGGGTGCAGCAGCCGAGCACCAGGAAGAGGGGCCGCGCCAGCGCGGGGTCCTGCCAGGCGGCGGCCCAGGCCGCCACAAGCGGCGGCTCCAGGCGCAGCAGGTCGTTGTTGTGCCTCGCGAGCACCCGCACCACGCGCGGCCGGAGCTCGGCGCCCGCGCCCAGCTGCAGCATGTCCGGGGCGCAGCCTGCGATGTCCCTGAGAACGGCCGCGGGCGCGTCGTCGGCAGCGGCGCCGCTGGGCCCACGCCTGCGCCCGGCAGCCGCGGAAGACCTCGGTGGCATTTTGGGAGCAATCAATGGGCTATCGCGACTGCGCAGGAGAGCTCGGAGTTGAGGTGCCGCCGAATTCAGATTCCCGCCAATTTCGCGTCCGGCAGTCTGCCGGCTGCGGCTCGCGAATTCACGCTGGATTACAGGCGTTAAAGAGCGAATGGCACAAGCGCATTGCTCGGTCAGGCATCAGCGGAGTCCGCAGAGTTACGTGCTGGGACATGAAGTGTCAAGTCACAGCAGAAGTGAGTGGCCGCTCAGAATCCCTCGGCGCCTAATGTTCAAGTGTCGCAGTGCTCGGCGCAGCAGCAGATGCAATCGGCGAAGCCGGAATGGCAGGATGCTGGCTCCAGCAACCCACCGCTGGTGGCCGGGCCATCTCTTCCCGCACCACCCCCACCACACGCTCCATGTCCACCCGCACCACCCACACGCCGCTCAACCTCAGCTCCCAGTCACCTGAGCTGCCATCGCACGACACGTGGCCCCAGCGCGGCCTCTTCCGCCAGCGGCCGCCGTGCCCTCCGCGCCCCCCTCATGTAGCCGCCGCAACAGCCGCAGCAGCGGCCCCCACCGAACCCGTCGCCGGCCTCTCCGCCGACCCCTCCGCCTCCGCCGCCGCCGCCTCCGCCGCCGCCGCCGCCGCCGCCGCCGCGCCGCGCTTGCAGGCCACGTAGGTGCGCTCGCAGGGCGTGTTGTTGAGCAGCCACAGCAGCGACCCCGGCTCGAAGCCCGCCGGCGCCAGCTTCGCCGCCAGCTCCGCTCCGAAGCCGTCCTTGTGCTTGCCGCGCCCAAACGTCTTGAGCGTCAGGATCAGCACGCCGCCCGGCGCCAGCAGCGGCAGCACCGGCTCCAGCATCGAGTACGCGTCGCCCGGGTGCGCGTTGACATCGCACACAAGGTAGTCGATGCTGGCGCAGCCGGCGGCGGCGAGCGCCGCCGCCAGGCGGCCGGAGCTCACGGCCTGGTCGCACTTGCACTGCAGGTGCACCAGGTTGGGCAGCGCCGCCACGCCGGGGTCCAGCTCGGCGGGATCGATGGACACCACCAGCCGCGCGCCGGCGGCGGCGAGCTGCTGCGACCAGCCGCCGGGCGCGGCGCCCACGTCCACCGCGGCCAGGCCGGGCGGCAGGCGCGCGCTGCCCGCCACTGTTATGAGCGCCTCCCGCAGCTTGCCGGCTGCCAGCATGCAGAGCAGGCGGGGGTGGGGTGGGGTGCGGGCAGTTGGGCGGGCGGTGGGGGGTGAATGATGGTGGCGGTTTAACGATGCGCGGTGCAGCGGCAGGGAGGTGGGGAGCGATGCGGCGCTCCCACCGCAGCCCCTGACCGCCCTGCTGAGGCGCCTGAAGCCGCCGCCCCACCCCACCGGCCGCGCCTACCTCTTAACCCGCTCTGACGCCCCCACCTTTCTCTTTTGCCACCCAGGCTCGTGCGTGATATACTTTGTGCTGTTCATACCCTTTCCTCCCTGCCGATGCGCCTCGGCCCCTTCACTGTGCCCCGCCCTTCCGAACCTCGCCTTTCCCCTTAACCGCATGTCGCTCTTCTGGCCCGGCGCTTGCTGCCTGGCGCCGGGGTCATCTTCCTGGTCGCCAGGTAAGTCGTGTGTTTTGCATTTGCGTGTTTGCGTGTCTGTTACTGCTGTGCGCGAGCCGAGCCTGGGTGGCATTTCGTCGACGGCGCGCCGACCTCGCCCCGTCTACACTCTACACCCCGAAACGCAAGAGTATAACGTCAACCTGTATTGCCGCAAACTGCACCTGCCTGTCCCTTGTCTAGTTTCGCTTGGGTTAGATTGGGCTGGTGTTTACAACCCACCCCACCCCACCGCAACCCGGTTGCTTTGGGTTCTGGAGTGAACTACCCACCCCATCCCGCCAACGTTCTTCCCTTGCAGCCACCCCCCCCTGCGGCCCTGCCTCACCCGCGCGACACAGCTGCCCAGGCATCTTCTTTTCCCGCTCGCTGCCGTAGCTGTAGTGCCCCGCCGCCGGCACCAGACCGAACGAGTACTCCGCTATCGCCTCCGCCGCCGCCAAGTCCGCCGCGCGCGCCGCGTGCTCCACCGCGCAGCGCGCCGCCACCGCCGCGCGCCGCGCCTCCCGCTCTGCCAGCCGCCGCCGCTCCAGCGCCGCGCGCGCCGTCGCCGCGCGCCACCGCTCGGTGGGGTCTGCGATGGCCGCAACCGCATCCAGCACCGGCAACGGCAACGGCGTCGCCCCGTCGCCCGGCTCGCCAGCCCCGCCGCCGCCGCCAGAAGACGGCTTGCCTTTGCCTTTACTCCCTTTATCCCGCCGCCCGCCGGCACCTCTCCCGCCCTCTTTCGCGCCCGGCGCCTCCTGCTCCTTCCCATCCCCCGAGCACCCCGCCTCCGCGGCCTCCGCCTCCGCCGCCGCCATCTCCTCCTCCGTCAGCTGCACCTCGCCCGCGCCGCGCAACGTGTCCGCCACGCCCTGCAGCTGCTCCGCCAGCTGCTGCGAGTGCTTCTGCTGCTTCTCATGCGACTTGGCCAGGCGCGCGTGGTCGGCCTCCGCCGCCGCCAGCGCCGCCGCCGCCGCCGCCACGGCCTGCGAGGGCCACTGGATGACGGACAGCAGGTGCGTGGGCCGGTCCAACTCCAGGGCCACCACATCCCGGAGCAGCTCCTGCGGGGTTCGGGGAGTTGTGCAGAGCTCGGCGGAGGTTGGGGTGGGGCGCCCCGGCTGCTGCCGAGCCACACGGTTGCCTTTGGGGATTGGAGCGAACTACCTGCCCCCCTCCCGCCCCCACTCAGTCTTTTAAGTCCCCCTCCTCACCGCCGTGGGTGTCTCCATGGTTCGCGGGTACACCTGCAGTCGCACGCCCCGGCAGGCGCCGTCGCCGTCGGCGTCGCCGCTGCTGTACGAAGGCGCCGACGTCGCCGCCCGCACCGCCGCCTTCAGGGCCTCCGGACCTCTGTACGTCACGTAGGGCTGCGTTGACGCCTGTCCCGCGTCTCCGGCCAGCCCTGCTACTGCTGCTGCTGCTGCTGCTGCTGCTGCTGCCGGCGTCGCTGTGGAAGCTGCTGCTGGTAGCCACCACACGCGCTGCACGACCCAGTCCAGCTCCACGCGGTAGAGCCATTCGTTGAAGGCCGGGGGGTCTAGCGCGACATGCGTGAGCAGCAGGAGGCATGGCCCCTCCTGTCCGTTGACCGGGCCGACCTCGATTGCCTGTGTCAGGCGATATTTGTATCCAAGCGAATACTTTTGAGACGCGAGGGGTGAGGTGAGTGCCTCAAGTCGATGATTTTATGATTTTACCCACCGCGCGGGCAAGGCCGACGGGAAATATGTTGGCATTTCCGAACAGAAGGGTAAGGCGATGTACGTGTAGTTGATGCGGGACTTGCAGGACTGCGTGCCAGCCCGAAGAGCTGCCGCCGTTCGCGGCAGCCGGGTCGTCGTTTCGCGTGCTTTCTGTCATATTACAAGCACATGCATATTTATCAAGATGAACAAATACGATAACGACGTAAAATGGGCGGCGAGCTGTTCACTGACATGTTCACTGAAATCCAAAACCCGGCACGCCACGGCGCTGTTCACGTCTTCGATGTTTAGGATCAAACTTGCACAACTTCCACGAACAAATTGAGTTGATATATACATGAGGTCATAGGAGTACAGGACCCGCAGCGAAGGAGACTTTCTACTGGCAGCACCCCTCACCACCACGCACCCCCGTCCTCGCCGGCCCTCATGCCCACGACGAGTAGCCGTATCGTCAACGGCATTACCGCCATAAGCTCGTCATACGATAGCAATGCCTGCCTCCGTTGGCATCAAATAAATAGAAAGGCTGCGGTCCAGCACGCACTGCTGAATGCACGCGTCCATCACAGCTGCACGCACCCTGCCGGGTGTTCCCAACCTATGCCATCCGCCTTGCGCAGGCGCGGGCGCATTAGTTGGTCTCAACCGACTCATCTTCGCGTCATTGTTCCAGACGCCGCAGACAAATGTACAAGCCACGCAAGCCCTATGCAACCCTATCACGCGCATTTGTGTACATACAGGAGAGAGGTATGGACCGCTATTTGCAAGCTCCAGTGGCGCAACAAATTCACCAAGCAAGACCCTTGAAAGCCACGTACGTCATTGGCGCCAGCTAGCCAGCCGATCTTGCTGCTCCTGGCGGTGCTGCCGCTGCTGCGGCTACTGCCGCTGCTGCGGCTACTGCCGCAGCCTGCGGCCGGCGGTGCACGCGGCCGCGTAGCTCGCGCTGTAGCAGTCCCAGGTGTTGCTGGGCAGCCCGCGCAGGCAGTCAACGCAGCGCTGCTGCTCGCAGAGGGTGGGCTTGGCGGCACACTCGCCACAGGCCCAGCTGCCCAGCCGCGCGCCCACGCAGTCGAGGCAGGCGTCCCGCTTGGCGGCGCTCCCGCCGGACTTCTGCAAAGGGCAGCACCGGGTTGCAACGGAGTGGGAGCTTGATTGAGGCGCGCCTTGCTCTAACTCTAAGGGCGCAGGCGAGAGACGGAGGTGAGTGGCGGCAGGGTGAGGGAAGGGGCCGCCGCCAGAGCGAACAAGTTGGCTGCGCGACGCACCAGCGGGAAGATACTGTTTGCAAGCAACGAAACCCCTGGCCGCTGAACGTCCGGTTGCTGTTGGGGGGGGTGCTCACTACCGGTAATAGTGCGCAGTTCTTAGCACATACGCACCTCGAAGCAATTGTTGCACTCCCAGGGCGCGCCGCTGTTTACCGCACAGGCACGGCAGCGGGTGAAGGCGGCGTCGTCCGGCGACCGCGCCGCGCACACCTGCGAGCACCAGCCGCCGCTGCTGCCGGCCGAGCGCGCGCAGGACAGGCAGCCAAGCACCACTCCCTGTGTGTGTGTTGATGAGCACAATGAAAGAATTTTGAGCAGAAGCGACAACAAGTGCATGTGTGTGTGTGGGGGGGGGGCGCATGTGTGTACGAAGCAATGCAGGGCACATACACGCAGCCTTGTGCCCCAGGCAACCTGCAGCCCACTGCACTGTCGGGATGCTGGCTCCTTCCGCAAGCCTGCCGCCCGCATGCTCCTTTTACTTCCGCTCAAGCGGCGCTAGGTCCTATCACCGCACAGTTACAGCCTAACTCACCCGGTCCGTGGCGCCAGCGAAGCAGTTGTGGCAAGGCCAGGCATCCGTCATGGAGCCTGCGCACTCGCGGCAGGGGCTGTCCAGGCCGCTGCCCAGCGTGGCGGCGGCCGCGTCAGCAAGCGTTCCGCATTGCGTGCATTTCCAGTCAGTGACGGGCACACACATCGGCCCCGGCGGCGAGGGGGGAACCAGGGGGCGCGGGGGTGGGCTGGGCGGCGCGGGCGCGGGCGGCGTGGGAGAAGGCGGCGAGGGTGCGGGCGGCTTGGGAGAAGGTGGCTGGGGCGGGCTGGGGGGAGAAGGGGGAGAAGGGGGCGGGTTGGATGCGCCGCCGGCTGCAGGCGCGGGGCTGGGAGGGCGTGGGCTGGGAGGGGACGGGCTGGGCGGGGGCGGGCTGGGAGGCCGCGGCGGGTTGGACGTGCTGCCTCCAGTGCTGCTGCCGGGGGGCAGGATAAGGACATCTGCGCAGTTGTTGAACTGCGGCCGGGCAGCAGTAGATGCATTGGAGTGAGGGGCGGCACAGGAGGAGCGAGCGAGGAACACGGTATGAGCGGATGAATTGAAACGCGTTGTCGTCAGTGGCCAGTAAGGTGCAGGGCGCAAGACGAAAGCGACTCCACCACGGACCGACCTGCTCCGTCTGGGTGATGGAGGAGCACACCCCGGCGCCGTTGACGGTCACGCCGCACTCGCCCGCCACGTCGTCCTCGGGCGCGGCGCAGGGGAGGTAGCAGTTCTGATATCCGACCCACCACCACTGCAGGCAGGAGTACCCGATGCATGCGTCATGCGGGGAACACGACGTTGTGCACACACACACGTCAGCCTGGCCTTCACGTGGTCGGACTGTGAGTACGGTAATCACGCACGGACACACACCGCCGCACCTGTGGCAGGGATGCACCCCGCCTAGATCAGCAGTATTTGGGGGTCTGGGGCCCAAGCAAGCACGCCCAAACGCCCGCAGCACCGAACCCGAGCAGCAATGCAGCACACGCACGCATGCACGCACCTGCAGCACGCAGCCGTTGGCGCAGCTGACGCCCGGCGGCAGGCGGAAGCGCTGTGTGATCTCCGCATCGCTGGGCTTCAGGTACCAGTACACCTGGCGGCGGGGAGGCAGACATGGGGAGCGGGGCGTCAGGACCACCCACGGCTGCCTGCGTGCCGGCCTGCCGGGTACGGTCGCATGTAAATGGCCACGGGACATGGGACACCACCACGTGCCTGCCTACCATCATCGACCCGTCGTCGATTGGCACGCCACGACGAACCAGCCACACAACGTGGCACACGCATACCGTACGCAATCTACTGCCTACGTTACTCCTGCTCCTAACCCTCACCTACTTTGCCATTGTACTTGGGGTCGGCCGACACGCGGCGCAGCTGGTTGGCGGGCTCGCTGAAGCAGGTGGGGTACAGGCCGAAGCGGTCGCGCGGGCACAGCCGCACCGACATGCGGCCGCCATGGTTGGTGGAGAGGTAAATGGTAATGTCCACCTCCTGCGGGCGGCGGGTGTGTGTGTGTGTGTGTGGGGGGGGGGGGGGGTAGTTCATTCCAGAACCCAAAGCAACCGACCGAGGGGGGGGCGGGCGGGCGAGGAATGTGTGAGCGTGTGCACGCGCGTGTGTGTACAGAAGTTTCCAATGTGTGCCTTCCTGCGTCAGCGCGTTTGGGTAAGAAAAGGTTCACAGCACTACGTCTGCCACGTACTTCACAAAACATGCCCCGCAAACCACCGTATATCCCCTTTCTCTTGCCCTCCCAGTAGCACACAACCGTACCTGGTCCTGCTCCCACGTGGCCTTGAAGCCGTCAAACCATGTGTAGGGGTCAGTGAAGTTGACGCCCGGGCTGCCCTGTCGTAAAATGTGGCAAGCCGGCCGGGCGGAGAGGGGGTGCGTGGGTCAAGGAGGGGGCAGCCAAACAATCCGCCCCCCCGCGCGCGTGAGCCACCTCGGTGCCCTAAAAAGCCCTCAACGCGATGAGATTTCATGCACTTTGAGAAGATGAGCACACCTGGAAGGGATTACCGCAGACGTCCGGCTGAGGGTTGGAAGGAGGGGAGATGTGTGGCAAAGGGTTTCGATGGTGTGGGTCGCAGGACGTGGGCGTGCGTGGAGAGCCCTGGGACATGACTGATAGCGTTCATAGCCAACTACCGTTTCTGTTCGCTCCCTTGTCACTCACCGGCGCTCCATTTCCCTGCCCGCAATGCTCGCAATAAAACTTATTGTTCAGGCGCGCTGCATAGTTTCTGCTGATAGGGGACTTGAGGTAGCCATGTCCCAGCGCCACTTGACAGCATTGCAGCAAGAGAAAAGCTGCCAGAACCCGCAAGTTGGTCGGCATTTTCGCAGGACTCGCCTCAGCAGGGCGCTATACTGCTTAATTGAGCGTTTATATATGTCAGGATAATTTGGATACGCCGTGCGACACTATACACCGCAATGCAGCAAAGACGATGCCCTGCGATGCGTTGGTTATTTTGGTGTGGAGCTGCCGCCTCGCGCTGGCTTGACCAGTGGATTAGTCTAATAAGAGTTTGCAGCATATTATTATGTGCACATGTGGTCCACAGTACTGTCGGGCTGCGCAGGTGGGGCGTAGCCTACGACGGGGTGGCGAGTGTTCCATCGAAACCGGACCCGCACCTCGGTCGACGCCCCCTCCCCCCTTCGACGATGCATCCTTCCTGCATAACCTCATTTGACCCAATCCGCATCTCTGGCCTCTTGCCACTAAAAGCCCTCTGCCAATGTCCTCTGCCATTAATACGGCACGCCCACTTCAGGCCCCCACACGCAACACTCCGGCTGAATCCATCACTGCGCCGCGCCCTCCGCCGCGGGCTTTGCGGGCGCTCTCCGGCGGTACTGCACCGGCACGTTCTCAAAGGTGGGGCCGCCCTCCACACTGAGCGCCAGGCCGATGCCGTTCCAGGGGCCTGAAGGCGTGACGGTCAGGGGGCCAGGGGACCAAACCGTGAGGAGAGGCGGCGGTCGAAGAGCCCGGGCTCGAGCACACACACGATGCTCGGGCTCTCCCGGGCCCGGGCCCGGAAACCAGTCCCTGCCGCCCCCGCAAGCCTCATTCCCAGGCCTACCTGAGCCGCTGTTCTGGCGGCCGGTGTAGTACAACCGCCACCTGCCCCCAGACATGGACACGGCGCAGGGGTGACCCACATCGCCGCCGTCCCATGCGCCTGCCGCCGCGCCGCCGCCATCCGCCGCCTCCAGCACGGGCGCGCCGTACCGCCGCCACACCGCGCCGCCGTCCTTGCTGACCGCCAGGCCGATGCTGCGGCGGTTGTCGTACCCAACCGCCTCGTAGAACATCAGCAGTTGGCGGTTGTCCACGTCGCGCACGACGCAGACGCTGGCGGGGCCCAGCGCGTCGAAGGCGCTCGAGGCGCCGGGGTCCTCGTCCGACGAGGCCGCGGCGGCGGCGGCCGACAGCGCCGCGGGGTCGAACACGACGCCCTTCTTGGTCCACTTGAAGCCGTCCGGCGAGGTGGCCATGAGCGCCACGTGGCGGCGGCGGGACACGTCCCAGGAGGTGTAGAACATGCGCATGTCGCGGGGGCCCAGGTTCACCACCTGCGCGCGCACGTGCCCGGGTTACGGCAGGCCAGTTGAGGTGGGAGGGATGACGGCGGCGGAGGCGGCGGTGACGGTTGCCGCTGCTGCTACTGCTCTGGTCGGGTGTCGGAGCGCGCGGATGCATGCACAGTGCATGGGGAGACCGAGGTGCAGACCCGGCGCCTCCGCAAGCGCGCTTCCTCACACACCCTGCACACGCGCACGCGCACGCGCACACACCTGCGGGCTGCGCACACACAGCTGGTCCGCCTCGCCCTCGCCGCCCACATCGAACAGCGCGCCGGTGTGGTGGTCGGCCTCGATGCGAGCCCAGTTGCGGCCGTCCTGGAGGTGACAGGGGCGGTTGCGGCAGGTGCTTGCAAAGGTTGGAGGGTTACGCACACACACGTGGGTGCCCGCGCATACTTGACTCAAGCCCACGGCGGCCTGCAGTTCCCCACGCATCCTCCCGGCCCTGCACATGAAATCGGGTCACAGGCCAGCACCGCCGGCGCATATTGCCGTACGCCAGTGCCGCACCTGGCTCATGGCCAGGCCGGGCCGCATGCGCAGACCCTCCACGCCCTCCGGCGGCACCGCGCCGGCCGGCAGCCCCTGGGGCGGCTGCACGGGCTCGTAGTCGCCGCCGCTGTAGAACATCCAGTACACGCCTACGCCGCTGCTCACAGAGCTGTTGGACAGCACCTGCATGCGCCGGGACCAGGGGGCCATTGCGGCAGTTGGGAACGCCAGCACCATGCCCAGCGCTGAGTGTCGGCAGGTGGGCAGGCGTCGCGTGCAGCTGGGCGACAGGCGACGCAGCAGGACGGCCTCTGTCTGGCGGCCCTCTCTCAGCCCAGCCCGGCCCAGTTCCCAAGGCAGCGCAGCACAGCCCGGCCCCCGGCCCCCAGCCCGCAGCCCCCAGGCCCCAGCCCCCAGCCCCACCTGCACGTCGCCGGGCGCCAGGTGGCATGTGTCGAAGGTCCACCAGTCCTTGTTGGGCTGCATCACGCTGCCCACGTCGGCGTCGGCGTCGGCGCCGCGGGAGCCCTCGATGGCGTCGAAGCCGCGCTGCCACGTGATGCCGTCACGAGAGATGGCCACACCTGCGGGGGATAATCAAGGGAACGGGCTTAGAGAGTGTGCGTGTATTGGTGCGTTTCCGAGCACGTTTTGCTGTCTGCGCTTTCGTGCCGCCCTGCTCAGACCACGCTTGTTTGCTGTGCTTTCGCACCACCCTGCCCGTATCCTGCATCCCAGCAACTTCATGCGCTGCACGCGGCACGCCACACCGCACTGTGCCTCCGCCTTCATCTAGGCCCTTGACCCTTGCCCTGCCCAGCACCCCTCAACAGTCTTGGGCCCACCCAACTCCTCAACACCTTTGCCACCTCATCATGCCCAGCCTGCCCCACTGGCCGGCATGGTTCCATCCAACTGCAATCCCACATCCCCCCAAGCCCCTACACGGCTGCTTTGGGTTATGGAATGAACTATCCCCAAGCCCCTACACGGTTACACCCCTCCGCTCCACTCCTTACCCCAAGCGCTGCTCCGGCACTCACCCACGCTGCCGGACGACGGCGCCAGCGCATCCACGCCGCCGGCCGCCGGCGAGTCCTCCCGGCGGCCGCTGTACCACATGTACCAGCGCTGCTCATCATCGCCCACGTAGCAGCGCACCTGCGGGGGTTGGGTGGGGGCACGGAGGTGTTGGTGTTGCAGTGCCACACGCGGCGCGCGTCTGATCACTTCCTGCGATGAGCTAGCCGCTGATCTTTACGCGACCTCAGCACTCCATCACCCGGTCCATGGCTCCAGAAATGCTTGCGTGCTCAGCGAAAGCACTGTCGGTCTGGAGCTCCTGACGTGGACCACGGTTACCGCGCGCCCGCGAGCAGCCCTTTCGGTGCCCTACAGCCGTGTGCACGACCCCCGCCGCCGACCCAGATCGTGCCTACCCCTCTGCGCCCTTCCAGCTTCCTACTGAGTCGCACTCACCACCGGTGAGCCCACTGCTGCCTCATCCCAGCTGCCCACAGCACCCGTGGTAAACACCAGACCGCTGCGCTCCACCTCCGCGCTCCCGTCTGCCGCCGCAACAACAGCGCCAGCCGACCCAGAAGACGGCGTGGCAGCTGCCGCGACACTGAAGTTAGGGTGGCTGTGGCGGCGTGGGCCGGGTACAGGGCCATGCGAAGGCTCGCATCTCCCGGACGAGGTGAACACGGGCCGAGCAGCGCTGCACGCGCCAGACGCTGCGCCACGCGTGGTCGCAACCGCGCCACAGCTCGCGGCCGGACGCGCTGAGGCGCCAGCAGCTGCAAGCTGCGCCTTGAGGCCCAGCATAGTCACCAAACGGGGTCGACGCGGCAAGCGAGTGCGGACGAGTGGATGGTCGCTGCGAATGGTAGTAGTTGGGAGACAGGTTCTCCCAGTCTCGTTGGGCAACTACAACCTAAAACTGACAATTATAAATTGCAAGGCAATGGTGCGCAGATCTGAGCTCGAGTACTTGTTGAACTCGGCCATGCAAGTGCATGATGGAACTTGATGCCATTCACTTGCAAGTTGTCCCCTGCAAATATAAAGACCGGCCTCATGGCCTTGCGTGCGTCTGTCAGCACTGTCACCAGGGCAGCAACTCGTTTAGGCCAGCACTACACACGCCCGGTCCGCGTCCGCGTCGTCACTCGCGCAATGAGCGGCGAGGAGGCTGCGGCCAAGGCCGCTGCTCAGTAAGTGGAAGTAATCTTGTTTCAGTGCCAGAGGCTCGGCTTTCCGACACTGCCCGCCCCGGCGGGCGATCCTTCTGCTTCTAATTGCCCTGCAATAACTTCTTTCTCCGGTTCTGACTTGCAGCCTCGCGGACACGGAGCCTCCCACGATCTTTGACAAGTGAGGCACAGCCGCGTGGCACTGCGGCAGGTGGCTGCTTGCCTGTGCGCTCCAGCCTACACGCATGCCCCAGGAGGGGTTTACCGGGATTCACTCTTTGCACGACGGCCGTGGAGAGTCGGGCGACTCCCTGTCACGTTCGACCTTCCCGTTGCCGACAGGATCGTGTCGAAGGAGATTCCTGCCAACATCATCTACGAGGATGACGAGGCCCTGGCCTTCCGGGATATCCAGTGAGCACTGGGGGCGCGGGCGGCCGGCGGCTTGCATTCCCTGGTACTTGGCGATTGGGAGCCGTCCGGGGGACCTACGTGGGTGAAGTGCAGCCCTTACCTTCAGGGAGTGAGCATTCTATACCCCTGGCGCACTGTGCAGTTAGCCGCACCATCAAGCAGATGCTACCTGCCCACATCCCCAAACCCTATCGCCCGGCCCATCCGCCCTTTCCAGCCCACCACACCTGCCCCGTGCCCCTGCCCACCGACCGGTCTATCTGCTGTCCCCCACGCACAGGCCCCAGGCCCCTGTGCACTTCCTGGTCATCCCCAAGAAGCGCAACGGCCTGACGCGCCTGAGCAAGGCCACGCCGGAGCACAAGGCGCTGCTGGGGCACCTGATGTGGGTGGCGCAGCACGTGGCCATGAAGGGTGCGTGATTGGGCGGGGGGAGGGGGGTTGTGAATACCAGCCCAAGCTAATTCAAACCCAACCAAGGGGGCGGGGACGGGGGAGCAGGCGGCGGTGGTGTGGGGTTCAGGGCGCAGGAGAAGAGAATAGCGAGGTGTGGTCATGTGAGGAAGGCACGAGCGGATGGGCCCGGTTCGTTGATGGGTTTGAGTTCGGGAAATCACATCAGAGGAAGCGAGGGCTCAACAAGCCCGTCCAAGCCCTACGAAAACCTGTGGATTGCGTTCCTGCCCTACCCCCACACAGAGAACCTTGGGGACGGCTTCCGCGTGGTCGTCAACGACGGCCCCAACGGCTGTGAGTACAGGGAACGCATGTGGGGGAGGGGCTTGCATGCGTCCGGGGATGAAGGCACGCAAGGCTGTCGAGAGCGTCCGCAGGCGGGGTCAGCTGGCCCTGGCAGGCTTGGTATCACGTGCTTGCGGCCGTGCGCCTCAGTTCTCCCAGCCCAACATCCTAGGTATTGCCGCCGCTGCCGCCGCTGCCGCAGGCCAAAGCGTGTACCACCTGCACCTGCACATCATGGGCGGCCGCCAGCTGACCTGGCCCCCGGGCTAATTCTCCTGGCGGGAGGGACTGACACACCGCTTGACGGCAGAGCGGAGTGCTGGGAGCGTGCGTGAAGAATTTGGTAGACGGGGAGCGGAATGCTTGTGGCCCATTCGGATGGACAAACTCGTGTGCATGAGTCACGGACGGGCAGCCCGGTCACGGTTCATGAATGGGTGGCCACGCATGGGCACAACAGCTGCTCATTGGGCTAGTAAAGTATTTGTATGTCGCGTGATGAAGCTGCTGGCGAGGTCTGCGGCCCAAGTCGCCCGTTGGCCGCCCGCCCTGGTGCCGGCCGGCCTCCGCCGTAGCGCCCTGCCCTAAAATGCAGCTGAATCCAGGCGAGCCTTGTCCAGTCCAGCTCTCAGAATACCTGCGCCCAGCTGACCTGGATAGCCGCGGCTGCCACCAGATTGCTGCACCGTTGCAACCCTCCTTCCAGTACCCCTGAGCTCCCCTTGCGCGACACAAGGATATGCGCATGCGGCACACACTGAAACCGGTTACACAGGCGCGGGCCACCAGGCCCTGCGCACCAGGCCCCCGCCGCCCCGCCCCGTGCACCGACACGCCACCGGACACAACCCGCCGCGCGCCACCAGCAGCCCCGGCCTCCGGCAGCTAGCCCGGCGACCACAGCGGCGGCTGCGCAGTCCACCAGACCGCTCCTCACATTTACTTCTTCTTGGCGACACTGCGGGGTCAGAGATGGTGGTTCCAAAGAAAAGGGGGCGTTAGCACCTGGGGCATACTGTTCACGGCAGCCTGAGCTCTCACGAACAACGATACAGCAGGCACGCACACCATATCACGGCCAAATGTTGCCAGGCTCGACAACCTGCGGCATTCACTCTCAAGGAGGCCCAGCGCCGTCCCCATACCCATCCCGCATTCCAAGCCCCCGGCCACTCACCCGACGGTCTTGCCGGCGCGGCCGGTGGTCTTGGTGTGCTGGCCGCGCACGCGCAGGCCCCAGTAGTGGCGCAGACCGCGGTGGTTGCGGATCTTCTTCAGGCGCTCCAGGTCATCACGCAGGGAGGTGTCCAGCTGCGACGAGGTCAGCTGCGGGGCGGGAACAAGGGCAACAGCGAGACGCGGTCAGCGTGACGGGGTGTGCAGAGGTGCGGCCTGGGTTGATGCTGCCACACAGCTGCGCTGCCCGCCAGGAAGGTGGCCGCCGGGCCGGCCGCTTTGCACTGGCGTGCTCGCCCTCGTCCGTCCCCCGACCAATGCAGCGGGTTTGTGGCAGCGTGAGCGCATCCGCGCGGCGCACAGGCTTCGCTCCCGAAGCATGCTGCACATGCTGCGGCGGGTCCACGCGCTGCTGGCTGGTGCCTTTCTTTGCCGCAGCCTGGCAGCTCCAACGTCATCGGCAGCCGGCGGGCAGCCCTGCCACCCTCTGCTGCATGTCCGCTCCGTACTGGCGCCAATGCTGAATGCCACTGCATGGACACGACTGTGAGGGCAGACGCCGAGCGCCGCAGCTCCCGAGCAGGAGGGCAGCTCTCGGGCAGGAAGCAGGGATGCCGCAATCCCGCCAGCTTCCGCCCCTCAAAGCAGAAGCGGCCCGAGGTCCGATCCCAAGATGATTGACGTGCTGCACATCGCCCCGTCACGGAATTTATTGCTGTGGCATGCTCGGCAGAACTGTCTCGCAAGGACAGCCTGCGCTGGAACGACTGTGCGGCTGCCCGATTTCGGCTCCACGCCAGGTTTCAGCCCCCCAGCAATACTGACGCCAGCTCCACCAGCGTAGCCCGAGGAGCTGAAGCTGCGGCTGCGGCTACTGACAGACCCCGCGCCGCAGCATTCCTCACGTACGCGCCTGCCGCCTGCTCCTGCGCTGACTTACTGCCTCCTCCGCTGGTGGTCCGTGGCCGCCTCCGCTGCGTGTCCACTGCTGCTGCCAGCGCATGTCCTCTGGTGCCATGGCAGCGGCCTCCGCTGGCGGTGCTGTTTGCTCCTCCGTCGCATGGGCCATGCCCGCGGCCAATCCGCATCCATGTGCCTAGCCCCAAACCCTCTCCTCCCATCCATTGCCTTGCGCCATGCCCCTTTCCCCGTCCCCACACATGCCGGTGCGCGCACGGACCTGGCTGAAGCGGCCCGTCTTGTGGTCCTTCTGCCTGTTCAGGAACCAGTCGGGGATCTTGTACGCGCGGGGGTTCGCGACGATGCCCATCATGCGCTCCAGCTCATCGGCCGAGCACTCGCCTGCGACACGGCAGTTCCCATGGCACGTGCCGTCAGAGCGTGTGATGCAAGCAGCCCCATGCATCAACGTGGTGGCAGCTGGTAGGCGACGTCACTACGAGGGTTGAGGCCGGGAGTGGCCCAGAACTCCACGCCCCCGCCCCCTCCTCCCCACCACTCGGCCCCGGCCCGGACCCGCCCACGCCTCACCAGCGCGCTTCCGCAGGTCAACCTCAGCCTTCTTGCAGACCAGGTTGGAGAAACGGCGACCAATACCGCGAATGGCGGTCATGGCGTACATAATCTTGTTCTTGCCATCCACGTTCGTGTTCAGCAGACGCAGAATGTGCTGGAAGTCATCGCCCTGGACGATAGAGCCCATTTTGCTGCGAGAAGATGAAGAAAGCACAAACACCGGCGTCAGAAAGGACCGCGCCATAGACAGCCGCCGTCGCGACATGCACAGCCTGCCTCCTCGTTGGTCGCAACGTGCCCAAGCTGGCTGCAGCTACGATCCTGGGGCTGGGAGCTGCCAGGTGCTGCGGCGCCGCTCAGGAAAAGCTGGCCCCGCCGCGAAGCTGGCAAGGCACCGCCCCCAACGCTGCAGGTCCAAGTATCCACTGCTGAGTGTTGCTGATTTGCTAGAGACCATGGCTGATGGCAGCCGCGCTGCTGCTAAGCCCAAGACCACCATCGCCGCCGTCTAGCGCGCTCACCCGCGGAACTGTCAGCCGACGCAGAGCGAAGGCTTGGACGTGAAGTGTCAACCGACGACCTAAAGAGGGAGGTTCACGACGCGCCAGCGGCCTTTGTTTGGCGGTGCGCATGGGGCCCAATGGCGTACATTTTAATTTTGGCTTAAATGGGCCATTTGCAAATTCCTATTGCATTTCACCAGTAACATGTATCCAGCAAAGAAATGTGCCCGCAATAACAGCAAGGCGATACTTTCTTTCATGATTCCCGGCACTCGCTCTCGCGCTGAGACCGGAAGCGCACGTATCTCCCTGCGGTCGAGTCTCTTACCCCTTGTGCGGAAGCGCGTGTGAGAGAGGACGGCTGAGCTCGGGCGCGTGCTCCCTGGCGGTGTGCGTCACGGAGCCAACGGACGGCTTCAGGGTGTGCTCCTGGGGCGAGCCCCCCTGCCTGGGAGCGCCTGGGAGCGCCTGGCGACGTGGGTATGTGACCTCGCCCCTATGTGGTAATGGGGGCGAGGTTACGTGCCTGAGAGGGCGACGCGGTAGTGGGCGTGTAATCCTTAGTCGTGTTGGTTGCCCGTGTGTTGGGCGGGCGTACGCGCTCGAGAAAGCGGCTGCAAGCTGACAGCGGCCCTTGAGACGCCGAGCTTCCCTAGTCCGTCCCTGCACCCACGCCTGGGTTCGCAAGGACGCGCGCTGGGACTCGATTACACCTCAAAACTAAACTTGGTGTTTCTTAACGCCACCAATCCACCATCACGTGGTTATTGGCCGTGGGTGGCCGGCCCGACCTCGCCTGCGTTGAGTCTCTGCTGGCTCTGATGTGTTTCCCACCCGTGAGCTGTCATAGCCCCCCACCCATAATAGGGTTTTGGCACAGCTCAGGTGGCACCACTGTGTCCTTACACGCGGCCTCACTCTCAAGAGACCATCGCGCCTTTGGCTTACCCCTGCACACTGGGCGACGGCCCACGCCCAATCCACTTCCCGACTTCCGTCAATAGTGCTAACTCCATCGATTGCAGTCCATGCGTGCGTCATAGGTCACCAGCGTCATGTTCCTTTATGTCCGTCCGAAGTCCAACCATCTATTTGTCGTAACGGGTCCGAGTCGCGAGTCACAGCACATCCAGGGGCCGGTCGCTGACACATGACAAGAGACGCGGCCAACACACACGGCGCCCCTGCACCGCTCAAACCTACCTACGCACAGCTCATTGGTACCTATCCTAGGCGCCCGAACTCACCCTAGGGGCACTCCTCTCTCAGCATGCCGAATGCATGCCCTAATCACGATCTGAGCCGGACTCATGCGTCCTGTCCCTGCACCAGCCTCTACGCGACGGACTGCGTTTATCCTCTGATGCCGACAGCCAGGCAATCTACTTCTTCTTGTACAGCAGCTCCCCGTTCTTCTTGGCGTTCACGATGTCGGGGAACGCGAGCGTGAGCTCCTTAGTGCCGAAGAGGACGTTGTCCACGCACTCCACGCCCAGCATCAAGCTGTGGTCCTGGTTGGCCACCTCGTACTGCACGGACAAGAGGAGAGAAGCAATGAATGTGCGGTCGGCTCAGTGTCTAGCTGGATGCAAGACCTCCACAATGTGTGCGGCGCATGTACACGCACACACGCGGCCCCAAACCCTTAGAGCCATCCGCGGCGGGTGGCAGCAGGCCTGTGCTCTTACCTTGTAGCTGCCGAAGCGGCCGCGGCTCCAGATGTTGTGCTGCTGCAGCCAGGGCAGCGCCTTGTCCAGCACCTCGTCACGGCCCAGCGAGGGCGTGGGGTAGCCGTGCTCAATGCGGCGGTGGTAGATGGAAACCACCTCATCGCCCGCCTGCATCAGCTGGGTGTTGATGGCACCAACCAGGGTGTCGCGCACGACGTCCGACCTGCGACATCCATATGCGCAAGTCAGTAAGCCAGAATGACGCATACTGTACTCTTGCTTTCATCGTATTCAGAATCCATGTTGCTGATGTCTTTGTCTGCCTGCTAGCGGCAACTTCTTCTGGCGTCATGTGCGTCCGCATTCGCGTTTAGACGGCACTCCAATGTGGAAACCCAGCCGCCCGTGACCCAAGCATCTGCCACTCACCAGGTGCCGGCGGTGCCGCCCAGCTTGACCTGCTCCTGGTTGATCGGCTTATAGTTGGACTCACTGACCTCGAACATCAGCGACCAGTAGGGGCCGGCCTTAGCCTCAGCATTCTCGGGGTCGCTGCCGTCACCCTTGCAAAGGGTGGGCAGCTTGGCGTCGTCCGCGGGGCAGTTGAGCTTGGCGTAGTTTGAGAACACCGTGCACCTGCGGACACGTTTGAGGAGTAAGCCCCTGAGCGGCAATTTGATGCGCCGACACACATCCGTTCGATGCGCCCCACATGTGGCCACCCTACATCTGCTGGGGTGGGTGTCCGGGCCGATCGTGTATTTACGCACCGGTAGAAGGGGCAGTTGCTCTCGGGGAAGTACAGCCAGCACTTGGTGCCGTGCGGGCACTCGCCGCGGATGCCGAACCCGATGATGTGCGACGAGCTGTGCTGCAGGCCCTTGGCCCACTCCTCCTTGCCCAGCCACGACAGGGTGATGTCGAGGGGCAGGGTGGACACCAGCGAGTCGTACTGGTACTTGTGGCCGTTGTCCAGGGTCACAATCTTGGCGTCCTTGTCGATGGACACCACCTTCTGGCCGTAGCGCTGTGGGAGACAACGGTGACAGGCATCGAGGCTGGTTAGTTGCCTGGCCATCAGACAGCGGGTAGCTTTGCAATGGCCATCGAATCCGGTGCCCCGCCCCCTCCAGATTGTGCGCCGGGCGAATTGCGTGCGCAGCACTTGCCTGGCGCTCAGCGGGCAGCAGCTTGGCGACGCCCTTCCAGATGGCGCCAGTGCCGCCCGAGGTGGGGAAGCGGAACACGGCGTTGGGGCCCCAGCCAGCGTCCTCCTTGTTGTTGATGACGTTGGTGATGGCACGGTCCACGTCCACGGTGGCCACACGCTCACCCAGCCAGTTGCATTGCATCAGGTTGGTGGGGATGGCCCACACCTACAACGCACCAAGTGAAACCATCGACACTCAGTGCTCGCTACGCACGCGTTCAGGGGTTTCCTTGGTGGTGGGATAGCTTCCAGAGGTCAGCCCACATCCCCAGGCGCTGAGCTCCACCCGTGCGCAAGTATTCGTGCACCCTAACTCGACCCTGCAAGCGTACCTTGAAGTTGTAAGGGCGCATGAACAGGTCAGCAATGCCGGGGCCCATCACGCGCAGAATCCACTCATCGAAGTTCTTCGGGCGGCCCAGGGCCGTAGTGTTGGACACCTTGGCCTCCACCAGACCAGTCAGGCACTTGATCTGTGTGGGTGAGCGAGGAATTCATGAAGGGTGACGTTGTGCGCTGGCAGCTCCACGGAGGCGGCCGTTGAACCAAACCCGACCCTGACACGACGTCTCCCCACGTCGCCTCCGGGGCGGCTACTGCCGACTGAGAGTCGCCCAAGCCCAAGCTAGCCGCACCTGGTCCTCCTTGGGCAGCGCGCTGATGTTGTTCTGGAAGGGGTAGGCCACCCAGCGGTCGCGAATCCAGACGTAGGAAACGCGCTGCAGCGTGTTCCATGCGTCGGGACCGCTGCCCAGGGCAGTGTCCAGCAGCTGGTCGAAGTACTCCCAGTGGCTGAAAATGACGTGGCCACCCATATCGAACAGGAAGCCCTCGGGCGTCACATCGGTGCACGCCAGGCCACCTGCCTCAGGAGCCTGCAACAGACGATCGGACGCAGTTTTGGGTCAAACCATGCGCCAGCGGGCCGGACACAGCCACAATACTATATCTTACCGCATCGATCAGCAGCCAGTCCTTGTGGTCGTGCTGGACAAGGCGAGTCGCAGCGCCCAGACCCGTTGGGCCCGCTCCGACCACCAGCACACCAACCTACAAGGAGCAGCGTGTATGAAATTGTAAGGTATATCGTTCGCGAAACGGCTTGGAAGCGTCGCGACAAAAGAAGTTGTCTGTTGCAAAACCAATCCATTCTGACCTTCTCGACGGACATGTTGGCTGAGGCTCTGTGAATATGGATGATGGAGGACGGCTGGAGCTGGGGTGTTGTGTGTGAAAGCCCAAGAGGGGAAGCGCAAAGACAGGATGCCGGTCGAATGGCTTTATGCGGGCGACGTCGCCCATGCAATGCTACAGCAGGCGGTCACATCAATTCGTGACGCGCACGGCTGGGCACTACTTTCGCCATTAATTTGAATCACTCTTATCGTGGCCTAGTAGCCGGGAGGCGCGGTTGCGAGAACCGACTCCGGATGGATGGCGTGCGACACGACGTGACCGCTGGGACGCAACCAACTCCCCCGGACGTTACAGGGCCTCCGGATCCTTGCTATGCACGCCCTTTTAGTCACCGGCTCACACACATCTGGACATAAGTCAGACCAACCACCTGTGTAACGTGCGGGCACCGTGGCGTGCCTCCGCTGAACGCCTTCGCCGCCTATGCTACGGCCTGCTTCAGCCCCTCTAGTGTCACACGTCTGCGACCACCTCCTGACGCCCTCCGTCGCCTTTGTTTCCACTTCTTCCAGCCCGCACCCCACCTGCAAACCTATCTAATGTCAAACGATCCTCTCCCAACTGAAGGGCTGGCTCTTATGGAGGCGCAGCACCACAGATTTGGCTGCAACCGCCGGCGCACGAATCAAAATTGCCGGCGGGTTCAGCGGCTGGTGCACCCCTGAAACAATGCCACACGACTCTGAAAGCGGCATTCATACTGTTGCCGCTTGCCGTTCATGGCAAGGCAGCGCAACACGTTCACCAGCCAGCCGTCGTGCCCACCGGGCTCCCGCCTCGCCTGGCGCACGCTCAAGGTCTCCGCGCCTGCAGATGCAGCCACGGTTGTTTCCGCCCATCGTGGCTGCGGTGCCGCCCATCCCAACAATCCTCAGCTCACAGCCACCTAGCCCACGCCGTCAGCTCGCAGCGGCACGCTGCTTATGCCTTGGCAACCGAGGCAACGGTCTTGGTCTTGTCGTCGTCCAGCTCCGACACCTTCTTCATGGCAATGGCCAGCTTGGTGGGCACGGCCTTGATGCCGACCGCCAGCTTCTGGGCGGGCTGCTTCGCCAGGCGGGCAATGGTGGCGTACAGCTGGTCCTTGGTGGGCAGGTTCTCGCAGCGCTTCAGCTGCGCGACGTAAAAACAGGGTTGGGAAATGCGGCGGGACGGCAGGCGGGGTGTGGTCAGAGCGCGGTAGTGACCAGGTTCGGTGCACGCACGGGGCGCGGGGGGGGGGGGGGGGGGAGCGCCTCCCCCGACTCGATGTGTCAGATCCAACTTAAGCAAGCTAACTGCAGCGCAGCATTGCAGCGGCGGCCCTCGATGTACTGCCGGCAGGGGCGCAACGGCCGTAAATACTAAACAAAACCGTTCACATTAGGTTCCCCATCCCCCCCCCCGCGCCCCGCCCCGGGCAGCACATATGAGTCCGTGCAGCATCTGTGAGTGTTGCCGCCAAGTCTGCCACCGGGGCTCGCCCGATAGCAACTGCTGCTGCTGCGGTTGCTGCTGCTGCTCCTGCTGGGCCCGCCGGCGCTGCTGAAGGTAGAGCAGCGATACACGCCACCGCCATCGTGAAGCCCCTCCGGGCCATCCGACCCACATCGCCCGCCCGCCGAAGACACAACCTCGGCTCAGACCCCAGTCCACCCCTGCTGTTCTCACCTCAGCGGCGGTCAGGTACTGGCCAGACATGACGGCGCAGGACACCTCGGTAGGACGCTTCACCTCCACGTTCTTAGCAGCCTGCTTCTTGGCCTCAACGAACAGGTCCTCCTCGAACTTGAAGTACGCCTTCACGGTCTCGGCAATCTCCTCCTCATTCACGAACACCCACGCGTTCTCGCCCTGTAGCCAGGACCAGTACACGCAGCAGGTGTGGCACGTTGAGCGCTCGCCCGCTTGAGCACGCTCGGCACGAGGCCAGGGCCGTTCCGCGGCTTGCCCCCCACCCACCCAGTGGCCCTTCCCGGTCACGGTACACGGCATTGTGCTGATGGTACTCATGCCGCAATGAGAAACAAACGGCCATGCTGGTGCAGCACCGAGAGCACCGGATGCACCAGCGCCCATCCCACGCAAAAGTGCCCCCCTCCCCCATAGCTGGCGTCCCCGCGCTCCCCAGAGCGCGCCTCGCCAGCTCCTTGACCATCTCCCTTGTCTTCTGCTCCTGAGTCTGACCCAAAGCCGCTGCTCCATGCTCGCCCACGCCACCGACGCCGACCAGACGCGGACGCGTGTCCCACGCACCGTGCAGCCCTTGTCCGCGAGCGCCTCCCACCCCTTCGTCTGCGAGACCGCGACCTTCATCAGGCTGTTCTTCGTCACATACACCGAGGTGTTAGCAGGCAGAATCTTGCGGAACTTCTGCACGGTCGGGACCTGCGCGCAAGCCATGGAGGCGCGTTCAGCACCACGACCTCGCCGAACGCTCGCCGAGCGGCTGCAAGCTTACGTTCAGGCCCTTGAAGCGCAGGGCGAACACAACGGTGCTCTGCTCCAGCTTGCCCTTCAGCACCTCCACGACCTGCTCCTTCTTCTGGCGGGTAATGGCGTTGGTCACCTGCGTCGCGAAAGCTCCCGTTATCAGCTCTGAGCCGCGCCATATTGCTGCTCCAATATATAACTGACCTGCAGGCTGGCGCGCTGCACGCGGGCGCTGGTGAAGGCCTTGGCCCCGAACTGGCTGCGCTGACCCCTGCGCACGGCCCGCACCAAGTGGGTCGACAATTCGTACACAACAAGCCAAGATGCAATCTACGCTAAGTAAAACGCACCGCAGGGTCATGGTGCTGGACTGCATGGTTTGTGGTGGGGAGGGCCGCCTTTCCGCGCTAGACACTGAAATCAACGGGTCCGCTGAACCCGCGCTAAGAAAGAGTCTAGGAGAAGCGTTTAACCTAAGGGGCTGGCTTGGGAGAGACAGGTTTGCCACGGAGCGAGGAGAGAGACCCTGGAGCGGTCCCCATTCCGGCTGCGCTGCTTTCTTTCGCCTGCGAGCGACTCGGCTCTTTCTCTTTCCATTCCTTAGGGGTTGGGAACGGTGCACAACCATGGGTGAGTCTCGTGCAATTTATAGAGCCGCCTGCGCGCATAATCTAGTCGGCTGCCCCCGGGCATGCAGCTCGCCGCCGTGCTGCGGCCCCTGGCTTCGTGCAAATGTTGAGTACTGGCTTCAATCATTCCTGCAGGCATCTCACGTGACTCGCTGCATAAGCGGCGCGACACGGGCGGCCGCAAGAAGCACTGGCGCAAGAAGAAGAAGTGAGCTTGGGCCGTGCTCTTAGCAAAGCAGCTACGGAGTGTGCTATGTGCAGCCGTGGGAAGCAGCAGGTGTTGGGGCCGCCGCTGCGGGCCAGCCCTGGGACCATGGCGGCTGTCGCGCAGACCATGTGCCGGGAACCGTAGGCGGCTAAGGCAGCGGCAAATACCGAAGCTTTTGAAAACTCACATGTGTGCGTGATGTGCGGTCAGAGCATGAGGCAGCGCGGCCTTCCGGGGCGGCCTCGCTTTTGCCCGGGACAAGATGGCGCCGCGCCGAGTTCGGCCGTGCTTAAATCGCATGCGGGTGATTCGCTTGCAGGTATGAGATGGGCCGTGTGCCGGCGAACACCAAGCTGAGCACCAACGTGGCTGTCCGGACAGTGCGCGTGCGCGGCGGACACACCAAGTTCCGCGCTCTGCGCCTGGACACTGGCAACTACTCGTGGGGCTCGGAGGTGCGTAGCAGTCCGAGCTGCGTGGTCGTGGAGTGTATTGGAGCGCCAAGGCAGCAGGGGGGTGGCTGGGCGGGCTGTGGGGCCCGGGATCACCAGCTGCGGCGGCACACCGCTGCGCGGGCGGCAGCAGTGGCGGCACCCGGCAGCTGCGCGGGACTGCCAAGCAAACGGCCTTCGCGGAGACACGGCGTAGCTTTACAGCAACAGCTTCCACGGAACTGCAGCTCATGCGGCAAGCAGTGGCGACACAGCTGCGAGGCGAACCCAGAGCTGCCGGAGGCTTGGAGCACCGAGGGCTGGGGTCGGCGCCGCGCCGCGCGCGGCGGCGGGCACTGCCGCTGCCGCCGCCAAGTGCAGGCCACCGGACTGCAGCAGCAACAGCAACTATGGCAGAGGGCTCTGTATTCATTCAGGCCTCCTGCCATCATATGGTCGCGATATTGCGTACGGAGGTCGGCTCCAGCTTGTAAGCTGGCGGGGCGGCCTGCCATACACGGCGAGCCGATGCAGTGCTAGCGTATGACAACGTCCTCCAAAACTGCAGTCACAGCCTTCGCAATCAGCAGCCTATCAGTAGCAGCAGCTACCGGCGGCAGCAACGGCCGGTACCAGACAGCGAATTGCGTATGGCTCGGATGTCGGGTGAACTTTAGTCAGCCGGAGTACAGAATATGCATTGTGGCATGTGCTCCGGCGCATGGCCGTGTGTGTCTCTGGTCTTTACCTCCGTTGCCCACTGTGCCGCTACTGTGGGCGTTGATGTTGAGTTGCCTTGCCCGCCATCCGCCGCCGCTGCGAACCGACCTGTCTCCGCATGTGCTCTGCCCGTACGTTCACCCCCGTCTCCCCTAGGCCGTCACCCGCAAGGTGCGCATCCTGGATGTGGTCTACAACGCGTCCAACAACGAGCTGGTGCGCACCCAGACGCTGGTGAAGAACGCCATCGTCCAGGTGGACGCCACGCCCTTCAAGCAGTGGTACCAGAAGCACTACAACGTGGAGCTGGGCGCCAAGAGCCAGCTGGAGGTGGTCCCTAAGCCGGAGGAGGTTAAGGTGAGGCCAAACATAGTGCTATGAAAAACAGTTGCGGGGAGGGAAGGGACGGCGACGGGGAACCGTCTTTGCCGGGTTGGACGCAGTGAAGCGGCTCTGGCCCGACGGAACGGGCGTAAATGCGTGCATGCGGACCGGCGGGGGTGTGCTCAAGGGCGGCGCACAGCCTGGCAGTACGCCCATGGGCTCTTGATTGATGAAGCAATGGCCGGGCACCGAGTGTTCATTTCCAAGCATCCCGGCAAGCAGCTTGGCGGCAGCGTGGTTGCATGTGCACCGGACGCGCGGACGGCCAGCAGCGTTTGGACGGACGGGCAGGGGTCATCACTCTGGAACGGCTAATCAGCAGGCACATACGTGGCATGCGTGATTGTGGGGTGCGGCTTGCAGCGGTGGAGCCACCCGGTGAACACACGAGTAGCGGCACACGTCGCGGGAACACCTGCATGATGCATCCACGATGCGCGGTACCCCAGTACTTGCTCACCCATCCCCTGCCTTCCCTGCGTCCCTGCCTTCCACACCCCAGGGCTCGAACCACGTCAAGCGGAAGATCAAGGAGCGCCTGCAGAAGCGCAAGCTGGACGCGCACATGGCCGAGCAGTTCTCCACTGGCCGCCTGTTCGCGTGCATCGCGTCGCGCCCCGGCCAGTGCGGCCGCTGCGACGGCTACATCCTGGAGGGCAAGGAGCTCGAGTTCTACATGAAGAAGATGCAGAAGAAGAAGTCGAAGGCCGCCTAAGGGTGTGGCCGACGACTGAGGAGCGCCAGCGGAGGAGGCGCAAGCCCCTCGAGCAAAACGTGTAACGACCCATGGTCAGAGAGAGCATTTTGTGTGCGAGCCATCTGTGCATGCGTCTGGGTTTCGGGGCTGAGAGCTGAGAGGTTAACCGTGGCGCAACTGCAAGTACCCGCGGGTGGGTCGCCGGGGTCTGCAGCAAGCGCCGGGGTCTGCAGCAAGCGCCGGCACGCTTCATGGCATTGGAATGCATCAGGCAGTTGGCATGCACTGAACAGACAGCTTCGTTTGGGGCCGGCCGGCGGGCAGGGCTTGGAGCGTGTGAACAGGGCCATGACACCAGCAGCCGGGGTTCGCGCAGCCGTTGACACGTCGGCGCTGAGACAGCAAAACGGATTCACAGAAATCAGCAGGGTGTGGGGGGCTACACAGCATTCACACAATTCACTGTGGACTAGGTGCTGGGCAGCAGGAAGACGTGATGCCGTGGACGTATGCAAACAGCAGCTGGGACTCGACCGACTGTCCCTTCTTTGTAATGTCGCATTCATAAGCTGGCGGGGAGGGGGGGGTAGTTTTTTCCAATTCCCAAATCAACCATTGCCAACCTATGTGCGGAGGAGAGCGGTATACTGGGGGGTGGCGCTCCATGTGAAGCCGGGCACACAAACCGGGCCGCCAGGGGCACGGGCAATGCTGTTATGAAGCCCCTGCTGCTGAACTGATAGGCTGAAGTCGCGCTCGTCAGTCGTCACGCTCCGGCCGGGCCGGGCGGGGCCGGGCAGCATGCAGACCCCGCTACTCACTACAGCCTCGGGCGCTCGCTCACAATCAGCGTTCCACAGCCGCTCTGGATAAGGGTTTCCGTCTGGGTACGTGCCCTGATCCGCCATCCAGGGCAGCTGCACTTCCAAAGCAACGCCTCCAACCTGCCCCGCTTGCACTGTTCCATCGATCCCAAGCGGCGCGCGCGGCACTGTGGCGAGTCTGGTTGCAACTGTGGGCCGACCTCTGACCCAGGCCGAAGCACGGCCGCCCCCTCGCTCAAACAACACTTGCAAGCTTGGGCTCCGCCTTGGCCACAGTGACGTAGGGACTTTAGCCTTTGGGTTTGCGAACTACTTGTTGACTACCGTAGGGGCGCCGAGCGTACACTTCGCTCCAGGAACCCCGAACCCCGACCCCAGTCAGCGTCGCAAGGGAGGACCACCTGCCCTATCCCAAATCCCAATCCGCAAGGTCTGTAAGCAATCCTCACCTACCCTATTCCAAGGGGGCGCGACACGCAGTACCGCAGCCCCTGGGTAGTCGTGTGACACGCAGTGAACACCGGACACACGCGGAATCGAGCACGGACTGTCTGCTTCCCGGTCAACGGACTTGCCAGGCATCAGGCACGTGCGTACTGGCGGCGCGGCAAAATGGAGCCGGAAACACACCAGAACTGGGCGGGAGAACGGGTGAATGGGGCAGGTGCAGGTTGGGGCAGGTGCAGGTTGGGGCAGGTGCAGGTTGGGGCAGGTGCAGGTTGGGGCAGGTGCAGGTTGGGGCAGGTGCAGGTTGGGGCAGGTGCAGGTTGGGGCAGGTGCAGGTTGGGGCAGGTGCAGGTTGGGGCAGGTGCAGGTTGGGGCAGGTGCAGGTTGGGGCAGGTGCAGGTTGGGGCAGGTGCAGGTTGGGGCAGGTGCAAGTAGGGGCAGGTGCAGGTAGGGGCAGGTGTAGGTGCAGGTGTAGGTGCAGGTTGTGCAGGTTGGGGCAGGTGCAGGTGCAGGGGCAGGTAGGGGCAGGTGCAGGTTGGGGCAGAGGAAGGTGGGGTGGGGTGGGGGGTGCGGGGGTGAGGGGGGCCAGGCTGCGGGAAAGCGCTCTTGGCAGGCACGACGCCCTGTTACGCCCTGTTACGCACGCACGCGGGTCGCAAACCATATTTTATTTGCTGTACTCTTATACTGCTCACGCGCTGTGCGCGCACCCGCAATTCCAGGCAATGGCGACGCCCGAAGGTGCAAGCTTCCGCGCCCCCTCTCGCTCCCGGCGCTGTCCTCGATTTAGGCGGCGGCATATGGGCAAGCAGAACAGCTCTGTTAATGCAGAGAAAGCTTTCGCGTCCAGGGCAGGAAAATCGCCGACCCGAAGATCGAGGTCCGTACAGAGATCGAGGCGGGTCGGCAATTTGCCCCGCGTTTCTGCACTCGTTGCCTTTGTCGTTGCTTGCCTTTAGGACCCGGACCACACTCACCTGCAACAATGGCCCTTACCATGAAGCGCTCGGGCGTGGCCGCTCGCTCGGCCTCCTCCCGCAAGTCGGTGGTGACCTGCGTCGCTCGCCAGTCGTGGCTGCCGGGCAGCCAGATCCCCGCCCACCTGGACACCCCGTCTGCCCAGGCGCTGGCTGGCAACTTCGGTGAGCGCGGCGGAGCGCTGCCATGCTGGCTCGATGGGAGCAAAATCACACCGCGTGGATGGGTCAGTGGGCGCGAGAAGGCTTCTTACAGGCGCTTTGATCATTGTTTGCAGGCTTCGACCCCCTGGGCCTGGGCAAGGACCCCGTGGCTCTGGCCTGGTAGGCGAATAGATCGCGAACCGTGATGGGCGCAGCGACAGAGCAGAAAGTGGGCCGCAGTTCACTCGATGGCAACACGGCGTTGATTTGCTCGCTCTTGACAGCTGAATCATGTCGCCGGGGCGACTTGGAAGTGTTGGATATCCTTGCCGACGCCGACGGGGGACCCGCCGGCGCTACGCTTGCGCACGCAGGTACCAGCAGGCTGAGCTGATCCACTGCCGCACCGCCATGACTGGCGTTGCCGGTATCCTGATCCCCGGCGTAAGTCGGCGAGGGGCGCTGACTGAGCTGGGGCTGGGGGGTGGGGGCTGGGCGGAAGGGTGATTCACGCTGGCTGACGTGGTGGGTTAGTGCTAGGGGGCTGTGTGGGGTTGGCCACCGGGAGCATCACTATCAGCGCGCAGCGCAGCTCGCGTTGGGATCCCGGAGCCCTTCCCTGGTTGGTTGAGATGCCGTATCAGCCAATGATTGCTGACGCGGGCCCCCGCTCTGATTCACAGCTGCTGACCAAGGCTGGCGCCCTGAACGTGCCTGAGTGGTACGATGCCGGCAAGGTGGCGATCGAGAACTCGTTCGCTCCTTGGGGTGAGACGGGCGCACGGGTTGTGATACGGGTGATTACAGCCCAAGGCATGCGCAGCGCACCGCCAAGGGGCCAGCGCAGTCATGGCGCCAGGGGCGAGCTCACATCATGCGCTTTGTGTGCAACGCCGGCGGATGGTGCCTGTACTTTGGCGATCCGTCTGCTTGAAGCTCCTCCTCTGTCCCCAGGGCTTGGCATGAGGTCGCAGTGCCTCGCAAACCAGCTCGCGCTGCCTCTCTACGCGATACTGATTCCATTGTTGTGTTTTGTGTTTCCGCAGGCACTCTGCTGGCTGTGCAGCTGTTCCTGTGCGGCTTCGTGGAGGTGAAGCGCTGGCAGGACATCCGCAAGCCCGGCAGCCAGGGCGAGCCCGGCTCGTTCCTGGGCTTCGAGTCGTCCCTGAAGGGCACCTCGGAGGTCGGCTACCCCGGCGGCCCCTTCGACCCCCTGGGTGAGCCTGCCTCCCTCCGCCAAAGCAAACCCTTGAGCCCGGACATGGGTCCTCCTTACCGAATGTGTCTGGATGCGAGCGCGCAATGAATTCGAGCCCTGGCAAAATTCCGGCCATTAGGGCGGTGCAGTGCTGAGCTCAGCCATCCGAATCTAGAGCCGCGATCGCCTCGCGTCTCGGTCAGTGATGGCAAGGAACGTGCGCGTTGGGTCGGCAGGATGAGAGCGCGCGTGCGCCATGAGCCCAGTGGCATCGTGGACCTCCCATGTCCGCCTAAGCCTTGCGCAAATCGCGATCATTGCCTTGCATCTCCCCTGCTACTCCCCTGAACTTCAGGCCTGTCCAAGGAGGCCGACAAGTGGGCTGACTGGAAGCTGAAGGAGGTCAAGAACGGCCGCCTGGCCATGTTGGCCTTCCTGGGCTTCGTCGCCCAGAAGTACGCCACCGGTGAGTTGATGACGATGACACCCTCCGCCAGTTGGAGCGGCGTGGCCGTGACTGGGCAGGCATCAGTCGTGGGACACCCTTCATGCCGTGTCGCATGCGGTACATGCAGCATCGCACGCATCAAGTGACCATCGTGCGCTGCCGCGATGGTTGTGCTTGCAGGTGCCGGCCCCGTGGACAACCTGGTTGCCCACCTGAAGGACCCGTGGCACGTGAACTACGCCACCAACGGCGTGTCTCTGCCCTTCCTGTAAATGCCCGGTTGCATGCGCCTGACGCGTCCTGGCGGCCTGGGCCTAGTATAGAGCTAGCGCTGACAGAGACGATGTGTGCGGCGTTGTAATTTTAGGGACTCCTAGAGAAGAGTAACGTGTCGCGTGTGAAGTCTTTTGGGGTGGGTGGGGTTTTCTCCTGCGTTGCGCAGACCTGGTTTTCGAGGGCGCACACACTGCACGCTACCCGCACATGGACGGCAATTTTCGGGGTTTTTCATGCCTGCCGCGGGAGCCTGCCAGTCCTCTTGTAACCTGGCTGTGAAAGGTCTCGAGTCTACGACGGTTGCCAAGCACGGCCGCGGAATTGAACCCGATGAACTCACCGGAGACCGCAGTATTTGCTGGTTGCGATGAAGAACTTTTCCGCAGCCATGGGCGACCCAGTGCATAGGTCAATTGCGGGTTGCAGCCACCAGCATTTGCGTTCCTGATTCGCGTGCGCCTAACGGAACTCATGTGGCCTACTCATCTGACGTGCCTTCTCTGTAGCATTCGCATCTACACTGCCTAGGCACCTGATTGTGTGATGTTCGTACCGGGGGCGCACGTCCAAATGCAGCAGGGCTGCAGGGGCCAACCAATGATAACGGGGTTGCGTGGGAAGAATGCGAGCTCACAAGAGGGGACAATCCGAAGCGCGCAAGGACGCCAGGATCATCTGATGCTGCCAGGCGACGAAGCCCTGGGGTTTGCTGCACCCTTGAGGCGAGGGAGGCGGGGAACCCGCGTCATACGGCAGACACAAGACTCTGCAATCACTGGCACCACGGGCAAGGGTGAACAGGGGGCACCGCAGTCCAACACTTCAGCGAATGCCCAAGCTGACCCTCCCTGCAGCCGCTCCGAAACGTCCGCAAAGCGGCACGCCCACGGGCCAGCCAGGCCGCCCGCGTAGCCTCCTCCCAGCCGGCTGGGAGCAGCGCCACCGCCGCGGCAATGCGCTCCACTCCCTGCAGGGACGGCAACGGCCGCCGGGCCCCCACCCAAGCACCGGCCGCTACACCTTAGTCACTGACATACATATCAAGCATCGCCGCAACAAACAGGGTGCGCCATCCCTCCCGGCGGGGGGCAGGTCCATCGCACCGCTGATCACTCGCCGAAACCACGTACCGGAGCCCCGACAAGGCAAACAATTCCGCAAACGCAAGCTTCAAGCGTCCGATCATCCTCACACAGCGCCGGATCCGCGGTCACGCGGTCAGCCGAGGGCCCCGGGGGGAGGCACCATCAACGTTCCGGGCAATAAATGACATTGCCCCTAACAGACGCCGAACCCGTGCACAGGCCGGGGCAACCGGCTTGTTCATAGCGCGCTTGTCGTCACGCCGCACCAACAGGCGTAGCAGTGTGGCCGCCAGATGGCACTGACGCAGCCACGCACCCAGCACACACCGCACGGTCGTCAGGCCTGCACGTCCTGCACCACACGACACCCTGCACCAGGTCCTGCACCCTGCACGCGCCGCACCAAAGGTAACAAGCCCACACCCCCACACGCCGGCGAGCATCAAACTTACCCGGCGACAGACGCCTATCCACCACCGCCGCTACCCGCTCGAGTAACGCCGCAACAGTCTTCGTCGATGGCAATCCAACACCCCGTGATAGCGAAGTGCTTCCGAAACGTGAACGCGAATATGCGTTAGTCGTTGTAATCGCTAGCCGCATAGAAGGCCGGTTAGCAAGACTCAGACACAGCAGGCATGTTACCTCATCCACCCCGTGGTACAGGACCATGCCCAGGGCGTAGGCCGAGGCGGCGGCGGCCAAGCCAAACACGGAAATTGGCATACCGGTACGTAGCACCTTATCAAGCACCCCCACCATCGCATCAAAAGCCACGGGCGGAGTGACCATTTGCCAATCCTCAAAGTGCACCCCCAACGACTTGGCCGCGGGGACCACCCGCCACCAGGGAACAGAGGCTTGCCCACCATGGTTCAGGCCTGTTGCAGTCTTGCAGAGTCCCCGTAGCTCGTCACACAGCTCACACAAGCGGCGCCCATGCCAACGCGCCGCCGGCGGCCTCAAACCTGCACCTGCAGCCCCAAACCTGCACATCAAGCCTGCACCTGCAGTTCAACCCGAACGTGCCCATTGAACGCATGGGCAGCCAGCCAGCTGGCTGGGCCCGGGCTTCATCAACAATCGCCAGCGCGTGCGCGCGTCTCACGCAATCACCCATTTCCTCTGATTCCGGGCACAGACGCTCACGAGCCAGGTCGGCGCGCTCGCCCCAGGGTCACTGTCAGCACAAAATGCCGTATTGTCCGTGGTGCTCTGGTGGGGGGGAGGGGAGAGCAAGTGGGGCGGGCGACATAGCCACAAGTTAAAGATTGATCGCCACTCGGGTCTCGGGGTGATTGCCACGCCGGGTTCGGTTGTCAAGAGGCACTGTCTGGGATGTGTATCGCGAGTGGAAGGGGACCTTCGCACTTCGATGTTGGCCAGTGGCGATGGCACGGTGAAGGAATGGAGGTGTTGAGAAACACCGGGGTGTAGTCAGGAAGATACCAGTGCAGGTCCATTCACCAGGTCAGCTGGCAACTGCACGCTTCTTCCCTGCTAGCGCCCCACACCGGCAGTGCTGCAAGGCCAACCAATACCCGCAGTCTCAATGTTGTCTCATTTCACGTTCCCGTCGCTCCAGCCCCCAATGAGGCATGCTTGTGCGTCGACCTGGTTGCTGCCGCGAGGCCGCATCGTAGACCATGTGGTAGTACCGTCAGCACCGCCCTTGTGGTGGTACCCGTCCACACCACACAGACGCCACACCACACACAGCAGACAGAAACGCATCCGGGGGTGAACCCGGGCACTCAAACGTGCAGCACGTGAGAGCGCCTCCCGCATGGAGATGTGTCATAGCGGTCTACGGCACCACGTGGTTCCGGCGTGATCTCTCACCACCGTACTTGACGGGCCCAGTCAGATTAACCTCCCGAGATCGGACGGGATCGGGGCTTTGCCTGACTGGTATGACCGTAGACACTCAAGAACAACCGTCACTGGCCCCCTGATAGCGCTTCGCAGCGCGCAGGGCGACAGCAAACAGTCAAGACACGACACGACACGCGCACACAAAACACACGACACGCACAACACATGCCACTTAGTGCCGGCAGCGCTTGGCGCGCGGCTCGTCGTCGCCATCGGACGCGTCTGAAACATCCGTGAGCGGGGGGCTGAGAAGCCCGTCCGGGGTAGGGACGCGCGAGCCAGGCGTTGACGATGCAGCCGTGGACTTGGAGCCACGCAGAAACTCCACCACCGCTGCATGGGAGCGGCAAATCTTGCCCGAGGGCGAGGTGTAGGAGTTGGTCGTGGTGCGGCCGGTGCGCCCGCTGCTGCGGGTGGTGAGGCGGACCTTGACAACAGCCTTCCAGCCATCGGGCAGTTCGAGACCTGTTGCAGGAGGGAAAGGCAGTGCGCGCTTGGCACAACAGCCGCGAACAGGGACAAACTAGCAAAGAATGTGCGGCGGAGGAAGCGTGCGATGAGCGCGTCTGGAAACACCGGCCACATCGAGCACCTTGCTGAGCCACGTAGGACTTCAGGTTGCGCAGGGCAGCAGCCGCGAGGGCCTGGGTGTCCTCCTGAGTGAAGAACAAGGGCACAGGGGGTCAGCGCCATCGTCGTCGGTTACATAGCGCGAATCAAGCGCTCCCAAAACGTGAATTGACCACTCGCTCCACCGCGCGCTCACCTCGGCAACGCGCTGCACCAGCTTGTCCACAGTCTGAGGAACGACCTTTGAGGGCGCCTTCGTGAGGCCAAAGAGCGCTAGCAAGTTTGCGGGCTTGGTCGCGAGCGGCTTGGTCGTCGCTTGGGCGTCCATGGCAGCGAACTGGCTTCAGAATTGCAGTAGGAATGACTTGTGTGAGTATAGTGATAGCTGTATGAGTATAACAAGCTTGCCCGGGGGCTTTTGACCGATGCGCCGCCTCTGCGACCTGGGATGGCCCCAACCCGTACAACTCGCAATGCTGCTGGGCGGGGTCGTAAATTGCTCATTCCAAGCTGGGTTTATCGTTCTGCAAAGCGGAGGCTGCCTGGCGACCGGGCGCAAGAGACCGACTCAGCCCCTTCGCACCCGCACGCCACCGTGCCATGCCCTCGTTAGGCACCACGGCTTCACCCGCTCGGTCACCCGCAGCTCACCGCACCTGCATCCACGCCATGCTCCAAATTCTGGTACCCTTGAAAGTTCCAAGACATACACGAACTCAACTAGTGCAGTTCTGGGTGCGTCCCGGCGGTGTGCATCCCCAGCACATGCCCTATTACGCCTGCGACTCCGCCGCCCGTGCCACCAATCCGATATCCCAATCCTGGATGCTCACCGTAGGTGTTATCAGGGTCGTCTCGGGCCCATTTCGGCATCATGCTCATGTACACACACGGCGCACGTCACGCTCAAACTGTTAGCGCGCGCATTGCTCAATAGGCACTGGTAATGCCGCGCGCAGACAACGCCGCTACCCCCGCTGCCGCCCGCCGCAGCGCACGCCAACACTCCTCAAGGGAACCGTATTCTCTAAGGGCCCCGTCACGAAGCAGGGCCGCCGCTCCTCCACGGCCGCTGTAACGTCAGCTTGGCTGCACAGGGCCTGCGATGCCGTGGCCATTCGCAGCCCCCTCCACCCAACACACGTATTCAGGGCTTAAGGCGCTGCCTCAACATGGTATGTGCGCAGGCGGCGGGCGGCGGCGGTGCCTGATGTGCGCCTGCACTGTCTAGCTGTATGCTAGGTCGATCGCGTCATTGCTCAGCTTGTCAGCGTCCGCGTTCCACTCCCTGCGGCGTGGAGCGAAATTGTTTGCGTACGGGTGCGTCAAGGTTGAATGTACACGCACATGCAAACTTGCTTCGCAAGCGGGAGCCTCATGTGAGCGCTAACTGCACGGTGCTTCTAGAGCTACACGTCATTGGGTCCTGCACATCACCAGTGCGCATGCCTGCAACTTATACGGGCTGCGGCGTATCCGGTCTCCTTCCCCCCCCCCTTCCAACCACTGGACAGCACCTGCGGATGTGGCCAATCTTAAACGACTCGAAGCCAAGCATCTCCTGCACCACCGCCTCCCGCAGCGGCCTCAGGTTCTCGGCGTTCACGTTCCACTTGCCCTCCACCTGCATCACCACCAGCTTGCTGTCGCCCTTCGCCTCGAGGCGGCGCACACCCAGCCGCTTGGCCATCTGCGGGCGGCAGCACCAGCAATAGTTATGGAAGCATTCCGCAAGCCACGCCCCAATTGAAAAAGACTACCGCATCCCGCCCCCCAAATACAGCACCGAAGCCACTTCATGCGCAGTTGCGCACGGATGTGCCACAGGTTTGGGACTGGAACAGACACGCGCTCCTGCATACACCCTCGTTCGTGCCCCCACCCGGCCATGACCCATGCCCTCACCCGCAGCCCCTCAAGCAGCGCCGTGTATTCGGCCTCGTTGTTGGTAGACCTGGCGCCCATGTACTTGCGCAGCCGGCACACCTGCGTGTCAGGTGGTGTCAGATGGGGGCGGCGTCAGTGCTGGTGGTTGGGATTGATGTCGGGCGGCCGAGTGGGCGGCCACGAGTGCCGGAGCTAGTGCAGAGCCCGAGTGGCTACGCCGCGTTCACGCGTGCCTTGGCGCATGATTTCGCACGTGCCGATCACATCAGTACTTCCCAGCAAGGTAACATGACCGTCCAAGACGTGCGCACCGCTCACCACGGTCCCCGAGTCTTGCCGCCGCAGCACAGCGCCGCAGCCCGCCTGGCCTGGGTTGCCGCGTGCGGCGCCGTCGAACTCCTGCAGGGCCGCGCATGATGAGAGCTAGCCCTTACATGCCGCGGCACTGGAATGTCGTGCCTAACCGCGGCCCTTTTCCAAGCAGCCCCCGGCAAGGAGCCCGTCAACGCGCCAAACCGGCTCCAGGCATCACGCAGCCCCTCGACCCTTCATGCAAATGACCGCCCTTCTGGCCCATGCAGCTGCCCCATTAGCACATGGCGTGTACAGAAGCACCGTCATATCATCACAGCACCCAAGCCCACCCCGCACTGCCCCCGTCAGCCCCACCAGTTGGTACAGGGTGCCGCTGTTGATCGGCTGTAGCGGCCCCTCGATCACGGGCTCGTACCGCCCGCCCCCTCTGCTGACTGCGGCTGGCCCGCCTGATCCACCACCGCCTTCGCCCGCTGCCCTGCCGGTGGTCAGGTGTCTTGCACCCGGCGCGCTCCGCACCGCGGGCGCCCGCCCCCCCAGGATCACCACACCGATAGTGGGTTGCATGGGCGGCGCCTGCGCGGCACCTCTGCCAGACGTGGAGACACCACGGCCGGAGTGATCATCGACACGCGGCGGGGGACCCCGAGAGGTTTGGTTGGGCGGAGGCATGTAGGGATTGTGCCGCAGCGCTGGAGCGGGCGGCGGGTCCGGGCAGGTCGTGTCATCGTCGTCGTCGTCCCACGCGTCTCGGCTCCGTTTGCCCCCTGAGCCGCGCTCCCCCCGCTCAATCCACGTCAAGCCCAGGTAAGCCTCCGCTTCCGAGCGCGACTTGAAGGACTTGTGTTGCGCGCCGGCGAAGCCATCGACCAGAGGCTTCACTTCAGCCCAGTCGCTGTAAATACCTGGCTTTCGCCCGACGCGAACCGCGTAAAATTTGCCCATGAATTCCGAACAGACTATTACAAGCGTTCGAGCCGTGTTTTCTGGCGCGGTGAAGCTGCCAAACGCTGAGCGGCGTGCGAAATGCACGGGAGCACGTAGAAGGCCTGACAACCGGCACAGAGCAGGGGGCCGGAGCATCTGCATGCTATAATTATAGTTTGGCAGGCTGCCGGAGCGCTCCGGCAATAAGTATGCATGCCGGGCTAACCATGGCAAACCCGCACGCTTCCCGCGCCTTTCCAAGGTGGCGCCAAGACGCCCAGCCTACGCCAGCCTAGAATATTGATGCTCAAACTCAACATCCAGAAAACGCTGTGGCACGCCTCTTCGCTCCACCTGGCATCCTTCAATCCTTCCATCCTTCGCCCGCGCAGACCCGCGTGAATTCACCGTGTCTTGAGCCCCTTGCCAATGCCCACTGCTCGATACCTCCACTCCAGTTGGCGCCCACCCACCCACCTATCCACCCACAATAAGCACCGTCATCCAATATGGTTTCATTACCAACACGCAATGCCCGCCAGGTGCAACCAGAGGTGCACGGTTTGCGGGATCGCGTCTACTTGGTCCCACACGTCTCACGTCAGCCAGCAGTCAATGTCATTCAAGACACACGCCCCGCAGAAGGCGGCCGCAGGAGCCGTTCGATGCAGCCGTGCACCATGTGGCGGGGGGCACCCCTTCAGGCTGTATTGTTGGTTCATTCCTTCTAGCATTTTGAGACGGCAAAGCGTCACCCGAGGCCGACTAGCGGTAGTAACGACACTGCACCCAAAACCCCACAGAAAGGCCGACCAAAGACCTAAACCCCATCGGCTGCTGCCCTGCGACAGGTGCCGGCTCACTGCGACTCCTCCGCCTTCTGGCCCTCCGGCGCTTTTTTTTCTGAGAGAGCGGTTACAAAGGGTTCGATGGAACATTGCAAGCGGGGCAGGTGCCGAAGTCCCATAGTGTGCAGAACCTCCCAGACCCAACAACAAATTGCGACAGCAGACAGGAGCGCGCGGCTGGTTGAACGCCGGAGTTACTGTACCGATGCGGTGCTGAGTAGCTGCCAGGCTGGTAGTTTGCTGGTGCGCATTCCTCACGCTCCGGGCGCCCGGCCAGGCGATAGCACCAGACGCACACACCACAACGCCACACACGCGAGCGGTCACAAAGGGTTACAAAGGAGAAGGAAGGGGAAGAGCACAGCAACACAGACACAGGCACTGAACCTGCGAGCAGGCAGAACACCAGCGACCACTGCACCAGCCACCGAACCCAAGGGCACCCCTCCGGGGCAAAGCAAGGACAGACAGGGCCCCCCAAAAAGCAGGCGAAGCCACCACAAGTGGTCGTATCTTCCTTCGTTCGGAACGAAATTTTCCCGAAAACGCCTCTGGCGGAAGAAATTTTAGGATTAGAAATACGCGGGATTTGGGGGGTCTTTCGGCAAACAGACGAAGGCAGTTTTGGGATTTCGGCCACGATTGGCCAGGGGGCAGGGGCCCAGCAGGGTGGGTACGTGGGGTACGTCGGGTTAGCTGGAGGGCAAACATGGGCTGGGGGCAACCATGTCAGCAAGTGGTAGCGGGCGCCGGGCGGACACGGTACTTCATGCTGCTGAAGCGCAACTATGGGCTGCGGGCACTAGCACCCGATGCAAGACAGCGTGCGCTGGGAGTGTTTTGTGCTGCGGCCACGAAGCGTGCCACAAACTGTGGGCCGCGCGGGGGCGGAGCCCCCGGAAAATTTTTGGGGTGAACGAAGCAGCCGCAGTGTCCTTCGGCAAATGAACGATGCCGTTTTTTGGAATTCGGCCACTGACGCGGCCCTAGGCTTCGTAAGATACAACCACTGGCCACCACCAGAACAAAGCAAGGAAAGGGACAGGGAAAAAGAAAAGAAAGGGGAAACCAGGAAACCGAAACCCATCACCCAAAACACACCGCGAACCACCAAAGGCGCCCACACAACAGGACGCCGGCACACCCGCACCACCAAGGCACCACACAAACGGGCTCCAGACCCCAAACAGGCCAAGGAGCACAGGCAGCGGCAACCCGACCGCCCATGGGCGCACGCACACCGCCACGCACGCGCTCACCGACCCAGCAACAGCAGACGCGAACCCCACGGAAAACACCACAGGCGCACGACCACGCGCAGGCACACGCGCACCAGACCACCTCCCTTGCACCAGACCGCAGCAGACCGGGCCACAGGCTCCACGCAAAACCGGGGAACTCTGGCAGCAGCAACCCCGCCGTCCCCAAAAGGCAGACCAGCGAACGCACGGGAAGCACCACCGGCTCACAGCCAAACGCAGCCACACACGCACCACGCCGCCAAACCGGGTCAGCGCACTACAGGGGCCACGCATAGATCGCCCCGAACAGCTCCGCATCCGCGCGCGCCGCGACTTCGAGCAGCTGTGGCACCAGGCCCCGCGGGCACACGGGAGGGCCACCGTCCGCCAACCAGTTCCGCTCCCAGGCGCAGATGTCTCCACGGAGGGACCGCAAGCCAAAAGCGCGCCCAGAGCCACGACAGCACACCGCGTACCGATCACTCGCATCCCACAGCGCCTGCTGCAGGACCGCCTCGAACGTAGTGCCACGGCTGGGCGGAGTAGTCTCATGTATGGTGGTAGGACCAGGGCATGGGAGTAGTCTGACGTCGGCTGTGCCGACGCCGCTCTCGCTCGCCAGCTCCCCCGTGGCTCCCCTCCCCCTCCCCCTCCGCCCCCTCTCGCCTCCTCCCTCCCCCTGCACACGCCCGCAGCGGCGACTGCTCGGCCCGCTACGCGCATGAGGCCGTGCTGGGCGCCATCGCGGCCGACCACCGAGGCCTGGGCGGCGGCCTGCAAAGTGATGGATGGGGGGAGCGGAGCCGGTCAAGTCTGCCGCACTGCACTGGCCATGTCACTGAAATGCTTAGACCATGGCCATGACTCCACGGTTCCCCAGGACTCCACGGTTCCCCAGGACAGCACAACTGTTGAACCTTCATCTTGCCTCTGTCCACCCCAGCTCTGTCCTGTCCACCCCAGCTCTGTCCTGTCCACCCTGCCCCGGTGCCCCCCGTTGTCCTGTCCACCCTGCCCACGCAACTTCCCACGCGACTTTCGATGCAACTTTCGGGAGTCCAGGCTGCTTTCCATACTACCCAGGCTGCGTTCCATATTACCAGGGTTACTACCAGGGTAACTACACCGAGTTACGAGCGTGCAGTGGCCTAGACTTTAGCCTAAACATGCGCGAAGTGATGCTGAAATCTGAGCCTGTCAAGTTAGCTGCATTACTCAGCTCCATCTGGGAGCATAGAAGTAGGGAAGTCCCCCTTGCAAGGGGAGAACAATAAATAGGACAATCATGCACTGGCGTTATAAGGGTCACCCCGGCCCGGGCCTCCGGTTTACACGCAGCAGGAAGGCACGCAAGAACGTGCGCACCACTCTGTAACCACACACACATATTACCAGGCTGCTTTCCATACTACCCAGAACCGACGGTTGATGGGACGTCTTGAAGCGACGGTTGATGGGTTGTCTTTATCATCTCATAGCCTTCTATGGCGCCTAGAATCCTAGATTTGACCCACAACATCTACAATTTTCTGACGGGCGTGCGCTGCATGCTGGGCGTAGGTGCATTGCCACTGCAGGCAGGGGACACAGTTACACGCACAGTTATGGGCCACAGGCGGGCATTGGCCACCCCGCCCACCCGCATCCCCGTTGTGTTCCCCAGCACAACGTGTATACTTAACGTACTGGTTGTAGCTGCCTGTCCTGCTCGATGGACTCGTCATAAACATAACATGTTGTCTGAGTATCAACAAGCGCGAGAACGAATGGCAGCGACTGCGTGGGCAGCGGGCGAAGGCACCGTGCTGGCCGTGCACGGCCCCACTCAGAATGATCATGTTACTGGATGTGTACCTGAAATGTGTTTGGCAGCCCTTTTCCTGCTACAATCCACAACATACAAGAGTGTGGGATCGTGTGGGATGGGCGCTAGCGTTCCTACAGACCGTGCGTTCTCAATCGTTCATGACGCCCGCCCGCCCGCACGATGCTTCAATACAGCAGCCGGCCCACTCCTGCCAGCTCCCTCCGTCCCTCTCCACCCACGCACCGCCAAGCCCAGGGCGCAACGGCGGAACCCTGCACCAACCAGAGCATACACACTGCCTGTCAGCTCAGCGACTCCTCCACCATCAGGTGCACTGCCGTTTCATCACACCACTTGCAACACACGCACACCGTAGCGTTCACTCCGTTCATTACTTGTGATTGCTTGACGGTACACACCATGGGTTGAGTACAGTATAGCAGCTTGCAAGTTATTTGACAGAGTCAGTTGCGACATCACATGCGCAGCACCCTGCGGCACCCAATTCCAGTAAAATCAGTAACATCCGCTCCCCCGAACCCCGGCCCCCCCTTACACGTTCAAATTGCGACTCACACACTGCTGGTATTCCCATTCCTTGTCCTCACAATACACATCTTTCTATGGAACCATTCCTGCACACACAACCGACTCGCAGATTTGCAAACTCTGCTGCCGGGAAGCCCTCCACGTAAACGCGGGTGTTAACTATGCTCTCCATGATACAACTAGGTAGGTGGGTCGCGTGAGCCCAATATGAGCGTGACCCACCGGCGAGGCCGTGCAACTTCCCATGCAACTTTCTCTCGAGGCAGGGTCCGGTTGCACTCCCGCCCTTGCCTAGTTTGGTTGTTTTCGCTCGGGCTGGTATGCACTCAAAATCATCCCTCCCCATCATCTCGGCATGCCTGGTCATGGATGCAATACGCACACAAACTCGGCACTTACACATTAGTGCATGGACGGCCAACCTAACCCGCTCCCGTCCACAACCACCAAACGCAAGAACACCAACACCAACAAACCCTAACAAGGCGATGGCCGCCGCGATATTTGCAGCATAGTCCTCGACGCGCAAACCTAACGCGAACAAGGTCATAACGGCACAAGCCACATGTTGCCGAATTTGCGCTGCCGCACATGCAGGCATCCAGAGGCATCCGTCAACGAGCTCAGTGGACGTCTCCCCTGAACTCATATGGGATGTTGGCGTCCTGACAGAGGCACGCCATCAGCGCACACTGCCGCCAGTCCTCCAGCGGATAGCCGATGTACAGCGTCAAGCCCGCCCTGCGCACAGCAGTCAAGCGGCGTAGACGGGCACACACGAGTCAAACGGCGCGGCATATTTGTTCAAAGGAGAGTAAAACCTCCGGCCCTGATATATCCATAGGCTGTTACACAGGCTGTACAGGAAGTGACCCTGGCAGTACGCGGCATGCTGCCCTTGGCATTCACCCTACCCAAGACCCTACAGGAGCCAGCCGTGCACGAGGTTGCTGTGCAGGTTGCTACACAGGTTTATAGCCTTTAAATACAGCAACCCTAGTGCGGTAACTCACTGCTTGTACCCCTCAGGGGCATGGGAGTTGTGGATGGCCCCCGACAGAGTCGCGTACATGCCCGACAGCGCTTGCGGGGCGGTGGCGATGTCCACGCTACAACAGAGCAAAACCAAGGCACAGTTGCGGGCATAGTAAGCATCCATGCTTATCGGACTTTCCCGTAATGTCGCGTTCATACCGGTAAGCCGATTCCCGCGCCGCAAATCCCACTGCTCCAGAGCTGTCCGTTGCTGCTGCATACTTACTTACTTGCACTTCCCCAGGCACTGCTTCAGGCTCGGGCGTTTGTCCAGGTACGCCTGCCACGAGGAGACTGCATCGTACTTCTTCCACGTGACGTTGTGGCGGATGCTCATCGTCTCCTGGATGTACTCTGCAAGCCACAGGCAAAACCACGCAACCAGTCGTTGTAAAGCAGGTGCACACAAACGACCACCAGCAGCCGGGGTATGGGAGGTTGGGGGATGGAATGGGTGGGAGTAGTTGGGGAGTGGGAAGGGAGTGGGGAGGTTCCGCCCAAGAAGTAAGGGCACGGGCGACTTGGCGGCTTCGTGCCCGGAGCCAAGTTGCCCGCGCCCCGCCCCTTCCGCCCCTTCCCTGCCCGCACGACTACTCGGACTCACCCATCACACCGCGCATGTTTAAGAGCCCCCGCAGGTTCAGGTATTGCGAAGTGGTGCGCTGCAGCTCCGCCGTGAGGCGCACGATCTCCTTATCGCTGCGCTCGGCGGCCGTGTTGAGCTCGCCCTGGAGGCGCGCGACCGCCGTGTTGAGCTCGCCCTGGAGGCGCACGACCTCCTTATCACTGCGCTCGGCCGCCGTGTTGAGCTCGCCCTGGAGGCGCACGACCTCCTTCTCGTTGCGCTCGGCCGCCGTGTTGAGCTCGCCCTGGAGCTGCACGACCCTCACAGCTGGCTTGACCAACAGGGCCTGCAGATAGCCGGTGATACTCTCATCCTTCCCGTGTTGAACCAGGAGTTTGATTACCTCCACCTGCGGTGCAAGACTTTCAGCGCTTATTGACTCCTCACTGCCGTGTAGCGTTACAATAACGGCACTGTAACCCCGGCTCCCAAAAGCAGTCCAACTCCACCACGTACAGCAACCCTTAGCGGTGGCCCCGGAGTAAGCGCTTCGCCGCCACAGCCATACAGCAACAGTATCGCCGCCACCACCGCACCGCAACAGTCTCGCCGCTACCAGCCACCCAGCCTGCACCGCCCGCCCGCCCGCCCGCCCGTGTTGAGGTTGCACTAGTGGCCGAAAGTGCTGCCAGTACTGCGTGTGTCGCATGCTCGCGCCGAAGCGCGAGATAAAAACCGGTACACTCCACGCCCGTAACCGCCTCAGCACCACCGCATTAAGCCGCAATGGCACCAGGGGGGGAGGGGGGGTGTCACCGTCCCGGCAGAGGGACGAACCCAAGTACAGTACAGAAGCACAACGGCAGATAAGTCACACGCACGCGTAGTGCGAGCTAAGAGCAGCGGCTCGAGCCGGCCCCATGCAACGACACGTACCCAAGCGGCGCACCGCGTGGCCCTAACGCCACACGGCAGTATCGTCGCAATAACTAGACTTATCTCCGCTGCGCTGCGATAAGTCAGCGCTTATCCAGATTGCGAGGATTGCAGCTGCCGCAACCCATCAATCCATACTACGTACCTCGCGCTTGCCAATGATGGCGCTGTCTCCAGTGTGCATGCTAGGGTGGGACGCGCTCTCGGTCGGGCCCTGCGCACCACTGACGGTGCTGTGCGCGCGGGCCGCCAGACTTTCCAACATACAGCTGGCTGAGCGGGTAAAGGCCAGATGAAAGCACGCAGCGCGCATCATCGTTGGGCGAAAATGTCTTGTGCTTCGCTGTGTTATGTGAGGTGCGTAACTAGCAAAGGTCGCGCAGTAGATGTATGTAGAGAAGCATATTGGCAACCCGGCATGTTGGCAACGGCAAAGAGCAACGACAGCATCCGGCCACCCGATCACCCAAACTGTGCCCACCTGGCTCGCGCCCCGGCCTCGGCCCCCAGCGCAACGCGGAGCCAACCTATACCAGACTTTGTACCGTGGTCTGATTCAACGTGTGCTGCAGGTAAAGACAGAGCGTCGTCTGGAAAGCGAGCATGCCGAGCTGCACCTGGGCTGCTCATGCGCGGGCCTGCGCGTTTCGAAAGCACTTCGCTATCACGTTGGGAAAGGGCCTGTAAGGCCGCAAACACTCGTACACGGCCTCTCTGCCGCCCGGCCCAGGCGTGTGCGGGCTGGGGGCGATCGTCATGCCGTGGGTGCGGTGGCGGGGTTGCGGGGGCTGAGTGCGTGGGGGAGGCGCAGGCGCACGATTGCACGGACCCGATGCGTTCTTCGCGCGCGAGCCCACATGTCGCATATGCCTATGTCCGCCCCAGGTGCGACGGGGAGCTGAAGGCGCCTGCGTGCTGGTTGCAACTGCTGGGCGCGGATGAGGTTGCTGAGCTCCATACCGTTGAGGGGCACATGGCGTGCCGGGAGCACGCCAGCCGCGTGTGGACACTGGTGCAGCGGGCACGCTACGGGTGTGGCGAGCCGCTGAGTTGCTGGCTGGGATTAGAGGTGTGGCCGGGCAATGTGGGCATGCCGTCGGACTCGGTGCTGTCGGCGGCGGGCGTGGCGCCTGCGTGCAGCCGCGGTGGTGGGCAGCGTGTTGGCGAGCCCGAGGCCATCATAGCGCTACTGTGCATTTGCTTCCCTGGATTCACCAGCAGCAGGCCGCAGCAGCGCCAGAGGGCGCAGCAGAGGGTGTACAAGGTGCAGGGACCGCCGCCGGGGCGCGGTCAGGTGCGTGTGGAGACGCGCGGCGGCGGGCAGGGTGGTGGTGGTGGTGATGGCGGTGGCGGATGCTGGCGGATGCCATGGGTTGCCCCGCTGTGGCCGCTGTTCCCGGTGTCCCAGTGCCAACCATTTTGACGCCGTCCCCTCACAGCCGCCATCCCGCCATTTCCTTTCACGTGACAACTTCTTAACCTGCCACATCCCAAACCTCCCAAACCCCTGAGGTCTAGAGCAGGGCGTCCGTGTGATGATCAAGTTTGGGGGAGACGCGTTAGGCGTCGGGACGCCGTTGCTCACGGGGAGTGAGCTGGGTTGCCACGGTTCGTGCCATGCGTGTGTGTTTCGTGTCAAGTTGGCTTGCCGAGCACATGCGATATACAAAGTAGGTAAATTAATACATGGGGTTATCATGTATTTGGAGTGACTTGAGAGGCTCCAGTCCGAGGTCGCTAGCGAAAGCTGCATAAGACGGGGTGGTTTTGCTTTCCACATCCGTACTAGCACATCGTTAACAGTACGTGCTCGCTGGCTCGTGAGCTGCGTCAGCAGGTCCCTCCTGTAACCAATGCAATCTGGCCCGGTGCGCGCTCACGTCCGGGAACACGGCCGCACTGCATTGGCTGGCTGCGCGCGGGCGTGTGCTTGAAGCTGGGTCCCACCCGCAACAACAGCAGCAGCAGATGCTGCTGCCCACGGCGGCCGACTGGCTGCCGCCCAGGGCTCGTATCTTCTGAATTTTATGTGAAGGGGGTAGACTTTAGGATAACGTGAAAGTCCAAATGTTTGTCTAGGCAAACGCTGCGCCAAAGCTGTGCTGAAATGTCCAAAAAGGTTTCTGGCGGGCAAGCCCCCCAGACCGCCCAAACAAATGTGGGTACTGCACGAGGCTGGCGTTGCGGTGGACAGCGTTGCCTAGTACACGACCCTCTCTCCATAATACGCGTATTAATACAGCGTACTAGGATTCCGAGTGCAGTACGTTCAAATACGTTGCATCATACGCTGGGCCGCGAAATCTGGGGGGAAAGCCGGTGCGAACACGACACGCGTGCCCGCGGCGTGCCCGAATGACCGAATCAATGTAAACTTGGATTTGCGCAGCCTTAGTCTTCTAGCGGAACTTATTACACGCATACTGTTGTAAGAAAACACAGCTGCGGTGCGGAGCAGCGGAGAGCTGCCATGGTTCCACCCCGCCCACCCCCACCCCCACCCCAGTTGTGTTCCCCAGCACATCGTGTTTTCCCAACAGCACCCCTCGCACCCCTCGCCCGACACGCGCGGCCACCCCGCCCAACCCAACGCAACGTATTATTTTAAGTCCGTAATGGCCCATCTCGCCCCACTTCCCTTCCTACCCCCATCCCTCATACGGTATGCAAACTCCTACCTTGCTCCGTATGCCTCCTCCTCGAATTTACTTCCTGCTGGACCCTTGCAGTCACTGCACCTTTTCTTATGGCATAACAACTTGGGAGCGCAGGATTTCTGGTGGCATGGTGTGTTGCCTTCTTGTCGCTGCTCCGCTTCCTCGCCTGACTTGCCGAACGTTTTGGGCTGAGCCCCCCCCCCCCCAGCCCCCCCCCCCTAAGCCCCCAGCTCCCTGCCGCCCCCGCCCCCGTGGGCTTCGCCCTCCCCCATTTTCGCCGCCGCCGCCACAGGGGGGGCGGCGAACACCCCTGTCCGTGCGTGCGTGCGTGCGTGCGTGCGTGCGTGTGTGCGTGCGTGCGTGCGTGTCCTGTGCGCTGAGTCCCTGTTGACTCTGGTGTTGTTCCCACCCTGGCAGTCGCATGGAAAGTCGCATGGAAAAAAACGGCCTGCGGCACTGCGCTCTGGCGGCGGCGGCGGCCCTGGGCCCGGCGGCGGCGGTGCTGGGCCCGGTGGCGGCGGCGACGGCCCTGGGCCCAGCAGTGGCGGCGACCCCGGGCCCAGCAGCGGCGGCGGCGGCGAGCATGTGCGGAGCGGAGGGGGTGGGAATGGCCACGTGGAGGCACCCGGGTGCCACTCCCGGTTTGGGCTGAGTCCAGGCGCTGCCCCAACTTTGAGGCGCCCGTAGCACCTTCAGACGATGTCTTCCGAGGCTGGTTGATATAGCGGCACCAGCATGGTTTGGGCCTAGGAGGAGATTGCCGGAAATGTCGTACAGCGCAATCCGTCCGGGGGGTGCATTTTCCCAGCCAAACCCGCACGCGCGGAAGGCACCGGCAGTCGCCCGGGACAAATCCTACCGCACGATTTAGATGCCGCCTTTTTGTAGGAACATAAATTACATCATCATTGGCGGGTAGCGCTCGATAGAGGACTAAAACACGTTGGTCGGGGCTCAAGTCGCGAAATTGACCGAAGCCAACATCTCGCATAGGCGGTGTTTGGGGCCTAGCACACGTGCCGTCAGCTTAGATGTACCTATAGATGAAGTCCTGATAGCTTCGGGCGAATTCTGTTCGGTCATGGCGACCGCGACATTTAGCATTTCGACTTCGGCTGTCGCTCGAATATATGCCGGGGAACTGCTCAGGGACCTTAATATATGTCATGTGATGCCATTTCAGCGGTGAAGGGGCTTGTACTCACACAGTCCCTGGGAGTGGTACCCGGGAGGGCTCAGCCCACTTTTCCTCTTGTCGCCATCTTGAGCTCCAAGCTAGCAATAAACAGCACGAAAGAAGTTAGTGTTAGCGTCAAAGCGGTTACTTTTTACTTCGACACGAGACACCGGCGCGCGCTCCATGCTGCTCCGCATTCGGCGCGCCAACCGGAGTCCGAGTGTCGCGGAAACTGCTGTCGCTTGGGGCGGACGTGTTCCAGCTCGCAACTAGGCTGCCATTCGCCGCGACAATAATGCGCCGACAGCCCCACAAAATGAACCCACATTCTCCTGGTATCCGGCGACGGCGCTCATCCGTGGACGCTGGTCGCCTGCTCGCAGGTGCGCTGCGATGATGCGTCTCCCGCGGTGTGGCATCGCTGTCTGATGCTATAGGCCTATAGCCTGGCCGGGCGCCCGGAGTGTGAGGACTGCGCTTCAGCAAACTGCGACAGCCAGCCAGCGCGCATCGGTACAGTAACCGCGTCGCACACCTGCCTTGCTACCGCGCCAGGGCTCGTTGGGTTCGGGGATTCATCTGTCACCACTGGGGCATGCCACTCTCGTCCCATGCCCTGGTCCTACCACCACCCACAAAATGAACCCACCTGGAACGTAGCCAGGCCAGGCCAGGCAATCATGGCAAACCCCCGCGCCTTTCCAAGGTGGCGCCAAGACGCCCAGCCTACGCCAGCCTAGAATATTGATGCTCAAACTCAACATCCAGAAAACGCTGTGGCACGCCTCTTCGCTCCACCTGGCATCCTTCAATCCTTCCATCCTTCGCCCACGCAGACCCGCGTGAATTCACCGCGCCTTGAGCCCCTTGCCAATTCCCACTGCTCGATACCTCCACTCCAGTTGGCGCCCACCCACCCACCCACCCATCCACCCGCAATAAGCACCGTCATCTAATATGGTTTCATCACCAACACGCAATCCCCGCCAGGTGCGACCAGAGGTGCACGGTTTGCGGGATCGCGTCTACTTGGTCCCACACGTCTCACGTCAGCCAGCAGTCAATGTCATTCAAGACACACGCCCCGCAGAAGGCGGCCGCAGGAGTCGCTTCCTATGCAGCCGTGCACCATGTGGCGGGGGGCACCCCTTCAGGCTGTATTGTTGCTTCCAATTCCTTCTAGCATTTTGAGACGGCAAAGCGTCACCCAAGGCCGACTAGCGGTAGTAACGACACTGCACCCAAAACCCCACAGAAAGGCCGACCAAAGACCTAAACCCCATCGGCTGCTGCCCTGCGACAGGTGCCGGCTCACTGCGACTCCTCCGCCTTCTGGCCCTCCGGCGCCTGGAAGATGGACGCCTTAAGGCCAAGCTTCTTCAGCAGCGCGTCCGCCTTCTGCAGGTTCTCCAGCTCCTGAGCGTGTTGAGAGACAGAATCAAGTTGTTACCTGAGCCCTTGTCACAACATGGGAACCGCCGACCTAGGTTTACAACCCAACCGCCGTAAGCGCAGACGCAGATGGCTGCTGACCCGCGCTGTCGGTACCACCCGGTGGGCACCAACGCAAGCCTGTGGCACCGTCCCTTCAGGCTCCGGATCGCACCCACAGCCCACGCATCGCCGAGGAAGCTAGCCGGCAGCCGCGAGGCACCCTGTGCATCCGTGTGTGCCCTCGCTGATCGCACCATGGCGTTGAGGTGGTTCAGCTCGTCCACGGCGGCACGCACGGCCTTGCCCAGCTTGGTCTTGGGGTCCATGGCGTCAAAGTAGTTACCCGGGACCTGTCGCCGCGGACCCACATCCATGCCGCGGGAAAGGGTGGATGTGCAGGCTTATAAGCTGCACATGCAGGGGGGGGTACGTGCGGCAAACAGGTCGCGCGAGGGCCACCTGGCGGTGCGCCGACGGCGACGCAGAATGCCAGTTGAGGAGTGCCCGGCCCAGCCCAGCCGGGCGCGGGCGCGGGCGCTTCCGGGTTTCGCTGGCCATCACGTGCATTGCGCGCGCCTACCCATGTCCAGACCATGGGCAAGGCCCTTTTCCCCATGTGCAACGTCACTGATGTGCGACAGGGGCAAGCGCGAGGGAACTGAGCTGCCGCAGGCCCCGCCAGACAATGTTGACTGGCGTCCGCAGCTGACGAACTGGATGACCATCAAGTCCCCGCAGACTCATGCGTTGCTGTCCACACCGCTGACTGCCAGTGGCACAAACTACTGGGCCTCTTCCTGTGTGCGTTCCCCAACCCAGATGGCGCCCGCGGCGCCGCGCACCTCGACATCCTCCTCCGGCAGCAGGCCCTGGAACTCCTGCAGCCACGACAGGGAGGGCAGGTGGTTCCCAAGGACGCGAGGGTGCACGTGGAGGACATTCAAGTACCACGTGGCATAGCTGGTTGCGTAAGGTGGTCCTGGTGCACTTCATTGGACTGTCGGAAGCCGTCGGTGGCGCCCCCGCCAAAAACGCCCGGCGTGTGCTTGCACCCCTCCGTGCTTGCACCCCACGCTTCACGGCGGCGCGGTGTTCTGCCCGAGGCCTAAATGTCCGTCTGGTCCTTGTGTCTGCTAGGAGCACTAGGTCTGCGAAGGTGGCAAGTTGCCGAATTGGGTTCACCGAACGGAAGTGACCCGCCACACCACCCACCTCGGCCGGAGCGCCTGGCGCCGGCGTCTCGGGACTCGCAGCCCAGCAACGGAAGGACAACCGCTGCGCAGCAACCGGCACAGCCTTTGCTTGCCGCACAGCAACGATGGGCCTAGCACCGCGGGAGTTGCGGCTTGCGACAGAGAAAGGGGTGGTGTGCACGCGCAGCATTCTCAGCGAGGACGGCGATAGAGCTATGGGCAAGTGGAAAGGCCACGTATTTCTAATGTCACGTGTTGCTGTATTATATAGACTTTGATGTGGTTATTGACGAGGTTTTGCGGAGGCAGAGCTGCATTGGGCGTGCTTTGCGCCTTCATGCTCGACACAACGAGCGGCTGTGGGTTTACTGCTCGTTTAGCTCATACTGAGGACATAGCCCAATGGCCCTCGAATGCCCCCGTCCAAAGCCCCTAGAAAATACAAAGCTTTCTTGACGAAAGCTCCGCAACCCGCGGCTCCAACTCCATTAAATTCGAAGACTGGTATAAAGAAAAGTTTGGCGGGCGGCCATCGGGCAGGAGGAGACCCGCACAGTGCTGAAGACCGCGCATTTGCAGCGTCGTGGGGCAGCGGCGCGGTCCACTCCCCTCCCCTCCCCCCAAAGGCAAAAGGCACACGACACTGGAAAACTGCAGCGCCTGCTGCCCTTTCTGCAGCCAGCCTTTCACCGGCAGCAACAGCCCCCGACCTTCCCGCGGGCGGCACGGGAAGGAGCAGGAGCCTGAGGCGACGAAGGGCACACGAACAGCAGCCATTCAGCAGCGAACCCTCCTCACGTGCTGGCGGCAGCGACAGCAGCTGTAAGCTGCTTGCTCAGGGTGAGGAGCAGCCCACCCGGCGCAGGGCGGCCTACGAGCAACAGCACATCAAGCTAACAAAGAAGCAGAAGGTGGCGAAGCCGCTGCCGCGTCCCCCAAAGCGCGTGCGGTTTGCCCAGGGGCCATTGGCTGCACCGGCGGCAGGCGCCGACGGGCATCCCACGCAGGAGGGACGGGTCGCCCGTCCTGTGCGGTACCTGGACTCGCCCTTTGCCCGCGGCAAGAACGTGACGAAGAAGGACGTGAGGGAGCTAGAGGAATGGCTGGAGGGACCGGAGTATGAGCCCAGCCTAACCAAGGTGCGGGTCGGAATCAGCAGTGCCAGAGTAGCTGCAGCGGTGCGGCTGAACCCGTTGAGCACTGAGTTCGTCATGATAGCGACAATCGCGTGAAACTCGTGCCCAGCTGCGGCTGACATCACAATGCTTGTCCTCATCTGCTTGCACGCAGCTGAAGATGCGGGTGGGATTGCTGCCGGCGGTGCCGCTGGTGCGGCCACACGCGACTGCAACACGGCAACGCGGACGAGGCAGCTGAACAGACCAGCCCACGCATGCACGTGATTTCCATCAAGGTTAAGCGCTGCGGAGCTGCCGTGACAGGCGGTGCTTTGCCTGGATAGGCAGGCAATGTCGCCATGAGCTATGAGCATGATGGAGAGGGGCGAATTCGTGTGAGGAGCTATGCGGTACGCATGGTAGTATGGGACGTGGGGATCGCAGGCAGTGGCTGCCCGCGTCTTCCAGTGCTGCCTGCGTATCCACCAATTGAGTTAACCACAGCTGCAACCTGCATGTCGACGCAGCCGCATGGCGGCTGGGGAGTGGGGCATGCGGCGTCCAGCCCATGGCGGCGCCTTTTTGATAGTGGATGTGACAGTGTATCTGGTGCCGCACGCACGGTGCGCAGGCCGCAGCACCAACGTATGGATGTTGCAGGCATTTCGGGGCTCGGAGGGCGACAGCGGCAGTCGTGAACGCGCTTAGCAGGGTGCGGATGCGTGGCAAGGAATGTGCTTTCTCAGGATGTGGACACCCGAGCGCACACTATTACATTGTACAATATACAGAGCTGATGCATCATTGCATCTTCAGGAAATTGTTACCATCCTGTTTCCCGGGCTGCCGAGGCCGCCGCAGCGCGGCACACACGCACGCTGCCCCCCGCTACCCCAAGCCCGGCACTGTTTGCGGGCGGGCCCCCTCTCTAGATCCCTCGACTTATTCCTTGCATTTACGCCTCAATAGTCTATTTTTGGGCATCTGCGCTGCAGTCACGCGTATGCGCTCTGGAGCCAGCCACCTCACCAGCACTTCAAAATGTGGGCCTCCTGGGCAACGCCTGCATGTACAAGCAATTCATCCTGTTTTGTTTTAACATGGCGTTCTTTCAAATTATGGAAACGGGGCTTGTCCGCACAACAATGCTCGCCGATCTAAATTATGGAGATCGCTGTGACAATACTCTGGCGAAGTGTATCACTCTAACAAAACCGTTGATTGATTATATTTCTGTCTCTTGAAGCAAGGAGTCGATGGGTACCTCTTGACGCAAGCTTGTCGCCCGGCTCTGAACTGGCCGTCTTTGCGCTCCCGGTCGATACCCTAACCTGTTAGCATTAGTTTGCATCAGCGGGATCGTTGTGGGGCTGGCAGGGCGGCGAGTCCAGCGCCCTTGCGCAGCGCCCTCGTGGGGCCGATAGGGTCCTGCGAGCAGCTTCAAGCGCAGCGCAGCTGACGTTTGGCATTTTGGCTGTTCATCTAGGATTTAGATCGGCCCTGGATGGCTCGCTGAACTGAATGTGGAAGGAGGGCCTGAGCTCCAGCTCACTGCGCGGCTGCGCAAGGAATGCCATCTACGCAAGGGTGAGTTTCAATCGTCGAGGAAACACTGGCCGGCTGTTGGGGAGAGCGCCTGAGCCTGACCCAAACACGCAGGCTCAGCTTGCAAAGCCCAAGCTTGACGGCCGAAGTGCGGAGCCCGCCAGTGCGCATGCAAATCACTCCTGGCCATCCAGCGTTGGCATTCAGGTGTCTCTTCAGGTGAGCGGCGGGCCGGGCGTAACATTTAGCGACCGGAAAGCAACCCTTTCGCACGCCTCTGGCGCTTTCGCTCGCAAACTCGTTCATCAATATGTATGCCCGCAGCACCTGCCCGCTCGGACCCAGGAGCCGCAGCATGCCGTCGCGGTGGAGCGCGCTAGCGTGGCGTCAGCAGACCCCACGCTGGCTGCGCAGCCGCTGAACGAGGAGTTTGAGCGGCCAGCTGGCAGCAGCTCTAGCGCAGATTGCGCCCCCAGCACAAGCGCTCGGCAGTATGCCGGTGGCAGTAAGCAGCCGGGCGGCAGCTTTGGGGCGGGGCGGAGAGGGGCGGATCAGGCCGGGGGAAACAGCCGTGACGCGGCGGCGTTGACTCGGCGCATCACGTGCACCAAGACCACCTCAGAGCTGCGTGATGTGGTGTCACGGCACAAGTCGCAGTTCAACTCCATTCATACGGCGGCTGCAATCGTCAAGCTCGCCAAGCTGACGGCTGGGGAACCCGAGCAGTCGCACCATCCACGCCAGCAACAACAGCAGCACGGGTCCGGGGGGCAGTCGCAGGCGGCGCCGCACGAGGCACCAGCAAGTGGCCATCCATCACCAGCAGCAGCAGACGGCGGCAAAGGCGGAGGAGCCGCGGCAGATGGACGGCCAAGCAGCAGCGGGGTAGATGGTCGCACCGCGGATTCCGAGCCGTTGAAAACACCGGTACCAGGGAGCCAGGGGCAGCTGTTCCGGTCACGGCACTCCCGCTCGCGGGGGGCGGCGGCGGTACCAGCGGCAGATGCACGATTGCGGGAGTCGCTGCTAGAAGAGCTTTCAGAAGCTTTCCTTCGCCATGCACAGCAGCAGCAGTACCCCTCCGCGCGGCAATACGCCAACGTCGTGTGGGCCCTGGGCAGCATGCGCATCAGCAACCCGCGCCAGCGGCCCGACCATGCGCCAGCATCCTCCTCCTCATCCGCATCGCATCCACAGACCCAACAAAGGACGTCGCCTGCACCACTGCCGGCCACTGCCGGCGAGCTGCCTCAGCCGTCAGTGCTGCAGCTGGGGCCGCTGCTGTCCGTCACCGCGGCGCAGCTGCTCAGCGGCAACGGGTCCCGCCTGACGGCGGCGCTCCCGCAGGAGCTGTCCAACCTTGCCCTGGGCCTCGCCAAGCTCGGCTACCGCGACGTCCCCCTCTGGGCCGCCATCATTGCGGCCGGCAAGGCGCGTCTACCCGCGTTCAAGCCGCAGGAGCTGCACAACCTGGCATGGGCGGTGGCGGCGGCCAGCCAGGACCGGAGCATGATCTCGGCGGCCGTGCAGGCGGCGCTGCCGCAGCTGGGCGCCTTCACGCCGTCCGGCCTGTCCAACCTGCTGTGGGCGTGCGCCACCGCGCAGTGCCACGTGGAGGAGTTGTTCGACGGCGCGGCGGCGGAGCTGCTGCGGCTGCCGCCGGCGCAGCTGAACAGCCAGGACGTGGCCAACACGGCGTGGGCGTTCGCCAAGGTGCAGCACCCGCACCCTCGGCTCATGCAGCACCTGGGCGGTCTCGTCCTGCGCGCGGCAACGGGGTCAGGGGCGACCGAGGCGGATGCGGGCTCGGAAGCAGGGGCGGGCGCGGGGAGAAGGCAAGGAGCTGAGGCAGGGGCAGGCAGGGGGTTGCGTGGCGTGGCCACGCAAGAGCTTGTGAACCTGCTGTGGGCGTTTGCGAGCGTGCCGCCGCAAGGGCTGGGGCTCCCGGGCGCTGGGCAAGCCGACGCGACCGTGCCGGGGAGAGGCAGCATGCCTGGCGGCAACAGCGCGGGCTCCAGCAGCGGCGCGAGCAGCAGCAACAGCAGCAGCAATAACACCGACAGCAGCGCATCCGGTCTGACCACGCAGCTGCTTGCGGCGGTGCTGCCGGAGGTGGTGCGGCGGCGAGATCTCACGCCGCAGGGCGCCAGCAACGCGCTCTGGGCGGCGGGGCGGCTCCAGCCCTGCCCCGTGCCGCCGGACGCGCTTGCAGACGCGCTCCGCGCCGCTTCTTCTCGCGCAGCCTCCATGTCAGACCAGGAGCTCGCAAATGCACTATGGGCGGCGGGCGAGCTGCGGGGCGCAGGGCACTACGTGTCGCCGGAGGCGGTCGTGCCGCTCTTCGCGGTGGCGTGCTGCCCGGCGCGCTTGGAAGCCGCCCCCGCCGCCGCAGTGGCGCAGCTGCTGTCTGCTGCCGTCAAGCTGCGGCTGGTGGGCTCGCCGCACATGGACGCGCTCGCGAAGCGGGTCATGCGCGGCCTGGGCTCGCTGGGGCCGCAGGAGCTGTGCGTGCTGGCGGCGGCGGTGGCGGAGGCGGTGCATGTGGCGGCCTACTGCAACCCCATCCTGCTCAACGGCCTGGCCAACGCCGCGGTGGCGCAGGTGGACCGGCTGGACCCGCAGGTGAGGCGGGGGGTGGACGGTGCGGGGGTTTCCAGGCGTGTTTGTTTAGGGCGCGTGTTGGGAGGGGAGGCTGCGTGAAGGCGTCACGGCAACCGCAGGTCAGTAGCTAGCCCGTGAACCCGGACGGGGCAGGGCCCGGCGTGTCGGCGATGGCGGGGTCAGGGCTGGGGCACAAGCCGACGTGACGCGGGACGGGGCGGGTACTACCAGCGACCGGGCTCAAACCCTTGGTGGTGCTGCTGCAGCGGCTGTGTGTGTGCCTCGCCGATTGGGCTACCACTCAAACATATGTATGATCACTTGCCGCCCCTGCCTGCCGCCCGTGCATGACCAGGGCTTGAGCACGCTGCTGTGGGCGTTCGCGCGCGCCGGCAAGCACTACCACGGCCCGCTGACCACCACCATCTGTCGCGTGGCGGCCCCGCGGCTGCGCGAGTTCACGGACATGGAGCTGTCCAACCTGGTGTGGGCGCTGGCGGTGCTCAAGTGCCAGGACCGGCAGCTGCTGGTGCGGGCGGCGCGGGTGCTGGTGGCGCGGGTGCGGCTCCGGCGGCAGCGGCAGCAGTCGGCGGCGGCGGGCGCGGCGGGGCTGGCCGCGATGCAGCAGCAGCGGCGGTATTGGTCCGGGCAGCTGGCGGGCGGCGTGCTGCCCCAGCAGCAGCAGCAGATGCAGCAGCAGGCGGAGGCGCAGCGCAGGCTGAGTCTGGGGCTACGGCCGGGGCCGGGGCAAGTGGCAGGGACGCCGTCGTCACCAGGGCTTGACTCGGCTGCTGCAGCGAGCGCGCCGGGCTGGCGGAGAGCGGGCTCGGACGGTGGCGTCAACGCAGCCGCGCAGCCGCATGCGTCGGAATCGTCGTCGTCTACGGCTGGGCACAGCAGCAGCAACGGCACCGGCACAACGGCGGCGGCCTCTGGTAGCACCCCTAGCGGCTCTGCGTTTGTCAGCATGGCCACGGCCGGCAGCGCCACCTCGTCCATGGACGAGGGCTCGCAGCCGGACGACCGCCCGCTCCTGCGCCGGCTGCCGTCCCTACACCACCACGACGAGACGCACGTCATGCTGCAGGCGCGGCGACCGCACCCGCGCGACGCCGCCGCTGCAGCTGCCGCCGCCGCGGCCTCAGGCGCGGCGGCCGGCGCAGCCGGCGTGGCGGCCTCGGGCAGCGCCGCTGCCGGCGGCCGCGGCCTGCAGTCGTGCGACGGTTCTGACCTGCCCACCGCCGTGCCCACAGTCCGCCGGCGCCGGCTCACGGACTCGCTGTCTGACGGCGAGGACCCGGAGGGCGGTAACGCGGGCCTGGGCGCTGGCGGCGCGGCGCCGACGGCGCAGGGCCACGCCAAGAGCATGGCCAAGCTGCTGTGGGGCTTCGCCAAGTGCAACCTGTACAACCAGGCGCTGTACCGGCTGCTGGTGCAGGAGCTGCGGCCGCTGGTGCACCTGCTCACGCCGCACGAAATTGTGCAGGTGAGGAGAGGGGAGTGGGGGCCGGCCGGCGCGCGTTATGCGCGTTGTGGTCGGTGAGGGGTCGGTGGCTTGGCCGGGCGTCACAGGGCGGACCGAGTGGCGCGGACTGGCGTTGCAGGGCCGGGCGCTCGCGCACAGTAGCGCCGTCCGGCCTGGCGGTCCTGCACGCGCTAGGCCGAACCCTAGTAAGCAGCGCAGGGCCCTGCTCCCTGCCCACAGCTCTTGACTGCGTTCATCACGCGTGCCCGCTCCGCTCCCTCAGGTGCTGTGGTCGGTGGCCTACCACAGCCACGCCTGCCCGGAGCTGCTGGACGCGGCCGCGCCCGCCATCGCCGCGCGCCTGGGCCGCTTCTGCCCCTGGGACGCGTCCGTGTTGGCGTGGGCCTACGCCAAGCTGGACCACCCGCACCGCGACCTGTTCGAGTCGCTTCAGCACCACGCGCTGCGCTTCGGCGGCCGCTACAAGGAGCCCTGCCTGCTGCGGCTGGTGTGGGCGTGCGCGCAGCTGCAGCTGCACGTGCGGGAGCCGCTGTTGGCGCAGCTGCATGCGCTGCGGACGGGGCGGTCGCGCGCGGCGAGCAGCTACGATGGCGCGGACGGAGAGCCGCCGCCGCCGTCGGACGCGGGCCGCATGGAGCCGGAGTGGTGGTAGAGATGCACGAGGGGGCAGCATGGCATTGCCAGGGGGGCTTTGGGCGCTTGGGAGATTTAGTTATGAGCGGGGTTCTCTGTAGAAGAAGCAGTGTGTTTGGGCTTGAGTGGACCCCAGTGTGAGCCTAGGGTGCAGAGAGCCAGAGAGGTGCTCACTATTCACGGTAGCCGTGCGCAATGCATTGCGCACAGCGTCGTTAGCGCGTGGGTTAATAGCAGTGCGGCGTCGTGTTGTTGTCAGTTGTGCTGCGTACACGTGAGATTGTGAGTGTTCTGAGGATGTAGGTTGGTCAACGTGGGTGCAGTGATACGACAGCCAAGGCTTGAAAGACGGGGAGAGGAGTACGCAGGTGTGGCGCCTTCATAACGTGCGCAGCAGCGAAGAAAGAGGGCGAGCATGCAACAGAGAAGCTTCCTCAAGCTGAGTATGGTATGCACAACGTTCCCACGTGTTAGGAGGAGTCAATGCAGGGTGACTACGTTTTGCGTGGGGGCGAGCGCCACCGTTGGGCCAGAGCGGTTCGCATACACGCGTGGTGTTGGTGGCAGAGATGACGCAGTGTAATGCAAGAAGATGCAAGGTCAGGACTCGAGTCACTCGACATGCCTTCAACTCGGTCTGACAGGGATGTCCTTCAACTCGGTCTGAGAGGGATGTATGTGGAAGACGGAAGGGGGAGCGGGACCGCGTGAGGGGGCACGGCGGCCCCGACGAGCCGCACGGCTGAGCAGGAGCGCGGTCCCATGCCATGCCAGGCCCATGCCAATGCATGGGCATTTCGTACACACCCCGATCGCACTGATAACTTATTAGACTCCGACGGAACACTTCCTCTCTGCACTTGCTCGCTCCGCGATACGTTACTCCTTACCCCCACTTATTAACATCCATACAAGCCACGCCTTGAATGAGTTCGCAGAGGCCCAGTGCCTAGGTGCACACACGCACACACGGCCCCTCACCCAGCCCCTCAACCCCATTCACGCGGCCCAGGGCTCTCGGGATCACCTCGCGCGCCCATGGCATTCACGGACTTCAGCTGCGTGCACTACGAGGAAGGGGACAAACTGGGCAAGCTGCTGGCGTACGCGGCGCTCCTCCCCTACGCACTCATCCTCTTCCACGCGAGCGCCTTCTACTGCCGCAGGTGCGCCGCCCGCCCTGCGCCCCCCGAGCCCCTGACTGACTTGTCTGTGAAACCTCGCAGGGACATCCACGAGGCGGTCATCTTTGCGGGGCTTGTGCTGAACGAGGGCGTCGCCCGCGCCCTGAAGCATCTGCTCGCCCACCCCCGGCCCCCAGCGACGTGCGCCAAGCTGGATCTGTGCGATGAGTTTGGAATGCCCAGCTCCCACACTCAGTGCATAGCCTTTTGCTTCGCCGTGCACGCGTTGCTGTGTTCACGCGGATTCGCGCGAAAGAGCGTGTCCACGCGCCTGGTCGAGGCCTTTGAGTCAGTTGCGCTGCTGGTAGCAACGGTTGCGGTAGCACTGTCACGTGTGTACTTGGGCTACCATGAGCTGGAGCAGGTCGTCGCGGGCGCATGCCTGGGCATGCTGCTCGGCGCGGCGACGTTTGCATCGCTGAGCTGGACTGCTTGGGATGGTATTGTTTCATCGTCGCTAGGGAGGTTCTTCCACCTCAAATCGATGCAGGACGCGTCGGCACCAGACCGGTTGGCGCTCGAGGCCGGTTTCTACCGAAAGCTAAAGACGGATTAGTTGCCGTTCATTGTGTTAAGAATAATGCATTTACATACAGCACGCAAGCGGCCTTAATCGAACGGGGCTGATCCCGCTCAACGCGATGCAAGCACTTGGAGCCTTGCGCTAAATCACAGACACTTCGATTGTTCTAACGCTGTAATTTACAACAACGGCTATCATATGTGGCGAAAGGCCGAGCCTTGCCTGCTTCGAGCCTTGCTTCTGTTGCATATCCTGCAATAACTCCGTGCCCAATTACTCCGCCAGAACCTTCACACGCTTGTTCTACACTTCACGGAACGCATCCTATCAGGACTGAGCAAACCGGAAATTCCTTGGCGCGGCGTGCACGCCTCTGGCCATAAGAATGCGACACCATAGCTTAAACCAGCAGTAGCAGACACCTGGACTAGGAGCAGCAGGAGCCGCGGGACTGCGGACAGGGCGCCCGTGCTTGAGCCCGGACTGCGCAGCGCGCACCCTTGGCACGCCCACTCGCAGCTATGTCGGACTCGGCGGCGGGCGGCGGTGGGCCTGTGACACAGGGATACTCGCCCCTGACACGCATGCAGGACAAGGTGCGGCCGGCGTGGCTGGCGGCGATGTCTGAGCACTCCTGCAGCAGTGGTCAACCAACCGCTAGCTGGCAGACACTCGACCCCCGCCGCACGATGGCGCCTTGAGCCTGCATGTTACACCGCCGATGCCTCACAGGCCGCACAGCTGCGTCAGGAGCTGGAGGTGCTGACTAAGAATGAGCGGCACGCGCAGTTCAAGCGCAACACCTCCATCAAAATGCCGGGGGAAGGTGGGTTCACCGCCGGCGCGCGGGGGCCTCGGGCCGCCGAGGGGGCGCACGCGTGTCGGGCTGCCGCCACCACACCGCGCTTGTCGCGGCAGGCGCACACAGCCGCAGGATCGGGATGGACGGGGAAGCTAGCATGAGAGCCGCAAGCTGCCGGGCAACCTCGCCGCGTGTGCATCACCACAGTCGGCTACCGAACTTGCTCCCCTGCTCGGCTGTGCTGTCCCCGCCCGCAGCCTCCGCAGCGGGCCGCAGCGGCTCGCGGCGGCTGCCGCGCAGCAGCACCATGGCCTCATCCGCCGCCGGCGGCGGCGGGCGCATGTCCTTCTCGCACCTGGCCATGTCGCTGTCCGGCCTGGGCGGCGCCGGCGCCTCCAACAGCGGCCCGCTCGAGCGCCCCGGCTCCGCCGCAGGCGGAGCCTCGCGCGTCTCCTCCCGCCGCGTCTCCAACGCCAGCGGCGCCAACACGGACGTGTCGGGCGATGAGCGGCCATTCGGAGGGGGCGGCTCGCGCAGCCCGTCCCGGCGCGGCGGCGGCGCGCGCAGCCCCTCCCGCACCGCCGCCATGCGGGACATGCAGGAGCACTACGCGGCGGCCATCAGCCGGCAGAACGCGCTGGAGGACCACGCCGCGGAGCTGGAGGTCCGGCGGGGGGGGCGTGTGGTTGTGGGACCATGAATTCATGACGCCAGCGAGGCCGCGGCTTACGGGGTCAGCAGGGAGGACTGGGCGGGTGGGGGGCTTGGTGCGTGAGGATCGGAAATCGGAATGGTAGGGGGGCGCCAGACGGCGTGTGCGCAGTGCGATGTAAGGAGGACGAGGGCCGGTGCCGGTGGGTCAAGGCCGCATGCGCGTCCTACCCCTCCCACCCGCCCACCTACCGTATGTACCATCTTTGTAACCCGCCCTATGCTGCCCCGCCACCCGCACCACCGCCCGCGCAGGGCCGGGTGCGCGACCTGACCTCCGACAACGAGCGGCGGCAGGAGAGCTACATGCGGCGGGAGGCGCAGCTGGCGGGCGAGATAGCGCGGCTGGAGGACCAGCTGCGGGTGGCGCGCGGCGAGCGGCCCAACCACCCCGCGTTCGGGAAGGCCACCTCCAACATCAAGTGCGTGACGGGGCGGGGGGAGGCGGGCAGAGGCGGCGGGCGCTTGTGGGGCCAGGGGGGGCGGGACCGGCCAGGAGGCCAGGGAGGCGGATGTGCGTAGGCTTGAGGGGCCAGGCGCTGCGCCGATGGGAGCGCAAGGGTGCGGGAGTGGCGTTTGGGGTTGGGAGAGCAGAGCTGGGTAGTGGTAGGGCTGGGGGTAGCGCGTGTGCTTGGCGTTTAGTGCCGCTGCTAGGCCTCCGCTACCGCGGCCCTCACCGGCCCAACAACCAACGTCACCATCCCACGTGTGTGCGTGGCTGTGTGCGTCTGTGCCGCTGCCAGGGAGCTGCACGCGCAAGTGGTGGAGCAGATTGAGGGCCTGCTGGACGCGCAGGTGCGGGCCGTGGCCCCTTGGCCTCTTGGCCGCTTTGGACCCTGGGCGTGGGCCCTGGGCGTAGGCGTGCGCGTGGGTGTGGGCGTGCCTTCCACCGGGGCGACTACCACATGCACACATTAGTCATTGCTTGTGTTTCGTGCCGCGGTTGTCATCCACCGCCTCCTTCATCCTCCACTGAAATGAACTCCCTACCTCGCTCACACTCCGGACGCCACACCACGCCCCCAGGCGGCGGCGCTGCGCACAGAGGAGCACAGCGCGCTGCGGCGCTTCACGGCGCGGCTGAACGAGCTGGAGGGCGCGGTGGCGGCGGAGCGCGGCAAGCCCAACAAGGAGGACACGGACTGGATGGAGAAGACCATGGCGCTGCGGAACGAGCTGGAGACCACGCAGAACATCGCGCAGGTGCGGGGGTGCTGTGGACAGCGGCGGGCGTGGGGCGGCAGGGGGGGCTGGTGCGTGGGGGCCGTGGGGACGCAGGTTCCAGGGGCTCGGTGTGGGGCTTTGTGTGCCTGGACGCGCGCCCCCATGAGCATGCGCAAGTCCGCCTCTCGCCAGTCTCCAACGCACTCTCCAACGCACACATTCTCTCTCCCCCACACATTCTCTCTCCCACACACACATTCTCTCTCCCTCACGCACACACGCACACCCAACAGATCCTGGACAAGAAGCACGCGCTGCTGGCGGAGGAGAATAGCCGGCTGCGCAGCCAGTTCAAGCTCCAGGAGGAGGACCGCGAGTACCTCATCAAGCAGACGGTGGCGCTGAAGAAGGAGAACGCCGCGGTGCGGAACCAGCTGGCGGCGGCGCTGCAGGTGGGTGGGTGGGTGGGTGGGTGGGTGGGCGGGCGGCGTCACCAGCTCAACTTCGAACACGAACATGCGCGTAAGAGCACACCAGGGCAGCACAACGAGGCGGCGCAATTGCTTATGGGGGCCGGTTAGCGTGTGGGGCGTGCTTGCGGTCGCGCGTGTATCTAAAGCCGCTCATGGGTGGCTGTGCGCGCCGTATGAAGGCCCCAACTGTCTCTCAGGCAATACCCCGGCTCTCGTCATTGCTGTCTTCGTGCCCTTTTAATTGCAGGAGGTGTCCACGCTCAATGCGGAGCGGGATGACATCCTTATGGCGCTGGAGGACGGCGGCGAGCTGGGCGGCGGCGGCGGCGGCAGCATCAGGGGCGGCGGCGCCGGCGTGACGGGGCGGCTGGCGGCGGGGCGGCCCATGTCCGCCGTGTCGCGACCCATGTCGGCTGTGTCGGGGCGCGGCGGGCCGGCGAGCTACGGGCTCGCGGGGTCCAGCGCGGGCACCGGCGGCGCGGACTCACAGATCCAGATCAAGATCCAGCGCTATGAGGACGTGATCGAGAGCCTGAAGAAGCTGCTGGAAGGCGAGCGGCGGAGAACCAAGCAGGTGCGGTGTGTGCGCGGCCAGGCGCACCGGGCTTGCCTGCGTTGCGGGGCGGGGCGAGCCCACCCCCTTACTACGCCTGCTTTGAAAGTCTGGCACAAAGCGGGGACAGGGCGGGACAGAGAGAAGAGCACCGTCTTCACGCCGCGTCTTGCAAGTCACCCCGTGCTGCACGTGACGACCCGCAGGCGCGCGCCGCGCACACGCTGGAGCTGCAGCAGCGCACCAGCTTGCAGGCCATCCTGCGGCAGTGCATTGACGACGTGCGCGAGCGGCGGAGAGTGCTGGGTGGGTGCGGGCGGCGGCGGGCGGCGCGTGGGCGGTCTGGATGGGCAGGTCACACGTGGGCGGAAGCACATGAACTGCCGGACTCGGCTTCCCACGGCAACGGACTCGCGACATCTCTCCTACCAGCTGCTTCCAGCTGCTTCCATCTGCTTCCATCGCTGACGCTGTTGCTATTGTGTGCATGTGGCCGCAGAGGCGGAGGGCCACCGCGAGCAGTCCAACGCGGAGCGGGCGCAGGCGCGGTCACGGCCGCTCAGCGGTCGGGGCCCTGGCGGCAGCGCGCCCGTGTCTCGGCCGCTCTCCGGCACGCCGCTGGGCGCCGCCGCCGCCGCCGCCGCCATGCGGCGGCCAGGCAGCGCCGCTCTCAGCCGCCCCGGCAGCGGCCGCGCCGCCGCAGCTGCGGTCGCTTCGGCGGTGCGCGTGTCGGCCACGGGCGGCGTAGCCCCACCGGGGCCGCCGTCGTTTACGTACGAGCCGGGGGCCGGCGCTGGAGGAGGCGGGAGCGTGGGAACGGGCGCGGGCGACGGCTGGGGGGCAGACGGCGGTGGCGGCGCGCCGCTGGCGTTGTCTGCTGCGGAGCGTGAGCAGCTGGTGGAGGCGCTGTTGGCCAATGAGGAGGTGAGCGCGTTGGAGCGCAGCAGATTCGCGCTGCGCAGGCGCAGGAGCAGGCTGCAGAGCAGGAACGCGCTGAAGCACTTACGGTAGTGCTGCGCTACTCCATACTCCGATACTTGCGCCGCCGCCACTCGCCCCACCGCTTCCCCGTCGGCATCCCCATGGTTAAGTGTGGGGTCAAAACGAAAGCATCCCCGCCCCTAACTAATGATGAATGTAACCCCTCCCCCACGCGTCGGGCCCAATCTATGGCAGGTGCTCAAGGTGGTGTTCGACAAGACGTTCCCGGGCGTGGCGCCGCACCCGCCCTCCGACCCCTACCTGGACCGCATGGCTGCGTGGCAGGAGCAGCGCGAGGCGCAGGTGGTGGCCAACGCCAAAGTGCTGGCAGGTGCGGGCTGTGCGGGCTGGTGTGTGTCTGTCTGGCGGGTGGTGTCTTGGTGGGTGGGTGGAATGGGCCCACGGACGCGTAATGCGGCTATGTGGGGCAGCAGGCCCACAGACTGCTGGCTGGGTTTAAAGCCTTGGCGGCTGGTCCGGGCCCTAACCCCCTTGCCCGGCCGCGTGCTCCTCCCCATGGTACCTACCGCAGCCACCAAGAACGCGGCCGCGCCCCCCGCCGCCGCGCTGGCAGCGTCCACGCCCGGCGGCGCGCTGGTGAAGGAGGCGGCGGCGCGGCCTTGGGTGCTCAACGTGGACGCTATGCTGTCAGACTTCCTGGGAGGCGGCGGCGGCGCGCGAGGCGGCGCGCAGTACGGCGACGGCGCGGGCGCGGCGTCGGGCGGCGGCGCGGCGGGGCGGTGACAGCGGCCGTAGGGTCGGTGCCTTGGGGGCGTGAGTTATGGTGTGAAGTGGGTGCTTTAGTGTGCTCCGTGACCTGGTGTGTGGCTCAGCGTGCGCTTATGCTGGTACTGCTGTGCGGGTGCAGGTGTGAAACGTGTAAAGTGTTCAGGTGGGTTAGGCAGACTTCGGTGGCCGGCACGCGACCCTTACCACAAGGCTGCACGTGTGTGTGATGCGGCATTGCGATTGAGGCGGCTGTCAGACCAAACTGTGTGATGTATGGTACAGGGCAAATTGATGCAGTGGTTGTGTCGATGCAAAGCTGGCATGGGGCTCCCCGGCATCAGAACCAGTTGGCTGGAATTGGTGCAACCGTCACCGGTAAAAGGCTCATGTGCGTACGCAATGTGCAACATGGCTCGCAGCCGATGCAGTGGTGCAGCCATTCACGTGGGCACGGGGGGTTCCCGCCCTTCGGACTGTAGGCAGATATCACGTTAGTTCCGCACTGCACATATCCATCGCTAGCATGCGAGCTTACAAGAGGGGACAGTCCGAAGCGTGCAAGGACGCCGGGACCATCTGATGCTGCCAGGATACCAATTCGACGCCCCCCCCCCACACACACGGTTGCTGCGTACCTTCCCAAAGCCTAGTCCGCACAACTCCGCGCACAGTGCGTCCCAGCCTTGAGGCACCCGTGCTCGTGTAGTGAGCCCTGGTGCGTCCATGTGCAGCGCTGGCCGGGTGACCCCGACCCCCGTCATCCAATTTCCCGATATTTTGTGTGTGTGTGGTTACAGAGTGGTGCGCACGTTCTTGCGTGCCTTCGCACGTTCTTGCGTGCAATTTCCCGATATGTACGAGTGTCGCATTGCATGCCAGCAAAAGTGCCGCCGCCAACTCGCCGCCGCCGCAAACGGCGCGGGCCGCGCCATGTCACAGCAGCCCAGATCTTTGCCGTTTGTGGCATTGCTGCTCTGCAACGCGGTGGCCATAACAGGGCGGGCTGAAAAGCAGGGCCCGGGGGGACGGATGCATGCATCATACGATTGCTTGCTCAGTCAAGGCATTGCCGCCTCTTGGCACGTCCGCGCGATGTGCTGTACTCTGTGCCTCAGCCGTCTGCCCTGCGGCCGTGAAGGCCCTCGCAAAGGCCGTGCCTGGACAGGACGTCCGCCGCCTGCATGGTGCATGCCACCCCATTGCAGCTGCCCCACCTGCACCCCTGCACACAGGCGATGAGTGGGGAACCTATCTTGGGGACCTATCTGCGTGCCCCTTGCGTCAGGGGCCATGTTGGGCCGTGGTGGGCCGCAGCAGCGGGAGCGGGCTATGTCCGGAAGACTAGCATCGTATAAGCTTCGACCTCCCTAAAGGCAGAAGCACATATTGCAGATTGAGCGTTGTCTCACCCCCGGAATTAAACCCGCGTGAGCAGAAGGACGAGAGGCGGGGAGAGGGCGGCCGGTCTTGAGTCGACGCGTCTTCCACACAGGGCTTCGACCACCTAACCAGCCGAGGCTTCAGACAGTGGCGCGGGACGCGTCGTGATCACGGTAAATTGTTCGCGGCATCAGGGGGCCGCGGAGGCGCGGAGCGCCGTCCACGTTGCACTCTCCTGCGTTCACTCCCCACAGCTCGAGGCAGGGCATGGCCAAGGCCCACGCGACTCCTAACCGACTCCATGCCTGTGTCGTATTCAGTGTGACCTGCAGGAAGCGCCGCACACCAGCCGTATGATGCTCCCACATAGCTCTACCGTGATCTCCGACCGGCACTTTCATGCTCAAGTGTCCGGTGCCCCGGTGTACGGTAACCGAAACCTGCACCTGCACCCTCAAACCTGCACCTGCACCTAAAATCTGCACCTTTGTGTGTTACCACGGCTGCATCTCACGAGTTCATAAGACTGGGATGCAGTGGTGTTCCCATATCCACACACGCAACTTTGCCCGCGCCAAACAGGCGTCTCCTGGCTCTCCTGGCTCTCCTGGCTCTCCTGGCTCTCCTACACAACCAATCTGTCCAACACAAGCCACCTCGCACACACACTCGCCAAACTGTTTTACACTCTCTCTCAACGGACTAAGTGTCGGCACGTCGGGTGCACTTGGGCGGGTCAGGGCACGAGAAGCTGACTGGCCTGGAGTCGAAGGCCACCGTGCTGAGCTGCAGCGGCCGCACCTCCCCGGGCCTGTCGGCAGAGGCCACGTGCACGAGGCGCGGTGGGCGGCAGGGAAGATGGTGAGACGGCGGTGAGCGGGCGACGAATGGCGCCACAAGGCCTCTCACCAAGACAACCTCATAAAATGGCAACGGCCCCACACCACCCACGCAGCTCCCTGTTGCAGCCCTGGGCCCGCACCAGCCGGACCTACTCACAGCCTCGGCCGGCCCCCCGGGATTGGTTTGGCTTTGGGTTAGCCTGGGCGGATTACCAGAACCCCGTGCCACAACCCGCCTCGCCGCGCCGTACTGGACTCACCTGAAGGCGTACCGCCGGTGCTGCCGGAGGTCCACACCCAGCACCGCGGCCTGCAGCACGCTGAGGCAGTCGCTGTCGGGCGCTATGAGCAGCACGTCGTCGCCAAAGTACTGCGTCTCGGTGATGCTCAGGACCTGGGCACACGCGCACACGTGCAAGGAGGCGGCGCGTGGTAGGTGGCGGGTCCCGGTCGGGGCACGGTCGGGCGGGGGTCAGCAGCCAGAGGGCATCCCGCGAGCTGCCTGGGCGAGTGACGCTTAAGCTCCGCCGCCTGCGCTTCAAGCCGGTGACAGCTCGGCCCTGCCCACGCCCGCCCAAGAACGCTGTTGCGCAACGCTATCCCACAGCATCCGCCGCGCGCTCTGCAGTGGTGGAAACTGGCTAGGCACAGCGCGCAGCACGCACCTGCCGCATGCGCACCAGCACGTCGTTGATGCTCTCGTGCGGGGTGCCGTCCGTGCCTGCAGCGCGGCACAGCGTGAGGCACCAGGCTGTCACGCCCTGGGGACTGCTGACCACCTCGGTCCGCCATCCCCTTCACTCCGCGCCGTTGCGCTAGCCGGCCATTGCGCCTTCGCCCATGGCGGGGGCCTGGCATGCAAGAGCACCGTCACACACGCCTGCACCGTCACACCCCGTCCACGCCATCCCGTCCTCCGGTGCCTCCTCGCCCGCACACACCCTTCTGCGGCTTCCAGCCGGCGTCCAGCAGGTCTCCCTCCTCCACAATCCGCCGCGCGAATTCCAGCCGCTCATTCTCCAGCGCCCCCACACCGCGCGCGTCCAGGAACGAGTACTGTGTGGGGCCGGGCGGGCAGGCGGGCAGCGTCAGTGCCGGCCGTTTCATCGCCAAGCGCACCCATGCATCGCCTGATTGCATGCCTGTCTGATTGGGCGGGGGTGGTGGAGGTGACTGAGCCCACCGCGGCCCACGCCGCCACTCTCACCTCCGGCACGATGCGACTGCGGCCGATGCCCAGAGTGTATGCCACCACCTGCCTCGCCCGGGCGCGCACGGCAAAGACAGCCATTTCAGAGGCGCAAGGGAGAGTCGTTAGGCTTGCCATGAGCAGGCATGCCATGAGCATGACCTGCCTACACGTTCCGGCTGCGCCCCGCTTCGTCGTCAGCCCAGGCGCCCACCTGCCTTCGTCCGGCCTCCAGTCTGAGCCCTCCCGGGATCCCCAACCATCCCAGCCGCGCACGGCAGACCCCATCTCATGCGGCACCCTGAACTCGCCCTTTCCCACGCCCCCCAGCACGCCTGAACCACCACCACCACCCTCCCCCAACACGCCTCCCCCCAACCGTCACCATCCCTACTGTACCCCTACCCCTCTGCACACCCCATACGCGCGCACCTCCGCTGTCTGGTAGGCGTTCTGTGTAATGCTGGGCCACAGCCAGCAGCCGTCATTGCAGGCGCCCAGAGACTCCAGGTCCGGCGTCAGGCCGCGCAGCACCTGCCACCCGCCATCGTGGCACAAGGCCGAACATTAAGTCCTCCAGAATACGGTAGGCTATAGCAGACGCTCCGAGGCAGCCGCGGCCAAGCCACTGCTCGCCAAACCCAACCCGCAAACTCGGCTACGCCGCGGCCGCCCACTGGCACCCGCAACTCCCCGCCGTGTCATATCGCACGTTCGCAGCAGCCCATCGCAAGCCCGGGTCGGCCCAGTTCAACCAGCCTGCTCACCTGCTCCTTGCCCAGCGGCGACAGGCCATGCCGCTCTGACGTCTTCCACACCGGATTGGTCAGCGGCTCGCCGAAGGACTCCGAGTAGCTCTCACCCGCGCGCACCAGCCAGTAGCGGTTGTTCAGGGCGTCAGCGCTGTGGTGGGTGGTGCATGGGTGGTTGTGGTGGTTGTGGTTGTGGTTGTGGTGTGCGGGTTGTGGGGTGGGGCCGGGGGCGGAGAATAGGCGGTGTGTTGGTCAGCCGTTTGCTGCAGCTAGGGCTTCGGGGCGAAGTGCGTGCAGCGCCGAAATCCAGCAGCCAGCATGGTGACAGTTCCCTGATAGTCTACTAGTGGTTTGCCCGGGCCCTTTCCCTAATCCCTCATCTCACGGGAAGCGGACCAGTGAGGCACCAGCAGCGCGGGGCATCGACAGACCGGCGGCAGTACATGCTGCCAGCCCAAGGCCGCCTAGAAGCAGGGAGCGGCGAGAGGCCGCGGCGGTCGCAGCGGCATCGGGGCCGGCAGCGGTGTGAGGGGTGGCCGGGCTGCGGGCCCGCTGCACGGCCGACGAGGGTGTTGCGCCCGATCGGCCTGTCGAGCGCTGCTGGTGCAGAAGGTAGCGTGCGTGATGTGTTTTCCTAGAGCCACCGGGTACTTGGCGCGCAGTGCGCGGTTTGAGCATTTCCTACTCCGAAAGCAGGGTTGTGTCGTCAGGGCGCGCCCGCTGCCTCGTCGCGTGGCCCACAGTGATAAGTGACTTGTAAGATGCCAATAAGGATGCGCGGTGAACAGTGCAAGCAGCAAGTTGCGTTCAGGCCAAGCTCTGCAGGTATGCTTTCAGGCGCTCAGGATGTGCTTTTGTTTACAGTATGATTATGCAGTGTGTCGACCGAAATCGGTTGGCTTGCGCGTCCGCGAAATGCACATGCATAAGTGAGTCCCGGGGCAGGGCGCGTCTTGCTCGGGCTTGGTGCTTGCGAGATCTTTCAAAATTGCGGGGGGCACCGCGTGCACTCGCTGCGGACAAGACGTGAAGACACGCGATACAATTGCCAAAGTGGATGGCAAGGGAATCGGGGAAGTCCAGGCTGCCGCGCTCATCGGCCTCACGCGGGGCAGGGGCGACATCTTTGTGACATCGAAACTGTGCCAGTGTCGGGCCATGGCAATAAGGGCGCCAGTTGCGCGCCCAGTAGCGCAACCGGCTGGCCGGTCGTGCCGTACATCGGTCGGGCCGCGATTCAGGGCTTGTTGCCCCTCGCCTTAAGCTTCAAGCTAGTGACAGCCGCCCAAAGTCACGGCCGTCGTCACGCCGTAATACATACGTGACACTCACACTCACTCAACACTTAGACGCACACACAAGGCCCAGTAGTTCGGCCAAATTTGCAAGCTTTCCATCTCCCCTCGCCGCTCTTCTTGAGGCAGTGTCCAGTACCTTGAGGTCTTGAACATTTCGACCTCCATATTTGTAACATAAGCTTAGGGAGCAAGCAAGGTGCGTCGCGCGAACAGCTGAGCGCAAGTCATTCGCTACAGCACTTGCCCAGAGCGCTCGGCGAGTAGTCCCGGCGAAGCACAGCTTTGGCCTTTGCAACATATTATGTCGCTTTACGGCAGCTCAAGGCTGAAAGGGGGTCGGGGCTGCAACGGGGTCCGTCGCTCATGAAGCGGACAGCTTTAAGGAAGTGGCGACTGACTCTATCGCCGCCTGTCCAAACTCACAGGCATTCGAGTAGCCTTGCTTATACGCAACAGCCTTCGAAAGGAAGCAGTGTCTTGGCCAGCCATGGGGCACCGAGGAGTGCTCTCCACTTCGGTGGCATTGCTGTTCCTTGCTGGGCTAGCCCTAGGTAAGCGAACGGATCGCATCTGTGGGCTTGCCTGAACGACGCAAATGGGCTGGCGACGGACCCGCGGTCCACAGCAAGAAGTGTGCCTGCGTCGCTGGCTGATTCCCGTGTGTTTTTTCTACACCGCCTGTAGGCTCCGCCCAGCTGGACATGTCCGATGACTTTGGCATGAGCAACTTTGGCATGCGGCGGCTGACGGCGTTCTACTCGCGCAACTTCGCCGCGCACTTCCCCGCCACCTGCTTCCAGAGCAGCTACTTCTCGCCCTTCCGCATGTACTTCAAGGGGTACAACTTTGAGACCGACCGCACCACCTTCATCTACCAGCTGGACGTCTCGTCCTGCCCCTTCCCCAAGGCGGACTGCTGCCGCCTGCCGCTCGACCACATGCTTGTCCGCACCAGTGAGTTGCCCACAGCCCAGCTTGCGCGCACCGTGCCGCAGCCCGCTGCTCGCCCTGCACCAGCGCCATCGTCGCCTCCTCTGCCCGCCGTGTCATAACCCACCTCCCCTCCTGATCCACAGAGTCCGACGCCTCCGTCCTGGAGGTGCGCCTGGATGGCAAGGTGCTGGGCCACGACGTGGACGAGCGCGGCCTGACCATCTACGACCTGGCGGTCAGCCCCACGCAGCTCAAGTCGATGCAGCTGGAGATCGTCACGCCCGCCACGGGTGAGCAGGGGCGAGAGCAAACAACAGCAAAGCCATGCGGGGGAAGGGGCGAGAGGCGCGCAGGGCAGGGCAGGGCGGGCGAGGGCTGAGCAGCGCGAGCAACGCCCAGCGTACTGAACTGACCCGTGTGCGTTCCGCTTGGCCCCTTGGCCCCTCGGCCCCGCAGGCTACAACTACCCCTCCGACCTGTGCCCCCAGAGCCGCTACCCCGGCTCTTGCGATGTCATCTCGTACGATGAGAGCAAGACGTGCTGCGCGGAGCGCGCCGCCCTGCCCTACGAGCTGTTCTTCCCCAACAACCTGCCGCCCGGCTCCGTGGGCCCCGACGTGAAGGCGCCGCCGCCCTCGCCGCTCCCTCCCGCTCCCCCTTCGCCGCCGCCCCCTTCGCCTCCCCCGCCGCCGCCGTCGCCGCCGCCGCCCCCTCCTGACGGCTGGTCGTTCTGCTGCATTGACGACCTGCCAAAGTCGCCCTACAACCTGAAGTTCATGGGCAGCCGCACCACCGGCTCGGACACGGCCTACTCCTTCCAGCTGGTGGTCCGCAAGCTCAACTACTCCTACCCCGACTTTGACGGCCCCGAGAAGGGCAACTGCGCGCAGATGAACCTGCGCGACATGGGCGTCGCCATCTACGACAACCTGCTCGTCAAGAGCGTGCAGTTCAACGGCAGCGTGGTGCCCAACTACTGGACGGAGCCGCAGGGCGTGCGCCCCGACGCCAACTGGCTGTACATCCCGGTGATGAAGGACTTTGCGGACTTCCAGGAGGAGACGCCCATTGACTTCGTGGTGACCGTGCGCGGCCTGATCCCCTCGCTGTGCCCCGCCAACGAGTTCCTGCACTCGCCCAACGCGTGCGAGTTCGCCATGCACGGCAAGGACGAGGACACGCACTGCTGCCCGCACGGCGCCACCAAGAAGGGCGGCCCGTACGACGACTGCTGCGTGGACGACATTGAGAAGGCGCCGTACCGCATGGAGTACTACAAGAACACGCCCACCGAGGCCAGCACCACGTACGACTTTGCCATCAAGGTGGTCAACGTGACCGGCATTGACTACGACCTGGAGGAGGAGGCGCTGTGCGACCACATGACGCTGGACTACGCGCAGATCCAGATCTGTGAGTGCGCATCGCTGGCGCTGGGGCTGCTGGGGGGGGGGCTGCTCGTGCTGGGCCGGGTGGAAAGAGGCGGCCTGCGTTGGAGCGGGGGATGCCGGGGGAACGGCGCGCACGAGTTGCACGCTGGTGGTGAACGCTCACCCTGGCAGCACGCCGCTGGGCTTGCATGGTCGTGACTTTTCCCTATCCCTCCCGCGCTTGTTTGCACGCCCACAGACAAGAACGTGGAGGTGGTTCAGGTACAGTGGGAGGACCGCATCATGGCCTTCAACACCACCCCCGCAACCGACTACTCGAAGTGGCTCAACATCAACGGCATCAACCGCTTCATCAACGACTTTGACCCCAACCGCCCCACCAAGTTCAAGGTCACGGTCAAGGGCTACGTCAACGAGCTGTGCCCCGCCGGCTGGCTGCTGGACGCTGGCGGCAAGGTCATCTGCGAGTACGCGCTGCACGGCACGCAGAGCGACCACTCCTGCTGCCCCCACGACATCACCCGCCCCGGCCAGGAGGAGCCCGACTGCGGCTGCCGCGACGACCTGGCCGGCACGCCCTACCGCCTGGGCTACCAGCTGGCTGGCGTGGCGCCCAACCGGACCATGTTCAACTTTGACATGGCCAAGGTCGACCCCGCCGCCGCCGCCGACTTTGACGGCGCGCCCGACAAGAACTTTGGCCTGGACGTGGACTGCGGCGGCATGAGCGTCAAGTCGATCAGCTTCGCCATCCACAAGAACATCAACGTCAAGGACGTGATCTTCAACGGCTTCAACTACACGTGGCAGTACGAGCCGTACACCGACACCACCAAGTGGCTGCGCATCCTGGACCTGGACTACAACCCGGCGGACTTCCCCGCGTCCGCGCCCATCCCACTCCAGGTGCTCACCACCGGCCCCGCCGTCACGGAGCTGTGCCCGGCGGCGTCGCAGTACAACAGCCAGGCGGCGTGCGAGTACTTTATCTTTGGCCGCTCCAACGACTCGGAGTGCTGCCCCGTGGGCGTGACCAGCTGGTACACGCCCAACCTGCTCATGACGGCGCGGAGATGAAGCAGGGTTGGTTGGGAGGCGGCGGCGCGATGAGCAGGGCTGAGCCTTGAGCTGAGCGACGCGACCGCCGCCTCGACCCGTTTTTTCCCGTTGTGATTAAGAAGCAGGAGGGAGAGCGCCTGGGGAGTTGAGCTTTTGGGGACCCGGCTTGAGCTTTGTCTTGCAGGGGAGAATCAGCAGATGCGCGCGTGGTTGGAAAAAGGGTGGTTGACAGTGTGGGCTGACGGCGTGTTGGCACCTGTACCGCACCCGCAACCTGCATGGGGGCGGCCACGGCTGTGCGGGCCCGCACGCGCGCGCACGCTGCGCCCTGCTGATGCCCGAGCCACCCGAGCCCCGCCCCCCAGGACCTCTCACGCAATGAAACGCACTGCTGTTCTGCAAATGAGCAGTTGGGCCCTGAACCCCAATGAGAGAGAGCTTGTGCCTGACCGTACTGCCGGTGTGCTTGTGTGATTTGTTGGGTGTGATGCGATTGATTCTCTTGTGCTCGTAGACCCATAGACACCCTTAGACCGTTTGAAGGACACTTAGCGCTTTGGTGGGGAGCACGTAGCCTGCGGGGAGCCCGCCGCCGTTGGAAAGGATTGATTTGAGTGCTAGTCCAACGGTGAGCGGTTAGGGGGCGCTGATTGCACGCCCCGCGATAAAGAGGTTCATTCATGGGCCAGATGAGGTGCGCCGTGCGGGGCGTGCGGCCCCACAGCTGTCCATTGACGGCTGGGCTATGGATGTGCCGAGGAGCAGGAGGAGCCAAGCGGCGCCTAGACTGCGCGACCGGAGAGCATGATGATTTAGACCCACCCGCCTAGTAGCGCGCTGCACGCTTCACGCGTGCGCGTGTAGATTGGACTGACCCAATAGCAGCCTGTGCAAGGGCTGATTAGCGATTCCCTGGATGGTGATGGAGGGTGGGCGCCGGATGATACTAGCTTGGGTGCCGACACGTTGTGGCGCCATTGCGCATGCTGATGATTCAGGTTTGGCTTTGCTTCTGCTGTAACAAAACCAAAAATTACATCCCGCCGGGTGTCGCCTCTCCTCAAATCAAAGCCAGCAGCACCGCTGGTTGTGGTGCGGCTGGTGACAGTCAACAGCAGTGACCACTGAGATCAGAATACCCACGAGAGATGTCGCCGCCCCCTCGGCTACTGCACGGCCCGCCACCTTCTCGAAACCTCACTTGAACTCTCTCGCTCATCAAAGTCCTCTCTGACCTCTCACATTGCCACACGGCCACGGCCAATATTGACTTGACAACCCCCAGCGGCCCTGCCTCACGCCGCGGATCCCGCCACAGTGCCCAGCCGCAACCCCACCACCCGCCCAGCCGTCTCCGAGCGGCCCACCCTGCCCCGCACGCCTGGCCGCACGACTGCCGCCTTGCCTTCCCCTGCCCCCGCCTCCTCCAGCTCCGCCACCTCCGCAAGCGGCCGGCGTGCCGGTGCCCCAACAACTCCAGCCCCACTGCCAACACCGGAACCGGCACTGCTGGCCGCACCGCGCCGCGCCGCCTCCAGCCGCCGTGAGCTGTCCGCCCGATGCTGGCGGCGGATGGAGTCCAAGTCCTCCGCCGTCAGCAGCTCGTCCAGGGTGCAGTACACGCCACCCGCCCTGTGTACGGCAGGTTACGCGAGTGATTGAGTCATGCGGCTCATGACAAAGTACGATATCGCAGATTCGCAGCGCGACCCCCGCCCCTCGTGCATCGTTCCCAAGTTCCCAGTCGCCCGGCCCCATTCTTGTCAGCTGGCTCATGTGACCACCGTGCGGCGTCCGGCACCGCTGTCACCCGTTGGCATGCCCCAACCACGGCCCATCTCTGCCCATCCCCCCCCGGCCCAACTCTCACGGCCTCACGCTAAACACCCAGAACCCCGCGAATGCGGCCAACGCCCGATCCCACCTGGCCCGCCGCAGCCACTCCTGCGCGATGTTGACGCTGCGCTCGCAGCCCTGCCCGTACAGGTACATCTTGGCCAGCCGCAGCATGGCGTTGGGGTCGCCCTCACGAGAGTTCTGTGCGCGGCGTTCACATTAGGTGAGAGGTTCGGCCGATTGGGGCAGGCGGGCGCAGGATGGCCAAACCTGCGGACGTTTCCGTGACCAGGCGCATGACTGGCTGGCTAGGGCCCCGCTGGCTGGCTGGGCCCCAACATCCGTGTGGTCATCTAGCCACTGTCCGTTAACACCCAGCCCCCTGCCCTCCGCCTGCTGTCGCACACTCACGCCCCACCTCGAGCTCCTCCAGGAACCACTGCTGTTCCCGGAAGCGGACCAGCTCTTTCAGGGGTATCCGCGGCGTGCTGCCGCTGCGGATGGACCTGCGCGGTGCGAACGCGACAGGAGGAGTCCGCACAACCAGTTAATGATAGCCTGGTGACTGGTGTCCTTGCACTCCACAAATGGTTGCATGCCCTGACGCGGGCCCTGGACGCAAACCCCCAGCCGCCCGGGGCCCGCCCCGCAGCCCAAAATGACTCACTTGTGTTTCCGTGCCCCCCGTCGCGCGACCACGGCCGCGCCGCAAGCCATGACAAGCAAACCAACCCCCGCCACTGTCATCGGCGTGAGATGAAAGCGTGGCTCAGTCCTCCCCGACGTGCTCGCCTCGCTGCCCGCGTCGCAAGACGGCCGGCCATTTTCCGCTGCCATGTCGTCCGCGATTACTTGTTGCTGTTCCTCGCGTTGTCGTCGCTTGCGCAGTAAATCTAATATGGTGAGCACGTTCCCGCCTATGCCTGCAGCCACCGCGACGGCGAGCAGCCACATTCTCCGAGCGGGCGCCCACCAGCAACAATACACGCTCAATCTTTGTTACTTAGTAATTGTGGCTCCTTGTCTGATGAAGAGTAATATACCGTTGACCAGTGGGCGGCGTCATGCAGACTCCGCAATGGCCCTTCAGCACGAAACCCTGGCGGCACGCCTGGATTTGCGACTGGTCGCATCAGGTCGCATCTGCTTATTCATCTTCGTCGCTGCCTGCTGCAGTGATGCAGTTATGCGATGCACCACTTTTTGGCTGCAGCCTGATGCCGCCGCGATTCCGTTCCTTGGCGGCTGCCGCCACCGGCTGGCACGAACCTCGTGCGTGGCTGCGCAGCGTTGCCTGGCTGCCTCCCCCGCCTGCAAACCTGCTTGGCGCCGCCGCCTTCTCTGCCTGGCTGCCGCTGCCGCCGCCATCTCCTACTTGGCTGCTGCTACGGCTGCCATCACCTTGGTCTACGACACGTCAGACCTGTGCTTCAGGAAGTCAGGAACTTGCCCAACTGCACACGTCGCACCGATAGGCCTGTCATCTGTCACCACTGGCCCACTGGGGCATGCCAACTCTCGTCTCCTACCACAGTCGCACCGATAGGCCTTGTCGGACTGTCCCTTCTCATTGTCGCAAACAGCGCAACAGACCCTGGTCTGCCCTGGTACGTTTCTTACCCCCTGCGCTGCACCAGGGTGCACACCCGCGGGCAGCACGAGTACCAGTGTCCGGGTGCAAGCAATTCATCGCAAGTGTGGCATCAACTACACCAACACTACCGAGACGTGTCCGGCCGCCTCCAGTACACATACCGCAGTGACATGCCCACACGCGTCCAATCTAATGCCTAACACCCACGCCCATACCGCGCCCCTTGCGGACCACCGCTGCACGCACAGCCAGTCCTCCACCACCCACGTCACCGCCGTCAGCTCCCGAGCTCCCGCCGTGAACAGATAGCACTAGGGCCGGGATTAGGTGTAGGGGTAGCCATCCATGCGAACCGGGGGAGGGGCACTCTGGCTGCCGCCTGGTGCCGCCTCAAGGAATGTCCTGCTGCAGGTCCGCCGGGTAGGCGCCCGAGCCCACGTCCGCCTGATGCTGCTTGAGGAAGCGCCGCATCGCCTCTACCACCTGCGTACAGGGGGATCTCAAGCTTCTTCAACGGGGAGCTCTGCTACCTGTGATTGGAAAAGCGCTGGTCATCGGCATTGAACCGCCACACACCCCATGTGCAGCACAACTACACACGGCCAGCCGGGCCAGCGGTGTGCACAGCTCGCGGCCGGCCGCCCTGTATGCGACGAGCGTGGCTCGACTAGCTCCCATACAGTACAGTAGCGTCCCTAGCAAACGCCGCGACCCGCTCGACTGCTTCCTACCCCGGCTGAGCTCGCGCCCCGGCGCCTCACCTCCTCCGCCGAGGAGTAGTAGAAGGGCGCGGACTTGTCGCTGCCGGGGTTCGTCACCTCCAGCCGCAGCTGCGGGGCACCGGGCACCGGGCACCGGGCACCGGGCATCAGGCATCAGGCATCAAGCGTCAAACGTCACGGCCTGGCAGGCATCAAGCGTCACGGCCGGGCGCAAGCTGGCGTGGGCCCGCCGCAGCTGGTCAGCGGCGCGCCCGCATCCATCGCACCCTCGACGCCCGCCGGGCCGGCCCGCCAGGGCCTGCCGGCCCCACGGGCTCGCATTCCCCCACTCCCGCACCCCGGCCCTCACCGTGCCGTCCGGGTCCGCGAAGAACACGCGCGGCAGGTAGTCGCCATTGGGCGGCGACAGCGCCGGCTGCAGCAGGAGCATGACACACAACACAGGCAACAGGTTACAGCAGGGCAACATAACAATGTGGCAAGGCTACAGCTGTAAGCGCCGCGCTGCAGCATTCGAAACAGTAACACATCAGGACAGAAAGCGCGCAGCAGGTGGTGACACGCGGGAGGAGATGGACTGGTCGCATCAGCCGCCAGGCGTGTGCCGTGTCACACGCACACGCCCTGTCACTCGGTCGCTCACCCTCTGACTCACCCCTAGCTCTAGGACGTAGTCGTCCAGCGCCAACACCGCTAGGAACTGAGCCGTCAGCGACGCCAGCGTGACTCGGTCTGTCAATATGGAGATGGAACACGCGCAGCACACACAGCGCGTTACGGGTTCGACGATCCCCGCTTTTTTTATTACCGTACGGTAGTTTGAACTGACTTAGTCCGACACAGCTGCGTGAGTGTGATGACCTGCAGACACGTTCCCTTGCAGCAGCTACTCATGCCCCTTCCGGTGATGCCTGGAATCTACCACAAGACCCCCAGCGTCAATCCCGCCTGAGCTGCCGCACTGTACCCACCGTCCCACCCCATCCCCTGTCCCAGTCCCTGGCTGCTTTGGCTGCCCACACCCACCGCCACCCCGTCTGGCACATATGATACTTGAGCTTAGCTGTAGGCGTATGGAGTTGTGTCCATTACGACCGATACGGTTAGCTGGTTGGTGACAGCACCCTTCTCACACGGCCCTACCGCATACCGCAGCTCATCCCCCTCGGCACCAGGCCCACCTATCCGTGTCCAGCTGTTCATGAACTCCCGGCAATCCGCACAAGAGCGCGAGCTTAGTACGTACACCAGCGGCTTCTTGTTGCGGGCCAGGTTTAGCTGCGAGCAGTGTTGATGCCGCGTTAGTATTCGTGCGGCGTCGTGTGGGGTGGGGGGCAAGGCGGGGTGGGACCAGGTGGGTGTTGCGGTCCGACCGATACTCCGTGCCGATGCAGCCTGTCACGTGTCCCCGACCACCCACCTCCTTCAGCATTTTCGGTGAGACCCAGTTCGCGCCGCTCGCGCGGAAATGCTCCCGAATTTCTCGAGACAGCTCCGCAGCTTTGTCAGCATCAATGCAATGGCTTACTTGAGCTCCTAAAAACAATGTTAAGAGAGCGAAAATCCCTCTGCGCGACATTTCACGCAGCAGTGACTGCCTAATAGTCCTTTGCACGCTGTCTGGTTAGGCGAATAGGGGGCGAATGTTTGGAGGATTTATTGCGAAGTCTGCACCTGCGCATACACTATAATCGGGGCTCGGAAACAGTGTTTGGGCTCATTGCACGGGTCGCTCTCTGGGCATGCGCCGGCCGTAGTCATGCCTCATAATGCCAATATATCAGACACAATAAGTTCACAACCACTTCATCAACAAAGCCTACAACGGCGCTGAGAACTGAGCTTGCACACCAAACGTGATGTTGCCGCCGCACGCTCCCCTGCTGCTTCGCTAGCGCCCTATACTGGAGTTTTGGTCCTGGGCAGTTACACGCGCTGATCGGAGGCTTCAGGCGGCTTCTTGGCTTGGTTGGGCGCGACCGAGCGCGGTAGTAGTTCGCGCAGCTGCTCAAAGGCCAGAGTATTCTAAAGAGAAGATTTCAGCTAGCTGGTACATCGCGCGGGTTTAGCGGCAGCGCGTTTTGGTGTCACGTCGCCGATGCGCAGCGACGAGGCAGTGGAGGAGCTGCATGGTCCCTGCATCCGGAATCCGGTAGGTGCATATACGCGCAGGCGCGGCGCTGTCTCGGCGCCGGGGCGACGGGCGTCGGGACATGGCGTTACGGGAAGTCGGGGCTTTCAGAGCAAACTCGCGTGGAGGAGTGACGCGGGCAGTAGGCCTCGAGCAGAGCATCGCGGTCGCGGTGCTCGCGCTCGCACACTGTTTGCTAGCGCTTCAAGCAGCTTCTCGTGCACGCTTCCCGCCAGCAGCACCACGCCCAACTGCCGCCGGTACCGGCGCGGCCCTTGCCACCGCAGCCCAGCCACCAGCCGCGCTCATTCCGTGCGCCTTACATCACCGCTACCCTCCCCCAAATGCTGCTGCACCATGCCTGCCCGGCCGCGCAGCTGGCGACCAGCGGCGCCGCGGACTTCGCCAACCCCACGCACGACAGCATTTGGAAGGTGACGCGGCAGCTGAAGAAGGAGCAGCTGTCGCTCTACAACTGCCTGGCCTCGCTGTTGAGCGATGCGGCGTTCGTGTCGGAGATACGCGCGCTGTACCCCACGCTGCCGCTGCTGGCCAACCTGCGTTGCGGCCTGTGGTACGCGCGCCAGCCCGACGGCACATGTAAGCCGCGCAGCGCGCTTGATTGTGGGCGTCAGCACGTCTGCGTGTGGGGCTTCAGCAGCAACAGTGGTTGTTCACAGCTTACGTCTTGGCCCGCCCATGTTGCCCAAGCTCAACACGATATGGAAGTCAGTCCCTGCAACACGTTGCATCATCACCCACCGCAGGCTATTTCAAGTCCACGGACGGGCACAACGGCAACTGGTCGTTTTCCTGCACGCGCCTCAACCTGCATGTGGCGGAGCTGGCGGCACGACAGGGCGGCGTCATCATTGTGGACGCCACGCGCAAGGGGAAGCGCTTCCCGGTGAGGCTGGACTTCCGTGGCTGCTGCGGCTGCTTGACACTGACCGCCGCGCGAGGCAAACAGCGAGCTAGCGGCGGCCCGACACGCCGGCGCGTGCCGACTGCTTACCCCTTGGTGCGTTACTGCCCCTGGCCGCTGCCCACAGGACGCCATGACAAAGACGATCCCCATCTGGGCGGCGGTGGTGAACCGGGCCGTAGCTCGCAAACGTGCCGAGGCCGCGGAGGCCGCGCAGCGGCAGGCTGCGGCCGCGGGTGTGGCGGCGTCGGCCGCGGCGGAGGCGGCCGCCGCCGCCATCTCAGTCGCGGCGTCAGAAGCGGAGGAGCAGAGCGCGGAGGCTTGCATGCGCGTGCAGCGGCTGGCGGCGCAGGCGGCTGCGGCTGCGCCAGCGGAACCGGCGGCCTTGCAGCCGGACACCGCGCCACCAGCTGCGGAAGTCGATGATGAAATAGAAGGGGATTGCAAGCACGGCAATGGGGGTGCCAGCACCAGCAGCAGCACTCGCCCTTGTGCCGTTCGGCGCGGGGACCTGCCGCCGCTGCGCGCCGCTGCGGTGGCGCGTGTCGCAGAGGCGGAGAGCTGCGGCCGTGTGGGCTCTCTGAGCTCCTGGCTAGATAGCCCCTTAGCCCTGGCGGACTGTTGGGAGGCGGCGCTGGCGGTGCGGGCTCGAAAGGCGGCGGCCGCGGCGGCAGCAGCCGCCTCGGCCGCGTCAACCGGCACAGGCTCCGCTGCCGGAACCGAGCCGACCTCTGGAAACCTCGCTTGTGAAGGTGACGGCCGAGCCAGCGTTGACGGTGCGGCGCTCGGTGCGGATACCTGCAGAACCGCGGGTGGAGCGGGAACGGAGCTTGGGAGCGCGGACGTGCCGCCTGCGCCAGCGACGCCGCCGCTAACGGAGGAGGGCTGCCGGGCCGCCCTTGCGGTTGATGCTGCAGTTGCGTGCGGCGTGGCGCCAGTGCACGTCATCGCGCAGCCACCCGTGTCGCCCTGGGCAGCGGCGGAGCTGCAGCAGCAGCCGTTGGGCAGCCCGCCGCTGTCTGTCCACGGCGCCAGCGGAGCGCTTGAGGCACTTACACATGCCGCAGCCGCGCCGGGATCCTCGGGCGCACCTTGCGCCGCCGGCGAAGATGCAGGGCTCGATGCTAGCGCTCCCGCGCCGACAGCAGCCTCTCGCGGCGCCAGTGGTGACGTTGACCTTGCGGCGGCGTCGGCTTCGCATGTGTGCTGCTCCCCTGAGGAGGCGTGGCGCAGCGGGTGCGTGGTGGTGGAGGGCGTGGACGCCGGCGAGGGGGCCCACCAACACCACGGCCAACACAGCGTTGGGTGCCAGTTGCCAGAGGCGCGGCGGGGTTGCGCAGAGGATGAGGTGGCGCAGGGGCGCACTAACGAGGCCACACGCGCCGGGAGTGGCCGCGCCGGGAAGGGGTGCGGCAGCTGCAGCGGCTGCGGTGCAGCTGCCGCAGGAGGCGTGTGCTCATCGGCGTCGGCCTCGGCGAGCGGCTCCGGGTCTGACACGTCCTGCTGCAGCGTGAGCCGCAGCAGCAGCTGCGTCAGCGAGCACAGCGACGGAGAGGCAGCGCGGGGCAGCGCCTGTGGCTGCAGCTGCGAAGAGCCTGCAGCAGCTGCAGCAGCTGCAGCGGCTGCAGCGGCTGCAGCGGCTGCAGCGGCTGCAGCGGCTGCGGCAGCAGGGGAGGAGGAGGGCGCGGACGGGGCCGCGCGCAGTGGCGAGGGGGAGGCTGATGGCGAGCGCAGCGGCGCGTGGAGCTCGTGTGGCTGCGAAGGTGACGTTGACGAGAGTGGAGCCGAGGGCTTCTCCTTCTGCTCCGCTGGCAAGCCGACCTGTGCCTGGCAACAGCCGCGCCCGACGCCGGTGCGCCGGTCCTGGACGGGCGCCGCGCTGTGCCCGTCGGCGCCGCGGCGAACGGCGGCGCTGGTCTGGCGCAGCACGAATGCTCGCTGTAGCAGCGGCGGCGGCGGCGGCCACGCAAGCAGCGCCGACAGCGAGGACAGCTACCCCGCTGCAGCCGCCACCGCTGTCGGCTGCGGGGGTGCGGGCGGCGGCGACGGCTTCTCGTTCCCTGTGTGCCACCCCTTCGACGGCGCGCAGCACTCGGACGGCGCCGGCCTCGCACCCTCCTCCTCGGAAGCCGCCAGCCCCGCCGCGCCGGCTGCGCCGGAGTGGGACACGGGGCTGCACCTGCCGCTGTGGATCTCGTCCAACGAGCGGCTGCAGATTGAGAAGCGGCTGGACGGCTGGGTGGATGCGCTGCTGCGCATGGGCGCGGACGTGGAGGGGCTGGCGCGCAGCCTCAGCAAGCCGCTGCGGCCGCTGTGGATCGCGCAGTCGTCCACCATCTGGGTTGACCAGGTGGCGCAGCCCGACACGCTGCCCTTCACGCCGCTGTACCTGGTGTCCGCCTCCCAGACGCACTCGTACGTGCGGCAGGCGGCGGTGACGACGGCCGCCAGCGGCGGCGGGCGGGGCTCGGGGGCCGCGAGCGGCAGCGGCAGCAGCACCGGGCGGCGCGGCCGCGGCACGGGCGGCAGCGACGCGGACGGGGACAGCAGCGACGGCGCCGGCCTCGCGGGGCGGTGCAGCGGCAACGGGCGCGGGAAGCACCACAAGCAGCAAGCGCACCAGCGGCGCGGGCAGCGGCGCCGGCGGCACTCAGGCGACGGCGGCGCGGACGACGCCGGCGACGCGCAGCCGCACGCGTGGACGTACATGTACGTGCCGGGTGCCGGAGACGACGAGGAGTCCTGGGCCGCGGGCCTCACACCCGCCGTGTTCTGGGCCCACCAGGCCGAGCTGCTGGCCGCGGGCCCCGCGGGCGTGCACGATGCCGTCCAGAAGATCCTTGCGGACGAGCAGACCGCACTGGCGGAGCATGGGGAGAACAGCACGGTGGCGGGCGGCAGCGCGGCGGCTGGCGACAGCGCGGCGGCCGCGGCCCGTGACTACGTCGCGCCCACGGACGCGCACCACCTGCTGCCGGCGGGCTGCCGCGCGGCGGCGGGCGGCGCGGGCGCGGGCGCGGCGGCGGGTCCGGGCGGGCTGTGGTGGCTGGGCGGCACGCGCATTGCCCTGGGCGACTTTGCGGCGGGGTCGGCGCCGGGGTGCTGGCGGCACGTGGACGCGGTGCTGTCGGTGGGGGGCACGCAGCACCCGTCGATGGCGGGCGAGGTCGGGCAGGAGGCGCTGGCGGTGTGGGCGCACACGCTGGAGGAGCGGGCGCAGCGGGAGCGGCAGCACCCGCACGCGCACGCGGCAGCGGCTGTTGGGGAGGAGCCAGATGCGGTGGCGCAGGAGCAGGGGCAGGAGCAGGGCCAGGTGGCGGAGCCGCAACCGGAGGATGCGGGGGTGGAGGCGGCAGACGCAGCAGTCGCCGCGGCAATAGCGATCTCTTCCGCTGTAGGCAACTCGGGAGCAGCCGGCACGGCACCGGACAGCAACGAACAGGGGTTCACGTTCCCGCCACTGCCGCTGCCGCTTCGTCCAGCCGGCGGGAGCGTGGGCGGCGACCCGTTCCACTGCGTGGGACCGCAGCCGCCGGAGCAGCAGCAGGCGCAGCCGCGCGCACACCTGCACTTCGCGCATCACCCGCACCACCACCATCACCATCACCACCGGCACGTGCCGCGCTACCTGCACCTGCCCATCGAGCACTTCAAGCACCACCGCACCTCGGTAGGGTGGACCGCGAGCCGGGCGGGGCCATGGGCGGAAGCGCTCATCAGCTTACCTCCAAACGCGCCGCAACGCCACCGCTCGCACACGTGTGCTAGGGCCTCGTGGCCATCCGTTCTTGTTATGGCATTGCCCTTCAACACTGTGCACCTACCATTGAACGCGGGGGCGTGTCGATTACTACGGTACCATCAGGGAGTCGACTGCTGACCCGCTGCCTGTGGTCCTCTCGCGCTGTCGCAGCTGCTGGATGCGCTGGAGCCCGCGCTGCGATTCCTGTCTCACCACCTCAGCCACGGCCATACGGTGCTCATACACGACACCAACGGTGAGCGCCGACGCACCACACGTGCCTGCTCTTTAACACACGTGCCTGCTATCCGGCGTGCTGCCAGTGTGGTGGGTGTCTAGGAGGGGCGCTGTGTGTGTACAATAAATGTATGCCATGACTGTCATCACTTCTTTGCAGCCTGTTTCATGACATGGAGCCCGTGCGTGCTGTTGTTTTCCACCCGCACGAAGGCCTGGACACCTGCGTCTGCGTGGCCGTGGCGCTGCTGCTCGCGTGCTACAGCCCTTCAGGCAGCAGCAGCTCCGCCGGCGGTGCGGACGCAGACGGCGCAGCTGCAGCCGGTGCGGCGCCCGCAGATAGTGCAGCGGCCGGCGGGTTGGCGTGGGCACAGTCGTACAAGCCGGGGCAGGGCGTGTCGGAGGTGACGAAGGACTCGGTGCGCCAGCGGCTGGCGTGGCTCAGCGCGCACTACCCCGCTGCGCGGCCCACGCGCGGCATGCTTCGCCAGGTGCGCTGGGGGCGGGGGCGGTCTGTGGTCTGCGGGCGGCGGAAGCTGTGGGGGCGGGGGGTGCGGACAGCGAGCAGGAGGTGCGAAGGGTCCCGGGGGTAGTCCTGGGGTAGTCAATCCATGTGACCCACATGGAGATGCGCAGATGCGGGTTAGTTGAGTGGCACGCGCAGGCAGTGCGTGCGCGTCGAAGGCTGGGTGCAGGGGGTGGATAGGGGGGTAAACGAGCTGGGTATGACGGTGTTGCCTCAACTCATGCACAGGTGCTGACCCGATTGTGCATGCGTGCCATTGCGCTCTGCAGGTGTTCAATCATTTCGTTCGCCAGGCGTCGGGGAACGGCGACGGCGATGCAGATGCATGACCAAGAAAGCAGACCGGTACCGGCACATGCAAAGCTTGTCATGCCCGGCAGTGACGCATCGAAACGTAGTGCTGACTCTTGATGGCAGCGCCTTCAGTGTGGCAGAGTGGCTGAGTGCACTTAACTGTGCAACCTTGGGGCAACGTGAACACCGACGCGTTGCGCCAAACAACAATAATGAACTGCCAGACGAGCATTATGATGGATCTGGCCAGTGGCCAGGACTGGATTTTGCGTGCGTTTCGAGCAGGTCTGTGCGTTCCTGACAATGGGCAACGTGAACAACCTGCAGGTTATGTGCATTCCAAGGCGATCCGATTACGGAGTTGGATGCCTGCAGCATTTTTGTGTGTTTTGTTGGTGGCGCCAGGCTGGTAGCGTGAGTCTTGGGACGACGAGAGGGAGCACTCACGTGCGGCCGCAGGCCGCGTGGGCGGTGCGGCCGCAAGACGCAAGTTGCTGTGAAACGGATACGAATGAAAGGATGTTCCCGAAGGATTCATCGGTGAAGGTTAATGAAAGATTCACTTTGACCTTGGGCCGCTGGTTCGCCCGCGGGCTGGGCGCAGGCGCCTGCGGGATAGAACCGCCCCCGCCGCTTATCAGCCGCCACCACTGATCAGTGGGCTGCCGGCGCCTGCACCCACAACCACACAGGCTCACAATCGCTGCTGCCTGCGGTTCTAAGCCTGGTGCAGTGGTGCTGATCGCGGTCGACCGGAACGCAGACCGCGGCCTCCCGCCCTCTGGCTCCCCACCTCCCCACGCCCCATCCGGCACCACCTCCATGTACGGTCCGCGCGCGTCAAAACCGGGCTTAATGCCCCTTTCCTGCGCACACAATTATACATTGCACTTGTCACTTTGCGCAGCTCCTTACTCCGGAAGCCCTGTTTCTCCACTGAACAACTTTGACTTGAGTTTCTTGCCGTGAAGAACCATGGGCAAGGGCTGTGGCGCTGCGCTGGGAAAGGGAAAGAAGAAGGTAAGGCGCTGTTATTGCTGGTTGCTGCGTCAAGGCAGGCTCAGAGCGGAATTTGGGAACCATGGCCATGTTTCTTGCAAGTTTGGCCGCAGCGCGCCGTGGCTGTATGTGCTAGCATTTCAAGTGACCACAAGCTTTGCAGCTTGATGCGTTGGGGTTCTTGGGTCAACGTGCTGAAGCGAAACGCGGGGCACGGTGTGATGATTGGAGCTCGACAACAAATGCTTCGCGACCGGTTGACTGGTTGCAGGAGACGAGCGCTGTGGAGGCTCCGGCCCCTGCTCCTGCCGCTGCTGCGGAGCCCGCTGCCGCCCCGGCTCCGGCTGTGGCCGCGGCGCCGGCCGCTGAGGCTGCACCCGCTGCTGCCCCTGCCGCGCCTGCCGCGGCCGCGGCGGCCCCTGCCGAGCCTGCGGTAAGAAGCGCTGATATGACAATATTGTGTATATTGGCTGCGGCCCGCGCGGCGACGGGACTGGGCGTTGCTGGGAGTTGATGTCATGATGTGCGACGTCGCGGCTCTTCCCGCAGCTGCGTTTGCGCGTTTGATCAATACATGACCACGAGGTCGCTGGAGGCCGCAGGGGCCCGCGCGAACAGCCGCACGCGAACCGGCCCGCTTGGGATGTTGCATAAATGAGCGCGACCGAAACTGGGCTGACGTGCGCCGTTCGGCCGGTCCGGCACACGGCGACATGTTGAATTTGCTCTCCTGGACCATCTGGCACTCCTAGATCTGGGAGTGCGCTTGGGTCCGCAAACGTGAGCGTTAGAACCCTGGCGCGCTTCGAGAGCTTGCGGCGCGCTGAATTGGCAGGACGGCTGCAGCCAACGTGCTGATTGTTCATAATCCGAGCTATTCGTGCAGCGGGCGAGCGCAATCACGCGGCGGGGCGCCACAATTCCTCGTGCATGCGCGGGCTACATCGAGCCGGCGTTGCGGCCTATTTATGTCCCCTGGCGCCAGCATTCTTCAGTTGCTCGTGATCAGGGCACCAACATTCCTCTATACCTCCTTGTGATACGTTCTAATTGAGCAGAAGATGGCGCACGACTACAAGCTGAGCGCGCACTCGGCGATTCCTGCGCCGGAGGGCCCTCTGCTGGTCTGCATTCTGGACGGCTTCGGCGAGAACGAGTACAAGGACGAGTTCAATGCTGTCCACGTTGCCAAAACGCCCACCGTGGACGCGCTGCGCGGTGTGCCCCATCGCTTCCGTTCCATCAAGGCGCACGGAAAGGCTGTGGGCCTGCCCAGCGATGCTGACATGGGCAACAGCGAGGTGGGGCACAACGCCCTGGGCTCGGGCCAGGTGGTGGACCAGGGCGCGCGCCTGGTGGACCTGGCGCTGGAGAGCGGCCGTATGTTCTCGGACCCCGGCTGGAAGCTTATCAGCGAGGCGTTCCCCGAGCACACCGTCCACTTCATCGGCCTGCTGTCCGACGGCGGCGTGCACTCGCGCGCCGACCAGCTGTACGGCTGCCTGCGCGGCGCCGTGGAGCGCGGCGCCAAGCGCGTGCGCGTGCATATCCTGACCGACGGCCGTGACGTGCCCGACGGCAGCAGCATCAAGTTCGTGGAGGAGCTGGAGGCCGTGCTGGCGGAGCTGCGCGCCAAGGGCTGCGACATCGCCATCGCCTCCGGCGGCGGCCGCATGCAGGTCACCATGGACCGCTACGAGGTGAGGGGCGCCGCAGGTGGGGGCAGGGGCGCGGGCGGAGTTGTGCAGACGCGGCGGCGGCGGCAGTATGAATGGACGAAGGGCCGAAGGCAAGCGATGCGGGGTGGGGCAGCTGGAGGGTTGAAGATGTTGGGACGCTGGCGGCAGTGAAGATGTGAGGGGCTCCTGCTCCTAGGACAGTGGGGTGAGGGCACGGGGCTGTAGCGCCCGGTTCGCCCTTGGGGTGGCGGTCGCAACGCATGCGCCGAGGCCTTGTGTTGGGGCCAACCACCACCAAACGAGTCGTAAGGTTAGTCAAGTGCAGCCTCCTGCATGACCGCATCCGCGGCCCCGCCTGCCTCGCATCGAACCTGGCAGGCCGACTGGAGCATGGTGAAGCGCGGCTGGGACGCGCACGTGCTGGGCAAGGCCCCCCACTTCTTCAAGGACGCCAAGACCGCCATCAAGACCCTGCGCGTGAGTCCGATGGGGGGCACGGGCGTGGCAGCGCACGCTTAAGCACGGCTACATCGGTAGGGGAAGGCGCGGGCGTGCGCTACGGCATCCAGGCGAACGCTAGGTGCAGCGGCGAAGGTTTTGCACGAGTCGCGAACGCCCGTCTATCGCTGACCTCCACTCATTGATCCCGTACATAACAGGGCACCGAGGACGCGCCGGTGTCTGACCAGTACGTGGCGCCCTTCGTGATTGTGGACGAGGCGGGCAAGCCGGTGGGCACGATCGAGGACGGCGACGCGGTGGTGCTGTTCAACTTCCGCGCTGACCGCATGGTGGAGATCAGCAAGGCGTTCGAGTATGAGGACGGCTTCACCGCCTTTGAGCGCGTGCGGTTCCCGAAGGTGCGGGGGAAGCGGCGGGCATCCGGCCGATGGGGCGAGGCGTGGGTGTGGGATGGAAGGGGGCAGGAAAGAGGGCTGGAGGTGGGCGTGGAGCCCCAGAGGCTTGAGCTGTGCGGATGCTGTGATGTGATGGTCGGGTTGGGAGGGATGCAATGAGCGGAGCCGGAATGAACCGACGCGGGGGAGGGAAATAAGCCGGGATGCGGCTTATGGGAATGCAAGAATGGACGGGGGAGGGAACGCGCGTTCGGAGGGCTGGACATCAGCGGCTGGGGTGGGTCTGGCTTGCTTGCGTTAGTACCCGACACCCACCCCAGGTAACGCCAAGACCGATCTGCTGCAACGACCTGTCAACATCATCTTTAGTTAGTCATGCTTGGAACCCCAGCCAGCTTTAGGCGGTACCGCAACCCTGCCTGCATCCTTTCTTCAGCCCCTACGTCCACCCAACGTGCTACTACCCGCACACCGGTGCAGTTAGTCAGAACCACCACTAAGTGTGATGCATGGAACCCCGCCGCAGGGCCTTCGCTTCGTGGGCATGATGCAGTACGACGGCGACCTGAAGCTGCCCGCCAACTTCCTGGTGCCGCCGCCGCTGATCGAGCACGTGTCGGGCCAGTACCTGTGCAAGAACGGGCTGAGCACCTTCGCCTGCTCCGAGACGCAGAAGTTCGGGCACGTGACGTTCTTCTGGAACGGCAACCGCTCCGGCTACCTGGACGCCAAGCAGGAGCAGTACCTGGAGGTTAGACGGGGAGGAGCTGGGGACGGGGACCGACGGGGAATGGAGCCGTTGGGCAGGACAAGGACAGATGGCTGGGATGGGCCAAGCGGGGCTCAGAGGTACTGCGGAAGCGGGCGGACGCAGGAAATGAGTCGTGGAGCGATAGGAACGGCGTAACACCTTGCTGCAATGTCCGGTCCTCAGATCCCGTCGGACAAGATCGAGTTCAACCAGGCGCCTGACATGAAGGCGCGCGAGATCACCGCCGCCGGCATTGAGGCGCTCAAGAGCGGCAAGTACAAGGTCGTGCGCATCAACTACGCCAACCCCGACATGGTCGGCCACACCGGTGAGCACCCAGCCCTGCGCCGGGCCTGCTAGAGCATGCAGGAGCGCAGACGCAGCTGTAACCAGCAGTGGAGCTCTGTGCACATGGGCACACGCACAGCGTCCTGCTGCGGGTTCGGTATTGATGGGGGTTACTGCGCAGCTGCACTTGGGCGGTATCCGCAGTTCCGCACCAGTGCGATATCTGCGGCCTTCCCTCCTTCCCGTGCCCCACCCATTTTCACCCGCGTCTCCATGCGCCCACGTCCCCAATCCCCAGGCGACCTGGCTGCCACCGTCCGCGCCTGCGAGACCGTGGACGGCTGCGTGAAGGAGCTGCTGGAGGTGGTGGACAGCCTGAACGGCCGCTGGATCGTGACGGCCGACCACGGCAACGCCGACGACATGGTGCAGCGCGACAAGAAGGGCAAGCCCCTGCTGGGTGAGTGGCACGGCCAAGTGGCCGCGCGAGGGACAGGGGTGGGAGACGTCGTGCTTGAGGACGCTGCGGCGACGTGCGCGAAGTGGGAGCCGCCTCACTGCCAAAAGCCACCACTCACAGCCATGCGCACTCATTTCCTCTCAACAACTGCTCACACGCGCACGCACACTCACACACACCCCGCAGGCGAGGACGGCAAGCCGCTTCCGCTGACCAGCCACACGCTGGCGCCTGTGCCGTTCTTCATCGGCGGCAAGGGCCTGCCGGACAACGTGGTGCTGCGCGACGACCTGCCGGACGCCGGCCTGGCCAACGTGGCCGCCACCACCTTCAACCTGCTGGGCTTCGAGGCGCCCAGCATCTACAAGCCCAGCATGGTCAAGGCATAAGCGGGCGCTGCGAGTGGCGGGGCCTGCGGGGTTGGAGGCGAGGGGCGCGAAGGGCGCGGTGTGGAGTACGGGGAGGGCGCGTGTGGAGCCGCGCAAAGAGGGGGAACGGCAAGAAGAGGTTCTGCGGCGGCAGATGGCGCTGGTTTAGGTGGATGCCAGCGTGTTGGCTGTAGAGCGTAGCGCGTGCTCTTGGGTAAGGAGGCGCGGTGACCAGACCATTAAAGTGACGCGCGTCCGTGATGACTGCAGCAAGCTGCGTGACAGCGGATGAACAAGCTGAGGGGTAACGGAGGACAAAAGACGCACTGTATGCTTCGAACGTGCATGCGAGAGGCACGTGACAGGCAGGTTTACTTGATGGAGATGGGCTAGCAGGAGGAGGAGTCGGAATGTTCAGGCGGAGGTGGCTGAGAATGCGGAAGTGCAATGCTGTAACGGGCTAACGGCAGATGGAAGGCGTGGCTGCACATTGCCGTTGGTCATCACGGCACGCACCAGCGTGCCAGCAGCTTAACAGCGATTGTTTCACCGCCGGATTCTGTATCACCCGCGATGTCTGGGGCTACCTAGAAGGATGCGGCGTCACTCTGGCCCGGTCCGTCCCAATGCGCGGCACGCGCATGGGTGCGTGGCACATCCGCGGTGATGCGCACCCGCCAGGAGCCAGAATCCACCGCGCTGTCCCCCCGAGCTAGACTTCGCTTCCTTCCATGCCCATTCCTTCATTAGAAAATACTTTGGCACGTAAGCTGCGTCTAACGCCTACCTGGCACCTCGTCGATTTGTCCCAACACGTCCAGCTACGAAGGCAAGGTGCTTGCCTATCAACTATTGATTACGTGGATCGTTAAACTGTGCTTGAACACGACTTGAAAGTCCGAGTTGGAAAAGCATCTTGTTACCGCGAAATGGCCCTCGCAAGAAGCCGCTAGCTGTTGATTACAAGAACATCATGGCGGAGGTGGAGGTGGAGGATCCCTCCATCATCGAGGTAAGCGCTTGCGGAGGGCAAACGTTGCGAATGGGCCTGAAGGTGCAGCGACAGGACCTGCACGTTCAGTCAGGCGTGCGGCTCCGCCATGCGGGGACATGACTAGGCACAAGACACCTCAATGTGTACTGGGAATTGGACAGCCGCTTGCAAGCGCTCCGGCGCAGAGGACCTCGGCCTCAACGCTGACGCCATCGCCCGACTGCACCACCCGACCGCAGCTGCGGTTGCGCCAGGCCCGGGCTCTGCGAAGTGTCACGGTCTTCAAGGCTCCCTTCCGGACGACATGGTACTTCTTGTGCTACGCCACGAGCAGCGTGTCCAGCGGGGCTACGTGGCTGGCTAGCCATCCCGTGACATTGTTGGTCATCCTGCCTGGGCTCATTGCATACGCGGCTGCCAAGCATGCCGTCTATCAGGAGGACGTGATCCGGCAAATAGAGGTGATGAGGGGGCATGGGTGCCTGGTGGGGAGCGGCGACGGGGCTTTCCCGCATGGGGGTCGAGTGCTGCGGAGCACTGTCTTCGCACGGCCGTGCACCAGGCTGTTAGGGTTTGGCCAGAGCCACGTCAGCCCCTCCACATCAGCCATGTGACGGGCGCATGACTAAAACCAGTCATGGGTTTGGAACGATTGAAGACCCCCCATGTCTCGGGGTGGCTCTGCCAAGATCGGTCCCTTTGGCGCTTGTTCCAAGGGACCTGCATCGCGTGACACATCCTCAGGCAGTGTGCATCACGCCCCCGCCCCATCTATGCCGTGCTGCTGCTCACTGCTCCCCTGCCCTGCCTGCCTCGTGGCGCGGACAGGAAACTGTGAAGTATGTGGTGTGGTGGGTGGGCCTTGGCGTGCTGTCGTCCATCGGCCTGGGCACCGGCATGCACACCGGGCTGCTGTTCCTGTTCCCGCACATCCTCAAGGTGCGTGCCTGGGTGCAGGGGCGAGTGGGGCGGCGGCCGCTGAGTGCAGGAGCGAGTGGGGGGTGGTTGTGACTTGTGAATACCATCCCAAGGGGGGTGGGTCTGGGGGCAGGGGTGTACAGGCAGGGCCAGAGGCGATGGCTGGTCGCGGTGGGGTGTAGGGGGGTGCAGGCCGGAAGGGGCTGCAAGGGTGGTAAGGGAAGAGGTGGGTGGAGGGGACGGGCGCACTGGGTGCTGAGAAGTGAGGACCAGGGCTGGCATCAGGACTTGGAGGTTTCGGGGGGGGGCGCATCGCGCTGCCCCCAGCGCAGCCGGTGGCTGGTGGAATGCGCCTTGGAAGGGCGCAGCGCCAGGTTCAACACGGCGCAGGGGGCGGGACTGTGGCGTGGGGTCGGTTGCTTTGGGTCGGTTGCGCGGTCGCAAGTGGGCAGCGGCTGGATGCGAGAGGCGCTCGAGTACGGCACCACGCGAGGGAACCTGGGCGCCAGTCGTGATTGCGGGGGGGGGAGGGCTGTTGTCGGGCGGGGCTGCCGTATAGGCGCGGGGCTGTCACGCGTGGGAGTGTTAAGCTGTGTGTGTGTGTCGCGCTTGCGTGTGACAGGTGTGCCTGGCGGCGGAGACGTGCGGCCATGCCAAGTTCGACACCAGGTGTGAACGTGGGGTTACACCAGGGGCGCAGTGAGGGCGGGCCGGCGGGGCTGCATGGATGTGCCGGACTTGCAGGGTTGCGGCCGCCCACACCACCACCACGACCACCACCACCACCACCACCACCACCACCACCACCACCACCACCACCACCACCACCACCACCACCACCACCACCACCCCTCCTACGCGAGCTGGCCATGCGCCTGGAGCCCCTCCCCTGTCACACCACGCCCCTCTCGCCGCCGCCAATGGCCGCAGGAGCGACATGTGGTACAGCAGCGAGAGCCTCACCTGCGGCGACTGGCCGGCGCAGGAGGTGACGTACATGGACCTGTTCAAGAAGGTGGGCACGGGGGTGGGGGTTGTGAGTATCATCCCAAGCTAAATCCAACCAAACGGGGGGCGGGGGGGGACCAGGCGGGCGGGGAGGAGGAGGGCGGGCGTGTGGGGAGTGGAAACACCAGCCCAAGCTAAACCAACCCAACTAGACAAGGGACAGGCAGGGGGGGCAGGGAGCAGGGGAATGGGCTCACACCGTGGGGTTGCACGGGGCGAGGGGTAGTTTAATCCAGCCCCAAGACGGCCAGGGGATGCAACCAGCTGTACCGTGTGTGAGCCGGACAGTTGGAGGGACCTGCTGTTCTTGCTGCCAGAACTCCACGCACGCCACCCCGACACACACACCTCACACCACCCCTACGGCACTGCGCAACAGGTGATAGTGACGTCGATACTGTGGGGCATCGGCACGGCGGTGGGCGAGATCCCGCCCTACTGGCTGAGCTACAGCGCGGCGGTGGCGGGGCAGAAGAATGTGGAGCTGGCGGAGCTGGAGGAGGTGCGTGGCTGTGTGTGGTGGTGGGCGGGGAGTAGTTCATTCCAATTTCCGAAGCAACCAAGGGGGGTAGAGGGGCAGCGATGACTGGGGGCGATCGGGCGGCGACCGAGCGTTGTCGTGCGCCGCACGGCCGCTGGTCGGCCCCACAACTCGACATCCCTGCCCCCGCCGCGCTCTCCCCGTCAAATTTCCTCGCTTCCCGCACGCTCTCCTCGCTTCCTTGTCGCAACACCTCGTCGACATCACCTCGTGACGACCATCAAACCGTGCATGCCACCACCCTTGCAACCCCCCGCCCCCTACCCCTCGCAACCCTCGCACCCCCCCGGCCGGCAGGCGATGCGCGCCAACACGGCGCAGCGGCACAACCTGGTGCAGCGGGCCATCGCGCGCATGGAGCAGTGGATGATCGGCTTCATCCGCACGCACGGCTTCTTCGGCATCCTGGCGCTCGCCTCCTGGCCCAACGCCGCCTTCGACCTGTGCGGCCTGTGCTGCGGCAACTTCATGTTCCCCTTTTGGAAGTTCTTCGGCGCCACGCTCATCGGCAAGGGCTTCATCAAGACCACGGGGCAGGTAGGGCGGCTGCCCGGGGGGGGGGGGGGAAGGCACGCGGCGGCTCGCGTGTCGTTGCGTGTGCGGGTGGGAACAGCCGATCATGTGACGGTTCTTGCAGATAATGTGAAGCGCCGATGCCCAGTGGTACATGTGGGTGCGGGCGCCGGCGCACTGCCCACGGTATGGAGTGGCTGCGCCTGTCGATGCGCGCACACGGGCAACATCCAACCTAACTTGACTCCGCGTTAACTCCGTGTTGACTCCGTGCTGCAACTGCGCGCCTGCTCACATGCCAACAGACGCTGTTCTTCGTGTCGGTATTCCGGCGGCACTCGCGTGAGGCCATCCTGGCCTGGCTGGAGCGGGCGCTGCCGGCGCGGCTGCCGGGGCTGTGGAGCGGCGGCGACGGCGGCGCGGCGGCCGCGCTGTCGCCGGCGCACGAGCTGCACGTGTGGATCAACAAGTCCATAGCCAAGTACCAGGCAAAGGTGGGGCGGGCAGGAGGGCAGGGGGCAGGAGGCGGGTGCAGGAGGAGAGTCTGCGGGAGGAGAGGGGGCAGGAGGCGGGGGCAGACACCGATTTGGAGGCTGCGGCTGCGGCACGGAAAGGATTTTGATTGGAAGCGGTTTGGCTTGTTGGTGCGACCAGCCAGGTGCATACCGCACCGACCCCAGTCCCGCCCCTATCTGATCTGCTGCAACAACATGTCGACATGATCTTATCTTAATCATGCACAGAACCCCACCACTCAGCACGCACGCGCCCCCGACCCCTGTCGCAGGTGCTGGCCAAGAGCGCGGCGCACCTGGCGGAGAAGCGCTGGTGGTGGCGGCGCGGCCTGGACCGGCTGCAGGACCTGGCGTCCACGCCGGGCGAGCTGCGGCGCGTGGCGGTGGGCCTGATCCCCGACACCGTGGCGGAGGTGTGGAGCTGGGTGATGGTGCTGCTCATGGCGGCCTTCACGGTGTCGTGCGTCAACGCCTTCGCGCAGGCCTACCGCACGCAGCTGGACGAGGCGGAGGTGGAGGCGGCGCGGGCGCGGCTGCGCGAGCGCGAACGCAAGCAGCAGTAGCGCCCCCGCAGCGGCGGCGGGCTGGTGGGGTGGTGGGGTGAGGGCATGTGTGCGCGGGTGGAGCGGAGGGTGTGGGAGCGGGTGCGTGTACTAGCTCCCGGTGGGAGTAAGCCGCTGTGGCCAGCGGCGGCGGCTGACGCTGAGGGAGAGCGAGGGACTGAGGCTAGAGGCGTGGCCCCTCGGCGGCTGCTCTGGTGGACTATCATTAGCAGAGCGTGTGTCGGATGTAGCGGATCAGTTGTAACTATAGAAGGCTGGTGTTGTGGCATAGTAAAATGGCATGCTGCGTCGACGGTGGCAGGTGCCAGTGGAGATTGCTGCCGTGGTGTGTTTGTGGCTAGTTGCGTAGCTTTCGGACTCAGATTGCGACGGCCCCAATCGGGAGTCTAAATAACGATCGGGAGTTAACCTTGCGGGCAGGCGGGTGCATTCGGACATGGGGCATGGGCAGGTGTGCACGGCCCGCCACCTGAGTGCTGGAGCGCTGGACGCCGGAGCCGGTCAGGGTTGAAGCAGGTGTTCGGAGCGGGAGTACAGGCACTGGCGGGGCCGTGGCTAGTCTTACTGTGGCACTGTCGTAGGTGCATGAGCGAGACTGCCGGGACGGAAAGACCCGGCCGCAGTGTCAACGGTCAAGTACATTGCGTTCCGTACGTCTCCGAGACCCCGTCGCCGCGGAGCGGTAAGCCAGCCTACATGCCACACGCCAGCGCAAAATCAGCCCCCAGCCCCCAGTCCTCAGTGCGGTTGCATCATGCACGGTGTTTCATGCCCCTGCCTCCCTGTGTCGCGGGCAACCTGTTGAAAGAGGCGCTCGCATGCCCGAACGCACCTGCTCACTCCTGTCGTACACCCCACCCCACCCCCCACACCCGACCCTGCATACTCGCCGCTACCGCAGCTCATCCCCGCCTTCCTGGCCCTCTTGCCCCGCCCCCGCCTCCTCCTCCTCCGCCAACGTGGCGAGTATGACCTCCACGTCCACGCCCTGAGCCGCCAGCGCCTCGCTCAACACCTGCGCACGCACGTCGGGGGCGGGGTGGTACAAAGGGGTGTTGCAGGGTAGACAGCAGGCGTGACGCGAAGCGGCCGGCCAGTCGCCACTCGCCCGACAGGGCTGAGTGCGCGCAACGGCCGCCACGATGGACCAAGCCTGGATTCAGTCCGGAAGGCTGGCTGCGGACTCTTATAAATCGAGTAGTTCGGATCGATCGGGTGACTGATTAGGGAGCAACCAATCGCAACCAATTGAAGTGGAGCGTCCCATGGGAGCAAGCCTACTAGCCCAAGGCACAGAGTAGGTCGTTGGCGTTGCAGGTGGCGCGCCCGAGGAGTCAGAGCAGTTAAGCTCATGAGCTGCGTCAGCAGGTCCTTCTTGTAACCAATGCAATCTGGCGCCCCACCTCAGTCCACCGTTGCATTCGCCTGCGCTCGATAGTCCTGTGGTGCGCCCCTGCTTCTCCTCTCCCACCCCCCCGTCACTCGCACGCTCACCTGCACCTTCCGCTCCTCCTGCCCCAAGCACACCAGCAGGTCCGTCATGCCCTCGTCCGCCTCCGCCTCAGCTGCCGCGCGGGCGGCAGCTGCCGCCTCCTCCACTCGCCGTGCCACCTCTGCCTCCGGCACGCCGCCTGCGTGCCCGTGCCCTGCACCCAGCAGCCAATCGCGAAAGCAAGTAGCAGTTTCACACCGTGATGCCAAATTCATTTGGCCAACGGGACACCCGCATTGATGTGAAGGGCAGGATGCCGCGTATGGTAGCATCGAATGTCCGAGGCAGTGCGGGCGCTCACCTGGTGCCGCCGCCGCCGCTGCCGCCTGCTGCGCGGCTTGCGCGGCCTGCGCCGCCCGCGCCTCCGCCGCCTGCTGCGCCGCCTGAGCCGCCGCCAGCGCCGTCTGGGCGCTGCGCAGTTGTGCCTCGGTGGAGAACGCGTGGGACTGCGGGAGGGCGGCGGCAGTGCGTGATGTAACGTGTCGCGTAAACCGTCGTGTAGGCCTTGGAACGGAACAAGCAATCACCCAACCGCTTCGACACCGCTTGGCGCCCCTCCAACCACAGCCCCCGCCACCAGACCAGCACCCGATTTCATCCCAAGTGCCGAACGCTGTAGCCCGGTCCCTGGCCCCTGCCCCGCTCCCCCTACCTCCAGGTTGTTGTAGGCGCCGCTGAGGTCCGCCAGGTCCGCCTCCGCCTTGGTGGCGGCCAGGTGCGCGGACGCGGCCGCCTCGCGCGCCGCCGCCGCGTCCGCCTCCGCCTGGCCCAGCCGCGCGCCCATCACCTCCACCTTCGAGCCGCGGCGGCGGGCACGGGGGACAAGAATGGTAAGCGAAGCGGATGGGCAGCGGGCGCACGTCGGTGGCTGCGGGTGGCTGCTCAAGCTCATGCAGGTTCATGCACACACGCGCGGCGTGCACATCCCAGCGGCTCCCATGCGGACCATCTCGTACATGCAACGGCCTTGCCGTTCCGTGCCGCGCAAAACGGCACGCCACGCCACGCACTGCGAGGGCCCCACCTGGTGCCGCAGCGCCGCCAGCTCCTGCTCCGCCCGGCCGGCGCGCAGCTCCAGCGCCACGCGCGCCTCCACGTCAGCAGCAGACCCGGCCGCGCCCGGCGCGCCTGCGCCGGCGCCGCCCAGCCCCGGGCCGCCGTGGGGCCCTGCCACGCCGGCGCCGCCGTGCCCCTGCTGCCCTGGCGCGGCGCTGCCCGCGGCGGGCGGCAGCGAGCCCTGGTTCTGAGACATTCTGCGGGACAAGGCGGCCACACACACACATTCCCCCGTTACAGTAGCGCAGCGGACGAGCTGGTAAAGGACATAGCTGGAAACAAAAGTCAAGGTGCGGAGCAGGTGAAGCCGCCGAGCCGGTGTTGGAGACAGCGCGGCATCCAGCAGCGCCACAGCGGACCCGCCATGCAGGCATCCCAGAATTGCATCTAACCTGTCTGTGATTGCTTTTAGGATAAGCACCACTACCCGCCACCCACCCGCCCCCTCGGGCCCGCCGCCCCCACCTGAACAAGTCCTCCGCCAGCGCCCTGTTGCGCCCGCGCAGCTCGTCCACCTCCCGCGCCAGCCGCCCCAGCGCCGCCACCGCCCAGCCCAGCCGCGACGCCTCGTCGGGGCCCGGCACCTCGGCGGGCGTGGAGGGCAGGCCGTCCTGTGGGGGCGGGTGGGTGTTTAGGTGGGTGGGGATGTTCATTCCGAACCCAAACATCCAACGATAGCGAACCCTGGGCTGCATGGCTCAGACGTCGCTTGGGCGGCTTGAAAGTGGGGTGGATCGCAAGGGCGCAGCGCCCGGTGCCCCCGCCCCTTGCATGCTCTGGGCATGTGCGGTCAGCGCACATGCGCCGCAGCACCGCCTCGAGCTTCTGGGTTTGGAGTGACCCACCCTCTGCCCTTGAGAAACACCACCACATGGACGCCGACCACCCTCCCCACCTCCCCAACACACACACGGCTCGCCGCAACACGCCACACCCGTGCCCACCTGCGCGCCGCCGGGCTTGTGGCCCGTGGGCCGGCTGAAGACCTCCATGGTCCGCGCCCGCACCGCCTCCTCCAGCGCCCCCACCAGCGCCACCACATCCGGGCCCAGCTGGAACGCGCCCACGCCCTCCGCCGCCTCGCCGCCCGCGGCGCCCGCGGCCGCGGCGGCGGCCGCCGCCGCCGCCTGCTGCTCCGCGGCCGCCACGGCGGCCGCCGCCGCGGCGCGCGTGAGCGGCTTGGCGGCGGTGCCGGAGGCGGCGGCGGCAGCCGCCGCCGCGAACACGGGCGAGCGCCGCAGGTCGTCTAGCCGATAGAAGAAGTGGCTAAGGCCCACTCGCGACATGACCACATCAAGCACGAGGTCCGACGGCGACGGCGCGGCGGGCGCACCGGCGGCGTGCGCTGCCGCCGCCGCCGCCGAGGGCCTGCCGTACACCAGGCACGCCGCCAGCACGCACGCTGCCAGGCCGCAGACCACGGGGTCGCCCGACCCCGTCCCCGTCCCTGCGGCTGCCGCTGCTGCGCTGCTGCCCGGCCCGCCGTTGCCGCTGGGCAGCACGCCCGGCGGGCCGCCGTAGGGCGGCAGTACGAGGTGCCCCGACGCGGGCCCGGAGGGCGTTGCGGTGCCGGTGGCGGCGCCGCCAGGCGGCGCCGCCGCCACCGCGGCGGCCGCGGGGCCCTGTCGGCCGGTGACCAGGTCCACGAGGAGGGGCACGTGGGCCGCGCCGTCCAGCAGGGCCGACACCGCGGGCGGGCAGTCGGCCAGCCACACCAGCAGCAGCCGCAGCAGGGAGCACACCACCACGCGCGCGGCGTCGCCGCAGGGCGGCCGCAGCGCGGCGGTGAGCGTGCGCACCACCCTGCGCGGGGCGAGCGAGCGCGAAGCAAGTGCTTAGCAGTAAGTGTGTTGAAAATGACGATGCTAGGCGCCCTGAGAGGCGGGTTCCCTTGCTGGCCGCGTCACGTGGCAGTCCACGTGCTCGATGCCCTGATTGCGAACCCAAAATGTTCAAACAAACCCATTGTCCGAGCACGGCATGCTGCCGCCGCTCCCCAGCCCGGCATCATCCCCAAGACCTCCTGACCGCCAACACACGGAGCTCGGCCCCATGACGTCTCTCCGCCCAGCCGCACTGGCCCCCCTTTTGCACGGTTTGGTTTGAATTGGGCTGGATTGGGCTGGCGTTCACCCCCTACCCAGCCGCCACCCACCTGGGCATGAGCAGGTCCGGCGGCACGCCCGGCACACTGGCGGCGTCCAGCGGCACCGCCAGCAGCCGCAGCTTCACAGCCGAGTTCCCCAACAACAGGTGCTGCAGAACCGCCGCCGCCCGCACCGCGACGCCCATGCTACTGCCGCTCCCGACGCTGCTGCTGCTGCCGGCGGCGGCTGTGCCGCCGGCCGACGCGCCGCCGCCGTAGGGCCGGTACCCGGTGGACGACGAGGTCGTGGCGGCGGCGGCGGCGGACGCCGCTGACCCCGGCTGCGCCGCCGACGCCATGGCGGCGCTACTTGACACGAGCGCCGCCACCAGCTCTTGTCCGAAGGATGCCTGCAGCCCAGCCGGCGAGGTGCGTTGCTCGGCCTCGTGCGCGTGCTGCGCGTGCGCGTGCCCGTGCGCGGACCCGAAGCCCGGCGACGCGTGCGGCGCCGGGCGCTGCCCTATCCCGCCCGCCAGCGCGGACTGCCCCTCCGCGTTGCCACGGCAGTAGCAGGCGATCACGTGGTCCGCCGCCGCCCGCTCGCCGCCGTCGGCGCCGTGCAGCGCCACCCGCAGCGCCGCCGTCAGCGCCGCAACCGGCGCCTGCTGCTGCTGCTCCGCCGCTGCGCCGTCAGGCGCGGCAGCGGCCGCAGCCGCAGCGCCGTCCGCCGCGGCCGCCGCCGCGGCTGCCGCCGCGGCGGCGGCGGCGCCGGGCCGGACCACGCTCTTGGCGAGCCGCTCTTGTGCGGGCGCGTTGCCGGCGACCAGGTCCCCCAGGGCGCCCAGGGCGGCCGCGCGCACCGGCGGCGAGCCCAGGCCGCCGTCCTGCAGCGCCGCGCCCAGCAGCGCCTCCAGCGTGCCGCCGGCCAGCAGCTTGGCCTGGCGTACGGCAATAAGTTGGAAACAGCGTAAGGGGTTGGGTTGGAGTGGGTCGTACTGCGGCCGCCGCCGCCATGGATGCGGGTCCAGCGCAGGGCGCAGCGCCCGGCCCAGCGCCCCGTGCGTCCCACGCAACGATACGACGAGTTCTGGTGACCGAATGCCACCCGCTATCAGCCCCTCCGCCCCGGCAGCCCCTCCGCCCCACAGCCCCCACGCACTTGGTTGGCGGTGCGATTGGCCACCTCCGCGGCGCGCTCCGGGTCGGCAGTGGCGGTGGGCGGCGAGCACTGCGCACGGGAGGGGGCAGGTGGGAGGGTCGCAGGCACTGCGTTAGCTATGTTGCTGTCCTCACGAAGACGCACACACACGCACACCAGCGTCGCTAGCCGCTTTGTTCCGTTTGTCCTTTCAGCAGACCAGTAGTTGCAGTAATTGCTTGGTTGCTGTGCTGCAAGCGCAATGTACAACAAGTACGGAACACGATCCCCCTGCCCCCGCCCCCACCAGCAGCCGCAGCGTCTGCATCAGGCCCAGCGTGTTGGCCGCTTTCTGCCGCGGCAGCGCGCCCGCCGGCCCCAGCAGCGCCTCGCCGCCCGCCGCCGCCAGCGCTGCCAGCGCGTTCCCCAGCTCCACGCCCGCCTCCGCGTCGCCCGACAGCTCCCCGCCGCCGCCGCCTCCGCCGTTCGCCGCCCCGAACGGGATCGGCCCGGCCGCGGTGGCGAAGCTGCCGCCGCCGCCGCCGTTGGCGGCGCCGCCGCGCGCCCCGCCCTTGCCGCCGCCACCCGCGCCGCCCGCCGCGCCGGGCAGGGCTGCGTTGATGAGCTGCGGCAGCATGGCGCTGTGGCCCATCTCGCGGAACAGGCGCTGGTTGGCCAGGTTGCCGCGCAGCAGGTTGTTCATGAGCTCGATGCAGTCCTGCGGGGGCGGCGGCGGGTTGGCGGCGGCGGGGGAGGTGGAAGGGGGGCGGCGGTGGGACGATGTGATTCATACAAGAACTCAAAAGCTGACCGTGCGAAACCAACAACCAAACCCTGACCACCAAGCTTCATGCAGTCCAGTGCAAGCCACCGTATCGGTCCACCACGCGGCCCGCCGCGGCCGCCCGCGCCCGCACCTGCACCACCATGCCGCCGTCCAGCCCGCCCTCCTCCCGCAGCAGCTCCGCCACGCGGTCGAAGGCGCCCTCGAACGCCGCGATCTTCTGCACCTCGCCCGCGCCCGCGCCCGGCGCGCCCGCGGCGCCCGTGCCGCCCTCCATGCGCGTCAGCGCCACCAGCAGCAGCAGCGCCTCGTTGCGGATGATCTGCGCCGTGAAGGCAACCCGTAGATTGTGGGGATGTCGGGTGCGGGTGTGCGAGCGTGCGAGTGCGAGCGTGCGCCCGTCGGGGAGTCAGAACGCGCTTGAACACAAACGCAAGCCGCATGGGCGGCGGCGCAGCTCAACACGCGCCGCACAGTCCAAGCCCCACAGGCCATCTCAAGCCACGTCAGCACCCTGTGGAGCCGGACGCAGCGGCGCACCTCGGACCGCTCGCCCAGCAGCTCCGTCAGCCGCACCACGCTCATGGGCGTGGCCAGGATGGCTTCCTGCAAGCGGCGCGGCGGCGGCGGGGGCGCGGCGCGGCGCGGGGAGGGCAGCAGAATTGTTTGGAGGAAGGCCGGCATGTGCGGATTTCCCCCCATCCCTCATCACACCGCCGCTACGCAGAGCGCCCTCCACCTGCCGCCCGCCCCCACACCGCACCGCTGGCCCCGCACCTGCAGCTTGGTGGGGCAGTGGTTGAGCAGCGCCGTGAGCAGCTGCACGGTGTGGTAGCGCACGTAGAAGTCCGACACGCCCACCTGCAGCGGGCGGCGGGGGGCAGGGGACAGCAGCAGGCCGGGCAGGCAGGGGTCGCCGGGGCAGCAAGCGAGCTTCCGGTGCACTGCGCGGGGCGGCCGGGCCGCAGTGACGCCCCACCCGCCCCCTGCCATTCGCAGCCGCACCCGTAGCATCCCTTGCCATGCCGCCCACGGCGCATCGGCACCCCAAGCCATGTGTCTCTACCCAGCCGCCCGCTGCCCACCCCACCTGCAGACCTCCCGCACAATCAGCACACCACCCATACCCGCTGGGGCGGGCACGGGCAACCCGGCTGCCCGGACGGCCGGTCATCGGTAACAACTCCGTCCACTGCTCTTTGTGCCCGCCGCCGTACCACTTCGCCACCCCACCCATGCAACCTCGTGCCCCCCTCCTCCCTCCCCAGCCCTCCTCCGCTGCCCCGCACCGGCTCGTCCTCCAGCAGCCCCAGCAGCACGCCGATGTGCTCCCGCTGCCGAGCCAGCACCTCCGCGTTCAGCGCCGCGGCGTGGGCCTGTGTGCGTGTGCAGTTGCAGTTGCGTGTGCATGTGCGTAAGCCAGTGTGGTATCCGATAGGCAGCAGTCATGACACCACCGGCACCCCAGTGCGGCGGCATCGCGATGACTGCTACTGCCGCGACGCCGCCAGCCTCCCTGAGCAGACGCTCCCGGCCAATCCCGCTACCGCGCCGCACCTCTGCGGCGGAGACGTGGTGCGGGTGGTCGGGGCGGTGGGCGTCGTGGCCGCCGTGGCCGCCGCCCGTGGTGGCCGCGACCAGTGACTCCAGCGTGCTCTGCGTGAACGAAACAGTTATGATTACACGGTGCCCACCCGAACTGTCTCGCATGGAGTACACAGATTGCCCCAGCCCAACGCCAGTACGCCACCGTCATCCCCCTCCCCCGTGTCTTTGCCGCAGCCGTGCCTCCGCCCGCAAATCTCAGCCCCCAGGATTGACGTCGTTGCTGCCCCGCCACCCACACCCACGATCCCTCCACCGCATGCCCGCCGCACGGCCCCTGCCCGCCCCCAGCGCCCCCCCGGCGACGACTAGATGAACGAGACTGAAGACCGCCAACAAGAACACGAGTATACCGCTCTCCTCCGCACATGGGTTTTGGGTTGGAAATGGTTGATTTGGGAATTGGAGAAAACTACCCCCCCCCCGCCCTCCGCCGCGTAGCCCCTGGAACAAAGCACCAACCCCAGCCCCCCTCGCGCCGGCCCCCTCCGCCGCCGCGGCAGCACCTGCAGCAGCGCCACGTCGTCGCGGTCGTCGCGCAGCACGGCCATGAGGATGGGCACCCCCATGGAGCCGAACGCCATCTGGGCCTGCGAGCAGCAGGAGCAGGAGCAGGGGGAGGAGGGGACGCAGGGATCGAGGGGAAGCAAAGTGGAAGGTGAGGGGTGCGGGACTGCTGTATTTGCGAGTGGGTATTGGAGATGACGCCGACTCTGGGGCATGAGCGCACCTTGGGATTGTCCACGAGCAGGTCCTTCAGCTGTGACATCGCCTGGCGCCGGTACTCGGGCATCAGCGACCCGGAAATGCGCTGCAGCAGGTTCTCCACCTCCACCTCGTCATTTGGAACAGCTGCAGACGTTGTGTAAACAATTCATTGGCCCACGATCCACGGCAAATTGTCTGTCCCTGAGCTCGCCCGCGAAAATTACCCTCGCAACTGCCGGTCGCTGCCTTACCTGTGAGCGCTGTCCGGGCCTCGCCAAGGGCAGCACCTGCCACATTCTTGGCAAGCCCACCAACTCCCTTCACCGCAGCGCCCAAACGGCCCAGCATCTTTGTGCTCGCCGCGGCCGCGCGTCTTTCTTTGTCACTGTTGAGATTTTTTTACAGGTTCATGAAGATCTATGCGTTTGTGCAGCCCGCTGACGCGGCGAGCAAAGGCCGTGCAACACCCACGGCCGAAAATTCTACAGCTCGTACTCCTAATTCATGCAAACGGCTCTCATACGCAAGAATGTGGCGGCCAAATCAATATGTGCGAGTTTATGTGCAGTTCATGGGCCGCACGCGCGGAGGGCCCCAGCGTGCGCCATGGCCGGGGACGGCGGGGAGTGACCCCGCGTGTCGCGCCACCCAGCGCCACCTCAATTGAAATGCGAATCCTAGCCTGGCATCAGGCAAAATCAACCATCCAAGTACAAACACCTTTGATGACCAGTACGGTCTACGGACCAAAACAGCGGCGCAGCGGCGCCGATCAATCCGCAAATGCTATGAGGGGGATCCAAACATGCCGGCCCCCACATTTGCCGCCCAAAAGTTGCAGCGTACACGAGACAAAAGGCATGCCTTGTGTAAGCTACCGAATAACAATCATCTACGGGCAGGGGTGCCGTGTCAGCGGGCCGCGGATCAACTGACACCCTGAAGGCCCCTCAGCTCCCGTTCTGACAAAATTATCATGCACCAATCTCTCCACGAATAAGCCCTTTGGGCCAAGCGCCTCTTGCGCCGGCCCTTGGTAGCCGCACCTCCTAAGCTCCCTGCCTCCCTCTGCCGCGTAGGCTTGTTAGGCCGACACCTCATTTACGACGTTTGCTACGATGTCATCCCACTCCTGCGGCCGCAAGAGCACCAGGACCGGCAGCAGCAGTGAGCAGATGCCGTAGCACAAGTTATCGCAGCAATGAGGTCCGCTGCATCAAGCAGGCCAAACTCCAATACCACCACCATTTCCCCAACTCTGCCTCCTCGTATCCCTGTCGCGATGCACACCTCCCTGCCCCTCCTCCTGCACATGCCCCTCGCCCTCACGTGCTCCGTCGCCGCTTCGTGTTGGTGGAGCGCAGCCCCTCCCCGATTGCTTTGGGTTCTGGAATGACTACCCCGCCCCACCAATCCCGCAGCCCCGCCCAGGCGCCCACCTGCTGCGTGGGTCGGCTGCTGATGCGGTCGTCGTTGTCGCGGTCCGCCTCCGCCACCATGGCCTCGGCCTGGGACTGGCTGACCTTGAAGTGCTGCGGGCGGCAGTGGCGGCGGTGGTGGTGGCGGCGGCGTTGGTTTTGGTGACGGCGGCAGTGGTGATGGGGGCCGGGGGGAAGCGGTGCGAGAGACTCATCAAGGGGCCAGCAGTGCGGGTGGTGCATTGACTTTGCTAAAACGGCCGTGCCTGCCGTGCTGCGTGCCCAACTCGCTCCTTGCCCCTGCAAGCCCAGCGCCGCCCCACCTTCTGCAGCTCCGCCGCGCCGATGGTCTTGGTGTTCATCGGCTGCGGCTGCTGCTTCATGGTGGCGGCGGCGGTGTTGGTGGCGGCGCTGAGCGCGGCGCCGGCGGGCAGGCCGGAGCCGGAGGGGCTGGTGCCGGCCAGCTCGGCGAAGGAGGGCAGGCGCTCCTTGCCCTGGCTGTGCAGGATGTACTGCCACACCTGCACCGGGCGGGGGGGGGGGGTGCGTGGGGCGGGGCGGATGGCACAATCACCGAGATGGGACTGATGTCACAGCTCCGAAATCTGGAGACTGCCGATTCCGCCCTCCACGTCTTTTCTCCCAGTCATCACAGTTTTTCCAGTTTCTCCCAGATACACTTGGCCCTGGAGTTCTTCTAGTTCGAGTGCACACGCAGATGAGCTGCGCCACCACACGCGCAGCCACATGACCCGCCCGGCCGCCGCCCACCCGCTCACCGACGGCGCGTTGCGGCCGCCGCGCGCGTTGTCAATGAAGTTGCTGGCGGCGCGGTCGGACGTGAAGCGGTTCACCTGCAGTGCGTAGGGGGAAGGCCCAAGCAGTGAAGAGCAGCGCGCAGCCATGGCGAAGCACCGGACTACATAATGGCCCACAGACGCCAGACTCCAGGCTCCACACTCCACACTCCAGACGCCACCGCACCCACCGCACCGCACCGCACCACCGCACCGCACCGTACCGCACCGCACCGCTTGCGGATCAGGCCCCCCTGCTGCAAACCCACATGCTGCTCCACGCCTCCGCATGCTGCCGCTTCCCGGGCGACCCACATCCCCGGCCCCCGGCCCCTGGCGGGGTTTGGTATTACGGCACTTGGGGGCTGGAGTCCCGTCAATCCACAACCCGTGCCCCCGCAGCCCTCGCATCCCCGTCCCGCACCTTGTGGATGTCCATGGCCACGGCGGAGGTGAGGCCGGGCAGGTCGTCGGACTTGTTGCTGGTCTTGGCGGCGGCGGCCGGGCGGGGCACCTGGTCGCGCGGCGCCAGGTCCATGTCGTGCTGCTGGCGCTGCTGCTGCGCCACAGCCTCCATGGCCTGAGGGACGGTGTGGGGAAAGGGTGAGTTCATGCCAAACGCCAAAACGATGGGCTTGACAGGCGTGCTTTTAGGGAACTGGGATAAAAGGAGTGCTGAGTTGTTAACACGGGGGGCCGGGGAGATGCGGGGGCACACGCAGGGGAGCGGTCGGGAGGAGGCGTGGGGGCCGATGTGATGCAGGTGCGTCAGTGCGAGGGAGGGGGCTTCGGCTAGCAGCCTAGCGGTTGACTGCTGCTGCACAGGAGCACTGGGGCAGGCCTGCCCCCCACAGCGCCGCGCCGCCGCACCTCGACATCGTCGTTGGCGCTGGAGACGAAGTCGTTGAAGCTGGGCACGTAGTGCAGCCCCGTGTGGGAGCGAATGGAGGCCGACAGGGCGTCCACCAGGCCTGCACGCGGGAGGGGCATGGGAGTTGTGGGGTTGGGTGGGGTCGAGTCGTTGTGGACTGTTGAAGGGCCAGCGGCGACGTGGAGGGTTGAAAGGGCGGAGTTACTGACGGGGAGGGGAGCTGAAAGGACGGGCGAGTCCCTCAGGGGGGTTAGGGGCGCACCAGCTGCTCAAGACCTGGACAGCCCCTGCAGCCCACTACGGCGCTGCCGAGCCACGCGCGACGCGTGGTTGCGGCGGGAGCTCACCGGGCATCGTCGTTGTTACGAATCTCGGGACCGAACGGAAGTGTTCCGCGATAGTAAAGGGTATGTCGAGCGATTGGCGAGCGCCTGCAAGCCAGCATGAGACCGAGCGGCACACGTTGAGCGGAGCGTTGGGCAGGCGCGCGCTTGCGAGGGGCAGTTTTTGGGTCCGCATGCGCAATTGCACGCGGGCTGCCGAAGCGGCTAAGCCTGTTCCACCCGCCGCCTCCTAGCTGTTGGCCGCGAGCCACAGAGTAGCCTGCCAAATGCAGCACCAGCGACTGCGCGAGGCCGTGAGGCGCTGGCGCTCCGGAAGTGCATTTACACGTCAGACCGAGCGTCCCCGCCCTTCCATGCGAATGCGAGGACTTACGGGTGCGACAAGTGACGTATGAGCACAGTGGGTGAAGCAGAAACGTCTCCTGCGCAAAAAGGCCCGCACAACCGGCGATGGCGGTTGATTGCACCCGAAGTTGGGAGAAACGGAGCACTGCTGCTGACAAGTGCTTCAGCAATCTTTCCAATCGCACAAAAGCCAACGCACAACGTCGGCCGAATCCTGGCCCGCAAGCCAGTGGGGCTTGGGCGGCCTCGCGCCTGGCCAGCATCAATGGGTATCAACCAAGAGTCTCTCGCACTTCTCTACGGTAACTTCTCACATGCAAAGCTTGTGGGCCTCAAATGCCGTGTGTTTTGGGGGTAGGACCCGCGGGCCCTCCTGCAAGCAGCCTTCGGGCCAGTCTGAGTCTTGGATTCCCGGGGATATTATAGCTTTGTATGCAAGCAACGTGGGTATCGGCGCTGCCCTTAAGCCTCGGGTGCCGTGAAATGCTTCTGGAGCCCATCCGCGAGCGCACCGGCCTACACCACGCCGTCTGAGCAGCGCCAATCTACTCTTTTTGCTACGTTCAGTAGCAGCTCATAATACCCCGACTGGGCTAGAGCGCGAGCGTTGTCAGCGCCAGACTTCTTGTGGCTTATCGCAGCAGGTACCTGTTCGGATAGCTGAATTGGCATCATAGTACTGCTTTTATAGCTTCCTATCAAGTTTGCGGGCAAACTTTTGCCAGCCACCACAAGCAATTTAGGGTGATGGGCGCGGCCACACGTCGCGAGGCGACCGCTGGGCTGGCAGGAGCCGACCAGCTATGTCAGAAGAGTTTGGTGCCATAGCAGGTGCTAACCCACATTCGCGCCGCTGTGGCTTGGCTTGCCCGCACACGCAGGTGTTGTGCTGCCCGCCACCCTCAAAAATGCTGCTCACCGGCGCCCCCACGGCGCTCCGCGCCGCGCGCGCGTCCGTCCCAGCGGCTCCAACTTCCGGCTCCCCAGCTCTGTCCCTGCCGCTGCCTGCCGGCGCTGCGGGCGTGCGCACCCACCTGCGGCGCCGCCTTGTCTGCGTCGCTGCGGCGCCGCCCTCCGCAACGACCGTGGTCCTCACGGTCAAGCCCACCAGCACCAGCAACGGCAACGGCAACGGCAACGGCAGCAGCTACGCCAGCAGCGGCTTCAGCGCCACGGGCAGCTATGCCAGCGGTGACGAGCAGGACGAGCTGCCCCAGGACTTCGATGAGGAGGACATCCTGTCCCTGCCGGCGGAGTTCCCCATCCCGCGTGGTGAGGAGGATGGAGGGGGGTGGGGAGAGCGTGCGTGCATACGTACGCGCGTGCGGCACGCGGTCCTTGCTTGCTTCCCTCCGAACGCCCGAAGCGGGGGGGTGGCTGGCCTGTTGAACCACCACAACTCGCTGCTCTGCCCTGCCCTGCCGTGCCCTGCCCTGCCCTTGCGCTGCCCAGGCGAGACCGCGGGCGCCACGCTAGTGCTGGAGGACGTGACGGTGCAGGCGGGCGACCGCGACCTGCTCACCGTGAGTGCACCGCGTCAAGGGGGGGGGGGCGGACCAGGGAGGGCTGCAGCAGGGGTGGCTGCAGCCGGGGGCCAGGTGGTGGTTCAGGAGCCGGTGCGGGTTGGCGGCCACGGTGGTGTGCCTTCATCGGGTGTTGACGTGTTGTTGATGGCACTGGTCGCGCTCGCATGTGAGGGCCCTCCCTGCGCGACTTCCCCTGCGCTGCCCCCCCTACAACTTGTTAACCTGCGCAACCCCTCGGCTCGTCGCAGGACGTGTCCTGGAAGCTGATGCCCGGCCAGCGCGCCGGCCTAGTGGGCGCCAACGGTTGCGGCAAGTCCACGCTGCTGCGCTGCCTGAGCGGCCTGAGGTCCGTGGACGCCGGCAGCGCCAAGGTGGCGCACCTGGTGCAGGTGGGTGCGCGCGTGTGGGCGGGGTGGGGGGCGAAGCTGGAGAAGAGAGGCTGGGCTGGGCTGGGCTGGGCTGTGGGCCGAGGCTCAGGCCGCCCGGTCGCCATGCGGAGGGCTGCGGCTGCGGTGCAGCACGGCTGGGTTGCCTCTCGTACCGCCTTGTTTCGCACGCCCTTCAAACCGCCCGTTTCCTCCCCTCCTCCCCTCCTCGCCGCTGCAGGTGGGCTACCTGGAGCAGACCGCGGTGGGCGGCAGCCGCCGCACCGTGTGGCAGGAGGCGCGCAGCCGCATGTCGGCGCTGGTGGAGGCGGAGCGCGACATCGCGCGCGCCGAGCGCGACCTGGCCAACGGCGACGCGGCGGCGGCGGAGCGGCTGGCGGTGGCGCAGGAGGCGTGGGAGATGGCGGGCGGCCCGGAGAGCGAGCGCACCATCACCAACGTGCTGACCGGTCTGGGCTTCAAGCCGGAGCAGTTCCACAAGTGAGGGCGGGTCGGGGTGGGGTTGGGCGGTGATGCTGTGTGTGCGACGAGCTGCGGCTGGAGGGTGCTGTGCGCGCCCCTGGGAGAGGTCGCGGTGAGGCCGCGTGGACGGGGAAGGATGGGGCGGGGATGGCACGGTTGTAATAGTTTAGGGGGTGTAGGGAATGGAAAGGTGCTGGTTAAGGAGGAGGTTGTGTCCTGGCACGGCCACCAAGCAGCGCTGTGCCAAGCGGCTCAAACCGGCGCTCCTCCCCTCTGTGGCCTGATATTGCAGGCGCTGCTCCGAGTTTAGCGGCGGCTGGCAGATGCGCATTGCGCTGGCCCGCCTGCTGCTGGGGCCGGCCGGCCAGGGCGGCAACGGCACGGGTGCCCTGCTGCTGCTGGATGAGCCCACCAACCACCTGGACAGGTGGGGCTGGGAACGCTTGGGGGTGGTGGCACGACAGGCTCCGAAGCTATACAGAAGTGTGGATGGGTGGCCGCCGGTTAGAACGCGCGGCCCTGGCGTGTGCTGTAGGCCCGGCTCTTGTGATGCGTGGCCGCAGCACGGCGTGTGCGTGCCTTCCTCTCGCGGTCTCGCTCGCCTCTCGGGCTCCCGTGTCACCTGCCTCCCCCTCCCCCTTCCCGCCCTGCAGCGCCGCCTGCAAGTGGCTGGGCGACTTCCTGCGCAAGGGCGTGCCGCCCTCCACCTCGGTGGTGCTGGTCAGCCACGACGAGGCGCTGCTGGACGCCGCCTGTAACCGTATCGTGGAGGTGAGGATGTTGTAGATACGGTATGAGTGACCGGGGAGGATGGGGGGAGCGTGGCGTGCAGAGAGGTTGTCCATGCATCTGCACGCGGCGCCAGGTTGCGTGGCGCGTACCGTACTGGGCACCGCTTCGATCTCCGGTGCGGACTCCTGCCGTCTGACACGCCACCCAACGGCATGTTCGCTCCGGCCCCAGGTCCGCGGCCGCACGCTGAACCACTACGCCGGCAACTTCAAGCAGTTTCTGGCGCAGCGCGAGGCGCGCGAGGCGGCCGCCCGCGCCGAGGCGGAGGCGCAGCAGGCGGAGATCGACAAGCTGGAGGAGTTCGTGACGCGCTTCGGAGCCAAGGCCTCCAAGGTGCGTGGTGTGTTTGGGGCGGACGGCTGGGAGGGACCTCTGGGAAGAGGCGGTGGGTGGCGTCGGGGCCTCGGGGGTACGGTTCGCTGTCCGGCCGCGTCATCACTGGTGTCGTATTCCCCGTCCTGTAATATGCGCGCCCATGTGACCGTTGCCGGCCTCTCCTCCGCGCTCCCAAGCGCACACACACGCCCCACCGGCCGCCCGCCTTAACCCCCACCCCCCGCTACCTGCCACCTCCTCCACTCCCATGCCCCAACAGGCCTCGCAAGCCCAGTCCAAGGCCAAGATGCTCGAGAAGCTGAAGGCGCAGCAGACCGTCATCCCCGCCGCCGCGGCCGCCGCCGGCGCCGGCGACGCGCGCAAGGTGGCGCTGAAGCTGCCGCGCGCGCCGCCCTGCTACACCGAGGCCATCAAACTCACGGGCGCGGACGTGGGCTGGGGCACGCCCGGCGAGCCCGGATCCAAGCCGCTGGTCACCGGCGTGAACCTGGTCATCCGCCGCGGACAGCGCGTGCTGGTGGGTTACCGTACGCGCGCGTGTTTGTGGTTGGTGCGCGCGTGCAATCGGGCGATCGGGCGTGTGGTCGGGCGTGGCTGGAGTTGGGGGATTGGGCAGTGCCGCGCAACCCAGTCACGCGCCCCATGCACGTGCCACGGTATCGCGATTGCCTCTGCAGCAGCACCCGCCTCAACCTGCACTGGATCTTCCCACTTTGGTTGGATTTAGCTTGGGATGGTGTTCACAACCCACCTCCCAACTCGCTGCGCCCGCTGCTGCCCGCTGCTGCCCGCTGCTGCCGGCTCTGCTGCAGGTGCTGGGCCCCAACGGCGCGGGCAAGTCCACGCTGCTCAAGGCGGTGGCGGGCAACCTGCCGCTGTGGGCGGGCGAGCGCGTGCTGGGCGAGGGCGTGCGGCTGGCGGTGTTCAGCCAGGACCTGGCGCAGGTGGGCGGGGCGGCACGGCGGGGCTGGCAGAGGGAGGCGGCTGGCGGAGGGCGATGGCTGGCATAAGGGGCGAAGGATGGGAAGCAATGCGAGGTTTGAGGGGCGGGAGGGTGTGCGAGGCAACGTGTCGCTAGTGGGCAACGTGTGGGACCGCGGCAGCGGGAGCTTTGCGTCATGCTGTGTCGGCCTCACGCCCTCACTCCACCAGCGACACGCTGGCGCCCGTCTGGTGCTAACCCTCCTGGTAATGGCCCCCTTGTCGCCCACAGGACCTGCCGCTGGAGATGCCGGCGCTGGAGTACGTGGAGGCGGTGGCGCGCGCCAACGACCCCGGCATCACGCTGGAGAAGTGCCGCCAGGCGCTGGGCGCGCTGGGGCTGACCGGCACCATGGCGCTGCAGAAGATCGGTGAGTGCGACCAAGGGGGGTTGGGGGGGGGGGGGGCGGCTCGAGGCAGGGGCCGACCGAGTGGGATTCGGCGAGGAAGGCACGTTGCCGGCGCGAGCATCTTGGTTCAGAGTCGGCGGCGGGCGGACGGGTAGAGCGTGTTCGCGTGTAATAATCAAATAAGATTAATTATAATTTAGCAGACAAACGATAGACGGATGCAGGGTGAAAATGGCTCACGCCTGGGAGCCGGCGCGCCAACCCACCATCGCGCAGTGCGCCGACCGCGGCGGGCCGGTGTTGACCCCTGGAGAGCACGGCGACCCGAATGCCAGCATACCTTTCTCGGCCTTTTGGCTCAGATCATGTGTAGTATCTGTTCTTATAAGCTTAATCGCTTATATGGTTCTCATTGAGAACCTGCGATTAACTTCAATATTTTAGGGGGTCAAGGCAATGGGGGCGCTTGCGCACCCGCCGCGACAGCTTGGCAGGAGGCTTACACTACCTCTCTTGCTGAGCACCCCAGCCTAACTAACCTCAATTAACAGCTATTGCGCCAAACACCGAAGAAATCTGTGCATATTCGTGCACATTGTCAATTGATTACGCGGTGGGAGAGGTGTTGCTGTGCAGCGCGAAAGTGCCGCGTAGGGGCGGGGGGCACAGCAGTGGGTACAGGCCGGGTACAACATGTTTGCCAGCAGATCAACGACTCCCGCCCGCCCCGTAGTCCTATTACTGTCTGCCGTTGAGAGGGGATCCATGCAAGGGCTGCTGTGATGCAGCACGGGACTGACACGTGCGGGTGCAAGTATGAAAGCCTGTTAAGCGTAGCCTGAGCAAACACAAAGGGCAGGGCACGCTGTAAGGGTAGATTAATGCACAGTACGGAGGTTCCGCAGCCAGAGTGCGATGGTACAGCCGTACAGGGCGAATGGGGCAAGGGGAATGTCCAGAAACCACAGGGGCGGGGGCCAGAGATGGTCCCTCCTGGCGTAGATGCGGGCGCCCTTGTCGGTTGGACTGTCCCTTCTTGGGCATTCATCGCGGCAGGCCGGCAGCTCTGGCTTGGTCAGTTGGTCTTCACGCTGGGCTGGGGGTGTTTGGTTAGGGGGGCGGGCAGAGAAGTGATCTCCGAAAACGTAGCCGTTACGATATGCTTCATAGTTCATACGGTACCAACATGCGAACGATGCTGACACTGAGCTCCTTCCCATTCCCACCTCGCTCCAGGTGTGTTGTCGGGCGGCGAGAAGGCGCGTGTGGCTCTGGCGGCGTTTGCGCTGGTGCCCGCCAACGTGCTGCTGCTAGATGAGGCCAGCAACCACCTGGACGCACAGACCATCGAGGTGAGCCCACGAGGCCTTGGGGGGAGGCACCGGGAGTGTACGCGCGCGTGGGGTTGCTGCTCGTGCCAGAGGTAGTTCCCTCGTTCCTCTACACGTTTGCGCGGTCGTGCGGCCCCGGCCTGACCCTGTGCGCTGTTTCGCCGCCTCCTCAACTTTCCTCTCCTCCCGCTGCCCCCCCCCCCCCCCTCCCGCATCACCTTCCCCATCACCAGGTGCTGACGGGCGCGCTGAATGGCTTCGAGGGCGTCATCATCGCCATCACCCACAACCAGGTGTGACAGGCCGGGCGTGACCGGGTTCGGGCAAGGGTGGCGTCGTATTCAGCTCACGTACGCTTGCAGTTGCCACGGCGGCCACGCCCTTCATGGATCCGCGGGCGGTAAAAGCAGTTTTACCGCCTTTCCCCAATCCCTGCTGACGCCGCTGTTTCTTGTTCCCACCCCAACCAGGCATTTGCCGCCACGCTCAACGCCACACACATCCTGCGCGTCTCCAACGGCACCGCCCGCCTGAGCGACAACCTCGGCCTTTCGGCGTCCGACTTTGAGCACCCCTCGACCGGTGCCTCGCCCGCGCCCGCCGCCGCCTCCAAGGCCGCCACGCCGGCGGCTCCCGCATCCGGCGGCGGCAAGAAGGGTGGCAAGAAGGGCGCTGCCGTTGCCGCGGCGCCCGCGGCTGCGCCCGCCAAGGCGGCACCGGCTGCTGCTGCCGCTGCCCCCGCGCCTGCTGCTGCCAAGCCCAAGTCGAAGCGCACGACCCTGGCTTACAAGGAGCAGCTGGAGTACCAGGTGCGGGGGTCTGGGGGCTGTTCCCCCGCATGGCCACCCTCCCGCCGCCCTACGGCGTCCCCTGCCTAAAGTCTACCACTTCCTTAACTAATCATGAATGTAACCCCCCTCCACAGAAGCTGGGCAAGGAGATGGAGGCGCTGGGCAAGAAGCGTGTGCAGCTGGAGGCTCAGCTGGCGGACGCGGCGGTGAAGGGCGGCGCCAAGGTCATGAACATCAGCGCCGAGCTGGGCAAGGTGCGGGGGCCAGCGTGCAGTGTGTGTGCATGGGGCGGTGGGGAAGTGGGTGGGTGGCGTGCGGGTAGGGGGGGACACGGCGCGCGCGGGGAGACGCGTGGGTGGGTTTCGTGGCTGGGTGGGTGCGGGATGATGCGCTGCGTGAAGGGAAGGACACAGGATGGTGGTGGGGTGGGGGTGGAGGCACGGGGTAGAGGCGTCGGTCCATTAAGGCGCTGACGGCGGGTTCGGACGGGACACCTGCAGCTATCGCGCCCGCCATGCAGTAGCTCCCTTGTGTGCACGCGTCTGACCCCTGCCTATCCGCCTTCCCGCCTCCGGCCGCCCGGCTTGGCTCCGCAGCTGGTGGATGAGCTGGAGAGCAAGGAGGTGCGCTGGCTGGAGCTGGCGGAGATCGCCGGCGACATCTAAGGGCCCTTGAAAGCTTTGGTGACTGATGATGATGAATAGAGAGCTTGGGTTCATGTAGGCGCTGCGGGGGTCTGGGAGGTGTGGGGAGGGGGGGCTGGATGGTGGCTGAGGCGTCGGGATCGCTGAGACGGGCACGACGGGGCCATGTGCGTGGGGTTCGCGTGCGCAAGTGCGCGCTGTGCCAGGTGTAGTGCGTGGCGCGACCCAACTGACGGTGATTATTAATGTGATTGGTTGAGGGATTGCCCAGATGTACCGAGATTGTGCATGTGGCAAGTGTGAGGCAGTGCGGAAGAGCAGATGACGTGCGCGTGTCGCTTTGACCACAAGAGAGTCTGAGGGTATGCAATGATGATCGCTTGGGCGGATGGATGCAGTACTGAAAGAATCGGTTGAGCCAAGTGCAGGGATATGAGCGAGAGAGTCCTGAGCATGGGAAGCTGAATAGAGTGAATGGCTGATGGCCAGGCAGAGGCACCACGGCAGCACGCCGCGCAGACACCACCCCTGGCCGCACCGCGGCCGACACAGGGTGAGCTGTAAGTGACATTTGCAGCTTCCTCCCGCTCGGCGCTCCTGGCTTGGACTCAAAAGGATTGCAAGAGAAACGAGTGGTGACATGTTGGAGCCTGTTGGAGCAGGGGCCGGGATGGGGATGGGGAGCAGAGGCCGCTGCCTGGTCGGGCCTCATTGTCGCCACTGCCGTGGTGCGTAGGCACATCAACACCTTCGGATTCAGCACTACCAGTGTATAAAGCATACCCCAACTCTGGGGCTGCCCACAGCTCTGCTTTGTTGCTCGCGTTCTCAGCAAAAATGGGCGCCAGCGGGAATGTGATGCTGGACACTGTGGTGCCCGGTATGGGCGCCGTCATATCAATTCTCATGTAAGAAGGAGAGGGCAGCAGCGCGGGAGTCCTGGTTGGAGTGTCGCGACTTGCTGTCGGTGCATTTCGTCCCGTCGAGCCCGCGCGAGGCTCCCGGATTTCGGTGCCGGTGACAGATATTACTAAAAATGTGCAAACATGGCGCTGCAATCGCCGAATGCATGAAAAGTCTGTCCGCCAGTTGGCTGCAACATTCGATCCCTCCCTGCTCTCCCGTCGCTTGCCTCCAGGTACCTCTCACCACTCAAGGCGGTGCTCAAGGCGCAGCGGGAAAAGCACCTCGGGGTGAGCCCTGCGTCCGGCCCAACCGCTGCAGTGCTGCCCGCTCCCGGCCCGCCTTCTCGCCTCTCCCCCTCGCATTTACCCCTGACTCTGCCTTCCGACGCAGGACCTGAACCCCATCCCGTTCAGCATAGCCATCGCCAACTGCATCGCGTGGCTGGGCTACGGGCTGCTGAAAAAGGACCCTTTCGTGTGCGCCCCCAACGCGCCGGGCGTGCTAATCGGCACATACATGTCGCTCACGGCGCACGGCATGGCGGACGAGGGGGTGAGGTGGCGGGCGAGGGGGGAGGGCAGGGTTGTGGCTGGGTAGAGAGGCGGGCAGTGGGGTGGCCCGGGTGCGCTGGCTCTGTCACGTATGGGACAGAAAACATTTTGAGCCATAGTGCACTGCGCACCGCTGGAGCGCCGAGGCTCATGTGTGTTGACTGCAGCCCTGGCTTATGCGGTGCCCGTGAACCCCGAGCCCGAGCCTGACCGCTCCCTCCCTCCGGTCGGCCCGCACAGGCTAAGCAGCGCATCCGCTTCGTCGTGTGTCTGGCGGCTGGGGTAAGTCCCGCGCGCAGGCGTGCCGGGGGATAGCTGTCCATGTGGACGGTGTATGATTACGACAAAGATGAATAGGGCATTAGGTTGCACGCCTGCATGCTTCTAGTCCTAGTCCGCTGGTCGGCAGCCGCACACTCGCCCCCGGGTCTGCATTGTGCACACGAGTGAGGCGCCGCCGTACGCTCGCGACCTGCCGTACAGGTGTTCCCGTTCCTGGGCGTGTACACCTCCTTCTTCGCCGAGAGCGCCGCCGTGCAGCAGGGGCTGTGGTGAGCCCGGTGTCTGCGGCGGCCTGTGTGTTGTTGTTTCCCTGAGAAGCTACGGTGCTCACGTGTTGCGGACGTAAGGCATCAGCCCCAAGATAGCAGTCATGCAAGTACCGGTATGCAACCCATGCCGCCTGGCATCCCCATCACCCCAACCTCACGCATCGTCGCCACGCGCCCCACGCGCCCCACGCCGCCGTGCGCAGGGGCCTGGCCGGCAACATCATCTGCCTGGTCTACTACGCCGCGCCGCTGTCCACCATGTGGGACGTCATCCGCACCCGCAACAGCAGCTCCATCCTGGTGGCGCTCACCATGGTAGGGAGGATGCGGGAGGAGGGCAGCGGAGTGGAGGAGGGTGGGGCGGGGAGGAGGGCAGGAGGAGGGGAGTGGAGGGGAGAGAGCTGGTGGCGGGATGCGGAAGGAGCAAGGGAACTGGCGGCTGGGTGGTATGCGGGGACCTAGAGTGTGAGATGGACCTGGATTTAAGTTCGGATTTGGATTAGGCGGCTGACAAGCCGTCGCCTGTTTGGCACTGGCTGGGCTTGTGTGGGCAGGCAGGCGACTGGGCGGGCGGCACATCTCCCGCCGCCCACCGCCTGCCGCCGCCCTCTCACCTCCCATCGGCCGCTGCCAGCCGCTCACTGCCCTCCGCGCCCTCACGCCGGCCGCCCTCCCCCCCTTACACTTCTATGTACCATCTTTGCACACACCCCTGCAGATGAACACGCTGAACGCGGCGCTGTGGACCACGTACGGCGTGGCGGTAGCCGACCCCTACATCTGGGCGCCCAACGGCATCGGGCTGGGTGGGTGATGCGGCGCCGGGCGTGGGTGGGTGGGTGGGTGCGGCCGTGCGTAGGTCGGCTGGGACAAGATACGTGCGCGCATGCTTGTGACGGCTGGGGTGCGGCGTCCTGCCTTACGAATGAAAGTGGTGGCAGCACGCCAGGAAGCGCGGGGCGGCTGGTGTGCGTCCGCGGGCCTGCCCGCTGCCTGCCTCACTGTCCACACAGCCCTGCCTGACGCCTCCCTCTCCGCGCCGCCACCCCTCCCCACCCTTGCAACCCCCAACGCCGCCGTCGCGCAGCCCTGAGCGTGATGCAGATCGCGCTGCGGGTGGTGTTCCCGGCGCGCGCCGCGTCCGCGCTGCCCAGCCATGCCCACCACTCGTGAGTGCTGCGGCGAATGGGGTGGGCGGGCGCGTTACGAAGGGTTGGGAGGCTGCAAGGAGGCCCAAGACGCCAAGCAGCGCGGGGAAGGCACGCGTGCTCGTGGCTGAAGGGTTCAGTGCAGGCAGGGGTCGGGGGTGGCTGGTTGGTCGTGATGAAAGGTTGCGAGCAGGGCCGGGGCAGGGGGCGGGGCGCAAAGGGTGACAGCGCTGGGGTTGGATGCATTGGCCCTGAAAGCAAGTCATGCTCCAGTGCAAGTGAGCGGGCGATTTCCGTTTGCGTGCGGCCTCAGGGTAGAGGGTGGCATTGACGTCGCGGTGATTGACAGACGTGTTCCGCGGCTGCGGGCGGGGCGGTGAGCGGCAGCCACCACCAGCCCGGCAGCCAGCGGGATGCGGCGGCGCAGTGCCGAACTAATGCCCGGACGAATGGTGAGACTGCGCGCGGACCCCGGCGCGCAACGCCGCCGGCTGTTACACCGGAAAACCAGCAGTCATCAGTGCACGCTCCTGTCGCCCTGACGTCCAACATGCCTGACAGGTTCCTGCTCCCTTTTCCCCCTCTTCTTCCCTTGCCCATGCCTGCTGGCGAATGCCGTTTGCTGGCGACTGTGCTTCTGGCCGCATGTGTGGCGATGGCTGCCGTGGCCACTGCGCGTGGCGCCGCAGGGGCGCCAGCGGCGGCAGCAAGTATGCCCGGCTGGATGAGGAGGTGCCGCTGGGCAACCCCGGACACTAAAGACAGAAGCGAGGGGCGGCTCGGGGTGACAATTGCGCTCGTGCATGTTGGATGCGCGCGGGTGGGTGGCTGGCGGTCGGATGGGGCTGGGCACGTGCGCAATACCGCATGGGATGGAGGGCAGCTACTCGGCCCGCCCGGCGTGTGCGGTGCAAAGGATTGTACTATATGGGGAAGCTGGAGAAGGATATAGACAAATGGTCAAGGAGGATGTGGATTGTGACTGAGGCGAAACGGCTGGTGTATGACACGCGCACGGACCGTCTGGCTGGGACAACCCGACCGATACTTGCTAACTGTGGCAGTTGGTGATACTGGGCGGCACAGGGGTTATCGAAATTATGGGTTGTAATGCCCGTACATGCTGCTCAGAATCCCTGCGCTGTGTGAGCAGCCGCGCGCTTGGTCGCGCTTGATTCAGCCGTGCTGTGGATCACCTTCAGGGGCCAGACGTTCGCGATGTTACAAATGCGTGCGTAAGCTTGCACCCGCCTCCTTTACCCGCCAGCACGGGGCACTACCGGCAGACCGGCACGCTTCCAGCTAGGGCCTCAGGAGCCACACTCCTCCATGGTGCTGCATCACATTCTTGCACTGCATTGATAGATAGATGGGGTATGGGCACATGCGGCAACAACAGCATCGCCTCCACATGCGTCCGTCATGAGCCTTATTATGCCAGCTGCGCACGCAGCGCGACAACGGAAGCTCATCATGAACTCCATCCAATGATACGGTGGACTTCACAACACGCGGCATCCCTATTAGCGTAGTGCTTGCGAGTGAATGCGAATCCCTGGTGCGCAACCTTTCAACGGCTGTCGGTCAGCGTTGTTGATTGGCACAGAGCGACGCCCGGTGCAGGTAAACCCACGTCGCGCCAGCGGCAGGTACACATGCTTGCAACGTATCAAGCCGACATCCATGTATTGCCGCAAACCAACAACGCCAACACTGGAGCACGCGTCGTGTTGGAGGTATGGCCGCTGCCTGACGCCATGTGGGTTGAGTTCACCGAGGCCTGCGCCTGCCCCTGCATGCGCCTGCGGCTGGTGGCGGCAGGCGGCGACCTCCAACACGGCGCCTACCTGTGGGCTGTGGCTGGAGCGGCTGCTGCGGCTGCTGCCGAGGACCTCGCACGCTGCGGCTGCTGCTCCATGGTCGAGTCTGACGGCTGCAACCCCTGCGCCTGCCGGCTGGTGGCGGTGGTGGCGCTCCTCCAGCTATCCCCTGCTCCGCCGCCGCCGCTACCGCCGCCTGCGCCTGCTGCTGCAGCGGGGTCGTCGCCGCCTCCGGGCATAGCGGGCACGACCGCCACCCCGGTCCTGCCGCGGGCGGCACCGCCGCCACCACAGCCACGCACCCGGCCTGCTTCTCCCCCCACCCGCACTGCGCCCGGAGCCGCCACGGCTGCGGCCGACGCCGCCACAGCTGAGGCCGGCTCCGCGACGGCTGCCGCCACGCCTCCTGCATCGTCCACGTCCTTCCCCTCACCTGCCTCCGCGGCCGCATTCTCCACGTTTGCCGCCGCTGCTGCCACCAGCCATCTGCATTTGAATGCCGGCAAGAAGGCACGGGACCAAGCAGCAGAAGTAAGGGCGGTGAAGAACCACGTCAACACACACACAGCAGCAGGTGGGTGTGGCGGCTGGGTTGCACGTGCATCGCATGGTAGCCATGAGGCAGCAGGGTGCCATACCAAGAACTGTGCTGCAGCAGTGTACGTGAGTGGCGCCCGGCCGCCCGCCGAGCATTTTGCGGTTCAAGATCAAGGGCTCTGAAGAACCCCGCTCATCACGCAAGGCGCCGGCTATCTACCCAGGCATCCCGCCTCACTCACAAAGCGCCCACCTGACCCTGCCGATCTTGCCCCTAGCTACTGCCGTGACTGACACGCGTCTGCGTACTGTGTGTGCATCTGATGACGTCAAAAGGCTGCAGCATTGCGAACCAACGCGCTGAATGACTTGACAAGTGACCACACATGCACCCGTGCATGCACTAACTCGCCTCCTCCCAAACGCCACATATGATGCCTTTACCTGATTAGCCCCATGCACCTCCTGGGATCCTCCCTCCAGCCCCTGCGCATCCTGCTGTCCTCCGCGCATGCTTCCGCTTCAGCGCCTGTCTCCATGCCGCCGCAAAGCGGCACGGTGACACGAACGCACAGACCCTTCCGCATCCCTTCTCATCCGCCGACTCCCCCTGCGCTAGGAGCGCGACGAGCGACCTCGAGAGGAAAAGGCGACGCGCCAGCGTTGGAAAGTGCTGGAGCAGCAACACTTGGAAATGGAGAAGCTGTACGAAGAGTTAGCGGCGGTTGCGGCGGCACGGAGACAGATCCTTGTCCGGCACCGCCGCTAGCTCTCGTCCAGCTTCTGCACCTCCGTGTTGTGCTGCTCAATCAGCATTTTCCAACGCTGATGCGCCGCCTTTTCCTCTCGAGGTCGCTCGTAATGCTCCTACGCGGAGTTGCAGCAGTGGGTGGCGGCAGATGAGAAAAGCGGAAGGGTTGGCGCTCGTCGAGTGGCTTGCGTTGGGTCGCGGCGCACGAGCACGCAAAAAGCCGTCGCGGCCAGCTGGCCCCTTGCTTGCCTTCACGCTGCTTGCTACGCTGTCGCTTAATGGCAAGGTCGGGGCTCTAGGCACCAGTCAGTGAGAACGCCGCTGAACGCCGTGTGGGAAGATAAGCGGCACTAAGTGTGAGGCAAGGCATTTCCGCTCGCCTGTGCGCACTCGCCCACGCAATGATGACGCGCCGCGGCTCACCGCCGCCCCCGCGCCAGCCTGCGGCGCGGCATCTGCCTACCCCCCTATGCGGTTGCTCTTATTTCGATGCGCACTGCCTGGCACTGCCGGCCGCCGCACCCGCACCGAGCGAAGGATGCAGCTCGTCGGCTTGCCCCTTGGCTTGCCCCCCATGATGCCGGGGGCTGGAACGCAAATGGTAAGCAGCGAAATGGACATGCCTTGACACTGCACTGGACAGGTCTACCCGACTGCAAGTCTTCGACCCACTTGCCGTACAAGGGCACGCCTCAAACAGCCGGCGCCGCACGCAGCTGTGAGCTGTCCGCGCTCAGCCACGTCGTGCGCCAACAGCCATCCAACCATCCAGCCATGCGCGACTGCAGCCCACAGTTGCAGCTTCCCAGCCGTCTGCAACTACCCGCTCCCACTCGCGCAGCCACCCAACTCGCGTCAACTATCATGCTGTCCATGCACGTGCATGCCCTGGCACTCAGCTTCCCAGCCAGCTGCACTGTGGGCGGAACACGGAAGTTCTACGACACACAAGTATATAACCCTGCGGACGGCGCCCAGGGGCATCTAGATGTGTCTTTTGCCGACTATCCTGCTACATGCACCCCCCGGCCCACGACCGCCACTGGCCCACTCGTCAGCACGTACGGCGGCCCAGCCTACTTGCAGATCTAGTCTACCTGATTGCCCGACGACATCCGCTTTGGGCCAGCTCCCCTGTGACCACAGCCCATACGGCACCCCTAGCTGCCGCCCAGCCAAGTCGTCACGCGTGTCGCCACGGCATCAATTCAGCGGTCCGCCTTTCTGATCCTGTGTCACCCCTGAATTGACCCCTGCGTCGGCGCCTGCTTATGCCCCTGCCCTCCACCAGTCCACCGCTTCAGGCGCTTCCCCCCACCAGCTGGATCAGGCGCTGGAACACGCACACGCCGCGGCCAAAGTCCGCCACGCTGACGCGCTCATTCAGGCCGTGCACCCGCCGCATGTCGCCCGCGGTCTTGTTCAGCGACACCGGCACGTGCCGCAGCGCGCCGCCCGCGCTGATGGGCAGGTAGTGCTTGCTGTCGGTGCCGCCTGCGTGGGAGGGCGGGGCGGGGAGGCGTTTTGGGACGGCGGCGGCTGTTGTCATGCAGGCGGGTGCACGGCAGCGGAGAGAAAAACGGCGAGGGCGGCGGGATGCTGATGGCCGGTACAGCACAAGCTGGAGGGGGGAGTAAGGCACCCAGCAGGGGGCTCCTGAGACCAGCGACCAGCGCGTTGGTCGCCCCTGGGCCCCCCACCGCACGCACCCGCCATGAGTGTGGGCGCCACGTCCACCGAACCGCTGCCGTCCTTGAGCGTGTACACCTGCGTGCGCGCGTGCACATGTGCGCGCGTGTGTGTGTGTGTCAGCGTGTGTGGTTGTGTGCATGTGCACGCGGGATGGTGTACAATACGATGCCGTTCTGTGCCCAGTGTGCAGCGGCGCGGCACAGGGCAAGGTGGTGCAAGGGGTGCGGATTCACACAGCATGCTGGCAACGCGCAGCCAGCACCCACGGCACCAACCGCTAGCACATCGTCACACCCGTCCACATATGTCCGCACCAGCCTGCGAACCCCAAGCTGTTACTACTGTGGTGCTCGCACTCGTACCTGCTGCACCGCGGCCTTGAGCTTGGCGAAGTAGGGGCTGGAGGCGGAGGTGACGGGCGTGGCCATGCTGGCGTTCTGGCCACCGCTCATCTCAAACCGCACGTGTGGCAGGTCCCTGCGGCATTGCGGGGGATGCATTCACGTGCAACCCTGACGACCAACAGCAAGAAGGCGTGACATGCGTATGGTTTGCACCAAACCAATGAGCGGAAAATACTGTATACTCCGCACAAAAGTAATGAGCGGACAATACGGCATACTCCGCACAGAGAATCCGAACTAACACACGGCGCCATCGCAGGTAATGAACTCACGGCCCGGCGACGTCGGTGAGGTAGGCGAACAGGTCCTGGGCGGTGGCGCCCGGCAGCAGCCGGAAGTTGACACGCACCGTGGCGCTGGGGGGCAGCACGTTCTCCGCGAAGCCCGATGTCAGGCCGGTCACGGCGGCGGTGTTGCGCACCTGGCCGGGTGGGGGTGGGAGAGAGGGGGCAAGGGCGGCCGCGTTGGCACCGCGTGATATCATTCACAGGACAGGGCGTGGTCGGCCACCTGCTTTCGAGCGCTGGGCCAAACATCTGCCCGCCCCGTCTCACCTGCACGCGCCGCAGTACCCCACGGCTCACGCCCAGTCGCACAGGAACCCCACAAACCCCTTCCTGCGGCCCTGCTGCACGCACGCACGCACCCACCAGCGCGGCGGTCTCGGGCGTGTCACGCCCCAGGAAGGCGCCCGCCACCAGGTCGCGCAGCCAGTCGGGCGCCAGCGGCGAGCCCACCACACTGAACAGCTGCCCGCGCAGCCCCGGCGTGGAGTCGGCGATGGCGCTGAGGAACTGGGTCACCGGCGCCGCCAGGCGGGTGGGCGGCGGGCGGCGGTCGATGGCGGTGATGATGCGCGCGGCCACCGCGGCGGCGCTGGAGCCGTCCAGCGGAGGGATGCTGGAGTGGCCGCCCGCGGCTGAGACTTGGACCTGCGGTGCGTGCCAGGTGGGGCGCGCGGCGGGGGCGTGCGTAAATGATCACGGGGGCCGGTCAGGTGGCGCGGTTTGCACTGCCGCAAGTACCGTCGGATGGGCAATTGTTTTGCCGCTGGGCGCGGCCCGACTGCCCGAGCAGCGAACTGACGCAGCCACGGCCCCGCTGCCGCGTGCGCCAACACGGTACGCACCAGGATGGTTGCAAAGCCCTTCTCCGCCAAGCCCACCAGCGCCAGCGGCCGGGTGCTGCGGCGAAGCGCAGGAAAGCGCGGGTTGGGGCGTCGCAGACGCGGTGTCACGCAAGGCCGCGTCACACTTTACCGTACAGTGTTAGACAAAGTCGGTGCCAGGAGCCGCCCCCTATAGCCGCCCCCTGTAGCCGACCTCCTGCCCAGCCCCTGGGAGCTTGCGCTGACTGCGGACTTTCTTTTCACCACAGTTGATGAATGAGCAGGCACATACCGTACATACACGCAGAAAGCGCATGCAGCGCCGCCCTACCTGTACGGCGGGTAGCCGTCACTCCCGATCGACCCGCCCTCGTCAAACACCATGTCCACCTTGACGCCGCGAGCCGCCAGCAGCGCCGAGATTTGAGCTGAAGGTGGTGGGTGGAGGAGGGGAAAGTGTCCAAACGTTAGATCGTGGCCAAGCCGATACACCCCACCACGTGCCCTCCTACCCTGGCAGCATCGCACCGCATTCGCTACGCCCACCATTGTCGTACTTTCGGGCTCCCTCTTCTGCTTTGCCGCGCCCTGTTCTTGCCCCTTCTTGCCATACTGTCGCCCGGCCATTGCTCTGCTGCACGCTGTTCGCATTTTTCTGGTGTCTGTCGTCGGCGCTCATCCGTGGACGCGGCCGCCTGCTCGCAGGTGCGCTGCGTCGATGTGTCTCGTGGCTGTGGTGCTATAGCCTGGCCAGGCGCCCGGAGCACCAGGACTGCGTGTCAGCAAATTTGGCAGCCAGCCAGCGCGCATCATCGGTACTGTAACCGCCATGACTTCGTCTCTGTTCTCGCACACGGGCCCTAGCAGGGGAGCCCTGGGGCCCAGTGCACGGGCCTAGTGGGTGCGGGAATTCATCTGTCACTACCGGGGCGTGCCAACTCTCATCCCTTGCCGTGATCCTACCACCCCACCACCACGCCGCGCCCCACCACACCGCGCCCCAGCCTCCCCGAGATCTTCAAAGGCGCATGTGCATTCCGCGCACAGCAGTACAGCACATCGAAAGCGTCAACACGCCAACTCAACCGGAATGCAACGACTGCGTACTGCGTTCCGGTCTAGGATTGAAGCTGCAATACAAACGGCGGTGGTAGCCGGCCATGGTGGACTGAACATTGGGGCTGCCTCCGTTCGACGGTTGACAGTGTGGTGACATGGCTGTGAGTGAGTCAGGGACGAGGGTGGTGCCTTCGTGGTCCCCTGACCCGACCTGGCCGAGTTTGCTAGCCATATCTCTGTGGGCCGCAGTGAAGTGACCAGCAGTAGGCGCTTCACCAAATTAGTTCGGTCGCATTGAAGCGCAGTCCTAAGAGGAGGAAATGAAGGCGCAGACGTCGGAAAACGTTGGGGCGAGTCCTGGCTGTCCGCGGGGTTCGCCGTGGGGTTCGCGGGGCCAGAGTGAGTGAGTGGGCCCACACCGCACCTCGCTACAGTTGCTGTGAAGGGGTATCATGAGATTGGCCTGTTGGCATCGCTGTTTCGGGCCTTTAGCTCAGTGGTAGAGCGCGCGCTTCGCAACTGCGTGCTTGCGTGAGGTCACCGGATCGATCCCGGTAAGGTCCACTTTTGCGCGCCGTGAGCTGCCGTTTTGCTCCCTGCCGCTCACATGCTTAAAAAGAGATGCCGGCCGCGCGGGCGGCGGCGCCTGCGGGCCGTGGTGTTGCCAATCCAGCGGCGCCACGGGATGGGGGCCACGCCTCAATGGCCGATGCCGACGGGACAACAGACGCACCCAGGCTGCCAATGAGCACTCAGGATGCCCGTGGCTGAGTGGGACGCAGGGAGCAAAACGGCAGCTCACGGCGCGCAAAAGTGGACCTTACCGGGATCGATCCGGTGACCTCACGCAAGCACGCACTTGCGAAGCGCGCGCTCTACCACTGAGCTAAAGGCCCGAAACAGCGATGCCAACAGGCCAATCTCATGATACCGCTACACAGCAACTGTAGCGAGGTGCAGTGTGGGCCCACTCACTCACTCTGGCCCCGCGAACCCCACGGCGAACCCCGCGGACAGCCAGGACTCGCCCCAACGTTTTCCGACGTCTGCGCCTTCATTTCCTCCTCTTATGACTGCGCTTCAATGCGACCGAACTAATTTGGTGAAGCGCCTACTGCTGGTCACTTCACTGCGGCCCACAGAGATATGGCTGAGTAGGCGTGTTTGCGCTGCGCTCAAACGCTACGGCTGCCGAACTCCCTTGCCTGCCTTCATGCTTGCCACTCTGTCCCCGGGCCACTGCTTTGCTGCACGCTGTTCGCTGGACGGTTCGCTGTTCGCTGGACGCTGGTTGCCTGCTCGCATGTGCACTGCGTCGATGCATCACGCACGGCTGGCGCTATCGCCTGGACAGGGGAACCCCTGCGCCTGGATGCGATGTGTTTTTTAATGAATGCGAATGCAAGACGCAGGGGTGCCCTGCCTGGATGGGCGCCCGAAGCGTGAGGGCTGCGCAGCAGCAAACTGAGGCTCGTAGCGAGCGTGTGCTCGTCGACAAGCCACCAGTACCACGCAACGTCCCGGACTCACCTGCACCCTTCTCGCCGCCCACCTCCTCGTCCTGCCCGAACGCGAAGTACAGTGTCCGAGCCGGCCGCCAGCCGGTGCGGATGAGCAGAGTGGCGGCCTCCAGCAGCCCAGCCACGCCCACCTGCCGCATAATGGAGCAGCAGCAGCGCAGATGCCCAGTCGTGGCAGCTTTGTTTGGCGAATCTTCACACTTCGGCAACCCTGCCCTTTGCTGATTGCCTGGGCTGGCCCCCTATCCTCTAGCTCTTGATGACCGCAGCGCCGTACCTTCCCTAACAGGCGCGCGCTCACCTTGTCATCCAGCGCGCCGCGGCCCCACACGTAGCCACCCGCCACGGCGCCGCTGAAAGGCGGGTGCGTCCAGTTGGACAGCGTCTCATTGGCCACCGGCACCACATCCAGGTGGCTCAGGAACAGCACCGGCAGCAGCGGCGCCGCAGCGGCGGCCTCCTCCCGCTGCTGCTCCAGCTCCACAGTGCCGACCCACTTGAGCAGGTAGCTGAGATTGCCGTCGCCCACCTGGGCAAGCATGCGTGCGCGTGTGTGTGTGCGTGCGCGTGTGGGACGAGGGCAAAAAGGCGAGCGACGGCGAAGAGGGGGCACGCACTGCAGCGCGGTGTTACGGCACAGCATGACTCCTCCGTCCACCCAACAGCCCCCACCACCCGTGAATCTGTGGCCCCCTCACATACCGTATTGCGCCCACACGCCCACGCGCTCACCTCCTCCACCTCCAAAGTCTCCCACACCTCCGGGAAGGCGGTCGGCATCCAGTCGTGCAGCCGCCGGAACTCGTCCGGCTCCACGGTGTGGTGCGGCACCAACGGGCTGCTCACCGTGCGGAACTGAAGAAACGTGGAGAAGCTGTGGGGGGGCCGCGGGGCAGACAGGCTTGTAAGTAAGCTCAGTCACGGGTGGTACAGGATGAGTGTGTGCGCGCAGCGCAAGGCGGCGGAGCATGCTATGGCGTGGCGCGGGCCGGGAGCGGCTGGGGCGGAGTGGTCGCGTGCTGCGCAAGGGATAGGCGAGGCTGGAAAAGGAAGCAGCGGTGGCAATGCGCGCCAACCGCCACGCAAATGTGCAAATAGATGCCGGTGCCAGCTAACCAGTGGCCGTGGCTGCGGGCTCTCCCGACGTCGCAGCCCCCGTGCACTCTGCCCGCCGCTGCCCCGCACCCCGCCCTTTAGCTAGCATTTCCTGCGCTGCATGCCTCAACAGCTTCTGTGGCGGCGCCCTCACCGCTCGACTGCCGCATCCAGCTCCTGGGCGACCAGGCAGGTCTGCTCCGCGAAGGGGGATGCCGCGATGTTCGCTGCCCGGGCGGAACCACTGTCCATGGACGATATGGCCTTCGGATTCATTGCATGTGCGTTGCAGTAAAGGAGAGCGCCAACCAAGACGACTAACGACTGCGCTTTGCGTGTCGACATTTTCTGCTGAATGAACCCGTTTGCCTGACGCCTCGGATTGTAAGATAATGAGTGCACCGTATGTAGAGGCGCAGTTTGTAAATATTCGATTGATTTGCATCCAGCGAGCACAAATGGCGATGCTGATGCCACGCGTGTTTGCGAAATTGGCACGGCTGCCCATCCCGGGTCCACAGTCCCGCCGATTGCCTTGCATCGAAACAGCAGCGATTGCATGAGGTGAGGCACGACAAAGCTTCAGGCCCGACCTGTCCCACAGCTGCCTCAACGCTCCCCCCTGCTATGGGTGCAGGCTTAGCTGCATCCGCAATGGGCCGTCCAAATGTTAGCTAGCCGTCCGCTGGGCGCTACACCTCTGGCCACCACCATTATGCCCTCGTACCAGCTCATGCCGCACGACACTGCAGGGCCAATCAGCTCTAAGTACGAGGCAACGTGTCATCTTGCGTCCGCCGGGTCCTGCACACGTTCCTGCCACCATTGGGACATCCGCCCATCCTGCTGGACCCGCCCCTTCCGTAACCCCGCAGCTATAACCCACATCACTTCACGGTACTGGAACTGCGTAACTGCACCTGCAACAATATCCACCAACCAATTGGCAGCAACACAAAGCGTGCATTATGCTTTGCTCCCCGACCCCGACCACGGCCACCAGCCTCTCCGCGTGGCGCCCGCTCCTGACCCAGCCACCCCTGGCCCCGCCTCCACTCCTGCCACCGCCACTCCCGCTCCCACACCTGCGCTTGGACCCCCGACAGCTCCTGGCACACCACTGGCCCCGCCTCCTATCCCGCTCCCACTCGGCCCACCACTGGGCCCAGCGCCACCACCACCACTGGCCCCGCCTCTGGGTCCACTGTAGCTCCCAGCGGCGGCGCCGCCAGCAGCAGCCCCAGCCCCAGCCGCCTCCGCGGCCATGTACTGGGCGTAGTGCTCCCGCACTTCCACCTTGGCAGCCTCCGCCCGCGCCCGCGCCTCCTCCTTGAGCCGCTTCTGGTGCTCGCTGTAGGCCTCTTGCAGCTCTGCACAGGCGTGCTGCTCTGTGGGCGGATGTGGCGAGGGAGAGAGGGCACTGATGAGGGGAAGGGGTGCGTGGCGGCGCTGCCACCGTCCACCGCTCGCCGCGCAATGCAATGCTGCGTCATGACCTACTCCACGAGTGTCGAGCGAGCGAGCAAGTGAGCTAAGCCAGCCTCCCCTCCCCTAAGACGCACCGTAAAACCAGTCTGCCGCCGGCGCCAGAATGGCCGCCCACGCCACCGGTTGCACCGACTGGACAAGGAGAGCGGAGGCGGCACTTGGCATTAGGCTTCGACGGCACCAGTGGCAGCGCGTGACGTGCAGCGCACACACATGTAAGCCCATTGCCATCACCCGTTGGTGAAAATGCACGTCGTTGTCATGTCGCTTTGCGAATCACATACGAGAGTCTGAAACGCCACGGCTACCTCGGCGTTGCGTGGGCGGTGCACGCGAGCCGTGCCGCCGCGCCACGGAGTCAACCAGCCCGCCACTCACCCGCATGGAGTAGCCCAGGGTGACGCCTACGACTAGGCCGCCTGCAGCAGTGCGGATTCAGCATTGGGGGACGCACATTGCTCAATGACGCTCTTGCCACGCCCCACCTGGCACGCCGCCGCTGCGCACCCGCGCGTGAGACCCCCAAACGTAGGGCGCCCGCCTGACACTGGAGCCCACAGTACGCAGGATGAACTCCCCACGCACTCACCTATCGTGAAGTACCAGTTGTTCCGGTTGTAACACCAGTTCAGGTCATACTCCAGCTGTCGGCTCCGCTCATCCTTCAGCCCGCGCGGCACCGCGGCGCGCACCGCCTCCTGCTCGATACGAGCTAAAATTGGGTTGGTCGGCGGTTTGCTCTCGGACGCGCCCATTATTAAAGGCTTGTGACGCGGAACGGGACTGCAAAGATTCTTTTAGGTGGGAGAGGAAGGCAAGTTCTCGCCTATTGAAGCAGAACTGTGTTCAGGTGCGCTTTATATTTGTTAGCAAGCGTTTGCAGAATTGCAGCATTGCAGAAGCAATGCGGGCCAACATGAAGCGAAATGCATGTGCATCGCGGACGTGGCAAACTATTCATTGGCTTCGCTCATAACACTCGACACAAGCACATGCTCACACGTTAATTATAACCTGACGACGACGCTTAAAGAGAGCCAGAGCCCTGCCGAAATGGGCGACAGTATTTGGACGCGGCTGACGCAGGGGCGCACCACGTCGCAGCGGCGTGAGCTAGCGCCTGGGGACCGTGAGGGGGCCAGGTGCGGTCCCGACCAGGCGCATGGGGCAGGGTTGGCGGGCGGGCACCGTGGGCAGTGGCGGGAACTCGGCACCGCCTGCCGCACTGCGCTGACCACTACGCGCTCGGCCCATCGCGTCCCCCGCGCCGTTCCAATATCCACAGGCTGTACCTAGACTTCAACGACTGCCTTGATTCGCACAAGTACACCGTCTTCTATGGTACGTGGAGGGGCCCTTCGTCGGGACCTGGGGTAGGGTCGAGGGCACGGCAGGGCACGCGGTGCGGAGGGTGTGTATGTGGCTGTTGGCTTGGATGGGAGTGCCGTGCTCACCCGGCGTCGGGCTGCGTGCCAATCAGGTCCTGCTCTCCAGCAGCCTCGAACATGTGGATGCCCAGTGCCTCACCAATGCGGGTTGCGGGGGTACAAGGCTCCGTGCGGGGGCGCTGCATGCACCCCCTGCCGCGCGCCTGACCCCTGGACCCTGCACTCCTCGCTCAGGCGTGGCTGCTGTGACAATCCCCTGGTCGTACATGAAGAAGGTATGCGACGGCCCACTGCTCCCACAATTGCAATGCGTTTGTCGTGGAACGCTCTTGTGCTCGCGCTGCCGGGGCCGCGGTCCACCGGTCCACCCGGTCATGCGCATGCTGCTGGCCCGTTGAATGCTGTGGGCAGCGGTTGTCTGCCAAACCTGCAAACTCACCACCGCGCCCCACGCTTCCCCTCTGCGCCATGGCGTTCCGTAACGACAGAGCGTTGGCCCCTTCTTCATCGGTGTCATCCTCAGCACCATGCCCGACCTCATATATGGTGAGCACATGTACGGGGCAATCGCACGTGGCGACAATGCGGTGTATTCCACCTGCAGAGCAGCCTCTAATGGGTGGAAACTCTGTTGGCTGTAATGCTGCCAGTCGCTCGCCGCCGCAGCGCGTGCAGGCTTGCATGCTACCAGTTCCCTAGCACACCCCATACCCCAAACTATGGTCACGCCGTGCCGACATGCTTCCTCAATGCTGTCCGCGTCCCTTGCCGCGTCCCTTGCAGCAAACTGGCGGTGTGACGACAAGTACAAGTTGTTCCAGTCCCACTGCGACCAGGTGGCGGCGGCCATGCAACAGCATCAGCAACAGCAGGCTGTCTCGCAGCAGCAGCAGCAGCAGCAGCAGCAGCAGCAGCAGCAGCAGCAGACAGGTGCGGCTGCCGGCAGCGGCCGCCGCTGAACGGCGCAACAGGTGGCCCCAACGTGAGCTCAATGTCTCACACGGAGGCGGCTTCCGGGCGCATTCCCCGGCAGCACAGCAAACCAGCAGCCGACACATTCGTTGCTGCAGACCCCATGCAACACGGGCGCCTCAGCGCCGACGCGTGCGACGCGCGCCAGCATGCCGTTGGCACTCGCTATGTGCACGCGGATCACGCGTCCTGCAGACGCATGCACCCGCAGCCTGGCCTGACCTGCCGACTTCCCCTCTGCGCGCCGTCGTTGGCTGGTAGCTCACAACGGCGCCAGCTCCTTCAAGCGCCACCACTACAGCCACCGTCGTCATCAGATCCGACAAGCGGCTGCAGTGGGTCCCGAGCAGGCGTCCCGCTGGCTTGATGGCACACGGAGGGACGCAATTTAGAGCGGGTTTGATACGGTCCGGTGGGCCCGTACTCCATGCTGAAATGCGCACGGCGTCTCGCCACATGAGGTGGCTCCACACGTCTGGAGAACCGTTTTGGCGGTTGGTGACGCGTAGCCGCGTAGGGCTCGAGTGAGTCATATGCTGAGAGTCTGAGAAGCTGAATGCTGTGCAGGAAAGCATGACCGTCTGCGTACACTTAAGACTTGAGGAGAGATGACGTTTACGCTGACCGGCTGACGTTACCTGAGTGCGTTGAAATCAACCTGGCCGGTGCCTTGGTTGGCCGTGTATAGCAGTATCTAACCCACACCCATGGACAAGACTCAAGTGGAGACGGAGCAGGCTTGGAGATGTCTAGAGGATGCGAGAGAGAGAGACAGAGAGTAGAGACTGCACTAGACTTGCAAGAGGCATAGTTAGGCTCCAGCCCTGTCTCGAACAGGGATTGTATAGATGTATTCTAATACAACTGGCCGGAACACTGGACGTGGTGGTGGCTTTCGGCGCCACCGGCCGTGCCTCATCGTTTCTCATGCGGGCTCCGCCCACACCGTGTCACATGAGATGCGATTTACGGAGTACCATTTTCGACAAGAGCTTAGATTACGGCATTTGTATGCGAACGGAGCTGGAATCTAGCTGCGTTCGCACTTTGCAGGCAGTGCGAAAGGGCGGCGAGTGCGCCACGCGAGCTCAACAGACTGGCATTGCTGCAGGCCAGGCGCAACCGGCTTGCACCAGGATAATGAGCCGCACGCAGCCTTGGGCCCAGCACCCCATTCACGATCATTAATACATAGCACCAGCCCCTCCCCCAGTCGCCCTCTTCCATAAAGGTGTTGAGAAACACCGGGGTTTTGAGTTTTACTTGGGACTGGCAAACAATGCCAGCCTGGCACACAACGTGCCAGCCTCATGAAACACGACACGGCTTTCCACCGCTGCCATTTCCCACCAGTTCCCTCCTCCCTCAGCGCCGCACACTGCAACAGACGCACACCACACACAGTACAGACAGGAACACATCCGGGGGTGAACCCGGGCACTCAAACGTGCAGCACGTGAGAGCGCCTCCCGCATGGAGATGTGTTATAGCGGTCTACGGCACCACGTGGTTCCGGCGTGATCTCTCACCACCGTACTTGACGGGCCCAGTCAGTTTGACCTTCCGAGATCGGACGGGATCGGGGGCTTTGCCTGACTGGTATGACCGTAGACACTCAAAAACAACCGTCACTGGCCCCCTGATAGCGCTTCGCAGCGCGCAGGGCGACAGCAAACAGTCACGACACGACACGCGCACACACAACACATGCCACTTAGTGCCGGCAGCGCTTGGCGCGCGGCTCGTCGTCGCCATCGGACGCGTCCGAAACGTCCGTGAGCGGAGGGCTGAGAAGCCCGTCCGGGGTAGGGACGCGCGAGCCAGGCGTTGACGAAGCAGGCGTGGACTTGGAGGCACGCAGAAACTCCACCACCGCTGCATGGGAGCGGCAAATCTTGCCCGAGGGCGAGGTGTAGGAGTTGGTCGTGGTGCGGCCGGTGCGGCCACTGCTGCGGGTGGTGAGGCGGACCTTGACCACGGCCTTCCAGCCATCGGGCAGTTCGAGACCTGTTGCGGGAGGGAAAGGCAGTCAGCGCCGCGTACAGGGACAAAGCTAGCAAAGAATGTGCGGCCAGCGCCGGAGGAAGCGTGCGACTGCAGCGTCTGGAGCGACCGGCCACATCGAGCACCTTGCTGAGCCACGTAGGACTTCAGGTTGCGCAGGGCAGCAGCCGCGAGGGCCTGGGTGTCCTCCTGCGAAAAGAACAAGGGCACAGGGGGTCAGCGCCAGCGTCGTCGGTTACACCGCGCGTATCCATCGCTCCCAAAACGTGACTTGACCACTTGCTCCACCGCGCCCTCACCTCGGCAACGCGCTGCACCAGCTTGTCCACAGTCTGAGAAACAACCTTTGAGGGCGCCTTCGTGAGGCCAAAGAGCGCTAGCAAGTTTGCGGGCTTGGTCGCGAGCGGCTTGGGCGTCGCTTGGGCGTCCATGGCAGCGAACTGGCTTCAGAATTGCAGTAGGAATTACTTGTGTGAATATAGTGATAGCTGTATGGGTGAATAATGCTTGCCCGGGGGCTTTAAGCCGAGGGCGCGCCGCCGACCGCGATGGCCCCAACCCGTACAACTCGCAATGCTGCTGGGCGGGGTCGTAAATTGCTGGTTCCAAGGTGGTTTATCGTTCTGCAAAGCGGAGGCTGCCTGGCGACCGGACACAAGGTGACTCGATCCGCCCCTTCGACCCGCTCGAGCCCGGCGGCACCCGCTCCGAGTCACCCCCGGCGCTCCGCACCTGCATCCACCCCGTGCACAACAATCTGGAACCCCTGACTGTTCCACACATGCACGAAAATAACAAGTGCAGCGTGCTGCACGCGGCAGACAAGGCTTAACAGCCTGGACATTCCGTCCTTCAAATCGATGGCATCGCCATCCCAGCTTGGCGCCCGCCCACCTGACACGCCCGAACGTGGTCTGTGCTCAAAGTGCATCGACCACCAGCGCGACTTCAAACAGAGTGGCGCCCCCATCGCCCATCCCCTTGCCGAGCGCCCTGCGTGTGCTCCTATCCGCGTTGCGTGTGCTCCTCTCTCCTAGACCTGCGCCGCCTGGCTGCCCGCCGCCGTCGTCGCCTGCCAACTTTACTGCCCTCCCTTCCCGCTTCATTTCAGTTCATGCCAGACTGCTCGCTCGCCAGCCGGCCTAGCTGCCACCACCCGGCTTGTGCTTGGGGCCCTCGCCCTTGTGCAGCTCCGCCGCCCGCTCCAGCTCCGCCTCACGCTCAGGCGGCGTGTGGCCGGCACCGTAGCAGTGGTCCACAACCTGGAGGAAGGGCGGGAGGGCGGGAGGGGGGAGGGGTAGTTTATTCCAGAAACCGAAGCGAATCGACCAAGAGAACCCAAACCAGCCAGCACAGGAGGTGGTCCGCTGACACAATCTGTGGCGGGGAGGCGCAAGGGGCTAACGCCTCCAGGGCCAAATCCCCAACCCACATGGCCCAGTTTCACCAAACATGGTGTACCGTAACCCGCGGCCCCCCGGCCTCCCGCCCCCCAACTCAGGGCCACGCGCTGGAGCCACATCCCTTCGCGCCATGCCGGACACACAGGATGTGTCCTCATAAGAACGTGCTCGAGGTCAACCCCCACCGCGCAGGCAAGCCAGCAGTTGTGCGGTCTGCACCCTTTCCCTTCCTTCTACTTGCAACCATCCCCCAAGAAAGCAAGCGACTGACATGTTATGTACCGGCCGTGGGCGGACGTGTGTGGTCAACATGCACGCGCCCTGATCCCCACAGACCCCTCCTGACCCGGCAGGCAGGAATGATACCACGCCCGCCAATGGCGGACCCAGCCGCCCATGTATGACTGCCATCCCCGCTCGCAACATGCTCCGCCACCCCGCCACCCAGCCCCGCTGCCGCCCACACGCCAGCCCACTCAACACGAGCTCCGCCGCCACTCCTCCTCCGGCTCACCTCCTTCTTCTCGTCCCTGCGCAGCTCCTTGTAGTTGTTGCCGTACAGCTCCTGTGGGCGCGCGTGCGGGTGGATGCGGGTGGGTGGGCGCGCGTGTCGCGTGGTGCGGGCCGGGGTTGCACCGTCAACGGCGCAGCGGGCGGCAGGCCCCCACCTCCTTTCAAGGTAGCAGCTACCGGCATACAAACTGATGGATGGAAGAATCGGGCGGGCTGGGCCTGGCTCACCTGCGAGACGCGCTCGCGCTCGGGCACCGACGCCTGGCCGCCGTGCGTCATTCTTTGTCTTGCGTGGGCCTTGCGTTCAGTTTTGTGGGGGCTGGTGGTGGGTGATGTCAACCCAGAGTTTTAGCAGTGAAATGGTGGCAGTAAGAGCAGGGGAGGGAAGCCGGCGGGCTGGCAGAGTGCGCTGGCGGCCCCCGGGTCGATGTGACAATGCACTCGCCATGCGCCCCGGTGCCGCCCCAGTCCTGGCGATGGTCGGTGCACCAGCCCCCCGTTTGCCACCGTCCCCACCCACGCGTGTTGTGCCGTTGAAGCTACTTTTGACCCATAGCTCGCGTCAAGCACTATCCTACTGAGCTGGCCCACAGGCGGCTCCACACTCTTGCAACGAATGCGTCTTACAACGTATCGCGTGGATAGTCGGGCATGCGCTGATTGCGTCCAGAGTAACCGCTAGTTACCACGGTCAGTGTCTTGGTCCACTGGAATACCGTCCTATCCCTTTCGGTCAGCCACCGTACTACGCCGCCGTCCGTCATGAGAGTCAGTGTCCGCGACCAACAATGTCAACTAACCGGCCTCCTGCCGCGCAACCTAGCTCAAGTAGCAACCATGGCTGCACACAAACCCCAAACCGGAAAGCCTAATCAGTGATCGGGTAACTGTGGCAAGCACCGGGGCTCACAACCCCATCGCCGCCACCCGCCATGCTACCCGGCATGCCACCCGCGTCATCCGTGCCAGGGTTACGCGACAGCTAGCGCTGCTGCTGCCACTGCTGCTGCTACTGCTGCGGTGCCCAGCGCCACATGCCAAGTGCCCAGCCTACTCGCTGCCGCCGCCCTCCTGCTTCTTCTGCTCGCTCATCTCGTGGATCTTGCCGCCGCCGTAGTGGCCGCCCACGCTCTTCTGCTGGTTGGCTGCGAAAGGAGGGGGGCGGGCGGGGGCGGGGCGGTGAGGTGAGGTGAGGTGAAGGATCGAGGGAGGCAGGGCGGTGGCGGAAGGATGTCATGTCGGTGTCGGTGTCGGTGGGTGGGTGGTGGACGTGTGGCCTGCCACGCTTTGCATCCCGAGGCGGGTGGATGATGGAAACGTGTCGGGGACACTTGGCTGGGTGCAGATCCGCTCGGCACCAGTTCGGCCTGGAGGCTCGCCCAGCCGCCGGCCTGCCAACTCCACACACACTGCACCGCAACCCGCGCCCCCACCCAGGCTGAGTTGTGCCCCCGCTTCCCGCCGCGCCATCCCCACGTCGTTGGGCTGGTAACGATTCTACCCCAATGCTGACTCCACGGACCCCTCACCCCCCGCCCGCGCCGAGACTCACTGTCCAGCTCATCGTACGGCTTGCCGAAGTACCTGCGTGCGTGCGTGAGTTGTGTGCGGGGGAGTGTGTTTGTGTGTGTTGCGACAGTGTGAGGCGAGTGGGTGCCAGGGAGGCGGGGTTTGGGGCGGGTTTGGGGCGTGGCGTTGGCAAAGGGGTCAGGCCGCCACTTCCCACGGGTCAAGGCGGGCGCGCTCGCCAGGCCGCCGCTCGGGCTCGTCTCTACTCAAGTAAAGCCGAAGCTACCAAACGGAAAGCGGAGTACAAGTGCCGCAGCAGCCCTGGCAGCGGCATTGCACGCCTACAGCTCGTCCCGCTGCCCGCCGCAGACGTGGCCGCCCGGCCGCCCCCCGGCGCTCTGCCGGCGCGCTCCCTTCCGGCGCCAGCCCGCCCCAGCCACCGCGCACGCCCGCCCCACGCCCCCCGCACTCACTCCTGAGCGATCTTGTCCTTCTCCTCCTGCGTCATGGTGCTGCCGCGGCCGGTCATGTTTGCAGCTGCTGGCGAGGAAGGCTCGCGAGGAAGGCTGGAACGTCTTTTGTGTGTGAGGGTTGGGGCTTGCGTGAAGTGCTCTGTTGTCAGTTGGTAGCAGGAACGGGTGTCTGCGCTGCTGGGTGGCGGTCTGCTGAGGCCTTGTTCGTCCCCCGCCATGCCGCGCGGGTGAGCACCAGTGACATCACCCGGTGACGCCCCGCTTCGCGCGCTGGCGTGGCTGCAGCCGCGTCAACTCAGCTCGCTTTCGGCAGCCGGCGACGTCAGTCCAAATCGCGTGGTACACATTTTTTATGGTCTGCAGGCGACGAGCTCCCGGACTGCCAGCTCTGCTACAGCTTACGGTGCGTGGCGTGCCGCGGAGCCCCACGCACGACCCCCCCCAAAACCCCGAGTGCTGTGCGCACATCGCGATCCTCGAACGACGCCAAGTGCCTCGGTGCTCGCTGTAGGAGCCTCAGCCCCGCCTCCCTCCCCTGCACGCAACGGATTCTTCCGCCTCCTGCCGGCATGTCTTCTCCCTTCCCGCCTCCTCCGGTTTCTCCCCTCTGGCGCAAGCCACACGGACGTCTCCGGTAACACAACAGTGCTCTCCACAAACGTGCATTGAAAGACATGAGATTTTAGGAATGTGCCCGATGTTTGTCACGAGGTCCCAGCAGAGTCACCAGCACAACATTCAAAGCTAAACAGACGCGCGCGCGGTACGGTCATGCTGCTACAGCCGTTACTAATGACACAGGGTTTGCCCCGTCCTCTCGACGAAAGTCAACATAACGCCCACGTTCAAGGGGCGCTGCGATGTCAGCAGCGTGCAATGAAAGAAACACCCCTACCGTATGTGCGTGTGCCGCACCACCATCCTTCGTCACGGCCCCCTCCATTGAAGCGCGAAGCGCCACCCGAACAGTAAACAACGCTTAGCCATGCGCATCGTCAAGCGTGAAGACTGTCAGGCGCCAGGACACCAGACAAGGTGCATGCGCTTCAAACTCACAGGCTCCTCTTGCGCGTGGCAAATGTCAGTTGTTTCAACCATATACACAGCGATCTTGCCTTCTTCAGCACTCTCATTCTTGACACTTAGGTGTCCCCACACGAAAGTTTGCATTGCCTACGAAGCACCACGACCCCTCCACGCACACCCACAACCTCTGCATTAGCTAAGCCCTTTCTGCAACAACGTTGACAAACACGTGGCCACCCGGTATGTGCACACTGCCCTCGATCACACGCGTGCCAGACTCACCCTCTACCCCGGACACGTCGCCACGATGGGTCACCGCCGCAGCAGCCGGCGCCACCACCCGCCACTCCCGCCGCCGTGGCCCACGGCGCCTCCGCCACTCATCCCCCCCGCCCCTCCAGCGCTGTCCACCAGCCGCCCCTGACTGCCCGACCGGCTGGAGCCGCCCCGCCGCAGCAGCGACCCGCCCACGTGCTCGCCATGCCCGCTGCCGTGCCCCGAGCCCGCGCCGCCTCCTCCGCCGCCGTGGCGGCCCCAGCGCCCCGGCGCCCGCATGGCCGCCTCCGCCGCGGCCGCCGCCTCCTCCGCCGCCCGGCTGGTCACCTTGTCCGCCCCCAGCAGGTCCACCACCTCATAAGACTCACTGGTGGCCTTGATGCTCACCAGCGCACACACGCCGCCGCCCGCGCCCAGGCCGGCGCCGTGGCTGCCGCCGGCCGCGGCCGCGGCACGCGGCGTGCCCATACCCGAGCCGCCCCCACCACCCGCGGTGCCAAAGTGCAGGCCGCGGCTGCCGTGCCCCTGCCAGCCGTGGCCGCCGCCGCCGTGAGCCAGCGCGCCGAGGTGCGCGGTGGAGGCGGCTGCTGAGGCAGCCGCCGCCGCCGCCGCCGACAGGTTGGCGGCGGCGCATGCGATCACAGCGCCCAGCTGCTGGCGGGCGGTGGCGGCGGCCAGGCCGGTCAGATCCAGCTCCTGGAGGGTAGAGTTCTGCGGGGTGGTGGGCAAGTAGGTAGGTAGGGAAGAATTTGCGCGTGTGGGTGGTTGGAGTAGTTCACCCACGGGCGCCCTCACATCACAGCCCCAAGCATGCGAAGCCCCACTCCCATCACCCCACCCCGCCTTGCAAGTGGTCACCCGCCTCTCCCGCCCGTCCGTCCGCCTTTTCCCCAAACGCCGCCTCCACCACCTCCACCACCACCTCGACGACCACCCCCGCCCGCACCTGCATGAGCGCCGGCGCCAGCGCCGCCGCGCCCACGGCGCCCAGGCCGCAATAGGCTAGCCGCAGCACCCGCAGCGACCCATTGGCCGCCAGCCCGCCCGCAAAGGCGCTCCACATGGCGCCCACCATCTCCAGCGCCTCGGCGCTCAGCCCGCCGTAGCCGCCGCCGCCGCCGCCGCCAGCGTCGCCGTCGTCGGTGGCGCCGCCGCCCAGCGCGCCGCCAACTGAGGGTATGCTATTGAGGCCGTTGCTGCTGGCGCGGCGGGGCGGGGTGGCGGTGAGGCTGCCGGGGCCGCCGGCGCCGTCGGAGGCGGCGGCGGCGGCCGTGGCGTCCTCGAAGGCGGAGCCGGTGTGCGGCGTGTGGGGCGTGGTCGGCTGCGGGTGTGGCGACGTAAGTTGGGTTGGAGTGTGAGGCACTGACCACCCTCTGGCAGGCGGACGGGAGTGGCCGGCAGGCGCAGGGCCATGGCTGCACTACTGATGTTGCTGCCCGTCTCCTAGCAACCATGCGAGCCAGCGCGCAGGCCCCAGTGTCCGAACTCGACGCCCACCGCCCCCGCCACCCCAGGCACGCACCTGTTGTCCACGCGCCAGCGATGCCAGGGACTGCGCCGAGCGGCTAGAGCCCATGGACCGGAGGGACGCCGGCCGCGGCAGCGCCCCTCCGCCGCCGCCGCTACTCGGGTGGCTGTGGCTGTTGCTCCGGTGGTGGTGGTGCGCCGCGCCCGACAGCCGCGCCAGCGACCCCGCGTGCTGCTGCTGCTGCCTGTGGGAGGGCGTCGCCGCGGCGGAGGCGTAGCCGCCCGCGCCGCCCGCGCCGCTGATGCCGGCGCCCACGCCGCCCACCGAGACGCTGGACGCGAGCATGAGGTCGGGGTCGGCGGCGAGGAAGGTGGCGCCGCTCATGTCCAGCTCGCGCAGGGTGGCGTTGCGGCGCAGCGCCTCGGCGGCGGCGCGCACGGCGCGGATGGACAGGCTGCTGGCGCCGCGCAGCCGCAGCACCTTCAGGCCCTTGTTGGACTGCAGGCGCAGCAGGTGGAGCAGGTGTGAGTGAAGGTGGGAGTCAAGATGTGAAGGAATCAAGGTGGGAATTCCGATTCAGGAAAGAGCCTAGACACGGCAAGGCAGCACACACGCAGAGGTGCAGCGCCCCAGGAATGGCACTCCACCCGGGCCGCCACCACGGCACCGCGGCGTGCTACGGTGCGCCCTCCCGCCCACCCCCGCCCGCTCTCACGCGCCCGCGCACCTGCAGCGCGGTGAAGATGGACACGGCCGCCGCGTCGCACACGCCCGCCACCTGCCCCAGTCCACCTGCCCCGCCGCCGCCGGCCCCCGCCCCCGCTGCCGCCGCTGCCGCCGCTGCCGCCGCCCCCCACCGCGCCGTACAGGCCGTCGACGCTGCACTCCGCCACCTCCACCGCGTACCCGCCCGCCCCCAGCGCCTCCGCCAGCGCCTCCGCCGCGCCGCTGCCGCCCGCCTCGCAGCTGAGGTCCAGCAGCTGCAGGCTGCCGTTGGCGCCCGCCGCCAGCGCGTCCCCCAGCGCCGCGCCGCCCAGCTCGCCCACCGCCGCGCCGCCCAGGTGCAGCTCTCGCAGGGTGCTGTTGCGCGCCAGCGCCGCCGCCAGCGCGGCCACGCCGTGGTCGCCGATGCCTGCTGGGCGGGCGGGCGGGCGGCAGGTGCGATTTGTATGTCACACAAACGAAGATTACACGGAGACGTGGCAAGCATAGGGCGTCACAGCGACTGGGCAAACAGCAGGATTGGCGTTCGGGCTTATAAACAATTTCTTACCTGTGCCCAGCGCCGCGCCGGTCCCGCCTGCCGCGCCCGCGCCGCCGCCCCCTCCGCCCCCTCCGCCGCCGCCGCCGCCGCCCGGCCCGCCGTCCGCGCAGGTGACGCAGAGGTTGAGGCTGGTGAGGCTGCTGTTGACGGCCAGTGCGGCGGCCAGCGTGATGGCGCTGGAGTTGGACAGGCTGCAGCCCGCCAGGCTGAGCGAGCGCAGGCCGCTGTTTACGGTCAGCGCGGAGGCCAGCGCCGACACCACCTGGCGGCCGACGACAGGGGCAGTGGCGCCAGTGGGCAGTGATACCGCAGGGGCAACAACACGATCCTTTGGACACGGTAGGTAGCAGGGTGTGGGGCGGAGCAAGCAAGGCAGCCCAAGTCTGCCCCCAAGTGCCAGCCCCTTTTCCGTGTCCCTGATTCCCGGCTTCTTTACCCCTCGCGATGGGCCGAATCGCCGCCGCCGCCCCTGCCCCTGCCCCTGCCCACGCCCACGCCCCCGCCGCCACTGTCCCCGCCGCCGCCCCCCCTCCCGCCGTGGTGCGCCACGGCGCCGCACCTGCGGGTCGTCGAAGGTGTCCCGCCAGCCCTCCAGCCGCAGCTCCGTCAGCCCGCTGTTAAGGCGCAGTGCGCGCTCCAGCACCCGGCCCACACGGGCGCCCTGTTGGGGGGCAGGCAGGCAGGGCGGGGAGGGAGCGAGGGGGTTTGTCAATACCAGCCCAAGCTAAACCAAGCTAAACCAGGCAAGGGACAGGCAAGTGCAGCGGGAGTGGTGGTGGGAGAGCGGGAGGGAGCGAGCGGCAACCCGTGATGGGTTGGGGCATGGCAAGTTGTCGGGCTGTGGGCGTGCAGTGCTGAATTGCAGTGTAGGCAACATCGGACCTAGGACGCGGCGAGGGCGCATGCACCGCACCGCACGTCGCACGTCACCGCACCTGCACGCGGTTGTGCGACAGGTCCAGCGTCCTCAGCGTCTGGTTGTCCGACAGGCAGCCGAACACCGCGATCACACCTGCGCACGGCATGAGCAGCAGCAGCAGCAACCGGCGGCACGCCGTTAACGAGCATGGACTCTGGCAGCGCTGCGGAATTGAGGATGCGCATGCCGCAAGCCGAGCTACCGAATGCAAAAGCAAAGCTCGAAGTCCCTGCGTTCTCAGCCCCACCTTCGTCATGCAGCTGGCACTTCCGCAGGTTCAGCGACTGCAGCGTCGTGTTGCCACCGCCCATGCCCGCCGCTGCGGCCCCTCCGCCACCGCCGCCAGGCCCTCCCGCTATCCCCGACGCGGACAGCACGCGCGCCAGCGCCGCCGCGCCGGCGTCGCCCACCGTGCTGCCGCGCAGGCTGAGGCTGGTGAGCCGCGAGTTGCCCAGCAGCGCCGCCGCCAGCGCGCCCACGCCCTGCGCCGCTTCCGGCAGCGCGTGGTTGTGGATGTACAGCGACTTGAGCGCCGGCGCCGCCGCCAGCACCGACGCCAGCATCCAGCAGTACCGCGGCGAGGCCACGCCGGCGGCGGCTCCGCCGCCGCCGCAGCCGGCGGCTCCGCCGCCGCCTCCGGCGGCGGCGGCTGCGCCGCCGCCCGCCTCCGGGTCGTCGCCCCAGCCCGCGGGGCCGCCGATGACGGCGGACGTGAGGCCCTGCAGGGTGCTGATGGTGGTGTCCGACACGTAGGAGGCCAGGCCGATGAGGGCGCCGCTGCCCTGCTGCACCCAGCCCAGCAGCGCGCCGGGCAGCGCCGCAATGGCGCCGCCCACACGGCCGGCGCCGCCGCCGCCGCCCTCGCTGCCACCGGCCGCCGCCGTCGCCGCGGCGGTGTCCACCGCGAACGGGCTGAGGAAGCCTGTGGCGGCGCCGCCGGCGCTGCCGGCGCCGCCGGTGCCGAAGCGCGCGCGGCCGCCGGCGGCGCCTCCCGCGCCGCCACTGGGGGCGCCGCCGGTGCTCCGAGAGCCGGGGAACGCTGCTCCACCGAAGCCGGCGCCGCCGCCTGCCCAGCCCTTGCCCCCGCCGCCGCCGGCGCCCGTGTACGTCCACCGTCTGGCGCCGCCGCCGCCGCCCCCGCCATGGCCCCAAAGCCCAGTGGTGCCCTGCCGCGCCAGCGGCGGCGCGCGCGAGTTCGGCATGCCGCCGTTCATGTGCCCGCCGCCTCCTCCGCCCGCTCCTCCCGTCGAACCGACAGCATGCGGGTCTGCGTGAGGGCAAGAAATAGCTCACGTTTTGATACCTCGCCAGCCCAATCAGCACCGCGGCCGTGGAACCGGTCCAAACTAAACCCCGCACTACTCTTCTTCTTTTCACCCAGCCGCTGCAGCTGCGCCGCCCCGCCGTACCCGAGGCCACGTCCCGCGCGGCGAAGGGCGCCCCGGGCGGCAGCTCTATGGCCAGGGACTCCAGGGTGGGGTGGTCCAGAAGGTACAGCTCCACAGCGTCCTGGGGCCACCGGGTTTGAGGATCGGGGTCCGGAGTTCGGAGTTTGCGGTGGGGTCGGGGCGTGGGGCGGGTGTGCGGGTGGGACACCGCGCCGCGACAAATTTCCACGGACAAAGGCATTGCAGGCCCGTGCACGCAAGCTGCACGCACACCCTTACTACCCTTGAACCCCATTGCACCCCACTGCATCCGCTGCACCCGCCACCCCACCCGCCCCTACCGCCCACCTGCAGGTACTGCTCGTCCCACCAGTGCAGGCACAGCGCCACGGTGCGCAGCCGCAGCGAGTGCTTGAACAGGCCCGTCACCACCTTGAGCCGCTTGGCGTTGCGGTACTTGGTCAGGATGCCGGTCTGGATCAGCTTGACCTGGTGTGTGTGTGTGTGGGGGGGTAGTTTTTTCCCAATTCCCAAATCAACCATTTGGGGGGGGGGGGCGGGTTGCAAAGATGGTACATAGAAAGGGGGGGGGGCAGGTGGGCAGCGGCCAGGTGGGCGGGGGGCACAGGTGGGCGAGAGCAGTGCAGTGCGGCGCAGCCACGGTTGGCTTTGCAGCATGCACGTGCGGCCACAAGAAGCTGCAGGCGGCCGCACCACCTCCACGCCCGTCGAACCAGCCCATCCCACGCGTGGCCGCCGTCTATTTGGGGTGGTTTCGTGGGGGAGCCAGGTGGGTGGTCGTGCGGTGATGATGGGGAGCAGCGTAGCTCCAGAGTATGCACGTGCGGCAGGGCGGCCGCACCACCTCCACGCCCGCCCCCCCCCCCCGCCCACAGCCCCCCCCCCCACACACCCACCCACCTTGTCCAGGTACTTGTGGCGCTTGATGGCGCGGGTCACCACCTTCCACGTGTCACCGCGCAGCGCGCACTCGTTTACCTGTGGCGGCGCCATGCACACACACATCCACCGGAGAACAGCAGGGCAGCGGGGTGCGGCCGAGCATGAGCGTGTGTAGGCTTAAATCGTAAAAAACAGGTGGGCTACAAGCGACAACTGGTGATGTAATAGCCGCCGCATAGGGCTCCGGAAGCGGCCACCTCGGCTTGGCCCCCGCTCTGCTTCCCTGCGGCATGGGCGCGCGGCGCCGTCGCCTACCCCGCCCTGTCCTCCTCCGCGCCGGCGCCGCCGCTGTGACTCACCTCGAGTGTGTTGAGGTTCCTGAAGGCCTTGATGCCCTTCTCCAGGATGCGGTTCATGGAGGCCAGCGGGCAGCCGCTCACCACCCACCTGGCGGGCGGGCGGGCCGGGCGGAGCAGGAGGGGCAGCGGTTGCGGTTGGGGTTGGGGGAGGGCTGGAAAAGGAAGGAGGGGTTTGCGTGCAACGAGCGGCCGCCGGCCCCCGGCAGCCCACGCTTCAGTAGCCACAACTCACCCCCCCTGTCACCCGGCCACGTCAATTCATGTTACCCATGGCCCGCCCCGAACACACACGCGCACACACGCACGCATGCACCTGGTGACGTTGGAGCAGCCCTCCATGCGGTCGAAGGCGTTGAGCAGGATGTAGGCCTGAGTGTGTGGGGTGGAGGATAGCCCGGCAGGCCAGCAGGTGGGTGGGTCATGCTGGGTTACAGCGCGCAACGTTGGGTTCTGGAATGAACTACCCCTCCTCCCCAACCCCGCACACAATCATGTCCGCCGGGCCGCCCCTCCCGCCCTCACCTGCTGCGCCGGCCCGTACTGGCTCTTGTTGCGGTGCAGGTGGAAGCCGTTCATAATGAACACTGCACCACCGCCCCCACCCCCACCCGCAGCACCCCCAACCGGCGAGTCCGCCTCCGCGCCCGCGCCCGCGCCCGTGCCGCCTGTGGCGCCGCCTGTCGCGCCCGCTCCCGCGCCGCCGGCCCGGGTGTCTGTCCGCTCCAGCGCCGCCGCGCGCTTCATGGCGCAGCACTCGTTGATGACCGCGATCATGGAGCTGGGGCTGCACTCGTAGTTGCCCTGGGGTAGAGGAAGGGATGCATTCGTGATGCATGATTCGTTATGATGAGAGCGATGCTGGGGGTTTGCAGGGATGGTAGGAGAAGTGGGGCGGGCGACAGGCCGATGCGCCTGGAAGGCAGCTGCACGCAGCAGCACACGGCAGCAGCAGTGCGCGCGAGCTCGTGTGCTCAAGCGGCGGCACATCGAGGGACTGCCTCGTGCCCAAACTGGCTCGGTGGCGACTGGCAGCCAACCGCAGTTACGGCCCGCCTCACAGCGTCCGCACACGCCCACACTCCTGCACGCCCACATGCACCTTGAGTAGCAGCAGGTACTTGAAGTACTCGAGCAGCGTGAGCCCCGCGTCGTCCGCTGCCTTCCACAGCTTGTAGCCGTACTTGAGGCAGTTGATGCTGGAGATGGCGAGTGACAGCGCCACGGTGCGCTGCTGCCCGCTGCCTGCGAAGGTGCGAGTGATGCGCGCCGCAGGGAGCGGGGGGAGGCGGTAAAGGTGGTGGCGGTGTGCGAGGAGCGGCGGCGGTGGGTCGCGTGCGGTCATGATATGGCTGGTCTCGTGATGCACGGTGGTAAGGGTGGCAGGTGGCGCCGGCTTGGGGTCCTCGCCTGCCCCTGCCCTGACCCCTGCTCTCGCCCCTGCAGCCTGTCCCTGGCCCCTGCCCCCGGCCCCTAGCTCCTGCGCCGCGCACCCGCCAGGTGGCTCTTGGCCAGTTGGTGGTAGATGTAGGTCTGCAGGATGGTCTGGGGAATGGACTCGAACACAAACTCGATGAAGAACCTGTGTGCGCATGTGGTGGGGGCGGGGGGGGGGGGCGTGCGTTGGGCGGCGTCTGGTGCTGCGCCGGGGCTTCCTCACTGCCGCCACGGGTCGACACTGCACACTGACAGGCGCTCGCTCCCACACCCGCACGCCCCCACGCCCGCACGCCCCGCCCACGCATGCACACTCGCCCGCCCGCCCCCCCCGCCCGCCCGCCCGCCCCCCCCACGCACCGCGAGAAGTTGTAGTTGGACAGGAAGCTGCTGAAGTTGGCGAACACCTGCACGGAGTGTGGGCGCATTGGCATTGCGGAGAGCGGTGTTCAATGACCGCAGCCATGGGACACCGGAGGTCGACGGCAATGTGCAGGGCAGCAGCAGCATGCGCCCATGCGCATCCACCCTTCTAGGTAGCCGCTCACAATCACATCCACACCCACCCACCCACCCACCCACACACACACACACGCACGTTTGTTTCATTCCAACATACACGCACGCACGCATGCCCAGTCTATCCCTTCCGGGCACCGTGCTGCCGAACAGGCACACAGCGCACGCCGCCGCCCTCTCACCCGCGGGAACATGAGCGGCAGCAGCGACGTGAACAGCATGCAGAAGTCCAGAACCACCACCCCCGGGATGGCCAGCGGCAGCAGCAGAAGCCAGCGGTACCGCTGCCGGCCGCCGAGCACCGCCGCGCCGCCCACCGCCGAATCGCCCTCCTCCAGGCCCTGTGCGCACACATACGGTATTTGAGTAGGGTGATTACGGTATATGCGTGCCGTGCCGTGCGCGGTTGCGCGATTGGTTGTGGGCGTGGTTGCGTGCGCCTGCGCGCGTGTGGTGCTGGGTGTGCATGGAGCTGCATGAGCACCAGCAGCGCTCGCTCATATAAAGGGGCCTCACACGCGGCCTCCCGCCTCCCACCAGCACCCACCAGCACGTTGAGTTTGGTGCTGATGCGGCGGTAGTAGGCCGTGATCAGCACCGCCCTGTGCGGCAGCAGCAGCAGCAGGAGGGGGCGGCGTGGGGGCGGGCGGGCATCACTGGCATGCCCGATAAGGTGCAGCACGGCGCAGCACGGCACCGCACGGCACGCCAATTCCGATGCCTTCGCCCCTGCCCATACCACAACACCATGCCTGCCAAAGCACCCAACACGCACGCGCTACTACCGTACAGACACATGCGCCCTCGCCCTGGCCCACCCTACGACCGCAACTCCTCCCGCGCCTCGCCACGGCCAACCCAGCCCAACCCCGACCCGGCCCAGCTGCACGGCCGCACACACCCAGACACGCACGCACGCACGCACGCACGCACGCACATGAGGGCGTAGTGGTACAGGATCAGGACCAGCGTCGTGATCATCCAGTCCTTGTGCTCCGTCTCCGACAGCGCCTGTGGGTGCACACCGGGGTGTGTGTGCGTGTGCGTGTGATGATGGACACATGGGACACGTGAGCGCGTGCGGTGGACGGCACTGAACGACATAGACTTGCACGACTCATCCCCATGCAAGCCAGGATCCCCGCGCAGCTACTCGGCGATATCAGTCCTATGTCGCTACTCCTGCCGGCCCTCCCCCGCCCTGCCGGCCCCAGCTGGTCCCGCCCGCACCTTGACCACCAGTGCGTCTGTGTAGATGTCAAACAGGACTGCGGACCGGCAATGTGTGGCAATGCAGTGAAGTGAAGTGCGGTTCAGGACAGGAAATGCGTACACGTGACGGGCGTGTACGGCTGGGATGCGCGCAGGTGAGGAGGTGGGGCGGTGAGCGAGGTGCTGCAGCTGGGCGGGCGCAGCGTGCATCCCCGCGCCCCCCCCACGTCAGCACGGCGCTGCGTGCCCCCAACCCCGCACACGCTTTCCGCACAAACACACAGCCACCTCCAGAAACACGGCGCGCGACCGCCGGGCTAAACCCTGTCGCCCTTGCCTGGGCCCGTTCACCACCGCCCGGCCGCGTCACTCACACATGAGGCAGCCCACCACGTCGAAGGCCACCGCTACGAAGTAGTTCTGGTAGATGCGGTCCAGCGCCACATTGAATCGCACCATGGCATCGCTGTTGTTGATGCGCTCAAAGAACGTCTCCTGTGTGTTGACAGGGGGAATAACAGGCGGGGCCGGCTGTGGTGGCGCAGGGCAAGTTACAATGCACGGGATGTCAGTGTGTGTGGTTGCAGCGAGGGCTCCAGCAGCTTTCATAGCCCATGACTTTAGAGCCACTCATCCGATGCCGTTGGAGGTCACATTCCCCGGCACGGTTCGGGGTGAGGGGCTGGCTGCCACGTGCCACCGACGGGCCGCGCAGCCGCCCGGGGTGGAAGTCCTGCAGACGGCCGCGCCTCCAGGAACTAACTCCGGGCCTGCGCTTCCGCCCCGCGTGCCCGACGGCCCACCTCGTCATCATCATCCACTGCTCCCGCCTTGCTGCTCTTGAGGGGAGCGCTCTCGCTCGCTGCTCGCGCCGCAGGGCCACCCGAGCCGGCCGTGCCTGCGCCACGGCCGGGGCCTCCGCTGTAGCCCCAACCGGCATCGCGCAGCAGAGCAGTGCCCTCCTGCACAGGGCGAAGAGATAGTTTGTACGTAGGCTGTTCGGCGCGTGTCTCAGAAGACCGTGCGTGGCCTTTGACCAGAATTGCCACGCACCGAGGCCGCATTTTCCTGCGCCGGCGGCATGTACAGTTTTGACTACGGTATAATTCTCATTGTACAAGGTCGCGGTCAAAAACCATTAGGTGGAATGATTTGGCCGCACTAAAAGCTGCAGCGCTGCCGATGCATGATACATTTGTAATCCTTTGATGAGCTACATATATATTGTATCGTGGACAGCTGCCGAAACCCTCAGAAAGTGAACCGACCCAACGCGCATCGGCGAATCGGTAAACCATCACCGATTTTTAGTTTTGCATTGGAAATCTGCGCGCATCATGAGCAATTTGGCGCTGGGCGCGCGTCGGATGGCGCTCGGTGCAACTCGCGGGCGCCAAGCGGTTCTGACAGGCCGGCGCTTCCAGGCGCCGTTCACTGTTCAGGGTAAGCTGATGCGGGGGGAAAGAAAAGAACAGCGTCAACCCACTTCCGGGTAGCTGGACCCACTGCCAAGGCACACGGACGGGGTCAGCCCCCCCGGTCGCCACCGAACCCTGATCTGACGGCAGACGCCCTGCCACGCTGCCGCAGCTGCCGCTGCTGTGGACGCAGCCCCGTCCACGTTGGCTGCTCCTGCCACTCCCGTGACGGTTCTGGATGAGCACACCGCCCCGGAGCGGTTGCGGGGGATGTCCACCCTGGTGCGGCGGGCTTGGGGGCAGGCGGGTGGCATGCCAGGGGTGCGACGTGTTGAAAACGCGGGTGCCACGCCCATCGTTCACGGGCGCGCTGACGGCGGGGCGGCAGGGCCGCGTGTGCGAGTCCCGCAGCACGATGGTGATGCATGGCAGCATGGTCCGTGCCTGGGTTGGTTGGCTGCTGGTGCACTAGGAAGCCTGGGCCTCGACGGCGGCAGATGGCATCCTGAAGCCGCGATGCGAGCGGCGCAGGCGTGGAGCCCGCGCGCGCGCGCCGTGCGGTGCACCGCAATGCGACTGCGTGAGTGCTTGCTGCGCGGGCCGTGCCATGACCATGACCTGCGCACGTGTCGTGCAGATCTTCGACTGCGACGGCGTGCTGTGGCGAGGCAGTGACATCATCCACAACGCCCCCGAGGTGAGCGCAGCGCCGGCGCGGCTGGGAGCAATGCCCGGGGAGGTGGGGTAGCTGAGACCATGGTGAACCTCCTCTCATGTGAGCACCACCATGCTAATCTGGCGAGCTTCAATCTTCGCACTCCGTGCCGCGGCACCGCCAGGCCCTCCAGGAGTTCCGGCGCCAGGGCAAGCGGCTGCTGTTCGTGACCAACAACAGCTCCAAAAGCCGCGCCGGCTACGTGTCCAAGTTCTCCAGCCTGGGGCTGGACGTGGCGGCCGAGGAGGTGCGCGTGCTTAGCACCGGGGCATCTGCGCGTGTGGGAGCTTGGAACGATGGTGTGTGAAGGTTGCGAGGGCAGGGCCGCCTGGTTGGCGGCGCTTGGATGCAAGTGGAGCCGACGAGTGAATGCTGGACTGCCGGGTGCTCAGGGTGGCTGGGCCAAGCAGCGCACGGCGAGGCGCTGTCCGTCGCCGGCGCGCCGGCCTGCAGCACAGCACCCCTTCCACAGCACCCCTGGCCTGTACTGACCGTGTCCTGCTCCCTTCCGCCTGCCAACCGGCATCCGGCCGCCAGATCGTGTCCTCCTCCTACTGCGCCGCCGCCTACCTGACCAGCCAGGGCTTCGGCCCGGGCGGCAGCAGGGCGCGCGGCAAGGTGCTGCTGCTGGGGTGGAGCGGCGTGGAGCAGGAGCTGGAGCACGCGGTGAGTGCGGCGGCGGTAGAAGGGGGAGGCTGTGGAGCCGCCCGGGTGCATGGAGGAGCCCTTGGTGCATGGGAAACAGCTTCGGTTCAGCTATCGCCGCATCACAATTTCAACAGCACATTTATTGACAAGAGCGCGCTCTGTGGTGTCGCACTGCACCGTGCCGCAGGGCATCCCCTACGTGGGCGGCCGCGGCCTGCAGGTGCCCGCCATGGATGACCTCGACGCGATGAAGGCGCTGGAGGTGCGGCGAGGCATTGGGGGGGGGGTGCGATGAGGTGGCCGGAAGCCCGGCTTCGGGCGGGTGCTGTCCGGCGGGGCGCTGAATCGCCCTGCGTCCTGCCCACCTTCCACGCCGAGTGCGCAGGTGGACCCAGACGTTGGAGCGGTGGTGGTGGGCTGGGACCCCAACTTCTCATGTGAGTGCGCAGCTGAGCGTGGGGGCGCGGGCGCTCCGAGCAGCATCGTTCCGGGTGCACGGGTCTCCTTGTTCACCCACCACGCGCAGTGCTACAGCGGCAAGCCACGACATCCGCAACCACTAAAGATCACACGCAACTTGACTACACTTTCTCTACACCTTCCGCCCAACGCACGGCTTCAGACTCGCGGCTGGTGTACGCGTCCATCCACCTGCGCGAGCTGCCGGGCTGCCTGCTGGTGGCGACCAACATGGACTGCGCCGACCACATAGGCGGCGGCAGGTGGGCGGCGGCAGGGGCGCCTGGCGGGACCCTGGGACACGCGGTGGGGGCTGTGTTAGAGGCATGCCGGTCCTCGCTGTGTCCAGGCGGGGCAGCGTAGCCCCGGACAGAACACAGTGCCCGGGCACCTCATCTCTGTCTGCCGCAGGATGATGCCGGGTACAGGCGGCCTGGTGAAGGCGGTGGAGACGGCGTCAGGAGTCAGCGCGGTGAGGCGGCGCGGCGAGCGGAGGCTGTCGGGGTGCCGTTGGGCGGCAGGGCTCTCGCTGCAGAGCACATGGCTCCAGCGGCCAGGTTCCAGCACTAACGCACACCGCCATCACCACCACCACCATGTTCCACGTCTCCACATCTACCAGCGCCCGGCCCGGCTTTTTCCCGCAACCGCCGCGCAGGTGAACGTTGCCAAGGGGGGCGAGTGGCTGCTGCCCTACCTGTGCCGCACCTACGGCCTGGAGCCGGCCCGCACCGCCATCGTGGGCGACCGCATGGACACTGACATACACCTGGGCCGCCAGGTGCGCACTGCGCGGCCAGGGGACGCGGTCCGGGGCCGGGCACTGCCCGTGGCGGGGCGGGGTGTGCACACCATGTGCCCCTTTTGGGGGCCACACCACCACCAGCTGCTGTCGGCACATGCAAAAACGCCATGCACCGGCGCACACGCTCGCTCGCGCCGCTTCTTACAACATGCATGCGGTACCGGTTCTCCTTTGCGCGCGCCTCACCTTCTCTTTCGCTCTTGCACAGGGCGGCCTGTTCACGTGCCTGCCACTCACGGGCGTCACCACGCTGAAGCGGCTGGAGGCGCTGCCCGCCTCCGAGCACCCAGACGTGGTGGTCCGGTCTGTGGCGCAGCTGGCGGGGCTGCCGGCGTGAGGACGCGAGGCCAGCGGGGACCGGGCTGGGGGTGCATACCAGCCCAATCGAAACCAAAACCGAACCGAATCTGAAGGAGGGCAAGACTGTTGGCGGCCGGCGCGGCAGTAGGGGAGGGAGCAGGGAGCGAGATCACGTGGAGAGCGAGAGCTAGACATGTTGCAACAGACTCACTGTCATGGCATCGCGTTGCACATGTCAAATTGTGCTTGTGGGCGTGGTTGGTATGGGAAAACACAGAGGAGAGCGTGAGTGGCAAGGAGGAGCAAGAGGTGGTGGTTGCCAGGTTGGCAATGGGGGACGGAGTTTATTTATGAATGCGTGGACGGTGATGAGTTTGGGGGCAGCATGCGGCTTATGAGAGTCAACGCCCGGCACCAACAATGTGAGATCTGGTGGCGTGGCATTGATGGGCTGTGGGTATGAAAGCAAAGTCCGAATGTAATGGCTTGCTGGGACAGTGGCGACCGCACAGGCGCGGGCGTGGGGAAGGGGGCGGGCAGGCACACGGGGCAAGCTGGCATGCGGCACTCCTCTTCCAGGCCACACAAGCAACGAAGCTTTCCGGCCCTAGCTGCCTTTCCTACCCCTGGCCTGGCACCACGGGCCAAGCTTCCTCCCTGTGCCCCGTCGCTCTCCCGCATGCTCAGGCCAAGTCCACGCCCGCACAGCTTGCCATAATCCCCCTGAGTCCACCCGCCTCTGGCTGCCACTCCTCCGCGCGCTTCCGTGTCATGGTGGTGTTGAGAAACACCGAGTTTGTGAGAATGAAAGGGCGTCCAGGTCCTGGAGCGTTTAGCCCGAGGTGAACTTGGTGACGGCCTTGGTGCCCTCCGACACCGCGTGCTTGGCCAGCTCGCCGGGCAGCACCAGGCGCACGGCGGTCTGGATCTCGCGGGAGGTCACGGTGGGCTTCTTGTTGTAGCGGCTCAGCTTGGAGGCTTCGGTGGCCACCTTCTCAAAGATGTCGTTAATGAAGCTGTTCATGATGGACATGGCCTTGCTGCTGATGCAGGTGTCGGGGTGCACCTGCTTGAGCACCTTGTAGATGTACAGCTTGTACGTCTCAACGGCGCTCTTCTTCTTCTTCTTGTCCTTCTTCTCACCGTCGCCCTTGGGCTCCTTGGCGGCCTTCTTGGCGGGCTCCTTCTTGGCCTTCTTGGCTGCCTTCTCGGCCTTGGGCTTGGCCTCATCAGCCTTGCTTGGCAGGGGCCTCAGCGCCGGCCTCAGCGGCCGCGGGCTTCTCGTCCTTCTTGGGGGCCATTTTGGATGTTATAGTTGGATGCGTGAAGTATGTTTGCCCCCGCTTTTATTACTTTCGCGCAACCTTTTTAAAAATTTCTAAATTTTCTGGATCTCAGAAGCTCTCTAAGGGCATTTTCGCCTTACCTTTTCAAAGTTTGGGATCCGTACGACGCGTTTTGGGCGCCATAAGATCAAGCCAAGCCTCCGCATTCCCAGCCAATATTTAAAATCATTATTGCAGCCTCACAGGTGCCCACGACACTGCCTCAGGTCGCAGCAATGAGCAACGCTGCGACGAGCAAATAGTTTACGCGCAGTCGCGCGTGCTCGTCGCCCGCGGTCTTCGCTGACGAGCTTCTCTTTCTCTTCTCCTGGCGGCCATAGGTTTATACGTGGCGTTGGCAATAGGTGAGTGACGCGTCGTTAGCTGTCGGCCCCAAATCATCCTTACCTCGCTTTGTAGGCTTCGCCAACAGCATACTCGATGCTGAATCGTCCCTGCATTTGCTGATGCACGTTTCGTCCCTGCACTTGTCAATGCAGTCCGCAATCCGCGACGTATCGTTACACCATTCTTTGCGCGCGATGGCCAGGTAAGTCGGGCCGGTCGCTGCTGAATACATACTCTTGAGAGATGTACTCTGAGAGATATAGAATAATTATGTTTCTGATCATATGAATGCGAGGTTACAAGAAGGGGACAGTGTAAACACCATCACGGCTACGAGGGAATCATATGCAGTAACTGGCGCGCGCCCGGTGTTTGCACGTTCCTCCACCCCGTTCGCACACTGTTCATGCTCGCAGGTGCGCTACGTGATGACTGCGTGTCAGCATCGGTACGGTAAGCGTGTCGCACCATGTTTTGTTGTGGGGACGTGAGGACAGCCAGCCAGCCAGCGCGCATCATCGATACCGTGTCGCACAGCCATGACTTCTGGCTTAGCTGTGTGGGCTTTCATCTGTCACCACTGGGGAACTCTCGTCCCTTGCCCCTTGCCTTGCCTTGCCCTGGTCCGTGCCACCACACCCTCTTGATGCCGGTTCACGCTGCCCCAAATGATGCCCTGTTTGGTGCCCTGACCTATGGCTATCCTGCTGCTCCCCACTTTGTTGCAGGTGCCCTTGCAATGGAGTTTCAGGCGCCAAGAGTTTAGAATGTCCGCACCACCAAACAACTTGGACGCTGCAGCTGCAGGCCAATGTGGTCCAGGTCAGTGGGGACCAAATGCTCGTGTGTGGTAATGGAGCAAAGAAACCTTATTGGGTCAAATAACACATGCATGGTTTATGAATGCGAGGTTACAAGAAGGGGACAGTGTAAACACCATCACGGCTACGAGGGAAGCCACCATTCCGAGGAACGCAGCAAACCGCAACCCCCGCTTGGCTGCCAACCCAACTCACAGCTGCGTAGGCGCGTCGAAGCTAAGCCGCAGCCCGCCAAAGCCACACCAAACAGCAGCATCACAAAGCACGCGGCTCATAAGGCACCGCAAAGTCTTCCACCAAGCCCGAAGGCGCAACACAGGGCAGCGCCCCAAAAAGCAAGCAAACTGGTGTGCCTGTGGCACGATCTGGTCCCAGCCCGAAGGCTCAACACGGGGCAGCGCCCCAAACTGCAGGTCTGTGTACCTGGGGCACGGTCTGGGCCTAGCCCGAAGGCTCAACACGGGGCAGCGCCCCAAACCGCTGTCTGATAACGCAGCACAGGGAAGCGCCCCGAACAAGCAGGCAACACCGGCAACCAGTCCAACCGGGGCCAGGAGCCCCGCCCGCAGCACCCAACACCGGGCCAAGCGTTAACAGCCAGGGCGCAAGCGTCCAGGCACGAGCGCGCCGAACCAAATGAAAGGCACCGCAACATTGGAAACCAGCCACGAAGGCCCGTCAACGGGGCAGCGCTCCAACTGCAAGTGCCAATGGCACAGTCTGGTCCGGGCCCGAAGGCCCAACACGGGGCAGCGCCCCACATCACACTGAGGCAGCCACCCACCCACCAGCACACCACCACGCCACTCGACGGGCACCCCGCCCTCCACCCGCCCCCCCCACGTCCCAAGCCGACCTCACAGCTAACCCCGCCCGCGCTCGGAGGCGGACAAACCCGACAGCAACCCGGGCCCCCGGGCAACGGCCCGAGCCCTCAAAACGACACCCGGGACACCCTACTGCCGATAGCCAACGCGCCTTCCGGTCCGCTAAGGACCAGCATGCTGACGAAATGGCCGGGGCTAGAGACTGCAGAACCGTAAGGCCGCAGGCAGAGACGACGGCGGGCCAAGCGCCATGAGGAAAGACGCTGAGAAGCACACCGGAACTGCCATCACCACTTGTGCCGGGCCACGAGCGACCACCAGGGCCATCCGCAACCTGCGCACACAGAAGCCGCAGAAAGCACTACAAAGAAGAACCCGCGCGACCGGCCGCCCACGCGCACCCGACCGCCATGAAACTTCGAGGCAAAGCCTGGGCGCGGAGCGACGCTCTGACACCCAACCAGTCTGAACCAAGTCTGGAACCACGTCTGAACCAAGTCTGGAGCCCGTAACAGGCTGAATAAATTTTGCAACGAAAGCCAAGGTTGACAACTAAAAAGTTGTGCGCCCCCACGCGAGCCAAGGCTCGCGGGCTAGGGGTTGAGCCGTAGAGGCACTTGTTATATGGAATGGGCCAATGTGACATCGTTGTGTAGCGCCGGGCACGCCCAGCATGGCTGGGCCCAGGTATACCTGGTATCCCCGGTCACCGCGTAAGGCGTCACAAATGTGTGTGTACGCTCGGCCCAGCCACCCCAAACCCTGTCTCATCCGGGCGTATCGACATCCTACACAATCCAACACAATCCAACACAATCCAAACCCGTGTGCTGTGTGCCCCTTGCTTGCGTCGTGCGTCGTTCCATCAATCCAAACCCGTGTGTTGTGTGATTCTGACCACTGAGCACAGGGAATAACCCACAAATAACCCATAACCCTGGTCCACACAGTCCAGGACTGCATTGCAAATACGTCTTGTAGGCGCTTGCTTGCATCCCCCGGTAGTTATTACTGCCACTGTTCCTCGGTTCATTTCGGTTGCAAGCTGATAGTTTGACATACGACAATGTGACCAATCTCAGTACGGCAACTGTACCAACACGGCAACTGTGGCACGTTATGTGTGCGGATGGCACATCAATATTCGTGGGTGGTAGGATGGCACATCAATATTCGTGGTGCGGTGCGCATACTCAAAATGCTTTGGAGGGGGGGGGTTGGGGGGGGGGAGGGGCCCTCCCCCACCCACCCCCTTTTTGAAAATGGTTCCACACTTGGACACATATTTCAGGCACATCTAGTAACACGTATCACATCAATGGAATCAACACTTCCAAATTGCCGGGCGAAGCGAAAGCGTTTGCGGGGGCCATACTTGCTTAGGAGCGTCAAGGAGAATTGTAAGTTGCCGAACAAAAAGTAAGTGCGCGCTATTTAAGAGGGCGCGGGGGCGCAAGCGCAATGGGGCTGGCCAGGGCGAGGCGGTCGGTTGTTTGACCAACCGACCCCGCCCGTTGACCGCTTGACCGGGGCGAGGCGTCGTGCGCAGGCCCTGCCCGCTATAAATAACAAGCACATTCTTGCGGCAAGACACAAAGCTCGCATTCATCTCACATTTGCAACCTTTCTACTTCAGCTCACCACACCCAAAACAAGATGGCTGGTCGCGGCAAGGGCAAGACCTCTGGCAAGAAGGCCGTGAGCCGCAGCGCCAAAGCCGGTCTGCAGTTCCCTGTGGGCCGCATTGCGCGTTACCTGAAGAAGGGCAAGTACGCCGAGCGCATCGGTGCCGGCGCGCCCGTGTACTTGGCCGCCGTGCTGGAGTACCTGACCGCTGAGGTGCTGGAGCTGGCCGGCAACGCCGCCCGCGACAACAAGAAGAACCGCATCGTGCCCCGCCACATCCAGCTGGCCATCCGCAACGATGAGGAGCTGGGCAAGCTGCTGGGCGAGGTGACCATTGCCTCGGGCGGTGTGCTGCCCAACATCCACGCCGTGCTGCTGCCCAAGAAGACCAAGGGCGGCAAGGGCGAGGAGACCGCCTAAATACATACACCTTATACGCACTGCACACAAAAAAACTCGGTGTTTCTCAACACCACCACACCTGGTCCGTGGCTGGGGAAGGGCGCTACCGGCACGGCGGGAAAGCAAGTCGGGGCAGGGTGGGTGGAATTGCACCATTCTGGGTAGGGGAGGCCGGCGGGGTAAAGAGGTACAGTTCGACCGCCAGTCGCGTGCGACGCAAGGGCCGGGAATGCCAGCCCGAGTGAGGTGCAGGCAAACCCGGCCCAGATTCGTCCTGGCCGGCTGTCCAGTCCCATCTGTTCCCCCGCGCTTCCATGATGGCTGAACTCCAAGCTGACACGTCGTATATGGCATCTCACGGCACCCCTGACTCCGGTGGTATACACGGATCCGGCTCCGTGGTGCACACGGCTCCGGCTCCGCGGTGCACACGGCTCCGGCGCATTCCCCCGGCGCTCCGGCGCAACCCTGCTGTGCCCTCCAGTGGCCTCATGCGTGCCCAACCCAACTGGACATGTGTCGCTGTCCTCCCGCGCGCAATGACGTTATAGCACGCGAGTCAGACGGGGTGTGATATGGTATCGGCAATTCGGCAAAGGCAGCCCCCGAGTGGCGCAGCTTTTCCTGTGCCCCCCAGTGGTGTGCACACCCGGAAGTGTCGATCCCCGGCAGCCATATAGACACGCTGGGCCCCACAGTCCCCCATTTGGGAATTGGAAGTGGTTACCCCCACCCCAGGCAACCATGAAGGTGGTGTTGAGAAACACCGAGTTTGAAGGTGAGGCAGACCAGAGGCGGGTACGTGCCACCGCCGCAGCCTGAGGCGGCTAGCAGCAGCTGCTTAACCACCGAAGCCGTACAGGGTGCGGCCCTGACGCTTGAGGGCATAGACCACGTCCATGGCGGTCACGGTCTTGCGGCGCGCGTGCTCGGTGTAGGTGACCGAGTCGCGGATGACGTTCTCCAGGAAGGTCTTCAGCACCGTGCGAGTCTCCTCGTAGATCAGGCCGCTGATACGCTTCACACCGCCACGGCGAGCCAGACGGCGGATAGCGGGCTTGGTGATGCCCTGGATGTTGTCGCGCAGCACCTTGCGGTGGCGCTTGGCACCGCCCTTGCCCAGGCCCTTGCCGCCCTTGCCACGTCCTGACATTTTCAGATGAGTTGGGTGAGTGCGAACAATGAAAGATACGACGAGTTTGGTTATGAATGAGGCAGTTTACAATGTATTTATGGGGCGCAGGGGTCAAGGCGCAACGACTTCCTGTGGTTGGCCGGCCGATCTGAGCGAGCTTTGACCGGGCGTTGACCGAAAGCGCGGCTCACCTGGGCCAGCCCCATGCATCGGCGCGCCAGCGAGCTGGTATAAATGCAATCGACTTTCGCAATTTGTTGACAACTCACTCACACATCTCATCTGTCGCTGCCAAAACAACCAAACAACCAAAGATGGCCCGCACCAAGCAGACCGCGCGCAAGTCCACCGGCGGCAAGGCGCCCCGCAAGCAGCTGGCCACCAAGGCCGCGCGCAAGACCCCCGCCACCGGCGGTGTGAAGAAGCCCCATCGCTACCGCCCCGGTACCGTGGCGCTGCGCGAGATCCGCAAGTACCAGAAGTCGACTGAGCTGCTGATCCGCAAGCTGCCGTTCCAGCGCCTGGTGCGTGAGATTGCCCAGGACTTCAAGACCGACCTGCGCTTCCAGAGCCAGGCCGTGCTGGCGCTGCAGGAGGCCGCCGAGGCCTACCTGGTGGGCCTGTTCGAGGACACCAACCTGTGCGCCATCCACGCCAAGCGTGTGACCATCATGCCCAAGGACATCCAGCTGGCCCGCCGCATCCGTGGCGAGCGCGCGTAGGCGTGCTGTGTGTCGGCTGAGGGCTGCTCCAACTCCAAAACTCGGTGTTTCTCAACACCACCTTACAAAGCAACGGTGCCATGCAATTCTACACGCCCCACACCCCGGACACAGCGGCTGCAGGACAGCAACTCCCACAGTAGCCTACAACAACACGGTCTTGCGCAGCGCCATGTGCAATCCTGCGGCCGCCGCAGACGCGGACTCTCATACGGCGAGCGCCAACAGTACAGTAGTAGTGGCGCACGTATCCAAAACCAGTCCACTGAAGCGTGCACCCTGACCAGGCACATGCACAATTGCGCATTCAACATGCACGGCCCCGTGCCTTCGGCCAGCGGTTCAGCCAGGGGCCCCATCCTGCGGCACGGGACCCCATCCGGGTCAGTCGACAGGTCGGCGCGTAAAACCTGACGAGATTTGTTGCGCCCATGCACTTATCATGCAACTTGTGCGGCCCGGCGCGGCGCACCGGCAACGGCGCGGCGAATGGTCAGCCCTGCAGTGCCGCCAGTCCAGTCCATCACCGCACCCGGGGCGCGCAACGCCGCACCCTGGACGCCACACCCCGGGCGCGCAACGCCGCAACAGCCGTCCCTGTTCATGCTGCAGGCGGAGCGGCACTGCCCCTCACCACTTACGAACGCCGCCGTGCGCACCACCTTTCTTTCAACCAACCGGCGCAAGCTGGCAAACTGGCGGCACTCCAAACTACTGCACCGCTCCTACCGTACCGTATGTTGTCCTTCGGCTAGCCATCCGAGAAAGCGATTAGCGCCTGCATGAGCACATGTCGCAAGTCTGCGTGTGTCCACCCCACTTCCTAGCCAGAACGGCAGTAGTCAAAGACTCAAGCATCAAACATCCTGCTTTCGAACATGATGAGCAGCCAGCAGCAATGGTGGCATGAGTGTGTTTGTCAAACGCGGCATGGCGCGCCACGCAAAAGATGGTTGTTTCGGTCCTTGGGCATCGGCCGGCACACCATTGCGCAACGGCCTGCGGACGGCAGGCCCATGCCTTCCTTCAACCTCCACAGCGTATGTGAAAAGGGCAGTCCCAGTCCGACACCTCCAACACAGGCACCCGCTGCACCCGCTTCCGCAACACATGGACTTGTGCAACAGCGCCAGCCCGGGGCAGACCAAGACTGCCAGGCGGCCGCCATCTCACTACAAATCGTTCGCATGTGCTGCGGCTTCCCTCCACACGTAAACGCACAGTCCCTGATGCACCGCCACCCTCAGGCCTCGTCCACACCGGCAGTGCCCAAGCCGGTTGTTACCACACCAGCCGCCGCATGCGGCCCCTCCTACTCACCGCCAGCCGCCTCCTGAGCCGCCGTCCCGGCCCGCACTTCTGCCGCCTCCTCGGCCGCCTCCTCGGCCGCCTCCGCACCAGCCGCCTCCGCTGCAGCATTCTTTGCCTGCGCTTGCCCCGTTTGCGGCACCAGCTGCTCCACCTGACGCCACTGCTCCTGCTGGCGCTTGAAGTCAGCGCACTCCTGCGCGTGGCCGCCCTGCCGCCAGTGCGCCAGCTGGCACGCGCCGCAGCGGTAGCGCACCGCCCTGCAGCGGGCGCACAGCTTGCCAGCGCCCGGTGGCAGCAGCGCGGTGGGGCCGTCCAGGCTATGGCAGGCGGGGTTGCAACACAGCCCCATGCAGTCCATGCTCTCCAGCAGGCACGTCTCCTGCTGGACTGTGTCCGAGGACAGCCGCTCCTCCCTGGCTGCGGCAGCTGCAGGGCCCGGGCCCTGCGGCGCTGTCGCCAACGGCTTTCCGCATCTGCGCAGCAGCTGCCGTGCCAGGTTTGCGGGGTCCGTAATGAGGCCGCCTGTGCCCATGGCGCCGGCGCGCGGCGGGTCCAGGGACGGGTCCGCCAGCCCGTACCGCTCAGCCAGCTCGCCCAACAGAGCCACGTTGGCCGCTTCCCTCTCCGTCCGCAGCACCACCCGCGCCTGCTCCTCCGCCGCAGCTGCTGCGGCTGCCGCAGACTGCCGGCAGCCGCGCCTCTGCTGCTGCCTCTGCTGCTGGGGCGCCTTTCCCCCGCCCGCCGACCCCAGCACGGCTGCTACCGCCGCGGCTACACCTGTAGACGGCTGCTGCTGCCGCCGGCACGACAGCAGCAGGACCGCCTCCAGCGCCGGCCGTTGGCGCAGGCCAAACCGCCGCAGCCCCTCCATCATCTGCTCGCCCTCGTCCGTGCTGTTCAGAGGTTCCAAGTAGCCGTCCAATAGGAAAGCGTCAACGTCGCAGTTCGGGTTGGAGGCCTTGACCCACACATCCACGACCACCAGCTCCGCCAGATCCATCACCACTCCCGCCAGCGCCGCCACGTGAGCCAGGAAGTCTTTGTCATCCGCCGCACTGGTACCAGCCTCACCGCCGCCCAGGGGGCCCACCCTGCCGCCGCCTCTGCCGCCAGCAGCGTCGCGGTCACGGCGGTCGGGGCCACGGCCACGGGCACGCGCGCCGGCCGCGGCGTCCCGCGCGTCTGCTGCTGCGCCTGCAGCAGCAGCCCCTGTGGCAGCCGCGCCGGCTGCAGCCGCGCCTGCAGCAGCCGCGCTTGCTGCTGCCGCGCCTGCTGCTGCCGGTCGTTCCGCAGCCGGCCGCGTGCCAAACACGTGCAGGTACGCCAGTGACGTGCGGAAGCAGGTGCACGCCAGCTGCAGCTTGTCGCCCAGAGCCAGATGACTGCCGGCGTGGAAGCACCACCGCAGGGCCGCCCTGTTGACGGCTGATAGCGGCGGCGAGGCTTGTGAGGCAGCAGCAGTCGGCTGCCCCTGCTGCTGCTGTTGCTGTTGATGCGGCGGCGGCGGCGGCGGCGGGCGCTGCTCTGGGCGCTCGGCGGAGCAGCTGTGCCGCCACGCGGATGCCAGGTAGTGGCGGCACAGCGACACCAGGCTGCGGGACAGGCGCGGAGCAGCAGCAGCGACTCGGAGTATCGCATGTTCCGTTGCGCCGGGTAGCCCTCATTCTTTGCCAGCTGGCCCAGCATCAAGTCAACCGCCCTGTCAGTCATCAACACCGGCAGCCACTGCAGCGCCGCCCAGTCCGCCAACCACTGCTGCTGCTGCTGATGTCGCTGCTGCGGTGTCGCCGCCGTCGCCGCACCCGCCACTGGCTGTGATGCCGCTGTGGATGCTGGTGTTGACGGCGACGCCGGGTGCGGCGCGGAGTGGAGCCCAGCCGGCCGCCAGAATGTGCGGGTGCCCGCGCGTGGGCGGCATGCATGGGCGCCATCGGAGCGGCTGCGGCACAGCCAGTTGCTGAGAGCGAGTTCGTCTGCTGACGCCTGCCCCTGTCCCGCCGGCGCACCTGCTGCCCCATCAGCCGCACCCGGCTTCGCCACCGCATCCATCACCACAGCCTGCTGCTGCTCCAGCAGCGCGGCCAGGCACAGGCAGAGCCGCTCCGCCACCATCTGCTGGCATACGTAAGTGGCGGTGGCGGCAGTGGCGACTCCAGGCGCGCCCGCCGTTGTGGCCACTCCAGTGGCGGCGTCAACGGCCGCCGCCGCTGCCCTAGACAGCGTCGCCACCAGCGGCACCACCTGCTCCACAGGACCGTACGCCAGCACCGACGGCCACACGCCAGACTTGCACAGCAACGCGGCGCACGCGTCACAGGCGGTGCGGGCGTCGGCCCAACTCATGATGCTGCCATCGTCGCCATCAGCGCTGCCGCTGACCGCGAGAGCCGACACCGACGGCCCGGGCGCGACAAGCCCCGCCCCCGCCCGACGCAGCAGCTGCTCGAGCGCCGGCAGCAGGCCCGCGTCCAGCGCGCAGCGCAGGCTGTGGCTGCAGCCGCCGGAGGCGCCGGCGTAGTGCTTGCACGTGCTGCTGCTACTGCCGCTGTTCGCTGCTGCTGCTACTGCCGTGGCTGCTGCTAGCTCCAGTGCGGGCGTCGGATCCTCCGGCGCAGGCGCATTTACTGCCGCGTCCGCTTTCAACACGTCCACCAAGCACTCCAACGCGGCCATACTGTTGGCGTGATAGTGCATAACTCCGGGGATTGTCGGCAGCGCGGCAGCCACCAGCTCCCACAGCGCCGGCAGCCGCGCCGCCGCCTGCCGTGGCCGCAGCTGCCCCAACAGGCGCACAGCTGCGTGCATGCCTGCCCACCACCGCCACCTGAGCACAGGCACCTCCGCAGTGCTCAAGTCATAGAACTCGAGCGAAACAAGGGCCCCATCCAGGGAACCCAGCAGACCAGTACACAAAAGCGCGCCGGCCTGCTCTGTGGCCTGCTGCTGCGGCTCCTGCTCCTGCTTCGGCTGCTGTGGCGGCTGCGGCAGCGGCGGCTGTGGCGGCGACGGGGGCGGCGACTGTTGTGCCACTAGTGCCACCTGCACCCTGGAGCGCCGCTCAGCAGCGGCCGCCGCCGCCGCGCGGGTCGCCAGTTGAGGGCCGCCGGGGCTGAACGCAAAGACATGCGCGGCTGCCTCTATCGCCACGATGAAGCCCTTCACCACCCGCTTGCCTTCCTCGCTGCTCGCTGCAAGCACCTCCTCAACCCTGCCGCCTGAGTCCGCAGCGCCGCCGCCGCCACTGTTGCTGCTGCTCGTGCTACCTTCCGCCTGTCCTTGCCCATCCTCCCCTTGCCCCAGCCCCAGCTGCTGCCCCTACTGCTGCTCTTGCTGCTCCTTCGACGCACCCTGCTCCTCAGGCTGCCAACCGCAGCGCTGCATGATAGACATGCACAGCCATTGCACCGCAGGGCCGGCCACGAGGCGGCCACAAAGCTGCGGGGCCGGCACTCGCCCTTGCACTTGCCCCAACACTCCAGCGGCAGTCTCTGCTGCTGCTGCCTCCGATTCCGTGATGAGGGCACGGCCCGGCGCCGGCACCGGCGGCCAGGTGTGAAGCTGCAGAATGCTGCAGAGCTGGGTGTTTAGCATCCGCACGGACCGGTCCAATGTCGCCCTAGCAACTTGCTCTGCGCGGCCCGCCGCCGCTTCCACCGCCGTTGCCACCGCCGCCTCCACGTCCAGCACCACCCCTGATGCCGCCGCCACCGCGGCCTCCGCCTCAATCTCCGCCGCCGCCTCCACCGCCGCCGCAGCTGCTAGCTCTCGGCTTGCTGGTCCGAGGGCCACCTCAAGCCACAACAGGGCAGCGGCGGCTTGCTCCAGGACGCCGCTCCGCGCCAGCGCGGCGAGCAGCTCGGTTTGCTGCGGTCCGTCGGGCCCGTCTGCCGAAAAGGCATCCATGAGCGCGAAAGCTGCGTCGAAGACAGACCCGGTGATGCCCAACAGCCGAAACGCGTCCGGCCGCTGCAGCGCCGGCGGTTGCGGCGGCGCGGTGTGGTCACTGCCAGAGTTTTGACGCTCGCCGGCACTGGTGATGCTCCCATCAGCAGCAAACACGATGCGTGCTGCTGCCGAGGCGCGCACGGACGCCAGGATCTGGGAATACACGCACAGCGCGTCGCCGCGGAGCACGGCGAGGGCGAGCGTCGGCAGCGCCGGGTCGGCAACGCCGGGCGTCGCGCCGCAGCCGGGGAATGGTGATGTGCACTTGAACAGCTGTAACCTGTGCACGTCAGCCACATTTGCGGCCAGCAGCCTGGCTGCATGGGCGTGCGCAGTTATGACAGACGTCCAGAACCCGGGGCACTTCGCCTCCACCGAGGCAATCGTCGCGCCCTTCAGCTTTTCGTAAGCTACGCTGCTTGCATGTTGAATTTTGGAGGTAATGAGAGTGTCGGGAGCGCCCGAGGTGACCTCGTCGAGAAGCGCCTTCAGGTCAGCAAACGTGCGGGAAGGCCGGAGGCGTGGCTTCTTCATGTTAGGAGGCAGTAGGAGCTCGCTAGTAAGTTTGTTCGAACGATGCACAAAGGCTACAGCTGCCGTGCAATCTCACCCAGTCTCAACCCTCCGGTTGCCCAAACCGCGTGCATGCCTGCATGCCGCGTTGTTTGCTGAAAGCGCAGCGGTGTCCTCTGCAACGTGCAATTCACACTTTCATGCCCCACACCCCGGACACAGCGGCTGCAGGTAGGTGCCAGCCACGCATAATGTGGTCTTGCTTGCGCAGGACAAAATGCAGTCCTGCAGCCGCCGCAGACTCGGACTCCCATACCCGGGGCCTGCCAGTGCCTAGTGGTGCGTGCGTGGCAGCTGAACAGACACCGGCCGATCTCAACCTGCGCGCCGGCGCCGCTTTTGGGTGCGCCGCCGTGGCCTTGCCCGTCGTCCCGTCCGCCCCGTTCATGCACGCCACCGCTGCTGCTGGGCCGGCAATCGTTACACAAGAGACGACGACACCACGGACGACGCCCAGAAGCCATCATGGCAATGCACAATGAAGGCCAACTAACGCAACCTCATATTGAGTCTAGCTGCCCGCATCTTACCAGCAATCAGCCCCGCAAGCTACCGGCATTGACCACCTCTCCTCTCCCCCGTGCAGTAAATAACCAGCTTAACAGCACATTGCATGCACCGCCATGCATACCATCATCGGTGCAGGCCCGTTGTCCGGGATTGCATGCACACGTTTGCCCATGGGCAACAATCTTCTTTCATCACTCCCCCCGCATCATGATGTATACTCAAATCAATTCATCGAAGTCACATGTTGACTTCTGTCGCGGGTCACCCTCTCCTCTCAAGTCCTTGTGCGAGCAAGGTCCATGCACGCCGCCGCCTCACAGCGTGGGGGTGATCATCTGCTGGTGTTTAGCACCAGGGCGTGTGTGCGCGTGGGAGCGTGGAATTGTGAAGGTTGCGAGGGCAGGGCCGCCTGGTTGGCGGCGCTTGGATGCAAGTGGAGCCGACGGGTAAATGCTCAACTGACGGGTAGGTAGGGTAGGTAGGGCGGCCTCGCTTTCTCTCTCACTCTTGCGCAGGGCGGCCTGTTCACGTGCCTGCCGCTCACGGGCGTCACCACGCTGAAGCGGCTGGAGGCGCTGCCCGCCTCCAAGCACCCAGACGTGGTGGTCCGATCTGTGGCGTAGCTGGCGGGGCTGCCGGCGTGAGGACGCGAAGCCAGCGGGGAGGGGTGTATGAATACCAGCCCAACCTAAACCAAACCCAAACCCAATCTGAAGGGGGCCAAGACTGTAGGCGACTGGCGCGGCAGTAGGGAGCAGGGAGCAAGATCCCATGGAGCAGTGAGAGCTAGACACTTTGCAACAGACTCACTACGATGGCACCCCGTTGCATATGTCGAATTGTGCTTGTGAGCGTGGTTGGTATGGGGTGTGACAGAGGAGAGCGTGAGTGGCAAGGAGGAGCAGCAGAGGTGGTGGTTGCCAGGTTGGCAATGGGGGACGGAGTTTTTATGAATATGATGAATGCGTGGACGGTGATGAGTTTGGGGGCAGCATGCGGCTTATGAGAGTCAACGCCCAGGACCAGCAATGTGAGATCTGGTGGCGTGGCATTGACGGGCTGTGGGTATGAAAGCAAAGTCTGAATGTAATGGCATGCTGGGACAGTGGTGACCACACAGGCGGGGGGGGGAGGGGATCGCACAAGATCCGAGGCTGTGGGCAGGCACACCAGGAAAGCTGGCATGCGGCACTCTGCTTCCAGGTGACCTCCGAGCGGAGGGTGGGAAGCTCCGCTGACTCGGCAAGCTCAGGAGGGGGGGGTTCGGTCGCCAATCCACTTTGTTTTCGGCTAACCTGACTAGTGCAAGCGCCCCGGCTTCGGCAATCCATGCTGGCCGACTCGGCAAGTTAGGTGGTCGGGGCGCCCCCGCTTAGGCAATCCCACATCTCCAACTCGGCAATCCCGGTGTAGCAGGAGACGCCGTAAAAGGACTTGGTGACGAGCTGGGGCTTTGTAGGACTTACGCGCCGTCAGCCCTTCCTCCCACACTCTCCCCCACCGGGCCTGGACGTCCCGGCCAGGGTTAGCCACCAGGCTCTATACAGTCTTTCGCAGAAGCACTCGTTGGAAGGCTGCAGGGAGGAGGGGAATGCCCTTGCGTCACGCCACGTGCCAAGACTGCGGGAGGGTATGTCTCATCCTCTCAACGCGTCAAATTTCGCGTCCAACGACTTTGCTACTAGACAATGCAGCCTTTCACGACGACGCCACCGCAGCGGTTTGAACTCGTGACCTCTCCAACGCGTTCAGTCGACGTCAGAGAACCTGACCCTCGATACCAATGTAGCAGGAGACGCCGTAAAAGGACTTGATGACGAGCTGGGGCTTTGTAGGACTTACGCGCCGTCAGGCCTTCCTCCCACACCCGGATGCCCAAACCGGGTGTGGGGCGACACTAACAGTCTGTGATGCTGCGCTTACGACTATCTGACTTGACCAAACACAGAAATGCGAGTAGTATTATGGCCACTTTTGTGCGTTTGAGATGGGGTGGGGTTGCATGCAACCGTAGGCAGGATTGAGGGGCCGATCGCAATCCAGGCTAGGTGGGGCTCTGGTTTCAACGGGTTCCACTGTATGTGCCTACTTTTCTGCCTGTTGAACAGCATTGGGCGCCACCTTTCTGATTAGGTGATGCGCCTGCTAGTCCTGCTACTGAATTGACATCAAACCTGCCTAACCTGCCTATGAAACACATCTCTACGCGCGCTTAGTGACATGCGTACGGCTAGCAAACTTTGCCAGGTGTGATGGTCAGGGGAGTGACCCGAGAACCCGAGAAGGGACCACCTGTAATACTCACTCACTCACTCACCCAAACCCCTGACCGCCCTGGCTGTCCGCGACGGCACAGCAATGCAGCTAACCGGCGTCAATGAGGACCGCACGCATCTTCACCATGCTTATGTGGCTGAAGCCCTGGGCGTCACCCTGCCTCCCGCCCCTGGGCGCCAGCGCCTGGTCCAGTTCCGGCGACACATGGCCTCGGTGTGGCAAGTACGATGGGAACTGAAGCACAAGGAGGTGCTGTGGCGGTTGGCGGTTGACAGTGTGGGCATGCTGGGAAATACGCACATCCATGGCAGCTCGCCGGAGCCGTGCGTATGTGGCGCATACGCCTCTCCCCCGTTACCGGCGGTGATACCGCCCTCGCCTCGACTGCATCACTTTTGGGAGTGCCCCATCGCGCAGAGTGTGGTGGAGCTGCTACAGGACACCATCAATGCTGGCCGCACCGACGCGGGCTGCCCTGTCCGGCGGCATCACGTCTGGCTGCTGGAGAGCCCGGACCCAACGCAGATACAGCAATGTGTATGGGAGGTGGTGGCCCTGGCCGCACTTAATGCGATGGAGAGTGCACGGCGGTACATGCGCGCACGAAAGCCGTTCACTGAGGGGGCTCTGGCCCGGGCCAAGGCGGTAGCACTAGCTAGCATCAGAGGCTTGCTAGCTGACTTCGCTTCGCTTGGATTGCCACGGCGCCGGCGGGATAAAGCCTGGCTGAAAGTGTCCGACACACACCCCTTCCTGCGTGTGTGTGTGGTGACCGGATGGAAGTGGCCATTCCGGATGTGTGTGACCTTGACGACATGTGATTCCTGAACTGTCTGAGACCAAACACTAACAGTCTGTGATGCTGCGCTTACGACTATCTGACTTGATTGACCAAACACGGAAATGCGAGTAGTGTTATAGCCACGTTTGTGCGTTTGAGATGGGGTGGGGTTGCATGCAACCGTGGGCAGGAATGAGGGGCTGATCGTAATTCAGGCTAGTTGGGGCGCTGGTTTTAACGGGTTCCTCTGTATGTACTGTATGTGCCTACTTTTCTGCCTGTTGAACAGCATTGGGTGCCACCGTTCTGATTAGGTGATGCGCCTGCTAGTCCTGCTACTGAATTGACATCAAACCTGCCTAACCTGCCTATGAAACTCATCTCTGCGCTCAGTGACATGCGTACGGCTAGCAAACTCTGCCAGGTGTGATGGTCAGGGGAGTGACCCGTGAACCCGAGAAGGGACCACCTGTAATACTCACTCACTCACTCCCAAACCACCACCCCTTCGGCAATCCCACATCTTTGACTCAGCAATCCAGGTGGCCGAAGCACCCCCATGCGGTTTCTGCACCAGCACATTGCTTACAGTGGGCAAACAGCATCAGAAAGATGCACATACGCCCTTACAGTTAGCAGGTGGTCGGGGCTACCGTGCCACGTCGCGTGTCAAACCCTACTGTTGGGATCCCAGCCAATGACCTTCGCATTCCGAGGCTGCCTTTCCATGTGACCCCTGGCCTGACCCCACGGAGCAAGCGTCCTCCCTGTGCCCCGTCGCTCTCCCGCATGCTCAGGCCAAGTCCATGCCACGCCTGTACCGCTTGCCAAAAATCCCCACGCCCAAATCCCCCTGAGTCCACTCAACCCGCCCCCGGCTGCCACTCTCCCACGCGCTTCCGTGTCAAGGTGGTGTTGAGAAACACCGAGTTTGTGAGTGTGAGGAGGGACGTCCGTGTTCCAGCACCCTGCCGGCAGCCTGGTTCCATCCGTGGATGTGTTGATAAACATGCCCATGCGAACTCGGCCTGTGCTCCTTGCAGCCTAGGGAATGTGCTTGCAGTGTACACAGCGTAAACAAATGTACTGTACCAGATTGCGATCAATTATTAGATTGTAATTAATTAGTTTTCCGGAAAAGTTGCACTACCGCGGTGGTGCAATAATTGTCTCAGGGGGATGGGCGGTCGTGCAAAATCACCCGGATTTGCGTAAAATTCCTGGAAAACGCGTTTTTTTGTGCACTCTAGCCTTGTGCCCACACATAGTGCCAACTTGGCCTGCCAATGTTTGTGTGCAGCTGTTGCTGTGCTGGTGCGGTGCCTGCGCGGTGGTGTGGTGTGCACAGATGCTGCCATGTGTGACACCCAGTATCAGGGCGGGCGGAAGTGCAAAATTGCCCCGTGCATGGGTGGGCGGCCGAAAATAGTTACCGTTTAGGGGGTGGGCGGTGCAGTAAAAATTAATATTTCCCGGGGGGTGGGCAGTGATCACGCATACACTAGAGGCCCAGTCTCCAGCCAGCTCCAGCTGTGCCCCGCACCACCTCAATTGCCCCATGCCCGTGTGGTAGCTGGCAGTGCAACCTGCCTGCCAGCTGCACCACAGTGCTGCCACGTGTAGTGGGCGGGGTCCCCTGGCGGGGCTGCCGGCGTGAGGACGTGAAGCCAGCGGGGATGAGATGAAGCCAGCGGTGTATGAATACCAGCCCAATCTAAACCAACCCCAAACCCAATCTGAAGGGGGCCAAGACTGTAGGTGACTGGCGTGGCAGTAGGGAGCAGGGAGTAAGATCCTGTGGAGCGGTGAGAGCTAGACACGTTGCAACAGACTCACTACGATGGCACCGCGTTGCAAATGTCCAAGCTGTAAGCGTCAAAACGCTCCGCGGATGCCAAGGGACGCTTACACTCCCCCCCCTCGGGACGGGAGCCGTCCTCGGATCCCAGCGCCACAAGTGGTATCGAGTTCCAGGACTAGGAATTAGCTACTAGAGAGCGAGTTCGGAGCAAATCCGACTCGGCCGGTCCCCCGCTTTGGCGGCGGTGACCCGGCGCCAAGGGTTGGCCTGCCTTAGGGCGGCCCCTAGAGACTCTTAGGAGTCGGTCCACAGTGCCCGGGCGCTTCGCGCACCATTGGCCCAGACTTGCGACCCCGACTCGGCATTACACCCTGCTCTCGCTCGGTGCCAGTCTTGGAGGTTCGCATATACTACCCTTAGGCGAATTGCTACTAAAAATTTCTCGAAATGTCTTCCGGGAGCCCAGCTCCGGAACTCGTCACGGCATGGCGCACGTGCTTGCAGAAATACTGCGAGATTTACACGCTTGACCTGCCTGACGACTTTGCCGAAACCAGCAATACAACTATTAGCTTCCTGGCTAAAGTTTACGGTTTTGCCTTGCCCGCCGATGTCGCTGCCGCGCAGGCCCTGCTTGCCCGCCTCGAAAACGAAGGCTTGCTCTTTGAGAGCAACAATATGGAGGCAGAAAAGGCTCTGGCCGAACAGCAGGAGCTGCAGGAGCAGTTGGACCTGGAGCAGCGCGGGCAGCCCACGCGTCACCGCAAGACGACCCAGCGCGCGTTGCTGGCGGCCAACCCCGCGCCCGGCGGTGGCAATGCCGAGGAGGATAACGACCCCGACCCCTTCGCCACCGCCCGCGGCACCCCCGTAGCCAGTGGGTCCGAAGAACTGGACGAAGGCGAGGAAGGCGAGTTGGGCTCGGGGGAGGGCAATGGCGACGGCGAGGAGGACGGCCAGCTGACAGCAGCAGGCCTCCGCGTGCGCCCTGATATGGAAGCGGTCCTCATAGAGAACCGCAACCTGCGGATCCAGCTCGCGGCAGCAAAACGCAACAACACTCCCATGGACCCGCGCCCGGTGGCGAACAACGCCGCCGCGCGGGCCCAGGCCGCCGCGCAGGCCCAGCAGCAGCAGGCCGCCGCGCAGGCCGCCGCGCAGGCCCAGCAGCAGCAGGCCGCCGCACAGGCCGCCGCGCAGGCCGCGGTGCAGGCCCAGCAGCAACGGGTCGCCGCGCAGGCTGCCGCACTGGCCGCGGCCGAACAGAACTTCCTGGCGGCTCAGCACCAGCTGCAGGAGGCGTGCGCCCAGCAGCAGCAGCAACACGCGCCGCACCCGCAGTCCCTGCCGCGCCCGGCGCCCACCTTCAGCATGGGCGATGCCAGCCACGGCCACGGCGCCGGCGAGGAGGTGCACCAGGTGCACCTGGCGCCGGCTGTTAACGAGCGACCGCCCCAGCGCCAGAACACCGGGGCCCTGCGCCAGCCGCAGGCTCCGCGTCAGCCGCAAGTCGACCGGCAGGAGGTCCTGCGCTGGGTCCAGGAGTTCCGGGCCTTGCCGGCCGGTCAGACCGTGTTTGACACGCTACCCATCCAGACCGCCCGTGGGCCCGTGCGCAAGTTCGTCGCGGACAAGTTCCGCCGCACGTACAATCGCGAGCTGCGGGAGGGCGGCCCCGACGACGACGCGCTGCTCGCCGCCATGATGGAGGTCGGCCCGTGGGGCGAGGACCCGGGCGACTTCATGGTGGTCCGCCGCCAGGTACGGTTCGCAGACGGGCAGGTCCCTGGGGCGGATACGGTTGGGACAGGCGCTGACGTGCCGACAATGCGCACGACGGGTGAGGGCATCACGGGCGTTGTGAACGACACACCGCCTGGCTCCGCTGCGCAAATCTCGCCTGGCCACTCACCCACGCGCACCGGCACGCGCGCAACCGACCCCACCAGCAAACATGACGAAAAGCCCCGCATGAAGTACCCCACGTTTGCCGGTAACACGACCAAGTTCATCTCCCACGTCGCCACGTGGTTTGAGGTGCTGATCATGTACCTAGTCCTACAGCGGTGCGACCCTGTAGCACATTTCGTGTTTTGCGTGGGCGGGGCGGTTCAGAAGTGGGCCGTCGCGTGGATGCGCGAGTTCAACACCGTACACCAGCGAGTGCCAAACATTGACGAATTGCGCACAGCCTTAATCACAATCCCCATCGCCACACAGCGCAGGAGGCCCGCAAACGCCTGTTGGCCAGCGAAATCGCGCATACTGGTACTGTTGCTGAATACGTCTCTGACTTCCGCTTGGTGATGCAAGATATCCCGGATGTGAGCATGCCCGACCGCGTCGCGCATTTCCTCAACGGCTTGCGCTCCCCACTGCAAAAGGAATACCAATTTCAGCCGGGAACCACCAAGGAATGGGAGGACATAGCCGTGCTCATGCACCACGTGCTGACCATGAGCGTCGCATCCAATTACGCGAAAGGCAAACACCTGAAAAGCAAGCCATCTGCTGCCGTGTCCGACACCAACCCCTTCGCTGTGCGCGGTGGTGTGCAGAAGAAGAAGGGCAACGGCGGTGGTGGCTCCGGCTACCAGCACGGTGGCGGCGGCGCCAGCAACCGCGGCCGCGGTGCCTACGGTGGCGCCGGCAAGGGCAACCGCGGCGCCTACGGCGGCGCCAGCCACGGCGACTTCAAGAATGACGGCCGCACCTGTAAGCAGTCACAAAACGCATCCTAGGATGACAGGATCGCTTACATTCCCCCCCCTTAGAAGGGTGCGTCCTCGAACCCATATTTGCTGTTGCGATCAGCGGGTTTTAAGCACTCAGCGCGTACAAGGGCTTGCCATTGTTTGTAGCTCGGTGCGTGACTGTATGAGATTCGCGCACTCGGTGCGGATCAACCTTGTGACCTCTCGGGTCTGCGCTTCTGTGACGGTTCGTGACCGATGCACAGGCCTATAGCGCTATTCGGTCTCGATACCAATTGTAAGCAGTCACAAAACGCATCCTAGGATGACAGGATCGCTTACAGCACCGGCGGTGGCGGTGCCCGCACCCGCGGCACCCGCACCCGCGGTGGCCCGAGAACCCGAGAAGGGACCACCTGTAATACTCACTCACTCGGTGGCCGCACCGGCGGTGGCGGCGCCGATGGCGCCAGCGACAGCCTCGTGCAGGCCCTGCAGTCGCAGCTGGAGACCGAGAAGCGGATTGTCGCCGCGCTCTCCAAGCAGGGCTAGGTAGCCGGCAAGCGAGTTGAGGGCTTGGCTGGGTATGAGGCCCAGCCGACGGGAAGTGCCGCTGTTGAGTTGGTTGAGTTTTCTCCCGCTGCAGCGTTGGCGCAGGCTGTGTTGCTAGGGCCACGAGCCTTAGGTTTCCTGCCATACTTGAGTGTGCGGGATGTGGGCTGTCAACCCACGGCGAATCAGGCGGATTTGAATGCATCTGTGCATGTTGCGAAAGCAGGGAAGGGTCACCCTGACGGACGCGCTAAGCCGGGTGATGCAGTAGCTAGTGCTACGAAGCCTGAGTACCAGTTGTGTGCGCCGGATCGCATGGTCGATCCAGGCATTTTCGCCAAAGTTCAGGAAACAGTCAAGGCATCCTTTTCATTGGACGCTGCCTGCAACCCCCAAGGCACGAATTCCCTTTGCTCTCGCTTTGCCATGCCGGGTACGTTCATGCATACGAACGTAGCTGGGGAAGCCCTGTGGTGTTGTGTTTCACCAGCAGATGTGAGACAGTACCAACAGCACTACGAACGCTGCAAGCGCAGCGCACCTCACACAACGTGTGCAGTTTTTGTCGTACCAAAGCGTTCAGCATTGACGCAGTACTTTAGGCAGCTTGGTTACAAGCTAGCACTTGAGCTCCCTGCAGGCACCAACCTGTTGGTGTCCGCAAACGGCAAAGGCCAGCAGGGGCGGCTCCCAATGCCGCCTACCCCGTGGCCTGTCCAGTCCTGGTACGATCAGCCCGCAGTGAAAGCGCAGATCCGCGCAGCAAACACTGGCCGGCCGAATCATGAGATGATGTTTCACACGTACATCCACGGACGCAAGTACCGTACACTGCCTGACACAGGGGCAAACACTCATGATACTGGTGATGGATTCACTAGCGCAGAAACCGTCCAGAAATGGGGCGTGCGCATCGAACCATCCCCCACCACCTCAGTCACACTTGCCGATGGTGCCGAACAATCCATCTTAGGCAGAGTCCGTGTCCCAATTCGCATGGGAACCCTGAATGACCACCTAACATTGCTGGTCATGAAACACGGCCATGGATCAGCAGACATTCTGCTGAGCAGTGACTGGATGGCACGACGCAGTGCCAAGCTCTGCTACAGAACCCGTACGATGTCGGTTCAGAGGGGGGGGAGCACACGGGTGCTCAAACCAATCTGCCGTCTCACGGAAGTAGAGCGCCTCATGAATCTTGTACTCGCTGTGCACGCGTCACAGTGTTGCGTGGACGAACTGTCCCCACGCCAAGCGTGGAAGGCAATCAAGCGGGGTGCCCCAGCATTCATGATGCTGGTGCGACCGGAGACCGACCCTACGGTGCGGCCCTCTCCTGCCCAGGCACGCGTGGCAACTGCCACCGCCGCTACCAAAACCCCAACCGCTCCAGGACTAGTATCCCAGCCTAAACTGGGCGCGTTGTTGGACAAGTACAAGACCGTTTTTCAGAAGGTGACAGGCATACGGGACACAACTGACCCCATCGAGCACACCATCCCATTGGTGCCCGGTGCCGTGCCCCCTGCCAAGCGCTCATACCGCCTCTCCCCAGAGGAAAAGGAGGAGTGCAAACGGCAGATTACCGACCTTCTAGCAAAGGGATTTATCGAGCCTTCTAGCTCACCATTCGGAGCTCCGGTTATCTTCGTGAAGAAGAAGGACCCCGAGTCCCCAACCGGACACAAGTTGCGCATGGTCCTCGACTACCGTGCTCTAAATAAGATCACCCAAAAACGGCGTTATCCAATGCCGAATATTCAGGAGATTTTCGACCAGCTCGCTGGCTCTACTGTCTTCTCCTCGATCGATTTGGAGTCGGGCTACCACCAACTGCGCATCAGCAAGGAAGACATTCCTAAAACGGCGTTTATAACGCCAGAAGGCCAATTCGCATTTAAGGTGCTGTGCTTCGGCTTGACGAACGCACCCGCAACCTTCCAAGCGACGATGAATCGCTATTTAGCGAAACAATTAGGCAAATCGGTACTTGTATACCTTGATGTCCTAATTTTCTCCAAAACACCAGAAGACCACTTGAAACATTTGGAAGAGGTTTTCGAGGTGCTGAAAACGCACGGCTTGCGAGCCAAGCTTGCGAAATGCGAGTTCAATAAACCTGAACTCAAGTTCCTTGGCCATATTGTAGGCAGGAACGGGCTCAAAGTCGACCCCGACAAGGTTCGTGTCGTGAAAGACTGGGCCGTACCCCGAAACCGCAAACAAGTGCGCGCTTTCCTTGGACTAGCGAATTACTTCCGCAAGTTCATTCAAGGGTACTCATCACTCGTGGCACCGCTCACTGCCTTGACTAGCGAGAAGTCCCCCTGGCAATGGTGTGACAAATGTCAGAAGGCATTCGAAGGCGTGAAGCGTGCGCTGATCTCTGCGCCGGTGCTGGCACTCCCAGACATCTCAAAACCATTTGAGGTGAAAACGGATGCGTCCATATACGGAACAGGTGCTGTTCTACTACAAGATGGCAATGCCATCGCATACCTCAGCCACCGGTTTACACCCGCTGAGAAGAACTACACCACCACCGACCAAGAGGCCTTGGGTGTGATTCACGCATTACGTGAGTGGCGTTGCTACCTTGAAGGTGCCCCCGACGTAACCGTGGTCACTGATCACCAACCACTGACCTACTTGGACTCTCTGAAGGCTCACGGCTTACTCTCTCGCCGCCAAGCTCGGTGGATCGAATTCCTATGTTGTATAGCGAGCTTCTACTGAATCGCTACACATCAATCACTCTGTCGCGTGATCTGACATCTATCTGATTCCGACTTTTATACGGCGTCTGGCGATATAACATCCTACAGGATAAGAACGTGAATTGGTCCTACCAACCAGGCTGCATTAACGTTGCTGATCCACTAAGCCGCATCTACGAAGATGTGACACCTGACGTGCCGCCAGGCCAAGTAGCCAGATTGTTACTGGACTTTTTGGCCCAGGACACGTCCAGGAAACAGGACGACACACCTTGTGTGCTTGCCACACCCACCCGTGTGCAGACACAGTCCGATACCATAGCCACTGATATCCGCAAGCGCATTGTGGATGGCTATGCATCTGACCCCAAGTTCCGAAACCGGACTTGGGTAGCGAAGCTGAAAAAGATCGGCGACCTTTATTACAAGGGGGGACAGGTGATGGTCCCTGACGTCGACTCGTTACGCAGCACTCTCTTGGCTGAGTACCACGACGGTGGTGCCAGCGGGCATCCAGGGCACGAACGGCTCTATGAGGCTATACGGCGCGACTATCTTTGGGAAGGTCTGGGCGCAGACTGTAAGAGATACGCCGCGGCCTGCCCAGACTGCCAGCGTAACAAAGCCTCAACCGCAAAGCCGCGCGGTTTCCTTCAGCCCCTACCAGTGGCCAAACGGCCCTGGGGAAGTGTCACACTTGACCTGATCACTCAACTTCCCCTAACCACCTCCGGACACGACGCCTTCATCGTGTTTGTGGACCGTCTAACAAAAATGACGCATTTTGCGCCCACAACGTCCGATGTTGACACAGAGGAGGCGGCATGGTTATACCTGCAAAACGTTTTCCGCCACCACGGTCTTGCAGACAAACTGATATCCGACCGCGGACCCCAATTCGCGGGCAAGTTCTGGCCTGAAGTGCACAGATTGCTGCACACTACGGTGAAGCTGAGCACAGCTTTCCACCCGCAGACAGACGGCCAAACTGAATGGATGAATCGTTTGCTCGAAGAGACGCTACGGCATTACGTAGGCCCCCGTCAAGATGACTGGGATCAGTACCTACCACTAATCGAGTTCGCAATCAATAACTCGATGAATAAGTCGATTGGCACGAGCCCCTTCCGACTTTACACGCCATATCCACCGCGTACTCCCGCGAACCTGGCATTACCTGCCAAACACGCATTCACCGTACCCATGGCTTCGTCCTTGGTCCAGCTTATGGGTGAGCGCCTAAAGAGAGCTATGTCCTGTCTAACCAGTGCCCAAGCACGGCAGAAACAGGCTGCTGACTCTAAGCGCCAGGACACCACATTTGCTGTGGGTGACCTCGTTTTGCTAGTACCAAGAATCTCGCCTTGAAGGCTCCAGCCGGCGGTACCAAGAAGCTTATGCCTCGCTACATTGGCCCATTTCACGTGGAAGCCAAAGCAGGTCAGGTAGCTTACAAGCTCACCCTGCCTGCAGGGTACCGCATTCACCCAGTGTTTCACGCATCGCTGCTGAAACCGTACAAGGGTACCGGCTCCTATCAACCTCCGCCAGCGTTCCTCGATGACGATGGAAACGCATATTGGACGGTGGAAGATATCCTATCTCATTGCGATCGGAAGCTAGGTGGTAGCCGCTCCCGAACAGTCCGCGAATACCTCGTCAAGTGGGAGGGCTTTGGCCCTGAACACAACTCCTGGGAACCCGGAACCACCTTGTGTGAGGACAAGCTGGTTGAGGAGTGCGTTGACGACTATCTGATTCCGCGCAGCCAGGGCATCCTATGACCGGGTGAAGCGAAGGGCCAGGGCCGCGCACGACACCCAGGAGATGAGGGAGAAGGTGGCACGCTGCCGCGCAGACGCCCGACTGCTGTGGAGGATGATTGAGGGACGGACTAAGGAGCAGTGCCCAGTCACGGCCGATGGGTTTCGGGATCATTTTGCGACCCTACTAAACGACGGCGCAGGCGGGGGATGCCCAGCAGCCGCCCACTGCATTTTGGGTTCGGGTGGGAGGATGTCCGAAGATCTTTTTGCGGCTGACCGTACGTGTCTGCACGAGATGTTGAATAGCGAGATTACCCTTGATGAGGTAACACGCGCACTAGCAAGGCTGCCCAACGGCAAGGCAGCTGGCTTAGAGAAGGTACCGTCTGAGTGCTACAAGTACGCGGTAAAACCGGGCGACCCCACCACTGAACCGCCGACACCGGCACTCAATAGAGTTGCACCGCTGGTGCACGTGTTGTTTAATAAAATCTGGAGCGAAGGGGCTTATCCTGAGCAATTTACTACAACTGTTTTGACACCAATTTACAAGCGGAAAGGTGACGTGCAGGCGCCTGGTAATTACCGGGGCATTGCAGTAGGGGGCGCCCTCGCAAAGTGCTATGCATCGATCCTTCTAGAGAGGCTGGCGAATGCCGGGGAGGAGTTTGAGTGGAGGCACACGGCTCAGGCCGGATTCAGGAGGAAGTACGGCACAACGCACCATCTTTTTGTCCTAAGGCATCTCATCAACAAGCACACGCGTGCTGGCGCCACCACCCCCCTCATTGTCGTACAAATTGATTTTGAAAAGGCTTTCGACAAGGTCCCACGACCATTAATTTGGATGAGACTGGAGGAACGCGGGGTAACGGGTGAGATGTTGGCGGCTTTGAAAAAAGCGTACGAGAGAGTGATGATGGTAGTGAAGGCCGGGGGTAAGCACAGTGCCCCCTTCGCAACCACGCAAGGGGTCAAGCAGGGCTGCCCGCTTAGCACAGAGCTTTTCGGCCTCTTTATAGAAACCTTAGCAGAGTACATTGATTCGGAAGATACGGACGAAGCCACAGGTGCACCTGAGATGAATGGCAAAAAGGTGTCACTGCTGATGTACGCGGATGATGTTTCCCTGCTGGCCACCACCCCTGAGCGGATGCGCCACTTGCTATCATTAGTAGACACGTTCTGCCTAGCTTTTGGCATGAAGGCAAACGTTACCAAGTGTGAGAGGCTGGTTTTTGCAGCCAACGAAGTAACGGCCAGCACTGTGTGCAGCGGATGCCAGGGTTTAAAGCTAGCAGGGCAGCCCATCCCTGCGGTGGACAAGGCGCGCTATCTTGGACTAGTGTACGGTCCGGGTAGGGCCTTCGTCAGCTGCAGGGAGACACTCTGCGAGTCAGCAAGGAGAGCCATGTGTGGGCTTAACACTAGATTGAACCGTTTACGCATTTTCGCACCAGATATTCGCATGAGGTGTTTCGACGTGCAAATCCGATCCATCCTTGCCTACGGATGTGAGGTATGGGGTCCCGACGTGCTAGTAGAGATGCTAGACGGAGGACCGCCACCCAGGAGGAATGACAGGAACAACCTAGCACAGGGCGCATTTGAGGCATGTTTGCGTGACGAGGCCGTAAAGCTGCAGGTCCAATACATGCGACAGACAGTGGGAGCAGCCAAACCGTCACACCGTCTCCTGTTTGCGGAGCTGGCCCAACTGCCGCTGCACTTTTTCATAGCCAAACAATGTTTGGGTTTTTACAATAGGATTTCCGCGCAAAACAGAAGTCTGGCTTTTGATGCACTAGTCGACGAGGCACGGGAGGCATGGGCGAATCCAATGGGAGACGGGTGGTGCGCGCGGCTGTTCCGTTTTGTGGCGGCACAGGGTGTCGACGCGTGGCATTGGCCAGGCACACACGAGTCCAGAGAGGAGTGGAGGGCAAGCACGGTCCTACCCGATGGACCTATCTTATCTACCTTCAGGGGCCATTTGACGAGGGCGTGGGAGCACGAGAGGCTGGTAGCGGACCCGCACGCATTCCCTTCAGACGGCAAGCAACCCGGCATACACATGTGCAAACACAAGCATTGGATGGGGCTAAGCGCACTAGGGTCCGCGCCGCCGACCCTGCACGAACACAGTAGAGCATTCATACCGGTTGCACAGCATAAGCTTTTGATGAGATTCCGTCTATGTTGCTGGCCAATCACCGCGAACCGTGCCTGGGAGAGGCCTAGGGAGGAGAGGACGTGCCCACTATGTACGGCCAATGAGGTGGAGGATGAGCACCACGTCCTGATGCAATGTGCTGCCTACACCGAGTTACGAGCGTGCAGTGGCCTAGACTTTAGCCTAAGCATGCGCGAAGTGATGCTGAAATCTGAGCCTGTCAAGTTAGCTGCATTACTCAGCTCCATCTGGGAGCATAGAAGTAGGGAAGTCCCCCTTGCAAGGGGAGAACAATAAATAGGACAATCATGCACTGGCGTTATAAGGGTCACCCCGGCCCGGGCCTCCGGTTTACACGCAGCAGGAAGGCACGCAAGAACGTGCGCACCACTCTGTAACCACACACACAAAAGATTCGTTCCGAACAGTGCAAGGCTAAACGCCTGCGTAAGTGAGCACAGCCGAACCGATGTGTCCGGTTCCATACGCGCTGCGGCTCCCGAGGGCGGTTCGCTTCAGAGGGGGGGGAGTGTAAGCGGTAACACGCGTCACACGACCCAGAACCCCGGAGGGATATCATATAGCACCCGGAGGGTGCGAGAGACACGCGTGTGGGTTTCACACACGGCGGATGAGCCCATGCGTAAGTCCGCTAGCGCTTATCAGCGCTACACGCACAGAGCCTAACAAGTCTATTACAGGTGTATTCATACACCACCAGTCATACGGTTATCATACAGTTTCCTTGTTTCCCCTTAGGAATCCTCGTTAGCATCCTTAGTTGTCGGAGAATAGTTCCACTCTCTCTTGGTAAGCACCTAGTATGTTCCTGTTAAGCTACTACTAGCTTACACAAGCGCCATGGTTGGTGTGGGGTGTGACAGAGGCGAGCTCAAGCGGCAAGGAGGAGCACTGGAGCAGAGCGCAGAGGTGGTTGCCAGGTTGGCAATGGGGGATGGAGAATTACTGTATATCAATGCGTGGACGGTGAGGTGAGTGGGGGTCAGCAGGCTGATGAGAGTACCAGCACCCAGCACCAGCAATGTGAGATCTGGTGTGGTGGCATTGGCGGGCTGTGGGAATTTTGGGTTCCATTGTTCGGCACACAAGCAACAAAGCCCTGGCTGCACTTCCATGTCCCCTGGCCTGGCTCCACAGGGCAAGCTTCCTCGTGCCCCGTAGCTGTCCCGCATGCTCAGGCCAAGTCCATACCATGCCCGTAACGCTTGCAAAAAATCCCCATGCCCAAATCCCACTAAGTCCACTCAACCTGCCCCCGGCTGCCACTCCACACTTCCTGTGTCATGGTGGTGTTGGAAAACACCGAGTTTGTGAGAATGAAAGGGCGTCCAGGTCCTGGAGCGTTTAGCCCGAGGTGAACTTGGTGACGGCCTTGGTGCCCTCCGACACTGCATGCTTGGCCAGCTTGCCGGGCAGCACCAGGCGCACGGCGGTCTGGATCTTGCTGGAGGTCATGGTGGGCTTCTTGTTGTAGCGGTTCAGCTTGGAGGCCTTGGTGGCCACCTTCTCAAAGATGTTGTTGATGAAGCTGTTCATGATGGACATGGCCTTGCTGCTGATGCCGCAGTCGGGGTGCACCTGCTTGAGCATCTTGTAGATGTACAGCTTGTACGTCTCCACGGCGCTCTTCTTCTTCTTCTTGTCCTTCTTCTCACCGTCGCCCTTGGGCTCCTTGGCGGCCTTCTTGGCGGGCTCCTTCTTGGCCTTCTTGGCTGCCTTCTCGGCCTTGGGCTTGGCCTCATCAGCCTTGCTTGGCAGGGGCCTCAGCGCCGGCCTCAGCGGCCGCGGGCTTCTCGTCCTTCTTGGGGGCCATTTTGGATGTTATAGTTAAGAGGGCGCGGGGGCGTAAGCGCGATGGGGCTGGCCAGGGTGAGGCGGTCAGTTACCAACCGACCCCGCCCGTTGACCACTTGACCGGGGTGAGGCGTCGCTCGTGTGCAGGCGGCCCTGCCCGCTATAAATAACAAGCGCATTCTCATGGCTAGACACAAAGCTCTCACACAACTCGCATTCACAACCTGTTGTAGCGCATATGGATTATGCCGGTATGACACGCAAGGTGTCCAGAATTGGGCTGTTCTAGCAGAGCGACTAGAACTCGACACGTGTCCCGAGACGGGCTACTGCATGGAGTGCAGTACACCCGGCAACACTTGAAATAGTCCTAACTGGCCGGCTGCCAGTAACATAGGTGACCTGTGCACTAAGCCCGCTAAGGTCTGCTATTGTTAGCCGGGTCGGCACCGGCTTAGGGCATTTGCACGCACTGTGCTACACGGGGTCGCCTACAACACAACCTCTCTCAAGCTTACCAAACCCCAACAAGATGGCTGGTCGTGGCAAGGGCAAGAACCTCTGGCCTCTGGCAAGAAGGCTGTGAGCCACAGCGCCAAGGCCAGCCTGCAGTTCCCTGTGGGCCGCATTGTGCGCTACCTGAAGAAGGGCAAGTACACTGAGCGCATCAGTGCCGGCGCGCCCATGTACCTGGCCACCGTGCTGGAGTACCTGACCGCTGAGGCAGTGGTCGTATCTTACGAAGGCAGGGGCGGCGTCAGTGGCCAAATTCCAAGAAACGGCTTCGTTCGATTGCCGAAGGATGCTGCCGCCGCCTCGTTCACTCCAAAACTTTTCCGGGGGCTCCGCTCCCGCACGGCACACAGTTTGTGGCACAGTTCGCGGCAGCAGCACAATACATCCCAGCGCACACTGTCTTGTATCGGGTTCTAGTGCCCGCAGCCTATTCAACAGCATGTTGCACCGTGTCTGCCCGCTACCACCCTCGAGCGTTTGGCACGGGCGAGCCTCCCGCAAGGGTGCAGCCCGCATGTTGCACCGTGTCCGCCCGCTACCGCCCTCGAGCGTTTGGCACGGGCGAGCCTCCCGCAAGGGTGCAGCCCCCATGTGCACGCTTCGCATGCGTCTCCTCTGGTTTTTATACGGCTACAGCCTTCATATGGTTATCGTCTTACAGATAATTGCCAGCCGTTTTCTCGACTTCAGTTCGTAACGTCGTCGCGTGGAATCCACAGTAGTCAGCCAGCATCGGGGGATGCGTCATCGCTCTCAAAGCCGCGGCCTTGCCAGTAAATTGGAAAGGCAGCGATGGCGAGCACCGGGCAGGTTTTTTATGGTCTTACGTCGGCTGCGACCCCGCCGTGGATGGTGCGGGCCATCCTCGACGCCCGGGCACGGCGCTCTGACCAGCATGTTTATCGCCGCCGCCCTCGCGGCCGCCGTTCCTGGATGGGCCGCCGCCCCCCCCCCCCGCCCCCCCCCCCCCGCGGCCGCCGTTCCTGGATGGGCGGCCGCCGTCCCCGCCGCCCCCCCCCCCGCGGCTGCTGTTCCTGGGCCGCCGCCGCCCCCGCGGCTGCTGTTCCTGGGCCGCTGCCGCCCCTGCGGCCGCTGTTCCTGGATGGGCCGCCGCCGCCCCCGCGGCCGCTGTTCTTGGGCCGCTGCTGCCCCCGCGGCCGCCGTTCCTGGGCCGCCGCCGCCCCCGCGGCCGCCGTTCCTGGATGCGCTGCCGCCGCCCCCGCGGCTGCTGTTCCTGGGCCGCTGCCGCCCCCGCGGCGGCCAGCCCCACCGCACGCCACGCACCCACAGGAGTATTTGTTGCGCGCGTGCGCGGCGGCGGTCATTCCCATCCCGTGCCCACTCCTGAAGATGCAGCCACTGGCGGTACCGGCCGATCTGGGGTGTCGTTCATCCGCATAACCCTCATACGCATGCAGGCACGCCATGGTTTCCCACACCCGGCCGGCGCTGCTACCCAGTGCAGCCCCCGGTCCTGTCCGACGGGTGTGGGGAACCGCACTGCGGTCCGCCCCGTCGGTTGTCCTGATATGTCTTGTTGCGTGTTGCTCGCCGCCCGGCATCCCGCATGGCGGCCCCCTGTCGCGGGACCGTGCGCGCCACTTTGCATTCCGGCCGTCTGGGCCCGTGGCGCATGCATTACCGCTGGGATGAGCCATGCAGCCACTGCGCTGTCTTACAGTTTCTGCGGCCACCGGTTTGCAGTGCTCGTATCTTCCATCTGCGCTGTAGAAATTTGCCCAAAATCCGCCGAAGGCGGAGAAAAATTTTGGGGTTTGGGTTTCGGCATCTACGGAGCGTAGACGGTTTGGGCGGGTTTGGCGGTCTTTTAGACAGGGAGCGTAGATGGTTTGGGGGGTTTGGGGGCGTGCCCCTAGGAAAATTTTTTGAGGTGTAGATGGCGCGGGAGGGGTCACCTACGCTGTGTAGACGCCGGGGGCCCAAAGCCATCTACATGATATGGGCACTGCCGGTTTGCAGTACTTGCCTTGCCACACTCCTTTAATCCTCACCATTTTCATCCTTGCCTTCCTGTCCGCCTTGGTAGTTCCGTTCCAGCCCGCGCCAGCCCCAACCGCAGCGACAGCCGCCCGCCCAGCTCGCCGTTACCTGTGTGCTGCTTTGTTCTGTGCTGCCGGGCCCGCTTCTTTCTTTCGTTTTCTTACGCCTCCATTCACTTCCTCCCTCGCATGTGCTGCTGGGCGACGGTGGCGCTGGCGCTTCCAGGTTGGTATCGGATGCCGCGCGCCCCAATGCTCCGCTCCCCGCCAGCCCCAGCCGTCCGACAACCCAGCCATCACCACCTGGTTATATCAGTGCTGGGTCAGCGGCGCTCCTCCATCGCCCGTGGAGTTTACCGTCTGGACGAGGTGTGTCTGAGTCTTGCTCACCGGCCTTCTATGCGTGCTAGCGACTACAACGACACATGATTACGCATATTCGTGTTCGCGTTTCGAAAGCACTTCGCTACCACGTGCTGACATGGTTGTCCCCAGCCCATGTTTGCCCTCCAGCCAACCCCACGTACCCACGTACCCACCCTGGGCCCCTGACCCCTGGTCAAGCATGGCCGAAATCCCAAAAATGCCTTCGTCTGTTTGCCGAAAGACCCCTCAAAATCCCGCGTATTTTGCCGAAAGACCCCTCAAAATCTCAAGTCAAGGACAAAACATTTCTTCTGCCAGAGGCATTTTTGGACAAATTTCATTCCGGATGAAGGAAGATATGACCACTACGCTGAGGTGCTGGATGTAGTGCCGTGTTGCAGAAAATGATGTCCTGTCATCTGCTAGCTAGTCCTTTTACTGAAAGGCAATGCTGCCCGCAACAACAAGAAGAACCGCATCGTGCCTCACCACATCCAGCTGGCCATCCGCAACGATGAGGAGCTGGGCAAGCTGCTGCGCGAGGTGACCATTGCCTCCGGCGGTGTGCTGCCCAACATCCACGCCGTGCTGCTGCCCAAGAAAGACCAAGGGCGGCAAGGGCGAGGAGACCGCCTAAATGCATAAATCTTTTGCAGTCCACCTGCACAAAAAAACTCGGTGAAGTTTACGATGCATTTTGGGCGCCATAAGAGGTTAGCAGCTGAGACCTGGACCTAATGTACGTGTTGGTGGAAGGTCGGCAGACAGCTGGGGGGAGGGTGGTTTCCCTTCGGGCCAGAGATGGTCCCTCTTGACTTTAGTGCGGGGCACCCTTGCTTGACCGGTCCCTTCTTTGTACTGTCACATTCATAAGAGCAAGCAGAGCCTCCGCATTCTCAGCCAATATTTAAAATTTTTATTGCAGCCTCATAGGTGCCCATGATACTGCCTCTGGTCGCAGCATTTCACTGCAACAAGCAACTAGTTTACACACAAAATGTGTGTGCTGTCGCAATCTTCCTGGCGGCCACAAGTATATGGGCAATAGGTGAGTGACGTGTCAGAGCTCATCGTTAGCTGTTGGCCCCAAATCATCATTACCTCGCAATGTAGGCTTCACCGACAGCATACTCGATTTGCTGATGCACCTGGCGTCCCTGCACTTGCGAATGCAGTTCGCAATCCATGACGTATTGCTACACCATTCAAGTTCAATCGTGCTCACGATGGGAGCTATGGGCGGTTCCCCAGGAGCCAATTCACAGCGGGCTGGGGAGGCGCAAAAGGACTTGAATCACTAGGAACTGGGGACCCTGGCAGCTCCTCGGGAACAATATGAAATAAATGCAAACAGCAATGCCACGCCACCACGCCACCCAAACGCCACGTGACACCCCGCACTTGCTCGCAACTCATTCTCTGCCCCATTCGTCTGCTCCTTCATCATGACGCTGTGGCCTGCCACCATGTACATGAGGCCGCCGGCGCTGCTGTACACGTCCTTGCTGTTGTCCCATGACAGCATGTAGCCGGCGTGGCTGTCAAACAGCATGCGCAGCCCCTTGTGGCCCATGGTGTGCACGGACAGCAGGTTGAAGCTGGCGCCTGGCATGTAGAACATGTCCCGCCGCTCCAGTTGATGTCCCAATTGCTCCTGTTGACGTCCTTGCCCAGGCACTCGCAGCTCTTGCAGCTGCTGCGCTGCAGCACCAGAGTGCCACTGCCCTCCACCGCTGAGCTGTTGCCGTTGCCCCAGCGGATGTGCACCTGGCCATTGCTTGGCTGGAAGTCATGCAGCATCGACTTGTCGTGCATCATGTCAGGCTTGCAGCCAGAGTCCAGGTAGATGTGCTGGTCCTTCTCTGCCGGTGGCGCTGAGCCGCCGTCACTGCCGTCGAACATGGCCGCCGCCAGCACCATCCATGTGGTTGGGGCCAAAGCGGGAGGGGTGCTGCTTGGGCTGCTGCTGCTGCTGCCCGACCCTGCCTGCTGCTGTTGCTGGCCCTTCTTGGCCTTGGTGCGGCACTGCGACTTGATGTGGTCGATCTTGCCCCAGTGGTAGCAGCGCTTACAGGCATGTGGGTCAGGCCCGCCGCTGCCACTGCCACCTACAGTCAGCCGCCATGGCCAGCACGATGGCTCCGCCGCCACCACCTGCTGCCGCGGCGTCCCCGCTGCTTGCCCCAGCAACCCGCATGGTGGTGCCCACCCACATCATGCAGTTCAGCAGGTCATCCAGTGACTCCATGTTGATGTCAATGCTGGCCAGCATCGGAGTCACTACCGTGGAACCCCACGCTGTCCTTGCTAGCCCGGCGAACAGCTGGTGGATCAGGTCAGCATTGGTGATGGCGTTGGTGATGGCTGGGCTGCTGTTACTGGCGTTGCTGCACTCCTCTGCTTCAAAGTCCTCAATCTCATTGAAGTCTGCCTGCAGCTGCCAGCCCCAAGAGAAATACTCGGCCAGACTCCTTGGGCCCCAGTTTCAGGTTCCCAAAGGAGTCCAAAGCGCAATCTTCTGTGCCTCACCCAGCTTCAGCATATGGCACTGCAGCCCCTTCCAGGCTGCCATCCTTGACCACGATGCGTATTAGCTCTGTATCGGTGACGCACAGCGTCAGACTGTCAAGGGCCTGCAGCTGCTCATCAGCTGTTGTAGCTGTTGCTGTTGGTGGCTCCTTCAGCACGCCACCAAGGCCCTTTATCAGCAATGCTGCTGGATATTCCAAACTGAACACTTTCCACCCCGTTGGAGAAGCAAGTTTTGTAAAATCAAGTTTCATCGCTCCGTTGTGCACATGGTACACTATTCATGCGAGTTAGTGATAAAGTTGTATCCCACTCTGGGAAAAGATCTTTACCAGAAATGCAAGACTTCCCGGACTTTACCGAATATGAGCTAGACATCCGACCCTGGTCCACTACACAAGTGAAGACTAGAAGAGCCTGGCCACCGAATGACTTGTCGTCTGGGCTCATAACCTGTTGAAAGTACGTATATCAATCCCCATGCACACAATGGCTTATTATCCGTGCAATGCCTTTCTGTAGCACAACTTCCATTGCTCCCCACAACATACTTGTTGCCCATTCTATGTAACATACATGCAATTGCCATGCCAATTGCGCGCGCCCTCCCACTCACGGTATGGATGCGAGATTACAAACGAAGGGACAGACCGACAAGTGGGGGCACACCGTACCCACGCCGCGAGGGACCATCTCCAGCCCAGAGACAAACACCCACCCCCTGGTTGACAGCAGACCTTCACAGTGCTACGTGCATGAGTCGAAGCCAAGCAGAAGCCCGCCAAAGCCCCACCAAAATGCAACACCCAACATCACTTTTAGGTCTTTTGGTGGCAGCACCAGCGCAAAACAAGGCACGACAGGCCAGTGGTCTGCCGACAGCCCCTGTAAGCGTCCTTTGGCATCCGCGGAGCGTTTTGATGCTTACAAATGGTATCGAGACCGAATAGCGTCTTAGAGCACTTGATCCCTGCTCTATGCGTGAGACCCTAAGGTCGCGAGGTCGATCCGCGCTTCCCACAATTCTTCGATCTCGATGTATCAGACGTGGTGCAATCTCGAGGTGCTGAGTTCGAAACGCGCAACTCTATAAGTAAGCCAATGACGCTGGCTAGAAACAACGCTGTGCGCTTGTACGCGCCTGTGCCCATATGATTCCGCGTCCGTTGGGGCCGGCGCTGGGATCCGAGGACGGCTCCCGTCCCGAGGGGGGGGAGTGTAAGCGTCCTTTGGCATCCGCGGAGCGTTTTGATGCTTACAGCCCCATCCAACGCAAGCACCACGCAAATATCACGTCTGAAGATGATGGCCAGCCCGAAGGCCCATGTCTGAGAAAGTCCATGCCGCGGCACCACCAGCACACCACAACGCCACTCGCCGGGCACACCGCCTGCCACCCGCCCCACCAGCGGACCAGACCGACCCCCTAAACAAGCCCCAACTGCGCCTGGAGATGAGCAGGCTGAACTTCTGCTGCCCAGGCGGGCGCCCGGGTGGGAAATGTTGACCGCCCAGTCGCCTACCAGTACTACCAGCCAGTCAGGAAAAACCAACCAGCGGTATGCCCCTGCATTCCCAGGTGTGTCCCAGGTGTGAGCGCATATGACCAAAACCTGTCACATTCTAACACGTGCACACGTTTTCAAGTTCACAAGTACGCAAGTAAGTAAGCACGCATCCCATCCTACCCGCCCCCGGCTATGGCTATCCTTACCTCGGCCTCCTCCTTGGCAAGCACCTTGTCCACTGTGAAGTTGGGGCTCCGGCTGGCCAGCCCGGAAGCTGCTCCGGCAGGTCTTCCACAAGCCCACGCAGAAACCGGTACCGCTGAGTTGTAGGGCTGAGGCACTGCCTCAGCTGCATCAGTGTAAGCCCTGGGTCCGCGCAACCGTTCTCCGTCCAGTTGACCATGAGTGCTGGGCCAAAGCGGTCCAATCCAAGGTGCCCGTTGTAATACTGCAGGCCCATGTACTGCTGGAGAAGGCTGGTCTGCCACCATAGGATGGTGTTACCATCACGCCGCCGCAACAAGTCCCACAATACCGTAGTGTCGGGCAGGCAGCCCAGCTGAGTAGGCTGCACGCTGTAGGGGCACATGCATCTGTGGCAGGTGATCTGGGGCACCTCAATGTGCACCAGCTGATCCCAAATCACTACCCTGACGGTGAACGGTTGCAGTCCTACGGGGTCTCCTTGCTGGCTGCACGTTGGGCACGGCGTCGAAGCGGCAGCCTGCACACGCTGCGCTGGAGGACCTCCTTGGCAGCGGCGTGCAGTTTGCTTCGCACCTCTGCAGCCCCAGGCACACTGAGGAAGAATGCGCCCGCAACAACGGTGCTATTGTAGGGCAGCGATTCCTCGGCCTCCTCCTCGTCGGAGCTGTCTGCGGCGTCATCTGAGCTGAGGCCATCGCAAGCAGACTGAGTGCCCACACGCGCGCACACCGGCCACGCCAGGGGAGGCGCCTCCCCTGGGCCACGCCGCCCGTCCGCTGGCTGCCTGCCCCGGCTGCTCCTGCTCTCCTAAGTCGAAGTCCGGTCTGTGTTGTGTTGAATGTCCTCATACTGAGGCGCCGCGCCTAGGGTTGCTGAAGCGGCGATCGCATGCAGGGACGCCCACCGCGATCACGACGGTCACCACGGCCACTTCGACCACGCGAGAAAGTAGTAAATGCAGGCTCGCGGGCCTTGTACTTGTCCTGCCACTCTCGCATCACTGCCGACCATCAGCAAAGGGCGCTCTAGTCGCGACGGGTTACTGCATGATAAGCAGAGTAGTGTTTGACTATAACGGAGCGTGATTTGACAACTACTTAGCGCGCGCGTGGGGGGGGAGGCTTGAATAGCACCGGAGCAGACGAATGGGGCGGAGAATGAGTCGCAAGCAAGCGCGGGGTGTCGCGCGGCGTTTGGGGGGGGGGGCCCGGGGGGGGGGCGCGGTGGCGCGGCGTTGCTGTTTGCATTAATTTCATATTGTTCCCTGGGAGCTGCAAGGGCCCCCAGTCCCTAGTGATTCAAGTCCTTTAGCGCCTCCCCAGCCCGCTGTGAATTGGCTCCTGGGGAACCGCCCATAGGAGGCTGTGCGCTGCGGCTGCCCCCGCCTGCTGTGTCAAGCCCCACTAGGCGGCATGCTATGGCCGCACTCAGCCTGCCGAAACTAGCCGCGCCCTGGCCACGCCGGGGCCAGGCGCCCGACCGCCCCACACGGCACAGTGCCTGTAAATGGTCCCAGCGCCCGTATGGTGGTCCCACAAATGCCCCGCCGTGCTTGTTTCAGGCTTTCGATCCTAAGCGCGTCCACAGAGCATACTGGCTGGGCATGGCGCGCATCGCTGGGTCGCGTGTGGGCATGCCAACATGTTTGGCGGGTCGGCATTTCGTTAGGATCCGGACTACCCCCACTTCAAGGCGGCTTGTTTGCGGTCTTTTGCATCGATGTATATCTGGATATGGATATGGAGGGCCCGACGCCAGGAAAGTGGCGACTTTTGGCTTCACCTTGCGTCCCTCGCGCGAAGGGTGCTCGCGCTGAAAAGGCGAATACAATTCCAGTCGCCAGCCCAGAGCGTGCGTGCCCGGCATTCGGAATGGATGACTAGTATATATGTATTGTGAAATACTCGCACGAGCCATCAGTCGCATGCCGCAGGTGCGCCCGGCCGTGCCGTCACACGCGGCCCTCGCCTTGCCTGCCGCAGGACAACGGGGTCCGCCCGGCCCCTCGGCCACGCGCAGATGCGCCCCCCGGACCTCCCTACCGCTCAACCTACGTGACCATCAGTAATAAGTACGGTAACCCTAGCAAGTACAGAGCACGCAGCAGTCCCGAGCGCGGCGCCTAGCCGACCCCTAGCCCCCCTCCCCCTCTCAGTGGTGCGCCCTCGGGTTTGCGGGTGTGATACGGACATTGACTGCCGCCGCCAGGGCCCAACCGGCTACGTGACACGGCTCCACTTTACTTCAAATGCAGGCGCGGCGAATGGGGGCCTCCGAAACCCGGGATGACGCCCACCCGTGCATGCATCCGCCTCTCACCATCCATTAGCCCTGCCTGGCCCTGCCACTGGGCGCAGGTCCGCTGCGGGCTGCATCATGTCAAACCAGCAAAATGCCACCGCCGGGCTCGCAACCAACACCGGCAGGCGGTCATACGGCATCCATACAGCTGCTCGCATGCCCGGCAGCGCCACCGGCCTTTCCAGCCGCAAAAGGCAACTGCCGCCCAGTGCTCGTATCTTCCATCTACGCTGTAGAAATTTGCCCAAAGTCCGCCGAAGGCGGAGAAAAATTTTGGGGTTTGGGTTTCGGCATCTACGGAGCGTAGACGGTTTGGGCGGGTTTGGCGGTCTTTTAGACAGGGAGCGTAGATGGTTTGGGGGATTTGGGGGCGTGCCCCTAGGAAAATTTTTCGAGGTGTAGATGGCGCGTGAGGGGTCACCTACGCTGTGTAGACGCCGGGGGCCCAAAGCCATCTACATGATACGGGCACTGCTGCCGCCGCCACTGTGCACGCATCGTTGCGAGGACCTGCAGCCGTGTGTAGCGCTGCACCTGTCCCTGCCCCAAACCTGATCGCGCCCCTGCTGCCCCAACCCCTGGTGACAATGGGTGACGGTAGGCGGCGGTGGGTGACGTTCATTACATTATTTTGAGCAGGCACTGCCGGCGCGCTGCCGGCCTCGGGACACAGCAGGGGTAGGTTCGATGGAACAATGCAAGCGGGGCAGGTGACGAAGTCCCATAGTGTGTTAGAAACCTCCCCTACACAGCAGGGGTAGGGGCGGGGGCGCCACTGACCCCATCCCCGAAACCCCCCGGAACCCCAGGGACTGCCCAACCGACAGCCGACCTCAAATCCCTGTACTAGCACCTATCGACTCGTCGTGTGGGGCTCTATCGCGCTGTACCACCGGCGCTGTGGCTTCAACACGCGTGGGTTCAATCCATTGAAATCCCAACGGCCCAGCCACCCCTGGGGAAGGACCATGTTCCGAACTGTTCCAAACTAACGCTGCCCCTCGCCGCGACGTGAAACCTACGGCAGATCTGCATCATCGTCGCCTACGTCGCCAGTGTGCCTGTGCTATCCCTGAGCTATCATAGTCGGAGGTTTAAGGTGGCCACGTACGGCGGGTGATGAGATGTGGTGTTGTGCGCAGCTGGAGGTCGGAGAGGAGGCGGAGGCACCCCTAGCTGACATGCCGTCTGGACATGTCCATCGACGAGGGGAGGCCGCCTCAGGCCGATAGCCCCCATACACCCCGCCACTCGACCCCAAGTGGCCACAAACGCATTCGGCGAAGGCGGCCCTGTCACTGGACGGCGGCCGCTCAATGGGGGTGCGCGGCACCTGGACGAGTTGGGGGTGCCCGAGCTAAAGAGACAGGACAAGAAGAGGTGTCTTTCCAGCGCGGCTGGAAAAGGGGGCTGAGTCCCCGTCACGTCTCCCGTCTGAGGCCGAAGGTATGTCGAAACTACCTCATCTCCAGGACATAGCCGGGGTCGGTTTGTACAGGCACCGCCAGCCATGTGCCCGGCCGCCGCGTTCAGCTATTCAAGCACAAGCACAGCAACACGACGTCCTGTAGCCGCAACACTCCGCTAGCTGCTGCAGCCTACTGCCGCATACCGTGTTATGCTCGCCAGCCAAAACGGCTAACCAGACACCGGCCAGTCTCAACCTGCGCGCCTGCGCCGCTTCTTGGGCGGCGCCGCGCTTTCCTCCTCCACGTGGCCTTTCCCGCCCACTCTGCACCGCACATGCTCGCCGCCGCCGCCGCCGCTGCCGGGCCCAGGGTCGCCGCCGTCGCCGCCGGGCCCAGCACCGCCGCCGCCGCCCCCTGGAACGCTTCGCTGGGGGGGCTCAGCCCAAAAACCTGAAAAGGCCGCGGATTCTGTGCGTCGGATTGGGCAGGCCCCGCTGCTGAGTAGGTGCGGGTGAGGTGATGTGCGCATGGCCTTGTTGGCGTTCGTTTCATACGATGTTGCGCTCGGCTAAGTCTCGGACCATGGTAGCCCAGCAGCAGCTCGTGCTTGCGCAGCAGCGCGCGAGAGAAACTGGTGGTGTTGAGAACGAGGTGCGTTCGCACTGCATGAGGTTGGGCATGAACGAGGCCTCCTGCCCACACGAGCCCAAGTGCGTCTAGCTACCCGGAGGACAGCAAGCTGGAGGACTGGGTCGATAAAGGCCGCCCCACTTTCACCCTACCCCTACCCGCGACCATCTGAAGGCCTGCAACGCGTCCACAACAACCGGTGTTTCTCAACACCACCAAGCGCCCGGACGGTGGAGGACGTGTGTTGTACGCTACCGTAAGGCGCTCAGCCCCGGCGGTCTTGGATGGACCCGCTTACGTATGGGCCGCATGTTGCGCGGAAGTCGGACCGCTGCTGGAGACAAGACCACTGGAACAACGTGCAGCATGCATCAATGCAATCAAGTATTACAACTGAGGATCCATGTGCTCAGCAGTGCGCTACAACGCATGCTGCTGCCTCGCTCATGGCTCTACAGATGGATTGGACGTGAACGTGGCTGTACATACTGTGTGTGACCAAAATCTTTATTTAGCGAATGCACGTGCCAACCCGCCGCAGCGTTCGACATCCAGGCATAGGCACGTTCGTGGCATGGCGTATCGCCCAATCTATCCATCTATGCATAGATCCAGAGGCAGAGAAGAGAAATGCAGTACGCTGCATCTACACGTGTGTTGTGGCACGTTACATGCACGCTTCCAATGCAAGCGCACTGCTGATTAACTACTGAGCATCAACCCCCACGCCTACCGACACATCCTGCGCACACGCATTCACCATCCGAAGCTGCGTCATTCCTTGCTGTTGCCCATCACATGTGGTGAAATCCAACCAAGGAGCGAGGGCTTAGACGTCGCCCGTACCCCACCGCCTCCCGAAACCATGCGCGCGCCCCCAACTCCAGCCCCAGCTCTGCCCCTGCTGCTGGTCCGCCTGGGCGCCAGCCCCAGCGCCCGCCTCAGCGCCGGTCCCAGAAGAGGACTGGCCATCCTGCTGCTGCGTAGCGACGGGGTCCACAGGTTGCTGGCTGCCGGCGGGGGGAGCGGATGCAGCAGCAGCGCCGTCGCCACCAGGAGCAGCTCCCACGACCGAAGTCGGAGTAGATGTGTCCGCGCCAGCTGAAGCCGAGCCGCTGGCAGGGCTGCTGGTACCACGAGTCGAAGCCGTAGAGGCGTCGGAGGGGGAAGGGGAGGGGATAGGCGGAGGCGAGGTTGGCGACGACGGGGAAGCAGAGCGCAAGGACGACGGAAAGGGCGACGATGAGGGTGATGAAGAAGGTGACGGCGAGGGCGACGCGGAAGGCGAAGGAGACGGCGAGGGCGACGGAGAAGAAGGGGAAGGAGAAGGGGAAGGCGAAGAGGGCGCGGGAGACGGAGAGGAGGAGGACGGAGCTGGAGAAGAGGACGGAGAGGAGGATGAAGAGGAGGATGGAGAAGGCGCGGAAGATGACGCACCACCGTGGCAGAAGGTGGCGTGGCCGCCCTGCGCGGCCGAGAGTGCGCCCGCCAGGGACTTGGCAACGGCATCGGCGACCGCAGTGGACACAGCCGTCACCGACACAGATGAGCCGGCGCTGCCGCCAGTGGTGGACGAATGGGACGTGGCGGAGGCGATGGCGGTGGCGACAGCGGTCTTGACGTCGTCGGTGCGCACGGCGGTGGTGGCGGTCTGGTCGCCGGCAGTGGCCGCCGCGACGGCGTCCGCGATGGCGGTGGCGGTGGCCTGGGCGGTGGCCTCGGCGTGTGCGGAGGCGTCGGCGTCAGCGGAGCCGGTGCCTGTGGAAGGTGAAGGTGCAGGTACCCGATGAGTCACACGTCATGGGTGTACAGCAAGGGCAATGCGCATGATGTTGAGCATGCTGTGGACCTGTGTGCTGGCCAGCCAATAGCCTTTCAATTGGGTCAGCTGCTCGCGGCTAGGCGCACTTGCGAAGAAAGAATGCTACCTCGCACGTATCTGGGGTTCCACTGGCACTCACCGTTCACTTGCACAGCGGTGGTGGCGGACGCGAACGCCTCAGCGGTGGCGGTGGCAACGGCCTCGGCGGAGGCACGGGCGACTGTGCTCACGTCAGCGCCGCCACAGGCGGAGGCGAAGGCGGAGGCCACTGCCGAGGCGGTGGCGTTCTGGATGTGCGCGACAGCGATGGTGTTGGCGATTGAAACCGCCATGGCAGAGGACCCATCTGAGAGAGGCGCGCGGCAGGTGGAAGGGGGCAACGGGTGCTGTTAGGAAATCAGGGGTGGGTGGGTGCACTGGAGGGCGGAGGGGGTGACAGCAACGCACGCGCGCGTGGGTCCGCGCAGGCAACAGCTGCAATGCATTAGTTGCATGGACCCCGCATCGTGTCCGGTCCGCAACTGGATGTTAAGTGGTGGTCCCTTATCATCTGCCAACTCCCGCATATCCCCATGCCTGCCCGAGCGCCCCGCTATTTAGCTGTGCCGTTGTCAGCCCCCGCTGCGACCCAGATCAAGTTGTCGAGCGCCCAGTTTACGGCCACGTAGGCTTCCAACACAAACAGCAGCTGTGTCACGACGCCATGCCACACCACTGCCTCACCTCCAGTAACCGGCTGCGATGATGAGGACGTGTTGCCACCACCGCCACCGGCGCTAGCATGTGCACTCGCTGAACAAAAGGTGGCGTGGCCGCCCTGCGCGGCCGAGAGTGCGCCCGCCAGGGACTTGGCAACGGCATCGGCGACCGCAGTGGACACAGCCGTCACCGACACAGATGAGCCGGCGCTGCCGCCAGTGGTGGACGAATGGGACGTGGCGGAGGCGATGGCGGTGGCGACAGCGGTCTTGACGTCGTCGGTGCGCACGGCGGTGGTGGCGGTCTGGTCGCCGGCAGTGGCCGCCGCGACGGCGTCCGCGATGGCGGTGGCGGTGGCCTGGGCGGTGGCCTCGGCGTGTGCGGAGGCGTCGGCGTCAGCGGAGCCGGAGCCTGCGCGACCCACACGGAGGAGAACCCGCATAGGTGAGCAAGAAGGCAGGCGGGGGGGGGGGCGGTGTGCAATGCGGACGCGCGGTTCGGATCCAGTGGCGACCCCGCGAAGCAAAGCTTCACCTTCCATCCCCCGTCCTGCAGAACGCCGACCCACCGTCAACTTGCACGTAGGTGCTGGCGGCGGCGTAGGCCGTTGCGGTGGCGTTGGCGATGTCGTGCGCAGCCGCCTGCGCGACTGCCGACGCATCCGCTCCCTGGCAAGCCACGGCAAACGCGCGCGACACGACTGACGACGCGGTGGCCTTGACGTCGTCCAGCGAGTAGGAGCTGGTGGTGGAGAAGGCCACAGCAGAGTCGCCTGGGTGGGTGGTGCAGCAGAACAAGCAGGCAGGCATGGCAAGTAAGGGAGCCAGACCGCGGAGGCAGTAGCACTGCCGACCGCAAGCTTTGGGCGGGAAACGTGCTGCGGCCGACGGCGTAAGACGCAAAGAGCAGCCCCAACCCTACCTGTAGCTACAACCAGTGTGGGCCTCACCTAGCGCGACGGGTGCTGCGAGTAGGAACAGCAGCGCCGCGCAGCCCAGCGCGGCGCCGGCTCGGGGGGAGCGGGAGCCAGCAAACGCCATACTCGCTTTCATTGGCGACCCTAGAAGTAGGAGAATAATTTAGGAGCACGGATCACGAGGAAGGAGTTCTCCTGCTTACAGCTGTGCTTGGCGGTGCTGTTGAAAGCGGCGCCTTTAAGCGCTCCCGCCAAGTACGACGCATGCGCACAGAATGCGGTCCGCCATGCGCGCCAAAATCCTCGCGCTTCCGCGCCCCTGCTTCCGCCTGCCCCAAACATCTCTGTTCGCACAGAATGCTTCAATTTAATAGTGCAGAACGTACAGCAGCTCATGCTGGCAATCGAACACCCGCTCCCGACATTGCCGGGTGTAACCCGCGCTTTCCCAGCCGACACCCGCCGACCCGACGGCAATCCGAACCATTCTGCGCTGCACAACCCCTCCGCGACCCAATCCTATGAATAATTATGTCCAGCATCCAGCGTTCGGTTAAACACACGCAAAACCTCAGTGCAGTGCGCCACTCCTACCAGTCAAAGTCTTACACGATTTACAGGGACCGCTTGAGCAATGCTATCGTTGTGAGTGTGATGCCCAGTACTTGCTCCAACACGGCTCCGTCCGCCCGGCTCAAACCTTTACCCTTCAACGCACATTGGTAGGCACAACCATCATGCTGTTGGCCCTGCCACCGTCGTACCTTACGTGACCCAGTTCATAAAACAACGCACAGCGCACTCGCGCACACTCGATCGCACACATTCCAACGCTCACGCGTATCCCGCCAACTCCCGCGGCATGCGCGTGGCCAGGTTTGGGCTGTTCGCGGCACTGGGCTGGTGGCTGCGGCTGCCGCCACCACCTGTGCCGCTGTGTTTTCCCCCGCCTGGCATGTGTTGATGATGGCGGTGCCCCGCCACTCCGTCAAACGCGTCCAGCTCCTTCAGCGCCGCCGCCGCCTCCGCGCTGGGGCCGCCCTCCGCCGGCAGCTTCAGGTTGGGCAGGGCGCCCTCGGGCCGACGCGCGCGCTGGCTGGCCTTACGCCGCGTCAGGGAGGCGCGCGCGGCCGCCTCGGGACTGCCGGAAACAGGCCCTGACGACACCACCCCGAGAGCGGAGAGTTGCGAGCTGGAGGGCCCCAGCGGCAGGTGCAGGACGATGGGCACCACCGGCGAGGCGGAGCTACCCCCGCCCGCTGCCAAGCCGGAAAGCGAGGAGGTAGATGGGCCGGAGCTGAGCGGGTGGTGGTGCGGCGGGTGGGCGGTGTTGTAGCTAATGAAGGAGGCCCCCGCCGCGGCGGGCAGGTGGATGGACGGCGCGGAGGCAGAGGGTTGGATGAGCGGCGGTGCAGATAACTGCTGCTGCGGGATAGCATGCTGGCTGTACGGGTGCGGCGGTGCCTGGCCCGCCATCGCCGCCAGGGCCGCCGCGTTCGCCTGCAGCCGGTGCAACTGGTGTTGAACGGCAGGTAGCCGCTGCCGCTGCCCACCCGCGGCGCCGGTGGCGTCATCCTGCTCCTCACAGTAATCTGCTTCTGATCCCGCTGCTGCCGATGCCGTTGCTGCCGCTGCAGCGGCCACGCCGCCGCCAGAAGTGATGCCAGCGGCGCTGGCCCGGCCGCGTCGCATCTCCGCCGGCGCTGTCACCGCCCGCCGGCTGGAGTTGGACGTGAGCCGCCCCGAGCTGGAGGCAGCGTTGCCACCTACCCCGCTGGCGCCGCCGTCCCGCATGTTCACAGGGTGCCCGTGCCCGTCTGCGGGCGTGCGTATGTGCGGAAGCCGCCCCGCCAGGTCCAGGATCGCTTCGTGCTCGTCGCGGTCCTCGATGGAGACCTTTAGCTGGTATGGCTTGGGTGTGCGCCCATATGCCGCTGCGTAGGCGCCCGGCGAGGGCGGCTGCAGGATGGAGGGCCGGTGCATAGCAAGCTTGGCGGCGGCGGCGGCGGCACCGGAGGGCGAGTCCAGCAGCAGCAGGTTGCCTGCCGCGCCGCCCAGATGCACGCCGATGCTGGCTGCAGCGGCAGCCGCAACGGCCGCGGCCGCGCCGGAGGGCGTGGGCTGCGGCACGCCGTCGGGGACGCTGTAGCGGCGGCTGGCCAGGGGCGGACCGTTCGGGATCCACTGCGGGCGAGCGTATGGGCAGTGTCCGCATGTGTGGATTGGCGGCGTCAATGACGTCGGGGTGTGAGAGCAGACCCAGATCGCTCGGGCTGACCCGCATCCGCACGGCTACACCACTCGCTGCCGACCCACATCGCCAAAGCAGTTTCGAGCCCCAGCAAGGCTCAGCCGCAGCCGCAGCGGCAGCCACCACCTGTCCATCCCCACGGCCGCCCGTACGATCCCGCTCACCACAGGCCGCGGCGTCTTGATGCATCGCTCGCTGTCGTAGAAGGCCACGTGCACGCCGCCCTCCTCCGGCGCTTCCCCGCTGGCGCCGCCCGCGCCCAGCGCGCCGGCACCGCTGCGGCGGGTGGTGGGCGAGGCGTCCCGCTCGGGCGGCCACGTGGTGTTGTTGTTGGTTGTGCGCACGTCGCGGTAGAAGTTGCGCAGCCGCGTCAGCGCGAAGCGCTGACGCAGGTTCTCACGCCTGTATTGCGACAGTGCGTAGCGGTGTGAACTTGAGCTTTACAGGCCCGGGCAGTGCGCGCTCCACAACATCAGAAAGCTGCCAACGTCCGCGCTCACTCTTTGCGCAAGCTGGACCGGCCGCACAACCAGTCACGCACCTCGCCACCACGCCGCGTATAGCCGCCTCGTTCTGCCGCGCCGCCGCCTCCGCCGCCTTTGCCGCGTTGCGCTGCTTTGCCGCCGCCGTGTCGAACGACGCATGCAGCTGCTCCAGCGCCGCCGCGTCGCGCCCGCGCGCGCGCTGCGCATCCGCGCATAGCTGCGAAGTCCAAGCAGACAGCAAGGATGGACCGTTCAGTGCGGGTACAGCAAGAAGCAAGACGGTGCGGTGTAGCTTAGGAGACGCGTCTACATCTGATGCATATCAACGTGCACGGCGTGTGCAATAGCGTCGCCGGCACACCTTGCTCAGCTTGGTGCCCAGGGGTGGCGGGCAGCCGCTTGCGTAGTGGCCGAGGATGGTTATGTCCTCAATGCTGCTAGCGGAGCGGACTCGGGAAGCCGCGCCGTCAGCTACCGCCAGCGCCACCTGAGCACGCGACGTATGGCAGGCGTTAGACACCCTCTTGGGCGGCGGAAGCGCACCAACAGAGCCACCATAGCAACCCCCCGCCGCCCGTTCCTTTGATGCCGCTTTGGACACCTGGCGTGGGCCTGCATCTGCGGCAATCATGCAATCTCTACATGCAGTCGCCTACCTCCGCCAGTGCCTCCAGGAATGTCGGGTACAGCACCGCGTTCGCCTTCTCGTCGCCGTCGTTCCGCGCCTCGCACCGCACGAACAGGTCCAGCGCCTCGTGCTTGGACAGCAGCACCGGCAGCACGCCGAAGTTGAGCAGCATGAGCACGAAGTTGTTCGAGTCCAGCGTGCCGCCGTGCTCGTGCACCCAGGCCCACGTCACGTGCGTGGGGTCCGTCTCCTCCATGCACGTGTACCTATAAGTGGGTGCGCGGTGTGAGAAGTTAGGCACTGACTGCGGGATAATCCGGGCACTGACTAGGGGATACTCTGTACTGGTGCCATTACAGCCCCTCGTCGTCCACTTGTTCCAAGCGCCCCACGCTCGCCGTCTCCGCCCCCAAACCCTCCTCTCACAGCCGCCCGCCCGCCTTCGCTCCTCGTACCCACCAGGCGTACAGCCGCTTGAGCTGGCCGTCGTACGTCCGCAGCAGGTTCATGGTGGAGCGGTCAAACAGGCTGTCCGCCGCGGAGGCGCTCCCGCAGCCCAGCCCCAGGCCGCCACCGTCGCCGCCCAGCCGCGCAAAGGGCAGCACCCACTTGCGCGTGGCTAGCAGGAGCGCCTCGTGCGGGTCGGCGGCGTGCGGGAACTTGACGCGCACCACGGCGGCCATGCAGCGCAGGAACTCGGTGTAGTCCACGTGCAGGTCCTGAGGTTGGGTGTGCGTGTGGGGGTTGTGTGCGGCTTAGTGTGGAGGCCACCACGGTGGTGGTGCGGCGGTGTACGGCACCGGTAAAGCTGCTGCACGGTGCCGCGAGTAAAACAAACATCGTGTGCACGCCACGACTCATACCGCACGCGCCCACTCACCCCGGGCAGCGTGCTGGTGGACGCCTGTGAGCGCGCGCCCAGCGGCTGCGAGTGCTGCTGCCCCGGCATGGGCGCGCCGCCGCCGCTGCTGTTGTGGGCGCTGCCGCTGCCGGTAGCCATGTAGCTGCCTGCGTCCACCTTGGTGAAGATGACGTCGGCGTGCACCAGCGTGAGGCGGTTGTCCAGCAAGTGGCAGTCGCGCAGGAAGCGGCAGAAGCCCATGATATTCATCTCCTTGCGCCCAGTTTTGGCCAGCAGCAGCGGGTCGGTGTACGCTTCGAACGCCTGCGCGATTGAGTGGTGAAGCGCAGGCGTGCGTGCCGAACCGAGCTGGACATCTCCGCCTGGACATGTGTGGCCCTGCCCGCCAACCCTCTCGAAAGGGCCGCTGCCACCCCGCTGCAATACGCAAACGTGCGCGCCTGCAGCATCCCTTCCGCCCCTCAGCCCAAACGCCTCCGGCCACGAAGCCCCAATCCTAACGCCCCTCACGGCTCCCGCGCCTTACCCTAGCCCGGCCCCATGAGCCCCGTCCCCACCTGCTGCAGCCCCTTCATGATTTCCTCGGGTGGCAGGGTAACCTGCTCCCGCCGCTTCGCTTCCACGGCGTGGTGCCGCGCCCCCTCCGCGCCGTGCACCTTGCGGCTCTGCTCAGTGGTCAGCAGCGCCGCAAACTTGCGCGGTGTGGGGCCGCCGTCCACCGCGTGGCCCAGCCACTCCGGGCTCTTGCCCTGCACAAGTGACATGCACGCCTGGAGTGTTGGCTGGAGGTAGCTAACAGAGTCCGGGCCGAGCCCAAGCGCACGAGTTGTCGCGGCGCGCTGCGGCAGCCTAGGGATGGGGCCGCGCGTGACAGGGTCGTCCAGCGGCTGAGGTGCTTGTTGGAAGCGGAATGCGCGGCAGGCCCACGGGCGTACGTTTTTGTCATCAACACTCACCGAGCGCGCAAGGCACCGATCGAAGGCCACGCCATCGCCGAAGTTCTGCAACCGATAGTGGGAAACATGCGGCGTGTCGGGGCACAGGCGTGCGGGCTTGTGCTGCCTAACCTGGCTGACACAGCAGCTCACAAGCGCCAGCTGGCTCTATTAAGGCGTTACGGTCCCACAGAGCACCGTACGCGCGCGGGAACCGCCAGGCACAACCCGAACCGAACCACGCGCTGACCACGCGGCAGAGTTTACCCGGCCACGGTGCCGCGCACTCCCACCAGGCGCCGCACCCGTCCTCCCAACTCCCACAGGGCGCCCGCGCCCGCTCCCCCAGCCGGGCTCCGTCGCACAGTCCCCAATGACTACCGCCGGGGTCTACTTGCTTACCAGGTACTGAAATAGCGCCTGCACCTTCGCGGCATTCAGGACCTGCACCTCGCGCGCCCGCTCCAGGTCCTTGAGGTGCGGACTATTGTGCACTCCAGCCATGATGGCACCTCAGCCCGCGACGAGCTTCCGGAATTCAGGCTGTCGAACCCATGCGAAAGCCTGGTTCCCAGGGCTTGCCCTGGAAGACACTAGATGTTGAGATAGTTGATAACTCAAGCAGGATGCGTTATCCAGGTGAATTATGCAGCCAGGAACTTAGTGAAGGCCTCGTTATGCAGAGCTTCTCAAGACTGTGTTACTACAATCGTTTTGAGTAACTAAGGATAAACTACGCACAGGCTTCGCGTTCTGAGGCTTGAGCTGAACGTTGAAGTGAAAGTGAGCCGAGTCGCGACCAGGTCGCAAAGCTAAAGCGGAGCAGTCATGGCAAGCACAAATGTATAAATCATTGGACTAGCGAGACTCGGCTGACAACGGGGAATCGGCGATGCGCGGGGTTTCTTCGAATCAGGCACGAACCCGAGCAAGGGCGATCGGGGGCTCGTGGGGCTCAGCGGCCCTATTTCATGCAACCGCCGCTGCCAGTCATCTGGGCCATGGCATGCCATCCTGGTATCGCGACCAACAGGAGAACTGCTTTGCTGCCTGTGGTGTAGACGTCCACTTCCGCTGGCCGCTGGACAGCTTGACGGGTCCCTCCCGAAACTGAATGCAGTGCTATGACGCCGCACTTTCAGTGTGTGTGGTTACAGAGTGGTGCGCACGTTCTTGCGTGCCTTCCTGCTGCGTGTAAACCGGAGGCCCGGGCCGGGGTGACCCTTATAACGCCAGTGCATGATTGTCCTATTTATTGTTCTCCCCTTGCAAGGGGGACTTCCCTACTTCTATGCTCCCAGATGGAGCTGAGTAATGCAGCTAACTTGACAGGCTCAGATTTCAGCATCACTTCGCGCATGCTTAGGCTAAAGTCTAGGCCACTGCACGCTCGTAACTCGGTGTAGGCAGCACATTGCATCAGGACGTGGTGCTCATCCTCCACCTCATTGGCCGTACATAGTGGGCACGTCCTCTCCTCCCTAGGCCTCTCCCAGGCACGGTTCGCGGTGATTGGCCAGCAACATAAACGGAATCTCATCAAAAGCTTATGCTGTGCAACCGGTATGAATGCTCTACTGTGTTCGTGCAGGGTCGGCGGCGCGGACCCTAGTGCGCTTAGCCCCATCCAATGCTTGTGTTTGCACATGTGTATGCCGGGTTGCTTGCCGTCTGAAGGGAATGCGTGCGGGTCCGCTACCAGCCTCTCGTGCTCCCACGCCCTCGTCAAATGGCCCCTGAAGGTAGATAAGATAGGTCCATCGGGTAGGACCGTGCTTGCCCTCCACTCCTCTCTGGACTCGTGTGTGCCTGGCCAATGCCACGCGTCGACACCCTGTGCCGCCACAAAACGGAACAGCCGCGCGCACCACCCATCTCCCATTGGATTCGCCCATGCCTCCCGTGCCTCGTCGACTAGTGCATCAAAGGCCAGACTTCTGTTTTGCGCGGAAATCCTATTGTAAAAACCCAGACATTGTTTGGCTATGAAAAAGTGCAGCGGCAGTTGGGCCAGCTCCGCAAACAGGAGACGGTGTGACGGTTTGGCTGCTCCCACTGTCTGTCGCATGTATTGGACCTGCAGCTTTACGGCCTCGTCACGCAAACATGCCTCAAATGCGCCCTGTGCTAGGTTGTTCCTGTCATTCCTCCTGGGTGGCGGTCCTCCGTCTAGCATCTCTACTAGCACGTCGGGACCCCATACCTCACATCCGTAGGCAAGGATGGATCGGATTTGCACGTCGAAACACCTCATGCGAATATCTGGTGCGAAAATGCGTAAACGGTTCAATCTAGTGTTAAGCCCACACATGGCTCTCCTTGCTGACTCGCAGAGTGTCTCCCTGCAGCTGACGAAGGCCCTACCCGGACCGTACACTAGTCCAAGATAGCGCGCCTTGTCCACCGCAGGGATGGGCTGCCCTGCTAGCTTTAAACCCTGGCATCCGCTGCACACAGTGCTGGCCGTTACTTCGTTGGCTGCAAAAACCAGCCTCTCACACTTGGTAACGTTTGCCTTCATGCCAAAAGCTAGGCAGAACGTGTCTACTAATGATAGCAAGTGGCGCATCCGCTCAGGGGTGGTGGCCAGCAGGGAAACATCATCCGCGTACATCAGCAGTGACACCTTTTTGCCATTCATCTCAGGTGCACCTGTGGCTTCGTCCGTATCTTCCGAATCAATGTACTCTGCTAAGGTTTCTATAAAGAGGCCGAAAAGCTCTGTGCTAAGCGGGCAGCCCTGCTTGACCCCTTGCGTGGTTGCGAAGGGGGCACTGTGCTTACCCCCGGCCTTCACTACCATCATCACTCTCTCGTACGCTTTTTTCAAAGCCGCCAACATCTCACCCGTTACCCCGCGTTCCTCCAGTCGCATCCAAATTAATGGTCGTGGGACCTTGTCGAAAGCCTTTTCAAAATCAATTTGTACGACAATGAGGGGGGTGGTGGCGCCAGCACGCGTGTGCTTGTTGATGAGATGCCTTAGGACAAAAAGATGGTGCGTTGTGCCGTACTTCCTCCTGAATCCGGCCTGAGCCGTGTGCCTCCACTCAAACTCCTCCCCGGCATTCGCCAGCCTCTCTAGAAGGATCGATGCATAGCACTTTGCGAGGGCGCCCCCTACTGCAATGCCCCGGTAATTACCAGGCGCCTGCACGTCACCTTTCCGCTTGTAAATTGGTGTCAAAACAGTTGTAGTAAATTGCTCAGGATAAGCCCCTTCGCTCCAGATTTTATTAAACAACACGTGCACCAGCGGTGCAACTCTATTGAGTGCCGGTGTCGGCGGTTCAGTGGTGGGGTCGCCCGGTTTTACCGCGTACTTGTAGCACTCAGACGGTACCTTCTCTAAGCCAGCTGCCTTGCCGTTGGGCAGCCTTGCTAGTGCGCGTGTTACCTCATCAAGGGTAATCTCGCTATTCAACATCTCGTGCAGACACGTACGGTCAGCCGCAAAAAGATCTTCGGACATCCTCCCACCCGAACCCAAAATGCAGTGGGCGGCTGCTGGGCATCCCCCGCCTGCGCCGTCGTTTAGTAGGGTCGCAAAATGATCCCGAAACCCATCGGCCGTGACTGGGCACTGCTCCTTAGTCCGTCCCTCAATCATCCTCCACAGCAGTCGGGCGTCTGCGCGGCAGCGTGCCACCTTCTCCCTCATCTCCTGGGTGTCGTGCGCGGCCCTGGCCCTTCGCTTCACCCGGTCATAGGATGCCCTGGCTGCGCGGAAGTTTTGCCACACCTCTCCTTCTCGTACCACTGGACAACCCAGCGCTAGCTTTGCTTGCACAAACACCGTACGCGCCGCAGCACACTCTTCGTTCCACCATGGAGTCTCCTGCTCCCGTAGGTTGGCCGGTCGTGTGGGACCGAAAGCCTTTTCTAATGCATCGTACAAACATGTGCCTAAGGCTTCGACCGCTTCGGTGGTGCTGATGCCACCCTCCTCCGCGCAAAGTGCCACCTTAATCTGTTCGATTTTCCCTACAACTGGCGAACCGTCCGCCTTGAACAAGCCACTGAATAAGTGCTTCTTCTGTACGTCAAACTCTGTGCGCTTCTTTGCGGGGCGTGTGCGGCTCGCTGTGGCTTCCTGCCCTTCGACCTCCAAGCCCAGTGTCAACGTGACCGGCCGATGATCACTCGCTTCCTTCAATCCGCCGTGCCTCCACTTTAGAATCTCGCCCACTTTCAAAGCCACCACCTTCGGGAATAGGGTCGGTGACGCCACACAGAGATCAATCATGCTGCCACCTGCGTCGCCCTTTGGGAAAGTAATGTGACCTGCTGCATCTCCCGGCGCCCTTCCGTTCAAAAGTACTAGTCCTTGCGAACGGCACATGCGCCCTAGGTACTCCCCGAAACAGTTTATTTGGGCATCCTCGGATGCTCTCACTGGGAGCCCCGCGTAGTCTGCAGTACAGGGCATATCTGACGTGGAACCACCCCCTAGTGCTACGTCCTCCAGCGCCTCGAGCTGTGCTAGATCCGGTACGTCAATGATGCTTGTTGAGATGCGTGCGTTCAGATCACCAATAATTAGCACTTCTTCTCCGCTTTGCCGTAGCTCGAGGATCGACTGTTGTAGTCTGCTGAATACAGACTCGGCCGTGGCTTCCCGTGCTGTCCGCGTCTTTCCGCCCTCCCTGTAAACCCGCGAGGTTTCTGGCGCTAGGTAACAACAAGCTAACAACACACTGCAACCTTCATTTGATTTGATACGCATCCACACAATTTCGCACCCCGTGAGATGGACGTCCGTCTTGACATGCGAAACGCCGCCCGCTAGGCACTCCCGTACATACACAGCAACGCCTCCAAAATCTGACCGCGTGGCCTCCTGGGATCTATGTGCACGGACAACTGTGTAACCGTCTAGCTCGATTGATTGGTCCGGTACCCAGTTCGTGAGGTGCGCTTCCGAAATAATGATAATGTCGTGTGAACGTGCAACAGTGCCTATCCCGCGGTCGTGCAGCTTGCATGCCCCAGCGGTGACCAGCCCATGGGCATTCCATGCGAAAATGCTGATGCCACCCCGGCCCCCGCCTCCCTATGAATCAGTCTCGCCTGTGGTCCCCAAGGCGTCGTACGCATTGTGCTGCTGGTTGTGGCCGCCGCCGCTGTGACCTCCGCGGCTTGGCAAGTGGCTTCTGCCGCCAGCACTCCCACCCCCGCGGCCACTGCGCCCCCCACCTCGTCCTCCGTTTCCGCCGGCCTGATGCCCTCCTGCTCCCTCGCGCCCGCGTCCGCCTTTGGCCTTACACGGCGTGAAGCCCTCCTCATCGACGCGGTTGCCGTACTGGTCACAGAGAACAGTAGTGTGGCCGCGCGCATCGGCGGCTGTGCGAGCCGGCGACTCCATCACCACGTCCTCCGTAGCAGCGTGGGGGTTGCTGCCTGCTGGCGCGGCGCTGCTGCCCGCTGGCGCGGCGGCGCTGCCCACGGGCGCGACGCTGCTGCCCGCAGGCGCGGCGCTGCTGCCCGCGGGCATGACGCTGCTGCCCGCGGGCGCGACGCTGCTGCCCGCGGGCGCGACGCTGCTGCCCGCGGGCGCGACGCTGCTGCCCGCGGGCGCGACGCTGCTGCCCGCTGGCGCGGCGCTGCTGCCCGCGGGCGCGGCGCTGCGGCTTGGGGCCGTGGCACCGCCCGCCTCCACCACCTTACCGCTGGCCATTACCTGGCGCTGCCTGGGGTCTCGTGCGCGCAGCGGCTCCCCGTGTGTGGGTAGCGCTGGCCAGCTAGCCGCGAGGACCTCCGGTGCTGTGGTGACTTCGCTCGCCTTGCTGGGCTTGCCCCGCCGCGACAGCTCTGCGCTTTGCGGCGTGAAGCGAACCGCCCGCTTTTCCCCTACAGGCTGTGCCGCCGCCGGTGTAAACTTCGGCTGCGGGAATCCCTGGGACTGTTGCTGCGGCGATGCCGCGGCGACGTGTGCCCAGGTCACCTGCGTCTGCGCCGTAGGCTGTCCGAATGGGAATCCTTGCGCGTGCGGGGCGGGCTGTTGCATGTACGGCTGCTGGGGCTGCACATGTGCGTACATGGGCATGTGCCCGGGGAAGCCCCCGTGGAACTGCGGCATGAGCCCGTGACCCATGTGCTGCTGCGGCGGCGGTGGTGGCGGCGGTGTCTGCACTGTCATCCCCTGCTGCTGCTGCTGCTGCTGCTGCGGCTGCTGCTGGGGCGGCGGCGGTGCATAGGGCGGCCCGTAGGCCGTCTGCTGGGGTCCGTAGACCGACTGCTGGTGCCCGTAGGCCGACTGCGGGGCCCCGGGGGGCCCGTAGACCGACTGCTGGTGCCCGTAGGCTGACTGCGGGGGCCCGTAAGCCGACTGCGGGGGCGCGGGGGGCCCGTAGGCCGACTGCTGGTGCCCGTAAGCCGCCTGTGTGTGCCCGTAGGCCGACTGCGGGGGCCGTGGCGGCGGAGGGGGCGGCGGCGGTGCTGCCTGGGCCTGGCGGCCCTGACCAGCGCCCCCACTAGTTGCTCCTCCCGGACTTCCCGCGGCCTGTGCCGCCCCCGTGTCTACCTCCATGTCCGAGTCGCCCGCGTAGCCGCTGTATGGCTTAGCCGGCTGGTCACGGTCGGGTCGCCACCACAGCTCAGCGCCCAGCCTCCATTCGGGGCGCATGCCCTCCTGATGTAGGCTGTCGTGTGTGGCCTGCAGTCTGCCGCGCTCCGCCCTGCCTGCGTTTGTCAAGTAGTCATCAAGCCTGATGTCTGAGCCTGACTCGCGCATCGCTTGCTTGGCTGTGAGCAGCCGCAGGCGGAGGTCTGAGTAGCCGCCCAGGTGGAGGCACAGCACGCGCGACTGTGGGTGGTTGCTGCCAGTGACCGGCAGTTTGGGGAGGTAGAACCTGCCCTTGTACTGCTTAGTGACCGCCTTGCTAATTGCATCGCTGATCAGATGTGAATCGTTCGAAATGTTGCCCTTAATTGCTAGTTTGTCCTCGAAGTAGAACCCATTACTGCTAACACGCTCATGCGTGCGGGCCCGGGCCTGCTCTGCTTTTGCCTGTATTTCAGAAAGTCCTGTCTCCAGATGTGTCAGGCGCTGGTCGTGCGCGGTGATCTTCTTGTTCAGAGGTGCGGTGCTGTCTTCGATTTTCGTGAAAATGTCGCCGCGCAGGCCCAACAAGTCGCCCCGCAGTATTTCAACCGCATCTTGGGTAAATTGGCTGTTCATGGCTTGTTTTGCAATCGGTTGGGGCTAAGTTATCTACATGTCGGCGGAGTTAGGTCAAAGGTGTGGCATAGCGGTATTCAAAGGTTGATATACTTATGCGCTTTTTTGATATTTTTGCACTTGGATCAGCGGCCGCATACCCCCGGTAGCACGCCACCGTATGAACCACTGCCTGTCACTGCGCCTTGAAGCTGTGCACCCTCGATTGCTGACTAGCACAAGCATCAATAGCACCTCTCCGCAATGTCAGAGACACAGTGGCCACGCCCCGGCGTGCATTGTATCCCGCTGAATGCTCTGTTTAGCTGCCCTCGTCGCCCGTCCTGCTGCCGTTACTGAAGTTGCGCTGTAATGCGCATGTGCATGGATTCAGCCGTTATGCTGCCTGGCGCTGGTACGGCTGCAATATACCCTGCTGCCCCCGACTTCAAAGGAAACAGGAGCGTCACTTTGAACCCATTACATTTCCGAGAGCCGCGCCACAAGCAGAAGGCGACAGGGACTCCTGCGCGGACCGCTCCGCCACAGCCGCCCCCGCCGCTGGCTCCTCCGCCAAAGGGCCCACCAGAGGCATGCGTGGCCTGCGCCGCCTCCTGCGGGCAGCAGGTGTGGCGGCGCCATGCCACGGAGCGGTAGCCACCGCGAGGCGCTTACACGCCGGCGCGCTGCGCCAGCTCCTTGGCGATGGCGCGCTCGCGCTTCTTCTGCTTGTGCACGGACTTCATGCCCAGGATGTGCCCGCCCCACTGGACGCGCGGGCCCTCGTTGTACTGGCTCTTGAAGCTCTCCACCAGCTTGGCGAACTCGCGCTGGTCCTCGTTCTTCACCGCGGTCAGGGCCAGGGCGGTGGCGGTCTTCTTGTGCACAATCTGGCCCAGGCGAGCCTTGCCCTGTGGAGGGTACAGGCACAGCAACGGGACATGGCGAAACCATGTTCAGCGCCTGACGCACAAGCTGATGCCCAGTCAGGAGTGGAGACTCAATCCCGCTGCCTGCTGAGCACCCGGTAAATCATTGCTTGCCCCTGGCGCCAGCTGGCTGGTCAAACGCAATACCCCGGCCCGCCATGATGCCATCGTGCCCCCGCCGTGGTCCGCGCTGACGCTGCGGGCCAGAATGCTGAACTGCTGACAGCGTTGCCGCAATGGCCGCGATTCGGCAGCCAGCCGCTGCGGCGCGTGGCCAGCCGCTGCCTCCGCTTCTGCTGCGCCTCCACTGCAGGGAAACCCTATCCCGCCATACTCCTGCTGGCAGCAGCGGCGACCACCGCGGCTCCATGCGCAGCAGCATTCAACGCCACTGCGCGATCGCCTGCTGCTGTATCCGCTCGGCTGCTGCCACCAGCCCGCCCTGACTGCTTCAGCGGTGCATCACGGTGAACCGTCGCCCCATAGCCGGATGCGGCGGCTTGTCAAATTGCCAACCTCCCGCCCACTACTATGCAATTTCCTCATCTACTTTGCGTCCATATTCCACGCATATCCCCCCCCCCCCAACCACGGCGTCTGGACCACGCACCTTCACGATCGCGTAGGGCACGCCCATCTTGCGGCACAGGGCTGGGAGCCAGCACACCAGCTCGATGGGGTCCACGTCGTGGGCGATGACCACCATCTGCGCCTTGCCCGACTCCACCAGAGTGGTGATGTGGTTCAGGCCGTACTTGACCACGACGGGCTTCTTCTTCTCAGCCTGGAGATTCGCACGAACCACGGCCACCGTGTTAGCTGAATGCGCGCAGGCCAACAGTCCGCCAGGCCCGTGGTGCTGTACGCACTAAAGCTGCTGGCTGCCGTGCCATCCGTCTGAAGCGGCGTTTGCCAATGCGCCCATTGATCTCCCTCCCACCTCAACGCCGACCCCGTCCGACCCACCTCCTTGCCGGCCTCGCGGGCAGCGGCCTCGGCCTTCAGGCGCTCAGCCTTCTGCTTCTTGTCCTCGGGGCGGTACTTCATCATCAGCTTGAAGCAGGTCTCCGCCGAGTTCTTGTCCAGCGCGCGGGTCACGAACTGGTTGATGACCGGGGGCACCTTCAGGCGCATCGACAGCACGCGCTTCTGGCGCTGCAGGCGCACGTACTGGGGCCACTTCACGAAGCGGTGCAGGTCGCGCTTCGGCTTGGGGGCACCGCCCAGGCCTGCGTAGCAGCACACCCAAACCACAGAACTCGTCATGCTTCCGCGCCACCGAACCGGCGTGTGCCCCATCCCTGCTGCCTGGCGGTTTGGCTGAAAGGCTGCCCCGTCCCCGCACTTTTCCCGCCCTGCCCACGCCAGCACGTGCTGCATGCTCCACGCCTCTGCCAGCCGCAGGCGTGGCGGCAGCTCCCTGGGAGCCGCCTGCCTGTGCCTCTGTGACGGCCAGCTCCGGCACTGCGCGCCTCCGCCTCCCGCGCGCCCTCCACTAATAGTTGCCGCTCAGATGCGCCAGGGCTGCTCAAAAGGCCGGATCTTTAGCCCAGAGCTTCTGCTGTGCCCGCTGCGATTTTAGCTGCTGCCGATGCGCCGAGCCCGTCCCGCAACATGGTCGCCAAACTCCTCCGCGACCGAGTCCCGCTGCCGCGATGCTCCGCTGCCAACAGCTGCTGTAAGTGCAGTCCGCCGCTAGCCCATAGCTCCGTTGTCACTGCGCTGCCGCCGCCGCGATAAGCGAGAACAGAGGCGGCACTCGCTGGCCGCCAAACACCACCCCAAAATATATTTTCAGTGACATATTTGCAACCAAGCAGCGGCACCCACCGAATCCCTTCGACCGCTTCTCATAGAGCGGGTTGGTCTGCTTGGCCGGGGCGGCCGCCTGCAAAGGCAAATAAGAAACATTTCAATACATGCCAGTTTCAAGGCTTTGCATTGTCACATCACTGTCTATTTTCAGGCTACTGGTACGCAGCGGCGGCCAGATGCGGTGGGCGCGCACCTTCTTCACAGCGGCCGGGGTGGGGGCCACCTTCTTGCCCTTCGGCGCCTGCAATAAGGCCAAGAACAGCGTCAGGTGCGTTCCCAAGGGGCGCAGACGGGGTGGCCGCCATAATGCTGCGAGCAAAGCGCGGAGACACGAGCTAAGACTGCAGAAGCAATATCCCACCATTGTGAAGCGCTCAGTGATGAACTAAAAGAGGGAGAGACATGAACGGGTGCGTCCCTTGTTGGCAGAGAGGCTTGCATGGGCGCACCGCAAGTCGTACCGGTCCGCGAGTTGCCCTTGCAGCCCGGCTCTACAAGAGAAATTGTATACGTAGGCTGACGTGCATGTGAAGACGTAGAGCTGGCATGAGGTGCTTGGAGTGAACATTTTGCACGCTCAGGCGACGACAAACGGCGACGATTGTGTTGCGGGGCCGAGCCCTCGCCAGCGTGTCTATCGTGGCCTTGACATGCAAATATAGGTGATGGCATTAGCCTTGCTTGTACGTAGCTGCCGCTAGGCATAGCATTCCGGCGCCGGCAGCCGTCTGCGCCGGCGCCCGAATCGTCTTCGCACTGACAACACCGGGCGCTATTAGCGGGGGCGACAATTAAGGATGGCCGCAGCGCCGGCCAAGGAGGTCACCACCAAGCAGGTGGCGGCCGTGCGCTTCGGTTTCTACTCGGAGGACGAGGTGCGTGTGCGCGGGCGACACGCACCCACCAAGTGCGGAAGTTGCTGTTCACGCTCATGCTTCTATTGCTCATCTCCGGGTTGCTTCCCAAGCATCTAACTTGTGCTTTTGTGTGCTGTGTGGCTGCAGGCCCGGAAGCTCAGCGTGGTGAACATCACCTGCCCCCTCATTTTCGACGAATCCAAGGTGCCGGTGAAGGATGGCCTTTACGACCCCCGCATGGGGCCAACGGATTCCCGCGACAAGTAAGCTTTGCAGCCGGGACTGTTGGGTGCACAGCTTCCATCGTCTTTGAATGCGGTTAGCGGCGCTTGGGTATTCAGGGCTGGCGGTGTGGAGGACGTTGGTCTGAGTGCCCTCTCCCACCCCTCCCTGTCTGCCTCCTAGGTGTGGGACCTGCTTCCTCAGCCATGACCGGTGTCCGGGGCACTTCGGGCGCATCGAGCTCCCGGTGCCGGTGTACAACCCGCTCGTGTTCAAGTGAGTTATCTAGTCGGGACGCAAGAAACCTCAGCCGCGGTGTTGCTCTGTGCAACTGAGTGTGTGGGTAAGGATGGCCGCACCAGCACAGTACGCACATGCGCACATGGACCCCTCGTCTCCTCTGATTGTCTGCCCTTTCCCTCGCCAGGGTCATGTACAAGCTGCTGCGGTGCACGTGCCTGCACTGCCACCGCTTCAAGCTTTCGCAGGAAACGGTGAGCGACAAGGCAAACCTGTGGCTGCAGACGTGCTGCAGCGGGCTGCCAGTCGGTCAGCCTGCCGCACCCCTAGCTTGTCACATTCTGTGCGTCCAGCCATGCACTGCCCGTTTATCCCATCGTTCGCCATGGCCGCCACTCCACCTCCCTGCCCCGCCGCCACTGACTGCCCGCAGGTGGACACGTACCTGCGCAAGCTGACGCGGCTGGTGGAGGGCGACCTGGTGAAGGCGGTGGAGATCTCCACGGACCGCCACGTCAAGGTACGCTCGGCATGGGATTTGGTTCACTGTCATCGAACGCCATCCCACCCACATTGGCCTAAGCTATCTTGTCGCTTAAGTTCTGTTGTCTTGGTGTGTGTATGGGTGGGAGTCTTTTTCTTATCCGTTTGCCATTCATTCCGTGCAGTCCAAGGAGCTGGCTGAGCTGACCGCCGGCGGCGACAGCGACGACACCGAGGCCAAGCCCGACAGTAGCAGCAAGGCCGCAGCGGGCGGCAAGGCCGGGCAAGCGGATGCAAGCGGCAGGGGCCAAGCGGCCCGGCGCAACATCACGCAGCACACGCTCGAGGCCATGCAGGTGCGTGGATGCGGCATACGGTAATGTGTCTGGCTCGATGAGGGTATGTGCGCAGCTGCTAAGCCGGCATGCCGCGCCCACAACCGTGGCCGGAATGTGACTTCATGCTGCGTATACGAGTCGCACCGTCGTGTACCGCCTCAGTGCGCTGGGGATTGGGGTCGGCGGGGCGAACGCCGCCAAGAATGGATGCGCGTGCTGCTGTGCCGTGCAGCGTGCGTGTGCGTGCGGCAGACATCCCTTTTGAGCCTGCTAGAGCCTCCAGCACCAGCTGCGCAGGTGCCAGCGTACGGTAGCTGCACGAAATGTATGCATCTCGCAGCCAAATAAGCCGGCATTCGACTCTTTGTGAGACGGAATGTGACTTAGTGCTGCGTACAGCGACAGGACCCACCTGGACGCTCCCACCTCCCTATGGTCGGGCGCGTAGTTTATTGGACCCGAAATCCCCACGATTGCACATCAATATCACCACCATGCCACACGCATGTCGGTTGGCATACCGTACCTGCCAACCCTCGCAGCCAAATAAGCCGGCATTCGACTCTTTGTGAGACGGAATGTGACTTAGTGCTGCGTACAGCGACAGGACCCACCTGGACGCTCCCACCTCCCTATGGTCGGGCGCGTAGTTTATTGGATCCGAAATTTGAACGTAGCACAACACGCCATCTCACAAGTATCCACCAACACGTAGCCCCGGCACCATGAGCCCCTCTTTCTGTCACAGCTGCGAACTGGTTCTCACAATGCTCACCCGCAGGACACCATCTCCGAGCTGCTGGGCAAGATGAACAGCAACAAGTGCGGCAACTGCAAGGTGACCAATCCACAAATCAAAAAGCAGGGCACCACCAAGCTCTTCTGCGTGTGGTCCAGCCGCAAGGCGCTGCTGGACAACGCCAAAGAGGGCTTCAACATCGTCAACGTGCTGGAGCGCGGCCGCGATGACGTGAGTACACCTGTCACCTTAGTTGAAGCGGCACAAAGAAAGTTTCGGGTGCCGCACATTGCTACGCGGTCGTCTGCGTGCTGCCTTGCTGCAAACTAGCTGCGCTGCCATCATCGTGTCCTCAAGCCTCTGCTTTTGCGATCCCGCCTTCGCCGCGCAGGTGGTCGCGGACCTGGAGCGCGGCCTGCAGGCGGAAATGAAGGCCAGCGCCGCCAACCGCAAGCGCGTGCGCGACGCCAAGGCCGAGGCTGAGGGCGAGGGCGATGCCGTCAAGATGGCGCCCAGCACCGGCGCGTACGGCAGCGCGGAGGACCACATGGAGCTGGACGACAAGAAGCGGGCCAAGCGCGACACGGACGTGGCCAACGCCGATCTCAATGAGCTCAGTGATGATGACCAGGAGGACGAGGAGGAGGAGGGGTCGGAGGACCTGCACGCCGGCGAGCGGGGGGCGCCCGCGGAGGAGGCGGGGACCAGCGGGCGTGGCGCTGACGGCAGGAAGGGCGGCAAGGGCAAGGACGGCAAGGCGTCCGCGCACCTGTGAGTTGCGGCCTCGGCCTGGGCGAGTTGGCTCTGTGCTGATGCTTGCTGCTCCCTATCGTATGGCGCGTCGGCTGCTGCCCCGTGCGCTAGGACTCCGGCACTCGCCCATTCCCGCCCACCTTTCGTTTTCTTGTGCACTGGTACCCCTCGCAGCGACGTGGCCACCAAGTACATGACGCCCACGGAGGTGGAGGAGCACCTGCGGCTGCTGTGGAGCCATGAGTGGCCCATCCTGTCGCTCATCTACAGCGCGCAGGTCAGCGCCAAGCCTGGCCAGCGCGGCGGCGCAGGCGGGCGGCTGCTTACCGACGCGGAGGCGCGCTCCGCCTACAAGATGTTCTTCCTGCGAGTGCTGCCTGTCGCGCCCAACAAGTTCCGGCCGCCGTCCAAAGTCGGCGACGAACTGTGAGTGTTCCGTGCCGCATTCGTGCGCATGTGCTGCCGTTCGCATCTTGGCTTCAGTCTCCGCTGTCACTAGGCATGTTTCATCCAGCCGCCGTGTTCCCTTGCTATCGTGGCGCTCCCCGTGTCTCACTCCTTCCCAATCCCTGCCTGCCGTGTTCGCAGCTACGAGCACGCGCACAACGTCATCCTGGCCAAGATCATCAACGCCTCGCTCGACCTGTCCAGCGGCCCGCGCGCCTCGGACGCGGCCGCTCGCACGCCAGGCGGCACCGGCGCCGACCCGGAGCAGGCCGCCGCCATGGACCTGTCGCGTAAGATGGCCACGTGGCTGGCGCTGCAGAACCACGTGTGCATGCTCATGGACAGCACCACGGCTGAGGACCTGGACAAGAGCGGCGCGCAGGGCATCCGGCAGCAGCTGGAGAAGAAGGAGGGCCTGTTCCGCAAGAACATGATGGGCAAGCGCGTGAACTTCGCCGCGCGCTCCGTCATCTCGCCCGACCCCTACATCGGCGCCGGCGAGATTGGCGTGCCGCCCTACTTCGCCAAGCGCCTGTCCTTCCCAGAGCGCGTAACGCCCTTCAACGTGGAGCGCCTGCGTGCGGCGGTCATCGCCGGCGCGCACCAGCACCCCGGCGCGGTGGCGGTAGAGGACGTGACCACCGGCCGCATGATCCAGCTTGGCAACCTGCCGCTGGAGCGCCGCCAGGCCGTGGCCAAGCAGCTCATGTCCAGCACCGCCGTGCTGGGCCGCACGGGGCCCATCTCCACGCGGCTGGGCCGCGCCAGCACCGGCCGGCCGGGCGCCGGCGGCGGCGCCGGGGGCGGCGCCGTGGCCGCGCTGCCGTCCAACTACATCGTGTACCGGCACCTGCAGGACGGCGACCTGATGCTGACCAACCGCCAGCCCACGCTGCACAAGCCGGGGCTGATGGCGCACCGCGCGCGCGTGCTCAAGGGCGAGCGCACCATCCGCATGCACTACGCCAACTGCTCCACCTTCAACGCCGACTTCGACGGCGACGAGATCAACCTGCACCTGCCGCAGGACCAGCTGGGCCGCTCCGAGGGCTACATCATCGTGCACGCCGACCAGCAGTACATCGTGCCCACCGACGGCAAGCCCATCCGCGGCCTGATCCAGGACCACGTCGTCGCCGCCACGCTCATCACCAAGCGCGGCACCTTCTTCACGGCGGAGGAGTACCGGCAGCTGGTCTACATCGCCTGCACGCCCTGGGTGGGCAAGGGGCCCGCCGCGGCGGCCGCGGCGGCCGCCGCCGAGGCCACCGGCAAGGCACGGCCCAAGGTGACGGTCTCGGCCGTCGGCGGCTCCTTTGACATCGAGCTGGAGCTGCCCTGCATGATCAAGCCGCGGCAGCTGTGGTCCGGCAAGCAGGTGGTGTCCACCGTCATCTCCTTCTTCACGCGCGGCCTGCCGCCGCTGTCCTTCTCGGCGGGTGGCAAGGTGCCGGCCAGCTACTGGGGCGCGGGCAGCGGCGAGGACGAGATGCAGTTCCACCAGGGCGCGCTGGTGCGGGGCGTGGTGGACAAGAACGCCTTCGGCAAGTACGGCCTGGTGCACGCGGTGCAGGAGCTGTACGGCAACGCAACTGCCGGGAAGCTGCTGTCGGCGTTCTCGCGCCTCTTCACCTACTTCCTGCAGTGGCACGGCTTCACCTGCGGCATGGACGACTTGCTGCTGGTGCCCGGCTCGGAGGCCCGGCGCGCGGCGCTGCTGGCGACGGCGGAGGCGCGCGCGGTGCAGGCGTCCAGCGAGCTGCTGGTGGACAAGGACAAGAAGGGCGCCAAGGGCGGCGCGGGGGAGGGACTGCCGGCGGAGCTGCTGGCGGACCCGGCCGGCCACGCGCGGCAGCTGCTGCACTACGAGATCAAGGTGGGTTGCTAGGCGGGGGGCAGGACACGCCTGGGCAGGATTCAACTGATGAGGAATGCCGGCCAGGCGACGGCTTCTCTTGTGCTTGCAGTTGCTTCGCTCTGTCCGCTTTAGCGTCTTTGTGATGTCCTCGCTTTTCCTGTGCACAGGTGTCTGCTGAGCTTGGTGAGCGGTACCGCGCCAACCGTGACACGGGCAAGGCGCACGACATGAAGGGCAGCGGCGCCATGCACGCGCTGTCGTCCGAGGTCATCAAGGTCTGCCTGCCGGGCGGCCAGGCCAAGGCGTTCCCGCACAACTGCCTCTCGCTCATGACCATCACTGGCGCGAAGGGCTCGCTGGTCAACTTCAGCCAGATCAGCTGCCTGCTGGGCCAGCAGGAGCTGGAGGGCCGCCGCCCGCCGCGCATGGCCAGCGGCAAGACGCTGCCGTGCTTCCGGCCGTACGACGGCGGCGGCCGCAGCAATGGCTTCATCGGCGACCGCTTCCTGACGGGGTTGCGGCCGCAGGAGTACTACTTCCACTGCATGGCGGGGCGCGAGGGGCTGGTCGACACGGCCGTCAAGACCTCGCGCTCGGGCTACCTGCAGAGGTGAGGGGCAGGACGGCTTGGCAGCAAGCAGGTGGTTTGCATGCATTGCGGAGCATTGCGTAGTTGAACGGCACACGGTCAAACATTCGCCTGTCCAACCCGTGACTGGGGGGATGCCGCGTGGAGCCAACAGCGAAACAAATTGCCAGTGCCAAGACCACTTGCGCCCGCCTACTTTCCCACGGGCGCGTGTGATAATAGCGCTGAGACACTTACACAATCGCACACAGCTAGCTGCATTTGCGCTTCGGTGTCTGGGGGATGACCAATTCTGACCTTCACCTGACAATATCTGAGCACAATCTGTGCTGACAACATTCTAAGGTCCTGACAGACTAACGCATAGCGCAGCGTCTATGCACAAGCACTGCGCGCCACGCATGCCCCCTGCCAAAACGTTTTGCATGGACGGCTACCTGCCCCACTCGCCGTCGCCGCATCCTCTCCTCACGCATCGCCCGTCGGGGCCTCTCCCTCGCCTGAATACTCGCCCTGCTGCCCCGCCCCCCAGGTGCCTGGTGAAGAACCTGGAGTCGCTGCGGGTGCACTACGACGGCACCGTTCGCGACAACTGCGACGCATCCATTGTGCAGTTCGCTTACGGCGAGGACGGGCTGGACGTCATGAACGTGTCCTACATGCGCCAGTTCGGCTTCCTCGCGCACAACGCGGACCGCTTCTCGCAGCTGGTCGACCGCAAGGACGCCCTGGCCGCCTCCACCACCGCCGGCCTCACCGAGCGCGAGGCGGCGGTGGCAGCGGCACTCAAGGCGCGTGGCAAGCTGCTGGCGGAGGCGGACGCGGCGGCGGCGGCAGGCAAGAAGGACAAGGCAGCGGCGGCGAAGGCGCGGGCGGCGGGCCTGCTAGGCGGCCTGCCCATCACGGCGCTGCACCCGCCCACGGTGCTGGGCGCCGCCAGCGAGGCGTTCGCGGATGCGCTGCGTGCCTACGTCGCCGCCAACCCCGACGGCGCGCTGCAGGCCCAAGGAGCCGGCTCCAAGAAGGAGAGCAAGGAGGACAAGGCTGCCGGCCGGCACCATGGCGGCAAGGGCGTGGACGGGTCGCTGTTCGGTCAGCTGATGATGCTCAAGTACATGCGCTCGCTGGCGGCGGCGGGCGAGGCGGTGGGCGTGCTGGCGGCGCAGTCGGTGGGCGAGCCCAGCACGCAGATGACGCTCAACACCTTCCACATGGCGGGCCGTGGAGAGGCGAACGTGACGCTGGGTATCCCGCGCCTCCGTGAGATCCTCATGACCGCCGCGCCGCGCATCAAGACACCCGTCATGACGCTGCCGCTGGTGGCCGGCCTGGGCGCGCCGGAGGCGCAGGTGCTGGCCAACCGCATGCGGCGGCTGCGCCTGGCCGAGTGCCTGGCCGGCATCACGGTGGAGGAGCAGCCCGTGGCGCGCTGCGTGGGCCTGCCCGAGGGCTTTGGCCGCGTGTACCGCGTCACGCTGGCGTTCTTCAGCCCCGCGCAGTGCCCGCCCGAGGCCAAGCTGTCGTTCGACGAGCTGGTGGCTTCCTTCCAGGGCCTGTTCAGCAAGCGGCTCAAGCACGAGGTGGAGAAGGAGGCCAAGCGCAAGGCGGGCGTGGGCATCGGCAAGGTGGACGTGTCAACGGTGCAGGACGGCGAGACAGCTGCGGCGGCCACAGGTGAGGCTGCGGGGATGGCGAGTGGCACAGGCCAGGGTGTTTGGCACAGGGGTAGTTCACTTAGAACCCACAACGACCTGCTCGTAGGTAAAAGTTGAGCTCACGGCACACGGTCAAACATTCGCCTGTCCATTCCGTGACTGGGGGGATGCCGCGTGCTGCCAAAAGAGACGCTTGTGGCTTATGCCGCCCCCGTGAAAAGAGCACGTGGGAGGCCCATTTTCCTGAGGGCGCTACGTGTACGCATACATGGGCACATGCATTACACGCACAGAGGCTAGTAACATTCAGATATTTTAACGGCACACGGTCAAACATTCGCCTGTCCAACCCGTGACTGGGGGGATGCCGCGTGGAGCCAACAGCGAAACAAATTGCCAGTGCCAAGACCACTTGCGCCCGCCTACTTTCCCACGGGCGCGTGTGATAATAGCGCTGAGACAGTCACACAATCGCACACAGCTAGCTGCATTTGCGCTTCGGTGTCTGGGGGATGACCAATTCTGACCTTCACCTGACAATATCTGAGCACAATCTGTGCTGACAACATTCCAAGGTCCTGACAGACACGTAACGCCTCCGTTTCCTTGGTCGCAACAGTGCGTACGGCCCATGCCCCGTGCCCGTGCCCCGGGCGCCAGCGGGCCCCGTGCGAGTCGCACGCCGGGTGCCAGATTCGACCGACAGTAGCCATTGTCTCGCAGCCATTTGGTGGCGGCCTGGCACGTGCCGCACTGACGCGCGGGGGCCCTCATCAGCCGCGAGCCGGCCAAGAAGGGGCACCATTGACATGATTGCGGCCACAGTGAACGAGCATCCTCTCATTCAGCATGTGCATTCTCGCTGGAACCGGCACACGGTCAAACATTCGCCTGTCCAACCCGTGACTGGGGGGATGCCGCGTGGAGCCAAAATCGAGTCTCGTACAGTCGCTATAAGAGCACACCCGTTGTCATTCCACATGCGGGAGTGTTACCGTTGGGTGGCTACATTCTTGCGTCGCAATAGCGACCCTTACGCATACTTACACACGGCACACGGTCAAACATTCGCCTGTCCAATCCGTGACTGGGGGGATGCCGCGTGGAGCCAATATTGAGTCTTGTACAGCCGCTATAAGAGCGCACCCGTTGTCATTCCACATGGGAGTGTTACCGTTGGGCGGCCACATCTTCATCAATAACCCCTTCCCAACCTGAGCCCTGTTGCGGCAAGTACTGAGTGGCCGTTTGCTTGTCATTGCCTCATCCCTGCAGGCAACGAAGACGGCGACGGCGAGGCGGGCGGCAGCGAGCACACGAAGAAGAAGAGCGAGAAGGCTGACGATTTTGAGGACGCAGAGCCCGACGAGGGGCTGCGGGAAGGCAAGCTGCGCTTCCGCGGCGGCCGCGGCGAGTCAGCCACCTACGACGCTGGCGATGACGAGGACGAGGAGGCCGCGGCGGCGGCGCGGCGGCAGGCTGAGCGGAGAGGCCTCGGCGACGGCGATGATGAAGACGTGGGCAAGGCCGAGACAGCACAGGTGAGCGGCCGAAAGATTAATTGTTTTTGGGGCTGTGTAAATCACTGGCAAATACCGTATTCACATGCGTTGGGAATGATGATAGACATCACACCACACAGACCTGTTCTGAGACGGGCAATTGCCCGGTGCAGAGAACTCTGATCATGCACCACTCTGACCCGACGCCTATGTAAATGCACGTTGCTGCCGAACTGTGCACAGCTGCTCTAGCCAGTCCCACCTCTCACGCACCTGACCGCCCCAAACTCTCGGCCGTGCAGGATGCCGACGACGCGGCAGCGGACGACGGCGCCGCGGCCGACGGCGCCGCCGCCGCGTCGTCTGCGGACATTGACTACAAGAACTACACATGTAGTCTGACTATCACGCTGCCGCTCAGCAGCCCCAAGCTGCTCATGCTGGAGATTGTGGAACGTGTGGCGGCCGTGACGCTGGTGCGCTCCACGCCCAACATCGAGAAGGTGTACGTGGTGGAGGGCACGGGCAAGGACGCGGGCGTCAAGCTGCAGACCGATGGTGTCAACTTCGAGGGCGCATGGGAGCACTCGGACATCGCCGACGTGAACGGCATCACCACCAACGACGTGCACGCCATGCTGGTGACGTACGGCGTGGAGGCGGCGCGCGCAACCATCATGCGGGAGGTGCAGAGCGTGTTCAGCGCCTACGGCATCGGCGTGGACCCCCGCCACCTGTCCCTCATCGCCGACTTCATGACGCACCAGGGTGGCTACCGCGCGTGCAACCGCATCGGCATTGAGTCGAGCGTGTCGCCCTTCCTAAAGATGTCCTTCGAGACGGCGGCGCACTTCCTCACGGACGCCACGTTGCGCGGCAGCGTGGACGACCTGAAGAGCCCCGCGGCGCGGCTGTGCGTGGGGCGTGTGGTGGAGCTGGGCACCGGGTGTGTGGAGCTGGTGCAGCAGATTGGCGGGCCGCCGGCCGGGCACTGAGAGGTGCCGAGGTGCTCCTAGCGCGCGTGTGTTGTGTCTGCTTATCATCGCACCCGAGCGGGACCCTTGCCGGCGTTCTTTAGGTGTGTGTGTGTGTGTGTGTGTGTGTGTGTGTGTGTGTGTGTGTGTGTGTGTGTGTGTGTGTGTGTGTGTGTGTGTGTGTGTGTGTGTGTGTGTGTGTGTGTGTGTGTGTGTGTGTGGATGCATGTGCATGAGGCGCGTGCTATCTTTCCAGTGCAGGATGGTCCCGGCGGACGCTTTGCTGCTACAGAGTGTTGCTGATGACGAATGGACTCCGGTAACTGAGCGAGCAAAGACTAGGCTGACCATATGAACTCGTGTGGTGTAAGCAGAACCAGTGCGTGTCTGGAGAGGGTGTGCTGCGTGCCAATGAGTGTAAATTAACGTTTTGTGACACCCATGCAAGTGCCTGTCACAGTGCAATGCGGCGCTGAGCTGAAGGTCATCCTAGGTTTATCCATTGCGCTAAGCCAATCGAGCCGGGAAGTTTGATATCTTGGTTGAGCTGTGAGCTACCACCGTCTGTGCACGAGCTTCAGTGCTGTGCCACGACGCAAGTGTTAACAGTGTCGAGGACACGAAGGCGGGCGAGCCTCTGCGATTAAACAGCCATCCGTGCTGAAGCAGAAACGTTCAGGAATCCCGAGCGCAGGCTGTGCACACGGGGTGCAATCATGCGCTGTAACACCCCTGGATGAATGGAAGTCTCTGACGCAAACGCGTTTGCAGCGTCGTGGCATGCACCTCTACCAGCATGCACCTCTACCACCCCCCGTGCAGAATACCGTGTGGTCCAGGCACCAGGAGTCAACTACCCTAGCATCCTGGTTAGCCAGGTTGTGGGACTCCCTTGAACAGCCTGGCACTGACGCCCATGTTGCTGTGGAGCGCCTGGCCTCTGATCACCAGCACGTCTCGAGCGCGTGACAGTTCGGGATGGTAGTCATACTATTGAGCTCAAACCGCCTCCAGTCACACCCAGACACCAGGGCATTGCCAGGGTTGTCACCAAAGCACCATTCAGTACTGATTCCCCCCGCTTCACAAACATTGTTCCACAACCCGTCGCGGCCGGTTCACTCGTGCGCCGCAGCCATGCGTGTTTTCTGCTGTACTCCTCCAGCCTCGACCGCACACATGCAGCTGGCGGCACGCACGGCCCCATAGAAGAAACAACGACGAGTCAGTCATGCACCGTGGACAGACATGGGCATACGCAGCTGCATCGTAAACTCGAGGCCCCGTATCAGGTCACGAGGGACCATCTCCGGCTTGACGGGAAACCGCCGTCCCCCCAGCTGTCGGCTGGCCTTCCACCAAACCGTGCAGCATTCAAGCTTCACTGCAGCGCTCATACCGTACGCCCACAGCCTGCCATCAATCTTGAGTGCAATACCCACAGCCCCACGACCCTCAACCCCATCGACACCCACCGCCTCCGCAGTGATCAATGTGGCTACTATCGCTGCCAGCCGTCACCTTGTGTTAGCGGCGCCCTCCTGCCAGGTACAGAGCGTTAGCTGAAAATTTTCTTGAACAGGCTCTTGCTCTTGCTCGGACTGCGGTCTGTTTCGGGTTCCTCCTCCTCATCCGAGTCCTCCAGCTCTGGGTCGCGCTCCCCCGGTAGCTCCCGTGGACTGGCTCGCGTTTGGCCGTAGCCACTCGAGCCCCCTGGGCTGCCTGGCGTAGTGCTGACTGTCAAGCCGCCAGCTGGAGCAGCGGCGAGGTGCCGTGGGCTGTTGGTAGCGCCGGTCGCCGCGGCAGACGCCGCCGCCGAGGAATGTGCGTCCATGCCGCCCGGTGTCCGGGCAGAGGCTGGCGTGCTGGCCGTCGCGATGGCCGGCACAATGCCAGAGTTTGAAGTTTTGCCCAGCCGGCTGAGGTGCGGTGTGCCGGCACTGGTGTTTGAGCCAATCGCGAGGGGCGACACGGGGCTGGTGAAGGACTGTGATAGTCGGCTCGGGATGAGCGGGGAGCCTGTCCTGAGGCCGCGCGCGGTTGGCGACGGTGCCTGCGGCGGGGACGGCCGGATGCCCGAGGAGCTCTTGCCCGGGCTGTACGGCATCGCGCCGCTGGCACTGGTGGAGGGACCAGCCGCGCCGCCACCGCCACTCGCGCCCGAGTCCACTCGCAGCCGGCTGAGGTCGTGCGCCAGCTCCGCTGCCCCGCGGCTGGGTGACGCCCCTGGGGCCTGCCCGCTCAAGCTGCTGCCGGCGCTGCCAAGCCCGCCGCCGCCGCTCTTGCGCCCAGCGTTCGTGGGCAGCGGCGCCATCTGCTGCGGCGCGGGGCTGGCCCGCCCCGCCGTGAACGACCGCGCAAGCACGGGGCTGCCACGTCCGCCAAGGGGCGCCGTGAGTGAGGCGTACAGCTCCTCGCGCGTGAGCGCCCGCCCACCCTTGGGGCTGTCCTCGCTGCCGTGCGCCCCGCCGCCGAACGACCCCGAAGCCATTGCCGCCGCCGCGGCCGCCACCACCGCCTGCGCGCTCATGCTGTTCATTCGGCTGAGCGGCGCCTGGCCCGTGCCGCTGTTGCGCGCCGTGCCCGCCCGGCTCACGCGTCCGCCTGCGGCGCTGGGCCGCCCGCCCGTGGTGCCATCGCCGTCCGACACGCGCTTCACCGACTTGAGCGCCTCCGTTGCTGCACTGGCCATGCCGCCCGTGACCGAGTCCAGGTGGATGTCGCGGTAGCGCATGCCATCCATGGCGGACATGGAGTTGGAGTGGCCCAGGAAGCGGCCCCCCTGTGCAACCGATGACACCTGCAACGGCCGTGGCGGCTCCTTGGTGGGCCCCGATGGCTCGCCGGCGCCGGGCGCGTTGCTGCCGCGAAAGCCTAGCTGGCGCGGCTCCACAAATGAGTCTGTAGAGGCAGGGAATCGTTGCAGGTGCAGTTCGGGTGCCTGCGATCCGTTCCGCGCTTAGGCAAGCAACCCCTATAGCGTTTATGCCGCACTCCTTGCTCTAAACATCGTATGCCCCGGTGCTTCCGCACAGCTCCTGGTTGTGCACCCTCTCACCTGTCTTGACCAACTGTCGCCGCGCCGGCGCCAGCACACTCTGCTTCATGTGGCTCACGATCCAGGGGTGCTCCGCCAGCTGCTGAACGGAGGGGCGCTTCCCAACCTCCTTGGTCAGCGACCAGCGAATGAAATGCGTGGCGCCCTCCGACAGCCAGGGCGGAACGAAGGGCTCGCCGTTGAGGATTTCGGCGATAGTCGCCTTCTTCTGGCCCTGCAGTTGCAAAGGATGCCGAGAGGCGAGGACGCAATTAACGTGTGTGTACCGTCGTGGAGACCCCGGCTCGTCCGTGCCGTGCAGCCGTCGGCGTCCCGATTACTTCCATCCAGTCGGCCTTCGAGCGACGAATCCTGCCCGTCACACCTTATCGAATGGCGGCCGCCCCACGATCAGCTCATACGCGAGCACGCCCACAGCCCATGCGTCCACCAGTGGCGTGTAGTGCAGGTGCTTCAGCTCCTTGTGGTCCTGCGGCCGGTGTTTGTCTGGGCACACCACCACCTCCGGCGCCACTGCACGGGTAACGTGTCATGCGCATTGTTAGTACTGCATACATCATACGCAAAGTTGTATGGACGCCAAGGCTCTGTATGTGTGGCCTGGAGGCCCAGCTGTCACCTCCTTGGCTCGCGGGCTTCCATCTCGCCGCAGCTCAAGCGTCACACCCCGCGCACACCCAGGTATTCTCTGCCCATGCTGGTGCGTGCAAAGTTGGAGTTACGCTCCGTGCAGACCCCCACCCCCTGGCGCGCTCTCATGCACCAACGCTTCCAGTCAGCAGCCCACAGCTCATATCCTTATGCGCCTTAGCACCATGCCGCTGCACGCCTCCTCAAGTTGCCCCTGTTGCCACTTTCGCTCTACTTCCGTGAAACGCCACCTTTGCAGCCCCAAGCACGCCATTCCCTATGGCCAAGGCGCAGCCCCAGCTCCGCCAACTCACTGTAGTCCAGCGTGCCCACGCGCGTCACCGGTCGCTCCTGGCTGAAGTTGATGGACAGCCCAAAGTCTGCAAGAACACGTACCAAGCCTGTCAGGGCTGGTCTGCGGGATCACGCGATTGCGTCGCCCGTCCCGTGCCCTGGGCCAGCACGCCACTCGCCCTACTGGTGCGTTGAACCTCACCCGCCACTTTCAGCACGCCAGTCGCCGTGAATAGCAGGTTCTCAGGCTTGATGTCACTGCGGAGTAGAGGTCGGGGTCGAGGTTACAAAAGGGGTAACGGCGGGTAGCGCACAGCGTTGGGCAGCAGCTTGGGCCAACTTCAGGCGCACCGCCACTGATCATCCCCCACAGTGACTAGCGCTGTTAAACCCACCGGTGAATGATGCAGCGGCTATGAAGGTAGTCGAGTGCACTGAGGAACGGGTAGACCACCTGTCGGGGGTGACATAGAGCACGCGTTCAGCGAGGTGAAAGCACCCGTTACCCCGACGTGTTGCGTGCAACTCAAGCCGCTTACCGAGCGGACCGTCTCCGCCTCGTCCAGCTGGCCACCTCTCCGCTCCACCTCCGTGAACACATCACCCTGTTGCGTCAGTCCACATAAACAAGCGTCATGTCACACAAACGTTGGTCGGCCGTGGCACGCCAACCCCACACCATCATGCCTCGTCTCCCTCGCCTCGTGGCCCTGCCAAACGCGCCTAGTCTTCCTTCATCCCTTTCATCCCTACCTTGCTGGCGTATTCAAACACCAGGTAGATGCCATATTGGTCCTCAAAGGCCGCCCACTGCGAGCGACGTATGCACCGGCACGCAGTGTTACAAGCGACGCCGATCCGCAGCCTTAGGAGTTAGGACAGGTAGGCCAGCCGACGCTAGCTTGACCCTGTGCGCTTACCATCTGGATGATGTTCTTGTGATCAAGTGAGGAATGAATGGTGATTTCGCGCGCGACTTGGAAATGGTTGAGCTCACTGAGTTTCTGCTTGTGGTACAGCTTCACCGCGACCTGTGCGTTGCAGGTGCACAACGGTCAGCACGATAATGCCGAACTCCTGCCGCCGTCCTGCTTGCGCACCTGGTTTCCTGACGTCCGACACGTCCCTGCGTGCACGCAAGGGGGGGGCGTTGGTCACGAACAGGCCTGGGCAAGACTCGCACAATAGCAGGCTTGTTGACAGTTCGTTCGGCTCGTCAAAGCCGTGGCGTGTCAAACCCCAGAGACCTTGCGTAAGTATAGCTGAATGCCCTTAGGCCGCTTTTATCCAATAACCAGAACCACCCCATTGTCGTCTTCTAGAACACAGCGGGCCGGAAGTGGTCCTTGGGCACAAATTTGGAACCCGACATGCCAACTGCTGGATGTCACTTGGCCAGGCCTCGACACATAGACCCAGGCCGCGTTATCCTGCTAAGAAGATATGTATATCCAAAGTACGCTGCACGAGAATGGCGTTAAACACTTTCTATGCGAAGGCACCTTGACTTGAGCGAAAGCACGTTTTCAGCCCTCTGCTATGCGTTATCGGCCGATATCAGCATTATTTACCGACGCACAGAGTGGCAGCGTGTGAATCTCAATTGACAATTGTGCCGGAGGGCGTCGAGACACGGGTTTCGCCTCGGCGAGGGAACCGCACCCCAAACCCCGACGGCAGCCCAGTACAGGACACGCCCTAGTTGAACCCCAGATTCTTATAAGTGCAGACAGATGCAGCGGTGACATTGGAGACATTCCCAGAAGTGTTTTCGGAGTAGTTCCGGTTGGACCCCTTTTGCACACGCCTCCCGCGGCCGGAGTGGGCCCCGCGTGGCCTGATTCGCACGGCAGCAGCTTACCTAGGTACACGGTTGAAGCATATCCGCTGCCAACCTTTCGAAGGAGGTGAAACTGGTCAACACGCCTGTGCGGGGGCGGGCGGGCGGGTGTCAGGAAGGCAGGGGCGCCGGAGGAAGGCTGGGGCGTTCAACTGGCTTAGCACCCCCTTCGACGAGCACCAGCCGTCGGCTAAAGATACCACCCACGAGCAATACACCTGATTGTGCATTCAGCACAACGAGCCTTTCTAGACTGCGAGCATCATAGTGCCCAGACGTGCCTCACGCAGCGATACACAGTTATACGTCACCGTTTGGCTACCCAACGCTTCAGCGACAAGGAGGCATAGCGGAAGCTTGTCATGAAGAAAGAGGGGGTTGCTGGCGCGCGCGCATGCCGAGCCCCCAGCAGTCCGCGACGCACCATATGTCACGTTTCCGCATGATGGGCGGGCAGTGGTTGGTAACAATGATGGTCCGGCATGCCGCAGCACCCGCATCCCTGCGAAACAAGCAAGAAATGAGTGCTGAAGTTTCTCGGCGGACTGGGAGCCACAACGCGCGAATGTGTTGGTATCTCATATTGCGTAATCCTACCTATGGACTTGCGACATGTCTGGAGACTAACGCAGCGTCCCACGGCGGGCCGAAGTGTTTAGCGTGCCGCTGTGATATAAACAGCCTTCGCCAGTACGCTATCTTGAACCATTCTATGTCAGCAGTTGTGTGTATATGTTAGCAGGAGTCTGCTCGGAGAGCAGGGAGTGCTGGGGCTCGGGTGGGGTTCGCGATGGGGTTTAGCGTGCTGATCCCGCGGGCATGCCTTTTTTGCCTGGTAAAATGGTCGCCCCTCACACACGGTCGTCCCCTTGCCGCCACGCACTACATGTGCATAGCAAGGGGAAACGCGAGGAACAACTGCCAAGGACTTCATGGGCGGCATCCTAAACAATATCGGCACCAGGGGAGGGTAGACGCCATTCCCGCCGGCACCGCTCCCCTGATCGGCACCGCTCAGGAGCGCATCCCGGGCAGGGGTCCTTGACCACGGCTGGTACCTCCCATGGGGGCTATCACTTGTTGTGCATCAGCCAGCGCTATGAATGCGATACCCTATGAGGTGCCCCCAGGCACCAAATCACACCCAGCTCCCCGTGCTGGCATCCCGTGATCCCATCGCCCCGGGCCGTCGTCCCTGACAATCGCCCCTGAAACTCACCCGTGCGTTGCACCTCCGTCACCCCTGACCTGGTGGAATCGGGGCGGCGGGGGGGTCAGCAGGTGGATAACAGCAGCTGCACGTGCAGGGTGCAAGGTGAAGGGAGTCCCCTGCTTTGTTGACCCCCGTTGACTGAGCCGCGGGTGCGCGCAGCTGCCTATCCCGGCCACTCTCCCCATGCTCGCGTGGCGCAGGGCACCGCGAGCCGAAGCGATGAGTGCTGGCCAGGGGAGGTGCTCCCCTGGTGCTGGCTGAGGGGGCCGGACGACATGGAGGTGGAGCCGGCGCGCACCACGGGCCAGGCGCCGCGCGGTAGCCGCACGCAAATCGCTGCCCAGCGACTGCCGCCCAGCCGCCGTCGCCACAGCCATCGCCGCCCGTCCCACCGTCACGGCGCAGCTGCCGCCTGGCTGCCGTGTACGTTCCGGCGCCGCTGCCGCTGCGGGGCGCCAACCTGCGCCTCCCGCGCCTGCGAAGGAAAGGGAAAGGGATGCCGCAGGCGCCGCTGACGGCAACGGCGCTGGTGCCTTCAGCACGCTGCTTTTGGCTGCAATTTCGCCTCCACCGCCGCCGCCGCCGCCGCTGCTGCTTCTGCCGCCACCGCCGCTTCCGCCGCCACCGCCGCTTCCGCCGCCACCGCCGCTTCCGCTGCCGCCACAGCCTCCGATGCCGACGCCGCTTCCGGTGCCGCCGACGCCTCCCGGCGCTGCAGGAGGGCCTGCCGCCATGCTGGTGGATTCGCGGTCGGCTTTGGGGCGGCATAGACCTCAGCAGGACGACGGCCTCGCCGAGGTCACTGCTGCCGGTCACGCGGACATCCGCGCCCCGAGGGCCGCTGGCGGCTCTGGCCTGCGGGCTGCAGGGCTGGTTTCCTTTAGCCGCCGGCTGGGCGGCGGCCGTTGCCTTTGGCGGCTGGCGAGGCCAGAGGCGCTGCTGGGCGTGCGGGCGATTCCCTGGTAAGGAATTGCCTTGGGCTGGCCGAGTAGCCGGGCAGTAGTGGTGAAGATCCCAGCGGTGGAGCGTTCGCGGCTGGGCTGGATTGGGCCCCTTCCTGCAGCAGGATCGGTATGCGGTGTGCGGTTGCGGCACTGGGCGCGCTCAGTTTCCAAAGGTCCCGCCGCGGTGAGATCTGCGCCTGGGAGTGGGACAGTGATTGACGGCGCCCCTTGCCTGTGCGCCCCGGGCCTGGTGGCGCAGCTGCTGGAGGTCGCGGCGCGCGGAGGAGGAGAGTTGCTTAAGGCAATCTGGGCCTGGATCTCCAGTGTTTATGTCTCAATGAGGGCAGCGCTGCCTGCTTAGTGACGGGCAGCGCTGCCTGCAAGTGGTGACTCCGTTTGGTGGCTCGCGTGCCGGCGACGCCCGAGTGTGCCAACTCTGCGGGACTGCGACGATGGGGCGCATGCACGCAACCACTGCTGGGTCCATGCCGCAACGCCAGGTCCAGCCTCATTGCATCCCCCCGTACAAACGTTGCGCCACAGGGCCGCGAAGTCAACTCTGCAACGAAATGAGGCACGCGCTGGGGGAGATGGTGCTACTGAAGTGCTTTCTAAACGCGAACGTGAACGGACGGGATGCCAGAAGAGGTTGTCGTTGCAGCAGGAACAGAAAGCCAGTCAGCAACATAGAGCGAAAGCAGACATGTTACCTCATGGACGGTAATCTGCTGCTGGGTCTGGCACTGGCGGCGGCAGCGCAGGGCCTGGCGGCGGTGGTTGCAGCGGCCCTGGTCCCAGGCACCCAGCTGTGGCGGCGTGCATGCGGAGGTAGGGACAGGTAGGGAGCAGGCAAGGCCACTGGAGGAGTAGAGCGTGGCGCGAACCCCGAAAGCCTCGTCCCTGATGTGAGGACACAAGTTCTGCACCGCCAGGCGCAGCGCTGGCCCGGGAACTGCAGCAGGTTCTAAGGACGACCGCAGCACCAGCGCCGCTGTGTCTACAGGCCTGACTTCCACCTCTACGTCCAACTTACGGGTCCTAAAGCTGTCCGAACCTGCCTGTTCCAAGCCGGTCTGACACTGCCGGAACCTGCCTGCCCCAGACGTGTCTGGACCTGTCTCTTCGTTCCTGGTATGCACATTGGCGCCATATGCGTGTGCCCTCTTACACTGTCTGCTCACCCGTTTCAGGCGCCGACATTCAAACACACGGCCGCGTGTGGATTCGGCACTGCTTCGGCAACGGATTAACCGCTGCATGGCCGCATGGATGCAACGCGATATGCATCCGTAAGCTGGCGCTGTTGCTAGATCACTGCCTACACGAAACCCAAATCCAGTTGCACTAGCACCTCGTCGCATCCAAGTTACACCACAATCTATCGTGCTCAAAATGACTGAGGTTGCGAAGATGCCGCCCCTCTAGGCGCAACAGGGGTCCTGCGGCAGCGTCAGCTACGCATTGTTCCCTTGCATATGTCCTTCCGCAGCCACAGCTAGCCACCAGTCCGACAATCGCATCCTGCTGCCCTAACCCACGGCCCCTAACCCAACTCCCCAACTTCCACACACTCTCATCCAATCCAGCTAGCCTGAGCTACTGGCCCATTTGGCTTCGCCGCCCGCCTCCTGCCGCTACCGGCCCTTGCCCTTGCCCTTCCGGCCCCCCTTCTTCATCTTCTGCTCCGCGCGCTTAATGGACTTCTTGTCCTTCTTCAGACGCTTATCCAGCGGCGGCCCCTTGCGACCCTTGCTCTTCTTCCTCTTGGCGCTGCTGTGCGCCTTGGCGTAGATCTTCTCGATCTCGCGCATCTTGGACTTCATGGGCACGTCCTCCTGGTCAGCGACGACCTGTGGGACAAGAGGAACATGTGCAGGGATATTGGGACTACATCTTTAGGCTGCAGCGAGAGCCCACAGCCCGTTGTCCATGCGTTGAGCCCGCCTCGATTGCCATAACTGGCACGGGTGTAGATTGCTAGATGGCGGGCACCGGTGGACCAGACCACACACTCACGTTGGCCTTCTGCTTCGCCTGTTCCAGCCGCTTGACCAGCTTCTGCTTCTTGCGCGCCTTGGCCTCCGCGATCTTCTTGATGGGGCGCGCGTCAATCGCCTTTAACCGCTCCTTCTCCGCCTCAATCTCCGCCTTGGTAACCTGCGGTATCGGCCTGCATGCGGGCAACACAAAGGTTCTTATCGGTGAACATGCACGGCCACCAAGACCCGGGCGCCACGGCACCTATGCCTCAGATTGCGCCACATCAGTGGTGCCCCATCCACACCACCGCCAACGCCGCCCAACGGTCCTGTGCGCGCGCACCTCATGAACCGGCGCTCGTCCTCGGCGAACCAGCGTGGTAGACCGGCGTCATGGAAGGCAAAGCGGTTGTACGCAGCGTCCACAATTGACTCCTTGTCCTTGCGCCGCAGCATGCGCTTGGCCAGCGCCAGCACCTCCGCTTTCCCCTGCAGGCGGAAGGCGGTAGAGCATGAGTGGTGTGCTGGTGGTTGGCGACCAGAGTGCGAGGTATGGGGCCCTCAAGTACCATACGTAGGCCACACACGAAGTACGCACGCACAGTCAACGGGGTGCCGGATGGAGGCTCAGCCACGGATATAGTTGTACTCATGCCCCGAGGGGTCAGTAGTCTAACATGTATAATTTGTGTACCATCATCGCCTCTCTTGCGGGTCTCTCTTGCGGGTCTCGTGCCAGGGCATCCCATAGCGTCGCCCATAGGCACCCGTCGCATACCCCAGCACCTACGCAGATTGTTCACCACGCACCTGGTCGTCCAGCATGTCGAATTCGTCCTCCGAGTCAGTGCCCGAGTCCGAACCGGACCCAGAGCCCGACCCGGACGGCTCCTGCGGCACCACCTCGAAGTCCGCCCCGCCCCGCCGGCCCTTGCCGCCCGTCAGAGCAGCCGCGGACGTGCCGGCCCCTAGCCCGGAGCGTGCGCGCGCCGAGGCCTGCGGGAAGCGGAACGTACGGCCATTAGAATCTGCTCCTGCTAGGTGAAGGCATAGGACCTTGCTGGCATTCGGTGCAGGGGGCACCCTGCCATACGGGAGGGGCTCTTAGCCATGCCACATAGATGCTTCCGAATACAGGCGCTCAGTTATGTCAGCATAGTACGTTCAGCGAGCCCCTTACGGGGCCCTCGCACAAGAGGTGTCAGAAATGTTTGGCTGCAATCATCATCGCGCGGAGGCATGCACCCATGCCGCGTACACCCAGTTTATAGTGCACCTTGAGCCCTGTTACCCAGCCCGTGCTTACCGGCTCCTCGTCCTCCTCGGGCACAGCCGCCGCAGCCTTCTTGCCCTTGCCCTTCCCCGATGCCGCGTCGGCGCCGTCCGTGCGCGCCTTCTTGGCAGGCCGCTTGTCCGCGTCGTCGTCCCCAGCGCCCGCCTCCTCGTCGTCGTCGTCGAGCAGGTTGGGGTCGGCGAACAGGTCCTGCTTGAACCACTGCGCCGCCATGGCCGAGCCGCTCTTGGCCACACCCGCGCGGTCCTCGTCAAGCGACACCAGCAGCCCGCCTGCACGGTGCACCAAGCCGCACAAAGGGCGAATTGCAGGGTTATGTGAAGGAGACCGTCAAAACCGCTAAAGATTTCCCAGGCGCGGGACGGGCAGGACATGCCAGCCGCTACCGTACGCCGCGCGCGGGCCCTCCCCACCCCGCCCCACAAGACGCAGCCTCCCTCACTCACCCGGCATGTCCTCGTCGTCGTCATCGCCCAGCCGCTCCACGTCGTCCTCGTCGTCGTCGCTGCGGTCCGCCGCCGCGCCGTCGTCCTCGTCCTCGTCCAGCTCGCCGTCCATGCCCAGCCGCTTGCGTCGCTCCCGCTCGGCCGCCGCGCGCATGCCCTGTAAGCATACATGTTCGTTTCGTTGGAGAGAACAAAACTCCTGCACGCACCCCTCATCCAGCTCCAGCACTTGGAGCCGGCAGCTTGCCGCTGTCTCATTTGTCCATGGCCTGTTCCTCTAGCTCCCAGTGTCATCAGCGCCCGCCACCTGGGTTGCCTACTCCCATCTCCACACGCGCTATGTCCTGCCTTGCTCATACCGTCATTACGCCCCGCCCCGCCCCGCCCCGCCCCGCGCCGCGCCGCCCCGCCCCCAGCCCCCACCACCCAGCCGCCCCCCTCTCCCCTTTCTCCCGCCATAGCTCGCACCTTGCGCTCCAGGTACTCCTGGTACGAGTTGTCCAGCGCGTCCTCCAGATCCATCTCGTACGCCAGGTCGCTGTCCATGTCGCTGTCCGCGTCACTGCCAGACGCAGCGTCCGAGTCCTGTGCGTGTTGGTGCCGAGGTTGAGAGGAGCGCCGCGTAAGCTTCGTGTGCAACGCGGAACTCGCAACCTCTGTAGGCCACCAATTCGCGTGCTGACGGCACCCCTGGAAAGCACTATACTCATACGGTAGCGCAGGCCCCATAAAAGCAGGCCCCACGTCCGAGCTCGAGCATATGTTCAAACTGCTCCACCCCTTTCCATCATGCCGTTCCCCAAGCTGCTCGAACCGAAATGCCCCGCCCACCTCGTCGTCCGAGCCGGCCTCCAGCGCGTCCATCATGTCGTCGTCGGGCGCGTCCGCGTCGCCCAGCCCCGCCTCCACGCCCTTGAGGTTGAACAGCTGCTCCGGGCCGCCCTGCAACGCATCACACAGACGCCGCCAGTGCGGGCGTGATAGCGTCAGCCGTCGAGTCGTCGCATCCCACGCGGCCTACCATCCTCCGCATACCCATTCCGCTCCAACCCAAATGTGCCCCTCCCCATTCGATTACTCAACTTTACCGCCCCCTTGCCCAAAGCTCAGCTCCCCCAAACCCATCTCCACCTCCACACGCGTCCCACCTGGTGCGGGTCCTCGCCCAGGCCCGCGCTCTGCACCGCCTGTGCCGCGCGCAGCTTGGACTTGATCTTCATCTCGCGCCGCTTGCGCTTCTCGCGCTTGGCCTCGCGCGCCATCTTGTCCTTGAGCGCCGCCATGTCCGCCATCAGCGCCTCCTCCGGGTCCACCGCCTCGCCCTCCTTGCCCGCCTCGCCCTCCTTGCCCGCCTTGGCGTCCGCGCCCTTGGCCTTCTTGTGGCCGCCCTGCACAACGGTGTGGTTTTGGTGGGTTTGGCATGTGGAGCGGGCGTGGGCACCACGCCGCCTAAGCCGCCTCACGTACCGCCGGAACCGCAATCCACGATCCGCGCACATGCCCCACAGCGCCCCATCAAAGCCGGTCCCTTCTCCACGTACTGCACGCAAACCGCTGCTCATACGCACCCACCTTGGCCGCGTCCTCTTCAGTTGCCAGGTCCGCCTTCAGGTCCTTCCGCAGCGCCAGGCGCCAGCGCAACAGCTGCTTGAACTCACTGCGGCCCAGCACCTGTGCACAGCCAGGCACAGCCAGCCAGCCGAAACCCTTAGTCAGCGCTACCTGACGTCGTGCTCTTTTCGTGCTCATTGCTGCCGTGCGGCCGCACTGGGCTCCCCGGATGTTGTTGCAGCACAGCGCTTTCTGCAACGACTCTTAAGCACCCATCCTGCTACCCAGAGTTCCCGTACACCCAGCCCACGCCTGCTCCAGCCCCGCACCTGCAGGTCCTTGCACAGCGTGCGAATCTCCGCCGTGGTGGCGGCGTGGCTGCGGATCTTGGCCGCCAGCTCCTTCGGCTCCGCCGCGCCCTCACCCAGGCCCTCCACCACCACCCACGAGTGGGGCCCCTCCAGCGCCATCTGCGTGATTGGGAAGCGGACCATTTGGACGCCGAAGGCAAGTAGGCAACGCGGTGTGCGCTCGACGGTTTGTACACAGTCACGTTGGATGCTGGGATGCTGCTGAACCGGTGACCTCTTCAGGAATGCAGATACGTCGATCGTTCTGGTCACTGCCCAGTTCTCCATCCTCTTTACATTACCCTCATCCCTCTGGCAGTCCTTTCCTGCATCTCCTTTCCTGCCCACCCCTAGCCAGCCCTTGCACACACACCCAGCCCTGCCAACCTCCGCCCCCGTGTCCTCACCTCCGTGAAGTTGCCCAGCATCTCCACGGGTGTGTCGCTGACAAGGAAGGCCAGTGCGCTGGAGATGCGCTGGGAGGTGGAGAAGCCCTCATCATAGCCCTCACGGAAGCGCCGCTGCTTGATCTTCTGCCGCAGCAGGGCCTCCGGCCCCATCACCTTCTTGGGCTCCGCCACCTCCTGTGGAAGCAAGAGACACCAACGCCTTCGTCCGCGCCCCAGCCACGATATCTCAGTTGCCCCTTCCGCGACCCCGCGCATGTTGCATCCCCGCGCACCTGGAACAGGACTTTGCTGTCCAGCAGGCGCGGGTCGATCTTAGCAGGTGCCTTGAAGCCCAGGCACACCACGAAAATCTCAGCCGAGGTGTTACGCGACGCCGCGGGCTTTGTGGCCTCCACCTTGTCGAACAGCTGGTTGAAGGCGTACAGCAGGGCGTTGTAGTCTTTGGACCTGTCCTCATGGTGATACAGGTGAGGTTGCGGTTTGTTTACGCAAGTGGGTTTTGTGTGATGTGTGAGCGTGCACAGCTGCAAGGCTTGTTGCACCCCACAAACAGGCGGGAGACAGTGGCACGCGGCGAGGCACCTGTCACAGCTCACAACCCATGCTCGCCCCACCTGAAAATCTTGGTCACAAAGGTACCCTTGGGCGCCAGAGTCTCCACCGCCAGCCGCAGCGAGTCCAGCACCAGCGCCGACTGCGTGGTTTGGCGGGGGCATCGTTCGATGGCACGCTCTATGACCACAAGCCGAACCTGCCGGGCTAACCTTGCGCAACCATCTCCCCAGCCCAGCACCCATGCCCGGAACGAGCGCTGCACACACCTGGTTGTAGGCCTCACTGGCCCAGGCACCACCGACGTTGGGCGCACCATCGTGCAGCACCACGTCCATCTTGGCGCCCCCCGCCTCGCGCTTGATGGCCGTGCGGCACTGCTGCGTGGTGATATCCTGCACCAGCGTCTTCACGCCGCGAATGGGCTTGATGGGCGCCAGGTCCACACCCAGGATGAGGGAGCCCACGGGCATGGTCTTGGCGGCCACCTGCAGCCAGCCACCTGCAGGACGCAGGACCCGATGGCACAGACGACTGTGTGGGTGAAACCCTAGCAGCGTATCCGTCTCTTTTGTCGCGTGTGATCCCCCTCCTCTTCCTCTCCCTTGCACCACCCTCCCATGCCTGGCTGCTGCATCCCACACAGCGGCCACACAGCGGCCACACAGCGGCCACACATTGCCCAGCTGCGCTGAAGGCACGCTTGCCCGTCTGCCTGCGCGTGCCGCACCTGGCGCAGCGCACAGGTCCAGCAGCGTCCGGCATTTCCCCAGGATGTTGTACTTGCGGTTCAGCTGAATCAGCTTGAAAGCCGCACGTGAACGGAATCTGCGCACAGCGCGAGAGAGTCAGCTCGGTCGGCTTGCGACAGCATGCAACGGAGTCAGGCGGCGGCGGCAGCTCCGCGAGGCCCTAGAACCAATAAACCCATGCGTAACCAGCAGCTGATGACAACAACACCGAGATAGACGTCGCCCGCCACCAAAAAGCCCACCGAACGACGGCTGCAAATTGATGGTTCGCTTACCCTTGCTCTTTGGCAAGGTGGTAGAACTTATCCAAACGTCCCTTTCCCTTTTTAGTCTTCCCCATTTTTCAGGTGCCTTAAAAACTGCGCTTCTGGGAAGGGTTTGTGCTTGGCGTGCCAGAGGCCAGGAGGAAGGCAGTTATGACGAGTATAAATCCTGGCAGCTCTAATACAACGCTGGTGCAAATTGGTTTGGCACCGAAGGGAGGCTTTTCGCCTTCTTGCCCCCATCGCAAAATTCATTCGGCGTTCTCCTCGATGACGACTGCACGTTTCAGGAGTCGTTTCAGCTATAATTGTGGTTACGTACAGCACTGACTCTACAAATGAGAGCTTGACGAGGCCGTAGCTGTCAGCGTGTTCGTGTTTGAAGGTCAACGCGCCCAGCTTGAGGAGCCGACGCCAGCTAAGAGATGTCCACTACCTCTAGGCACCACGAGAACCCCGTCTTTGACCGGGACCGAGAGAGGGACAACACTCCTTCCGACCAGCACGCGCATCATTCGCACGCGCGGGCTCACCAAACGTCAGGCAGTGGCATGCAGCCAGGCCAGCACAAGCCCGGATCGATTCAGATGCAGCCAGGCGGCATGGTCCGGCGGTCGCAAGCAGCGGACTCCTCGCTGCGGGAGTCCACGCAGGAGCTGTTTGAGACGTCGGAGGCCCAGATTCGCTATCGTGCCTACAGGTTAGGCGCGGGGAGAGGCGTGGGGGGGGATGTGGAGAGCTGGAGGACCCGGCGTGCCAGCGCGCCGTCGTGTGACAGGGCCGGTGTTCGGCTGTGTGGGTGGAAGACGGGGTTTAAACGTGTTACCAACCCGCTTGCACTCGATGTTCCGCACACGGTCCCTCAGGTCTGAATATCGGCGCTATGAAGCGTACAGGTACTCTACGAGCCAGCCTGGCGACCCAGGTCCTAACCACGCAACTTTCTTGCATACTAACCCGACGTCACTGTCCGCTGCCAACGGCGTGCAGTCGGCTACAAGCTGCGGCAGTGGCGATGGGGGAGTCGCTAGCCATCCCGGAGATCGTGGCTATTGGAGGCCAGTCGGACGGCAAGTCGTCTCTCCTTGAGGCGTTCCTTGGGGTGAGCACGCACCCCTTGAACTCTATCAAGCGATTCTATCAAGGTCAAATCACCTGCTTTGAATCTGGCTCGAAAGCATCACCCTACACCGGTGCACCCCGCATACACAGTTCCGCTTCAACGTGCGCGAGGTGGAGATGGGCACGCGGCGTCCGCTCATCGTGCAAATGGTGCACGACCCTACCGCGCAAGAGCCGCGCTGCAGGCTGCAGGAGGAGGACTCGGATGAGTATGGTGAGCAGGGATCTGGTGCACCGCGCAGCTCCACCTTAAAGCTGCACTGCTGCTACAGGTGCCATTGACCTCAGCCTTAACATCCGTGGTGGGCTTGGTGGGATTCCCCCGTGGCTGGCAGGTCCGCCGATTGTGCCCGAGACCGCGGTAGCCGACGCCATCCAGCGGCGCACCGAGGACCACCTGCGCAAGATGGGCGGCATCGCGGTGTCGTCCAAGCCCATCGTCATGCGGGCCGAGTGAGTGCCTCTCCGGCTCGCAACCTAGCTTAACCCCCCCTCCCAGCCGCCGCCAGGTGCCTATTACAATGTTGACTGCTGCGGCGACTGTTCTCCCCCAGGTACGCCTACTGCCCCAACCTCACCATCATCGACACGCCCGGCTTCATCCTGAAGGCTAAGACGGGCGAGTTGGACAATACGCCCGACGAGATCATGTCGATGGTCAAAGCGCAGGCGTCACCGCCGCACAGGATGATACTTTTCCTCCAGCAGAGCAGCGTGGAGTGGGCCAGCTCGCTGTGGCTGCGAGTGGTCCAAGAGGTGGACCCCTACTTCCAGCGCACGGTGCGCCACTTGAAACATGACGGTCTAGGAAAGGGCGGCCCTCGTTGGCGGGGGGCAGATCGTTTTTTGCTGTAGACCATTGTACTGAAGCGTGCCGTGTGTGCCTTTGGGCTGCCAGGTCATCGTGGCGAGCAAGTTCGATAACCGGCTGAAGGAGTTTGCGGAGCGCTGGGAGGTGGACAAGTACCTGTCCGCCACGGGCTACCTGCCGCCCAATGTCCGGCCGTTCTTCGTGGCGCTGCCCAAGGTGCACACTCGGCATGCGTGATCTCTGCGAACGTGCAGTTGCGATTATTCGATGGAAAGGGGGGTTACTGCATGTTATCAGCTAGTGTTGGACTGATAGTGTGACCCGGTGAAACAGCAGGGCCAACGTACGCTCATTCGCATCTCCAACAGGACCGGGTCATCCAGAGCAGTGCGGAGTGGCGGCGGAGCATGACAGAGGTGGACACGGCCATCTATAAGCACATGAGGGATGGTATCAAGGGCGGGTTTGACGAGGAGCGCTTCGTCAGCCGCATCGGCTTCAGCAACCTGAAGAAGTGCGTCTGCGTTGCGTTTTGGGAAACCGCTGCTGGGCGAATGTGACCTCCGCGTCAGCACCATGTTTTTGCCAATGGCGTGTCTTTTTCCGTCGTGGTGATACAAGCCCGCCGTTTGAAACCGGTGTCATCTCCTTGTTCTGCAGGTTCCTGGAGGAGGAGTTGAGCCGTCGGTACCGCGAGGCGGCGCCCGCCACCCTGGCGCTGCTGCAGGAGCGCTGCGACGCGGTGTCGTCGGAGCTGATGGCGGCGGAAATCCGGCTCAAGAGCGCGGAGGACGTCGGTGCGCTGCGGCGGGCAGCCATGCGGTATGCGGACACGGTGGCGCGCCAGGTGGTGTCGCTGCTGCAGGGCTCAGCAGAGCCCGACCCCATGCAGCACGGCTTAACGACAGACGAGGAGCGGGCGGCTTCGCGCGCGCCGCAGGTACAATTTATAGCTATTGTCTGTCCTTTGACGTATGGAGAAAAGGAGTGGTCGCTGAGCACGCAGCTGGCACATGTGCTTCTCTATGTTGCATCTCATGACCTGCTGCCATTCCTGTGGTTGTGCAGTGGCCGGGCGTGTCGGGAGCCTCCGTGCAACCGCTGCACCACGACAGCAAGCTGTTTGGTGGGGCGGCGTTTGAGCGCTGCCTGGAGGAGTTCCACATGGCGGTTGCGCACACCCGCTTCCCAACAAGTAAGGAATGGGGTAGTAGGGCAGAACGCAGGGCTGGTATGCTCAACCTCACGAGGGATGGGGTTGTTGGGGCTTATCGTACTGGCACGGCGCTCAGGACCTCGCATGTGTACACACCAGGCATGAGCAACGACCGGCTGCGGAACATCATGTACGCCTACAAGGGCAAGCACCACAACGGGGGCGCGGCGAAGGCGGCTGAGGATATTGCGCGCCAGGCGGCGAAGGAGGCGCTGGGTCCTCTGCTGGACGCGGCATGCGTGCGCCTCGCCTTCATCCTGCGCCGGCTGTTCGACATCGCCGCCGACCGGGCGGCTGCTACCAGTAAGCGCCGCAGCTGGGTTGCAACATGGTCGTGGATGGGATGTCGAGGTGCGCATGTTGGAACTCGACCCGTACATGCGGCCCTTCCAAACCGCTTGCAGTGGGCAGCAAGGACAACCTGCACCCGTACATCTCCTTCCACGCGGCGCTGCGGAGCGCGCACCAGTCCTTCATCTCGAGGCTGGAGGAGCAGGCGCGCGGTATGCTGCGCACGCACCTGGAGGCCGCCACCAGCCAGTTCGCTATGAACATGTACGCGCACCTGCCCGACCCCGGGGACCCGCTGGACGTGGAGGGCGAGGAGGACGGCGACGCGGACGGCGCTGCTGAGGACGCGGAGGTGAGGCGGACATCGCGCTGTGGATCCAATCAATTTACAGTTTTTACAGTTTTACGTTTCGTTTGACAGCTTTTACAGCGTGTTCTATAATCTTTAATCCATTTACGCACTACATGCAAGATGCATTCACCCGAAAGCACCGCCAGTAAGCGCAGCCGGAGTTTTGGGCAAAGATGGCTACCCTGTTGACGAGAAGCCTCCGATCCTCTATTTGCGCGAAAAGTGCAGTTGTGTGCACAGTTGCTCCTGGATTGGCTTGATTTGGAGCCCCGTCGACGCACCCGCGCAGGGCGCCATGCCAACGCCTGGCCCGGCGCGAGTGCAGATGACGGTGCCTGAGACGCCCTCCTCTGCCGCCCAGGTGCTGAACGAGCGGCTCAAAGCTGTGCAGCTGGGCGGCGGTGTCGGGGCGCCGGGAGGCCCGGGGCGCTTCGAGGACAACACGCCCAGCAGGCGGGCGACCAAGTCACGCCGCGTTGCGCTGCAAAACGCCGGTGCGAGGGGTGCTTGTTGCTCCGGTCACCGCGAATTGAATTCCATGTGCATGGCATTCGGCAACGGGGACTGTGTCGCTCATGCTCCACGAGCCCATCCTACATACTGCGCAGGCGGCATGGGCGGCATGCTGGCGGGCGGCGGCGCGAGCTCGTCATCGGATGATGTGGTGTCGGCATCAGAGGCGCTGTTTCGCAAAATCCGGCTGGCGGTGGCGACACAGTACGCACCCGCCACGCTGAAGAGCACGTTCCTGGACCCCATGACGGACCGCCTTGGGCTGGAGGTGTCGCTGGAACTGTTTGCACGCAGCGACGGGGACTTCGGCGCCATGTTCAGCGGTAAGTGTCACCCTGCCTGCCATCGCACTGCTTGTGCCGTGTGCGTCATCTCAAGCATGGGTTTAGGCCTTACAATCGTGTGCGATTGCAACGCGTCAACTGAGTCTTCTGCAACTGCGCCCGCTATCAACCCCGTGTGCCTCAGCGGCTGGCGCGGTGGCTGCGCTGGCGGCCAAGCGCGACATGCTGGCGCGCCGGGTAGAGGGCCTGATCAAGTGCAAGAACGAGTTTCAGGAGCTGGCCAAGTGCCTATGAGCGGGAGTGGAAGGGCTGATGAATGCGGAAGCTGTGGAAGTGAGGTGTAGCGTACGATGGCTAGGGCTGCCTCGCGGCGGCCCGTGCGCTCCACAGTAACTGATATTCTGTCAGAATGACGAACTCGAGTGCACTCATGGACACTGGTGGTGGGGCCGACTCGTGGCGCCCCTGTACGGCCCCCAAGCGTGATGGCGGAACGCAGGTGCAATTTCAACTGCACCACAGGCTACACCACAGGCTGTGGAAGGATTACACGGACCATGCAATGCGTGCGTGAGTGTGGCGCCTTCCGGCTGAGTATCTGAGTATCAATACATCAACATATGTGACTTGACAAGCATGACGAGCTGTCTGTGTCCTATGAATCGTTTGCGTGCCTTTTGAGCGCGTGGCGAGCGTAGCGTGTGCACTGTGCAGAGGCTTAATAGTTGTGCGAGGCGCCTGCATGAGCCCGCCCGACTTCCGCGAATGTCCGTGAACCGACACTACGTGGAAGGCGCAATCACTGGTGATCACAAGATCTGCGCTGGACGTAAGGCCGCGCGGTAGATGATTGCACAGCAGCACAACAGACATCGTGCATGGTACCCAGGCCGCCGATGAACCAGGCCGCCTGGTTCATCCACCCAGGCACATTCTGATGAGAGTTAGAGCGGGGAGTCGGCGGCTGATAATAATGGGGCTTGGTCTGTTTTGACGCTTTTTTGCGGATTTCACGTGTGGGAGCACAGCCAGGCAGTGCCAGGGCGCTTACACACATAACAGGTGCATCGGGTAGATTACGTACGAGAGGCGCTGGGGCCTGAGGTCGTCCCCGGCCCGCAATACTCAGCTGCCATGCCAAAAGCCGGATAATGCCTTCCTGGCGTTACCAGTACAATGCATTCTCAAGTATGGCATTGAGTACGGCAGGGTATGAATGCGACATTACAAAGACAGGGTATGCTGACACAGTTCATGCAGTCAACCGCCCTGCACGAATTGGCCACGCCACGCCACTGTCCGCCACGCCAATCCAAGGCAACCTAGGAATATGTGGCGTACCACAAGGCACAAGCCCACATGCTGGGCAATGTGGGGAGGCAGACCTTGCGGCTAGCCAAAGGAGAGGGAGCTCTGAGGCCCGACCTGCGTCAAGGCCATTACCGGCAGAGTGTCATGCAGGCCGAGGCCCGGCAAGCTGGGCCAGGCCCGGCTCCTGACAAGGCCACGCGCACCGGCACACACATGCAGCTGCTGTTCGGGGCCCAAGGCATAGCCGCGCCGGCCTCGCTGAACCCAGCATCCCGGAGCAGTAGACTTCGTGGTGGCCCTCGTTGCAACTGCGGGGGTCTGCTCTCGCCCGGCCTCAGCGCGATAGGATGGTCGGGCGTGCCGAGCGTCGGGCGTGCCGAGCAGACCGAGCTTGCTCTACAGCATACATCAAAGCACGTTTGATTTGTTACAATATCAGGCTACCGCGCGGGGTGCTCTTTCGGCTCAGCCCCATTCCGCCCATTCCATTTTCCGGGTTGGGTATTGCCGCTGAGCGCGACTCTGAGCACCCTCTCCTTTTGCTGACCGCGGAGCCTGCCCCTCCGTGCGAAAATGGTGCGTTAGCACGTAGTTATAGCGAGCAGCCTAGGCATTGCGGCGCCTGAACTCGAAACACTTAGCCGCCCCTAGGGCGCCTAGCAGCGTTCTTCGGACATGACTTCTGATATCTTTCTTGCTTTGGTGCGCCCCGCGTGCGAACACAGGTGCTCTCCAGTGATATCGATCTTCTGAACCCTCCAGCTGAGCTGGAGAAGACGAAGCACAAGCGGAAGCGCCTTGTGCAGAGCCCCAACTCGTTCTTCATGTTTTTAGCTGGGGGCGCGGATCGCTTCGGCCTGCGGGCGACTGACCTCCCCTTGCCTGCCGGCGCCGCAGTTCTTCATGGACGTCAAGTGCCAGGGCTGCTTCAACATGTAAGTCTACATATGGGCGGTCCTAGCTTGCAATTATAGGGGTCATGGGGCGGGGCCGGGCCTTGGCTGCGCCGGCCGCCACTATATGGTGACCATGCCCTCGCCGTCCTGCTCGCAGCACCACCGTCTTCTCTCACAGCCAGACGGTCGTCATGTGCGGGAGCTGCTCGTCTGTTCTGTGCACCCCCACCGGTGGCCGCGCTCGCCTGACCGAGGGTGAGCATCGTGGCAGCGTCAGGGCCAGCTTTCGGCGCGCCAAAGCAGCATATGGATTGTGCCAGGAGGCAATGGAGCTAGCGGCTGGGCCGGCGCTGGCGAAAATGGGGGCTGCGGGGCGCATGGCTATAATCACAGATTCGAGGGCGCTCACGAGCGTTGGAGTTGGTTGGCGTGTTTGATATGGACTCGAGCCAATTCATCGTGGGGGCGCGCCCTGGGGGGGCACGACTAGGGACTTGCCTGGCGGAGTTGGTCCGGGAGTGGCCCTAGGCGAGCCCCCGAGCCGTGCCCCTGGGTACCACAGATGCATCAGGCGCCTTGGGTGGACAGTTAGCGGCAAACATGTCGCTGTCTGCAATGGGGGCGATCGCACCAGCGCAGCCGTATGCGGGCAAGCTGCAGTGGGTATCAGAGTCTTGTTCCTGTTGTCCCAAAAATGGGCGCCCTGGCTGATCGTGACGCTTCCTGCATTGCCACGCCCGTTGCCTTGCAGGCTGCTCTTTCCGCCGGAAGAGCGACTAAGCGGAAGGAGTTGGGCGCTTCCCATGGCGCCGGGAGCCGGGCCTTCCGCTGGGCTGGCGGCGGGGGTGTCGGGCAGTAGAACAGCGTTCACCGTGAGCATGGCAGACGGTCAGCTGGAGCCCAGCCCCAGCCAGGACAACAGGAGTAGCGTGCAGGCTTTGTGAGGAGGGGCCTAATCTGACGGACCCGAGCTGCCTCGCGGCAGGCTCCGTGTCCATAGCCGGTATGCGCGCATGTTGGACCATGCCTGGCAAGCCGCCGTGCGGCTTTGCTGTTGACCATTGTTGCGTGTGTAACGGTCGCTGCATACATCTTCCTTGTCGAGCCTTTCCCTTCTTACCAGCGACAGCGGCGTACGTCCAGCGCGTACATCGGCTGGAGCAGTGCAGCCAGGAGGGGGCAGCCGTGGCCGTGCTGTGACCGCGCACAGCAAAGCAGCAGCAGGAGATGCGGCAGGGCTCTGGTGCTGCATGGCGAGGACGCGTGGAGCGCTGTCAGCAGCTGATGCTCCTTGCGCGAGGAAGCGCACACAGGCTTGGGCACGATGGCTTGTACTAAGCCAGTTGGCGCCTCCTGCACGCTGTGCTTATGGCCAGCTGCGGGCGCATAATGCTGCTTCGGCGGCTACGCTGCAGCCGCTACAGGTGTCAGCGGTCGAGGTGGTGACGCGGCCGTTGGCAGCTCCCTCCTGGCCTGACTATCCTGGCGGCAGGCGCATGCAGCTCAGCAGGCGTTAGCTTACCGAGCTGATGTGGGGGGCGGCTGCCCTTGATGGGTGCCGCGGCTGCTGAATGCACTGGGTCAGGTGGCACCAGGCTGTCTGCAGCAGGCACAGCCACTCGTGATGCGTCAGGCACGCGTTGACGGGCGCACAAGACGGACGCAGCCCGTCACACCAGAGCAGCAGTTCAGGAGCACCGCAGACGGCATCATCGTGTGCGCTTCCCAGCTCGCGCATTTACAGCAATCGCCAGCTTGGACAGTGATCAGGGTCCCTGACCGCAGCATGCAAGCTGGTCGCCATCATTTCAATCTGAGAGCTAGACTTCGTGCGGTCTGCATACAGTGCTATGCTCGCCAGCAAAGATCGTAAACCAGGCAACCCGCAGCAAAAAACTGTACCTGGCATTACGGACCCCGTGCTGTGCTAGTATCCGGGCCCGTATCCCGCACACTCGCTCCCTTCCCTTGGAAAGAAGCGATGCCGACCATCAACCCCACGGCGCCAAATTACGCGGGGGCTTCGTCTCCTCTCCCAACCCCTCACTTCCCGTAAAGGGGTGCAACTCCTAGCTAACAAGGGCATCAGCCCTGTTGATACCTTGCGAAACTCCCACAAGCACACGTTATAACTACGCCGCTCGAAGCCCGTGGCACTTCACTATCTCTGAACCGGCGGGTAGGCCACAATGTAGTAGGACGTGCCGAAGTGCCACCGTGTGCTCTTGTCGACCACTAGGCCGGCCTGTGCGCGAGCGGTATGCAGGGCGGGGTGACGGCATGGAAGTGAGGCGGTCCACCCGGCAAAATGTGACAAAAGCACGCACAAGGACTGACGGTGGCGGAGCGCGACCATGATATCGAATCCTGATCCCGAGCCCACCTCACTACTCCTGCATGCGAGTGGGTCACTATTGCGTCTCTGTGCTGCGGTGACATGTGGGTCCCTTCCAGGCCAGCCCCTCTACACCTACCTGCTTGACAATGTCCAGGATGTCACGGTTCCACAAGCAGCCCCACTTGCGCTGGTGGTCGACGGCGGAGCCGTCTAGCTTGTCGTTCAGCCACTGGTAGTGGGAGCGGCCGTGCTGCGAGCAAGCAGGGCCCATGCAGATTATGCGGGGCGCGAAGGGTGCATCGGACAGGCGGCGATGCGTCATAAGGGCACCGCACGCGGCCACACAGTAACTGACGAAGCTCAGAGAACGCATGGCAGCGTCGAATGCTGGTCGGATGGTTCCTTCGCCTACCTGAAGTAGCAGAATGCGGCCGCCCGGCTTGCACACGCGCGCTATCTCCTTTAGAACCTGAGAGGGTGCAGACATAGCCTCGATGTCAGCGCATCCCTGAATGTGCCACGCCCCGTCCACGGACTCCCGCCTGCCGCCAGAACCGGGCGCAGTGCGCACCTGCACCGGGTCCTCGTGGCTGCACAGCCCGAAAGTGTCCACCACAGTGTCGAACTGCCCCGGAGCGAAGCGGTGCAGCTTGGCGCCACCCTCCAGCTGCCCCGTCGCACACCGCCGGACATACTGCCACTCATTCCCCTCGGGGTGTCCGCTGGAGCAGCCGCACCCGCCCGCCGCCTGAGGCTGCAATGCTGCGGCGGAGGGTGCAGTGCAGGGCGCAGCGACCGCATCCTGCCGCCCCTGCGTTCCAGCTGCTTGTGACCCGACGACAGCAGTACCGGAGTGCATGCTGGCATCAAGCGTATTTGCCGTTGATGCTGCCCTGCTTGCTCCGCTGCTGCCGCTGCTGTTGCCGTTGCTGTTGCTGCGGTCGCCACCGCTGCCGCTGGGCTGGGATGACTCCGGCAGCAGCACCCGGAACAGGTTCAGAAGGCCTCGGGAGTGCAAGCCCGGCAGTTCCCGCGTGTCGTCTGGGTTGATGCGCAGCTCGCCATTGCCGGCTGCGGCGGCTGCGCCACCCGTGCCGCGGCTTCCGCTGCTGTTGCCGCTTCTGCTGCTCGTGCTCACCGCCGCGGGCTCGTCCTCGCGCGGGGGCATGTGCCGCCAGTAGGCCCACCACGGGGCCCTATCAAACGGCAACACCAACAGGGAGAAGGGTCGGTGCATGGCGCGTGCAACTGTAACCCGACCTGAGCACGACAGGACTGACTCACACGACTTCACAACGGGAACGTCGGGTGAAGCACTCACACGTAAGGCTCTGCGTTAGCTGGCTGGCCCTGCGGCCCGCTGTCTGCACCCGGCGCTGACTCTGGTGGCGGCACTGCGGGTAGCCCCGGGATGATGGTCTTCCTGGGAGCCGGCGGCTCTGGCTTGGGCTTGGGCGGCGGCGCAGGCGGCTTGGCATTGGGGTCCACCAGGCACTGGGGCGGCACGGCGGGGGGACCTTGTTTGATTGCCACATAGGTGGGCTCGGGCGACCGACACGTGTAAATTGACCTTGTGCACTGCACTACGTCTGCGGCGCCTCATGCTCAAGCCCAAATGACTCACGTGCGCGTCTGCCAGCACGAAGTTGACCTTGATGTTGGGGTGCTTCATGCCCAGCTGCAGCTCGTCGAAGAACTGCGACGACAGCGGCGGCAGCAATTCAGCAATGGAGGCGCTGGCAAGTCAGCACTGTGTCGGACTCCACAAGCTGTCATGTGGACGCACGCACTAGCACTGTCGATGCGCCTCCGCAACGGTGGCGCCTCTGCGCCTGCACCGCCTGGCCCGGTGACGTCCGCGCCCCACGCTCCACGTCGCTCCTGGCCACCAGGGCGCACACGGAGCACACGATGCGCGCACGGAGCCAGGCCCTGGCCCCCAACCTGCCGGGCCCAGCTCCCGGGGCCCACCTTATCCTCGGCCCTGTACAGCATGTGCTGCGACAGGTCGGTGCACGTGAGCGAGCGGATGCCGCTGGACTCGGACAGGTCGTAGTACTGCGCGGCAGAGGGTGAAGACGACACGAGGGGTAGGATGGACAACTCCAAGTAGGCATGTTAACGCAGGTTGACGCGCACGTCGGCCCAGGAATCTCGAGTCAACCCCTCTACAGACGTTCCCGTGTTCTGCCCTGCCCACACGCGTGCGTTCCAAGCCACCTTGCCTTGAAGTTGCGGCCGGTGCCCACCGAAATCTCCAGCACGTCACCGCTCGCCTGCTTGAGCAGCCACTTGCGCATGGTGCCGTACCTGGTGCAAACATGGCAAAGATTACATTGAACGAGCGCGGGCATCCTAGCGGAACCCCTGCGCGCGCAGCCCTTCCATACCGCTGCCCTGCCCTCCCTCACCACACAGTCACTGGCAAATAACTGGTATCAGTCCACCTACCATAGCGCAGCTTCCTCCTGCCCAATGGCCTCATCGTATCTGTCCGCGATGGCATCGAAAACACGGAACCCAGCTGCGGGGTCTATCGGCGCGTCGGCGTCGGGTGTCGGCAGGACAGCGTGCGCATTGGAGTACCGATACGAGAAGTAGGCCGTGCCGCCGAAGAGAAGTGCTCCTCCTACGGTGAGTGCATGGCAGATGTGTAAGTATGGTGGCGTGGAGTGGCGCAAGTATGCCAGTCAAGCGGAGTGGGGTGGAGCTAACGGCGGGCAGTGGCAGGACCGGCGCCGCTGTGGTCCAAGCGTCAGGCGACTTCGGAGTCGACAGCGCGTTATAGCCGAGTGCGCCTGCTGCCAATATCAGGATGTCATGTTTCGTTTAAGGAAAGACCCACCTACGAGCGCCGAGCGCCCGCTGATTGAGGCCGAACCCGGCTTCGCTCTTTTGCGCACAGCCTGCACTACGTTTGATATCGAGGGCGTCCTGACCTTCATTGTAAAGCTAAAGCATGAATTTTAATGGCTCAGGTGTTGATCGCATGCTGCCGCGCCAGTCGCGAAATCAATTGGATCCGACATACACTGCATGGTTTCTCATAGAAGTAAAGCTTTTTTACAAGTGGAACTGTCATTGGGCATCACTGCCGGACTAAATCATTGTACATCGTGCCCGACAGCCGCAACAACCAATGCCACGACGACAACCAGTCGCTCCAGGAGTGTTGCTAGCTTTACTGTAGGTCCAGTGGAGCTCAAGCGGGGAGTTGGCATATAGAGTGCACGCGACGGGTGACGCAGCCCAGTCCCCCAAGCCCCACCGATGCCACACGCACTTCCTCGGTACCCCCACGGCAGCACATGAAACCAGCGCACGAACAAATGTAGACAGCCTGATGGCAGGTAGCTACCATTTGGAGTGGCACTCAGAGCTGTGGGCGAGGGCGCAAGCGGCGCTTGCTGCGCCTGCCGCCACTGCGACTGTAACGGATGTGGCTGCCGGGACCACACTGCCACTGGGCCAGCTCGTCGAGCAGGCGCACAACCTCAGCGTGCGACTGCGCGAATGGCTGCGTATCAGCCCGTTGCAGGCAGACCCGGACGGCTCGAAGTATAGCCCGACGGGCGCAAGGGAGGTTACAGCGGCGTCGGGACCAACTGCACCGCCGCTTGGATCAGCGGCGGCGGGCGCCAGAGCACCGCCGCCAGCTGCAGCCCCGCCGCTGGTGGCGCTGTACTGTGTGGCGTCCACTGATTACATGCGGCTGGCGCTGGCGGCGTTGGCCGCTGGGTAAGTGATTAGGTGGATGGCCCTGCTGAGCTGCATGCCGAAGCTGGGCGCACGCAAGGAGCAGCTGTAGCAGCTCCTGTCGGAATCCAGGTCAAGCCGGTGTCCGTGTTGACGTGGAAACGGTATTGCTTGTATGGTTCTGATGTCTTTGCGTTCGGTACTACACGGCCGTAGGTGCGCATTTCTGCCGCTGGACCCAGCATGGCCGGCCGCGCGGGTGGCGGCGGTGCTACAGTTGGCGGCGCCCGCTGTGCTGCTACTGCCGCTGCCGGCCACCCACCCTGAAAACGCGGGTGGCGGCGTGTCAGCAGCTGCTTCTGGTGATGAAAGGGTTCTCAAAGAGATCCGTCGCAGCGCGCGCTGCCCTGTTGTGGAGGTGGGCTCGGAGCACTGGCTGCGGCCACGCGCTACGCCCCCGGGTTGCTCTGCTACCCAAGGCAGCCACGGCAGCGCAGCCGATTCCAGTCATGGTATCAGCCGCACACTGAGACCGCTGCCCTACTTTGCGGTGCTGTACACGTCTGGCAGCACCGGTGCCCCGCTGGGGGTGTGCATGGGCGAGGCGGCCTGGCTGGCGAGGCTGTGCTGGATGCAGCGACGGTACCCACTGCGGCCCGCCCAGCTGAAGCAGGAGCAGGGGCAGCTACAGGGGCAGCTACAGGGGCAGCTACAGGGGCCGCCGCAGCAGCTGGAGGGGCGGCCCGGGGCGCGTGGTTTATGGGGGCAGGAAGAGGAGGAGGGCGCAGCGAGCTGCGCCCGTGGGGACAGGGGCTCTGTGGTGTGCTTCTCCACTGCCGTCAGCTTTGTGGACCACCTGTGGCAGCTGCTGGCGCCGCTGGTGGCATCTTCAGCAGCCGAAGCAGCAGCCGAAGCAGCTGCAGCAGAAACTGGAGCAGCACCGACCGCATCCAGTCGTGGTAGCGCGCTGACGGGGCTGCAGGGCGCAGCGGCGCCTGCGGCCAGCAGAGCAGGTCCGTGCAGCGTGGTCATTCCGCCCCCGGGCTCGGTGCTGCGGCCGGACCTATTCGTAGAGCTGTTGGTGGGGCACGGCGTCACACACCTGGTGAGCGCTGAGCAGCGTTGTGCGTTGACTGCACTTTGCGGCTACTGCTAGCTACTGCTGTCGCAAGAGCTAGCTGCCCAGCGCACCTGCTGCCCGCACCGCCGCCCTTGCAGCTGCCAACGAATCTACCGCTCCTGCCCCTGCTTCGCGCCAGGTGTCCGTGCCGTCCATCCTGCGTTTGCTGCTGCCCGCGCTGTCTGCTGCTCGCGACCGCCTCCAGCTGCGGTTGCTCGTGTCCAGCGGGGAGCCCCTCGCGGCGGCCGCGGCGGCGGAGCTGCAGCAGCGGGCACTACCGCCTGACGCCGCCCTCCTTAACCTCTACGGTACGCACCTGCTTTAGGACATGGATCTGGATGGGATCCAGCGCCCACGCTTCCGCACCTAACCGGAGATCCCGGACTTGCTTGTGCAGGTAGCACGGAGGTGACTGCCGACTGCACCTGGTTTGAGGTACCGCACAGCGTCGACTCGACCAGCCCGGTGGAGGCCGCCACGACGGCGGATAGGGGCGCATGCAGCAGTAGCAGCGAAACCAGCAGTAGCACGTGGGTGCCTGCGGGCTGGCCGCTGGGGGACACGCAGATACTCATTGCGCCGCCGCTGCAGATGCTGGAGCCAACAGGGCAGCGGGCAGACGGCAGCAGCAGTAGCAATCTCGAGTGCGGCGGCAGCAGTGGCGGCGGTATTGACGCGAGTCAGGTGGTCCTGGAACCGCTGTCTGCGGGGGATGTGGGCGAGGTTTGGGTATCGGGCACGTGCCTTTCCCCGGGCTACCACGTCTCATCTTGGCCGGGCGCTGAAGCCGCGCAGGCGGGTGCAGCGGCTGCGGCAGCGCGCTTCGTGCGCGTGCAGCTGTCGGCGGTACAGCTTGGACGGGTGGTGACGGCACCGGGGGTGACCCCCGCTGCGGCCGCCACCTACTTTCGCACTGGGGACGTGGGCTACATCACGCCGCCGCTGCCGCCGCCGCCGCCCTCGCAGGTGCAGGTGCAGGCCTCGCCAGGTGGGTGCGCCGCCACTGCGTCACTGCCACCGCCCGTACGGCCGCCGCTCCTGGCTGAGCCCTTGTTCATGCGGAGGGCCCTGACTTCGGCCGTCGTCTGATCGTGTCCACAGGCGCGGCCGGCGCCGTTGCTGGCGGCAGCAACGGTGGCGGTGCCGGCGGCGGCTGCCTGGTGCTGCTGGGCCGCCTGGACGCGCAGGTCAAGCTCCCGGGCGGCGTGCGGCTCAACCTGGCGGAGCTGGAGGCGGCGCTGGCGGCGCACCAGGACGTGGCGGAGGCGGCGGCGGTGCTGCTGCCCATGGAGGCAGACACCGGCAGCGGCGGCGGCAGCAGGGGCGGCAGCGGGGCGAGCGGATATGGAGGCCAGGGCGGCGCGGCTGGTGCCAGTGCGGGTGTGAGGGCTCAGCAGGCGCCTGGGGTGGCACCGGCAGTGGCGGCGTATGTCGTCCTGGCCGCGGGTGGGGACGGAGCAGCGGGTGGGCGCGATGCGACGGGTGGCACGGGCGTGGATGCCGGTGATGCGGGGCAAGCGCCGGGGCCGGCCCTGCCGCTGGCGCAGGTGCGGCCCGAGCTGGAGCCCCAGCTGCGGCAGTGGCTTGAAGAACGGCTGCCGGCGCGGGGTGGGCTTCAGCTGCAGCTCCTCGTGATGCGCCGCCTGCCCAGGAACCCTGCGGGGAAGCTACTGCGCGGGCGTCTCCCAGCACCTCAATCTCCGCCGCCGCCGGCCCTGCTTCTCCCAGCCCCGCAACCAGCACAGCCGCTCCCGCCTTTGGACCCGGCGCCCCGGACCGTCCAACAGCAGGCGCAAATGGCGCACGTGCACCGGCCAGGGGGGCGGCCGGCGGCCCCCAGCGAGGTTGAGGTGATGCGGGCGCTGGTGGCGGCCACGGGCCTGACCGGCCTGGAGGCCACCACAGACGTGTTCAGGGCGGGCGCCACCTCGCTGGCGGCGGTGGAGGCGGCGGCGCTGCTGGGGGTGGACGTCCGAATGCTGTGAGTGCGTGGGGCGAGGCAGGGAGGAGGCGTGGTGAACCCCGACCCAATTGGACTACCAAGCCCAACGGACGGGGGCGGAGAGGATTGGCGGCATGGGATTGGGGGAACTTGCATTCATTCTAAGCGGGGGCGAAGATCGTTTCGCACTGCTGCCCGGCACGACGTGATGATCACCAGCGCGTCATGGGCGTGTCACCTCGTCCTCCTCCGCGCAGGTTGAGCTACCCCACCGCCCGGCGGCTGGCGGCGGCGATCCGAGCTAGCGTTGAAACGCCTGAGGCCGACAGCGGCGGACACAGACTGCTGGGCGCAAGCGGCTGGGAGACAGGCAGCGACGCTGCTTCGACACGCCCGGCGGCAAAGCGGCTGCGGCTGGGCGAGGCGGCTGCCCCAGTGGTCGCCGGTGCCAAGGCAGAGGTGACGCTCCAGGCGCCACTGGCCCCAGGTGCACCGGAGGTGGTGAGCATCCTACCCAGCAGACTCGCGGCAGCGGGTCCAGCGGCGCAGCGACACGCGGCCCTCGTGCCCTCATACGGCGAGGTATACGAGCCGGCCGCAGCCGCGTCACGTATGGTAGAGGCGGTGCGCTGCTGGCGACGGCTGACTTGGCGTTCAGGCGGCGGGCGCGGCGGCGAGCTGGTCAACCCGCCGGTGTGTGCCTCTAGCCCTGCTGCCGCCGCAACTGGGGTCATGGACATCACTATCGCGCGCAGAGGCAGCCGCGGCGCCGAATCCGCGCAGCCTGTGCATCCGCCGCCGGCAGGCGTTAGCGAAGCTGAGCAGGCGAGCCCGGCCGACCTCCTCCGCCCTCGCGGGTGCTGGCGCTACAATCTGGGGCGGTGTGTTGACGCGCCCGTGCTGCAGCTGTCGCTCACCTCGTGGGCGCCGGCACGTGCGGAGGAGCAGCATGGGCAGGAGGCGCGGGCGGGCGCCATGGAGCTTGTGCTGGCCTGCTCCCACGACGGCGATGTTGCGTGCCTGGACGCGGCGACGGGGCTGCCGCACTGGCACGTGCGGCTGCCGGCACGTGCAGAGGCGGGCATGGCGGTTGCATGGGGCCCCAGTGCTGCGGCCCGCGCGGCGTCGGCGTCGCCGGCGTCGGCGTCGGCGTCGCCGGCTGGCGGGCAGCCGCCCACAGTTCAAGAGCAAGAGCAGCATGAACACCACCAGCCGCACCAGGGGCCCGTGGTTGAGCAGGCGGACAGGGAGCTGTTTGTTGTGGTAGCTTGCGGCGACGGCCGTTTGCATAGCCTACGGCTGCAGGACGGCCGGGCGCCTGCACAGGCGCCGGTGCCTGTCGGCAGTAGTACGCCGCCGTCTGATGAGCGCAGCAGTGGAGCCGCTGGCCGCGCTGCTGACGGGCGGTGGGCGGTGGACTGCGGCGGCGAGTTCAAGTGCGCGCCCGCCACTGACCCCTGGATTGGCTGCGTGTGGGCCACTAGCCACGGCCGGGCCCTGGTGGTGATGCGGCCGCCGGGGCAGCTGCTGGCCAGGTGAGCGCCGCGGGGAGCACGGGGGAGCTGCTGGATTCTGGGGAGGCACGTACGTCCGACGACGAGAGACTTCCAGATTCTAGAAGAAGCACGGCGCAGGAGCGGTGTACCACATTGCCGATTATTCACTGGGCTGTTCGGCTCCTGCTCACCACTGCAGGTATGAGGTTGGTGCGCCCATGTCTACGCCCGCAGTATTCGCGGAACTGCCCGCCGATTGCGGCGGCGCCGTGGCTGGCCCAACGGCCGCAGAGGTGGGATCGGCGGGTGGCGGCAACGTCAAGGCCGCGGCTGCAGCCGTGCGAACACAGCCGCAGCAAGCGGCCGCAGTCACGCACCAGGGCTTGGCGCTGCTGACCGCCCTCAACGGCAGCGTGACCGCCCTCAGAGTCCGCCTCACCGCAGGGCCCAGCGCAACGTCCAGCTACACGGAGGCGGTCGGGCTGGAACCTCTGTGGACGGTGCGCGGCCCCGCGCCCGTATTTAGCGCGGCATTGCTGGTGCCGATGCGGGTGAGGGTACCGACGCCGGCCGCAGCTGTGTCCGTAACGGTGCGGCGAAGCGATGCGGCAGCCGTTGGCACAAGCGGCGCCTCAGGGAGCGCAGGCGGCAGACCGGGGGCGCTTGCGGTGGTGGGGCGCGTGGACGGCTGCGTGCAGGCGGTCTGGGCCGACGCAGCCGACGTTGGCGCCTCGGACTCCGATGCAGAGCCCGCGCCCAATCCCAGCTCAGTGGCGGTCGGTGGCCATGCTGCCGGCCCCAGCCCGGCCATGGTCAGCTGGCGCCTGCAGCTGCGTGGCAACCTGTTCGCCGACCTGGTGCTGGTGCCGGAGCCGGAGGCGGAGGCGGGGACAGCAGCGCCAGCAGCTTCGGCGGTTGGGGAGAGCAGCACGGATCTCCTGCACGCATCCCTGTCGGAAGCCACACCCGGCGGGCGTAACGTGTCTGAAGGACGCGGGTGGGGCAGCGGATTGGCGCGTGATGAGCAGCGCCTCGTTGCGCTTGCGGCGACGCACGCGGGGCTGCTGTACGGCCTCGGCATCTTGCGTGGTCAGGCGCTATGGTGCCTGGACCTGGCTTGCGGGCCCATCGCCGCAGCTCCTGCAGCTGCGGCAGTGGCAGCGACCGCGGTGGCCGGAGCAAGCGGCCCTGCGCCACTGAGCGCCTCTTCGGGTGGCCAAGTGGTGGAGGCAGTTGGTACGGCTGTGCCTGCGGCAAGGCATCCAGGGTGCAGCTCCGTCGTGGCGGTGCTAGCAAGCAGTGGGTCGATTGCGTTGGTGGGGCTGGGGGGGCAGGGCGCAGAGGTCGTGGCGTGCGTGCAAGGATACAGGATGCCGGCGGAGACCTTCTCGTCACCGGCGGTGTGGCATCCGGCGGCCAGGTCAGGCAGCGGGGCGTCGATGCCGCTTGCTGTGGCGCAGCTGCTGTTCGGGTGCCGTGATGATTGCGTCTACAGCCTGGCAGTGGATTGCGCGTCGGGTATGCTGCGGCTTTGAGGATTGTGCGCGCAAGTCCGTCGTCGCCAGCAGGCTACGCAGACACATACTGTAGGCAGGGTAGGGCGTGGACAAGAGTCGAGGTGGCAGCCAGGCCGCTCGGGCTCACAGAGGACCGTGGCCCAAACGCAGGCTTGCGCATTGCAAGAGACGGCGCGACATACGATTCAGGGGCAACACTGGGATCAATTCAGAAGTCAGGGGGCAGTGGCGGGGGAGGGGATGTCCGGGCGTCGGCGTCTACGCGACCACTGCGGGTCTGCGGCCCCCCGTGTCTGGTAGCCACGTGTGGCCGGGACCTGACGGGTGACGGGCGTTTAGATCTTCTAGCCATGGCGCCGGACTCGCGAGCTATGCGCGGGGAGCTGCATCAGTGGCACCCTCACTCTCCCGTTCCCGCCGCCCCGGGTGTACGGCGACGCCGTCCGTGCGCGGTAATGAAGTACTCCTGGTTTCTTTCCTCGCGCCCAGAGCGCCAATCCCCAATAAGAAGACACCACTGCACTCGATGTACTTGTTTCATATATGAAACCATTTGATGGGCTGACGGCGAACATGAAGGACGAAATGTCGCGGCAGGACAGGTGCCCAGAGGTGAGGAGGAATGGTGAGGTACGCGTGATGTTGTGAGTGTTCTTACGGCTCGTTCTACTCAGGTACTACTGTCGCGAGAGGAGTCCGCGGGCGAGACGGTGCGCGAACACCGACGCGGACCTAGCAAAAGTGGCTTGCTAATTATTTGCGTTATCGTACTACTATGTGGCTTGGGAGGAGGATTTGGAATAGGCTGGGCCGCGCGCGGAGCAAGCGACGACAACGATTCAGTGAGTGTTCGTTTCATCACTGTTGCCACTGCGGCAACGCTGCAATAGACCTGTGCTACTGCCTGAAATCTCCCATTGAATGATTTGTGTGTTGGGTGGGGGTACACAACTTCAGGAAGGGGCGCCTAACCCGGCACGAACCCGGCGCACTCTTGACGCCGCCGGGCCGGCTCCACTCTTGGCTCCACTTCGTTGCGCAGGCCGCGCCCCCGCCTGTTGTAGTGGTCGATAACATCGACCGCCTACAACCACTGCGCTCGCTGTCAATTCTCGGCGAGGCATCCAACGGTGCGTCACTGCGCGCGGGCGGAGCCGGATCTGCGTGGCACGTGCCTTGTCAACCCCATCGGCAACCTGACCCGCGTTGTCACCAGGGGAGGGCAGTTTCCCTTCAGGCTGTGGCGGTCTCGTGTCGAAATTTTTCTTGTGGTGTCGCAATCTTACCCTGTCGCCCTCGGTGGCCCCTGATCGCACTGGCATTTCTCACACGCATTCCTACCTTCCCACATGTCGTCACCTTGGGATGGTAACGGCACCCCCCCACACACACACACCTGCCCAAAACAGACGCGGTGCTTGCATCTGAGGAGCAGTGGCGCGTCATGACGCCCGCACTGCGCGTGTTCGCCGCGCTGGTGAGCGCCATGGCCAACGACACGGCCGTGGTGGAGGCGCCCACGCTGCGTGCCTACCTGGCCTCCCTGCCGGAGGGCCCCAGCTCCTCCGCGCTGCTCAGCGGCGTCTACGGCGCCGCCCAGCGGCTGCTGGTGAACCCAGGGGTTCAGCAGCGGCTGTACGACGTAGCAAGCAGCCTGACGCAGGTGTTCAGGCGGGCGCGCGCGGCGCAGGACCGGTACACCGGCAGCGCCAGTAGCGCCAGTAGCAGCAGCCGCAGGCGGGTGGACCGGCGGCTGGGGGCGCTGCTAGAGCGCGAGCAGGCCGAGGCGGAGGCGAGGATTGGGTTAGGAGCTGAAGAGGGGCTGAAGGTAGGCGGAGCGGGAGATACAGAGCAGCAGCAGCAGCGGTGGCGGCGGCTGAGGCGGCTGCAGCAGAGCTCCATCACGGGGGGACGAGGCGGCGTCAACGCGCCGCTGTACAGCATGGTACGTGTGTGATGTGTGGTTCTGACGTGTCGACAGACATTCGATTTCGGCGGGGGGCCTGGTTTGTGTTAACGACTGTGATAGTTCGCCGCCGGGCAACTACGCGCATGAACGTCCGCCCCGTACAGATCGAGGACGCACTCAACAGCCCGGCGCTTGCGGGGCCCCGCGCTGTGCTGCTGGAGCTGTACCAGTGGGAGCCCCTGCAGGTAGCGTGGCAGCGGCGGGAAGCTGACAGGATGGCAGCCCCACTGGCAGCTGAGTCTCCGCTGTTCATTCTGCTGACCAAGCAACATGCGCCCCTTTCCTTGCGTCCAGCGCTTACCACCACCTCAGTTCTTGCCGCACTGCACACCTCGCCCCCCCTGCAGGACCTGCTCGTGTCTGTGTGGCTAGCGCTGCGTGGTGTGGCGGCCTCCATGCCGGCGCTCAAGGCGCTGGCGGCCTCGCGGCACCCCGACCCGCTGCGGGTGGCGCTGGCGGTGACGCAGGAGGTGCTGGTGGCGACGGGAGCAGGAGGCGCGTGGGGCAATGGGGTGAGTGGGTTCCAGGGCAGGGTGGCGGCCAGGCAGGGTAGTCGGGAATTAGAGCGGGTAGTCCGGAATGAGCGCGCGGTGCAAGTTCGGCGCTTCAGCTGGTTTCAACCCTTGCATACTTTGTATTCGTTAACGTTTGTGTTGCATTCTGATCGGGTGGGGCCTGTCCACAGACATCCGTCACGCTGCTGCCAACGCCGCCCCCGGTGGTGGTGCTGGACGACGCGGCCACCGCCCACCGCCATCACCACCACCGCAGCCTGGCAGCGGACGCTTCCGCCGTGCTGCCAACCCTACCCGCCGGCTTCAGTCCACGGCCACCGTCTGACGTGCCCAACCTGCTTTTGCCGATCGTGTTCCACATCCTACTCTATCAGTGAGTCCCCCAGTTTGGGGCGGGGGCAGGTTGGGGACAGGGCCCAGGGCGCGAAGAGGGCCGGCAAATCAACGGTGTACGCCGGCGCGCTGCTGCTCCACACGCAGGTCCGGCGACGGCAGCCTGGGCCCGCCCGGCTACGAGCAGGCAGCTGTGGCGGTGACCCGCCTGGTGGGTGTGGCCAACGCGCTGGCGGCGCCGTCCGGCATCCAAATGTTCGTGCGGGAGGTGCGCAGCGACGGCGCCAAGTGAGTGGCGGGCCGGGGCATGGTTGTTGCGGTGCGACTAGCACTTGTGAGGACACGCGGGACGTGCTGGATGCGCGGAGGCCCCCGCACTGATTTCGGCTTGGGCTTGAACTGCAATCACACCACACACCGCGGTTGCTTTCCGCTCTCAGGTTCCCCTACCTCCTGACCTATGGCGCCAACCGCACCACCTGGCTCAACTGTGCGGGCGACTCGGCGTTCGCGTACGAGCTGTGTGGCGACATCATCCGGCCCGCCGCCGCCGACTTCCCGCGCTCCCTCAACGTGTTCGTGGTCAGCGAGGGGCCGCCGGCCAAGTACTTTGGGTGCGTGGTGGGACCTGGCCTGGCGAGCCAGCGCCAGCACGCAGCGCCAGCACGCAGCGCCAGCACGCAGCGCCAGCACGCAGATGGGCGCCCTCTCGCTGCATTTGCCGCCGCCGCCGCACACTTGCCTCCCCTTTGTTTTGGTTTAGTTTGGGCTGGTATTCACAACCCCCCTCCCTTCATTCACGGCCCGCGCCCCCTGCTGCTCCCCCCCCCCCCTCGCAGGTACGCCTTCAGCGGGGGCTCGTCCGAGGACCCGCTGTACGGCCACATCGGCCTCATCTACCCCACCATCAGCACCGCCCAGCTGAACGGCCAGCTGTCCTACGAGACCGGCGCAGTGACGCTGTGGCACGAGGTAGGGCCACCAGCCTCCCATTAAATCAAGTGGGGTATTGGGCCAGCCCAGCGTACCATATTGCGTTGGTTCGTGTTTTGCAATCACCTCACCCGTTCCGGCATCCCCCGCCTCCACCCCGCTCCCTCCCTTCTAGGTGATGCACCACCTGGGCCTGAAGCACACCTTCTCCGCGGACGGCAGCTGCACCGAGGACGCGGCGGACGAGCTGTCCGAAACACCCGTCAGCAGCGGCCCCGTGTGGGGCCAGCCCTGGGCCATGTCGGCCTACCTGGCCTGCATGCAGGTGCGCACACGGGACAGCGCACACGCCCGCCCTGCGCGCTGCTCTGGTATCCTTGACTGGACCCTGACTCCGATCCCTGACTCTCACTGTGGTCTCTAACCGCACATGCATACGATACCACATGCTTCGTACATGGTAATGCGACAAACCTGAAGTATTGACCCAAGGTAACAGCAAGACACGGCACCAACCGCCCCACAGGCGGTGCAGTACGACCTGGGCAACGACTGGGCCCGCATCTACGCCGCCTGGCGCACCACGTTGGGCATCCCCGCCGGCGACCAGCGCTCCTTTGCCAAGTCCTGTCCCGGCCGGCCTGGGCAGGACGAGCTGGGGAACTACGTCACCTACTCCTATGACGTGTGCTACGCTGCATTCGGTAAGCGCGTGCGTGTCGGTCGGCGGGTGGCAAGCGGGATGCAAATTGACGATCTGAGGACAACATGTATGGCTGTGGGCGGTGTGTGTGCGTACAACAGCCTCACGCCCTGAAGTCGCCCCTCCCCTCTTGCCCGCGCGCGTGTGCTGCATGCGCAGGCCACGTCACGCCGCAGCAGGTGGGGCCGCTGGTGCACACAACCGCAGAGCCCACCCGTAGACACCGACTCACACCTCGCTGGCAACTTGCACTGCTCGTGTCTTCAACTCAGAGCGCACCTGTGCACCCGCTGCTGCTGGCCGGCTAAACAGGTTCGCAGCATGCACGCCTTCACCTCCGCTGCCAATCCCTCCATGTACGCCTGGGCCCAGTACTATGCAGCCAACCCGCCGCCAGAGGCGCAGCAGGTGGGTGAGGTGGCAATCAGTTACAGTCCGAGAAACTCGATTGACGCAATCAATGGCGCATCTTCAACGTGCAGGAGTAACGCCAGTCTCACAGTGCCCTCTTCGTGGTTTCTGTGCTTTCTGCAGACCGCCGCCGCCGCCGTGACGGCCTCCCCGCCACCGCCACCGCCTCCGTCGCCGTTGCCGCCTGCTGCAGCTGCTGCAGACAACACGCAGCAGTACCTCCGGCCCTGCCCGCCGCAGCTCACACGAACGGGCTGTCGGTGCAAGGACACATGGTGCGTTTCACACGAAGACTCATTGACCTGCCACCCAAGCGGTGCATCTGCCTCATCATACCGTATGCGTATCTGGGCATCTGGAGAAGATAGTGGCTTCACTACCAGTATACAATTGTTGAGAACGTCGCTTGGACCCCTTGTGTTGCACCCCTTACACCACTTTGTATACAGGACGGTCCTGGGCACCACCTACAAGGGCTGCACCACTGTACCGGGCGTGGACAACGGCGGGCCCTGGTGTGCGGTAATTCTGGAGGATGGCTGCACAAGTGCGCGCAATGGATGGTGGGACACGTGCACGCCGCTGCAGACGCTGGGCTGCCGCATCGTGCCTTCGCCGCCGCCACCCCCATCGCCGCCACCACCATCGAATTCACCACCACCGCCGCCGCCTGCAACCACATTCAATGCCACCGTGATGTGCGGGCCAGGTGAGAGATACAGCAGCTGCACGTGAACGGCGCACACACGCCCGTGTCAGCTCTACAGCCCACTTGCCCAAGACCCTACTGGGGACGTGTTGCGCAAAGTGCGTGCGTAACTGAGAAGTCACCACCAAGTGCCTGGATGTGTCTTAGATCAGTCGAGGCTTGAAGCTGGCGACTGACGTGGTGGCAGTCTTGTCGGAGCTTATGTGGGGCACTTGGTGCCCTGTACATTCTGGCCCACTCTGGGGACAGCCCTCGGCTCAGGAATGGTACCCACTTGGCCAGCCCTCCGCTGCGCCTCCGCACCTGCTGAGCCATAGTCACTGCGCCTACCCTGTCCCCCTCGTCCCTGTGCGCCACCTCAGGCGCGCCCACGCGCCAGGGCTTCGCCTGCGCCTCGGGCCGCTGGACCACTGCCGCCACGGGCGCCAGCCGCTTCAGTGGCTGCGCCAACCCCGACAACAACCCGCAGGGCGTGTGGTGCGCACTGCCCCGCGGCGTCACCACCGCCTCCGGTGCCTCGTGGGATCTATGCCTGCCCGCTTGCGGCACCGCCGCCGCAGTGGGAAGCAGCGGCAGCGGGTCTGCTGGGACGACGTCTCCTTCTCCCTCGCCGTCTCCCTCGCCGTATCCCACGTCCGGCAGCACGGCCCCGACAGGTGCGCTGCCGGAATCGCCGCACTGGTGCAGCCCCACATGCCATTGGCCAATTGCTCGCCCGCCAGCTGCAGACCAGCACATGCTCACGCCGTGCCCCACGATTCCCCCGGCCCTCCGGCAGGCTGCACCACCACCGCTCTGTCACTGCCGGCCGGTTGCAAATGCGCCGCCAGCTGGAAGGCCAGTGTGGGGGGCAGCACTGGTACATATTCTGGCTGCACCTTGTTCCCGGGCGTGGACCCGCGGCCCGTGTGCGCGGTGGAGGGTTGCGACGCCAAGCGCAACAACGGTAAGGTAGTCACGTGCAGCTGCCCCTGAGCGCTGAGTGGCGGCACTGCGCCGGCGGTGCTGACGTGGGATGATTAACGTTGGATGGCGCCGAGAGGAGGCGTCGCAATTGAGTGCAGGAGGGATACCTTTGCCTCTACTGCTGCGCGATGGTTAGGCTTGGGGGGCTTTGACTCGGCCTTGGCTCGCTGTGCACGGCATTGAAGGCGGTTGGCAGTGAGCCAAGGGGATGGCATTTTCCTTTGGCCCACAGTAGTGATCTCGGTCTGAGTGCGGCGTGGGGAGTGGGGCGTGCATGTGGCAGGACACAACTTGGCTGAAAGTCAAAATGATGAGTGTACGCATGAGCGAGCATGTGAGCGACGGAGCAGCAGGATGACTGGATGACTGGATGAGCCTGCGAGTTTCTGGTGGAGGTCTGCGCCTGTGGCAGTTCTGGCGATCGTCGCGTGCACGATTAAGCGGTGTGACCGCAACACACGGTGGCGGGAGACAACCAAATACGTAGTGCAGGCATGGCGACTATACGTTCCAGAGGTCCTGCGTTGGATGTTTCTGCAGGTGCAGGTGGTCTAAGCGAATGCAGCTTGCATGACTGCATTGGCACAACATTTCGAGGTATTGACGTATTGCACGTCTGTCTACATGCATGAGATGTGTATGTCTGCTGTATTCGTTTGATTGGTGCTGCAGCGAGCGCACACATGATGCCTTAATGCTTGATACGTAGGACTGTGTGAGACGGGTTCGGGCGGGTTTGGGTGTGGTGGGTGGCCCCACGCGCCGAGATGCGTGTCAGGTGCCCCCAGACGGACGGTGCTGGGATGCTGCGTGTGCCTGAGGCCTGCGTGATCGCATGTTGGTACCCCCCACCTCCTGCCGCGGACAGAGCTTGCGGAGATTGAAACGTGCTGAGGCTGCGTGGGTCCATGGTCATGAGGGTGCGGGCACGGGGTGCGGGTGAAGGGCGGAACCAGTCATGAGTGTGCGGGTGGTCAATAAGTTCTGTATGGGCGCCCTTATGCTTGTATTGCCGGTTTCCAGTCCATACAGTTCACATAATACATGGACCGTTGTGGAGCACTACTGCCGGCGTCCCAGTTTCGTTTGGTCCCAACTTACTGTCCTTGAAATCCTCAAAGCTGGCCACCATAGCTGTCCAAACGCATTAGGCTTGTATACACGACAGCGCCCATAGTGTGTAAAACGTTAGAGCAGTTCTGAGCTGCATTCCAGCATGGGTTTGCTCGGGTCCTCGTCCTCGCACTTAGCTGGGCGATTCTCCGCACAAGGAGTGTCTGGTCAAGGAACTCAGAATCGCCAGCAGGCCCGGTACGCACTTCTGCCGGTATAGCCAGAGCGAGATGCATTTGCGCAGGGCGGGCCCTCTCCCGCGCATATAATTTCAAAGCCTCTGGATGTGGGGATGGTTTGGTGGGACAGTGATGCATGCGTGCTATTAGCCGCCGTCGGCGGTGCTCCCGCCCAAACGTGTCAGTCCTCGGGGTATGCCTGCGCCGCTGTCAGCACCCTGACTCGTCCTGCAACAGTACTGCACTGGTAGAGCCCCAAGCGCACCCACATGCTTCATGTGCCTTACAACTGGTGATGCAGGTGCCAGCGCTGCCTGCAGCTCGGTCACTACACCTACGAGTGCAAGAATGAGGCTGCCTACGCTGCCCGCCCATCGCGAACTCAGCAGCTGAAGCAGGGCCGGGTAGGTGACTAGGTACAATGGGCCCGCGACACGCTGGGTGAGGGGCACTATCGGCAAGGTGAAGGCGGTGTCCCGCCGGCTTTGGGATTACAAACCCAGTGGGCTTTCGCCGCAAGGCGTCCTGGTGGTCACGGTGCGCTTGCAGGCCTCGTTTGTGCCTCACCTTGCCCGCTTGCCCGCCACCACCACCCACCGCCACAGTTCAAGCAGCGCTTCATGTCTGCTGACGAGGTGCCGGAGGAGTTCAGGCCCAGGGAGAAGGAAGAGAAGGGCCGCGATGCGGGGAAACAAGGTGGCCGGGGCCGGGACAAGGATAAGGACAAGGATAAGGACCGCCGCAAGAAGCGGCGGCGGTCGCCGTCGTCCTCGTCGTCCTCGTCGTCTGACGACTCGTCCAGCAGCGGAAGCGGCTCGGACACAAGCTCGGACTCGAGCTCAGACTCAGGCACCAGCAGCGGCAGTAGCACCAGCAGTGGGAGCAGCAAGAGCAGCAAGAGCAGCGGCTCTAGCTCAGACTCGGGCTCCAGTGGCAGCAGCGGAAGCAGCAGCAGCGACAGCGGAAGCAGCAGCAGTGACAGCGACAGCGACTCTGAGCACCGTCGCCGGTCTAGGAAAGGCAAGCGCAAGAGTCGTCACTAGGCGTGCAGGCGGCTCCATGCCTTTGGCGGAAGGGGTGGCGGCGGCCACAATGGGCAGTACCATATGCATGTGGCCCGGAAGCCGATGGGAAATGCCGAGGGCAGGTGGCGTGGGCTGCGCGCGTGTGGCCTGGGTGTGTGCTTTCTAGCCAGGATGGCCGCAGGCCAGTCTGCGCTGGCCCGCAAGTGATGGATGCTTCGGCTGTGCTGGGTAGCGTGGGTAAAGGGACAGGGCACGGGACGAAATGGCTGTGTGGCTGTGTGGTCGCGAGGAAAGACACCGAAGCCCGCGTTTGTCTATGAGGCAACCATGTCGACAGCATAGTCCGGGGAACTACGAGTGCATGAGTGTTCGCCCACTTGCTGGGCCAATTGACGCCGGTCTTGAATGCCCGAGGAGACCTGAGTTCGCTTCCACGCGGCGCCTAGCCCGATGAGCGTGTGGCATCGGGGAGGTGTTGAGCACGTCTGAGGCCCAGTTGCTGCTTGGTTTCTGTGGCAAGGGGGCCTGTGACGCGCGTGGAGGGCCCTGGAATCCCGACACGCGTGCCGGTCTCAAGCCCATGCCGCATCGGATGTCGCCCCACCCCCAGGATTCTTAACGGGTGCTCAGCCTAATTATTCAGCTGTACATAGCTGAGTCCGCCAACTCCGCCGGCTGACGTAGACCTCGCGGTCGTTATGAATCTCTGAGCTAGCGCACGCGCAGCTTTCACGCAATAACGGTTCCCTAATACAATAGAATTGTGTCACTCAGCGCATAATAAAAGCAACAGCTACTCCATGTCGGCGTCCGCGCGTCCCGGTCACAAGTTAAATGTTGGAAACCGCCTTCCGTGCTATTGGAGGGACTCAACATTGGTCCGGGATGCACACCGTTGAGTTAGTTACCACCGCCTCGCGGTCGCACGCTGTCACTTGCGTAAGTGGGCTTAAGTTAACCACCGCCGCTTCGACGTGTCATGTTGTCCATTACTGCGGACAGGCCCCCTACGGCTGACGCTCATGCATTGCCACTACTCCGGAGCCGGAGCTCCCGGAGCCAGCAGCAGCCACAGCCCGGACGCGCAGGCCTCCAGTGCAGTTGGAGGCACTGTTCTTGCTGCCGGACTGGGTGGAGACGGCAAGGTGGGGTCACTGCTGGGCCCCTCGTCGCATGCTGCGCCAGTAATGTCAGTGTGTCACCCGTGTCAGCCGACCCCCGAGGTCCTGTTTATCCCACTTATATTTTACAACTCCACCGCGCATGCCTTAAACAACTCCACCGCCATAACAACCATGGATACAGAGCGGCAGTGGTGGGATGAAGAGTCGCGGTGTCGGCGGTGGCGGTGGCGGTGGCGGTGGCGGTGGCGGTGGCGGTGGCGGTGGCGGTGGCGGTGGCGGTGGCGGTGGCGGTGGCGGTGGCGGTGGCGGTGGCGGTGGCGGTGGCGGTGGCGGTGGCGGTGGCGGTGGCGGTGGCGGTGGCGGTGGCGGTGGCGGTGGCGGTGGCGGTGGCGGTGGCGGCGGCGGCAGCGGCAACGGGTGGCAGCAGGGTTGGCAGGTACGCTTCGCTGTAGGGGTTGCGGAAGGATACCCGGATCCTGAAGCGGAAGCGGAAGCTGCATGGTGTAAATCAGCATGGGCATGTAAGGTTGCGTCTGCGCACGGCCTGCCTGTACACAAGATGTCTTCCATTCGCATTCACTCGCAAGCACTACGCTAAGATGACTCATTACTGCGCGCACGCGCCTTGCGTTTGCTGTTGTGTGTTTGCGCGCCAACGCAGCGCTCGACGGCCCAGGTCGCCATCCTGCTGGCTGCACTCCTTCTGGCCGGTGGCCTGCTGGTCCTGCCCACCCGCAACCTGCACATCACGCACCCCGCGGACACGTCTGTGCAGGCGGTGCTGGAGGGCGCCGCGAGCAAGGTCAAAGTCGCAGCGGACGCGTCCGTGCAGCAGACACTTGAGAGTGCTGCAAGCAAGCACGGGGACAGTATCAAGCAGGCGGCAGGCATACTTGTGCTTGGCGCGCTGATGAGCATCTTGCTGGTCCATTTCCTGCGGGGAGGCGAGGGCAGTGGCGGCACCGGCCCAATCAACACCGTGGTGCCGGCACGTGCGTGAGGTGGCCATGTAGTTCCTGTACTAACGAACTTTTACACTACCAACGGCACTGTTGCCCTGCATGGCTTTAAATGGTTGATGCCTGTGACGCGCATGGGACCTGGCATTATGTGTCTTGTCGGTGTGCAGGCAGAAGTAGTGTCCTGGATGCTGAGGAGAGGAGTGTACAGCGGCGCATGCCTCTGCAGGCAGTTGCGGGTTTAGCGTGGTCATGCGACACGCGCATGTGCAGGGGTCGGTGCGCTGTGTATTATCAGATCCGCTTCTCAGAGTTGCACACTTGCTTCATGAGGTTGGCGCAGGAGCGCGAGCCCAAGTTCAGTGTGTATGTATTTGCTGTACAGCACGTGCGGGTGCAGTGTATCATGACGCCACACAGGAACGTGGACCGCTGCCCCCCCCCCCCCGCCGGCGGCACCGGCTCGGCGGCCCTGTGCACGACGTGGGGTATGGGCACCAGCAACTGCGCTGGCTCCAGGACTTGCGCGCTGCGGTGCCTGCCGTCGTGCGTCAAGGGCACGACGCGGGTGAAGCACCGCATTCGCTTCGCCCATCACTGTCGTACTCTCGGGCCCCTTATCTGCCTTGCCGCGTCTTGTTGTTGCCCCTGCTTGTCACTCTGCGCCCGGCCATTGCTTTGTTGCACACCGTTCGCGTTACGACCGGTCTCCGTCTACGGCGCTCATCCGTGGACGCTGGTCGCCTGCTCGCAGGTGGGAAGCATCACGCGTTTTCTGGCGACGCGCTGTGTCTGTGTGGTGCTATCGCCTGGCCGGGCGCCCGGAGCGTGAGGATTGCGCATCAGCAAACTGAGACGCCTTCCAGCGCGCTTCATTCGGTACAGTAAAACGCGTCGCACAGTCGCAACTCCTGTCTTTGCTGCCGCGCCAGGGCTCGCTGGGTCAGGGAATTCATCTGTCACCACTGGGGCATGCCACTCTCACCCCATGCCCTGGTCTCACCACCACGCCTGGCCTCCACGGGGGCAGTGCCGAGCGGGCCGCCATTCCCGCGCGTCCTTGTGCTGGTCTAAATGGCATTCCTGCGTCCCTGCTGACCGGCGGCCAAATCGCACGGCTCTTGGGCGCCTACAGTACCTGTGATACCTACCCTTCCACACCTGCTGACTGCACGCTAGCTAGGACACATCTGCTTCATCCTGTCTGCGACGACCGGCCCACATGCACACGCCCGTCCTTGTGCGCAAGTCATACGTCGTGCACAAAATGCATTGTGCGCCATGACAGTACCCTCCTAATGCAGCTACCCTTGCTCAAGCAACGTCTTCACCGCTAGCCACCATGCGACCCGCCAACGACCAAACCCTCCCACTCTCAGGGAGACTGGGGAGGGCGAGCAAGCTGCGACATTATAGCCAGCACGCCTTGGCAATCCCGTCAGTTGAAGCGGATGATCACGCAGCTGATGTTGTCGTTGCTGCCACGCGTGTACGCCTCCTGTACAGGTGGCAGGAAAAGCGAGACGGGATCACACCCTCGAGAAACGTGTCATCCTGACCCAGCACGGAATCATGCCACGTGCTTTCAACGCACTGGGCCGTTCATCGCCCCGATCCCGCCCACACCCCTTCCCATCAGCCCCGTATGGCGCGGGTCGCGGCCTGCCCACCTCCGTCAGCCGCTTGGCCGCCTTCTCGGGGTCTTTCTCCTCACGCGCCAGCGTGACCGCCTCCTGCACACAGCACCCGAGCCAGCACACAATCGCACAGTGCCCACCTCGTTTTGAAATGATCAACTACCATGAATACCCGTCCCGGCCCACGCCGCGCCCAGGGACACATACACGCACGCATGCAAGCACGCACCTGATTTGTCATGACGTCCCACAGCCCGTCGCTGGCCAGCAGCAAGAACTCGTCCTCACTGGTAAGCCGCTCATCCGCCATCGCGGGCGTGGCAACAACGTACCTGCGACGCTCCAAAACAGCAACAAATGCGCAAAATTGAACAGCATGGTACGGTTGAACAGCACGTGCCCCTGATCTGTCGCGGCACTCCCCGGTGCTGCCATGTGCATGCACCTGCATATCCTCAGTCAGCGCCCCGATATACTGCCAAGTCTCGGGCTCACCGCTTGAGCGGCCGGTCCCCGAACGCGCGAGAAACCGCCAGCACGCCGCCCACACGCCAGGTACCGGCCCACACCACCACGCCGCCGGCGCTCTCGATGCGCGAGCGCTCCTCCTTCACGTTGGGCTTGTGATCCACCGACAGCGCGACCGCTGCGGCAGGCAAATATGAAGCGCCGTGCGAAGCATAACACCACGGGGCAAGCAGCTGCGGCGCGCTACGTGCCGCCGCAGACCGGTGCATGCTTGGCAGTGCCTGAGCCGCAAGCAGCCCCCGGCCGCTGGTCGCTACCATATTTGTCAAAGCTGGTGGTGCACCTGACGCCACTGCCCTCACCCCTCAGTCCTCACCTTTCCCGCCTCTGCTCAGCACGGCGCGCGAGTCGCCCACATTGGCCACCAGCAGCCGCTGACCCACCAGCACCGCCGTCACGGCCGTGCAGCCGTCGTCACGGCCGTTGCTGATATCCTGCAGTAGTGACGGACACACGGCAAGGAGCGTACGGTGCCCGTTGAGGTGACGGCTGAGCTGCGAGTGCAGGCATGCGCGGCAGCGGGCTCGTCATTGCTGCCGAAGTGCTCTTGCGCCACCGTTGGTGCACGGAGCCCTTGCACGCAGCAATATGGGAATGCAGCATGCGATGCGTGTTCCCGCACCTGCCGCAGGTACTGCGAGTCCGTGGTCTCGTACGCCTCAGCTGCGAGGCGGGACGCAATCAGAATGCATTCCATCAGCACTTCGGCGCCAACCTACCGCGCCCTTCCAGGCATAGCGCCACTTCGAGTTCCGAGGCAGTTGGCACGCCAGAACGCCCGGCCCACACACCAGTCCCCCAACTCACTGATGCATGCAGCCGGATCGCTGACAAACTTCTGGCTGCAATTCAGGTACCATAGGTTTACAGGTCTCAGGGCGGCAATGCACGACGGGGGAAGACCTGCACGTCAGCCGCTCTACCGCCTGTCCTGCACTCCAGACACTAAGAGTTGTGTGCGCAACCACTGGCACCACCTCGCCCGCTCACCTTTGCATCATATTGACGAACAGGTTGGTGCGCACATAGTCAGCGGCGTTGGGGCCACCATGACCTACACGGCAACCAGTCCGGGCCAAGTACCGTATTGCATAGTGTTTGACAGTTGTAATACGATAGTGACGCATACCATATGGCACATGTGGAGCGCCTGAAAGCCAACTGCTCCTCCACACGCAGCCGCAATCACCACAGCAGCCGCAGCCGCAACCGCGATGCCGTGTGGCCGCATCCCACATGACCATTCGCACCGTCAAAGATGCCGAATAGGCCCACAATCTGGCCAGTGCGAGGATCCTTCTTGTACTGTAATTAGAGGGAGGTCCGGACAAGGACACTGACTTGATATCGGTAAGACATGGAACAGGCAGGCAGCCGTACACCCTACCGAAGGGCCCCCACTCACCTGGGCACAGTGAAAGTCTTCCATTGAGCCGCGCTTCCCCCGCAGCAGAGAGAAGCCGTACGCTACTTTTCCATCCTCCCTGCGCAAGCGCGTACGGGGATGCAAGGCAGTCAACGCTCCGCCACGATTTGCGGTGCATGCACCTCAAACAGCCGCTACCCACGCAGCACCCTTCCTAGCATTTGCGTGTGTTGACAGTCTCTCAGAGGTTGCAACGCTCTGACAAGTGATAGCGGCCAGGCCATTGGGGATGCTGCTGAGCATATGTCCCAGCTGCCACGGAGCCCAGCACCTCTGTCCCAAACCCTTCGCGGCCTCGACGCGGACCCCGACCGGGGGCCACCTGCGCCCCAAACCCTCACACGAAGGCGCATTGCGCATTTCATTGACAATTCTTACAGCATGGATGTAACCCAATAGAACAAGGACGTAATGCCACAGTGAATCGCCCGACACCACGCCGCACCTCACTTCCCCGCCGCTTAATGACGTCGCGCCCCCAAGAGCGAATGCTGTCATGGCTTCCTTTGGAGGACTAAGCACGGCATTCACAAACTCCATCGTTGTCTGCTGTGCTCGGCTAACCCACTCGGCGCAGGTCCGCCAGCGAGCCCATAAATGCAAGCAGCTCGGTATGACTTTGCTGGCTAGTTAGACAAACGGATGCCTAGACTGTCCTGTCGGTGGTCGAAGGGCACATGTGTGTTTTGAGGGCGGCTGCTTAAGCTAGTCGTTGTTTGCTCAGAATTGGCCGTCCTAGAATTGTTTGTCGGGGGTAAACACGCAGGGCCATGCGTCAAAAGGGAGTCCATGCAGCGACAAGTCGACCCCCGCGGGCATCCCGTCCCCCCTGCCCGCCCACCCCCAAGGTCTGCGGACCCCCCCCCCCCCCATCAAACGAAAGCAAAACACGCAACATGCCGCACAGCAAACCAACTGCAACACACCAGAAGCCCAGCACCCCAACGCCAGGCACGGGGTGATAGGGAGTCCGCATCATCACTTCATCAGCAAGTTCATCAGGACAGTCCGCTTGGTGCCTGAGGGGTGCTTTGAGGATGTGCAACTGCACCAATAGTCCCTCATCTCTGCTTACAGTTGTAAACCAGCACCATGTGTGTATGACATGTCGCCGCGGCTACGTGCTGGCCAAGGGTCCCCCTGTTGCTGGCATACGTACTTCCGCCGGAGCCTGGACTTCAGAAAATGCCCCCACAACGGACTGTCCCTGTCGCACCCTTGCCGTGCCCGGTGTTCGTCCCCCCACGGGCTCAATGGTATTAAGGGACCAGGGCAAGGTGGCGAAGTCCCCCAATGGGCGTTGCACGTACTTGATGACGATAGGTTTACATCTCAGAGCACCGATGTTCCCATGCGGGAACTCTTCTCCTGTGCCTGGCCGCTTCAGCCTCTTGCATCACACTCACACTCGCTCGCTCTTCAGTTTCAGTTCCGTTCTCTCACATTTAGGCTATCGTTTGCCCCGATTCCCAGGCCCTTTCTTCTATCAACGTCACGTCCCGTTATCGGGCCGGGCCTGAAACCAGCACTATGACGCGATGCCAGTGCCTGACCCTGACAAATCTTTCCCTGTATGTGTTACCCGCTTACCCAGGGACACGACATGCACACGTTGGCCCGGACCGCCCCACCATGCGAATCCACAAAACGTACCCGCAAGACTCATCCCACACGCACACACAGCATCACATTTACGCTGCCCACTTCACGCCACCGCTCATGATGATGCCAATAATGACACCGAATAGCCCCAGCGCACTGCCGAAGATCTCCACCACCAGAATCTTCACGAATAGGGTGCTGTTCTGAGCATCCGAGAGAGCACAGCTGCTGCCGACGATGCCAACGCACATGCTGCGGGGAACGATGAGCACAGGGCATATATACGGGATCGGTTAGTACTTTATACGCCGCAACACGGCGGCGCACACGACACAGCAAACGCACAGTGCGGTTGCACGCCCTCCTAAGCCAACACCTAATACTTTAGCAAAGCCTTTCCACCAGCCTCCACGCGCGCGAGCGGCGTCAACGCAGTTCATCTGGCATGGGTGCAGCGTGCACGTCCGTGTGTGCCCAACCCTAACCGTCTCCTCCGCCACCCCAAGTGCTCTGCGCGAGTCCCCCACGAGCCCCCACAACGATGCTCACCCGCAGACCAGGTTGGCGAAGCCGCAAGTGACACCGGAGCCGAAGATCGAGTAGCCTGCCGCCAGCGCGTACTTGTCATACACGCCATCGACCGGGTCCACGCGCTCAATTTTCGTTTGAAGAATGATAGCGACAATGACACCGTAGATGGCCACAGCCTCGCAGAAAATGACGCTGCGGGGGTGCAGGGTGCAGCCAGCTCGCTCAAACACCGCACAAGCTGGCCACGAGAAAGAAGCTGGCAGAAGCACGGTGAATTCGCCTACCTGATCAAGTTCTTAGAGGTAATGCGAGGAACGCGGATAGCCGCTCCCACCAACGAGGACCCGGTGATGAAGATGCCCCTGCGCGCAGTGCACAAGGGATTGGTCAAGGCCCGCGAGTTCCAAGTCTGCCCCAGCCCCAGTCCGAGCCCCCCGGTGACAAGCTCGTCATATGGCACAGCCACACGCAGCCGTGCAGGACTCCAGGCAAGCCCTGCGGCGCGAAGCTCCGTGCTGAATCGCTCACCAGGCAGCGCCCAGAATGGACATGCCTACAGCCAGCGCCACGCCCAGCGCCGACCAGAAGTAGGGGGACATGCTCCGGAACAAGAGCCATAGCCAGTTGTAGTCAATGAAGTATTGAGGATTGCCGACGGAAATGACGAAGCAGATCCAGGTGATAGTAACAGGCAAATAGAACCACACAATAGGACGGGTGAGGTCCACCATTTTTGCGACAGAGTATGTTTGGCCTCCGAACTATATGATTGCGCTCGCCTAGCAACGGCAGTCTACAGCATGACGTGCTCCTGAGCAGTGCTATATGTTACTTATGACCAGGCAAGCTGGCTTGGCAGGCGAGCGGTCGGGCGACGACTGGACGGCCAAAAGCCCATGCAGGGCCGTGCCTTCTGCCCATGTGCGGACCCCGCGTCTCCCCAGGTTGCACCCGCGGAGACCGTCAATCGACCCGTCATGAGACACGGACCAAGCATCCTAATCTGTATGCGAGTTGGCATAGGGAACCCGTGGAAACCCGTAAGCGCACGTGAGATACTGGTCTGGCTGGGATACTGGTCTTTCACGGGGCTGTCAGAGCCTTCCCATACCGTAGGCCCGTTCCGTCCCGCCCGCCTGATTTCCCCGACTCCCTCAAACCCCCACCACCACAACTGTCTTTCCCTCCCACCTGCCCCACGTACTTTGCTGTGAATTCGGTGCGCAGCTGTAAACCCACCCCGAATCCGTCGCGCGCGTGAGCAAACGGGCGAACCTGCCGCGCAAGTGCCACCCCGCGGCGACCTGCGCCACCCCGTGAAGCCCAGAGACTTCGTGCGCAACTGTTAGATCGCAGACTTCATCTCCCCTCCGCTGTGACCGTGGCCCCCCGCCACAATCATGCGCACTCCGTACAGCTCTGCAGCACCCTGCGGCACCCAGGTCCAGTAACATCAGTAACATCCGCTCCCCCGAACCCTGGCCAGCCCCCCCTACACGTTCCATGTTATGTCTGCGCCCGCATGCTCTTGCCACACATCACGCAGAGCCTCTTCTACAACACAGCAAAAGTTGTGTTCCCTAGCCCCATCAGCCATCTGTATGCCGCATGGGCAGTTACTTGCGTGCCCAGCGGCAGCACTGACTGCATGCATCCCCAAGCCCGCAACTTCATTGACTGCTAGACACCAGAGCCAAGCAAAACACACACCCAGCGGGTGTCCCATCGCTTTGCCCGGAGCCCAATAGCCCCGCTTGACTTCCCTCAAGCCGTCTAGGTGCTGACGCCCTTCAGCAGCTTCAGCATCGCCTGCTCCAGCTGCTGGCACCGGCGCTTGCGCGTGCGGCGGTTGTGATACAGGGCCGAGCCGTAGGGACCCCAATGGACCCTTCTACCTTGAGGCACAGCGCGCAGGCACCCCGTCCGGCGGCCCAGATATCTTGCCATGTACCGTTTTGCCCTCGCGCCCGGCTCCACGGGGTCGGCGCCGTGCTCACCGCTGAAACCGTAGCCACACGCGACGGTCTCGCCCGGCCTCCACATGCCAACAAGTTGGGGGGGGAGGGGAGTTGTTTCCAATTCCCAAACCAACCATTGCAAACAGTTGCAACGGGGGGGGGGCGGACAACATATATACAGGTTTCCGACTGGTTGCTGCATGGCGGCTGGATGGACCGTGATCAGGCCCAAGAACGACCCGGTTCACCGACTTCGCCCGTGCCTGCATGCATGGTCGCCGACCTCGCGGGGGCGGCTGAGTCCCTGCTGGCTCTGGTGCTATTCCTGCATGCACAAGGACAACTTGTGGTCTTGAAAGTGCGATCCACTCGCCCCAAACCTGCTGTCCACGCCGCCAGTGAGTGCTGGACATGACTAGAGAACACGCCGCCACTGCCGGGTCCAGCCTGCAGCGCCAGGTCGAGCCTCATTGCATTCAGCTGTACAAAAGTTGCACCGCAGGGCCGCGACGTCGACTCTGCAATGAACATGAGGCACGCGCTCATTGAGATGCTGCTGGGTAGCAAAGTACCTGCGGCACTGCGCCCCGGCGGCAGCGGCGGCGGCACAGGGCCTGGCGGCGGTGGGAGCGGCAGCCCTGGCGGCCTGGCCCCACCAGCGGCGGCGGCAGTGGCCTGGTTCCAGCAGTGGCGGCGTGCATGTGCGGAGCGGAGGGGGCGGACTATGGCCACGGGGAGGCGGAGAGCGCGCCGCCCCAAAATCGGCACGCAGGGTGAGACCGGCCGGTGTCTGGTTTGCGGTCTTTGCTGATGAGCATGGGCGCATGGTCTTTGTTCATGCGCGAGATGGATTCGAACGGGTCAACAGCTGCGCACCGAGTTCACAGCATTGTACGTGGGGCAGGTGGGAGGGAAAGGCAGTTGGAGACGAGGCGTGGGCCCAACCCATGGGCTCGGGCGCTCGGCTCATTTCTTTTCCTATTCCCGAAGCCACCTCGCCGGTATTTGTCAAATGTTGGCCGTGGTAGCGTGGGAGACGTGGGGAGTGCAAATGTGGATGCGGACACTTCCCCTGCCTCCGAGGCTCCGACCTGCCACGTGTCTTGCCCACACTGTGTGCTAGCATTCACGCCAATGGCACCAGCTTATACCCCATGCAAGTGGGATCGCAGGAACACATTGCACGGCCTACGCCCCAACTACTGGAGTACTGGTTGGCATGTGGATGAATCGACAAAGGGGCGCCCCTGTCACAAACTCGTGACGCCGATGGCTGGCCCTGACCCTTGGGGGTTCTGCATCCATCGGCCTCCGTTGGCCCATGCCAAAAGTTGCGTGGCAGGGGCAGCAAGAAGTTGCGTTGGTGCGTGGAAAAGAGGATTGTGCACTCGTCCGGCCCGGCTTAAGACATGCATGGGCCGCATGGGCCACGGAAGTCGGACGCGCGCTCTAGCAACTCCTCAACGAGCCTTCGTTACAGTGCCCGCCACGGGTGCGTGCCTTGCTGACATGCAGGATGACCTGCCCCTGCCCACGAACTTTCCTAATCACACCGGGCAGGTGGGCGCCAAGCCAGGCCAAGCGCCAAGATGATGCACTACGAAGCAAGAGCTATTGAACGTCGGAAACTCAACACCAGTGCTGCTCTGCCGTCGCCCTCCGCACTACAGCGAACCCGTCACGCCGTCGTGCGGTGAAATGCCACCTTTGCTCCAGCGGAACTATGTACCGGCGACTGCACTGAGCAGAAACGAATGAATACGCTGTGCCTGCCGCACGCCGGCGTGCACACCCCACCACCAGTGAACGCACGCTCCTCACAATGCTTGGCACGAGTCAGTGCACGGCTGTCCATGCCACCATGTTGCAATGCAGCCTGGAATAACGATCGTCTGTTGCGCATACGCGAATTCCCCATTGTCCCCCAGGCCTTACTCGCCCATAGGGCCGCTGTCTCGGCGCAGGCCTTCGAACAAGTCCTCCGGGGTCGCCTCCATGGGCGAGAACGGCAGCCCCACCGCCAGGAAGCGCTTGAACGAGTCGCTTTCGCAGCGTTTGAGCTCGCGGGCGCCCGGGTTCATGGACATGTTGCCCGAGTCCATGTGCTGCAACGACCGCCCCTGCTGCACGCCCGCGTTGCCGCCGCCCATGCCCCCGACCAGGCTGGTGCCGCTCATGCCAATGCCGGCGGCACTGTTGCCGCCCATCGGCCCCATGCCCATCCCCATGCCGTGCTGCTGCATGTGGTGGTGCTGCGCCAGGCCGGGCTCCATGTTCAAGAGGCCCGAGCCCGAGGGCCCCACCGCACCCATGCGCGACGCGCCCGGGTCGCCGATGTTGAGCGCGTTCTGCATCTGGCCCGTGAGCTGGTCCGGCTGCTGTTGCTGCTGCTGCTGCAGCGACATGTGCATGAGTGGCCCCGACAGGCTTGACGAGCTGGGGCCGACACCGCCCATGCCGCCCATCGGCCCCATCAGGTTGGGCTGCTGGTCCCCGGGAGCGCCCGAGAACGTGGGCTCGCCCGTGGCGAAGGTGAAGTTCTGCTGGATGAAGGTTTCGAGGTCGGACGTGTCGAGCACGGCGCCCATGGCGTTTGCCGCAACCGTGTCGCTCACCTCGGTGCTGAGGCGGCTGCGCGGCGTGTGGCGCCCACGGCCTGCGGCGATACGCATTCCACGCAACCAGATAAGATACGCTGGTGTTCACGATGCAGCCCCAACAATCATTACTCTTGTAGCTACGTCATAACTCCCCGGTTGCTAACCACTGCACTCTCACGGTTCAAACTTACTCTCGAAGTGGTACAACGCGTGCCGGTTGGTCATGTTGATCTGCCCCATGTCTTGCCCCTGCATGCCGCCCTGTCCTAGCAGCGACTGCTGGCCCTGCATCTGGCCCTGCATTTGGCCCTGCATTTGGCCCTGCATTTGGCCCTGCATTTGGCCCTGCATCTGGCCCTGCATCTGACCCTGCATCTGCTGCTGCAGCTCCTCCAGTGCCGGGTGGCCCGGCGCCGAGTTGCGTGACCGCTTGCCCTGCGTTCGGCGCCATAACGTGGAATCAAGAAACAAGCATACGACATGCACTTGCCACGTACGAGTGCAATCACACCCACCAGGTCCGCCGACATCTCTGGTTGTGGCATGCCTGCCGCCTGCATCATGGCCATCTGCCGCACAGCACTCGCGTCCGCCGACAACCGGCGGTAGCGTGCGGGCCGTGACGGCGGAGGTCCTAGCACGCCGTCGGGCCCCGAAACCGGCATGCCCATGTTGCTGCTTGGCCCGCTGCCGGCGCCCATGAGGTTGCTGTTGTTGCCAGGGCTGTCGATGCTGTTGTGCGAATACAGTGGCGATGACGCGGCTGCAGGGACAACACGCAGACGCACGGGGTTGGTAGGTAGCAAGGCGCTTAACATACTCGGTACGCAGCAGCGCATGCCCCCCCCCCCCGAGGCGCACACCGACGTCTAGGCCCACGAATTCACGTCCCTCCCGTCTGGACTCACCCATGTTGGGCGCGCTTGCCGTGCGATACACGTCCGGCATGAGGTCGCCCGCCGTGAGCCCACCCGAAGTGATGAGCGCCTGCGTGGCCATGCTCCGCTGCCCCGAGAACTGGAACTGCTGCTGCTGCCCGCCCGCGCCGCTGCCCATGGACCCCAGCTGCATGCCCTGGTGCTGCAGGTCGCCATAGCTACTGCTGGCGCCCTGCTGCTGCTGCTGCCCCTGCATCATGCCCATCATGCCCGGCTCCATCTTGGGCGAGTTCGGCACCTGCGGGTAGCTGACCGCCGAGGAGCGGCGGCTGCGGCGCTCGTCATTCACGGCGTTCATCATGGACGGCGCCATGCCCACGCTGCCGCGCTTCAGCAGCCCCTGTTATGGCGGCGCAAAACATCAACGATGCCATGTGAAATCGATCACAGCAGCGTTCAGGCACTCACACCAACATCTGCGCATACGTGTACCGAGAGTTCCTACGCTGGATCTACGCCATCTTCACGGAACCGGCTGCATTCGCACACAAACCTCCCAAATCCAGCCCTTCACATTTCCCACCTCGTCCATGCCGTCCGCCATGGACATGCTGGGCGTGCCCGCCGCCATGGACATGCTGGCCCCGCCGCCGATAAGCAGCGACGTGCTGCCGTTCACCATCTCCAGCTGCTCCTGCACCGCCACCCAGTTGCGGTGGTTGGGCCGGCACCAGTCCGCATCCGCCAGCTGGCGCCACTGCTTCAGCAGCTCCGCGTCCGGGCCCCCGGGGCTGCTGTTGACCATCAGCCTCCCGTTGGGGCCGCGCTGCACCAGGCCTGTAAAGCCCATGCCCGTGTACCGTGTTAGCTGGAGTCGGGCATGCAACCAAGGGCGGATGCGGATCCTCGTCCAACAACATAGAAGGCAACCCGGTGCCAACCCCTCTCACCGATGGGCCGCTCCATGTTGACCTGGCCCTGCTTGCACGCAAACAGCACGCCCTGCGTCATAGACTCGTCCGTGTACCACAGCCGGTGCAGCATGTCGTCGTACACCACCCGCTCCGCCAGCACCTCCCGCAGGTAGTCCCACTTGTGCTTGTGCTTGCCCTTCATGTTGAGCAGCTCCAGCATCTGTGCGTCGGCAAGCAGGGCGCACACAGTCAATCTGGTGCGGGTATGTACGAAATCCTATGCCAATACGGTACGTGTGGCGCAATAGGTACGTGGCTTGTCCCAGTGTTCAGTTTGGGACGATGCCTCACCTTGTTCTCCACCTGCCGGTTCTGGTCCGCGAATAGCATCAGCTGCTTCAGCTGCTCGACTGCAAGAGCAGAACCAGCACGGCACAAAGCGTTGCGGTTTAGCGCGGTCGTGCGAGACCACGCCAACAGAGTTGGTTAGAGCACGGCTCAGGCAGGCGGGTTGGCCTTTTACCTGTCTCGATGCTGCTGTAGGGGCAGTCCAGGTGTGACTGGATCTCGCGCAGGCGCTGTGCCGTGATAGAGCCGATGTGTTTCAACTTGGTCAGCTCGTCCTTGTAGTGCGGGTACTCCGACTTGCGGTAGTCATTCAAGGCGCGCTGTGTCTTGACCTGCGTTGAAAGCCCGCACAGTGTTAGCCTGCTACACAAGGCTCCGCTGAGTGCTCACCGTGGTTTGCATCGTTACCTATGCGAGGACACATGCACCTATCCTGTGCAAAGCCATGCCCTTAAACTTGCTTTCGGGCGCACCGGTACTCACAATGAACTTGCCAGACACGGTCGGGCGCACGTTCTCCACCACGACCAGGCGCCCGTACTCCCTCCGCACCGCCTTCGCCATCAAGCGGAAGGTGCCGAAGGTCTCGTTGTTGAAGTGGAACGTGTCATTCTTGTCCGTCACGCACACGTCCGGCAGCTTTACCAGGCCTTCCGTCATGCGCAGGTACAGGCGCCCGTCCGGGTCGGTCTTGCTGCCTGCCTGGTAGGCACCCAGCAGGATGCTCTCCTGTGAAGTTGAATGGAAGACGTGTGTTTCGGTCATAGGTCATCCCAAGTCCACTGTGCACCGTACAGCACTTGAACAAAGGTACGAGCCCGTCGCAATCGCGCGGTGGGGTGTCGCATCACGCCCATATTCTTGATAACCGACTTTCATATAATCAACTCACGTCGTCGTTCTTCAGCAGCTCCCGCACGTGGCCGTAGTTGGCCGGCGCGGACTCGCTGTACGAGTCGCCGTCCACCACCGTGACCTACAGCAGCGGCACAAGTCACGAGTCCTGTGTCTTGCGCCCTCGTTCACCCAACACCGCCTCGTTCACCCAGCTTCATACCCACGCACCGCAATCTCCACGCTCGGCAGAGCCTCCGCAAGACCCGTGCGCAGGTTGATCAGCTCCAGAGACACGTCCGACTCGCACTTCGACTTCAGAATCTGCGGGGCCCCGAGTGATTACGGCAAACGTTAAAAGCTGGCGTCTCGTATAGCTGGGCAAGGCCCAAACCGCTACAGTAATCGGCATCGTGTCAATCAGATACCATCTTTGCCGCCCCATGATTGGCAACCTATGCCGTAAGTGCCCCCCTAGACCGCGGCGTCGAAACCCTGGGGGGCGGCAGCTGCCGCCGGCACCCACGTCCAACTCCTCGCCGCCCATCCGACACAGCCCACAGCCAGCCCAGCCCACCTGGCCGTCAGCATAGCACTCATCGAAGTTGTCCTCCTCGCGGCACTTCTTGTTGGGGTTGTTTTTGCACAGCCCGCATTCCTTGCGCATGCACCCCAGGAATCTGCACGCGGCGCGCAGACAGCCATGTGGCAGTGCCTTCAGGAATTTAAGGACATATCGACACCATAAGATACTTCGGGCGCCTCGAGAACGTTGCCGCACGTCCAGAACCCGCGACATGCCCACCCAAAGCCCAACTTGCTTGCAGCGATGGGTGAAGCGAAGTGCATACGAGTCTGAAACTCCAACCGGCTCCTGCACCGCCTGGCCCAGCAGCTGAGTCGCGCGGGAGAAGGCAAACTCGAAAGACTGCTCAGTTATGCTGGGCAGCAGCACGCCTGCCAGAGCGCGGCTGAACTGCTTGACGCGGGCCCCCACATACTCCTGCAACACAAGGAATTGAAAGGTCGGCTTGCGGCAGCCAACAGGCGACCGCTTTGCCGCGTCAAACGATGCTTCTTGCCTCTAGAGCCGGTCGCGAAACCGCCTGCAGCGCGGGCGGCAGCGGTACGGGCTGCATCTTGAACGACGACAGCAGCTAGGTAAGCATTTAGGGCGCCTGGACTAACGACCAATTTTCACAATGTAACAGGCCGAACCACTCTCGGCGGTCAGTTCAATGTGTTTTGTCAATGTACGTGTCATGCATGTGAGCTACCGAGTGCAGGCAACAGCGGTAGTCGCAAATCGATTGCGTCAATTGAGTGGCACGATTGCGGGGCTGCACGGGGCGGCGAGAGTCGGAGTGCAGGGGCGGCAAGGTTCGTCACAAGGCGTGTCATCTTTGATGCAGCACCACAAGGCGCTATGCCTGACTAGATAGACGTAACGAAGTCCTCAACCTGATCCAAGTTACAGCAGTGCCCAGATTGTCCTCCAAAGTACAAGCTGCTCTGGCCCTTGGCCCCAAAACCCGCACCGGCACAGGCACCGGCACCCCAACCTAAACCTGCCCCGGTCAGCCCCAAACCTGCACCTGCCCCAAACGTGCACCTGCCTGCCTGCCCCCAAACCTGCCCCTGCCTGCCCAGCCCCCAGGGCCCCCCATCGCCCCTGGGTGCCACCCTATGCAAACAACTGTCTCCCGGTGTGCCAGCGGCCGTACCCTGTCGAATCCAGCCTTGCCTCACACCGTCCAAGCTCACTGCAGTTCTCACCTCGAAGGGACATTGGGCTGAGGCCCAACACGTGCTCCGTCTGAGGCAGAACGTTTCAAAACTTCTATTTCGACTCCCGGATTACAGCCGGGGTCGGTTGGTACTTGGTACCCACACACCCGCCATGTGTCCAGTCGCGTCCAGCGATCAAGCACAAGCACAGCCAGCACAGGACAGCCAAACACCAGGAATTCCTCTAGCCGCAACGCTCCCGCTGCTGCAGCATACCACAATCGATGCTATGTAGGAGTACAAGCGGTTGCCCTTATCCAAACTGGCTCACGCACGTGCTTGACACACGGCATTCCGTCATTCGCATTCACGCGCTTTGAATCCCTGCACCCGCCATAAAAGCAGCAAAACGTCAAAATTGGGGCTGCCCTGAGCTGAAGCCGTCAAAAACAGCCCTATGCACAGAGCGTTTGGCACGGGGCACGCACCAAATAATCCGCAACGCATCTTGCACGACCTCACGTGCGCTCACAGCTTCGCTGCCTCCTCCTCCTTGCGCTGCCGCCAGAGGGTCGAACGGCTTGTCCCCTCGCCCTTCTTATTGCCCTTGCCGCCCTTGCCGCCCTTCGGCCGCCGCGCACCGTGGCCGCCGCCCGCCGCCCACCGTGGCCCGGCGCACATTCAAAGGCAACCCCGGCACACACAAGACCCGCACCATAACCCGGCCTTGCACCCCCGAGACTATGCGCCGCGTGTCCGGCAGTGGCCCACGCAGACCTACAGCTGGATGGTGCTCATATAATTGTGGTCGCCGAGAGTCGGTCAGCAACATCTGTATCACCGACGGTATGGAATGACCTGCAGGCGGTAAGCAGCATACAGACGCATGCAGCAGACACAGCGCAGATGTCAAGGACTGCACATCCCTACAACAGAGGCGCCTGAGAAGTAGTTTTCCCAGATGCGTGCGGCATAGTGACACGTACCCAGTTAAACGTACCCAGTCAAACGCTTTGCCCGGCTTGATGCACTCGTACGAGCAGTTCCGAGTACAGCTCTGGGGGCGGAATCATGGAGGCGGCGGGGTTCGGTGGTTGCGATGCGAGCTACCCACGGGCATACCCGCCCATGCACATGCCGCGACAATCTTTGAATGAGAAGGTTTCTGCAGATAATAGACCCCGACGAGTATCCTGCCTCCCCTACAATCACCTTGGCGAGCCGCGCCTTGTCGCTCTCCAGGAGCGCGAAGCCGGTCTCGTCTCGTACCTGCGCCGACAGCATCAGTCACGAGCGGTGCACCATACTTTGCAACCCCGCGGCGTGCACAACATTCGGCAGCAGACCTGCATTGCACTGCCCCTTCCCTCGTACTGTTTTACCCTGGGAATTTAAGAGCTTCGCACTCCCGCGCACCTGCTTGGCGTACAGGTCCAGGGCCTCAGTGCAAGCGGACTCGCAGGCGGTCCGGCACACGTCCTTCAGCTCCTGGCCCTCCGCCTTCCTGCAGCCGCCCCGCGCGTGCGCGTGCACATGCATACATTATGCAGTGAACCCACAGCACCCAAGTTACGGTGTACCTGCTGCCCATGCGCTGCATGCGCAACCGCCAGTTCCTGCCTTCCTTGCACTCTTTTTAGCGAGCACTTCGTTTAACTCGTGCTGGTAATCAAGCACTTCCACCATTACCCATGCCCAGTCCTACGCATGATGCTGTCTCTCGTGGCCCCACAAACTGGTACGTACGCACTTGCACACTCGGTCTTTGGCATAAAGCGCCTTGTCACCGGTGGGAAGACTCTGGAACTGCGGCGTCTCCTTGGTGACGTCCACGGCGCCCACACACGCGTCCACCGTGAACCCCTTCTTGCGAGACAGAACCTTCTCACCCTGCAGCATGTGGCGAGGGGTTCCCCGGTCGGACACAGGCCGGAACTTTGCATAGGGAGGGGGGGAGGGGGAGCAGACGAGAGCCAGGAAACGGCGGGGGTTGCGGGCGGGGGGCGGCGCGCGCACCTGCAACTGCTCGATCAGGTATTTCTTGAATGACGTGCCGTAAAGGGTGAACGGCGTGATCGGGTCGCGCTCTGCAGGAGTGGAATCGGCGTCGCCGCCACCAAAGAAGCCCGCTGCGAGGTCCGCAAGCGGGTTCGGCGCGACGGAGCGCGTGGCAGCCGGGGCGGCAGCCGCCAGGCAGGACTGTGGAGAGCGGGGCAGGTGCGACACGGCCTCTCAAGGCATCCAGATTGAAGCGGAAACATACTTAGGGTGAATTATGTTTGTGTGGGGGGGGGGCGCACAAGTGGGGGGTGTTTGGGGCCGCATCCTGGACAACACGGTGCGCCGACCCTCCACCATCTGTCCCCGCGTTCCACTCCCAAAGGCTGCATACTGGTTCATTACGGCCAAGTCTGACTTTGATGAACTCTTATCTTCCCCTACGAAGCACCCCGGAAATTCCTGCGTCTGTCCTCACCTGGCTGGGCGCCACTTGCGTGGCGTGCACGGCAGGCACACCTCCAAGCACCAACCCCGTTATTGTCGCCAATGTGACAGCCCCATGTCCAAGCCTTCTTGCAAGTTCTGCATGTGGCTCTTCAACTTTCACTCTGAGCGTGTGGCTTGGCACCGCAACGTTTCTTTGGCTTGCATTCGCCCGCGTCTGCTTTAAGCACGGCCTCTGTTGTAGCGATCGCAGCATTTTGATATACAGCGTATTGTACAGCTACTTGGCTGAACTATGGTTGGCTCTGACAATGGCCGATGCAGTTCCCATGCAATTCGCAAAAAACCTTCAAGGCGTGTCCGCTTCTTCTATTCATTAACACCGTTATCCTTCCAAGCGCCTTGCACTACGATCATGACCTTCTAATATGCTCGCTTAGGCACGCCATCGACTCCACAGAGAGGGAAGTCACATCGTCGCGTGCACGCCCGAGCAGCATGGCGAAGCCTGTGAAGGCCGCGCAGCCTGCTAAGGGTGGCAAAAGTTTTGCAAAGCCGAGCCCCGGCACAAAGCGGAAAAGCGAGGCGGCGCCAGCTGGCGGCGCCGCGCGGCCGGCAAAGAAGTTCCGTGCGGAAAATGGCAAGCCGAAGGCAGCGGAGCCGCTGAAGAAGCTGTCGTCGTGAGTTTGGCTCGGTCACGGCGTACTGGCGGCTTGTGGCAGTGTCGACTCGAAAGCATCGTGCAGTTAGTGACATGCTCACCCTTTGCCCAGGAAGGAGAAACGCGCCACCATCCGCGAGAAGAAGCTGGCACACAAGAAAAACTGGGAGGTTATCCAGGTAACTGGTGGGGTTTGGGGGCTACTAGGTAGGCAGGGCGTTAGGGTCGGCGTGCGGGCATCGATAGCTTGCCTCGATTGCGTGAACCGACCCGCATCCGTCCGTCCGGCAGGATGCTGTGGTGCTGTGGGAGCGGCTGCGCCCAAAGGAGACGCCGGATGCGGAGCGCAAGCAGCTGGTGAATGACATCCTGAAGAAGGTGCGCCGGCTGCCGGAAGGGGTTGTGCAGGGCAGGGCAGGGCGGCGGCCGCCGCCGCCGCCGCCGCTTGCTGTAGGTGCTACGTGACCAGCCGGCGCGGTAACTGCCACGTCCTCTTGTGACGCGCCGCTACGTTCCCGCACCATCCTCACTTTGCTTTGCCGCCGCCAGGTCAAGGGCAAGCTGCTGGAGCTGGTGAACCACCACACCGCCAGTCGCGTGATCCAGTTCTGCATCAAGCACGGCGGCGAGGTCGAGCGCAAGGCGGTGATGGAGGAGGTGCGCGCCAACATTGTGGAGCTGTCCAAGTCCAAGTACGGTCACTTCCTGGTGCGCAAGCTCATCAACACGGCCAAGAAGGACGAGGTGCCGGGTAAGCGGAGACGTGGGATTGTGGGATGCAGCGGTAAACACAGTGCGTGTGTCCGGGGAGGGGCGTCGCGGGTTGTGTGGTGGGCAGGGGACTTTGGTGGGGGGCACGCAGCTTGCACAGCAGGACGCACGATTTGCACAGCAGGAAGTGAAAACCGCTTGTGGCCTATGCAGTGGCCGAAGCGGTTCATGGTCTTGCTAACAGCACTCGGGCTATGTCACACTGACGGCGCCAACCTGTGGTCCGGATGGTCCTCTTTTGATCCCAACATTGCATCCGCAACAACGCACACGCACCTTTCCGCGCGCACTGCGCCTAGGGCGCCTGCCGGGCCTGAACCTCTGCCGATGCTCACTGTCCCGCCCCAACTACTTCATATGTGTCGGCCCCCCGCCCCCATCTCTGATTCCCCGCCTCGACCGCACAGGTATCGTGCGCCTGTTCCGCGGCCACGTGGCTCAGCTGCTGCGCCAGCCGTACGGCGCCGACGTCATCACCGACCTGTACGACGTGGCCTCCACCTCGGACCGCAACGCCATGTGCTCCGAGTTCTACGGCAAGGAGTTTGTGCTGTTCGACGGCCTGGCCGGCGAGGCGGGCCGCCTGCACAGCCTGCAGCAGTTGATGGCGGGCGCGCCGGCCGCGAAGAAGCGCGCCATCCTGCAGCACTTCGCCAAGGCGCTCATTCCCATCATGGAGAAGGCGCTGGTGCACCCGCCCATTACACACAGGTGCGCGGTCTCGTTGCAGAGGGACCCACGCCTGGCCGTCACCGGGCCACCTCATGCATGCATCGCACGCCATTCCATCACGGAAGACTCGCTGATGACAAGACTTTACAGTCCCAACAGTCTGAGGGGGAACTTTGGTCGGTACCCCCCTTCGTGACGAATATTAGATATCATCTTTCGGGGCTGAGAGTCAGAACACATTGCATCCTGCATGGCACACGACAGGGGCACAGAGCGCATATACGCGCACAGTCGCACACAAGCACGCGCGCACATGCACACCACAGGTTCGCAAATTCAGTGATGACAAGACTTTACAGTCCCAACAGTCTGAGGGGGAACTTTGGTCGGTACCCCCCTTCTTGATGAATATTAGATATCATCTTTCGGGACTGAGAATTTGCCGGCTTGCCGTCACTTGCACGCACATGTACTGGCACGCACACGTTTCTGCGCCTCCGCATGCACTTGAGTTCGTTGATGACAAGGCTTTACAGTCCCAACAGTCTGAGGGGGAACTTTGGTCGGTACCCCCCTTCTTGATGAATATTAGATATCATCTTTCGGGACTGAGAACTCATTCGCTGCTCATCTATGCCTACGCTCGCACCACACCGCATTACACCGCACCGCACCAGTAACGCAAGGCCATTGGCGCTCCTTTCCACACCCGCTGCCGCTACCGTCCCCTAAGCGTGCCTCGCCCACGCCCGTGCGCCCTCCTCCTCTTCGCTGTGTTGCTCAGGCTAGTGAAGGACTACCTGGAGTGCAGCACGGGCATGACGATTGAGGAGGCGGTGGAGACGCTGTCGTCCACGGGCGAGGCGGTGCTGCGGATGGTGCACACGCACGAGGGCGCGGCGGCAGCGTGCATGGTGCTGGGGTACGGCACGCCCAAGGACCGCAAGAAGGTGGTGAGGGCCATGAAGGGCCACGTGGCCAAGATGGCGGCGGACGAGTGGGGCCACGTGGTGCTGTGCATGGCGCTGGGCTGCGTGGACGACACGGCGCTCACCGGCAAGATCATCGTGCCGGAGATCAAGGTGCGCAACAGAAAGCAGGGTTGGCGGGCGCATGCGGGTGTGGCTGGCGGAACGGTGGGGTGGCGGGAAGCCTGCGTACGCATAAGGTTGCATGCAAGACTTGGGGCAGACGGCCGATGAATCTGTTCGCTGATGACACCGTTTGTCGACGGGCGGTCTGAATCTGTTGATGAGTGTCGACATTAAGCGCCCGCAAGGGCGTGTCTGAGAGCAGAGATATCCTGGCGTTCCCACACGCCTGGCGCGTTTCGCATGCACTGCACTGCACAGCGCGGTCGCTGATGACACCATTTGTCGACGGGCGGTCTGAATCTGTTGATGAGTGTCGACATTAAGCGTCCGCAAGGGCGTGTCTGAGATCCGTCGCTGCTGCACTTTGCATCCTGCGCATGGACATTACATTGTTGCGCCCGCCGTAACCGTGCCCTGCATTGTTCCAATCAGAGTCCTAACCTTGCGCCGCATCTTGAAACGCGCCTGGCCCGCAGGAGCTGCTGTCGGAGGGCGTGCACGAGACCACTGCGGTGCGTGTGCTCCTGCAGTTGCTGGCGCCCGACAGCCGGCGGCACTTCCCGCCCGCCATCTACGACATGCTGCACCCGCCGCAGCGCACCGTCAAGGGCAGCACCGGCAAGGCCGTCACGGACCTGGAGGGCGAGGAGGTGAGCTCGGGGGCCTGCAGCGCGGTTGGTATGCTTGCCGCTGGTGGAAGCATGCCTGATAGATACCGCGCAGAGCGTGGCCTGGTGTAGCTACGGAACTCCAAACTCGTGCTGTCATCCTCACTCTCGCCTGTTTTGCCGACAGGATGAGGTGCTCGACTTCGGAGTCGGCGGCGACGGCGGCGAGGAGGAGGACGACGGCGACGAGCTGTTCACTTCCAAGACTGACAAGAAGGGCGGCAAGGCCGGCAAGAAGGGCGGCAAGGCGGGCGCTGACAAGGCAGCGGACAAGGCCAAGCCCAAGGCCAAGGGGAGAGGGAAGCAAGCAGCGGAGGACGCGAATGAAGAGGGCGGCGCTCCGGAGGGCGGCACTGAGGAGGGCGGCGAGGATGCCAGCGCGGGCGGCGAGCGGGTGCTGGGCTCCAGCAAGAAGGACCCCGCGATCAGGCGGCGCGAGCTGCTGGGCAGCGGCCCCAAGAGCCTGTCGGCGGCGCTGACGGCGGTGGTGGCGGGCGCGGCGGTGGCGCTGGTGCGCTCGCCGCACAGCTGCGAGCTGGTAGTGGAGGTGGCGCGCGGCGGCGAGGGCGGGTTGCTGGCGGAGCTGGACGCGGCGGGCGTGGGCGCGGTGCAGGAGGCGCTCGTGGAGGACGCGGCACGCAGCCCGGATGAGGTGGCGGAGGCAGCGGGCGCCAGCATCGGCGATGAGGAGGAGGCGCAGGGCGCAGTACCCTCGCCGGCGGCTGCTGAGCACGTCTTCCTGAACTTCTTCTCGAGCCGCGCACTGCGGCGGTTAGTTCTGGCGGCAGCAGAAGAGGAGGGCGGCGGCGGCGCGGCGGCGGGCTTTGCAAAGCAGCTGTGGGATCGGGCGGTCAAGGGGCGCTGCAAGCAGTGGGTGGGCACGCATGCGGAGAAGGTGCTGGCGGCGCTGCTGCACTGTGGCGTGCCGGAGGTGCAGGCGGCGGCTGCCAAGGAGCTCAAGCCGCTGGTCAAGGGCCCTGTGGAGGAGTGGGCCGGCAAGTTCCTGTCGCACAAGGACAAGCCCCACCACGGGCCCGGCGCGGCGCACGGCCAGCAGCAGCAGCAGCAGCCCGCGGCTGTGTCCGCCGGCGCGCCTGCCAGCACAACGCCGGCGGCGAAGGGCAAGCAGCAACCCCAGACGCCGGCGACGGCTGGCGGGAAGCGAGCTGCGCAGGGGCAAGACGGGGGGCAGAGCGGGAAAGCCAAGCAGGCGAAGCGGAAGTGAACTAGCTGTAGCACTTGAGTATCGTAGCGCAGATATTGCGGGACCTGCCGTGTACATTTACGCGGACGCTGTTGCTGTCACGGCGTTGAGCTTTGCAGTGATAGTTTGTTTTCAATTAAGCTGCGCCCCCTGCGCGCAGCAATTTATTGTCAAGCTGCTGGACGGACTGCCATCACTCCGGCTGCCCCTGATCCTGTTGTAAATTACATCTGTGCGTATGTGAGCCACCGGATTCAGCGGGTAAGGGGGTAACTCTGGCAGCCGGATTCAGGGGGTTCGATGGAACAATGCAAGCGGGGCAGGTGGCGAAGTCCCATAGGGTGCAGAACCTCCCAGACCCAACAAACAAATTGCGACAGCAGACAGGAGCGCGCGGCTGGTTGCACGCCGGAGTTTCTGTACCGACAGCCGGATTCAGGGGGTGAACGAACGGCACACTAACACACAAGAGACGCACCCAAGCAAGCCGTGCATGAAAGCAATGCACGAAGCCAACAATGGCCTCTACGGGCGCGATATGCACCCATGGTAGGCCCTCCGTGGCGCTCGCCGACGCGGCGTCCCCACCTATCGCGTGTCGAGCTTGCGCCTAGAACAGACGACCACTCAGGAGTCAGGACGGTGTATAAGGGCCATTGCGCTAGGACAGGATCAACCTATCTCGCTCCTTACGCCACAGACCTAGGCCGGACGGCTGGCGAGGACGCGCTCCCTGTCCTGAACGCGGTCACCCGGAACGGATGCCGGCTGGCCAACGCTAGCCTTGCCTGCTGCCGAACACGCCCGGCGTCCTGCAAGTGCGCAGGGGATCAGACAGCAGCCATGCTTGGATAATCTTCACAATCAGTGGCGCAATCCTCTGCGGCGGCGCCCCGGTGGCAGCGGTGGTCCTGTAAAATGAAGTGCGGTGGTTCTGGCCCGGCGGCGGCGGCGGCGGTTCTGGGCCCAGCAGCAGCGGCGCCGGCGGCGGCCCTGGACCGAGCAGTGGCGGCGACCCAGGGCCCAGCAGCTGGGGCGGCGGCAGCGGCCCTGCGCCCAGCAGGGGCGGCGCCAGTGGCGACCCCGGGCCCCAGCAGCGGCGGCGGCGCCCCCGGGCCAAGCGGCGGCGGCGGCGAGCATGTGCGGAGCGGAGGGGCGGGACAGGCCACGTGGAGGAGGAAAGTGCGGCGCCACCCAAGAAGCGGCGCAGGCGCGCAGGTTGAGACTGGCCGCTGTCTCGTTCACCGTCTTTTGCTGCATAGCACAGTATGAATGCGACATTACAAACAGTCCGACCCAAGCAGTATGCGGTAATAGGCCGCAGTAGCTAGCGGGAGTGCTGCGGCTATAGGTGTCGTGCTGCTGTCGTGCCGCTGTTTAGCTGTCCTGTGCGCTGCGTGCTTGTGCTAGGTGAAAACTGACGGACAGGTACAGATGACGGCGAGATGAGATAGCAGTTTTAAAACTTTCCGCCTCAGACAGGAGACGTGGCCTCGACTCAGCCCACTTTCCCCAGGAGGGGAGGGACAGCCGCCTGTCTTGTCAGGTTGGTAGGCAGCATCTCGCTCTCGCTCTCGCCGCCCGCCCGCAAGCCGCACGCTACCCCAGCTAGCCCGGTGCTTGGTTGGCTAGCGGCTCCGCTCGACAGGCCGCAGCACTTCTCGTGGACCCTTGGCTTCGACGCATACGTCCGCACCCGGTGCCTGCCCGCAGGCAGACTTATCAGCAACTTTCAAACCGGCAAACAACTACCCCTGCGGCCCCGCAGACCCGCAAATATGTCCCACAGACCCGCAAGTGTGTTGTCGGACACTAGACTAACCACCAAACGGCAGCAGGCACAAACCCGCATTGCCCATCAAACACCCATGGCCACTGCCTGCTAGCAGTGCCAATGCCGTGAGACCCCGCACCCGTCTCACACTTTGGGGCATGCCCGATAGCGGTGCGATGAGCAGCACACCCAAGCACCGTCCCTCGCATTGCTTCCAGAAGCTTGCTGCGTTACGCCCCAAACAACCATTCCAGGCGCACGCCTTTGCGCCGTATACGCACCACCTCATTACAATACTGGGTCAACCTGTTATTCAAACGGCGCGGCCAGCAGGCACAAAACGAGCACTCTGATTGCTGCCCCTGCATGTGGAGCCCAGCGCTAAAGCGCCCGCGTCCCCTGGCGAGTCGACCCCCCCCCCGCCGGGCAAAGATGCCTTCAGCCAGGCGCCAGCGCTCAGCCAGGCGCCAGCGCTGCCGTGGGCGGTGTCGCAACCGGCGTGGAGTACTCGCGACCGGTGTGTCATGCCAGCATGCCACCATCCAGGCAGGAATACCAGGTCGAAGGCCATCTACAGCTCATCCTCGGCACGCAGGAACTCGCCTGCAAACAGGGCCGCAGGTTTAGGGCAGTAGTGGGTGGCACACGTTAGCACCAGCTCATCTGCAGCGTCACCTACTCGCAAGGCCTGCGAGCTGCGCCCAAGATGCACAGCGCTTCGTCACCCGCCATACACATGGGCGGCTATCCCCCCTGCACTGCTGCTCGCTCCATCAGCTTGTTAAAAGAATCTTGCAGCCCCTGGTCCCAAGCAGGTCCGCAATGGCTGCCGGCGCTCAAGACGTTGCGCCGGTGCTGCCCTGGTCCCAAGCAGATGAGCATCGCAAGAGCGTACCAAACGCTAACTTCTGGGTGGTACAACGCATGCGCTAGCCCGCGCGCCTTAAATTGTAAGGCACGCGCGCAAGGGCGCGCACGACCAACAGGTTAAGGCCATGCCTCCTCCACGCTCCGAGCCGCGCTGGTTTCTTTGGGTTCGCTCCCTTTGGGTTCTAGAAGTTATTACCCCGCCACACACCCTTCAGCACCCTGCAGCCGCTGCTGCTTGCTCACCGCAGTCGGCCTGGTGGAAGGTGACGACGGCGTTGGGGTCCACGTTGCGGCACTCGTTTGTGGACTTGGCCGTCACGCCGAAGCCCAGCGGGATGTCGGCCATGTTGTAGATTACCACACCCGTGTAGGCGGGCGTGTTCTCGGTGATGCGCGCGAGGCCGCTCTTGAGCACGTTGTTGCCGTACAGGAACTGCATCTCCGCGGAGGGCTTCACCCAGATCTGTCGGGTGCAAGGGTTGCAGGGCATGGTGTTGCACGGCGCGGCAGGACGGCTGCACAAACGGGCAGCAGGGTATGCTGCACGGTTGCTTCACCCCTGGGATGGATGATTGGGGCGTCGACCCCTGGTACTCCCCTGGCTGGCGTTGGCAAGAATCAGGTCCTGGCAGCCGCTCCCAGCCCCGCGGAAATGGCCACGGCGCGCAGCTTGTGCGCCACGCACACTTCCCGCCCTGCCAGTACACTGCCCATCGCTGCATTTCCATACCTAATCCCGATCACCCATGCATGTTGTTGGTTGCTAAGCCGCAGTACCATGCACTCGAGGGGTTCGGGTTTGCGTGATCTCTCAAACAATGTGTTGGGAGGGGCGCTCAGTGGCGCAGAAGTATCCCGATTGGGCGTGCCGCATCGCCAAAATCTTATTTCGTCCTTTTCAAGCTCGCGTAATTCTAGAAAGCACCCACGACATTCAAGTATACCACAGCACTGCGTTGACTAGCAATGCTTGCCCGCACGCACGCGGGCTCACGCCACAGACCACGCAGCACGTTGCTATACAAAAATTTCCCCACCGTGGGGTGCGCGATGCCAAGAAGTTGCCGGTTAACGGGTGCGTGGTACTACGAGTGACGTACGGTATGCACGCCTTTCTGCGCATAGCCGCATACCGTGCATACCGTATTCGGGGTCCACACCAGTGCGTGGAGTGCGCTTGCTGGTTGGCCTTGCCTGCCACTAACGCGTCCAGCCCTCCCCGACTCTTGCGGGCCATCCCAGCGCCCGCACACCGGTCACACCTCGCGGTCGCTCACCTTGTATTTTGCGTATTGTGAGATGAGGTCCAACGCCCCGATGGTCAGGCGGAACTTCCCGGTGTGTGTCAGCTTGCCGATGCACGTGCCCAGCGCCACCAGCTTGTCTCTTGCAACCTGTAAGTGCAGCAGCAGAACGGCATATGCAACGTACCTAGTCTTCAGAACGCACTTGGTCGAAAGCCAAGCTGCGGAGCACGAGTTTGTGTTCCGCCACGGCACCCCTCGCGCTGCAGCCCGCAGACAGGCTTGCACGAAACCCAAGAACATTGTCCAGGGCCCCGCGCCCAAAGCAGCCTCCCCCGCGTCTACCCCACCAACTCACATTTGTTGCCTTCTTCATCAGCTTCTCCTTCACATAGAACACTTTGTTTTTTTGCAGGCGGAAGCAGTGCGGGTCGTTTGGCCGGTCGATTAGGTTCTTGATGTTTTTGCCTATGAATTTATAAAGCTTCTCGAACACAGCCTTTGTCTCCTGCATGACAGAGCGCAAAAGGCACTGCCGTGAGGCTCCGCAAGTGACAGCGGCCGAAGCGTCGCGACGCCAGCCCGCCAGCCGCAGACGGCGGCTGCGCAATAATTGAACGGCATGGTAGTTTAATGTGACTTGCCTCTTCCGTGAGCGGACGCATCTTTGGTGCGAGAGCCGGGCAAAGCAGCCGCGAAAGCAAACTTCTTCACGCAGGAGTGGGGTGAGCCAGTATAGGTGTTAAGAAATAATGCACTTGTCAAAGGTTATCAACTAATAGTCAAAGCTGCTTTTGCGCTGGGGAGAAAATCCCATGCAGGAAACCGCATTTTGCAGTTCTGGGGGGCTTTGTGCATGACTTGCTAGGAGCTGTTGACTTTTTGATTGCACATTATCCAAATACTATCGGCAAAGATTAACTAGAATAAGCCTGTGCTCCGCTCACCGCAAACCCAGTAAAACATGGCCGCGGGACTTCCGCCGGTGCAGTACGCTATCGATACAGATGCTGACCTGGAGACGCGGCTTGCTGGCAAGGGGCTGAAGGGTAGGCCTCCGCATGTGCCGCGCCATCGAAGCTTTGTTTGACGACCCGACCTTGCACCCTGGGGCTAACCTTGCAGTGGTGGAGATATTCTCGGAGTGGTGTGGACCCTGCAAGAGCGTATTACCCACGTTCCGGAGAATTCGCCTGGACAAGGACGACGAAAACGCGCTGCTGTTCCTCACGGTGCGCCACCGCTGCTCCCCCCGGTCCGCACCCCAGGCTGTTCTGAACCCGCCCCACATCCCCTTCCGGGGCAATCAAGTGATCCGCTGGTGTTCATGCGACTGCAGGTGTGCGCTGAGAAGTGCAACTTCCTCGAAAGCGCTAAGGAGCACCGAGGGAGGTCGGAGCCCATGTTCCTGCTCTACAGGGTACGCGCCACGCTCAGTCACAGTTAGGGGTTCGGGGATTGGAGGCAAGCGTTGCAGAGGTACTAGCCTGTTCATTCAGGGACCTGTACACGGGATAGGTGCGGCCCAGAAACACCGCATGATGTCTCTGGACTTGCGTAGCACTTTCCGTATGCCGTGCACTGCAGAACGCTGACCCACGCAGGGCCCCGCTCCCCTCCCCCCAAACACACAGAACGGGCAGCTCAAGGCGCGGATAGAGGGTGCGAACACGCCAGCTTTAAATCAGCAGGTGCTCTCGTTGACACCGGCGAACGCCGACGTGGATGACCTGGAGGTGAGTGAGCAGGGCGATGGGACAGAGATGCGTGCAGTGACGGCAAAAAGGGGCACGCCTGACCAGCTCAGCAGGTGCTGTGCTCGGGATTGGGAGACGCAGCCAAAGAACGTTACCGCCGCTCCATCAAAAGCCAGCGGCTGGCTAAGGCTACGGGTACCACAATGACAGGGCACCCTCACCAACAAACACCCGTGGGGCCGCAAACATGTTAGTTGATCACAAGTCAGCAGCAGGATCCGAAGTTGCGTCAGGAGCTGGCGTCCGCCGTGGCAGTGAATTGCGACGGTGACAGCGACGGGAATCGTGAGGGGAGCGTGATCCATCAAACGGATTTGCAACTTGCGCCCGGAGCGCCAACCTGTCGTATAGTCACTGCAACGCCTCATGCATGCCCACCCCAACCCAGGAGAACCCCATCTACCTGGCCAAAATGGAGCGGGAGCGCATCGCCCGCGGTGAGACTGTGAAGGATGCCAAGGGGGCGAAGAAGGGCAAGAAGTAAGTGAATGGCAGATGTGGCGCATGCTCACAAGGCGAGGACGTCACCAAGGACACACGATGACATGGACCATGGAAACTGGAAAGGCAAGCGGTATGGCATTCATGCTCAGAGACTTGATGACGCTGGGCTCCTAGCGTCTTGACGTGCTTACCTTAGGCGCTGCCGCCGGAGCGGCTTTGCTGGAAACGGGCGAGGTGACGTGATATCTTTGGATCGTCTTAAAGGCCGGCACCCAGGGCCCTTTCGCTCCTGGAGCTACTGGATGTAGATGTGCCTATGAATTTGGACATTTGCAATGAAGGTTGCTGAGGATGACTACAATAGCGTGGCCACAGCCGCCATGGTTGGCCCTTGTGTACTTGGCTGCTTGCGTTGTAATTGGCGGTGTACTGACGTACTGTACCTGCGCTGGGTATGCGGCATATGCGGCAGACAAGCAGTGGCACCAGAGCCTGGAGCGGGTTGGTAGGTGGACGGTGGGCTTGACAGCGATGCGCAGGCCTTCCCTCCAGTCCTTCCAGTCAGGGTCCGCCCAGGTCCGATGGGCCAGGTCCATGCAAGGCGCGGTTGCGTGCGGGCAGACACAGGCTAGCCAAAACTGGCCGGCAGCAGTGTCTTTCGGCACAGCGATCCAAACCAGGGGATGCAGCAGCAATCATTTCTTTGATGCCCCATATCCAAACCGGCCCGGGGCACCTCAAAGAGTTAGCTTGCGCGTCGAGCGCGCAGAGGAGTTCTTCATGGTGGTGGGTCGTGTTTGGAGGTAGGACCAGGGCAAGGGACGAGAGTTGGCATACGGGGCACACAGACAGCTGCTAACCGACCGCCACGCATGCGCACCTAACCAAGCGGCCGCGTCACTAGCCCAGCAACAAAGAAGGCCAGCTGTCATACGGGACCCACCGCAGGCGCACGATCAGGCACACACAGGGGAGGTCCGAACACGTTTTGGCCGGGTCCCATGCAGCTCCAGCCTGGATCCAGGGCGAGTTGCACACCCTTTCCTCTGGCCACACACGAGCAGCAGGCCGCTTGCGTGAGAAGGCTGTGTCACGGGGGTCGGAGAACGCACAGCGCCGCCACGCCACAAGGACGTGGCTGTGGCTGTGCAAGGATGTATGCCTCATGGCGAAGGGTTGGCAGTGACTTCTTGCGAGAATTCTTGGGTGAATGGGTGATGCGTCTGGGATGTAATTGAGTGTGGCAAATCGGCGGTGCCACCAACCCATGGCAACTAAAACCATCACCAATCTTTAGGAGCCGGCACGCCGTCTTGAAGGGTGAGACTTGAGGCCCTGTTCGAAGACCGTGCGCAGGGTTACTTGACAGAAGAATGCCAGTTGCAACCCGCCGTACAACTGTCACTCCTGGTGAAGTGGCAAAACGGTCTCCCGAACCCGTCTTGCTTGCTCTTCTAACCCACCGTAGCTGCCCAAGTACGTAACATTTAAGGTCACCTGCTGGACATATCTAGGATTTGCGAAATTCTCGCACTCTCGCTCTCGGTAAATATAGCACCCAGTCCGGCGCCAGCTAGTGCTCCAAGTCCAAGGAAATGCCCGACTCCCCTCGCCCGGGTGCGTGCGCCTAGAGCTGGGAGCGTGCGAGTCCGCTTCAATTTAACACAGGCGCTTGCACCCAGCCCCCGAATTGCGTGCTATGGTCACGCTTTGAGCCATAAATCGCATATGTTGGTTTTGGCAACAGTCGAGGCGGCAGGAGGTCCCGCACGCAATTAAATTCGTGAAATGCCTATCGTTGCGCACGCAGATGCGGTTGCTCACTACGAGCCGGTGCGGACTTCAATTGAATACGTGCACAGGCGGCTGCGGAAAGGCTCGCAGGTATGGCTCAAGCCTGGGGCGCAGTCTGCCCGCCCCGTCCGTACCCGTGCCCCCAGCGGCACGCTTCCACCCCCGCCTTCCGTCCCCGGGAAGGGTCTTGCAGCGACGGCTAAGAGCGAGAACCAATTAACAAACGGGGTGAGAGTTTGGCGGTTGTTTCCTCGCCCTGCGCAGACCCCGCCCGCCGATGGTGCCGGCCTGCTCAACGCCACACGCAATCTCGTCCGTCCCGCCAAGGGAAAGGGTACCCCGCCCGCGGATGAGCGCGAGTGGCAGTTCCGCACGTCGAAGCAATTCGTGCCATCGGCCAGCTTCAAGAGCCACATGTGAGTCAACATGATTCTAAGCAGTGGTCTGCGCTGCAGTAGTGGTTGCAGCAGCAGCAACAGCAGCGGCAGCCAGAGTGACGTCAGCGCTCGGTTTGCTTTCACCTAGCCTCCTAGCCTCCTAGCTCAACTACAGCATCGTTTAATGCCTGCAGGAACACAGTGCTCGACCACAACTTGACCTCCACGGTCCCCGAGCCAGCTGCCAAGCCGGTGGGCCTGCGGCTCTCGGAGCGCTCGTACGTGGGTAACCTCGTGGGCGGCGGTGTTTCCATCACAGCGGAGGTAAGCGCAGGCAGGCGCTGGGATTAATGCGGCATTACAGGGATGCCGCCCCAAAAGGGTGGGCCGGTTGCCAAGGTTTAGGCAGGGCTGCATCACCGCAACGCCTTACCACGTGGTAACTGACGCATCCTCGCTATCCCCGGCTTGCCTTTGTTGCAGTCTCAACTGCACAAGCCCATGAAGCGGCCGGGGACCGCTGCGCCGGCGTACCGCACGGACCGCGTCTTTGGTATGGCTCCCGGATCCAACAACACCGAGATGGAGCACCAGTACGCCCTCATGTCCACGGCACGCCGAGGTGAGCCGCATTCCATGGTATCGACTATGCGAAAACTCATACCACACCACATGAGTATCAGCCCCCTCAGCTTGTACTAAAGCCTACAATCCCCTCGCAGACGTGTTCGTCAACACGGGGCGCCCCACCACGGCGCCCGCGTGCGTGCTGGTCGGCAAAAAGACATTGTCCCGCACCGGCTACGACCTCAGCCGCGCCGCGCACGACGATGTGGTGCGGTACCGCCACTCGGGCGGCATCTGCCCCTCGGAGTACAAGGTGAGCACCAACCACCACCACGTCGCAGCGCGGCACGCTTGTGCTCACATCACAGCACTGCCCCCGTGATCGTGTCCCACAGCGCCTCGCCCGCAGCGCTCATTGACCTGCTCCTTCCGCACTGCCCCGCAGCTGAGCACCGAGCGCCCCGCTGCGCCGCAGCGGGCCACGGCCGCTGCGTCGACGCCCGAGTCCAAGGCGAGCTTTTTCTCCGCTCGCGACAGCTACCAGGTCAACCGGGCGCGCGGCCACATGTCAGACATCCTGATGGGCCACATCTGAGCGCCTCCTGGCTGCTGCTCTGCGCCGGCTCCACGGCGTGTCCACCCGCGGCATGGTGTTGCCCGGGACGGCATGGTACGCGCCACGATTTTGGCGTACAGCTCCAGGCACGAGTTTAGGCGTTGCGCTGTGTCCCAGCAGCCGCTCCGCATCCGTAGAAATTGATAAGCGTTGCAAGCACAGGAACACTGCCCAGCGTGGCGCTGTTAGTAGGTTAGGCACGTGTGGCGGCATCCAAGCATAGGCGGTCCAAGCACGCAGAAGTGCACGAGGGCAGCAAAAGTAGTTGCGGTGAGCCGGCGAGGGGCATCCGCGCTCGTACTCACCGGTAGGAGGTTGTAAGCCCATACGCTGGCGTAGTTTGAGCAATCGCTGGCTGAGCCTGAGCTGGTTCGAGCGTGCTGAGGTGCGACAGTCAGTACAAAGGAGGACGAACAAGATGATGCTGTTGATTTCGCCACCGCACTGGATGCGCAACAGCTTTCCTGATAGGTATTTTTTCTTTTTTTCTTTCCATGGGCACGTGCTTTCGCATTCTTTGCTGCAAGGTGTCCCCCGCGGCTGGATTCCACTGTTAGTGTCTCCCCCGCGGCTGGATCCCACTGTAATGGCTCCTGCCGCGCCCACCCAACGCACCGATTCCACGTTGCTCGCCTGCCAGTAATCCGCGTGCTGTGGCGACTCTCCCGGCTCTGAACACCGGTAGCTTATGACCGGTGGCAGGGGAGCTCCTGCTGCTGCCGCGCGCCAGCAGCGCGCCAGCGCTGGTGAGGCTGCACGCTCACACCCGCTGGGGAGGGCACGCCGTCCGCTGCTGCTCTGCTTTCTCAAGCTGCTCTGGCACTGCTGCCCTGCACCCCATCCTGAACTGCGGTAGCTGCTCCGCTTCTCATCCAATGCTCAGGGAAGAGAGGCGCCTTGCTAAGCACATTGGACGTTACAGCACACCCATGATCGTCATCAGCTGCTCTTCCCTGCCACTCCAGCACGCCCCTTGCTTAAGCGTCGGGGATCTCGATGGCGCCGTCGTCGATCTGCGGGCCGTGTGCGAGGCGTACACCAATTGCAATGCGTCAGAAGGCATCGTGCATAGAATCGACCCAAGCAGCGCCCAGCTCCAGCCCTAGCTGAAGACCTGGTTCGCCAGTGCTGCGTGCTGACTGCGTGCTGACTGTGTGCTGACCCGCGCCGACGCAGGAGAACTGTGCGCAACGATTTGGCCGACACCCGCATCCCTGGCGGCGCGTCGCAAAACACGAACCACTGCCCATATCACTCGCTGCTGGGCAGTCCTGTGCTGCCGGCATCCTGTGGCCGACAGCAAGACGGCGCTGATTGCGAGCTGAGCTTGAAGCAGTTCCGTGGGCTCTCAGCTGCTGCACACCTTGTTCCAACAATGAGGATGACCTGCTTGCCATCTGGCCTTTACGCAAACCCTAGCTAGCATCAGCGCCAGCTGTGACCGACCCCGTGAAGTATCAGCGTGCTGCCCGCCGCCATGTTCGCACGAAGCCGCTCCGTTGCATGCCCGCAGCTGCTGCCATATGCGACCGCGGCCCGACCCTGCCCGAGGCCGCTGACGTTGCAGGCGTGCACCACGGCGAACTGCTGCAGCTCGTGGCGCAGCCGCTGTACGTGATACGGTGCTGCCGCATCGACAGTGCTGCCCATTCCGCTCCGTCCAGCGCTCCAGACGACTCCGTATGGCCGCCGCTCGCTGTAACGTGCTGATGTAGACGTCTCCACGCCGCCGTTTAGCCGCAGATACTATTGTAACAGATTGCTGGTGCGCCTGGACCAGCACCGCTGCTTAGGTGCGACGTGTGCCCGGCTGCGCCGCTGTTGCCCGTTGAAAGGACCCCGTCCTTGTGCCACACCCACACCCCACGGTCACTACGGCTTATCTTATGCAAGCCCAGCCCCGAGCACATCCCCAAGCCAAGTGTGGACTCACGGCGGAGATGACGTCGCGGGGGTCCTTGCCGTCCACCTTGCAGCCGACCGACACGGCTGTCCCCAGGATCTCCTTGCAGCCGTTCGCCAGGTCCTTGGCGCAGCTGCGCGGCCGCATGACGCGGGCAATCTCGATGATGTCCGACATCGTCACGCTGCCCGTGTGCTTGATGTTCTTCTCCTGCGCGTCAGAAGCCATATTCGCGGTGAGCGGAATGCCCTCGCGTTCCAAGGACAACCCGCCCCTGCCCTACCCAGGCCCTGGTTAGGTAGCCTGGGCAGCATTTCTTGTAACTGCGCACGCGCTGGCATTTATGGGGCATCCGCTGATGCAGGGCGCCGGCCCGGCGGCGACCTGGTGATGCCGGCGGCTTTTCTTGCCCCAAAATCCCCGCTTGAAGGCGCCTAATGCGTCCCAAGGTTTTACCTTCTTGCGGTCACGGGCGGGCTCCTTCAGGGCCTTGATGACCAGCGCGGCCGCCGAGGGAATGACCGAAATCTTCGCCTGGCGGTTCTGGACGGTGAGCTTGACGGTGATGCGCAGGCCCTTCCAGTCCTTCAGGGTCTCCTTGGCGATATCCTCACCAATCTTCTTGGGGGACAGACCCAGAGGACCAATCTTAGGGGCCAGCGAGGAGGCGGCACCCACCTCGCCACCCGTCACACGCACGCACACCTCAATAACATCATTGGGGTCGAACTTGGGCGGCATGGTGACTGTGTGGGCACAAAGAAAGAGGGAGTGCAAGGGGAGCGACGGCCCTTGAGACCCCGGCGCCGATGGGCCAGTTCCATGCAAGCACCACGCTAGACAAAACTGGCCAGCACCACTATCTTTCGGCACATCCATCCATCTCAGCTATATTAGGGGTAGCCTACGCGGACGCGTGGACGGTTTACTGCTGTAGGATGCTCTTCTGCGCAAGCGTTTCGCTGAATTGCCGCAGTGTAAGCTACGCGTGTGGCATATAGACAGTAGGACGCTTGAAAAACAAAATAACTGCCACAAAAGACAAGCTCTTCGATTCCTTCAGGCGGGGTGCTCTGACCCCGTGCACGTCTCTAAAGCTAGGGGCACTGACGAAGTTGAAGCAGGAATTTAGGCTTGGATGCCCACTCCGCACGCGTCCGAGTGTGCGGGCGAGTGAGAGGGGCGGTGGGCGACAGCGCGAGGGCCTTCCTGGCCGGTGGTGGGCCTTCCCGGCCAGGGGTGTTCCCGGCTGGTGGCGGTTCGCATGCCCAGGCGCAATGTACAGGGGGGGGGGCCTTGGGGCCGGAGTATCAGCACCGCGCCAGGCCGTTAAGTTGTCGGCAGGGGGCCATGTAGCTGCTGCTGAGGTATGGGGGCCGAGTGCAGCTGTCACGCCAGTAAGCAGGGGGCGCCCCTGCCGGTATCGACTAACGTTATCGCTTAGGGCATTTGACCCGCCCCCCAGTGGCTCCTGCCGCTCGCAGTGAGCCCGTTACCGTTGGCGGCTGGAGACCCCGGTGGTGCTGCTGGGCACGAGCAGCCCTCTGGATGGAGGCCCGCCTGTCGGTAGAGGTGGAGAGCCCGGCAGTGGTGCTTTGGCAACTGGGTTGAGCTCACCCCTGATGTGGGTGGTGGCGCGCGCGACTACGGGGACTTCATGTCCGCAGCGGACATAACGGCCTTGCTGGCTGCCCGGGATGAGGCCCCCAGCCCCGGCGTTACTTTCGGCTTCCTGACACCCCTTGGGTAGTCAGGAAGCACAGGGTGGACAGGACAGAGCTGGGGTGGACATGAAAGTTGCAGGGTGGACAGGACAGGACAGGCAGGCGCGGTATGCAGCTGTGTGATGCGAGTGATCAGTACGCGGTGTGCTGTTGTGGCGTATTCTGATTCTGGGGACCCTTGGTTGTGAGGTCTGCGCCTGGGAGCGGGACTGGGTGGCGGACGGTGGCCCTCCCGTGTGCCCGGGCGGCCTGGTGCCGCAGCTGCTGGAGGTCGCGGCGCGCGCGGAAGCGGAGTTGTTTCGGGCGCTCTGTGAGCGGCCCTTCTTGTGTTTTCCTGGTGCCTAGTGGTTGGTCTGCTTTGTTGCTGGGTCAATGCGCTCGGCCGCTTGGATAGGTGCGCATGCGTGGCGGTCGGTTATCAGCTGCCTTTGTGCCCCCGGCCTGAGCGGGGCCTGAGACCCGGTCTGCACCGTGTTGGTGCGCGTGTGCCTGCGCTTGATCGTGCGCCTGCGGCGGGTCCCGTATGGTAGCTGGCCTGCTTTGCTGCTGGGCTAGTGGTTGGTCTGCTTTGTTGCTGGGTCAATGCGCTCGGCCGCTTGGATGGGTGCGCATGTGTGGCGGTCGGTTGGCAGCTGTCTGTTTGCGCTGGCCTAAGTGGGCCCCGGGGTCTGCAACGTGTTGGTGCGGGTGTGCTGCGTTCTGTTGTGCGTGCGCCTGCGGTGATTCCCATGCTAGCGGCGGTTAGGGTATGGGCGCATAGGTGCTGGGTTACTTTGGGGGAGGACTCAGGGTCAGAAAGGACAGGGTGCCAGAAGACCAACTTGACGCCGCCAACCCCTGGCGATGCTGCAAACTCTCCCAACGCCTCGTCCGCGCGACTCCGCGCACAGTGAGTCCCAGCCAAGCCGAGAACCCGCCAGATCCCCACCATTTGCACTACCGCTCCGCCGGCCCCCACCAGCCTTCGTGTCACTGACCCCCGAGGGGCGGCCTGGAAACCCTTGCTCCAAAAGGTGCCTGAAATGCTGTTGTGAGACTGTTTACAGTCGTGGATCTGCATACGTAGTTGTCACGCGCTTGGGCATGGGGACAGCATGCTAAACAGCGTCCTCACGACACGCCCACTCCGGGCGCATGCATGGCCCCAAGCCCCCAGCAAACCCCGATCACGAATCCTCAGTATGCTCTCACCAAACCAGGCATGCGCGTCGACTGCAGTCGGCACGGACGAGCCATGCAGGCGACACATGGCAAGCACACCACACTGTGCTCTCTAACACACACACACACACTCCACACGGCCACGTTCATGAGGCTCATCGTCAGCTCTCAGCTGCCTCATCCCAAGCTTGCTAAAGGTATCGTCACGTACACACGCTTCATTTGCTCTCCTCTCCAGTCCAGTCATCAGTCGTCAGTCCGTTACCTCTTCTCCTACTGCTCAAACCTGAGCGGTCCGATCTCGCGTCAAGTCATTTCAGCCGCAGCGACTGAGGCCTGCTTACGGAGTGGCCGCCCGCAGCTCGCGCGCCAGCTTCTCCATGGCTTGGAGGCCCTCAGCCTACGGGTGACAGCGCAGGCCGGGGACGCGTGTCCGTCAAGACACAAACACATCCCCTACTTGGGGCGCCATATTTATGGCGAGCATCGGCCGGCCCGGCCCGTGCCTGCACTTACAGTACAAGCCTACACCGCCCCGTTCCCAACACACCACTACCGAACTACCCCCGTCATAACCCCTGCCAAGACTGCCCCCGGTCCCGGCTTTCACTCACCGGGGAGCTGGCCTCGCCCAGCGCCTTCACCAGCGCACTGCCGCAGATGACGCCGTCAGCACCCCAGGAGACGATCTGCTTGGCGTGCTCCGCGCGAGAGACACCGAAGCCGACGCAAACCTATGGTCACAACAAAGCGACGCAACAACGGGGTGGGTGAGACAACGGGGTGGGTGAGGGGCGGGGTAGCAGCGCGGTGCTGATGTGCCTGTGCAAGCCACTCCGAATCCGCACGCGCCCTCTACTACCTCTGTCCCAGCTGGCGGGGTTGCCAGCCCCAAAGACTCTGAGTGGCTTTGATTGCTTCTCGTCCATATCGCCAGGTTACCGGAGAGGATGACCAGGTGGTCAAGGCCGAAACACTGCATCATGGACGCGGTCATTTCCTTCTTTTTGGGCTGGACTGGCGTCGACTTTCACGACGGTGATTCTGGGGTTGGGGAGTGTTTACCCACACCCACACCCAGCTTTGTCAGCCACCCCCCGCCCCTTCCAGCGCACAACCTCCCTGCCGCCGCCGGCCTCATCGCGGCCCTCACCGGCTTGTCGGTGACGGCCTTGAGCTCCGCTACCAGCCCCTCCACGCGGTTCGACACCTGCTCCTTCATGCCCGTCACGCCGGTCACCGACACCAGGTACACGAAGCCCTGGCTGGCCTGGGCGATGGCACGCATGCGCGCCTGCGGCGTGGTGGGCGTGGCCAGCAGCACCAGCTCGATACCCGCCTTCTCGCACGCCGCGCGCACCAGCACAGTCTCCTCCAGGGGCAGGTCGGGCACCAGCAGGCCTGTAACACGAGAACGGCCAGGTGGGAAGGGGTCGGCAGGTGCGGTAGCGGGTTGTGTGGGTGCTAAGCTACGGTGTTCCGCACAGCAGCCTATACTTGACATCCGCTGAGGGGCCGAGGCCGCCACGCACCCGCCGCGCCGGCCTCCTTGATAGTGCGGCAGAAGTTGTCCAGGCCCTTCCGCATGATGGGGTTGTAGTAGGTGAACATCACCAGCGGCGCCTTCATGGCGGGCGCGGTGCGGCGCACCATCTCAATCACCTTGTCGAGCGTGGTGTGCTTCTCCAGCGCGCGGGTGGCAGCGCCCTGAATGACGGGGCCGTCAGCAAGCGGGTCCTGCGCAAGAGGAGGGCGGGAGCGCGGGCGGGGCCCGGTGAGACAGACGGTGGAAGGACTTTGACAGCGTTGCAGAGGCATGGTGATGAAACTACGGTGATGCGTGCCGACTCATGGCCCCTGCTGCCAGGCGGCGCCGGATCTGCCTCTGCACGGGCTGCCGTTTGCCCGTGCACCGTTCATGCGCAGTGACCGAAGCAGGGAACCCCACTTTACGCCAGTCGCTCCAGCGCCCGCCCCCCCGGATACCCTACAAGCTGACTGACAGCACTGTACTGTCCTGCTTCCTTTCCAGGTCCACCGGCACCACCCTGAGGCGCGCCACCGGCCTGTGCCCCCGACCGTGCTCAACGACGCACCGAGTAGGGCACGCCGAGCTCAATCACGTCCGCGCCAACCTCATCCAGCTTGCGTAGCGCCAGCGAAGTGGTGTCCAGGTCGGGATCACCAGCGCAGATGAAGGGGATAAAGGCGACCCTGCAACGAAGCATCGCCGCCGAGCAAATGTTCTTAGCCTTACTGGGTCAGGCCCGGGCGGTATTCAAGCCGCTGTATAAATTATTTGATCTAAACTTGGCGGTCGATTAGCTGGATAAGGACCTACTTTCCCTTTGCCTTCAGCGCGTTCATCGTTCCAGAGACCGACTTGGTCGCGGGGGCAGCAGCCGCGACTGAGCGGACAGTCAGAGCACGGCGACCGCGGCCAACGGCCGGGCGCACGGAGCTACGCTGCATAAGCATCATGTTGGTCGACGAGTGCTTCGGCGGCAAAGCGATATCTTCTAGTAATGAGCTTTCAACAAATCTATTGAATTACAGCATACAACATTAAGATTGCATGCGTATGAAGACTTCCAGCATGCCGGCCCGTCGGCACGTCAGATTGGAGGGACCCACCTGAGCTGCCCCTCCGGCGCTGCGTCCCATGACCGGAGCCCGACCCGCCTCAACGGCCTGCCCCATCAATACATGCCTCGGCCTGCCCGAAACCTATGGATTGCCGTAGTTTTAGCTACACATATAGAGTTCATGGGCGGTAGGGGCGGCGGTAATGTTCGGCAACGTCCATTGGGGCGGCAGTAGCGGCGGCAGAGGCAGTAGCAGCAATACCGGCAAGGGCGCTGCACTGCTGGCGCTGCGGTCGCAGACGGCCGCCTGTGGCTTTCCCCCTGGCGCTGCGGCCGCCTGCGGCTTCCCCTGGGGGTGCGGCTTTCCCCGCCCTTGACCCGAACCTGCCTGGTGCTCGCCTGGTGCTGGGCACCCTTGCTGGTCGGACTGTCCCTTCTTTCAACGTTGCATTCATGAATATGCCTGGCGCAAGTGTGGCATAACCATAGCCGAATGAATTACACGGAGTCACACGACAGACTCGCCTCCGCTTCCGCACGCACGAGGCGCGCGCCTAAGCATGCACCGACCGAAGTCAGGCCGCCCATATCAGTCTACATATACCCTTCAGCACGCTGGGTGCGCGTCTAAGCATGCACCGACTGAAGTAACAATTAAACTGTGAGCACATTTATCCATCAACACTCTACATGTGCACGCTGGGCGTGCGAATGCAACTCATCAAGGCTGCCGATTACGTACCTGATCCGCCTGTTCCTTGTCCATCGCCCCATGTCCACACACACACCCCTCCGTGGGCCGCAACACCAGCCGCAAACCTGCTCATTAGTGACAGCTTCTCTAGAACCAAGTGGCCCACGGCATAGCAATCGCTTAGTCCTCACCGCCGTCATATGTCCTATGATGCATTCATGTGCAATATGGTCGGGCATGGCTTGGTCAAGCGGGTAAAGTGTGCCACCACTCCATGCGCCATGAACAGTAAATGGCCCCTTATTGCATGGCTTGACTACCGGCCGCGCCTTTCCATCTTCTGCTGGAACGGAGTAGCAGGCCCAGCAGTCAGAATCAGCCGCTCCCGCAGAACTCATCATCAGACCATCGGCGGCCTTGACCATCAGCGGCCTTCACAATCGGCGACTGCCATCCCCGTAATCAGCCATAATCCGTCAGGACAGGGGCACAGAAGCTCTTACATCACAGGCACAGAGGCACCTGGCTTGACAACACATCGGTGTTCGCCGCCGTTAGCCCACACGTTGCTACACCAGACCATTACCAGACCGCCCCAAGGCTCATCCTTGACTGCCGCTGCTGCACGCTCTTAGGCTAAAGCTGGTGGATTACCGTCTTAGTACGCCTCAGCAAAGGCCAAGCGTCACGCCACACCGGCACAGGAAACGGCCCGTCAGTGGTTGAAGGGAACTGGTGACACCCCCAGGTCCGCGTCAGCTCCAGTGCCGACTGCCTCGCCAGGGCTGATTAGAGTTTGCAGCACATCCGCGGGCGTCACAGGAGTGCGGCAGCAGCTGCTGATACTAATCGGTGACACGCCCAGCCGCACGAGCTCCGCCAGGTCAATCTCATCGTCGCTGCTGTCGTCGCCATTCGCCTCCGCGAACGCGGGCTGGCGGGGTGGCGCACTCGTGGCGCTGCGCGTGCGGGACTGTGCTGCGCTGCCGTTTTCGCCGGGAGCCTGTTCCGCGGCGCCGCTGCCGGTGCGCCCACCCTGGCACGGCGCAGGGCTGAGAGCCTGTTCCATGCGGCTCTGGAAGCTACTGGATGTCCCTGTCAATGCCGCTGGCGCATCCGCGTCCTCCGCATCAGGGTCCTCGTCCGCAAACAGCCGCAGCACACGCTCCTCTGGCGTGCGCTGCGGGTGCGTTAGGATGCCGCTGCAATCGGAGGCGAATGACGCTGGTGTTCGGAAGCTGAACCCAGTCAGGGGTGATGCGGTTATGGTTCGAGGCGACGGGGAAGCGGCTGGCCCCGGCGTGAGTTGTAACTGCGAGAACTGATCCAGCACAGCGTCGGGCGCCACACAGGCGCCAGCCAGCTTCGTGGGCGAAATGGCGGCGGGGCCGCGCTTGGTGCTGTCAACTGCGCCAGCAGAAGGCTTCAACGGCAGTCCCGTGTTGATGACGTCTGTAAGCACTGCACAAGAAGAGCGACGTACCAGGAAAAGATGATTAGGCCGCAGTCAGAGAGCGTCTGGCACGCAGGCAAGATCGCAGATGGCCGAACGGCAGTGACGCAGCACCCCGGCAGGGCGCAGGCAGGGGGCCGGAGCCGCAGTCACTCAGAGCAGCACCCCGGCAGGCAGATGGCAGGTGCGCGAGCGGTAGCGCGAGCAGCAGTAGCTTCCCGGCGAGCTAACGGGCGGCACGCAGCCGCGGACCGGGTAAGCCTCGGTGCCTCGGACCATGCTCGCCCCTTGCCCCTTACCCGCTCCTGACTCCGCCACGACACAGAAACAGTACCACAACAGTTCCAATGTTTCCCCTGGCCCAGCCTGACCAAACAGGTCGCTGACCTGACCCGGAAGTCGTCCTCAAATGAGCCATTCGTCCTCCCTGGCGTACGCAGCCAACCCCGGTTGCTACAGTAGGCTGCAAGCACTCGTTAAACTCACCTGCCGCAACCGGCTGCATCGCTGAAGGGCGAGGCACGCTGTTCTCGAACATGTTGCGCACGTCTGTCGCGTCACCAGTCGTTCTTCAAACCAAACGTTGTTGTAACGGTGGTATTGGCGTGTATGTTATTAGTAGAGTTGTGCGGTGGGCTGGGCAATTTGTAGAGTCTTTTCCCTTCGAATCCAGGATTTGCTGTCAAATCTCTTCCCGCGAAGTCCCGTATGCACCAGCAAAGTGGCCTGAGCTATACCGAGCGCATCGCATTAATTACCTCAGTTTAAGCCTCGGGCCGAACATCTTTGTACAGTAACCTAAATAACCTCAAACTCGCGGATAGCTGAGCGGCTCTGTTGCGAGCAACTGTCTGAAATTTCAATATTATCTCTATCACACTCTCTTCGCGGCAGCACGAGGAACCGGCATGGACTCGGACTCGTGCTCACGGCGCTCAATAGACCTCGCCTCAAACCTTTCCAATGTTCCTGGCGCCGGCGGCAACAAAACATTTGCTGCATTGGAGTTCCAAGCGGTAAGCCCCGCCATTCTTCGCTGCATTAGCCTTTTGTCCACTCCCCACGCGGTGACTGCGCGTAATCGGTGTGATGGTAGCTTTATATCGACGATATGGCTGTACTGCGGGTATGGGTCGGACTCGGGGGTCGGGCTCGGGCTCGGGCTGAAGAGGGGCGCCGGAGCCCGGCACACGGACGGGTGCCACCGTGCCGCCGGATGAATTCCTGCCCGCCTGAAACCTTGCGATAGAGAGCGAATGGGTGGCAAGGCCATAACAGTTGAGTGGTGAAGCTCGATTCCCAGGGTTGTCGGGAGTACCCTGGGTGTGTGGCCGTGTGGGCAATCTCGGGTGTTGTACTCACGCGCCGTGGGGGCCAGAACCGGGGCCGGGCTGGGTGTATTCTGGTTTGGGTAACTGGGAATAGCTATGTTATCCCTTGACATGTACCCTCAGCACTGTTGGGGCCAGAAGCGGCCTGTGCAAGCACACGCCTTGCCAGCGCGGCAGCTGAGATGACGGTGTTGGGCAGGGTTGCCGAGCGCCGCACGCCTGATGGCCCACGGTTGACCATGGCCGCAGGTCCGTATACGCGAAAAGAAAGGGACCTTCATCGCCGCTATACACCACAATGATATTCTTACCTCGGCCGTCGACCATCATTACCGGGTGAGGCTTGAGCCTTTCGGTTGCCTGCACCGCCCCAGAGATGGGCCAGTGGGCAGAGGCAGGAGGCGGGGGTTGCTGCCAGGTCTTACAACGCTATTCGCTTCGGAGTGCAGCATGCAATACCTACCACACACACCGGCATCACTAACTGGCGGCTTGCGGTGTTGTACCCCACCTCAGAACATGTCGCACCTCAGTGCCTCCAGCATTCCAAAAGCGCGGTCTGAAACCCGGTCTGAGGTGCGCGTGATGAACGCACCCAAATACGAAGAAGTGGAGGAGTTTGTCAGCGACAGCGAGGACGGCGACGACGACGACGGCGTGCCAGGCTCCTTTCCAGGGCGCAAGGGCACCGGTGATGGCAGCCAGGCGTCTCCTCGGCAGCCACGCACCCCGGAGCTTGAAAAGGCGGGATCCTCCTCCCTGCTGGACACGTCGGAGAGCCCCCACGCCGCATCTCGCCTGGGCGGGGGCGCGGGGGGCAGCTCCCGCAAGGGCAACTCCGTCGTCATGCAGAGCCTGCCAGAGATGGACCCGGTGGCCATGCTGAAGCGCATGCGCTCGGAGAAGTCGTCGCGGTCGGTGCACATGCTGGCGCAGGAGCACCACCCCTGCATGAACGTGCTCAAGGGGCCAGGGCACCAGGTGGCGGTCGAAGACGTGCTGGACGATGACGGCCTGGCGGCGCCGCGCAGTATGCAGGGGCTGCGGGCCAAGTCCTTCCTGGCGCGGCCGGACATGGGCGGCAGCGCGGCGGGTGAGGCGTGACGCGGGAGGGGGGGGGATCAGTTGAAGTAAAGTGCGGGGAGGGGGGAGGGGATAAGTTCGTTCCAATCCCAGAATCAGCCATTGCCTGCCATGGGGCCATGTGAGTACCAGCCCAGTCTGGGGAGCGATGGAGATCAGCGGCAAGCTGGGAAGAGCACGGGCGAGTGGCACGTGCTGGCTGGCGGCTGGAAATGCGGCGAAGTGCTGCTCATACCGGTACAACCTAGATGCGGGCCGTCCCACGACGGCTGAGAATGCAACCCCTTGCACATTGAGACCACCTGCTGGAGCACCGTGTGATCGTGTCCGGCCACCGGAGCCACACCGGCCACGGACCTGCCCGTTGGGAAGAAGCGCATCACCAGTTCTCGCCGCCTGCTCCGCCGTGTGTGATCCTTGCAGATGACTTGCTAGCGCAAATCCGTGGATCCGGATGGCAATCAGCGTCGCCAGCCCTGGTAAGTGCACCCGCGGTAGGGCAGACATGCGCTTGCACGACGCAACAACAGTTGTGTAAAGGACGCCATGGGCAAACATAGCGATACATCGCCAGGGGCGTAGCTATGCCTTGCATATCATGCTGAGCCTGCATGCTCACTTTGTGGCGCCCCAGGCGTCCGCTGGTCGGATAGATGCAGCCAATGGCGGCAGCACTCACGGTGGCGCCAGCGGAAGCCGTCAGCTGGTGGCTGGCACTTCCAAGAGCTTCAGCGCAGCAAGTGCGTTGCGGGGGTTGGCGCGGGCCCGGGTATCCCGGAATGAAGCAACAGGAAGCCCCACTGATTCCTCTGCCACAGGGCCCCGCTCCATGGATCTTTGCCCGTCGTGCCCGGGTTCGGTGCTATGCGACTTACTTTTCGCACCGGGTTTGCTGTGCGCAGGCCGTAAAGGCACCGCTTTGCCAGGCGTTAGCGTGGACGCCTCACCACGCCTGGCATCCGTGGAGGGCAGTGCCGGTCCGAACAGCGGCACCGGTGCACAGAGCTCAGGTTCGCACAGCAGTGGCGGCTTGTTCAGCAAGCTGAAGAGCATGATTAAACGCGGGTAGTAGCATTGGGTGGGCAGCTGACGTTTTCGAAACTGCGATATTCATATGGTATGCTTGACTCGTTCTTGTGCATTTGACTTGTCGTACTGTAACACAGCGTGTCGGTTTAAATGCGCTGTGGGCCTCCTTGACATTGCGGCACCCGTGCTATGGGATTATGGCTGGCTGAAATGACGTTGGCTGAAATGACACCTTTACTGACTACTGAAGTGCGCAGGTCCGGGCAGTGTTGGTCGCTGATGTCATGGGTTAGCTTATGGCGCAAACGCTGTGATTACCGGTTGTGTTCGAGTGCAAATGAAATGCATAGTTCTGCAAGATTTGAATCAAGACACGCAAGATGGAATGTGCCTATATGGCTTGTTGGAATGATTATGTGGGTGTGGGACTGTGGGTTAAGCCAACGGCGTGGTGCTGTCGCTGCCAAGTACCCAGCACTAGTTGCTGGATGAGGACGTACGTGAGCCATGGGGCACTGGCAGGATACTAAAGCACTTCTCAGCACCGTTTGCTCGAGGCACGTGGTGATGTGTGTGTTTAGGGGGGGGGGTAAGTTCATCCCAGACCCCAAAGCAACCGACCCGGGGGGCTTGGGGCTCGCTTGTGCCACACGCCTGATGGCCCACGGTTGGCCGTGTTCTATGACTCGGCGTTATTGGGGCTTTGACTCACCAGTCACCATGCAGGCACCATGCAGGGTGTTGCTACTGGTCCTGCCGGGTCCCCGCCCCCCTCAACCCCCGCCCCCCTCACCTTCTCAAACACGAACACAGCGGTGGTGATGGGCATGGCTGTGCTGCTGTTCGTGGCGGGGCGCAAGGTGTACCGTCACGTGGCGCCCACCGAGAGCCCCATGGAGTGTACTGCTAGCGGTGACGCAAATCTGAAGCGTTGGGGGCTCGATGTCACCTTCATTCACCGGCTCACCGCACGTGCGTGTACAGTGTAGTGATGTTTGATGACGGAAGGAACCGAAGGATTGTAAGCTCAGCCCGCGCGCGCCTCATCAAACAGGACCAGGTTGCACGCCAACCCGCGCGCGCGCACACACATGCCCCCACCCCTGCCTGATCCTGTCCTTCTGATCTGCTTTCCGCGTAACGGGCTTGCTGGGTCTGGGAATTCGCCTGTCCCTGTGTGCCATTTCTCATCTCTTGCACTGTCCCATAAAACACACATACGGTACACAGTTACAAGTGAATCACATACACAGTCTCTGGTCAATTGCCTTGTGCTCTCGAACACAATATTAGTCGCCCCGTGGCACACCGCAATCATACAGGCTGTGGCTCAAGGAGTGCGGGTCATGCACACGTAGGTCTCGGAAGGCTGTCTGCCTAACACCACTTGATGCCGCGCGCAGGACGTGCTTCAGCAATATGCAGAGGTGTGCAGTGTGCAGAAGACAGCCAGCGAAACCAGGTCACGGGTCATTCAGCAAGAAGTTCACCTAGGGGCTACCCTTGGGGCTACCCACTTTCTTGCATGGAAACCGCTGCTCGAAACGGCCCAACTCCAGCACGCTTCGGCGGCCTTTGAGCCCGGCGCCCTACCAGTGCCCCACAGCGCACGGTGCGAACGCGCCCCTGCCATGTGTCATCACCACACGAACGGAATGACCGCCCGCCGTGATGCGGGGTACTCCCCCTTGAACTTCTCCTGGTACCAGCGGTGGTGGTGGTGCCCCCGCGGCGACAGGTTGCAGAAAGTGAACAGTGCAAACGCGGCCGCCGGCAGCGTGCCCGCCGCCAGCGCAAACCCGCTCCACTCGCAAATCTCTGACGCATAGTTGCCCGCTGACACAAAGTTGAACATGCCCCCGTGCGGAATCTTGTATCCGGACTCGCCAGGTTTGCGCAGGTTGATGAGGATGAGGTCGGCTCGCATGACGTTCACCCAGCCGAACAGCCAAAGAGCCAACCCCGCCACCACACGTGGCGTCCACACGGGCGTGTTTGGCGTCATCTGGCGGGCGAAGCACCAGCCCTGAAGTCAGCAGGAAGGGCGGGAGTGGAAGCCACATGCGCAAGGGTCGACCAGCGGGAAGAGCAGGTCAGTAGTAGGGCCCAACGCGCCGTTGCGCATCCATCCCAAATAACTTGGCGTTGGCACCGCTCCTCTGTTGTGCCTGCCACCCATGCAAAAGCCCACTGCAACGCCTGCGGCTGAGAGCCCCCTGCCTCCCCGCCGCCGTGCCTTCCTCGCTTGCTCTGGCGCCTCCGTAGTCCCACCTAACGCACGTCCATAACGTCGGTATTCCTGCCTGAAGCACCAGCTGGCGCGGTAAGCACCCCACTCACGCCCGCTGCTCACCTGGATAAAAGCGTTCCAAATGCAGAACACGAAGCTCATGGCCCACACGCTCAAAGGCGTGGGCTTGCCGCCGCGGATGATGAACGGGAACACGAAGGCGCGGTAGGCGTAGTGGGCGCAGAAAGCGCCTGCCAGGACTGTGCGTGCGCTGAGCGGGTGCTGCAGGAAGCTGTCTGGCGTAGAGAACCGGAGCAGCATGACGATGAAGACTATGGGGGAGGGGATCTCTTGCGTCTGCGCGGACAGGTGCGGAACATGGGTGGGGGGCGCCGCGCCGTGTCATGTGATGCCCAATGGGGCCCTGGCAGTCAACATGACCAGGCCCGCGCACTGAGACGGGAACCCCAGTTGACACTTGCCGGTCTCAAGGCGGCTGGCAAGACCGGCGGACACAAGCGCTAAATTTTGGTGCAGCGGGTGGAGTGGTGTAGCACGGCGCCGCGACCCAGGGGCCAAGGCGTGACTTACCAGCCACGCGAGGCGCGCGTTGATAAAGACTCCCCAGCCCGACCTCATATATCGCCCATACGGCGCGGTAATTCCGGCGATGAGCGCCAGGAAGACGGGCACAGCCGTGCCTAGCATCGCCCAGGTCGCCAGGGAGTGCCACGCGTCCAGTGCAGGCTCCACGCCGGACTTGCCGAGCAGCGTGCCAGCGTGCAGCTCCATGGCTAACTGTACGTTACGGCGGAGCGGGAACGAGCGCAGCGGCCGCACCGCGACCGCAGCGGCGATGGAAGCTCGGGTTAAGCTCAAAAACTCCTTGTGGGCCCCAAATCATTAACAAGTCTAGGTTTCAAAATTTATTTAGTTTGAACCGGGGTTTGGAGCCTCGTGTTATATAAAAAAACCGGGCATTCCATCGGGCAGTGGGGCAGTGCTTCCTACTTCCAGTCGTTCACAGTTCGTGGATCTCGCACTATCCCGCAAGTCAGTGACATTGCGTGACAAGGCGCTGGCAATTTGCTATCCAGGAAAGCAGAAAAGCTTCGCCGGCACACACGCACATGCCAGTTCCCGCCATCAAAAACAGTCTTTAGCTAAACACCCCAATTTTGCAGCAGTGGTGCGGTCCCTTGGGCTATTATCAACGTGTATAGGCTCGTTGGCGTAGCGGGCAGGCCTTTGCATCCATGCTTGGCCTCCGGGCGCCGTGGGTGTCAAGCGTGCTGAGGCGGCACGCCGCCGTGGTGCCCGACTTCGTCCGCACCACCCTGGAGGGCCCTCAGCCAAACAAGCTGCTCACTGTGAGTGGGGACTGAACAATGTAGAAGCATACCTAGAGTTGCGGGCGGGTAATCGAGACGGCTGCACTTCAGGCGATGGGCTGGGGTGATCTACGCATGGGGATGGACAGCTGCTGCCTGCGCCAACCTGGAGGGCAGCTTGCTCTTTCCACAAGAGCTCGCATGCGCCCGCCAGGCTGAGCCGCACATCCCTTGTCGCCCCTGACGCCGTGTTGCCCCTGTTCTGTCGCCCCCTGTTGCCGCTCCTTGCCCCTCGCCCCTTTCGCCCCCCCTGTCGCCCACTCCTCGCCCATCGTGCTCTACGTGGCTTTGCTTGCTGCTCATCAACCATTCAGCTTGTTATCATCAACGATGGATCGCGGGTATTGCTGGGGAGGAAGAAACGTGGCTTTGGCGAAGGTGCGACGGGCATACCTGTCGGGTGGCGCGCAAGGGGGAGTTCAGCCGGGGCATCTGTGAGCAACCATTGGCAGGGGCAGGTTTGGGGCCAGGGCCAGATTTGGGGTCAGGCAGAAGGGTTTCGTGGGCAGGCGCAGAAGCGTTTCGTGGGAGCGTTTCGTGGGCAGGGGCGGGTTTGGGGGGGCCAGGTTTGGGGGCCCCAGGCCGAAACGCTTCGTGGGCAAGGACAAAAAACGTTTCGTGGGCAGGGGCAACGCTGACGCACCGTGCTGAATTGTACATAAGCCGTCATAGTACGCTGAAGTGTCCGTGTCCCTGACCCGACACCGGCACCCGGCAGGCTACTACAACGGGTTCGGGGGTAAGGTCGAGGCTGGAGAGACGGTGCGGCAGGCAGCAGAGCGCGAGGTAAGCAGGTGGTCAGCAGCTTGCGTGGCAGGTGGGGCGGGAGGCGGCGACGTGTCACACCCAGGTGGGTGATCCTGTCGTGTGGTTTGCGGGGGGCATGTTCGGTACAACAAGACCGGTGCCCGTGTGCCCCGCTGCCACCCATGCGCAGCTGCTGGAGGAGGCGTGCATCACGGCGGAGGACATGACGGAAGCAGGTGATTGACACGAATCACAGGGTGCGGATGAGCTTTGAAGCTGTGTTTCATTAATACCAGGTTGTGAGCCCGCGGAGCCGTACCTGCGGGCTGCCATCCGTGTTGCGCTGCTTGGAGTGCCTGCGTTTGCTTGGTGGCCCCTGATCGGATGATGCCTTCTTGCCGTTAGCGTTAACAGCCAGCTGCGTGCGTGCGTGTGCGATGCTGGGGCCCTGTACCACATTCATGCCGGCTGTGCTGATGCTTCGACAGGCGTTCTGGTGTTCACGTTTGATGACAACCCGCAGCCTTGGGAGGTGCACGGTGAGCCGGGAACTCAACTTCGGGAGGCGTTGGGGCTCTGGGAATTTATACTTGTTTGCGCCCATTAGTTACCGCCATGCGAGGCCACGGCCTGAAGCTGGGTCACCCTGCCACAGTGTTCAGTGCCTCGAGGTTCCGGGGGGAGCCCACGGAGACGGACGAGATGGCACCTGTCTGGTTCAACCACATGGAGGTGCCCTTCAACCAGATGTGGGCCGACGATGTGCACTGGTGCGTGGGGTTGAGGGAAGGGCGTAGGGCAGGCTCCAAACCGCATTTGGGCACGCATGGTGCATGCGTCAAAGTCCCCGGAAAAGGCTGAAATGACGTAAACCCAGCATCCCACACGAACTCTTGTATGTATTAAGAACAGTGGCGATGTCGGGCGAAGGTCAGGAGCGGCTTGCTTCGAGACGTGGGGGCTGTTACTGGCTAGAAGTCTAGAACGCACTGTTGCTTTCGGATGTGCGCTCCTCGTGCTCCGGGTCGCCCAGCCAGGCCTCAGCAGACAGACGTCACACCACGTCCAGCTGAATTTGGCCTTCACATATGTCCCATTGGCTTGCTGTGCAACCCTGCCTGCTTGATACTTAACGTCGTGCACCTCAAATTAGAAGTGGCACAACCATGACAGCTGCAATGCTTCAGCACCAACCGGGCGTACCCGCTGACATCTGTCCAGCCGCACCGTCCTCCATTCCCGCCCGCTCCATCTTGTTACTTGCGTACGTTCTTGTGCTTCATGTGCGGAACGTGCATTAAGAGTATGCAGTTGTCAGCGGATGGTGACTCCCCGCCCCCTCCGTGCAGGTACCCAGCGTTCCTCCAGCAGAAGTACTTCTGCGGAGTATTCGGCTTCAGGGAAACGACCAAGCTAGTATGGCACACTCTCGAGGAGGGGGAGGTTCAGGTGGCGCCGGAGATGGCTTAGTTGCCCAGGTGGCTGTCGCGGCACCTCAACTTTCGCGGCGGTCATCTTGTGCGTGATGAGGCGAGGTCCGCTGCCGGCAAGCGGTAATGAGAATGAGTGTGGTGCCGTACAAGAGGTGATGCGTGTGCGCGCGTGCAAGGGACTGGCGCGGTCTTGTGCCCACACGGTGTTTCCAGAGCCGCTGCCGCTGACGGGAATGGGCGGGGTCGTGGCAGGAGCTGAGCCGGAGAAGCGCACTGTGGGGTAACCCGCACGGCGCGGTGTCGCGTTTATGGACGAACTGCTAAAAGGGGCTGGGGCCCCGTGGGCCAGAAGTCTCGCCGCCTTGTGGTCGAAGGCTGGGTTGCAGAAGTGCGAGGCTGGGGTGACGGTGGCGACCGGCGCGCAGCGGAAACGTCAGGAGCGGCACTGGGGGGCGGGGGTGCATGCGGACACAGGTAGGAAGTCGAAGGGGATAGTGCGGTTCCCTTCTGAACAGGGCAAGGGATAAGAGTTGGCATTCCCCAGCAGGGGCACCACTTGGTGACAGATACTCAGCAAGACCCGGATAGGGATTGTTGAATTCCCAGATTCGCGGCGCGCGGAGGCGGGATCAAGGGCTGGGCACCGCGGTGACGGACGGCGAGCATGATCAGTCGGTTGGCTGGGGGTTACCGTACTGCAAGACCGGTTCATGGTCAGGAGCATGTGACTGTTGCTACGTCAGCCAAGATGTCCAGAACACGTGGTCGACACAAGAGTCTTGGTGGAGGAGGGCTAGAGGAGCAAGGGGGCGCAGGCCGTGAGGGTTAACTAGGGTTCCGCGTGCGGCACGCGGAACCCGAGCATAGCCAGCCGCATTCATTCCGGCAGAAGGCAGATATGCAGATACCATCGACAGACATGAGGATCGATAAAGGGACCGCCCGACGCGCGAGTTGGGTTTTAAAGCGCGGCATTTGATGATGATTGCTCGGCTTGTAGCTCCTCGCAGGACCAGGCCCCCCGACGAACCACAACGTGTAACGGCTGCCAAAGCCTACTGATCGCCCTTTAAGGCTGCAAAGCGTAAAGCGCGCAGCCGAATTGACGCCGGCCCATCTCGATGAACGGCGGACTTCAAAAGGCCGGCCGTCTACCAATGGCTGCCATGTTTACGTTTCAATACCCGCTACACACATAGCTGGCACACTTGCAAATGTCTTCTTACAACCCCTACGCTTAAACACAAACCAAATGGAGTGCCGACCGGGCCGTTCTTCGTGGGTGTTTAACAAGAAGTGGCCTGTGCAGCTGCACGTCGCTTGATCTTAAGTCTAGCTTTCTAGCGTCCAAGAAGCCGCCGCTCTAGCCCGAGATTCTCGGGGATTCGTCCGAGCTTCCATCAGCCACAGCTTCCAGAGCTCGTGCGAGGTCCTGCGAGCCCTCTAGTCATCTTTAAGTATGGCAGTCGCGCTTCAGCGCTCTGCCGTGGGTAAGCGCCTGCGCGGCGCTACCCCAGTCCGCGTCGGCCTGAGCGAGTCGGCTCGGCGACCTGTGGCGCGTCCTACTGGCGTGGCCGCGCGACGGGCCACCCGCAGCGTCGTCGTCCGCGCCGATGTGAACTCTGATGCGTTCCATCCGCGTCCAGCGGGAGCCCCGGCCGCGCGTGCGGCGCCCGAGAGCACGCCGCCGGTCCGTCAACACGATTTCCTTGTCATCGGCTCCGGCATCGCCGGCCTGACGTACGCGCTCAAGGTGGCCGAGTATGGCACAGTTGCCATCATCACCAAGGACAATGCCGCAGAGGGCTGCACCCGCTACGCGCAAGGGGGCGTCTGTGCGGTGCTGGACAAGAGCGACAGTGTTGCTGATCACGTTCGTGACACTATCGTCGCCGGCGCTTTCTTGAATGATCCTCAGTAAGTATCGCAGGCTTCTTCAGGCTGCTCCGATCTTGGGCTTCGAGGTGGTCGAAGGGCTACAGACCCTAAATTTTGATTGAACATCGGTCGCAGCCGGCCCCGAGGCCAAATGGCTTCAACAAGTTGTACTAGCAGTTACCTCCACGCCGTGAGACTAATAAGAAACTCCCTTGCCGGCTTCCCTCCCGCCGCAGGGCCGTCGAGGTGGTGTGCCGCGAGGGCCCCGCCCGCGTGCTGGAGCTGGTGGAGCAGGGCGCTGAGTTCTCCCGTAACAGCGACGGCTCACTGCACCTGACCAAGGAGGGAGGCCACAGCAACCGCCGCATCGTGCACGCCGCAGATATGACCGGCGCAGAGATTGAGCGCGCGCTGTTGACGGCGGCGAAGAGCCACCGCAACATCCACTTCTTTGAGCACCACCTGGCTGTGGACCTGGTCGTGGACGACTACGGCGGTATGCTGCACTGCTTCGGCGCCGACGTGCTGGATCAGCGCTCTGGCACCATGAGCAGGTGCGCGTCTGCGCTTGTCAGCTCGCAGGCCAAGTTTGCAACTGTTTGCACCCGCCTTGACTCCTGCTTTTACCCCGACTCACCATGCGGCATTCTTATCCGTGATTCTCTTTACAGGTTCCTGGGCTTGGCCACGCTGCTGGCGAGCGGCGGTGCCGGTCAGGTGTACCCTAACACCACCAACCCGCACGTGGCCACCGGCGACGGCATCGCCATGGCCTACCGCGCGCACGCCAACGTGAGCAACATGGAGTTCGTGCAGTTCCACCCCACTGGCCTGTACAACCCCGCCGCCGGCGAGGGCAGCACCTTCTTGATCACCGAGGCCGTCCGCGGCGAGGGCGGCATGCTGTTCAACAAAGCTGGCGAGCGCTTCATGGAGACGTACGACAAGGAGCGCCTGGAGCTGGCCCCGCGCGACGTGGTGGCGCGCGCCATCCACGACCAGATGCGCCTGGGCAACGAGCACGTGTGGCTGGACATCAGCCACAAGCCCCGCGACGAGGTGCTTCATCATTTCCCCAACATTGCGGCGCGCTGCCTCACTCTGGGCATCGACATTGCCGCCGACCCCATCCCGGTGGTGCCGGCGCAGCACTACACCTGCGGCGGCGTCAATACGGGCTTGCTCGGCGAGACCAACGTGCAGGGCCTGTACGCGTGCGGTGAGGTGGCCTGCTCCGGTCTGCACGGCGCCAACCGTCTGGCCTCCAACTCGCTGCTGGAGGGCCTGGTGTTTGCGGAGCGTGCTGTCAACCCCAGTGTGGCGCACGCTGAGCATGCGCTGCGCAACTGCGGCCGGCAGCTGCACTACGCCGCGGCGAGCGCGGACTTCCGCGGCGCGCGCGGCGCGCGGGAGCTGACGCCGGAGCTGGCGCAGTGGGTGTCGGCGCGGCGTCAGGAGCTGCGCGAGATTATGTGGCGCTACTGTGGCATCGTGCGCAGGTGAGGCTGGCGGATCAATGTGTGGGGTTCAGTGTTGTTTTGTAGTGAGGTCGTGCTGCCTGTGATGCAAGTTTGTTGTTGGTGGGCCAAGACGCGCACTGGCAACGATGACACGTAGATTGACCCGTCAACTTGGCATGACCTCGGCGGCACCACAGGACCAAGGAGCTGCAGCAGGCCCGCGATTTCGTGGTGTCGCTGTACATTGAGACGAAGGCCATCTACAAGAACTACGGCGTGAACACGCAGCTGGTGGAGCTGCTCAACATGGCCACCGTGGCGGAGCTGACGGTGTCGTGCGCGCTGCAGCGCAAGGAGAGCCGCGGCCTGCACTTCAGCGCCGACTACCCGCACCTGGACGACGCGCAGCGCCGCCCCAGCATGATCAGCACCTCACTCAAATCGCGCTACGACCTGTCGCCTTACATGCGCAACGTGCCGTCTGTGCTGCCCGCCGGTGCCAGCGGTCCCGCCAGCCCAGCGCCGGCCAAGCGTCTGGCGCCGCGAAAGCAGCCCGCCCGGGAGCGCGAGCTGGCGGTGCGCTCCACGCAGCAGGATCTGTAGATGGACATGGGAGGTGCACCGCCAGTGCGTAGGCCTAGCAGAGGTGCACCGCCGGTGCGTAGGCCTAGCGGAGGATCAGGGGCAGGTCCAAGGCAGCGTGGCGGCACGTGAGACTCGGGTGGGAGATGAGATTTCCGGTGTGCGGAGTGTATTTTACCCAACGTTGTCTGTACAATAGTTTTGTTTTTCTAGTCCTGGTCCCAGCATGTGCGTGTGCGTGTAGTACGACGTATTCTATGGCTAGGTGTACGTGGGTTGATGTGCACGTGGTGTTCCGGGTCAGGGATGCCTGGTGTGCGAGGCTCCCGAATGTAGGGTAGTGCACGGCCTCCAAATTACTTAATGGACTTCATGTCTATAGTGATGGGATTTGGAGAAGCATGATATGGCGAGTTTCACGGGAGAAGTACGGCAAACGCGACGAGTTCAGCGGGTACACCGTATTGTTGCAGACATCGACATGTAACCACGAAGGTTTCAGCCGTTCACGATGCTTGCGTCACCTTGCGTCGCTAAAGCACGACAGCGGGAAGCGAAAGTGAACCCGGTCGGCCATTCATGTAGCAGGGCTCAGGTGCTGAGTTCAGCGCCTGCCTGTAGGAACACGTGATTGCTGGCTTACATTGAACTGCCTCAGCAAACAGCCGGGCGTGCGCCGTGCGGTCGCTATCCTCCGACTCCTTTAACAGCAACGCCTCACGTGGGCCGGCAATACACCAGTGCTGGGCTTCCAGTCTATTAATCCCATTTGCCGCAACAAGCAGCGGCCCCACAACCATCAACTCCATCATCGCACCACCTCATGCGCATGCCGCGTCACGCTGTGTCTGTGCTGGCCGGACGCCCCGGAGTGTGTCGACTGCGCATGAGCAGACTGAGGCAGCTATCTCTAGTTCAGTCGGTATAGACAACGTTGCCGGCCCTGATCCTGCCTCTGCGTGCCGCGTAACGGGCTTGTTGGGTCTGGGAATTCAACCCTCATTCTCGCGAATGCAATGCATAATGCCTTGCCCTGGCCCATCAACCTCGAGCGCCAGAGCTGCTCTTCAACTCTCAACCCGCTACTCGCCCCACGCGTCGTTGATGGCGCCGTGCATCTTAGCCAGCTTGCCTGTGCCCGCCGCCCACGAGTTGGTGACCTTAGCCTTGGCGCCAGGCTGCGTCCACTGGTTCTGCGGGTGCGTGCGGCCCGCACTGCCCGTGCCTGCGCCCAACCCAATCTTGATGGTCGTGCCCTTGCCCTTCTTGCCCTTGCCACCACCGCCACCTGCAGCGGGGAAGGCGTCGTCCGAGCCGCTGGGGTCGGGGCCGGAGAGAAACTCCGCGGCCGCGGACGGTGGCGGCGCCGCGGTGCGGGCAGGCCGTCCCATGGGCAACGAGGGGAAGTCGTCCAGTGCCGGCGGCGCCTGGGGCGGCGGCGGCGCGGCGGCCGCCGCTGCTGACCGAGACGGCACCATGGTGAAACCCACGTTGCTGCTACTGCTACTGCTGCTAGCCCCCGGAGCGGCTGCGCGCACCGCACTGCCGAACGCCGGCGGCGGTGCGGCTGCCGTCGTCACCGCCGACGCGGCTGTCAGCTGCTGCTCCTCCGTGGGCCGCGGCCCGCTGCAGCTCTCGCAGCGCGCGTCGTCAGGCGCGTTGATGAGGCTGCAGCGGCCGCAGCTCCAGGCGGCGTGCTGTGCCACGCGGGCGGCCTTGGCTATGGCTGCCTCTGGCGGCATCCAGCCCGCGCCCACCAGCGACGGGTCCTGCGCCGCCGGCGACGCGATGAAGGCGCGGTGCACGTCCAGCAGCAGGCGCCGCTTGGCGGCGTCTGGGAGCAGCGAGACCAGCTCTGCTGTGAGCGACAACAGGCCCAGGCTCACCTGCATGCAGGGGAGTTACAGGAAGCGGGTCTATAAGTGTGTTCAAGGCATCAACATCTACCCGGCAGAACCATTAAATACCTGCTTAGCTAACCTCAAAACCTGAACGTATTTGACTTAGCAGGCCCGTGCAGGAAACGCTTCACACACACAGCCACCCACCATGTAGTCGTGGTACTCCTCCGCGGACAGCTCGCCGCGCATGAACAGCAGACTCTGCTGCCGGAACGTGTTAAAGGCGTCACCGCTCAGCCGCTGCTTGACGCGCTCCACCAGCGCCTTGTTGGCCGCCTTCAGGCTGTCGGACACACCCCCAGCGCCGCCGGCACCCCCAGCCGCCGGCGTTGGCGCGGCTGCAGCCGGCGCGGCCGGCTGCGACTGCTGCGGCTTTGCCGGCGATGCGCGAAGCACCACCTTGGCGCGGCCCTTCGCCTTGCCCGGCGGCAGCGACGGGAAGTCCTCCGGCGCCAGCGGCGCCGTCGCCGACTCATCCGTGGCCGCCGCTGCCGCAGAAGAGGAGGTGGATGGCCCCGCGCTGCCGCCCATTGTTGCGGCGGCAGACCCTGGGCGCATGAACAGGCTCTGCAGCACGTCCGTCTTTGACAGCCCTGTGGCCGCGTACGCCGGCTGAGAGCCCGACGCCACCCCCGCGTATGGCGAGACCGCTGGCGGCGGCGAGGCAGGCACCTGCGCACCGCCCCTGTTCCTGCCCTTGCCACCCAGCGTCGGGAACTCCTCCTGCCCAAGCGACGGCGGCTTGCGGTTCACCGACACGGGCGCCACCACGTCTGCCGTTCGTGACACTGGCGTATACGCAGCCATACTAGGCGAGGCCGCAGACGAGGTGCTGGGCCCGGCGGCAGCGGAGGAAGAGGACGCCGCAGGCGCGGCCGAGACGGGGCGCGCAGCCGGCGGCGCGGGGGGCGCGGGCCCGCCCGAACGCAGTGCGGGGAAATCTGACATGCCGGGTACCAGCTGCGGCGCCGCGTCCAAGCCGCCCGCGCCCGAGGGGCCGGCGCCGCCAGGCGTGGCGCGGTGCAGCACGCGCGCCGGCTGCGCCGCAGCCGACAGCCGGTCCGCCAGCGAGCGTTGCTGCTCCTTAATGCGGCGGCGCTGGTTTTTGGACAGCGAGGGCAGGGCCGGGAAATGCTCCTCGTCTTGTACATTGGCGTTGCCCTGTGCGCCCGCGAACGCTGCCCAGCGGCCTAGCGCGCCGCCCGCTGCGCCGGCCCCCGCGGCGCTGGTTGGCGCAGGGAAGTCTTCCGCGGTGAACGTCACCGACTCCAACTGGTGGCAGAAACAGGGTAGGCGCATCGCACCAATGAGGAGGGCGTTAGCGCACGTTTCGCATTAAGCCTCGCTCAGGGTCTCTTAACGCATACTTGTCCCACGTCTAGCAGGCAGCCCTAGCGCATTTGACATGGCCGACAGCCGACAGCAACAACTACATTTGCGGCGCTCACTCACATCCGGTCCCAGCTCCTGCTGCTGCAGCTGCGGCTCCGAGCGGCTGTGGTGAAGGCCGCCCGCACCGCCCGCGTTGGAGGCCGCCATACGGCCCGGCCGCGCCGCCCGACTGCCCTGATTGTAGCCGCCGCCGATCACAACAGCTGTGGGTTGCAAGCCAAACAGAATTCAATGCATCGGGATGCGCTGTTCAGCTTGTGCCCAGTATACGGCGCACGTCTCATCCCCTCGCCACTCTGCTCGACCAGCAGCTGCTGCCCAGGTCACCGCCCCCGCCCTCACAGCCACCCACCCGCTCGCTCCATGCGCGCGCTGGGCCCCGGCTCCGTCTCCTCATCATCGTGCGACCTGTACTGCAGGTTGAGCGGGATGGTCATGGCCTGGCGGCGCTGCGCGCCCGACATCTTGACCTCGTCGCCGTGCTCCGCTGCGAAGTGCGCCTTGAGCTCGTAATCGGTGTCGAACACCACGAACTTGCGCTCCAGGCAGTTGGGGTGCGGGCAGGGGTGGTGCGCCTTGGTGAAGTGGTCTGTAGGTAGGAAAATGGGGTGCGGCACGTTGGCGCGTGGCGGGCTAAGGTTGGCGAGGTTGGGCGAGGGCCCGTCCTGTGCAGGTGCCGCGCAAGCCTCGCCCGTCCCATGTGACCCTGCCCTGATTGTGCCCATGCGTCCTTGGCCTCCTCACCCTCCAGCTCCTTGTAGTGGCGGAAGTAGACGTACTGGTGCGGTGCCGCCCGCCGGCACAGGAAGCAGTGCTCGTGCGCGCTCTCCATGTGCCGGTACAGCTCGTTGGAGTCATAGAAGCGCTGCCGGCAAAACTTGCAGTTGGGGTGCCCCTTGAAGCCGCTCTCCGCCAGCGGGCCGCTCTCATCGCCGCTCTCCAGGTGCCGCTTCAGCGTCTCCTTGCTGTACACCAGCTGCTCCGACACAAACACCTGCCGACACGTACAATAGCGTTTGCATGCGGTGGGTGGTGGGGTGGGTGGGGTTGGTGGGGTTGGTGGGTGGCACTGGTTGCGCGTGTCGTGCAGCCAGCTTGACCCTGCGGTATCCGTCCCAGTGCCGAAATGCATCTGATATCCCCAGACTGCCCACGCAAACAACGGGCCACGCTGAAGGTCCCCACCTTGCGGCCTTTGACGCACACATCGCAGAAGAACTGGCCCGAGTTCTCCAGGTGCTTCTTGAGCGCGTTGTAGTTGCTGAATTTGGGCGCCCGGCCGCCGCTCTCCGCCGCAGGGTGCGTGAAGCCGCACAGCGCACTGAGCTCGGTGTACAACAGGGTTTGGGAGTCAGATTGGGGGCGATGGCAAACCGCATGAGCCGGACCCCGGCGCCCGGAGTGCCCGCAGCAGGGACACGCACGCACTGACACGGCAGTAGCACTCGAGCTCACCGAATATCTTGGAAGTGCTTCTCGTCATCGAAATACCCATCGACCTCCGGTAGGTAGTGCAGCTCGCGGCGGTCCGCTCGCCCCTGGCAAATGCACGCGACGATCGAACTCAGGCCCCAAAGACGAGACGCCCGGCCCAACGTGCCACACTGGAGCAACAATTTGAAGGCAAAACATTGGAGCTCACCTTCAGCTTGTCAAAGTCCTCTGGCGCAAGCCGCGCTGTGTAGTCGCCCATGAAGCGCGTGAAAAAGACCTGGCCACATTCTTGCCGACAGAAAACGCAGCCTTTGTCCTTGAGGACAATGCGCATACGCGCCACGCAGCGTGAGCAAACTTCATTGTGGCCGCAGACACCGAACGCCGTGAAGTCAAGTGGATCAGCGCACACTAAACAAACATCTGATTCTACTTGCGCCATTTTGGGTTTTCCGTGTGGACGACGAACACGACCTCGGAGCCTGCGGGTGAACAAGTGCCCGCTGGACGCATGCGACTGTCCCCATCCGCCGCGGCCGCGGGCCCGGCTCGTTGTTGCTGCACGCAGGCCATGCGACGCCAGGCCCGCATGCCGTCGGAGACAAGCCATTGAGGGGCACGTCAACTCGTCAACGACAGCATGAATTGCTTATGGCTTTTCTCAGGGAATCCAGGGCCCCTCGTTACCACCACGGTGTGCCTGCGCGGGTACCGAGTGCAGTGCAAGAACGTACTAGTCCGTACCGAGCCCTGAACGCTGGTACTCATAGAACGCAAGGCAACCATATCGTGCCTTACAGGCTGCCATAGCCTCCTGGCATGCTTGACGCTGCGCATGCCCATATGCCCACACGTCCCTCCGCCGCAACCGCTTCCAAGTCGCCTCCAGTTCGAGGACCACCAAATAATATATCTGCCCTTCTGGATGTCTAACGCCCGTGCGCATTCACTGGGTGATGCGGGGGCTGCTTCTACCAGCGTGTCGGCATCGGTAACCTTCTAAACCTAAACGTCCTTTGCTTCTATGCTCGCACCACGCACACTCGTCTGCGCTCGAGTCAAAACATGAGGTTGACTACCTCAGCGTCTCGTCAGGTATACAGCCGCGACTGCGGCCGCAACTTACGTAGGAAGTCAGGAGAGTCGTACTAGCACAGTCAAGTCCAATCAGCCACAGTCGACACACGTAGTCACTCTCTATGCCACTCTCTACATAAGCGCTTGCGCACTCGCATCCTATCACTAGACAAAACTGCCACGGCATTAGATCACGGCTAATGAGACCTCTTCTCATGCTAACTCAGGGAAGACAAGCTCTACATGTAGTGCCACACATCCGCCATGCGCTGGCGCTTGACCTCCGGCTCCACCGGCCGCACCACGGGCAGGCTACGCTTGCTGCGGCGCAGGGTCTTCTCGGGGTGAACCACCTTGAAGGCCTTGAGGGCGGTGGGCTTCCACTTGGCCTTGTCGTCACCCAGGCCCAGCTGGCCACTGTCTCCGCGGCCCCACATGTAAAGGATGCCGCGGCCGGTGATAGCGGCCGAGTGCTCGTCGCCGCACTGCACGGCCACGACGCCGGGCATCAGGGTGACGGTGCGCGCCAGACGGCAGCGCTCCTTGCGGTCACCCTGGCCCAGCTGACCCCACGCATTGGCGCCGGTCGTGCGAACCTCCATGCGGCCGTTGTTCAGGACCAGCACTAGCGTGTGGGAAGCACCGCAAGACACTTGAACGGCGCGGCGACACCTGCCGTCGTCGGAGTCCTCGCCGTGCAGGCTCACGCGGGTGGGCGACCAGCGGTTGACCTTGTCGCCCGTGCCCAGAGCGCCCTGGTCATTGCGGCCGAACGCCAGAAGCGCGCCGCCGACCGTCAACGCCATCGAGTGGTAAGCGCCCGCTGCGATGGCGGTCACGCGGGCGTCCGGTGTCAACGGCGCCGGGTCAAGCTCCGCAATCTTGCGCGGCACCATGACAGTCGTGACGCCAGTGCCCTCCAGGCTCTTGTGGCCCAGTTGGCCGTGCTGCCCGTTGCCCCAGGTGAACAGTGAACCGTCAGCCGCCAGCGCCATGGAGTGGGTCACGCCCGCGCTTGCAGACACAACACGCACGCCCCTGCAGTTCATCATGTGTGCGGCATTCCCATAGTCAACGTCAACGGTCATCAGTTTGCATCGTGCGCGGGCCAGCAACCCCATTTCACGTCCCTTATGCAGCTTTCATTGTGGTAAAGCAGAAACTCAAGGGCCTGCCCCTACCCAACTGCCCCTTCAAGGGACTCACTCGAGGGTCGGGATCCGCGTCAACCGGGGGTGGTCCATGTTCGCGCCCAGGCCAAGCTGGCCGTCACGGCCTCGCCCACAGCTCCACAGAGCACCGGTCTCCGCAATCGCCAGCGTGTGGTTAGCACCCGCAGCGATGGAGACAATGCGAGTCGACACGAGGCACTGCCGCGGCACAGCCAGCTCCAGGGGCGACCATTGCCCCAGACCCAGCTCGCCGCTGCTGCCGAGGCCCCACATGAACAGCTCGCCACGACGGCTGATGGACGCGGTGTGGCTGCTGCCGCAAGCAACGACGGCTGGCATGGTCTCCTCCTCCATGTCCGGGTTGTCCTGGAGTAGAGAGAACACCGCACGGTTAGCAACAGGTCTGCAAGCCCTAAGATACCATCCCGAGAAAATGAACAGTCACAATCTGCACGACACGGCCAAACGGCTCACCGTGCAGACGCGGAATCCGAGCGACGCTAACCGTGGCACGGAGCTGTTCTCGTGGTTGCCCACGCCTAGCTGCCCGTGGAATCCGCGGCCAAACGTGTACAGCGAGTGCTTGCAGTCGCGGCTCATGTTGGCGTTGGGATCGTCCGCGAGCTCAGCGGGAACCAGAAGCGCAGCGGTGTGGTAAGCTCCGCACGACACCGCCGTGGCCTGCGCTGCCGCAACGCTCTGGCTGTTCACGTAGTGCAGCAGCGACAGCGTGTGCTCGCCCTCCCTACAGCACGGCACATGCATTGAACAGTTTAGAATTATGGCTCGACGGTCCGGACTGCCGGGTTGTGGGTTGGAATTGCTGTGCCCTATCCCACACGAACCGCTTCCGCCCCCGCCCCCCGCCCCTGCATGCCTCCCATTTTCTGCAGAAAGCCAGCTTACTTGCGGCTCGGCTTGAGGCCACGTGCACGGGGAACAGCCTTGAGCCGCTGCTTCGCGATGCGCTCGATGAAGCTGGAGCGGCGGAAGTATGTGCAGCTGGTCTCTAGCATGCCCAGCTGGTGCGTGGTGCACAGGTTCAGGATGTTGTCCACGAGCTGCAGCCGGTGATGCAAGCTGGGTTAGGCGGTGATTATTTGAATCCGCAAACAGGGATGTGCAATAAGCCCTCGTCGCGGACTGAAATCCGGACCCAACGACCATGCCCACCTCGTCGGGCAGGCGCGACCACAGACCCGCGTGAAGGTTAGAGCCTGAGAATCCCTCGGTGTCGGCCAGGGCGGTCACATCCACAACGCTGCTCTGGGGAACCAGGACGGGGCAGGGCTCAGGATGCGCAGCGGGGGGCTGCTCCTGACCTGCCCAGTCCTGAGACGAGGAGACTGTCTTGCTTGTCTCCGCACGCTTTGCAAACCGCTGAGAGCGGCGGAGCGGCGGTGCCGGCTCGATTTGTTTCGCGGAGTCCATTTCCTGGGTCATGGGTCACAGCAGCAAGAGGCGGGCAGCTAAGTCGCGGCACGACACCCGGGGCTCAATTGGATAGTGATGTGAACACATAACACGGGTCCGCAGGCCCAGTAGGGCCCTGCAGCGGGGCCGGCACCCACAAAACGGCAATTTGCCCAGGTCGGGGCCCCAGCTGGCAAAGTGGTGTCGCGGCTTGCTCCAATTACGTTCCTTACCGTTTGAACAAGCTAGAAGGGCAGCGAGATGCTCAAGCCAGGCGAGGTGGAGACGCTGGGACCGCTGGGGTCGCAAGTCGTTGTGCCGGATGGCTATTACTAGTTTGTGCTAATTACTAGCTAGCTAGAAGGCTATGCCGCTGGTGGCTGCCAGGTGGGAGTCTGAGGGAGGGCTGTTTGCGCAGAGTAAAGAAGTCGGCGACCCCGATTTCTGTACGGCGGAGTGTTGCAAGGCAAAGTGCCCCGGCTATGACCTTTGCATCCCCAGCGTGCTAGCCAAAAAGCCATAGGCACATCATCTTTACCTGGTAGAGCAACGCACGCTCGGGCTTATGCCTCGACAGCAACATGGTGCTACATCTGACGCTACAAGCCGGGGCCCTGGACAGGCACCAAACGATGCTCGTATGATCAGAGTCTATGAACCGCACTCGTGACATGCTCGCGCGACCGGAGCGGACTGCCGCGTGCCAGGCGTGCCGAGTGCCGACTAAGCGCAGCAGCTCCTCGCAGCCCCTAGCACGTACGTTGAGGAGACACGAGGGGGCGGCTAGCCGCCTGCACATGCCAAGGTGCAGTACTCCCCTTGGGTGCTGTGTCAAGCAGTTTCTGCCGCAGATCCTGTCGTTAGAGGCTGGGTGCTTGCACAGGCGGGCGGAGCTGGGGGGCGGGCGGGAGGGGTTTGCACCGTCAGGTGGGTGACAAGCACAACAGCTCCCTTTGTCTGTTCCGGACGTCAGCGCACAACAATTGGCCTTTGGCTTTTCATTAACTCGCAGGTGCCTCCTGTGAAACATCATGATTCGGCTCGTGCTGGCCACGCTGCTGCTCTTGGCTCAGAGAGGGGCAGCGGCATGGGGCGCGGCTCCCGCTGGGGTTGCGAAGGACAACTTGGTCATGTACATCTTCTCTGCGACAGACCCAGAGTTTGTCCGCAACCTGGAGTTCTTCGTGCGGGAAGCTGTTATGGGTGACACCCGCAGCGACTACGTGATTGTGGTGCAGGAGTCCACGGACCTGGGGGTAAGCTGTTGCAGCGGCGCCCGCACCAACTTGTAGGTAGAGCAACTTGGTTTTGCTCTGCACGCACCGCAGAAAGTAACGCTACCGAAACTGCCGAGGCATGCCCGTTACGTGCGTCACACCAACCGCTGCTATGATTGGGGCACGTTTGGGTGGCTGCTGCTTTCGGGCAAGGTGGACCCGCGGCGGTACCGCTACTACTTCTTTATCAACTGCAGTGTCCGTGGGCCATTCCTTCCCAGCTATGCCCAGGTACCAATCGCATGACAGTGACAGTGCGAGATTGTACCGGGGCTGATCGTGCAGGCCGTGCAGGCTTTGGGGACCCACATGGAAATGTGCCACGCACGGCATATGCATTCCAGCACCACTCCACGTCCGCCGCTCCCGCGCTTCAGGGGCTTGTCCACTGGACAGAGCCATTCACGTCACGGCTCGTTGGCGATGTCAAGCTGGTGGGCCCGACCATCAGCTGCGAGGGCAGCCCGCTCAACGGCGACTTCCGGGGGAAATGGCGGCACAACCCGCATGTGCAGTCCTATGTGGTGGCTACAGACCAGGTGCAGGCGGAGGCTAGGCACTTAGGTCTCCCGTGCTTCGATTAGGTTGTTGCAGCGCAGCTGGGTAAGGGCGGGGCCTGTGCTTCAGCCTCCGGGAAGTATCTCAACCGTACCGCGGATCTGGGACTGCGGTGTGTGCAGGTTGGGCTGCAAGTGCTGCTGGACGACGGCCGCGTGTTCCATTGCCATAACACGAGGTGGAACACCATCTATTATAGGTACGAAACTGCAGTCGGCGCGCCGCTCCGGCGGCGGTCATGCCTACCGAGGCCTTGCCAACGATATGGTACTGGCGCTCCCTTGTGCCGCATCCCGAGTCCGCCTGCTCATCCTGGATTCCGCATTGTGTGTTTCTTCTGTTTCCCGTTTATGTGCCGCAGCGAGCTGGGGTCGTCCACGGCCATCCTGCATGCTGGCTACAACTTGGACTGCCTCATGACCAAGTACCAGGGCTTGGACTGGAGGGATAAGGCCAACTGGGACTGCAACGGCAGGTACGCCGACCCGCTGTCCGCACAGCAGATGCCCCTGCCGACACAACTGCGAGTTGCACACAAATCATAAAGATCCCAGGATTGGGTGCCAGATGCTCTAGGGACCAGGCTCAGTGGAGCGCACAACATGATGCGTGTATCTGAAGCGTCATTGCGGCTCTGTGTGCAGGGCCAGCCCGCAGTCGGACTTGACCTACGACGGTATTTCGCTGGACCCGTACGAGGTCATGTTCGTCAAGGTGAAGGACGCCATGCTATATCGCAACGTGTCGTTTGCGCTCAAGGCATCCAAGCTGCAGGCGTGGAAGGTAATTAGTTGTAGCGGACCCCAAACCAGCGGCGGCTATGACAGGAAAGGAGGGCACTGCGTACTGCTTTTTGTCACAGGGGCAGGCGTCTGTGGGGCAGCCGACTGGAACTTACATGTGCGCATGGTGCGGTGTGTATCCTTGAAACATAGTATGCCTGCCTTCGTGCTTCGCAGGAGCGCGGTCCGGAAGACCTTGTCACCGTTAACGCCAATGCGTATGCGGAGGATGAGTTCAACTTCAAGGCGCCCCGTATCCTGGTCACGAAGGCACGCGGACACACCTGCTTCGATGTCAATTTCTACCGCACCCATAACCCGGAACTCACGTCGATTAACACCGTTGCCTCCGCTTGGAAGCACTTCACCTTCTTCGGGCAATTCGAGCGGCGACCGTACAGGTACAGTGTGTGCTGGGTGTCGGGGGAAATGGGGACAACGATGTGCTCGGACCAACATGCCGCACGTTATGCCGCCATCCCAAGCTGAAGACGCGTGTGTCGCGGCATTTGGCGCACAGGTTCACATGCCCCTTCAACTATTCCAAGTACTTCAAGTAGCACCAGCTTGCGGAGCGGGCTGCACACGTCAGACCCGCAGGACATCGCGCTGCGCCAGAGGCCTTCTAGCGTTTTGTGGACTAGGGGTTGCACAATCAAGCTCACTGAATGCTATGTCAGGCACCTATCTGTGGTGGCCAATGATGAATCCGGCACTGCTGTTGACGTTGGCGTTTTGGGGCTTTCGAGGTGCCTTCAAGGACTGGCAGAGGGAGGCAAGGAGTTTAGTGAGCAGGTGCACGCGGATAGTGGGATAGGGCAGGCAGTCAATGGTTCCGCGCCGATGCGCGGCTGTACGTGAGTGGTGGTAGGGCCAGGGCAAACGGGTGAAACCAGCAATGCCCCGAGTGACAATTGGATGCCCAGACCCAGGAGACCCCCACGCGGCCGCACGCGGCAAGCAGGCGCAAGCAGGTCCGGTAACGCGCGACTGTGGTGATGAACAAAAGGGCAGCCTTGACCTCAGTGTAGCCATATGTGTCTGTCACTAGATCAGCTGGACGGGCAGAGCTCTGCCGTCGACTGGAAACGACTGACAGTTCCACCGCGAGGGGTGCCGGGGGGCGGGGCTGGCGTGCCCGGGCGCCCATCGTGCTGCCGCGCCCATGCCTGCCCAACGCCAAGACCAGCTGCTCATTACGCGCAGCTGAGTGCTCCCTATTAAGACAACCCCAAATTTAAGACAACCCCAAATTTTACTGCGAATTGAAGCACACACTAGTTCAAAGGGACGGCGCGATGCCGTCGAGGACAAAGACGAGTCGCTTGGACAGTGCTGTGGTCGATATGCAACTGCTTTAATTATTGAAACAGCTGGGCAACAAAATGGGGAACGGTGCGAGCTTTCATCAAACGCAGCCGCGCCCGCCCGAATGGTGGCTTGAATATTGTCGTCAAGCGTGGCGTTCGCTAAGGTCGAGGCAGCTCGACGAGTTCTTAGGTGAGGGGCGAGGGTGAACTGGGCGCCATGGTACATGCGCAGTGCACTCGCGTTGCGGCTGCCGCGCCTGTCAGCTCCTGGTAACATCGATCAGCACAAGCGAGCATAGGGCATGAATTTGGTTATGCACGTACCAGCTAAAAGTTGCGTTGAGGGTCCGAAGTTCTTCGGCACAACCCGAGTTGACGACTCAGCTGCGTTTCGCCGCGGCACGGGTGCATCGATGAAAGCTGCCATAAGAAACACAGGGAGAAGCCCGGAGTGCAGGGCTCAGGTCTGCACCCAGGCGGTACCGCAAGGGGACGACTCCGCGCGGGTGCCCCACCCCCACGCATTTGTACCCCGCTCTAAACGACGCAGGCATCCAACGTCCAGCGCTGAAGCGTGGCCAGTCCTCTGCCAACCTCGATGAGCTTGTCAAAAAGCTTACACAGGTAGGTGGGGTGACGGTGTGCGGCAGAACGGCATGGCCGGAACTGGGACGGCTCACGGGGTCGCGAAGGGATTGGGTGGGATCCCACAATCTACACGTCCGCATGCCGACCACGCAAGGTGCCTTGCACGGCTGGCTTCAGTATGTACGGCACAGCGCATTCCGGCACCCCGCCCCAACTGCTCGAGCCTAGTCGCGTCGTGCCTGTATCGTGGCGCCCTGGCTGAAGACAGACTGCCCCCGGCCGCATACAACGTCGCAGGATCCCATCCCCGTTCTGGGAGATGGAGAAGACACCAGCGACCTCACATCGGCAATTGCCAAACTCAATAGTGGCTCTATCCTGCACACGGAGAAGCGTGCTATTGGTGGGTCCAACACCTGCGGGTTGAAGACCTGCAGGCAGGGTAGTCGTCCTGCCGAGAATCGTCTTGTTTAGCCGGTGGTTATGTTGTATCATTTCCCGCATCATGTAGAGCGTCTACTTGCCCAGCGCTATGAGGAGGCGTTGGCGGCCGCGGCAGCAGCGGAGCAGGAGCCGGAGGTGCTTGGTGGCGGCTCGGACATTCTCCGCCAGGTGGGGAGCGGCAGGGTCTGCGCCTGTGCGCCTGATGCGGAGATCCTCATGCCTCCCAGCTCGTGCCCTGGCCACATCACTTCCTCAACCCGCCGTGTCTCCCCTCAGGTCCTGTACGTCTTCCGCTCCAACAACCTGGCCACGGAGCTGGACCGCAGCGTGCAGCAGCAGCCGGCGGACTGGCGGGTGCGCACACACAACGCGCGGCGGCGGGCCTTCCTGGTGGTGCGGTCGCTGGTGCGGCTGAAGCGCGAGGTGAAGCGACTGGGCGCGCCCATCCACGACCTGGGCTGGCTGATGCCGGTGGCGGCGCAGGAGCGGTGGGGCGAGCTGAAGGCGCTGGCGGCGCGCTGCCGCCAGCTGGAAGCCGCGGTGCTGGACGCGGACGTGGCGATCAACCAGCTCATGGCTCTGAAGGAGATGCAGAGCAAGGCCGCGGCGCCGGCGCCGGGCACGGCGGGGCGCTCGACTGGCCGCGCCTCGCCCTCACGCGGGGCGCTCCGCAGCAGCGCCGGCCGCGTCAGCGGGACGGGCGGGGTTCCGGGCAGTCGTGTCTCGACCTCGGGCGGGCGGGCGGTGAGCGAGTCTGGGGCAATGCAATCCCGCGGGCGGCTGCGAACGCCGCTGACGGCCGACCCGCCGCCGCCGCCAACGGCGGGCGTGCGCGCCGGCCGCCTGGCCAACTCCACGCAACCGGGCGCGGCGCCCGGCAGCCCCATGCGCTCGCCCATGACGGGGCGCAAGGGCGGCGCGGGCGGCGCAGAGGTGCTGACCCTGGGGCCGTCCAGCAACACGCCGCACGGGGCCCTGGTTCCCAGCATGTCGCCGCTGCGGGGGCCCAGCCATAACGGTAACGGCAGCCCGCTGCCCAGCCCCTTCGGCCGGGCGGCGCCAGCCAACGCCGCAGCGGGGGCGCCGACGGGCGCGCGGGGCCCGGCGGGCGGCGGCATCCTTTCAGGCGCACCGTCGCCGACGGGTGGGCCGGCGACGCCGCCGTCCCCATCGGCGCGGGCGCTGCTGCGTGAGATCACGTTGGGCGGACCTCGTGCTCTCATGCCGAGCAGCACGCTAGTTGGTGAGTGAGGCGTTGGGGGCTGCTGTAGTGGCATGAGCAGGTAGAAGGACCTGTGCGGGTTTGCAAGGATGTTTGGAAAAGCGGTACAGGATGCACAAAAGGGGGGGTGGGTCTGCTGCTGCACCGTCCGCTGTGGATCCCGGCATCAGACATCTCATGTGTGGGTGCGTGCACCTTGTCCCACGTGCGCAGTGCGCCAGACGTTCATCACAAACCACGACAAGGACGCACACAGTGCGGTGGGCCCGCTGCCGCCCGTGCAGCCCACAGGGGGGCGGCCAGGCAGCGGCACCCAGATCCTCGAAGTCTCATCCTCCAGCTCAATGCCGGGCACGCCCGCGCACAGCGCCCTGTCGGACGCAGCCGACATCTTCCACCACAGCTCCGCAGACGGCATCACCTTCTCCAGCGCCGCGCCGCCGCCTGGCAGCCCCAACCTCGCCGCACACAGGCCGCTGGGTTCGGCGGTGCACGGCTCCGAGCCAGCGCTCATGAACGGGGCCCGCAGCCCCGCGGCGGCGGCGCGCACCTGGGGCGTCAACGTGGAGCCGTCGCCGCCAGGCGCGCCGCTGCCCACGTCCACAGGCCGCCGGCCGCTGGGCGCGCTTGCGCACAGCGGCGGCGGCGCCGGCAACCCGGGCGGCCCGCTTGGCGCGCTGCCCACATCAGGCTCGGTGTCGGCACCCGTGCCGGCGTCCTTGCTGGCCTCAGTGCCATCGGGGTCGGCGCAGGTGCCGCCGCCCACGGCGAATGGGTCGTCGACGCTGCGGCCGCGGCTGTCGGTGCCGGGCGTGAACGGCGCGGCGCCGGTGGACTCGGCGCCGGCCTCTGTGGCGCCGGCGCTGCCGTGCCTGATCCAGGAGGGCGAGAATGTGGACCAGGCCTTGGCGCGGTTCAAGGTCAGTGTGCGCAGGGCGATGGTCGGGGTGAACGCAGACTGCTCCGGAGGGTCCTCCGGGACATGACGTTTTGCGTTGCCCTGTAGGCCCGCTGCAGTGCTTGATGCCCTCTGACTTGCCTCTGTGTTTTGCCATGTGGTTCGCTCGCAGCTTGCCGTGGACGACGCGCGCAACGCATTGGTGGACACGTCGCGCCAGTTCCGCGCCGTGCTGGACCTTTGCAACAGCCACTGGCCCGACCAGCGCTGGTGGCTGGCGGCGCACACGCAGGACGAGGCGGCGCTGGACTCGTGGCCCAGTGAGTGCTGGGATACACGAGGCTGCGGCCCCGGGGGTGGGCTCAAGACATGAAGCGTGCGTTTCATTGGTGGTGGCACGCACGCGGAGTGCAGTGCAGTGCATATGCGACGTCGGGCTGCTTTCGCCATGCTACTGCGTGCGCATCCGGGAGCCCTGACCTGCCCCCATGCTACCTGCGCCCTGCAGCCTCGGACGAGTTCGTTGTCAACCGGGCAGATGTGGTGCGCTGCCTCAAGGCGGGCTCGGTGGCGTTCCAGTTTGTGTGCTACGCGGACGAGCCGGTGACGGGGCCCAGCGGCGCCCGCTTCGACCTGTGGACCACAGACCCCTGGGAGCTGGCGGCAGACCTGGCGCCGGAGAAGGTGTGCGGGCGTGGGGGCATGGGGCGCCTGGTAGGGTCAAGCATCGCTGGGGAAGGTGCCGACGAGTGCGCGCCCTGTGGACGTCTCATCAATCGGGCGTGTTTGCCTTCGCTTTCAGGTCTCCGGCGTGCAGCCCGCGCCTCCACCGCACCCGCTCGCGCCCAAGCCCGCGGCCAACGGCACCGCCAACGGCGCAGCAAACGGCTCCGCCGCCGCCGCCGCCGCCAACAGCGAGCGGCTGGTGGGCATGCCGCTGGGTGTGCGCATCCTGCAGCAGCTTGCCAACAGCGTGGCCGAGGCCGCCGGGCCCGTCGCGCTGGAGAACCTGCCCATCATCCTGCACGTGTCGGAGCGGCAGCAGGAGGCCATCGTGGCGGACCTGCTGCAGTATAGCATCTACCGGCGGCTGCGCAAGAACCTGTACATAGTGGTGCAGCGCTCGCACCCGGTGATGCGCTTCGACCCGGAGCGCCACGCCTTCGTGCCGGCGGAGGGCGACCAGCCCACCTACAGCCCCGGCACCGGCTTCTCCATGCTGCAGCTGCTGTGGGGCGGCCACGCGCTGTTCGTGAACGACGCCGGCGAGCTGGAGCGCCTGCCGCACAGCCTGATGAAGGAGCTGCGCACCAGGCGGACGGAGTGAGTCGGAGAGGGTGGGAGGTCGTGGGGTCGGACGTAGCGGCGGAGGCGCGTTTCCAGCCCATTTCCCTTGGGTGCATGTGGGCGTGCGCACATGCGCCGTAGCACCATGTGCGAGCTTGCGCTTCTCAATTCCTGGTTGGCTGGTTGCATTATGCTTGCGCCTCATTTGCCTCGCCGCTCACACAGGTGGTTTGTGTCTCGGACCTGCACCGACCTGGCGCTGCTGCTAGAGGACGGCGCGCTGGACATGCGGAGCCTGGCGCACGTGTCTTACATGTGGAATCAGCCGCACATGCGCTACAGCCTGGCGGTAGAGACGGCCTGCACCTACGTCAACCACCGCAGCATGATCGCGCAGCACGGCAGCGTGGTGGGTGTGGCCAGGGCCTAAGGCACATGTGGCATGCATGGCGTGGGCTTGAGCAAGAGTCGCAAGTTCACGGTGTTCGTGTCAGCCCGCCATGCGCCAACAGCTGCTCCCGGCACACCACCTTCCACCCCTCGCAGCTGCTGTGCCGCAAGCCCAAGGTGCTGGGCATGGTGATGGGGCGGCTGGACGGCGCCGTGCGCGTGGACCGCTACGGCGGCGGCACCAAGGCGCAGCTGCCGGTGGTGGAGCTGCTCACGTGCGAGCTCAACAGCGCGCACATGCAGCACGAGCTGGCGGAGGTGGCGTCGGCGCGCTCCACCACCACGTCTGTGGGCCTGGGCAGGTGCGTGGCTGCCTGGCTGGTCGGCCAAGTCCGTGATTTCCCCCACCACCCGCGCCGCGCTCGAAAACGCCGCCGCGGCTGTGGCGCGCTGCGTCGTCGGGGCGTCTGCTGCCGCTGCCGCTCAGATACTGACGTGCCCCGGCTCATGGCCCCGACAAACGGCCCTGCGCAGGTACGTCTTCCGCTTCGAGGTGCTGGACAAGCTGCTGACCGGCCCCACCGTGCTGCGGCCCAAGCTGCTGCCGGTGGTGGACGCCGCGGTGCACAAGTCCGCGCTGAAAAGCCCCATCGAGATTGCCAACGCGGCCGCGGAGGCGGCGGCAGCGGGCGGGCCCACCTCGGCGCCGCCAGCTTCGGCTGCTGCCGCAGCCGCGAACAGCTCGACGGCCATGGCGCCGTTCTCGGTACCGGGTGGCATCAGCGAGAGCTTGCTGGCACACGCGGCCGCGCAGGTACGTTTTTGCAGCTGCCAAGGGCTCAGGAGGGGCCAACTCCGGTATCGCCAATGCGCTGCCATACGTCACTCCGGTCATCACACCGGCCATAACACGTATACGGTGGTATCGTTGACTGGGTCGTTGCCTTGCTGCCGGCGCAGGGCATGGACACGGTCATGCTGCGCCTGCACCTGTCCATGACGGACCTCACGATGCACCACGCCATCAAGGTCGTGGCGCTGAGGGCCAACCGCCCACCCATCCTGATCAGGGGGAAAGAGGTGCGCCGGGGGCCGGTGCGGATGGGGACCACCCGCAGCACAGTAACACCTTGACACGTCTTCGAGATTGAAGGCCAGCTTCGTGGTAGTACGGTGTGTGTTCCGCACCACACCAGAGACGTACCCCTGACGGGCTGTACCGTACACTCCCGCCACAGGACGGCGAGGCGCTCGTGGACCTGCTGTCCAAGTCGGATGTGGATCTCAAGACTGCCACGCAGCGCCTGGCTGCCAAGCTGCCCTCGTTCTCGCGGCAGCAGAAGCCGGGGCAAAACATCCTGGTGTTTGTGCAGGTGGGGGAGGAAGCGGGACTCCAACGCTGGGTGGACACTCTATAGGGCAAGAGGTTAAGGTGCCGGTGTTCATGTGTTCATGCGTTCATAAGGTATTGATCACGTCATACAATCGAGGTCTCGCCTTTGATTATTGCGACCTGGTCGCGCGCCTCCCGCTGGCCAACAGGACAACGGCGTCTCGCTCACCGCCACCAACGTGGCTGCGGGCCTGGCGCGGCGCGAGCGCGGCGACCGCATCCACCTGGTCACGGTGGTGGCCAGCGACGCGCAGCGCGGCGAGGGCGGCGCGCTGCTGGAGCGCATGATGAAGGCCTTCCGCACGCAGGCCGACGTCATGACGCACGTGCTGGTGAGGCGGCGGGTGGCCTGGGCAGCTTGCAGTCAGGGTGCAAGCGTCATGGAAAGGGGCGCACGGCCTGTAGGCTGTAGCTGTGGTGTGGGCGCGGAGCCGGCGGGCGTGTTCGGGGTCCCGTACTAGGTGGATGGCGGCCGTGCGCTTGTTGCGCGCTCACCGCCGTGCTCCCGTTGCGCCCCGCTTTCCTTCCGCGCCGCCAGGACCAGGAGGGTCGCGGCCTGCTGGAGTGCGTGTCGGACGTGGTGAACCAGTACAAGTGCGGCATCCTGGTGGTGGGCTCTGCGTCCATCACCAGCGCCGCGCCCACGCCCGCGCGCGGCGCGCCGCCCTCCACGCCCAACAAGGCGCCCGGCACTGCCGCGGGCGCGCGCAACGCCGCGGGCGCCGCTGCATCGGGTCCTGGGGTGTCCGCCATGGATGATGCCGCCAACAGCGAGATGCTGCTGTCGTCTGTGGCGCTGTCCATCATGCGCACCTTCCAGCTGCCCGTCATCCTGGTCACCGCCAACACGCGCAACTACCTCAAGGTGGGTCAGGAGGGCAGCGAGGCTGGGGTCGCGGCTCAGGGATCCAGGCAGGGGGGCGTGAACCCAGCAGGGCAGGGCCCCAGCACTGGATTAGGCGTTGAGCTGGCTGCTTGCAACGCCTAACGGCCACACCTTGCGCCCCCATCGTGATCACAGCGCGGTGGCGATGCGGCTGTCGTGCCCGGCAAGACGGCGCGGCCGTCCGTGGGAGGCGTGGGCGGCGCGCCCACCGGCAGCCGCCTGGCGTGTATGGCGGTGGTGGAGCGTCACAGCCGGCCCATGATGCACCACCTGGCCAAGCTGCTGCTGGAGCCCAGCCTGCGGCAGGACACGCTGGTGCTGGCGCAGCTGCTGCCGCCCGGGATGGCACCCGGCAACAAGGACCACGACCCCACCTGCATCCAGGCGGTGGCGCTGAAGACGCTCATGGCCAACTTTGAGACCATCGCGGCCGCGAACGACTTCCACACTCCCGCGAAGGCGCTGGTGCAGGGCGAGTGGCACAACGCGCTCTGCGCCGCGGTCCGCGACGCCGGCAGCCAGCTGCTGGCGCTGCAGCTGGCGCCGGGCACCACGCGCTCGTTGTCGCCCATGCTGCTGCAGCTTGTGCGCTCCTGCCCCTGCCCCGTGCTCATCTACCCCGAGCGCGTCATGATCCCCGGCACGGGTCTGTTGCTGGCGGAGGCGGACACGCTGTAGACAGGCAACAGGAGGCAGGGAGGCCGGAAGCGAAGGGGTTGCTGATTGTTATATGTTTGGGGGGGGTAACGTGTGGGGTGGGGTGGCTGGTTGCGGTTACGAGCCCAAGCTGATCCAACCCCAACCAAACGGTGTGTGTGTGAAACATGTGCACTAGTGCGGCGTGTGCGCGCGGCGCACCCACACGGTAGGACATATTTGGGGGGAGCGATCAAAGCTCGCGCGGACAGAGGTTACTGCAAAGGATGACGTCTGGCGGGGAGCGCTCGCAAGCTGCATCGCAAAGTGAGTGTGGCTCACCGACGGAAGTGTGGGCTTCGTAATTCTTGAGTCCCTTGAGTGGTTGGGGTGCGAATGTGCTATACGGTGCCTAGGCAGAGTGTGCACGCGGCGGCTGATGGAGGGCGACATTGCCAGGCTGTGAAACGTGCTGGACTCGTCGAGAAGGGCGTGACTTCTTGTTTGACACGCTCGTGTGACACGTGTTCGTGCTCAGGTCTGCAGCTGTGCATCTGGACCGCTGCCTTGATTGCACCACCATACATACCGTTGATAACGTTCAGACCTTGCGGGATGGGTGTGGCTCCTGAGTAGTACCCTGTACAGACTAAGTGCTGACGCTACTTGCTGGGGAATCTGATGCCGGTATGTGCAGCATGCTTGGACCTCTTAAAGCAATCTGCCGGAGTGCCGGAAATGGTTCCACGGGTTGCCTTCTCACCATCGTACGTCAAACTCACGGCAGTTGCATCACCAGCTTTGGCGGATGAGCCGACGCATTGCTTCCCTCCTCGCAGCTTTTGCTTTCCCCATTCCCTACCCCGGACGGATACCCCGGACGGATGGGCATGCGGTAACAACGGCGCAATGGACATGCCACCGCGTGCCTTTGTATGGTACGGCTGCGTGTGCTTTCGGAATTATTGGGAAGCAGGCGATGCGCGCGGCATGCATTCACAGCCCAGCCGCCGAGCGCACATCTCTGATGCCTGCCATGTGCTCAAGTGTAAACCGGCGCACGTGGATCAGGTCCGAGCGGTCAGTCGCACACGCTGTTCTGTGCGTTCCTGGTGGGAACTGGGGAGGTACACTTCGCCCAACAGCCTGGGCTTTGCCCCTTGGGGATGATCCCACGCGGTCAGATGCGCATAGCGACTCGGTCCTTATAATCACGCGCACAGGATGCATGCGTTTATCAGTCTCCGTTGAAAGCTGAATCCACTCAAACCCACTCAAGCTCCTTGCAGTCACGGATGGCACACATCGAAAGCAGCTGCTCAAAAGCACTTGCAGCACCCTTTGACGATCAACTCTAGATGCTGTCCAATCAATGCGCTTCCAGAAGGCCAGCTTCCGCACGCCGCCACGCCCTATCCTTGGTACGCCCCGCAGACCCCGCCTACACTCGCGCCCCCACCCCCCGCAACCCCAACACTTGACGTCGCCGTAGCATTTCAACCACCTGCCGCTCCCGACAGCGCCGGCACGGTCTCCAGGCAATCGGGCGGCAGTCGCAGGACGCCACCCGGCCGGTCCATCAGCAGCCGCAGCAGCTCCGCCAGTAGTGGAATGGAGCTGGCGGTGGCGGCGGAGCCTACCAGCAGCAGCTTGGTGCGCGCGCGCGTAAGCGCCACGTTGAGCCGCTGCCAGTCCGCCAGTAGGCGGCCCGCCCCGCGCCCGGGATTGCTGCGCACCAGGGACAGCAGGATTGCGGCCTTGTCGCGGCCTTGATAGCGGTCGATGGTCAGCACCTCCACACCGCTTGATGCTGCGCCGGCCTCGTCACCCTCCTGCTGCTGCTGCTGCTGTGGCGATGCGAAGCCCGCCAGCGCGCCCTGCAGCGCCGCCACCTGCGCCTTGTACGGCGACGCCACGCCCACGTCGCCAGGCGGCAGCCCCGCCGCCGCCAGCGCCGCCACCAGGCCGTGCACCAGCCGCACCTCGCCCGGGTTCACCACGCCGTCCTGCAGCATGCGCTCGCCGCACCCCACCGCGCCGTCCGTGTCCAGGAACACCACCCGCGCCTCCGGCACCAGCGCCGCCTGCAGCCACGCCGCTGCTGGCAGGAGCGAGGCCGGCCACGAGGGCGGGCAGGCACCGGCTTGCGCCGGCGCCGCCAGGGCGGGCAGGCGCGGCAGGTGCAGCTGCGCGGTGGCGACGGCATTGCTGCCGCAGCGCATGCGGCCGTTGTAGACGAGCGCGTTGGAGAGCGCCATGATGTCGGCGCACATGCGGTACTGGCTGCTCAGCGTCACCACCGCCTACGTCGGCCACAGAGCGCAGCAGTGAATCAGCTAGCGCACCATGGGCTGCCACAGCCCGCATGCAGCGCTTAAAAACACGCTGGGGCGCACCCGCTAAAGATCAGCCCCACCCACCTGCGGGTGCGCCTCCGACAGGCGCCTGAACAGGCTGACGCCCAGGCCGCCCGCCGCCGCCTCGCGGCTCTGCACCAGCGGGCTGAGCTGGTAGTGGTCGCCCACCAGCAGGAAGGAGCGGCCCAGCGCCAGCGGCCCCAGGCTGGCCGGCAGCGTCGCCTGGCTGGCCTCGTCCAGGATCACCACGCCGAAGCTCTGGCCCGTCAGCAGCGGGCTGTTGACCGACAGGCAGGTGCAGCCCACCTGCGCGCAGGACACGCACCCACACCCACACACATGACTGGCGCGCCGCCGATAATAATGCGGCCCGTCACACTAGCGGCACGGCCGGCCTCGCATCACATCATACGTGCGCCGCACGCGCGCGCACCACATCGGCGGTGTTCATGAGGTGCTGCAGCCCCGCCACGGAGGTGTCCGGGTAGGCGGCGCCGCCGGGCATGAAGCGCCGCACGCCCGGGTGCACCGAGTGCGCACTCCCCAGCCGCACGAATTTGACCGAGTCGGCGCCGGCGCCGCCACCGTCGGCCGGCAGGCCGCCGCCGTCGGCCGGTAGGCTGGCGGCCAGCTTGAGCAGGATGTTGTCGACGGCGCTGTTGGTGTAGGACGACACGAACACCCGGACCTTGGAAGCCACCAGCGCCTGCACAGCAGCAATGCACCGGGGGGAGAAGGCAGAGCAGATGGCATGTCCGCCGAGCTTGGCAAGCCCGCTAGCGCCGCCGGTGGCGAGCAGCAAATCAGGGGAACGCTCCGTGCACTTGTACTGCACTCACCCGGATGATGTGCACGATGGTGGTCGTCTTGCCGGTCCCGGGCATGCCCAGCAGGATGGAGTAGTGGCACATGTTGAGCGCTGCGCCCACAGCCGCCAGCTGCTCGCCGTTCATGCCGCGCGCCGCGTGCCGCAGGTAGCTGTTGCTCGCAAGCACCTGGCTGCTGCTGGGCACCTGCCTCGCACCCCCGCCGCCTCGGGCTGCCGCCGCCCCCGCGGCCGCCTGCTGCTGGCGCTGCTGCGAGCTGCCGCCGACCTTGGCAGCCCCGGAGCCCTGCTGCGGCGCCTCCAGGTCCACCACCAGCCTGCGCAGCTGTTCCAAGTTCTTTGTGCGCCAGGCCGCCCCGGAGCTGACGACCTGCTTGACACGGTTGCGGGCGTCCGGCCGCATGTCTTTGGGGCCGCTGTAGGAGTAGCTGGCGCCCATCTCGGGCAGCGCCAGCAGCGCCAGGCTGCTGCGCTGCAGCGTGAAGTGCGAGGCGGACTCGTCGCGGTCCAGGCGCCACGTCAGCGGTGCGGTGACCGGGCGCGGGCCGCTGCTGCCGCCGCCGTCGGGGCAGGACAGCTTGGCGATGTTGATGCGCTTGCGGCAGGACAGCGTGATGGTGTCCTGAGGTGAGGGGCAGAGGTCGCAGTAACATTCCCGAGAGCGTTTGTGCGCATTCAGGACTGGCTGAGTGCCGTTCTTGTGTCAGCCTGCGAAGGTGTAGACGCATACGGTAGCTGGCAACGCACGCAGTGCCGCGCGACTTGCACCGCCTCCTCACCTGAGTCACGGCTGCCACGCTCACTCGGGCCGCGTTCACGTGCCGCCCCTCCACGCTGAGCACGCCCATGTCGCCCGGCGCGAAGCCAGCCGACAGCAGCCCGCCGCCGGCCGCGTCCGATCCCTTGGCGCCCTGCGCCAGCTGCACCCGCTCCGCTGCCGCAGGCCCCGCGCTGGCCACTTGCAGATTTCCATCGCCCGCCGGCGACACCGAAGTGCCGCAGTCCGTGGCTCCGGTCGCGGTGCTCATGGGCGGCAGCGCGGGCTGGCGTGAGAAGACGTAACAGTAGCGCACCTCACCCTCACCCTCCGCCCCGCCCTGCTGCTGTTGGTGCTGCTGGTTTGGCTGGAGCTGCAGCGGCGCCTCCTCGCGGCAAAACACCAGCCGCGACACGCAGCCGCCGAGCTGCTCGCGCTGCTCGCCAGTGAGCGCCCACAACTGCGACACATTGGCAGCCGCGGTTAGTGAGGACGCGAATATGTACACACCCACCTGGTGCGTGTGCATAACATGCCCGAACCATCCCTGTCCGACGCCACACCAGTGGCCAGCACAGCACTCACGTCGCTGCGGTTGCCCCGCGCTGCCTGCTCTTCCAGATCCACCAGGCGGCACCAGTGCGCGAAGAAGGCAGCCGCGGCGGGCGGGATCTGGCCCACCCGGGCCTGCAGCTCCGGGTGGACCGAATCCAGCAGCCGCCCCGCCAGCCCCTGGCTCGGCTGCTGTGGCCGCTGCTGCCCCGACCCCGGCGCCTGCGTCGCCGCCGCGGCCTCCGCGCCGCCCTGCGCCGCTGCTTCTGCCGCCTGCGCAGAAGACGCTTCCGCCGCCAGGTACACCGCGCAGGCGCTCTTGGCAAAGCAGCGGCCGCACTTGTCGTTGTTGCCGCTGCGCAAGGGCGGCGGCGGGCGGGACGCGGCGCCCACCAGGTGCGCCGCGAGGCGGTTGCGCTTCACCATGACGCTCGCCAGCGTGGCGTGGCTGTACGGCACCGTGGCCATGTGCGCCATGCCCTTGTGGAACAGCAGGCCCTTGCGCACGGCGGTGCGATAGCGGTCCTCCATCAGCAGCAGGTACAGCAGCACCTGGGTGGTGTGTGTGTGTGTGTGTGTGTGTGGGGGGGTACTTTTCTCCAATTCCCAAATCAACCATTGCCAGCCCAAGTAGTGCGTGCCACACGATGCGCCTCGATGCGGACAACCAAGGTGCGCAGGGCGGCTTGCTAGGACACGGCACGGAGCCTTTTCACGGCTTGTGCCAAGACCCAGAACTGTGGCGAGGGGTTGTGGTGTATGATGGTGTGCGATGTATCACCGGGTGCGCCTCACCTGCAGCTGGTGTTCTGGGTAGACTTGGCCGCTCTTGTACTCGAACGGGACAATGATCGACTCCGTTTGCACGCCAGGGATGGGCGGCGCCTGTTGCTGCTGCGCCTGTGCCGGCTGAGCTGCCTCCGGGCCGGACCCTGCTGACCAGCTGTGCTGCCGCTGCAGCGCCGGTGCCGGCCCCTGCCCGTTGCACGCACTTGCCACGCTGGCGGTTAGCTGCTGCGGCCACGGCCCACTCCCACTCGGCCCCGAGCCCCCAGGCGCAGACACGGGCGCGCCGCCGTCCGAGGCGTGGTGGCGCTGGCCATGGAAGCGCGCCGGGCCGCTGTGGCAGCCATGACCGCCTGCATCCGGCTGCGGCTGCTGTTGCTGCTGCACCTTGCTAGCCAGGCCGCCGTGCATCGTCAGCTGGTTGTGCAACGGGTCCTTGACGCTGAGCGACACCCGGAACGTGGCATCGATCTGGCCCTGCACGCACAATGCAGCCACAGTGTGAGAGGAGCGCGCCGCGGCCTGGGGGCAGCCCGGCAACGACTTCACGCCATGGCGTGGGGGCGCACCCATGGCCCCAGCACATCCATGCCCACCTGCACCCGCGGTCAAGTCCCGCGAGCCGCCCCTTCCTCACCTTGATGCCGTACTTGGGCGCCCAGATGTTCTCCTCGATGTCCAGCACCTCGTCCACCCGGCACCGCACCTCCGCCGGCGGCGCCACCGGCGCGTCCTCTGCCTCACGCGTGGGGACCATGAGCACCGCCCCGCCCAGCCGCGCGTCGCCCGAGGCGGCGCTGCCGGGCCCGAGCGGCGCCATGTAGGTGCGCAACCAGGTGAGCAGCTGCTGCACTGTCTCGTTGAGGCTCGCCTCCACCGAGGCCTCGCTGGTGCCGTCCTTCGCCAGCTGCGCCTGCTGTACCAGCTCGGGCGCCCGGGCGCGGATCACGAGTCGGGCCTGCGGCAGGAGTGGTCCAGAGGAGCAGTTGGGAGTGTCCACGAGACACGCAAGGTCGAAGTAAATGTGGGGACGCCCTCAGCAGCTGCCACACAGCAGCAGTGTAACAGATGGCGTGGCGGACAAATCGGGTACCCGCCGTGTGCTTGCACGCACCTCGCGCCGCACGCGTGCCTCGTCCAGCCGCCCCTCCAGGGCCGGCTGCAGGCAGCGCTGCAGCAGCTCGTGGCTGATGTTGCCAGCCAGCGCCGCGTCGCTGCCCAAGCCGCCGGACACGCGGTCGTCGAGCCACGCCTGGCGCGCGCAGTCCTTGATCACGCTGGTGCCTGTCCGGTGGTGGCGGGTTGTGGCGGGTGGTGTGGTGATGATGTGCATGGCACGGCGGCGTGCAGCCTACCGACCGCCAACGCGTCGCGCTTGCAAACACCTGCTGGCCCGCGACGCCCCTGGACAATGTCACGCTGGCCGCATGCAGGCTCGCCCGCCGCAGCTCCCCCAACAGCAGGTTGTGTTAGAGGTCACAAGGGAAAGCGACAGCAGGTTGTGTGTCGCTCACCCGACAGCAGCAAGTCCGGGTGCAGCACGAACAGCCCTTGCTGCCTGTTGATCTCCACCGCGGGGCAGGCCTCGTCCGCGGGCACCGGCTGGCCGCCCAGCACGTTGGCGCTGTCGCCCGGGCGCACCTCCTGCTCCGCCCACATGTCGCGCAGGAACACCAGCAGCTCAGTGCCCTGCGGTGCCAGCAGGGATGCGCGCGGTCAGGACAGGGGTAATCAGGGTCAGGACAGGGGTAATCAGGGTCAGGACGTAGCCATACGGTGATGATCTGCACAGCCCGTGCCAGGCAGCGCACGCAAGCCTGCTGCGTGGGCAGAAGCCGGGCGCCCTACCCCAAATGACACGCATGTGACAGCGCGTTACTGGTGGGCAGGACGCGCGCCACCGCCCCTACCTTGTGCTCGTTGAAGCAGCGCAGGCGCAGCATGTTCTGGCTGCGGCTGCTGCCGTCGCCGCCGCGCGGCTGCACCTCCAGCACCACGTAGTGGTAGTCCTCCCGACCGCCCGAGCCGCCCAGCACGCCAATGCCCGCCTCTTGGGTGCCGGCAGACCCCGCCATACCCGCAGCAGGGACGACCGCGGGGGCGCCAGGAAGCGCGAGCGCTTGCTGTTGGTGCTGCACAGGCTGCGGGTGCGGCTGGTGCGCCGAAGCTGGCCCCATTGATGCCGGCGGCGGCCTTCCGCTCAGCGGATGCGGCGGATCCGCCTGACGATGTGTGCTGCTCGGCACACCTGCCGCCACCGGCACCTGCGCCACCACCGGCACTCCTGCAGCTGCCGCTGGGCCCGAGGGGCTGGCGGGCCGGCTGCTGATGTTGGCTTTGGCGACCAGGGCGTCCACGTCGACATTAACAAAATCCCCGTCATCGTCATCGTCATCCCACCCACCACCGCCGCCCGACGTAGCCGAAGCGCGTGGTGCCACTGCGGACGCCGGCTCCGCGGGCTGAGGCTGCGCGGACAGCTGTTGCGCGGGCTCGGGTGGCCGTGGCTGGTTCTGGGCGGGCTCAGGCTGCGGCAGCTGCTGTGCCGGTCGGTACAGCGGTGGGGCAGGCACAGGGGCCGTCTGCAGCGGCAGCGCCGGCTGCACAGTCTGCGGCTGCGGCAAGTGTGATGCCTGCAGCTGCGGCTGGAGCTGTCCGAACTGCGGTGGCTGCCGTGACGGCTCCTGCCGATGGGACGCGGCTGGTAGTGAAGTGGGTGCAAGAGGGGGCCGCTGGAACCGCGATGCGGGCCCAACCACAACGACGGCGGCCGGCGGCGCTAGCGCCTGCGTCAACGGGACAACGTCCGTGCTGCCATGTGCGCTGCCGGCCGCTACGGGCTGCGTCGGCGCCGCCTGTGCAGCTGCGTCTGCTGCTGTGGTACCTGCTGCAGCTGTGGCTGCCTGGGTGGCGCTGTTTCTGCCGGCACCGCCGCTATTGTTACTGCCGCCGGCATGTGAGGCGTAAATCTGGTCGATCATGTCAAAGTCGATCTCGTCCTCGTCATCATCGGACAAAGTCGTCGACGTTGACGCCTTCGTTGGTGCTGGTGCACGGCCGGCTGCGAGCACTTTGCCTGCCGGGGGCCGCAGCACGATGGGTGCTGGCTCTGGCCCGCCCAACGGGGCGAAGTCCCCGAAGCGCCCGGGGGCGGTTGCTCGGGGTTCAGACCCAAGCTGTGATCCGCACGCTGCAGCAGCAGGACCGAGCGCCATCCTCAGCCCAGCTGGTCCACCTTGCATGGGGTGGCTGGCGGCGGGCTGCATCATGCCGGGCCCCAGACCGGTAGTGGCGCTGGGCTGCGGCGCACACGTCTGCAGTGGCTGCGTGGGCGACATGAGCGTACAGGCGACCACTTCGAGGGACGCCTGCACGACCGGCGTCTCCGCGAGGCCACCTGGCTCGGGTGTTACTCCAGCCCCTGCGCCTACCAGGGGCGGCGGCGTCTGGCTCGCTGGCCCCGCTGCGTCCGGAAGCTGGCCCCGCACGGCCGCCGCACCGCTGAAGGCCGGCGGCAAGAATGCACCGTTCTCGGTGGCCATTGGCACCGCTGAGGTGCAGCCGGCGGCATGCCGGCTGGCGGTCGCCTCCTCCTCCTCCTCCCCCGGGCCGCTGCTGGGTGGTCGGGCGCCGGCAGCCGCCTGGGATGGCTGTGTTCGCTGCTTGACCATCAGCTCCACCTGCACATAGGAACACAGTGCAAGTCAATAAACGTGTTGGTCAGCACAATGCTAGGAAGTTGCTATGCACCGTCACCGCACCCACGCCACAGTGTTGACCTTGCGCTCCTCGTCCCTTGTTACCAAGCGTTACCCCACCTGATCCAGCAGATCCAGCAGCGCCCGCCGTTTGTGCCCTGAGCCCGAAGCGGGAGCGCCCTTCTTGTTGCTGCACGTCAGCAGCGGCCGCTTGCGGCTGGCCGCCGCGGCCGCCCCGCCCCCTAAGCTGATAAGGCCCGGCGTGCCAGCGCCGCCGGCGAGACGCCCTCCGTCTGTGTTGCGGCGCAGGGCCGAGCGGACCAGCCTGTGAAGGCACACAGCGTTGATGGCAAAGCATGTTGATGAGCGCAACACAATCGCGGCCTGCCTGCCTTCTCTTGGCTTTATTATCCTGAATTCTACCTGGCCTGCTGCCTGGCTGCCGCCGGGGTCTTGTACTCCAGTCCCGCCATCGCCTCAGCCATCAGCTGCTCCTCCTCCGCATCGAAGGCCGCGGCCGCCGCTGCGGCGTCCCCACTCGGCGCTACCACGTCTGCGCTATCCCGGGCAGCTGGTGCGGCCGCCGCGGTGGCGCCCGCACCATCCCGGCCAGCGGCTTTTGCATCAGCGCCGGTTGCGGCGATTGGCGCCAGTTCGGCCTCGCCATGTAGCACAGGCGCCGCATCAGAACCCGGCGCGGCCAGTAACGTATGCGACGCTCCTGCCGCTGCGCTTTGCCGGTCGCTGAAACCGAGTTGCCGCGAGTTGCCGCTTCGCTGCCGTTTCACCGCATGGCCGCCGCCGACACCTCCTGTCGACGACGTTGAGGCCAATCTGCGGAGCGCAGAAATTACGTTGCTGCTTCTCACTCGCAAATCATGAGGGCTGGGTCGAATGTGCAGATGCGGTCTGGGCCTCACCTGTGGCTGCTCTTCCTCTCCAGCAGCTGCTGCAGCTCCGGCGGCGCGTTCTCATCATGCTGCTGATCCTTGGCCTGCGCCTGGGACTGCGCCTGGCTTGCTCCTGCTCCCCCGGACACTCCCTCGATATCCGGCCTGTGCGCATCTGATGACGCTGCCTTTTGCGCCGCTTGCGCCAGCGCCCTGCGGAACCCGTCCCGGCTGGCCTGTGAGTTGTTACCGCCCTGGGTGTGCTGCTGCGAAGCTGTCCGCGCCGTGTCCTGTGACTCGCCCGTTGCCTGCAAACACAGCGCAGAGGTGTGAGGCATGCTTGCAAAAGCCGCGGCATCACACGTTGCAAGGTGCGGCATGCGCGCGGCACCTGCCTTTTGTGGAGACAGCGCAGCCGTGGGCGAACTGGCCCACACCACCTGCAGGCCGTCGTCCAAGTCCTGGCTCAGCAACACCTGCAGCCAGGTAACAAAGCATTATGCCGTCAGTTACGTTTGCCGGACAAGTGCGCCGCCGCAGGTTACTCACATTGTCGAGGAGGTGCTTGCCCGGGGTGGGCGCCCGGCCGCCGGGGGCCCGGACCCCGGCGACGCCGGTGGTGCGGCCTGTGAGCAGCAGACAATGCGCGCTCAGGTCATCTTGCGTGATGTGTCAACGTTGATGGTTGCAACACCGTGAACACTTGCCTGGAGTCGCTTCTTTAGCGCCGCTCGGCTGCAAGGTGTGCGGAGAATTTTGTGTTACTTGGGCCCCGCCTGTCAGGGCCCAGCTTGCAATTGAGCCCACCTTGCGCCCAAAGAACTTTGTAATATCAGTAGCTCCTTTTTGTTTTTGAACGGCTGCCAGAGGCTGCTTCTGCAGCGCGAGCGGGACAAGGCTGTCAGAAAACTTCACGCGGCAAGAGCCTTGGCCGCAGCGTGTGCGGCTCGCACCTTGCCCATGTTTTCAGGCTAGAATCGGAACTATCTCGTCAACACGGTGGTCGACGCGGTGCCAGCATAGTTTCCAAAATCGTAAAACACCGAACTACGCTCCTTTGTTGTAAGAATGCATGCTATCAAAGTGGTTTGAATGAATCATTTTACATCAATAAGTAATACGCGCAGCTGGGAGCATATCATGACCGCATTTCACGACCCCCATTGCGTGAGAAGGGGTTCTGCCTTCACTGGCGCCATGAATGGACCTCCATTGTAGAGGCCCCTCGACTTAGGAATTAGGCTGCATTACAGGAGAAGCAGTTGTGTTTTCGACCGTGTCTCACTTCTCTCCAAGTATACGCTTGTCCGTTCTACGATTGTTTGCTGACAGCGAGACCTCAGAATACGAAACGTGATAGCTGTTAAGGAACCCGCTCGGGAGTAGGGAAGATCACTTGCAGAAATGGGCAAGTTCTCGTCGGTGAGCCTGGGGTCTGGGCTGCAACATCGCAGCACTGAGAGTTCTCGACTACAACTCTGTGTGTTCACTCACTGCAGCTGGAGGAGCTTCGCCCCTCGCCCATGTTCGTGTGCACGCTTGTGCTCGTCAGCTATTTCTTCGTGACGGCGGGTGTGGCGTACGATATCATCAATGAGCCCCCTGCAGTTGGCGCGACCACCGATCCTGTGACGGGTGCGTGGAAGTCGGGCCACGCTTGGGGAGCGCGAGCGCGCGGGCGTGTGTCGACGGGCCCTGCCTACGCCGGCACATACGGCGGGTGGGGTGGCATACGGCAGCGCGCTGAGCATGCAGGCAGCAGAGGGCAGAGCCGGGAAGCGCAGGGAAACGATGGTTTGGACGCCGCGTGCCTGGCCTGGGTCCTCCGTACCCGCTTGTGCCCGGCAGTCGGCCTACGCACAGCTGCACGCCGCGGCATTGAGGGAGCTAAGAGGGATAGTTCATTCCAGAAACCAGAAGCGAGACGAGGGGATGCCCGAGTCGGCTGCGTTGTTGCCCAGGCACCTGGAGGCAACAGGCAGCACATGCGCGTGTGTGGTGGCTGACGAGGCTACTCGCTGTGAGGTTGCGGCCGTGTACGAAGACAATCAGCAAACCTGTATGTGTGTCGCTGCCTGCGCGCAGGCGCGGTGAAGCCCATGACCTTCATGCCGTACCGCCTGAACGGCCAGTTCATTCTGGAGGGCATCAGCGGCGGCTTCTTCTACACGCTTGGAGGTGAGGGTAGTTGGGGTTCAGGAAGCAGCAACTGGGGCCTGTAATATCTGGGGCATGCTGCGATTTGCGCAGCCGTGCATGAAGCTGATGCGCGCACACGTGCGCACCCGCAGCTTGGGCTCTGTGGTTGTCAGAGGTGTCGTGTGCGCCCCAGTACGCGCCGGCTGGGGATACGGATGTACGGAAAAGCGCTGCACTCGGGATTGCGTCGCCGCAGGTGTGGGCATCATCCTGCTCGACCTCAGCCGTGACAAGAACAAGAGCACACTGTTCCGCAACTTTTTCATGGGCATGTGAGTCGCCGTTGCTGCATTATGCAAGGGACAGCTGTGGGTGCTGTGGGGAATGGGCATCGGCAACCTTGCCGCTCCGCAGCCGGCCCCGTGGCCCGATGCTGCATCTTCGACGCAACGGCGTGTTGCCCTGACTGCAGGGGTTTCTTCCTCACGCTGCTATCCTGGGCGGCGTGCATGACCTTCATCCGCATCAAGATGCCCGGCTACATGCGCTGAGTGGGCCAGGCTGGAGCGCAGCCGCCCGCCCGATAGCCGGCTGCACACTCGGCTGTGCTGGGTGGGCGCTGCGGGGCTTCCATTCATAGGGGTTCAGGGTGAGTGCGTGGTGGAGGAGGACCATTCCCTGTTGCGCATTCCGCGTAATGCGGGATTGCAAGCACGTGTCCATTGCTCGCCTGCACTTTCTATGCGACCGAGTTGGCGCGCAGGCTGCACCAGGTGGCAACCAACGCTGCCTCATTGCTCTGGTGCCGCCGGTGCCCTGCAGGTTTCGAGTCTACCTATCACCGGTGGCGGGGTGCACATCCTGCTGATTTGGGGTTCCACGGAATGCCTACCGCACCCGTGGAGGGCAATGTAATAATCAGCACCATCCACCTCGACCCACAGCGGGAATACACACCTTCACATTTTGAATGCCGTAACAGTTCAAATGCCTTGGTCATGATGAAACAGCGCACCTCAGATCACATCCTATATGCATTGCCACAGCCTCGTCACAGTCGTCAGAGTCGTTCGAGCCATCAGTACCCGCACCTGCACACACGCCTGCCCAGCCAATAAAGTAGCTATATGCATTCACGTCCAGACTCCAAAGCATGATTGATTGCGCTACCGTCCCCTGCGGCTGGCGCTTGACGAGCGCACAAAGCTGAGACTGGAACGGCTCTTGGGGGTGGGCGCGGGACCGCTGTTGCCTGAGGCAGGGTCCAGCAGAATGCCGGGGGGCACAGTGCTGCCCAGGACGCGAGTGTTCAGCGTCGCCGACGCCCGCCAGCCGTGGGGCGCAGCCAACCCGCCCACTGTGCCGCCCACAATCGTGGACAGCCCGCTCCCCGCCGTGGCCTTGTACCCTGCCCCGAGTGCCATAGAGCCACGGTGTGAGCTGCTGACGCCGGGGTGAGTTCCGCTGATGCTACCTCCGGCCGGGCCTGTACCGCTCCCAGCTACCGCCGCTGCGGGTGCGCCAGCTTGCCGTGTGCCGCTGGCGGACAGCGGCCGCCCTATCGCACCAGCCGACAATGGCCGGGATGCACCACCCATGTCCCGGCTCCCCGCCGCGCCGGGGTAAGGCGCTCTGGCTGCCAGGGTGGGGTCGAGCGCGACGGCCGAGCTGGCGGCGCCGCCGTCTAGCTGCTCTGCTACGGCAGTTGCCGCTGCAGCGCCCCCGCCGCCTGGCGACACGCGGTCCATCAGCGGTATCCGGAACTCCTTGACCGCGCCGCCGCCGCTCAGCCCGCCGCTGCCACCACCGATAGCCCCACCTCCGGGCGAGCCCAGGGACCGGTTCAGCGAGGCCCGCATTGAGCTTCCAGTCGCCACCACCCCGTCCATGCCTCGGAACCGGGCCGACCCCTGCAAGCGTGTTCAGGTCGGGACCAGCTCTGTCAACATTCAATAAAAACTTAAAAAGGCGCATCCGGCCCCCGAAAAGCCCTGGGACGAGAAGCCTAACCCCCCTAACTACCATGAGGCAAACGTGAGCAAACTAGCCATCCCTTCAGGACGTACCGGTCGGGGCGGCGGCAGCATGGACCCCGTGGGCGATGACGTCGTCACCGGTGTAGGCGGTACGCCCGGGCCTTCCGCCTCAGCGCCACTCGAGTCGTCGCCGTCGCTCTCGCTGGGCCCGTCCTCGACAGGCCGCGACGGCCCGCCCTCGGGCACACTCCATTCAAGGACATTGCCGCCTGCACCACAGCCGGCCCCCAACGCCGTGGCGTCCTCCACGACGTCCAGGTCTGGCGGCGCCTCCACCTCCCAAGCCCCTTGCGTTGGTAGCGCCGACGCCGCGTGCTCCAGTACGCGCGGCTGCTGCGATGATGCTTGCGTCAAATGCGCCTGAGGCTGCGAGAGCGCGGACGGCTGATGCGGGTACGCGTGGTGAGGCTGATGTAAGCGCGAGGCCAGCGGCGTGCTGCTGCGCACCGGTAGGCTAGTGCTGCGAGCGAGTGCCCCGGACCCGGGCAGCGCGCCACGGTGCCCTGCCAGCGTTCCAGCACCAGAGGCGGCCGACCCCGCCCCTGTTGACACGCCCGCCTGCGTCGACAGCACGCCGTGGGGCCGGCGCGAGGGCAGCGGCGGCGTGGGCGCGGGAATGGGCGGCCGGCGCGACATCGCTGGGCCTGTAGCGGACGCGGATACGCTCACGGCGCGGCCGAAGGCGTGACCTGTGACGGCTGCGACTGGGGGCCCGTCCGTCGAGTGCATGCTAGACGAGCAGCGACCTGCACATGGGCCGAAGCAGGCAACCACCAAGTCAGTTGCGTGCGGTGCAGTTATGAGCAGGGTGGCGTTTACTGGGTTGCACCGTTGCCCTTGCACTCACGTGCCAGTCCGCTGGAGGCAGACGAGCGGCTGCCAGAGGTGGCGGGCGCGGCGGCAGCCCGCATCGCCTCCACCGCCGCATCGCTCATGGGCGGCAGGTGCGCGGCGCGCGTCTCGGACGCGGCCCGCAGCACGGAGCTGATCCAGCTGCGCACGCCCTCCAGGCTGCGGTGCTCGCTGTGCGGCAGGCGGGTCCAGGGGTTCGCGCCCTCCATGTCCAGGGCTGCCACGGCGATGGCGCGGCCCACCCCCTGTGGTGGTGGCGGGAGGCAGGTGCCGTTGCAATAGTGCTGCCAGCGTTAGCGTACCCCTCGCTCCCCCGTATATGCAATGGAAAACGCGCCGTAGGGGAGGCGCGGCGGCTGCGGAAACCGTGCTACGATAGGGAGCGCACCTGCAGCACACTGGCGGTGAACTTGGGCGGGAAGCGGCGGTTGCAGGGCGGCGACGCGCGGCCGGCGTGGTCGCCGCTGGCCGGCGCCACAGTGTTGACTCGCGCCGAGGTGTTGTAGTTGGCCTCTATCGTGTACAGGTGCGTCAGCCCCGTCTCCCTGCGGTGCGGTGGCGGCGCGTCAAGACGGTATGGCGGCGCGTCAGGGGTTGCAAAGATGGTACATAGAAGTGTAGCAGCGTAGGTGTGCAGGGGTGTGCAGTGGCTAAGCGCGCAGGTGACGCCCAATGTCCACGCACCTGTAGAGAGCCACTCGCCCGGCGCCCTCCTTGCTGGCCCCATCCTTGTCCGCCCGGCTCATGTTCTTCTCCTGCACGTGCAGCAGGTGGAGGGGCCAGGTGACACTGGACGCCATGCATTTCTGATCAGTTCCGCTACAACCAAGCAGGCGAGCGCTCACCGTGAAGTTGCAGCCCACGAAGTCGAACACGGGGTTGTTGAGCGCCACAAGCCGGGAGTAGATGAGGCTCTGCAAGTGCGCCTCGCCGTCCTCCAGCGTGTTGCCATAAATGAAGACGCCTAGGCAGGTAGGTGAGCGGGCGGGCGTGCATGGTTGCACGGTATGAGGGGTGGGAGGCGTTTGGGAGGTAGGCAAGGGATGAGGAATGCGAACGTAACAATGCTAAGCATGCGTGCGGCACCCACCCTTCTTATTGGCGTGCGCGTGCAGGTCGATGTAATATTGCAGCAGGCCCTGCTGCGCGTAGTGCATGAGCAGCGCTTTGATGGCGAACACGGCCGGCTGCGTTTGCTGCGATGGTGGGGAGGCAGGCGGTGGGGTTGAGCGCAGTGGCCCTCGGGCGTAAGACGCGCAAACAGCGTGGCGTCTCTCAGCGTTACATGCATGCACACCGTCCATTGTCGCGCACCTCGTCCGGCGTGCCCAGGTAGTACCGGTTCAAGTTTTGCCCAAGAGTGTCGGTTCGGTAGTTGCCCACAGCCACACCGTCCGCCTGGAACAATGGGCAGCAAACACAGGGGGTTTAACTTTGAAACTGCTTTGCAAGGGGGCGGATTCCTAGCCTTGGCCCTCCCACGCCCCGCTTCCCAACCCGATGCACTTACGTTCACGATAGGCACGAGCTTGAACACGAAACGGCGCCGCAGCGCGGCCGCGCGCGGGTCGGTGCGCCTCAGCAGGAACGCCAGCAGCCCGTTGAACATGTGTGTGGCGGGCGTCTCACCGGGGTGCACGCGACTGCTAACGAAGAACACCTTTTTGTGCTCCGCGCTGAAGGCGGCGGCCGGCGGCCCGGGGTCGTGGTCAAACACGCCCGGCAGCGACGGTTCCAGCTCACCGCCGCCTGCCCCTGCGGCGCCGGCGCAGTCGGTGATGGTGATCACCTCAATGCGGCGGCCCTCCAGCGAGCGTGTGAGCAGCTGCCGGCGGTAATACAGGCGCGAGGGGCCCTCATCACTGGTATACGAGGGAGCGGACGCGCCTGCGCCGCCGCTGAAGCTGGCGCCGCCACCGCCACCGCCGCCAGCAGTGGCAGCGGCTGAGCCGGACACAGGGGTGCCGGTGTCCGAGGTAATGCCGCTATTGCGCCTGGCAGCGGCGGCCGCGGGTGAGGCAATGCCGGAGGCGGCACCACGCGCGGGCGAAGCTGCGGGCGCACGCCGAGACGCCACAGGGCCGGTGGCGCCGCTTGCAGACATGGCTGGCGAAGGCGTGCGCGGCGTGAAGCGGGAGGCGGCGCTGGGCACGCCTGGCGGCTGCGGCGCCGTGCTGGGGTCCTTGGCTGCACAGCGGCGGAAATGGGGACTACGGTGTTCAGGGCGTGTCAGGGCGGGTGGCGCTCAGGTGCGCTGGCGTGATACGGTACGAAGCCATTGAAGCGTTGTTGTGACCCAACAAAGTCCGCATCATTGGGCCCCCAACCAGAGCCAGCACCTGGGTCTAGCTCGTGCGCCGGCGGCATCACGGTGTACGGCTGCATCAGGGCGTCCAGGTGGTCCAGCAGCTCGCAGTTCTGCGCGTAGCTGAAGGGGATGGCGAACGCGAACAGCGCCTCGTCCTCGCTCTCGAAGCGGTGGCTGAAACGCAGTTGGAAGTCTTCGTCCTCGCGCCGGTACGTCACCTTGAGCCTGCGTGCGCGGGCGTTGGAACGGTCAGGCTCTGAGTGGCACCGCAGTCCAGTGAGCCTCAGGCACCCATCCAAAGCGCTCACTTGAGCGGCTGCCAGTCTCCCTGCGCCGGGAACCAGCACCAAGGGCGGTAGTCCTGCGAAAACAGTCGTCCCTGCTTGTTCAGGTTGGTAATCCTGTGTGGTCAGGGGAGAGCACACGCTGTCAGTCCGATTGCTGAGGGCAACACAAGACACGCACACACCACACACATACACACACATAACGACAACGAGGGCAACATCGCCGACGCGGAGCTCGGTAACCGGCGTAGGTATTGGTACGTAACTGCGCGCGTTTGGCGGCTGCTTTGTCCGTCCTGCTATTGCTGTCGTAAACACACACATAACAGAGTCTACGTGCGCTTTTCCTTGTGTCCGCTAACGCAACACACAGGCAGGATAGTTACACACTGCTGCGGGTGATAACGCTGGCTACCTACGCCCGGCCGCCTGGCGACCACAGCCAGCCGTTTGTCAGACCTAGCCCGAGCACATGCACATTCCCATGACGCCACCTGTCATGCTGCCGCTTACGTCATGGTCAGCAGCTCGCCCACCGCGTGGCCGTGCACGCCGAAGTAAAACCATGTGCGCGTCGCCTTCTCGTTCGCCGTGCCACCGCAGTCACGATTCGTGCGCAGCATGAACTCATTGGGCGCCGCCCCCGGATCCACACTGTTGAGGTTGCCCGAATCAAAGTCCGCGCGAAACGTGAACTTGCCCACCTGCAGGAGGTGAAGCGAACCAAGTGGTGGTCCCCAGCAATGTGTGCTTCCCCGACACACGTGCGGCCCAAACGCACGGCGGCCTGCCCCTGGTCATAAGATGCTAGTAGCAGTAGTACTACTTGACTCGGTCAGAGGCAGAAAGGCAGCGGGGTGGATTTCGGGGGCAGGGGTGACTGGGGACGCGTGCGGCCCGTGCGAGACATGTCAAACCGCCAATTACCCGGAAGACAGCGTCTGCCTTGGCATCCATGCGCTCCGGCGTCTTCATCGCCAAAAGCACGTTTGCCACATCCTCGGGATGTGGCTTCTGATCAAACGAGACGAACGACATTCCTCCAGAACGAATTGACCGAGACTGACCGGTTATAAAGATGGCTAACGTCCGCCAACATCACCACAGTGCAACTTATAATAAGGTTAGTCTACATTTGGGTTCCCACGGGTACAGTCGGCAAGCGTGTTCTTCGCAAGCTAGTCTGTATGCATCAATGACTCGTCAGGATGAGCGGTAGCACAAATAAATACAATTATGTGTGAGTGAACTCTAGTGTGTCGTCCCCCCGGCACAAATACCGTGGGCCACGCTGCACACCACGACCTTCCCTACTTCACATCGTGGATTCCCCGCCCGCCGCCGGTCTTCCGTTTGGGAGCGACATATGCCCTGCTTGTGTGTGACGGTAGCTGCGGTGTGGGTGGCACTTGCGTGTGGCCTGAGCCTCTGGACACGTGCGTGCTGCTTGGTACGTTCTCGAGCACTCAACTTAGTGTACTTCTGCCCTGCTGTGCTGGCTGGCGCTTTGTGCGCTGAGTCGCGCGGACTCGGTTGTACGAGGGTTTGCAGGAACGCGGGGGTTCGATTATCATTATTATTATCATGTTGGTCAACTTCTTGCAGCTTGAGCTGGACATGGCATCCTCAAACGCTCCGGACTGCCCCCCTCCGGTGCGCCCCCAATGCCCCATTTACCAATTCACATCGTGCCCACCCATTCCACGCTGCTCTAGCCTTCAGGGCCTTGCTGAAGGCGCCGATATGCAGCGCGTGTGTGGTATGGCTGATAAAGAGAGGAGAGAACCTGCCGCTTGTGCAAGGCAGCAACGCAGCTCGCCGTTCATCTCACCATAGTCCGGGGCCATGCGTATGGGCCCGTCACCCTCCCGCATTCCTGGACGCCTGATCACTCTCATACACTAGACAAGTTCTTGTTCATACGAGCCCCACGTGGGCAAACCCAATAACGATAAAACAGTGCAGATTCTCTCACAGCACCCGCAGTACTCACTCTCATCCTGGCTACGCAATGCCAATGCCGTCCCGCTCTACGTTGCACATCTGGCTGGCGCGCATTGCTGCCGCCATCAACCTCCGCACCCTGACAGTCTGTGCCCTCTCTCCCGCGCTAGCCGCTTTAGCCGCTGCCCCTGCTTCACGCCCCCGCTGTGCCGCCTGGCCGCCCTCACCGCTGCAGCCCCGCCACGTAGTTTAGGTACACGGTGGTGCCGATGAGCAAAGCCACCGCTGCCACGCGCACATACCACTTGTCCGGCAGCACCGCCAGCGGGTCGGGCGCGTCCATGGGCACGCGGTCCCAGTAGGTCTCCTTCTTCTTGTTTGCGGGGGGCGGCTTGTAGAAGTGCGGCGTGTAGGAGGCGCGCCTGAGCGGGCAGTGGGGGCGCGGGTGCGTGTGTGCAACAGCCAGATGCTTAGGAGCCGGAGGGAGGTTGGCAGGAGCATGCTGTATCCTCTTGCAACCAGCTTCCCACTGCCCCTGCCACTGCGCCCCCGTGGTCGCCAAGGCAGCCCAGCAACCGGTTCCCCGCCCCAGTCTGATATGAACTGCACCCGCCGACCCGAGCGCGCCAACAAAGAACTCACTCCTTCTGCCGCCAGCTGTCGGACTGGATCAGCGGGATCTGCACGCGCTCATCGGGGCTGATCTCGAGGCGCGGCGCCTCCAGGATGTAGCGGAGGTCCGCCGCCTGCTTCTTCACTTTGCGGCTGGGGTGGTTGGCCTCAATGTACTTGTACAGGTCGATGGCATCCTGCTCGCGTCCGCAAGCCTGCGCACAGCATACCGCAATTGTTTGCGGCGAGGAGGTGAAGCGGGAGCTGTGGTTGTTCCGCAGCAGTAGCGGGCTAGTGTCGCAGCCAGCGCGAATGGGCATCCGCGCCTTGTCACAAGTCCCCTGGCTCAAGCCCCGTGACTCAAGTCCCTGCGGAGACTAGCAGGGTGCGCGCGAGCGCGCGCGGAGCATGTGCGCTACGGAGGCCGGCAACAGGCACCAAGTGCCGGCAGTGGCGGCGCAGCAGCAGCGCCCGCGGTTGCCGGCGACCCGCAGGGAGGGGGCAGCAATGCAGCCTGGCCCTCACGCCGTCGGTGGCGCCCCTACCGGCGGCGCCCAAGCTGGTCGCGCGCCACCCGCAGCAGCTAGCGGCCCTTACCCCACCACCGCACTATCGCACTCCACACCACAGCCGCCGAAGCCCCTGAAGCCGGCGCACCTGGTACGCCAGCCCCAGCCACAGCTGCGACTCGCCGCCCAGCACTGTGTCCGGCCCGGTGTCCTGCACCGCCGCCTCCAGCAGCTTCACTGAGGCGGGATACTCGCCACACTGCAAGGGGATGGGGTTCACAGCATGACTTGCTCAGTTGGGGCGATGTTGAACATGGCACTGCATCCAGCAGAGTCGCCATACAAACCCAACTCAACCATTGGGTTGGGGTGGGATAGGCCAGCTTGCACATCGAAGCTCCGTGATGCAGGCATGACCTCAAACCTATCGACACCTGACCATCACCATCTCTGCATCACACGCAGCCTGACGTGCAGCGCGCCATCAAACCTAAAACCTCCACCAGCCCCCAAGGTGCCCGCGCTTGCCTCGTACGCCTTTTTTCCCAGCTCCAGGTTGCGGGCCAGCTTGGCCTTGATCTCATCCTCCTCCTTCTTTAGCTCGGCCGCGCGCTGAGGGCAACCAACAGGAAGGTGGGCAACAAAGATGGAACGCGGCAATAGCGTACACCACGGGACCGAGCACATTGTGCAGGCCGCCTGCCCGCGAGGTGAAGTTCTACGGGGCTCAATCAGCAAGCCCCGCCGCCTCCGCCCACCTTTGCCAGCTTCTGCTTGATCTTGTCCTTGTACGCCCGCTGCGTCTCCGAGAGCCCCGTCAAGCTGCTGACACCCATCTCCAGCGCCAGAAGCTCGTCCTCCTCGAAGCCCTGGTCCAGACCTGGCGCATGATGATGATGGGTGAGTGGCAGCGAGTGACAGTCCTTGGCGGAAGGCGCGTGAGGCAGCGGGCAAGGGAGGGCCGGCCAGGCAGCAGCGGGAGGAAAGCGTAGTGCGCGCAGCGGTGTCCGTGCATTCTCGCGGCCGTCAGCCCCAGGTGCTAGCACGTTCGTTGCCCTGCTCAGCTGCTCACATCCCATGCACCAACAGCACCGTGCCTTGTCTGCGTGCGGATCTTGACGTCACGATACACCGCCCCCGTTCCCCGGCCGTCCCCTGTGCCTGCCCCAAGTACACGTATTGCGAGGTTACACGGCATGGTAGCGCATGAGGCCCAGGGAAAGCGCGCTCCCCTGGGTTGCTGCCAACCTCCCCAAGCTACGCACAGCTAGTCGTAACCAGACAGGGTCTCGCGGCACAGCAGCAACTCGATACTCCCCGTGTTCTCATTGCATCGCTCTGCCCGCGGTTTCTGCGACGACCCTGACCTCAATTCAACCGGGGTGCACGCTGTCGGCTGTCTTGATCCCTGGTTTAACTGGCAGGGCCGTGCCATCCCGCCTCCGCCTGCACCCCAGACCCTATCTTAACCCACTGTCGCCCCCACGTCCACGTTTGCGTGGGAGGGCGACGCGCCGCTGCAAAGGTTTCCCCGCCAGCGGCCACCTCCACACCCTCCACGCGGCGTTCCCCTCACCGATAGAGTACCGTCGTGCGGCCTGGTCCAGGACGCCCGGGTTCGCATACTTGCTGAGATCCGTAAACAGGCCCGCATTCGTCCCCGGGCTCTTAGGGTCTGCGCGGCAAACTGGACCGAGCCTTGGCCTGCAGGCGATGCTCGCCCGGCGGGGCAGGACTGGTTGTCTAGTGCTTAGCATATGCACCGATAGAGGTCACTTGTCGTCTACGTGGCTGTTTATTGGGCAGAGCTCGTGGTTTGCTTTGCAAAAATTTCCTGTGATAAAACAGGCAGCCTTTCTCAACAGTAGCGATATTTGCTCGCAATTAAACGTGCATTTGTGTATGTTGACTAGGCGCGGCTCAAGACCTGGGATTCATGAAAACCACACTCGCGATTCGCGCCCCAGCGGCATTACTTCCACCAAATAGGCGCATCATGTTAATTAACAGTCAGCGCCCGAACACAAAAGATCAGCAGGGCAAAAGGCAGTGTCGGAAAAAGCCCGTCGACCTGGCAACCCTTTGTCGCGTCTCCGCCCATTGTTTCGCCTCTGAGCACGCATGCAAACACGTGTCAAAATAAATGCCAGTGACAGAAAAGCGACACACCAAGCTGCGATTCGGGAGTTGCCTGCATGGGGGCGAAAGAACCCAAAGCCCAGCCGCAGTTCCTCTATTGTTCACTTTCGATCCCGCCTTGCACACCCTACAAATCCATACAGTAAAGATGAGCTCCGTTGCTGCCCTGTTCGAGCCTCTGCGCTCGTGGCTCTCTTCCGAGAGCCTGCAGTCGTTCGTCAGCCACCACACCCACAGCATTATTGCGCTGAAGAAGAATGCCCCCGTGGGCGAGGCCCTGAAGGTAGGCGCAAAAGCTGGACGCACGGCACGCTTCCGCTGCGAGCGTCCATGACGGCGCGTCCTGTGCCGAGGCCGGACTTGATGCCTTGGCCTGCACCATGCACTATTTTAGATTAGATCTAATGGGGAGACCACGAATCATCAGTGCGTCTCAGGCAGCTGTGCAGCGCCGGTGGCTCGATCTCTGTTATGCTTCCATCGGCTTTCTCAAGCGAATACCGCGAATTTGTGCAGTAACGCGGTCGCGAGGCATCGCCAACGCTTGATGCATCGATGGGATGGTGAATGGTGGCTTTCGCGGGCGCAGGCGCGGCTTCGCTCAAAAAAGCAACGAACATGCATGTCGACGTGTTGCGCGATGAGCCCACCTAGCGCAGACGCCGGATCCCCGCCCACAATGGACCTTCCTTCCCAAATTCATCATGGAGGAATGCGCACGCGGCGTTGAAGCAACGCGTGAAAGCATATAGCCCACGGCTGTCAGCCCGGTGTGACCCACGCCACCCCACTCCTGGCCGTGTGCCGCAGACTCTGGGCGACAACAAGATCCTGTCCGTGCCCGTGCTGGACGATGAGGGCGAGTACCTGGGCGCCTTCTCCGTCGGCGACGTGCTGCGCGTCCTGATGCAGGGTAAGTACGCAAGTGCATGCCACGCGGTGTTGCATCAAGGAGTGGAGGTGCTAGCAAACAGATTTCCCCAGCCGGTTCACTGTACCGGGACACGAAGGGCGATGCCTCGCGTTCCTGTAGCCCGATCTTGTATCGCGCACGCGCCCTCTCAACCGCTGCTCCGTGCCCGCGCTTCACTTGCACAGAGCTGGAGACCCAGCTGGGCCACGGCTGGTTCGAGCGCATGTCCACCATCAAGGCCGCTGAGCTGGAGGCCGTGGGCAGCGCCGTGTGCGCCAAGAAGGTGCACACCGTCACCCACCGTGAGTGCGGAGCATGCGAAGGGGGCGTCGTCTATTAAGGTGCAGGAACGAGGCCGGAGTGCAGCACAGCGCCTCACCGCGCTTGCGCCTTGCTTCACGTGCCTATGATGTGCTTCTTCTAATCTTCTTGCTGTGCTTGCACCCCTCAGCCGGTGACCTGTGGCTGAAGGGCGACGCCAAGACCACTGTGCTGACGGTGATCAAGGAGGGCTTCCAGGTGCTGGAGCCCAAGGTGCGTGGGACGGGCGAGACCCGGGCGGGCCAGGGGGGCGGGCCGACGTACTGTAGGGTGTATGGCCTGGGACAGGTAATCAGGGTCGCAGTCCCGCAAGTCTGAAAGAAACGGCCTGGTTTCTCTGGATGAATGCGACAGTACAAGAAGGGACAGTCCGACCAAGCTGGCTGCGACAGGGATAGGTCGTGCTGATTGCGCGACGCGCGTTAGTGACCCGCGCGCACAAATGTGCTCCACGCCACCACAGGGCCACCACCGCATCTTCGTGGTGGACCCCGCCAAGGCCCACTCCGTGACCGTGAGCGGCAACACCGTGGTCATCAACATCAAGGTGCGGCAGGCGCGCGCCAGCTGTGCGCGTGTTGCGGGCTCCGGGACGCGGGACTGGGGCCCTCGCAGGATGGTCGACTGAGCGAGGAAGGGGTGGCGTTAGGCACCAAGTACCCTGCTCCAGGCCGTTCTGCATGGTGCGTTCCAAGTCCATGAACACGTCTGACCCACTCCGGTGCTTCTGCTTTGCGGCTCTCCTCGCAGCCCGGCAGCGAGAAGCCCGAGGCCAGCGGCCTGCGCCCCACCGACATCGTGTCGCAGCTGGACGTGGTGAAGCTGGTGAGCGAGCACAAGGACAAGCTGGAGCTGGTGATGGACAAGACCCTGGAGGACCTGGAGATCTTCGAGGTGCGGGCGTTGCAGATGCGCCTGGGCAGGGAACGGCGGGGCGTCAGTGCGGGCATGTGCGTTTTGCGCAGGAGTGGAGGGCTCGTGGAGGGAAGTGGAGCATGAGGCTGGCCCACAGGCACTGACGCGGGCGCTGGGCGCTGAGTCCGGCGGCTGGACAAGCAGATGGAGGGGCTGCGGGGGCGGAAGAACGGTTGCCAGAAAGGCGGGGCACCAACGTGTTGAGTACAGCCGCAACCGGGCACCACCGCATATGCGATACCGACCGTGATCCGCGCGATGTTACCCCCACCCTCCACGACAGGGCTCCGTGTTCACCATCCACGCCTCGGCTTCCGCCCTGGAGGCCTTCCACCACATGGCCCTGGACCACAAGTCCTGCCTGGGCATTGTGGACAACACCGGCAAGCTGATCGGCTCCGTGTCCATCTCGGACCTGCGCTTTGTGGGCCCCAACAACTACGGCCTGCTGATGAGCACCGTGGCCGAGTTCTCCGTCATCATCAACGGCAAGGGCCCCTCGGCTGAGGACGCGATCAAGGGCACCCGCGTGGCGGTGAGTGGCCCAGGCGTAGGGTGGTGCAGGAATCCGACGGAGCGTGTGGGACGTGTGCAGCCAGCAGGACCTGCGGCGCTGTCGCCATATGCTGTGCACGCCCGAAAGCCTACTAACTGGCAACCTCCCGGCCCATTTCCTCATCCCCTGTCGTCGCAGGGCGCCGCCGACAACAAGTGGTCGGACGTGCTGAAGGCCGTGCCGCTGCCCACCCTCACGCCCAGCGCCACCTTCGGCAAGCTGCTGGAGACCATGGCCAGCCAGAGCCTGCACCGCATCTACATTGTCGACGAGGACGGCAAGCCCGTGTCCATCGTGACGCTGACGGACATGCTGCGCGAGATCATCAAGCCCGAGGCCCCCCAGCACAACTTCAAGCGCATGGGCACCAACGACCTGCCCGAGACCACCGACGACGAGGAGGGCGAGGACGACGAGGACGACGAGGAGGAGGCCGCCAAGTAAACGGCTCGTCCCTGCTACGGGCGGACTGGGAACAGCGACTGGGCGGAGCGGAGCTGCGGCCGGCTAGTACAGACTGCTGGCCGTTGGCAGAAGCGGGAGCCTGCGGTGCTGGGCCCTGGGATTGTCGGCGAAGGTGGTGCAGGAGTGGGTTCGTATGTGTGCGCGTGTGTGATGCGATAGCGTGGGTGGCGGCGACGGCCTGGGCGGCTGCTGGTGATCAGACCGGCGGTCGGTTCAGAGGACAAGGCGGCTGCCGAGCTTTGACGAGGCGGTGATGGGCCGCAGTGGGGGAGACGGGGCTGCAGACCCGGGCACGGGGTGGGAGCGCGGGGCGGGACATTCACAAGTACCGCGCGCCTGTGCCCAGGGGAGCGCCTTCGTCGTACATTGGCGCACTGGGGCAAAGGTGTCCTGTTGCGAGGTGTGAGCCACCGGCCTTGGGCGCCATAGCCGGGTTGGCAACGATGCAAGGTGTGTCTTGTGAAGACACTCGATTCACGAAGAACAGGCATCCGTTATGAGCCCCTTGGATTGGAAGGGGCGTAGTGTAGGGGTGCATCAAGCACGAATAATTGTATGGGCCTGACTACAGCGCCTTGCTCCCCACCAGGAGTGCAACATTGCACGGTTGGGGGGGCAAGCAATGTAACCCGGAATCGCGCTTGACCCGACTCCTGTGCCCGACTCCTGAGGGGTTCCCGGTCTTTGACTTGACGGATGTACCATGCTACCGGTGTCTTGCGCTGATCTGGTTCAAGGGCGACGCGCAGAGGCGGGGAGGGTGTCACGAGCAGGACGGGGCTTCGCAGCAGGCCGCAGTGGCCGCCGCATGAGCTCCGTTGGCGATCGGCATGCACAGCAATTCCCTGCCGCTGACTGCAAGATAACTCATGGCACCAATCCACGAAATCGATACATGCACCATTTAGAAGGCCTGCCTCCAAGCCGGACAGCGAACCGCCAGCTGCGAGTCCAAATTCAACATTCTGCGCCCAAGTCGCTGACAAGCGAAGTTGTGGAATTGCATTTCACACGCATATGCGATACTTCATTAGCTTCTAGCATTAAGTAAATACGCACGGGGCAGTCTTTGGAGACTCCGCCGCCCTCGGAGCGCGTGGGGCACCTGCCGGAGGCTCCGTCACACAGCTGGCCACACAGCACCCCCATGAAGGCTCGGCCACGGCTGTGCTTCCCCTCGTAAGAGTCCCATGTAGCACATTGGAATCATCAGGAGGAGCACTAGCAGAAGGATGGGCATCAGCCCAAAGAGGGTGGCGCTTGGCGCTGTCACCACGGCGGCAGTAGGCTATGGTGGTTTCCGCGCCACGCTGCACGTGCGGCGCCAGTGCCATGCAGCGCCAGTGGTTGCATTTGCGGGATGCCACGTGTACTCTGGACTGGCCCTGGCGGAGGCGCTGCGCCTTCAGGGCGTGGAGGTGCGCGCGCACCCGGGGTGGGGGCTCGGGGGCCGCTGGCGGGCGAATGCGTTGCGCGTCGTCGGCAGGTCTCGATGGCCCCTGACAGGCTTGTCCCCCGCAGCAAGCCAGCAATCCCGCGGTGGTCTGGGTGAACCTGCCTGCGCGGCCTGCCCCCGACCACAAGCGGGCACGTACGCGCTGGGCACACACTCCTCAACCGCGGCTGCCTGCAGTCTGTGTTCCTGGGCACTCGGGGCGCCATCGGCAGCCAGTACCGCGCCATCCCGGCGCACGGCTTCCACATGTGCGAGGTGCCGTACGTGGAGCTGGTGCGGCCGCTGAAGCGCATGGCCAACGTGTGGGGGGCGCTGAGGTGCGGGGCGTGCGCTGTGGGTATCACTACGGGAGAGGTGTCAGGGCCGTTGTCCGGGTCATCAATCGGTTGCGCCGGTCTCAATGACCGTGCCGTGCTGTCCATGAGTGGTCATCCGCCTCAGAGGGAGCTGAAGGCGAAAGCTTACGTTTCCGGTCGGGTTCACTATCCCGCTGATAAGCCTGGCTGACCTGAAGCAAATGCAAACAACAGGTTTCCGTTCTGCATAATGAGCAGTGCCAGCGCACTCGTGAGCGCGGCGCCGGATGTCGTGGTGGGCATTGGGGGCAGCCTGTCGGTGCCAGCGTGCCTTGCTGCCATCGCCCTGGTAAGCATTTGCGGGGCAATACCATGTTCTACATACCTATGTACCTCTGCTTGCGGAGTGAAGACACGCCGCTTTTGCTTGGACCTCCTCACGTGTTCTTCGGCCTGTCTGCCGGCTGCTGCGCGCAGGGCATCCCGCTGCTGGTTTATGAGCCCAACGCCAAGACAGGCGCGGCCAATGCCTCCCTCCACCGTCTTGCGCGGCGGACGCTGCTGGCCTTCCCGGCCGCGTCCTTGGGCCTGAAGTTTCCGGAGAGGTGGGGTAGGGCGCATGACTCTAGCCTAGAGTCTAGGATCTCGTGAGACAAACAGGCGAAACTTTCGCCCGCCTTGCAAAAACGTGCATCCTATACGCCTCGCAACCTGTCACGCAGGTGCACTGTGATCGGGCCTGCGGTGCGGCCTGGCGTCCTCACCTCAGCTGGTGTCAACAAGTCAGAGCCTGGCGGCGGCACCGGCACCGCCAAGGCCGGTAGCGGCCGCGGCAAGGTGGCACGCTGCGGCGGCGGCTGTGACGCCAAGTCGCGTGCGGCAGCGGAGAAGCGGCGGGCGCAGGCGCGGGAGGCGCTGGGCCTCAAGGGGCGCAGCGGCAGTGGAGCTGGTTCGGGGTCTGAGCGGCTGCTGGTGGTGCTGGGCGGTTCCAAGGGCTGCTGCTACCTCAACCAGGTCACGCACAACGTCCTGCCGCAACTGGCCAACGTTCCGGGTGGGTGGGGCCTGCCAGCAGCACCGCGACGTGGGATGTGTGTGCACGTTGCTGTTGGTTGCAGCTCGCATATTCCGTAAACAACTGTGACTGCTGCAGGCCTGCAAGTGCTGTGGCAGACGGGCATTCGGCAGCACGTTGCCTACGCCGGGGGACAAGCAGCCACCATGTCAAAGTGAGCATGTCGCGTGCTTCGCGTCTGCAGTGCCTGGAGGGGCAGACCCCCTGATCGTGCTTGCACGCCACCACACGCGTACCCAACACATCCAACACCTAATACCGCAACTGCGACGCAGCGTGCGCTGTGTGCCGCACATCAGTGATGTGGGCAGCGCGCTGGCGGCAGCTGACCTGGTTCTGTCCCGGGCCGGCGCAGCCAGCGTGGCGGAGCTGGGGGCTGTGGGGGCGCCCTGCCTGCTGGTACCCTCGCCCGCGGTGGACGAGGAGCGCCAGGCCGCCAACGCGCACGTGCTGGTAGACGCAGGTGCGCGTGCACAGGGGGTTCACGGGCCTTGGCTGATGGCGTACACATGTGGAGCGTCGGGACGCCAAAAGTACGGGTACTTGAAACGGGGTACCGTATCTCATGCTGTCTGGTTGCGCCCCATCTCACGCCCCTCAGGCCTGGCGGAGCTGGTCCCCCAGCTGCACGTGGACGAGCACGGCATCTCCGGCCGCCTGCTGCCGCTGCTGTCGCCCGATGGCGGCAAGCGGCTGGCGGCCATGAAGGGCAGGTGCTGCAGTAGCTGCAAGGTCGACAGCAGTAGCAGCAGCGGCAGTGGCAGCAGCACTGGAGGCGGCGCAAGTGCGGCCGTGACTGGGGGCCAAGGAGCCAGCGGAAATGGTCGCGAGGGCGCTGAGACGCTGGTGACCTTCCCCACGGGATGGGACGCGCTAGAGGCAGGGTGCCGCAGCATTCTCGAGCATGCGAGGCGGTAGGGGAGGCACTTGTGTGGCGTGGCATGCCGTGTAGGCATGCGGTGTGTGTGGGAAGTTGCGTCCATGCGAATTAACTACGGCCGCACAGCGCACTCAGTGCAAGGTAGACCTGCATCGATGCCGGACACTAGATGTACAGTAGTCGAGTGCCGTTAGACTTCCCGGTGTACGGCTCACCAAGTCACAATGGGTCCGCGTGACTTGCGGTCTTGCGCCAATGTTATGAAATGAAGGGCAGTGCCCCAAGGAAGCCGGAACTCAATTGCACGGCTGCTCCGCCTTACTGCGGGCTGGGAACACGGCAGGTGACCCATCCGACCCCGGTGATGACTGACTGACCACATTGATTCAGACTCAATGAGCGACTTACAACCATGACTTCTTGGACTGTGGCCAGGCAGCACACTCATAACTTCATGCCAGAGGCCAGTGCGTCTCATGGAAACGCGCCTGAGCCCTGTAACACCCTCTATCTGTTCCTTCCGTGGCCACACAAACCAGCACAAACTGGCCAACACGCCACTTCCAACACAGTGAGATGACAGCACCTCTTATTGTACCGAGGATGTCTTCAGCATATTTCTATGCTTCACTCCTCGTCGCCGCCCTCGCCGCCGCCGCCAGCGCCGCCCTCCGGCTCCTGCAGTTGGTGGACAACGGGCAGCGGACCCCAAGTCGGAATACTTTGTGCGCACAGCCTGACAGTTGTACAACAGAGCGCTGCAGGCCGTACCGTGACGCACGCCGTGGCGACCGCCCCGTGCGCCCACGCGAACCAGGCTTGAAACTGCGGTGCGCACACCGGAGCTCGCGCCATGCGAGCCACAATGCCACAATACCACACCCACAACGCACGCACCCACCATGGCTCCCTCGCTCGCCATCTTGAAGCCCATCGCCTCCGTCAATGACAGCTCATACAGCGTGCTCTGCATCGCACACGTGTGCCGCCACACACGCAGCTCAGCAGCAGCAAAGCAGTCCCTGCAACATGCATTGTGCAGTGGCGCTAGACACCGCCGGCCCAGCCCATGCCAGCTTCAGGGGACCGGCGCTATTTCCTAGCTCGTCCATAGTGCCCCTGCACCCCTACCCGGGACTGAACCACACATTCCTTGGCCCTGCGCCCCCCTCCCTTGTGGCACCCACCTCCATCTTCTTCAGCGTGTACTTGAGCGCGTCGTACTTTTTGCGCAGCGCCCCGTTGCGCAGGTCGAACTTGAGGAAGCGGCCCTGAGGCGGCGGCCGGGGACGAGCAGGCGGAACAGCGAGCGTAACAACGCCATAACCAACACCCGTACAGACGGTGCAATCGCGTGCAAGCTGTTCCGCGGCCCTGCATAGTGCCCCTTGGCTTTCCGGCCGCGCCTGAGCCTTCTGTACAGGGGGTACCTCCGCATCCCCCCAACCCACCACACGCACGTGCTGGAAGAGAGCTGGTACGGCACTGGCTGCCCCCGCCTCTCGCCCCGCCGCCTTACGGCCGCCCGTGCAAAACACCGTCTCATGGACGACTACACCCCCCTCCCCCAATGGTTGATTTGTGAATTCGAGAAAACTACCCCCTCCCCCCGCTTTCCCACATCTTTGCAATCCCCCCCACCGCCCGCCCCCCACGCGCACCATGATGGCGTCCACCAGGTCGCGGCAGCGCTGCACCGCGGCCTTGTCGCGCACGGTGGCGCGCGCGATGGCGTAGCGGTTCAGCTCCCCCGTGAAGTCCAGCACACCGCCCAGGTACCTGGGCGCAGAGAGCAATATGTCCAACATCGTCATCTGCATCAATTGACAGCGTCCCCGGCGTGGGATGCACTGGCCCGCGTCCCTTGCCGCCATGTTAAACAGTTCAAGGGGTGCGTGCCCATGTTGCCCGCGGAGCCCCCATTGCACCCGTGCCTCGAGGCGCCACCTGTCACCTCCCTCCGCCACAACCAACCCCTTAGACCTCCCCACTCACTCCTCCGGCTCCGCCAGCGGCAGCTCGTCGCTCCGGATGAGGCGGCCATCCTTCAGAAACACCGCGAACGCCATTGCCTCGGCATACTGCGGTTGCAAGGGCAACAGGGCATCGACTCGGGCGCATTGTGACAACAGGCACGGGCTCAGGACCCAGGGGCCATAGCTCAGCTACCGTGCTACTATGAGCATGCTGCCTAGCTCATCTGGATTGAAAGTCAGCCCATCCCATGCAAGCTTCCCACCTCCTCCACAGCGGCCGCATAGGAGCCCTGGCGCAGCGCCGGGTACTTGGCCAATGCCGGCAGCATCTCACGAGCGATGGCCTCTGCGCGGAGTAACGGCGAGTACAGCAAGTGCATGACGGTCGACGTGCCCTATGCACCACCACCATCCCGGATTACCCAGTCACGGCAGCAGGACTCACCCGCCTTGGTGAGCTGGTCCGCTGCCTTGCTGGTCTCGCCGCGGTGCAGCGTGTACACCGCCTGCTTGGCCATCTTCTGCATGTCTGCCGCGCCGGCAGTAGCAGCAGCGGCAGCAGCAGCGGCAGCAGCAGCGGCAGCAGCAGTGCCGTTTCACGAGTGGGCCTTTCCAAGCAGAGGGCAGCATTGGCCCTCACATGTGCACGTGGACATCGACGCGGCAGAGGCGGTGTCTGCGACACTAGGGTGGCTGCATTTGCATGGCAGGAGAGCAGCCCCTCCCGCCGCCGAGCCCCCACCCCCCAAGCCGGCTCCCACGACCCCGCACCTCTGCAGCGCTTGATGATAGCCTCGCGCTGCTCGTCATATGCGGCCAGGTGCGCGCCCAGCTGGTCCCAGTCGCTGAGAGGCGCACCAACGATGGTGGCACAAGGCACCGGGAGGGCGGAAGCGGGGTTTGGGGCATCTACTCAGGATGCGTGGATGCTCACTGCCACTTTGTGCGCAGCATGTCACAGGCCGCAAGCGCTTGCGCCAGCGGCTGCATGGATTTGGATAGTGGCTCGGCCGCCGCAGCCCGCAGCGCACCTTTCCACGATCAAGCTGGGGCCCGACATGGCTCCTGTGGCCGCCGGCGAGTCCTGTGGCCAGCCGCACAGCGCTCTTAGGTCACCAGGAGCATAACCTTGGCCTACACAACCATACTCCTCATACGTAACAGGCACACGTCAAGCTTCCTAGCGTGCCATGTGAAGTGAAAGTCCTCCCCGGCAACACACGTCCATGCTCCTCACCGGAGCCGATGCTAGAGCAGGAGAACAGAGACGGCGCGGCGCTTGCGCCCCTGACAATGAAGCGCCTCTATGTAGGCTGTGATCAGTACTCCTTAGGTAGGCGGTGGGCCAGGCACTGGTCTGTGGAGGAGCACCGCGGAAAAAGGACTGCACATTCGTGGGAGGGCCCACACACCCCAAACCCGCACACAGCCGCCACGACGACTCAGCGTGGTCGCACCAGTACATGCGCCCGGGCAATGCCTTTCATGTTCAATTACATGATGAATGAATCACGGGTTGTCGGGCATTCGGGGAGCAAAGCCTGGCCTCACCCGGCGTGTGCACTGCCTAACGAGCTTGCAGACCAGGCGCATTTAAAGTTTTGACGCAATGTTATTAGATGCGGCGTGCTGCAGCGGCGTTAGAGATAGTTTTTGGCAAAGTTTCGCCATTTCAGGTTTGACGGATCCGGAGCCAGTCCGATTGCCCCAAAGCCCGCCGCTATACTGTTTCATCATTCATCGAGGTAGAAGTGTGCTCATTGTTCACCAAAATCTATTGAATTTCAGCCGAGCTGTATCCTGTCTGAAGACAAAAGCCCAGCACCCCAAACACATCATATCTGTTTCGAGCTGAGCACCATTTAGTAGCCCATACATTGGAGACTTCATTTGCATTCCTGGTTTGATAGGAGACACGCTCGAAGCAGTGGACCCCGCGCCTTTCCCCCACAGCCCTATCCGCTGAGGCTGGGCGTGGAGGTCCATAGATTAAAATGGCCGAGCAACAATTTGAGGACATGGAGGCCTTCTTGCGTGTGGCCAAGGTCAGAAATGCAGCGCGCGTGATTCCACGGAGGAGAGTCTGCGATGGTCAACAGTGTTTTTAACTCTATGGCATGGGATGTCGCGCTCCTGCAGTACACGCTGGTCAAGTTCACGGACATGCACGTTGAGATGAAGGAAGAGGCCATGGACATCTGTATCACTGCGGTGGAGAAGTACCCTAACGACGCGGAAAAGTGCACACAGGTAGGTGGAGCGGTAGGGCAGGGCAGCTGGCGGGTGTGGCGGCACTGCGGGGACGAGCTTGTGAGGGGGCGGTGCCGTGGGCACGCGCCGTAAAGGGCACGCAGCGGCACGCAATGTAAACACGCGATGCATGACGCCCCCTCTTGTCCATGCAGATGATCAAGGACCAAATGGACAAGAAGTTTGGGGCGCCATGGCACGTGGTAGTCGGGAAGGGCTTCTCTTATGAAATCACCTACGAGGTGAGTACGCTAGGGCTGCGTGGCAGTGTGGACTGCTATCGGGGTTTGCAGTTATGCAAGGCTGCCCGCGATATCAGTGCAGAGCAGGATTCACATGTGCTTGTTACAGCACCACGACCCTATCAGATTCACAGGCGCTTGGCGTGTTTTGAAGGTACACTGGTGCTGTGTCCTGCCTGCAGGTCCGGAACTTGCTATACATCTATGTGGGCGGGCGGACAGCAGTGCTGCTCTGGAAGATGTAGAGCGGCTGTTGCACGGGGGCAGTAAAGCGCTTTGGTGGTGTGCGCTACGAGGAACGGCAGGGAAGGGTCGATGATGAGTCGCATAGCATCCGTGTGCGCTCGAATACGGTACGGCAGTCCTTGCCATCGGGGAGAAGCGCCGTCGGGGAGAAGCTCAATGGTGGGATGAGCTGCTTGGTGGTGGTGCTTGAAGCACTGTTGCACACATGATGCGTGGGGTACCCCGGAGCATAGCATGCGTAATTTGGATCAGCCATCGGATGCGGGCGACGTGCGGCGGGCTGTTATCCGTCATATGGTAACACAGGCTTCACGTTGGGGGAGTCTAAACAGTCTCGCGGTCGAGTTATGTATGAGATTAGGATAGTATGAGAGAGACGCGACTACGCGAGGAATATGAGGTAATGCGGAGTGTGCAAATTGGCGTGTCGTTTTAGGCGGTGGCTGGGGTGGCCGCGCCCGGCGCAGGTACTCCCGTGGCATGGTTCGTGTGGTAGGACCCCACATACCGGTAACGCAGTGTAAGCATAAGTAGAAGTCGTGGAGGGGCCCAACTGCTAGTGTAGGTCCACAAGACTGCGCTGGTAACAAGACATTGAGCAAGAACGTTACGTGTCCGCAGCCCGGGATGGACACACGGCAGGGACCTGGTCCTCGCATGCAGTCGCATGCCCCCCGGGTGTTCGTCGCTGCATGTCGTACGAATCACAGCTCATGCTTGGAATCTCAGCAGAAAAGAGCGGTCGGCGCTGTAGGTTGTCGCGGTCTCACGGAAGACCCTGGCGGCATCCACTGGCGTCAGGGGTGCCCCTGACTGGCGTGTAGGGCGGCACCGCGGCAGTGCGGCACGCACGACGCACCCCTGCGGCTTGCCACAATTTCCACAGGATGAGAACACGGATGGTAATAGGACCAGCCCTACATTGTTAAGCTTGTCCTGCTACTCCCTGAGACGACGTTCCAGCCAGGAAAGCAAAAGAAATAGTCGGGGGTGCCATCGGCCCATTGCCGGCGTGGCAGGGTGTCGCCATGGCGCTTGCGGTGCTGAAGCACCATTGACCCTGCGGCCTGCCTATGCAAGCGCCATCCCAGCATACCGCATTTCACTGGTTGCCCAACTTGCTGATAACAGGTTTACCATTGTGTAAGAAGGCTCACGAGTCGACATTCCGCTCGAAGTTTCAGTTCTTTGGAAATCCACACCACAGCCACCCCTGTATCGCTATCGCAATAACATCAGTTTATTTTAGCATTCCTTAGGCACCATGGACGACATGCCGTTCCAGTCTGGCGGCATTAAGGAGGTCGTCTATGAGAACACCTTCATTACAGACCCCGAGGGATACGGACCTAACACGAAGTTTGAGCGGCACAAGGTCCAGGCGGTGCTGAAGCAAGTGCTGAAGGAGCGCATCGAGAAGCAGAAATATGACCCCGTAAAGGGCGCCCAAATATCCAAGCAGCTAGCAGACGACCTTCGGGAAAAGGTCAAGGCGCTGGGCTACGACCGGTGAGCGTGCGTGGGAGTGCCTGCCTGTGTCGGGAGGCCCTCCGGGGGCCGCGGTGGGGAGTTGTGCCCGCCCAGCGCTGCAGCGGCTCAAAAAGGAAGGAGGTTGCCGCTGGCCAACCAGATCGATGCCATGGACTGGCACGTGAGGCGGTGTCTTTACCTGCTGCATCTTTTGCTCATGCAGGTACAAGCTGGTGATCCAGGTCACAGTAGGGCAAAAGCAGGGCCAGGCCATGCGGATCATCTCCCGTTGCCTGTGGGACCAGACAAACGACAACTTCGCTTCTGAGTACTACGAGAATGAGAGCATGTACTGTGTGTGCCAAGTGTATGGGTTGTACTACGAGTAATGGAGCAGCGAGAAAGCCGCGGCGCGACTGCGGCTGTGAGGACGGGCGGGGGGGGGGCGCAGACGGGGACCAGGCGTATGGCGCATGCCCTAGTGGCTGGCAGCACCGATCAACGGACAGACGTGACTGGTTTGATTGAGGCGACGCGGCGTCACCGTTGTGAGTTCCCTGAGGGCAAGGAGGGACGCGCTTATGTGCAGCAATCGTAGGACGGGACATCCAGCAGGGCCGTTAACCTTGTGGCAAGAGAGGGGGCGGGGTTAGCCATGTGAACGGTTCCCGGGGGAGCCGCTGGCGAGGGGCTATGCAGTCGCGGAGGGGTGTGTCCTTGACTGTACATTGACGCTGTCTAAGGACGCTGAATCAGACCAGATATGGTCCGGACCATGACCTGAAAGCCTGGTTGTTTGCAGCTAAGACTGCCTGTGACAATCAATTTAGATGCGTGTTGTAGGAACGTGCCCTGAGGTGCCTGAATTAAATCCAGCAGCCGGACGACGGGGGCAGGTGTCTCTGGGGGTTGCAAGGTTCTTGACGTGAAGCCGTCATTTGATGCGTGTGCGGCGACTTCAGGCTAGGAGAGTGCCGCTGCCGTATGACCATACTAGGATGTACCGCAGGTTGCTGTTTGGAGGCGGAGATCTTTGGGCTGCCGGTGCAGTGCACATTTATTGTTGATGGCGTACGTCGCGCAGTGTAATTGTGGCCAGGCGGCAGACGCAGCTATACCGGCTGCAGCAACGAAAGTGTGTCTGGGTGTATGCCGCAAACGAGGAATGGTACAAGCTTGGCATTGTCTGCTCACTTGTTGGGGGGCAGTCGGAAGCGTGCGCGCGCACTGTGCCCGGGCTCAACTGCTTTGCACAGACGCATACCAGCATCACCAATCACCACCGGATCACCACGACCCATGCCTGCCAATAACATCAAACAGCGCAGTTGTGTCGGAGTAGCCGTACTCGAAGAGGAAGCCACGCAGCTGCGTGCGCGGACGCTCAAGCAGCGTTTGCTGCCCACACCCAGAGGCCTCGCCTCAAAGCATACATTGCAAGGTATAAATAACAGCGATCAGGTAGAAATTAAACGGATTAGCCAAACAAATAGCACACGCAGCCTGCACAGGCTCAAGCACATGAATACCGGGTACCCAAGATACGGCACGTGGGGTCACACCGTGCGGTCAAAACCACGAGCATGCGCGCTCCGCGCAGCTCCGCGCGACGTCTCCCACGCAAGAAAGGGCTACGGTTGGTTTATTCCGTTTTGTCCGTACATATCCTCGTCGCACATCGTAAGCTAAACACTCGCGTTCATGGGGCTGTAACGTGCGCTATTATGACAGCGGCGCTTCGGTGTGTGCCACAGCCTCCGCACTGGCCGCTAAAGCCGCAGACTGCTCCGGTTCGCCATCCGGAGCCGCTGAAAGGTAGGTCTGCTTGAGCCCCTTGCCCTTCATCTCCACCGGGCCCCGGGATACCCAGGTCCTCCGCTCCTCGTCCGGCAGCAGTGCGTACGTCTCCTCGGCGATCTGGACGCGCCCCGGCACGCCCGTGCTTTCCAGCCGGCTGGCGGTGTTGACGGTGTCACCGAACAGGCAGTAGCGCGCCCGGCAATGCCCCACGATTCCGCTCATGACGCGGCCGCTGTGGATGCCCACTCGGATCTGCAGGGGCTCGCCGGTGACTGGGTTCGTCACCTGCACGTGAGACCATTCGACGAGAATAGGGCGTGTCACATGATACACGAGTTGGACGTGCACAGACGCTTTTGCTTCTTGCTGCCACGGCACATGCATACCATGCGCTGCCGCCCTACCTCTGCCGCGGCTGCAATCATGGCCCGGCCGAACCGGACCATGTCCAGTGCGTGCCCATCTGACTGGGTCTCCAGGCCCGTTGCGGCCTGCATGTTGAACCAATGGTCACAGGGTTAACGGGAACAGCAGAAGACAGACACTGCCAAGCCGGCCCCACCGCCGGCCGTATGGCAGCAAATTGATCTGCGCAACGGACCCACCATGAAGCAGTCGCCGATGGTCTCCACTGTGGGGCGGGTGGCATGTGGAGGCAGGGGCACAGTGAGTGAAACAACAACGATGTGTGGCCCTCGTGCCCAACGTTTCCTTAATGATTTTAACTCCAGGCAGCACAGTACACAGCTGCACATGGGGGAAGCGCTATGCAGGAAAAGTGCGGTCTTGGCCCCGAAACCGCACGCCCACCCGCGCCGCAAGTGGCTTCGCGCGGTGCTGTGAAGCTACGCCGCGAGACGGCTTGCTTCGGGTGACCGAGGTAAACCGCAAGGCCTTTCCTTTACCAGGAGTGGCACGCACCTTTGTAGACGCCGTAAGCGGCCAGGAGTGCGTCGTACTTGCAGAAGAGGGTGTGCAGCAGCTCCATGACCTCCTCAGGTTGCAGCGCCTGGCTGGTCGCGGTGTAGCCGCAGATGTCCGCAAAGAGCACGGAAACGGCAGAATGCCACCTCGCATAGGGCACACCCACTGGCAGGGCTCCTGCGTCATGGTCGGCGCCGCTGATTGTCCGCTGCTGGCTGCCACCCACCGACCCAAACGCCGAGCCTGACTCCATGGCGGCGGCAAAGGTGGCGCTGAGACCCGAGCCGTGGCTGAGCTCTACAGCCCCAGTGGCAGCAGGGCCTGCCATGCTGTTGCCACTGGCGGCAGCCGCCGCCACCGAAGTTGAGAAGAAGCCAGAAAGCGAGCCCAGCGGGCTGCCGCGAGCGCCAGCAGCGCCCTCTGCCATGGTGCTCGCCACCGAAACCGATACAGGGCGCAGCCCAGGCGCCAGGGCGCACGCGACCGCCGCCACTGCTGGCAGAGGGCTGGGGCTGCCGCCCATGCTGACCGGGCCGCCCGGCGCGGAGTTGCTGACGCCTGTGCCAAGGCCTGCCGCTGCCGCCACGGCCGCCGCCTGACTCGGAGTCATCGTCTGTGAGCGAGACGCGCCGTTGTTCGTGCCGTTGTGGGGGTCCAGGGACAGCCGGCTGGCGCCCAAGGGCACCTGGCCCAGGCCCGAGGCCGCGGAGGCGCCTGAGGCTGCTACCAGCGCTGCCGCCGGGATGGGCGCACTGTCGGCGCGACCAAAGGACATGATGCCACCGAGCGTTGCCGCGGGCCCGCTGCTGAATGCTGATACCACAGCGGCGTAGACGCCACGGCTATGGGCAGTGACACCGGGGGTAGCACTGCCGGGCCCGCTTCCGGAGCCCCCAGGCACGACAGGTGACGCGCTTGGCACGCCGATGCTGTTGCTGCTGACAAGCAGGCCGACGCCCGGCAGCCCGGTGACATCCACCGTGATGGCTGAGGCGAGCCTGGTACTGGCGCCCTCAAGCAGCGGGCCTGCGTGGCCCGGCTGCACTGGGCCGGCGCTGTCCGGCCCGCTGCCTGGTGCCGTGCCCGCCAGGCCAACACCCCCAAGATGGATACCAGCACTTGCAGCAGCAGCTGCAGCGGCAGCAGCCGCAATAGCGCTGGAACTGGAGCCGAAACGCGGCAGGGATGTGACGGCAAAGGACGGCGATGACACGCTGGCGAGGTGGTGCTGGTAGGGACTTGCCGAGAGCATGGGCGAACGGAAAGATGCGGCGCCTGCGCCGGCGGTGGACGCGTTGGGTGATGCCACATACGAGCCCCCTCCGAGCGCCGCTTTCACGCCAGCGCCGAACGGTGCAGCGCTACTATGTCCACTGCCGCCGGCGCCAAGGGCTAGGCCTGACAGGCTGTTTGCGGCGGGGCTGCCGGAGCTTGCGGCCGCCGCTGCCGCCGCTGCAGCTGACGCGCTACCCGGCATCATCAGTCGCTGCGACGCAGCGCCGGCAGCATGGAAGCGGCGCTTGACCACCTGCACGACCTGCGCCGACGGGTAGATGTCTTTCATGATCATGTCGCTGGCCGCCACGTCCGCCTGCAGCTGCTTCAGGTACAGCGCCTGGGCCAGACCGTCCGCCAGGCCCTGGCACAGCAGCCGCAGGTGCCGGTCGGCGGCGGCGGGGTGCGCCGTGGCCACCACCAGCAGGCCTGCGCGGACAGGCAAGAGACAATACTTCAGCCCCGAAAGCCGAAGCCTGAGAGCCACTTGAGCACGCGGCAGGTGAGCCGTAGCCTGCCCACGAACATGCCGTTTCCCTCAGCGCGCAAGCACACACGCAGGGATGCGCAGGTTCAGGGCCAGCACTCGGCAGGTTTGGGCAGGTTAAGGGGCCAAACCTGAACGTGCTGCTGTCGGCAGCAGGGCAAGGCAACAGGGTCAGGCCCAGAAAGCAGGGCCAGGACGGGAAGCGACACGGGGTGAGGGGAGCATACCCACCGTAGGACTGAAAAAGGCACTCCATGGGCATCACCAGCAGCGCCCCTGCTCCCACTGCCGCCGCTAGCGCCTCCAGGTCCGGCGGCGTGGGCTGCTGCAAGATGAGGGTGTCGGACAGCGCTGCGGCGCCGTACACGCGAGTGGTACGGCCGCGCACCGACCAGATGGTACGATGGATCTGCAGGCCAGGCAGGTGTGGGCGGGTATCATACTCGACTCGAAGCAACAGGTTGATCGTTCGGCAAAGAAATGGACGCGCACTACCGGTCGCTGCGTGTATGATAAGATGCCTAGTCGTTGCATTGCAGACGATGCGCCACTCACCATGGCTAGCTGCAGGGAAGGGAAGTTAGCCAGCTGCACCGACGGTGCGCGGCCAGCACCGTCCCCTGCCGCCTCTCCGCCTTGCGCCGTTGACGACGCGGCTGCGGCGCTGCTGGCGCCAGGGCCTCCACATCGAGGGAGTTCGCCTTCCTCCACATGTCCCTCCGACTCATCAGAAGAGTCCTCACAGACGTCGTCTTCCTCCGACTCTTGAATGATGCTCGTCACAGTTTCGAGCAGATGCAGCTCACTGGTGCCGCCCGCCGCAGACGCCGGCTGCTCCACGGAATCGGCCGTGAACAGCTGTGGTGCGGCCCCAGTCCGGCTGGGAGGCCGCGGCTGGCGGCGCCTCAGCATCTGCATTCGCCTACGCTCAGCCCGCCGCCTTTTCTCGGCCTCCCTGTCCCGCTCCGCCGCTGCGACTGCCGCCATTCCCTCTGGGGATGCCACATCTGACCCGGCGGCCCCCGGTGCGCCCTGCTCTGCCTGTGCAGGCTGCGCCCTTCCAGGCCAGACCTGCAGGTCCGGGTGCAAACGAAGCTCAAGGAGGACGCCAGAGCTGGCTGCTGCTCCGCCGCTACCACGGCCATCGCCCGGCGCCTCCGCATCATTTGAGGTGGGCACGATGATAGTCCAGGCGCTGCACCCTTCCAGGAGCTGGTCCGTGCTCATGGTCAGCTCCGTCAGCAGCTCCAGCACCGTGGGTGCCGCTAACAGGCGCCCCTTGAGGCCCATCAGAGCGGCCTGGCGCCGGTGGAACCGCGACACGCGGCGGCCGTCGCCGGTGAGCACCGCCAGAATCAGCGCCTGCGCAGCCGCCAGCGCCACCAGTAGCGCCACCACTGCACCGACCGCCACTGCCGCCGGGGTTCTGCTCGGCAGTGCTGCAACCAGCCCCGCCGCTGCGCTGGGCTCGCCACTGTTGCCAGCAGCCGCGCCTCCGGCGGCCGTCGCGGCCGTGTCGACTGCTGAAGACACCAGGAGCCACCGTCGCAGGCGCCAGCGCAGGTTGTAGGATGATGCCGCTGGCGAAGCCGCCATCATACTGCCTTCTGCATTGGTGGTGCTGCCGCCAGCACCCTTAGCAATTGCAAGGACGGCGGACAGCAGGGCGCCAGCAGCGGCCGCGGCCGCGGCTAGGATCATAGCCGCGGCCGCGCGCAGCACCCTCGCAGCCCGCAGCAGCGCCGCGCGCGACACAAGGAGGTAGGCCATCGCGGCACCGCTGGCCGTTGCCTCCGAGTCGCCGCTCAGCGTTGCTGACCACCGCGCCACCGCCGCGGCACGGGGCGGCGACAGCTGCCGGCGCAGCGCGCTGCTTGCCAGCAGGCCTGCAGCAGCGGCCGGAAGCACCCGTGTTGCCAGCAGCCCCAGCGCAGCGCCGACGGTGCTTGCGGCGAGCAAGCCGGCGGCATGCCGGAGTGCTGCCTCAAGGTACCACAGCGCACCGACGGCACCGGTACCCCCGGCAGCTGCATGCAGACCTGCGCCACCGTTGGCAAGGGTCACAAGCGCCAGGGCCGCAGTCGTCGCCAGCACCAGGCTACCGTGCTGCGGCGCCGTCAGCCGCAGCGCGGCCGTCATATAGGCTGCCTCCCAGGCCGCGTGCAGCGGCCCAGCGGTCGTCACCGGCAGGCCGAGCGCGGCCAGCGCGCCACGTTGCAGCGCCGGCCCCATCATCGCACGCGCCGCCCACAACGCCGGGCCCCGTGCCTCACACCACTCGGGCGCGGCCGCCATGGCTGCCAGGTGGGCCACGCAGGCTACCTGCGGCGCCCGCGCAAGCACGGCCCACGCAGTGCTGCCCACACCTTGGCTCGCGCTGCTGAGCGTGTGGGTAATGGCTATGCGGGGGCTGAATGCAAGTTGCAGAAGCAGCGCGCCAGCCTCACCGAGCCAGGCCGCCTCAAGCCGAGGCGCGCCGTGGACGAGCCACCAGCGCCGAAGCGCGTCCAGGACGGTCTGAGTAGCCGTCGCGTCCGGCGTGGACACGGCGGTACAAGGGACAGCAGCGCCGCCACAGACGGCGCCGGCAGCTGCGGCGCCGCTCGACAACAGGCTCTTGGTGGAAACGCCCGAGGACAGCAGCCCCAGCACGCCCGCGCCTGCAGCCGCGCCGCCGGGCTGACCGTAGTTGATGGAGCTGTTGCGCGACAGCACAGAGGTCTTAATGCTAGTGTTGCGACTGCTGATGCCGAGGCTGCGGCGGGAGTTACCGGTTAACGCCGAGGCGTTGCCCGTGCCGATGCCTGTGCCGTTGTACGAGAGCATTCCCGACAGCTGGGGCGACATGATGGATGCGGCAGCAGCAAGGCCGCCGCCGCCCCCGCCGACACTGCCTGCACCTGCGCCCGAACGGGGCGAAAGGATCACGAGCTCGTCGGCCGCCGCCGCCACCTCTGCCAGCGCCGCCGCCGCAGCCGCCGTGGAGCGCGCCGTCCAGATGCCGGCGCCGGTGGCGCCCCGGCCGTGCGGGCTGGTCAACAGCCCGAAGTCGCCCGTAATTCCGCCCGCGGCGCCGCTGGCAGTGCTGTCGTTGCCGCCAGCACTGACACGGGGGCTGCAAAGTGTGCCGGTGGTGCCCAGTACCGCCGACACAGACGTGGACATGCCTGACACCATGGCGTTCTCGAAATCTCCCTCTGCCTCCTCGCCGGCATCCGCTTCTGCCGCGCCCTCAGCGACCACATATGCGCCTTGAGGTGAGCCCGGCAGCGCCACGCTGAGCGATCCCACACCGCCGGCCGTCGCGGCAGCCGCACCATAAGGCGAGAGCGGCAGCCCGTACTGCGCACCGTTGCCATCCGTGCCCGCAGCCAGCGACGACCTCCATTTCGCCAAGACCAAGGACCGGAGCGCCTCCCTCCGCAGGTCCTGCTCCGCGCCCAGTACCGACGCGGTCAGCGGCACGCTGTTTGCAGCGGCGCCACCGCGTGAGCCGCCGCCGGCATCGGCCCCGGTGCCAGTGGCGGCTGCCGCTGCAGCCAGGCCAAGCTCCACCGCCAGGCCCAGAGGAGAGGCAGCGGCGCTGGAGCCGACCCCGTCCCTGCCATTCTGCCGCAATTCCGCACCCTCCTCCTCAGGCTGCACCTGAGGGCCGCGGGATAGGCGCGGCGCGCGCGGCGCGGAGGAAGCTGCTGCAGCCGCCGCGGCGGCGCGCTGTCGCCGCCACAGCTCGCCAAGTGGGCCGGCCCCGCTCTTGCCAGCATTCAACACCGGCTCACGCTCTAGGCCGCCGTCGCCGGTTCGGTAGGAATGCCCTGCCTTCGCCGCAGCTGTAGCTGCAACCTCCGCCTCCACTGCTGCAACTGCGGCCGCCGCCGCCGCTGCTGCAGCGCTGCTCCTCAGGCGTGACGGCATGCTCGCCAGCTTCCGCAGGCTGCGGCGTGAGAGTGAGCTGTCAAATGCATTGGCCGCGTTGACCACATCCGCGGTAGCCGCGCCAGTGCCGGCGCCCCTCTGGACTGCGGCTGCCGGCGCAAGTGGCGCGGCAGCGGGCCTCAGCGCCTCCCCTGCCCGGTGCAGCGGCGAGCGCGGTGTGCTGCTCGTGCTGAACCCGCCGCCAATGCTACCCGGGCGCGACCGTGAGCGGCCGCTGCCGCCGCCCAAGATGGTTGCCAGAGAGGGCATGGAGCCGTGCTGCCGCCGGCCCCATGCTCCCACTTCTGCAGCCTGCAATGCCAGCGCGACACCCTCCTCGCTGTCCTCCTCGTCCTCCTCGCCGTCATCGCCATGCGCGTCCGATGCCCAGCCGCCTCGCAGGTCGGCGTGCATGCTAGACAGCCGCGAGCCGGCGCCCGGCGACACGCCGTGGCGTGGAGTCAGTGCCGCACCCCCACCGCCACCAGTGCCTGCCGCCACCAGCAATGCTCCCAGCTGCTGGCGATAGAGCGCGATGCCGCCATTGTCTACGCTAGCGTTGGAGCCGCGCCGACGCCGTGCACTGCGCGCACGGACGTACACCACTTTGGGTCCCACAGAGGTTGCAGGCGCCTGGCCTGCTCCCTCAGCGCCTGTTGCCGCAGCTGCTGCCGCAGCTACCGCCGCCGCGGCCGCGCCAGGCCCAAGACTGCTGGTGGTGCTGAGGCGCTTGAGGTCTAGTAGCGCCTCGAGCTGTTCAGAGATGACGGAAGTGGCACTCTGGCGACAGCTAATCCCGCTGGGCGTGGGCGTCGTGGCAGTGCCAGTGGCGTCGCGCAGCGCCGCAATGGCGCCAACCGTTATGGGTGACAGCGCTGACGCCAGTACCTGTAACAGCGGTGCCATGAGCACAAACGCGGTAAGGGAGCTGAAGAAAAGGGACAACTTACGGTTCTGGATACTCGCGCATTGACACGGTTTGCCATCACAACTTGCACCCGGGATTTGCGTTGCATAGACCACTGCGGCCGGGCCACCCTACCTGCGAGCCGTATGACAGGGACAGACGTAGATTAAAGCTGCTGCTCCGCGGCGGCGCCCGACGCGCCATGCGCGCTTGGACAGCGGCGGCTGCAGCGGACGTTTGCGGCACGGCACCATGGGTGGCAGCCGGTGGCGCCGCGCCAGCGCCATCCCCGGCACCCCAAGGGCCGCCTCCCGATGAAGTCCGAAGCCCATCCGGCCCAACCGCATGGGGGGAGCGTGCCGACGGCGACGAGGTGTGCCCCTGCACCAGCGGCGAGGAGAACGGCTGCGGGCCACTGGTGGGGCTCCTTGGCGACGGGGCCGCCACGTAGGCTGCGGCGGTGGCGACCGAGACGGGCCTTGCAGCGGCTGCGGAGCTAGCTGGGGGATGCGATTGCGCGCCATGCACAGCAGCTGTCCCTGTGTTGCTCCCGCCTGAGCCTGTGATGAGCAGCTTCCGCGACGAATGCGTCGATGCCGCACTGCGGACGCTCGTCTCTGCAGCCAGCGGTCCGGCTGCTGTAGGCGTCGCAACGTCGCCAGCGCTGTGCTGCGGCTGCTGGTGCAGATCCGGCTCTGAGTGCACGCGCTCCGGCTGCAGGCCCATCACGCCGGCTACCGCGCAGCCGCTCAGCAGCACCGCCCGCAGCCCCAGCGCCAGCGCCGCTCCGAACCCGTACTCGGGCAGGTGCCGGGGGTCCAGGTTCACCAGCGCCTTCATGACAGCGAGGAGACCCACTTTGCCAGCGCCACCAGCCGCCGATTGCGCGGAGCCTGCGGCGGCGGCTGCCCCAGCTGCGCCACTCTGGCTGGCCAGCAGCGTGTGCGCGGCCCGTGCGGCCAGCGCCGTGGCCAGCTGCATCGGCAGCACCGCGGCCAGTGACAGCAGCGAGTAGCCACCGCTAGCTGCTGACGCGCCTTGCCCAGCACTCGGAATCGGCACGGACGCCACCTCGCCCGTAGCTGGCTGCAGCGCCAACCACAGATACATGTGATCCGTGCTGCACGGCGACTCCGGACCGTACAGCCCGCAAGTCGCGACGGCCATGGCTGCCGGCAGCGCCGTCCGCAACATCCATTCCCAACGTAGCAATGCCGCCAGCGGTAGCAGATGCGCGGCCGGCGAGGTTTGCACATCCGACCCCTCCCCAGGCTGAGGTGCGTCTGCAGCAGCTGCAGTACCGGCAGCTGCTCCTGAGGTGCTGTGATCTTCAGGGGATGCCCCGAGAGGAGGCCGGAGGAGGCCTGCCAGGGGTCCCAGGTGCAGCGGCCGCCCGCCCAGCAATAGTGCAGACACTCCGACAGCGCCGTTCACGGCTGCCAGCGCCGCTATGCAGAGCAACGACGGCAGCGCCCGCAGCGTCTGCCAGATTGCCGCGATAACCGAGGGGGCCGCGTTGGCGGGCCCGCCAGCAGTCGGCGTGGGCGTCAGAAGGACACGCAGGTATACCGCCAGCACGACCGCGGCCATAGCGCAGGCGAGGCCACGGCGCAGCAGCCACAGCTCCAGCATACCAGCCGCTGCAGAAGGCCCCGCCGCGGCTCTGTCCGCAAAAGCTGCGCTCCTGGTGCTGCCCAAAGTGGGCAGGCCCTCGTCCTGCTGTGGCCCCCCACCGAGGCCGCCGGACCTTCGCGGCCCCAGAGAGTGCCGCTGGCGAAGCGCGCTGTGGCGTGGCGCAAGAACAGCTGCTGCGGCTGCCGCGGTTGCAACGGCTGCGCCGCCCTGCAGGCTCCGCTGCGAGCTCGTGATGCTCGGCTGCTGCGGAACAAAGCTGTCCGCAGGAGCACGCTGCAGGCGCGCTGCAGGCGGCGGCACACTTGCATTCCTGTCGCCCGCTGGCGTAACCAAGGCCTCCACGCCCGCAGACGCGCGACCCACATCGCCAGCACTGGCCGCGGTGGCCGCCCTGTGTGATTGCGAGCCGCTGCTGGTCGACTGGATCTGCGTGTCGGAAAGGATGCGCAGCTGCGGCAGCGACCGCGCCGCGCTTGTCGCGGCGGCGTGGATGTCGGCTCCAGGCGCGGAAACGGCACTGCTGCCGTCCGTGGCCCCCGTTGCCCGGTCGGCAGGTGTGGACAGGGTGGCAGGCAGCTCACGAAAGGGGAAGGAGTGGCTGCTGCGAGAGGGCATCGATGTGGGCTCCGGCACGTACCCATCCCCGGAGGTGCGGATCATGCCAACAGCTGCTGTGGCGCCTGGCGCCACCCGTTGCGGCACTGCTACCGCATCGCTGCCGCTGCCTGAGGATGGGTCTGCCGCGTGTGCGCCAACGCCCACGGGCGGGTCGATAGAGCCCGAGCTGTCCACGGCGCTGCTGACGATCACAGGCTCGGCCCCAGCCAGCTGCAGCGATCGCGCATGTAGCCCTGAGCCTCGCCGCTGCACCTCCGCTTGGCCTACGCCGTTCCCATCTGGGTCGCCCCCACCGCTCACCGCTGGTGCTGCTGACACCTCCCTCACACATTTTCGGGGGGCCACATCCCCGCTTCCACTGCCGCAGCTCGCGTCGCCTGTGTCGCCAGCGTTAGGCTCCGGTGGCGCGTCAGCATGGGCCGGCCCCGCCCGTCGCAGGACAGACCGGCTGGCGGGTTGGTTGTGCGCAGACACCCACCCCTGATGCAGCTCCTTCTCATCCTGCTGCGAAAGCTGCGGCGGCAGCTGATGCTCCTGGTGTGCCTGCTGGTGGTGGTGGGGCGTACGGGAGGGGCTGCCCCCACTGGTCCGGTGCCGCAGGGACGATGCTGGTGCTGTGAGCAGCGAAGGTGGCACGTTGCCATTGGTGGTCGAGGGCGGCAGCACTAGCGCCGGCGGTAGCGCCGCACGTCCCGCCTGCCGCGATGGTGACTCCGCACCCTGAGGCGGGCAAACAGCCACAAAGCAAGCCTGCGCTGCCATGCAGATGTGCGCTGCTGCGAAGTACAGCAACGCTGTTGCGGTGACGTCGTGTGCGCTGCCGTCAGCCGCCATCGCCAGTATATCAACCGGCATGTAACAGCACGCCAGCAGCGCTAGTTGCCGTGTGAAGGCCGCCGGGCGCTCCTGTTTCCAAGAAACTCATATAGGTTAACGCTGGCGGTTTGGCGTTTCACAACGATGCAGCAGGAATCGTGGTGCCCTGATGCGACACAATCATCCAGACAGGATGCAAGTGCCCAATCAACCCACCTGTTGCACCAGGACGCCAAGGCCCTGGACGACAAATGCCACCAGTAACTCGGAGCGGCCGTCGCTGTGGGCGCCGGGCCCCTGCCCAGGGCCAGAGCTGCCCAGAAGGCCGCCAAGGCTCTGCAGGAGCGTGCAGGCCAACTGCGCCGCCGTCAGCCACAGCCACGACCACTCAGGCCGCAGCCGCCCCAGCCAGTGCGGGACCCGCTGACCTCCCCGCCCGCCTCCATGGCGGCTGCCGCCGGATGCCTTGACACTACTGTCGTCCCATCCGCTTTCGGCATGCAGGGCACCAGGTTGATGGCCCAGCGCCACGACAATCACGACCACAGCAGCGTGAAGCAGCACTTCCAATGCAGCCCCAGCAATGCGAGCCGCCGGACACACGCGCCCGGCCCAGTCCTCATCTGAGAGTGTGCCGCTCCATAGCCCTGCATGGCAAACAGCTAATGTTGGTAGGACAGGTAGCTCTGCGGGTATGCGATGGGGATGTTGATGGGAGCAATAGGAGGTGCGGTTGCATTCACCTTCCGGTGACGGCGTGGACCAAGCTGCGGACACTTGGCGGGCGGCACGCGCAGCTCCGGCGAGGTGGTACAGCCCTGGCAAGAGCAGCCTGTGCCAAGAGAAAGGCTGCACGGCCTGCAAGGTGTGTAAAGAACTTTTGATTACTTAGGCTGTCGTAGTCGCGTTGACACCGCTGTTCCGACTGCGCCTTCCGCCTAGCCGTTCGAGTGCTGCGCACCCGCTTTTCTCGTCGTGCTGCCCGGCGCTCCAGTACCGCTCCGGCCACTACTCCAAGTAAAGTGCATAGCACAACCACCGGCAACAGCTCTTGCGTCGCGGAAGCCCCGAGCATGGCGCTTCCGAACTTCTCAACTCAAGCGAAGCTCACTTTACACACCAGGGTTGTTCTGTGCGTCATATTTCTTGCTAGTTTGACTACTAAACCTGTCACAGCGTTACAGTGCGAACTCGTGCCGAAGTCCGGGCGCTTGCAAGATGGTTGCGTCGGTTTTTGTCATCGCGCTGCCATGTTGCGTCGCTGCATTTGTTGTTGAATGGCGACATACTGTAGTTTGTGGCATGACGTGCACAGCAACATTCACGCAAGAGTTCGTCACATAACACTACGATAGTCTCCCTGGGGGTGCTTGCATCTTGGCCCGCCCGGCCTGCCTCGCCTTTTTCCCTATTGCGCATCCTCCACCGCTCACGCCCGCAGATAGCTGCAATAAGCCGTCAGTGCTAGTTGTTTGTGTCCCGAAACCAACGTCTGCTTAGCTGGTTGGTGAAGACTAGCGGCCCCACCCCGACGTCTCATGGGCCGCCCTGACGCTCTGGACGCGGGCGCGCGCGCGGCGCGCCCCATCACCCCATCGGAGGTACCTGGGGCCATCGACGTGTATCGCAGCCATGTGCTCTCCCTGCTGCGGCCCATCTGGTGGGCAGCGCTCAGCACGCCCAGCACGCTGTGGCTGCGGGGACTGGCTGTGCCTCCCTTCATCTTCTTCTCCATTTACATGCACGTGCCGGACAACAGGGTCCTGCCCTGGGTGGTGAGTGAAGAGGCGCAGGGCGATGTGGGTCGGTATAATCGTCGGGGTAGGCAGCGCATGTGAACCTTTCACACTTATTTGCAACGCCTGTGGGCACCTCGGGATGCCTTGAAGCTGTGCCGCCCTCCTGCGTTCCTCGACAGTGTGGCGCTATCGCGGCGCTGATCGTCCCCCTGCTGGTGGGAGGCTTCGTCCTCCTGCAGCTGCACCTAATTGCGAGGAAGGGCACGGACAAGGGTGAGGCGAGCTGCGGGTCGTGAGAAGTGTGCTGTCGCGGCTCTCAACCGGCCAGCCTCGCTCCGACACCCAACCAGCTTTCCTCAGCACGCTTATTCAATCGCGATGGCGCACTGTGCTAGCATCTGTTCTCCTACACCATTAGCAGCAAAGTGCACTCTGCACCCACCCACACACGCGCGTCGGATGTGGCGAGACACTGGCCGGGTGACCAAGTCACGTACAGCTCATGGATGCGACACGCGGGCGTGTGGGTTCGTGTGCATCCATACCTGGGCGCCATGGCCCTGCGGCTGTACAGCGTGGCTGTGCAGTCGCAGCACACTGCTGGTGGTCTAGGCGTGCATGCCAACCCATTCCGGCCGTCTGCGCCCATGTCTCATCCTGTCTCAACAATGCGCATCTCAACACGCTCCCCGCATTCCGCCCCACGCTCGCCCCTTCAAGACCTTTCTGAGGAGAAGCTGTTGGGCTACTTCAGTGACCAGGGCTGGGGCAAGGGCTCGCGCTTCTTCGTTGTCACCGAGGGAGACCTGGCCAGGAGAGCTGCCAAGCAGGCGGCGGCAGTTGGCAGCAAGGAGGCGCCCGCAGGCGAGGGCGAGGGCGACAAGGCGGAGGCGGAGGAGGAGGAGCAGCCGCTGCTGGGAGGCAGCGGCGTTGGAGAGGTCCGGGGCGGCGCCGGGCAGGTGCTGGGCTGCCTGGGCCTGGCCAACAGGGCGGGCGGCCAGGGCGAGTTGTTGTACTTCGCCGTGCGGTAAGAGCAAGGGCTCAGGGGTTGGCTGGCCAGAGGTTTAGCAGAGGTATTGCATCAATTTGGTTGTAGGGCGCTGGTACTGGGTTGTGATTCTTGTGAATGCGACATTACAAGAAGGAACAGTCCTAACAGCAAGGATGCCCAGCACACCGGTCATGAGGGATCATCCCAGCTCCGGGATAGAGCGAAACCGCCTGCCCTGTCTGCTGTCTGGTCATGCTGACATGGCTGATTCCGTGATGCGCTGGCCTCGTGCTCCCGCGCGCTGCTCACATCACTGGCCCCTGCCCGCAGGCCCGGGCTGGACAACGCCGAGGTGGTGGAGGATGCGCTGCTGACGGCGGCGGTGGCGGCGGCGCGCAAGGCAGGCTGTTTCGACAGCGTGCACATCAAGCTCAACTGCGCAGAGGGGGCGCTGTTGGATGCCGTGGAGCGGGCGGGGCTGGGCCTCCCGCAGCCCATCCGCATCAACGCCTGGTTCCACGCGACGCGGCTGATGTTGAATCTACGCGGCGGGCGGCGGTAGGCCGACAGCTGAGTGTTGGTGCGGCAAGGCTTGCGCCTGAATGGGCTGTTGCTTCTGTAGGGCTGCTGTTCTGCGCAAGTCGCAGCGGCCTTCTGCGGGCGTGATATTCTGCTTGGACGGCAAGGCGTGCCAGTAGCGTCCACTGCATTAATGCTGGCATTATGGGTTTATGGCAGGAGAGAGAAAGGAGCGCGAGCGCTTGGATGTTACACTTCAGTCGTCTGCAAGAGTTCCGTTCTGACAGCCAGTCAGGGACGCACCTTCCTCTGCAGCTCAGCTGGGCCGTGCTGTATAACTTGTCCGACTGCCCACTACCTCAACACTCTGGCCAACCCAGGGCCTCCCCTGGGCTAACCTTCGACTACGCCTTGCATTGGCATTAACTCGCAAGCATTCCTGTGAATCTGCCAGCCTGGCCCAAAACTGCGTCCGGTCCTCGACTAGACCAATACACATGATGCCGCGCGCCGACGCAGCCATCGCTGCCCAGCACCCCGAGGTGCCAGCCGTGCCCCCGTGTTCAGCGCTCCAGCGGCTTCACGCCATGCACGCATCCGCCCCAGTCCTTGCCCCTAGCCATCCGCCCCATGCAACCTCTCAGCCGCTGCCATCGATGGCCCTCTTATTGGACCGCAGCACAGAGCCGGGCGCAGGGTACGGCCGTGACTGGAATATGGGCCCACTGGCGGTGGAGTCGGCGGCGATGATGCCCTCCAGACCCGTGGACCAGCCGCCGCGAGGCGCGTCCGAGTAGGCGGCCTGCCCGGGAGCAGTCACCAGGGGGAGGGTGCGTGTCAGACAGGTGAGCCAGTCACTGGCAGCCCAAAACCGCGCAGAACCTGCAGACCCAACAGACGTCCCACGCAAAGCGCTAGCCCACGCTGCCGGATGCGCGATCAGTGTTGGCGCACACACACATACACGCACTTCTTGGGCTAGCAAAGATATACACAGACCGCACACATACTTGTCATTTCCGCTTGCACCAACACACACTGCTGCAGCCCCCCGGCGCCTCACCGGGTCCATGGGATCAAGCTCATCCTCCGCCTTCTTGTTCTTGGGCACCTTGCCGCGCGCCTCGTTGCGCCGCCGCTGCTCCTCTGCAATGGCCTCCAGGCGGCTCTTGCGCGCGCCGCCGTCGCCGTCCTCGTCCGCAGCGGCGCCACCGCGCGGCGTGGGCCCGATGGAGGGCGGCCCTACGCGGGCGGTGGCGGCCGCGGCGCGCGCCTCCGCCAGCGCGCGCGCGGGGTCGTCAACGTAGTAGCCCACACCCTGGGGCCGTCACGAACGCAGTATGGATGTCAGCGATTGGCAAGGTGTTGGGCATGTTTTGCGCGCACATCGGTACATGGCACATGGCTTGCAGAAGGAGAGTGCACGCAGCCCACACGGCCCAGCCCACGCGCACCTGAGCGCCCTTCTTGAACACAAAACCAATCTTGGCCCCGATGAAGGACGGCGAGGGCAGGAAGTCCTGCTGCACCGGCTTGGCCCACGTGCGCTCGCCTGCAGGTGTGGGAGCGGCGGGAGGTGCCGCGCCCGGGAGGCGTGGTGACAGAGGAACGTACAAGGGGGGGGGGGGGGTACAGGACTGCGGACGCACCCCAGCTACAGCAACTGGAAAGCAGCCAGAGCAGTACCCGCCTGCGTCTTCCGCAACATACGGTACCACCCCGACTGCAGCACCCGCACAAACAAGGCAGGGCTCACCCGTCCGGGGGTTGTAGTAGTAGGTGACGCCGGTGGCGGGGCAGGTGCCGAAAGCCCAACCGCGCGGCAGCGACTTGATGGGCCGCAGCCAAATCCGCTCGCCTGGTACAGCGACACACGAAGACAGGCATGGGCGCATCAGGCCAGGTGATTTCACCACCGTCAGTGAACACGACTGAAGCTAGTGACCGCCCGGGCCACATTCACGAGTGTGAAACGCCTGTTCGTGCAGCAACCTCAGCGGCGGCCGGGCGCAAAGGCGGTAGCGAGTGTGTTGCAACCGTGCCCCCGCTCACCCGTGGTAGGGTTGTAAAAATAGGCGCGCATGTACCGCGGATCCATCGACTCATACCAGCCCGGCAGCAGCGGCTCCTCAGCCAGCGTCGGCGTCGGCGGCGCCGGCGCGGAGGAGTAGTGCGCGCGCACCACCGGCGGCGGCCCCGGCGGCGGCGCCAGCGGCGGCCGTGCGCCGTTGGCGTGCGCGGGTGCGTCGTGGTGCGGCTGCTGCTGCGGCGTTGGAGGTGCGTCTTTGATGACGCCGCGCGCAAGCAGGCGCGCGCGTAGCGCCGGCGGCAGGTTGTCATAGTTGGTGCTGCCACCGCCACTGGCAGCCTCGGCAGGCTGCTGCTGCTGCTGCTGTTGCTGCTGTTGCTGCAGTAGGTGCTGAGGTGGCCGGGGCGGGGGCGGCAGCATCATGGTCGCGGTTGAAGACGGCGCGTCCGCGCCCGGGTATGCAGGCGGGGTGCCGGAGTGCGACGGAGGGTGCGGTGGCGGCGGGCCCGGCGGCCGCGCGCCTGCTGGCAGCGGCGGCGGGCCGGGAGGACGCGGCAACGGCGGCGGCCCTGGTGGCCGGGGCAGTAGCGGCGGTCCTGTAGTGTGTGGGAGTACGGCAAGTGTTCATAGGTGTCATTTCTCGCGACAGTCCCCCGGCCCGCGATTGCTACGTACTTGGACAATCGCCCAGCGGCCTTGCTGAGCGCCCCACCCGCGCGCCCCCTTGCCGAGGGCGCCCCTACCCCTGGCCCCTACCCCTGCCCATCGCCTCCCTCAGGGGCACCTGGTGGCCGCGGCGGCGCCGTCGCCGAATTGGCCGCAATGGCCGCCAACACCGCACTGCGTGGCTGGTAGTTGGTCCAGTCGCCCGCGCCTCGCTCGCGGACCCCAGGCGCGGCAGCTCCCGACGATGACACGCCGTCGGCTGCCGCAGCTGCGCCAGCTGGCCGCAGGTCGTGAGACATCTTCAGCAGCTTCTCCTGCGGAGTTGTGAGCGGTGTTGTGGCGGTGATGAGAACGAGTAGTGGGGCTGGGCTTACTCATGCATGTTGCCCCCGGGCCCGCACACGGAGTCCACGCCGTGAATCGGGCTCGATTGCCTTTGCACGCGGACGTTGGCTCTGTTCTGATAGCAGGCAGTCACACCAGGTACTGCTACGAGCTGCCAGAGCGCACGGTCAGAGCAGCGCACGGTCAGAGCCTTGCCAGCTTTACCTTGAGCTGGCGTGGGTCCTGTGACCCCTCGGCATCCTCCTCCTCGTGGGCGCGCTTGTTTGACCTGCGCAAGGCGCAGTTGGCCTGTCAGTTCTTCTCTTTGAGGCCACACGATCAGCCGTCCTTCGTTGGGCAAAGCCGTCGGGGCTGGTTCAACGGGGCCCCCAGGCAGCACCCGCCTCGTGCACCTGCGTCAGCGGCGTCCGGCCGCACGCACCTCATCGCCGCCTCCCGAACCGCTTCCTCTTGCTCGCCCATCAATTGCCGCTGACTATCGTCGTCCAGGTCTGCAAACTTCGTTTGCAAATCTGCGGGCTCCGGTCCGCCCTGCTCTGAGCCATGGCCTGGCGCATGTGCGTGCTGCTGCTGCTGCTGCGCAAGCCAGGCAGGGACGACAGCCCCTCGGCCCCGTCCTACTGCGTCCATGTAAAATGAAGTTTTGCCTCCGCTCAGAGGTGGACCCGCTCACATTAATACATCATTTATCTATTGCATTCGAGCAGACGAGGTTGTGGTTTTGCTCTGCTAATTGCGAGACGCTGCATGGGCGTCTCGCAAGCAAATCCGCGTTTCCTCGTCTTTGGAGCTTGGGCACAGTTCCTCAACAAAACAGTCTAACCTAGATAGGCTCATTACAGTATAATTAAAGGCCGCCGCAAGTGGCAGCCGGTCGCAGCGTTCTAGCCGCTGTCGCCGCTCTTTTCGCAAGGATCATCTATTGATTATATAATCTACTTGTCACCATGAACTCTGACGTTCAAGCTAAATTGAGTGGAGTGCTTGGGGACATCGGAGTCAAGTGCACTCTTGCGTTTGCGGGCACTGTCGCTGCTGGCGCGGCGATCGTTGTGCCCAGCGGGAAGCAGGTGGGGTGGCAAAAGGGTCGGCGACTAGGGGTCGTCCGGGGGCGCAGGGTCACGGTGCGGGTTTGAGGCAGAGCAGGCTGGCTGGGCGCCCGCACGTCCCTGGACGGAGGAGCGCTGGCCCACACACGCCGCGTACCGGGACGCACCCTCCCGACAGGTGGAGTCTGCCTCTCTCGACATCTTCGGGCGGCCGCCGTCCCAGCTGCTGCCCAATGAACGCCGCACCGCCGAGTTTGCGGCTGGCCACCGCCGCTGGAAGGGCTTCGTGGAGAACTCCATCTACAGGTGCGGCACCGGCTGAACGGGCAGTTGGGAGTGCTTATGCTTGCATGCGTACGGCCTATATAATGCCGTGAGCGTCGCTGAACAGGGCCTGCATTGCGGCGGCGGCGTCATGTTGCTGTGCGTCCGTGCCTCAACCGCGCACGGCTGCTTACATGACGACATCACTTGGGACTAACCTACCTCTGGAACCGTGTACCTTGCGCAGCTGGACGCGTACGCTACCCGGGCACGACAACCCCATTGTGAACCCCTACAAGGGGCCACGCCGCCCGCAGCGGCCGCAGCAGAAGCTGGAGGAGGAGGTCGAGGCTGCGGCCAAGCAGGAGTAAAGCAGCAGGCCGCAGTGCCACCGGGTCCTACGTGTGTTAAGGAAAGCGTAGCACGCAGGACAGTGCATGCGATGCGGCATTACGGTCGCCGGCATTTGTATGTGTGTGTTGCTTGCATGACCAGGGCGTGATATCGATCAGGCCATGATGCTGGCTGACAGGCAGGTGCCTAGGCTAAACAGGGCCGTGCGGCATGCGGACACAGTAGAGGACAAAGCACGCGACGGGTGGACGTGGTAGGACCAGGGCAAGGGACGAGAGTCGCAACGGGTGGACATTCAGCGGGTCCTGGAGCTCAGGCTGTACGGGGTGATGACGGTGTGCACGCTACGATCTAGGCACCGAATCCGGGCCGATTACCGCTACAAGGTTGCGGGACTTAAAATTGTGTGTGGTGTCGTGTGGGTGGGTGGTGTGGTGTGGGACGGCCGGACGTGGGAGGGGAGAAAGCAGACATGACGAAGCGACCGTGGAGAGGCTGGCTTGCGTACTGGAAGCGGTTGTGTAATATACCCAGTGGTAAGAAGCACAGAAGTGTGCTGGGTTGCTGGTGGAACCCATGCGAAGTGAATCCACGCAGTTACACCACGTCGCGTGCCCCTTCCCTGCCAGTCAACTTGAACCAAGCCGTCCTAAGGCCACGTGATGCTTGTCTTCCACCTCAACTGAACAGTGTCTGCCGAGTCAACTCTCGGGTGCCGCCGCGCCCGCCACCAGCCCCACGCTGCCAGGCCAGCCGCAGACGCTGTCGTCGTAGTGGCCGCGGCCTCACATGCTCAACAGCCAATGCTGCTTCTGCTGTACCCCGTGGCCCCCTGGCCCTCAAATCCCCTGGTCCGCCTCCCCTGTCCCCAGGCTCTCGATACTTTCCTTCTAGCGCTTGCAACCCTGCTGCTCACGGGAGGCTCCCCTGCTGCTGCTGTTCGCGTACCAGCACTACAGCACAGACCTCTCCCGCCACCTGTGCCTCAGCAAGGCGCTCCGCTGGACAGCGTGAAGGCTCCATCGCAAGCGTTGCCGTATCATTCTAGATCACACCAAACCGCATAGCAAACGCGACTAGGCTTGGCCTACTCGGCCAGCGGCTGCTCCGAACCAGCGCCATACGGCCGTCTCGTCACATGCTCATCCCCACAACCGCCACAGCATCCAACTCCAAGGGTCCGTATCTCACGGCCGCTCCCACCCACCCCTCACATGTTGATGTCCACCACGCACACGGTCTTGTTTGCGAAGCACGCCGCCACGCGGTCGCCCTCCCGGTTCCAGCAGACCTCGTAGATGCCCGCGCTGCCCTTGAACGACTTGACCAGGCTGCCGTCGGCCGCGCTCCAGATGTACACCCAGCGGTCGAAGCTGCCCGTCGCGACCAGCTTGCCGTTGGGCGAGAAGGCGACGCTGTAGACCGGCTCGTTGTGCTTGGCCAGCTTGTGCAGGCAGCGGCCCATCTCCACGTCCCACAGCCGCACCGTCCGATCAAAGGACGCGGACGCCAGCAGCAGCGGCAGGTTGGGGTTGGCGGTGCCGGCGCCGGTGGGGCTCCAGCGAATGGTGTAGATTTCGCGCTCGTGCTCGCGGAAGTCGTGCACCGGCTTGTCGCTGCTGAGGGACCACACCTGCGGAGGGCACGATGGATGAGTGAACGGGCGTGTGTTGGGCACTTGAAAAGGGCGCTTCCGCTGCTGCGCGCGAGGGAGCGGCATCCATGTCGGCGCCTGCTACCAGCCCTCACCTTGGCGGTGCGGTCGTCGGAGCAGGAGGCCAGCCAGCGGCCGGCCGGGTCCCAGCGGATGGCGTTGACCTCGTCCTGGTGGCCGCTGAAGGTCTTGACGGCCTTGGTCTCGCCCAGCTTGCACACGTGGATGAGCTTGTCGGTGGAGCAGGACGCGAACGAGGTGTTGTTGCGCCAGTCCACGTCCAGGGTGGGGGCTGTGGGCAGGTCAACAGGCGAGGTAGGCTTGAGAATCCGCCCAAGCGGCCAGTGGCACTACCGAGACGCGGCGGCAAGCAGGCGTCCGCCCCCATTCGAGCTGACTCTCAAGGAAAGCGGGGGCATACCCAACCCAAGTAGGTGCGGCCGCACCTGTGTGCATGGCGAAGACCTGTTTTGCCTCGCCGGTCTTGGCGTCCCACACGATGGCGGTCTTGTCCACACTGCCGCTCAGCAGCATGTCGCCGCGTTTGTTCCACTTGAGCGCGAAGATGGGGCCGGTGTGCTTCTCCAGCGTGCTCTTCAGCTTGCCTGGGGGCGCGGGCGGGCAGACAGCAGTGGGCCACAGCGGTGCGGGGTTTGGCGGGGTTGCCAGGGAACACAGCCTCTGGCGGTATGCAGCGGCGTCCTGAAGCGGCGGGCTTGGCATTCACACTAAACTCACCCTCCTTGGTCCATATCCGCGCGAAGCCATCGTAGGAGCCGGTGGCCAGCAGGGCGCCGTCACCGTTCCAGTCCAGTGTCGTCACGTCCTTGCCTTGCATGTAGAAGTTGGGCACCGCAGACTGGGGGGCAGGGAATGGGCGTAGACGCGTACAGACGTCAGAAGGCTTCATTGCGCAACACGTTGCAGGACAGCAGCATTACGTAGTATGAGCGGCAGAGCTGCTGAACGCAATGCGGAAGGTGACAATCGCCTCCCGTCGCGGCCACTCACGTTTTTGTTCTCGTGCTTGAGCACTACCGCCTTCTGGTAGCTGGCGCCGGCCGACGGAGAAAGGTTCCAGATGCGAGCCGTGGCGTCACCGGACCTGCAGGCGCAACCCGGTGCGTGTGGAAGCTCAGTGAGATTGCTGCACAGGCCGGTGGCAACCGCGCGACAGAGCCCCAGCCGCTGGCGCTGTGCTTGTACAACGCGTGCTGTATTTGGCGGGCGCGCCCACAGCCGTGCTAGCTGCAAAGCCCACCGCTGCTGCTGTGCTGCACGGGGTGACATGTCTATCACACTCAGGCATCTTTCCTCTACACCGCGGTCCCGTTGACATGGTTCACGTGTGCCTTCATCAACACCACCCCCCACCCACCCACCCACCCACCCACCCCCACACACTAAACACTCCGCGCAGGGCCAAGGCCGTGGCAACTCCGCACGAGTATCCAATCCCGGCACCCCGTCTCGTCACCCAACTCGCACGTACCCGGATGCTAGCAGATTTTCCGTGGGGTTCCACTGGCAGATGTACACCTCCGAGTCATGGCCCCGCAGAGTGATGACCGAGCTCGCCGGCACCTCAATGCCGCTGGCCGCCGCCGCCGGCCCCGCCGCTGCGGCACCGGCCGCGGGCGCGGCGGCAGCACTGGGCGGCGGCGGCGTGTCCTCTTCCATGGGCGTTGGCCCTGTGGAGGCGGGCGCTTCCGTCTTGACGGCCGGCGTGCCAGCATGCGTGCTGGCACCTGCCTTCTCCGCTGCCTTTTCCCGCTCTGACCCCTTCTCCTTGTCTTTGTCCTTGCCCGCACCCTTCTCAGAAGCTGCGGGTGGTGCCGCCGGCGCTGCAGCTGCTGGAGCCGCTGGCGCGGCCGCTGGTTGAGCCGCCGCTGCCGCTGCTGCTGCCGCCGCCGCAGCAGCCGCGGGCAGCGATGCGGTCTGCGCCTGCGCAGCCGCCTGCGCCTGTGCAGCCTGAGCCGCCGCTGCTTGCGCTGCAGCCGCCGCTGCGGCCGCCGCTACTGCCGCCTGTGCCGCTGCTGCGGACGGCTGCTGCCCCTTGCTGCGGCCACCCTCCTCCTCCTTTCGCTCGGCCACCATCATGCGCAGCGTGTCCACGTCATTGGACAGCAGCTCCTCGGGAGTGAGCAGCTTATAGTCGCCGTCCACTTCCCCGTCCTGTGGGCGAGACATCCACACAGCAGGGCGCCGAGTAAGCTGCTGGCTCGAGGCCCTGGTCGTGCGAGCCGTGCCAGCCTCCAGCGTGCCGGCACCCTCCCTCCGCCCGGCCTCCCGCTCGTCCCCTTACTTGCCAGCAACCGCCCCACCCCTTCCCTGCTACATCCCTTGCGAGGCCAGACCCATGTGCGCCAGGACCGCTGCAACCGCGGAAGCCGTGCCCTGGGGCCGTACCGGCGCGTCAAGGTTCGCCTCAATCTCCAGGTACTGGAGCCCCTTCTGAATGAAGGTGACCAGCGAGCCCGGAGGGACATTGTTGGGGTCGATGTTGGTGCGAGACACTAGAGATTCGCTGGCGAACGTGAACGCCGAGTGCGTGAAGCCTGCACGCGGGAGCGAAGGATGGGCAGCCGGTTCCAAACTGCAGAGCGCGCCAAAAATGCGGCCGATGCCCTAAGGACATACTCACCAGCCTCTTGCAAATAGCGATATATGAGATAGTTGACAACGTCGCTCGTGAGCGTAAAGGAGCTCATCCTGCTCTGACTCCCCGGTGCTCGGGATCCTGGCCCGTCAAGGCATGTTCTGAGAGCTAGCTGCGCTCACAGCAGCGCCGGTTGGGTGCAAACAGGCGGAAGCCCGCAGGCGCCGAGCGCTTTGAAATTTGGAAGCAAGACACACGTGTTGGATGGTAGCTTGCTAAATATTTTGTGCAGGCCTAAATGAGCAGAGCAAAAGCAAGCAGTTCATGTTGCATGGGGCAAAACTGCCAATTCGGTCAACAAGTGCCGTTTGCACATTATTGCATTCGCACAGGGTCTCCTAACACAGGCGCTACAAATCATTCATAGTTGAACCGACCATCCTCTTCGTTGACCACAGCACTGCCGTTGTGCCCCAGGTTTTGTACTGATTGAGCTTATTACAGGCAGCTGTTCCCGTACGGACTCTTACGAGGCTGGGAATGAAGGGAACGGTGGCGCGAAAGAGCGTGGAGGTGAATCCCACGCGACGTGGGCATGCGCGGCATGTCGAATGGGCTTCACACGGGCAGCTTCTTAAGCGTGGCGTCACGGTGCACGATACACGCCATGGAAGGCAGTCATTTGGCTGTTAATCCTGGCTGGTGGCCCCTCCACTCCCTTTGACAACCCCCGGACAGGTGCCGCACGCACACAGCCACGCAGCAGCAAAGAAGCGGCTGGGCGGAGGGGCAAAGTACAGGTGAACAGCTGCATCCGGTCAAGCAGCACGCTGCAGCGGGCTGGGTTCCTACCTACCTACCTCAAAAGGGGGCACAGCACACACGCGGCACGCTCGGGCCTCGGGCCTCGGAGGCATGCGCGCAAACCCTGGCCAATGGCCAATCGCACGCACCAGGCCCAGCCTGAATCCCGCGATCAGGCGTGCTCCCCGACGCCGTGTGTAGGCGCGGCCTGAATGTGCCCGCGTGCCAATCCGGCAAGTCACCAGCGTTGTGTTTCCCACATCCGCAGTAAGGCGGACGTGCTGTATCTCAAAGAGATCTTCGACAAGCATGACCAGGTAGGGAGCAGGCATGACCGGGTACCCCTGACTACCCCAGGCATGCCCAGGGCCCCCTATCCGAGTCTCAACTTAACATGGGGCGGGACGGACTGGGGCAGAGGCCTAGTGCAGCTATGTAAGCTGGGTACTTGCGGTCTTGTGTGGTCGCAACACATGTTGGATGGGGCTGTTCGGTTCTAACAGGACCCCACCTTGCCCGCAAAGCCGGCGGACACCCAGGATCCTCCTCCCACGCCTGTGTGGTCGCAGGACCATAACGGGAAGGTCACCATTGCGGAGCTCATAGAGGCCCTGTCCGTGGAGAAGAAGCTCACGCACCAGGAGCTCAGCGCGTTTCGGGTGGGTGGAGTTTTTATGGGCGACCCAGGGCCAACCACGGCAACATTGCGGGGTCGTTCTGTCGCCAGGCAGCGTAACATGCTCTCCTCTGTCGTCGTGCTGCCGCTGTCAGTTACTCATGAGCCCTTCTGACTGATGACCCTGCACTCAACAGACGATCGACATCAACAAGGATGGCGTGCTGACCTTCAACGAGTACCTGCGGCGCCTCTTCCCAATGGCCACGGATCCCGAGTTCCGACAGATGCTCAGCTGGGCGAACCCACACGCGGCAGGAGCCGCCCACGAGGTGAGCGGGCGGCCAACTGGTGGGCGGGTCTGCGAGCAGCGAGGAGCCTGAGCAGCCAGCAAGCTGCAAAGGCGCAGTGCCGGCGGTCCTACGTCAGGGCCCGTTTGGGGGTGTCCGAGCTAACTGCTTCGGCCCCGCATGATCACAGGCGCTGTTTGAGCCCACCAGAGAGCAGCTGGAGGAGATCAAAAAGGTGCATCTTACACCTGAGGGCTGGCGTCGCCTGCGGAAAGCAACAGCCCTGATGTGTGTTGCTGCCGGGGACTAACTGACCATCACGGGAGCGACCACGTCTAATGCCACCTGCATGCGTCCGTGCAGATGTTCGCAATGTTTGATAAAAATGGAAACGGCACGATCGAGAAAATGGTGAGCCAGCAGCGGTGCTTGGCGTGTCGGGCGTGTGCGCACATCCGCAGCCGCAATACTCGTGCACGGCATCAGGCCGAGCTCCACGGCGGACCTGATCTACCACCTGCGCACCCAACCGCTTGGGTCCCTTGCTAACTCCCGTGCAAGCCAATGATGCGTCCAGCAAGCACCGCCTGCCTGCCACGCCCTGTAACTCGCAGGAGCTGGTGGCGGTGGCTGAGAAGTGCGGTTACGTCGGGTCGGACGTCGAGGACCTGTTCAAGGCCCACGACGTGGTGAGTGGGGGCAGGGCGTACCGGCATGAGGTAGTGATATGGACGGCAGGGGCTTTCACCTATTTTCACGAAAACTATTCACCTTTTCTCCTATACCTATACACTCCTATACTCCTATACATGCAAGATGCCGCGAACACTCGCAAACCTGCGCAGCAGCAGCGACCCCGTCTCACTAAGACAATTTTGGGCAGAGCTGGCTACCCCGTTAACGAGAAGCTAGAGGGCGGGAACGCACAGGTCTAGGGCAGGGTGCAGCCAGCAAGGTTTCGTGGCGGCTTCCAGAGCAGTGGTGGCTGCATACCTCGTACAACGCCCATTGGCGCCCCCTGCCCTGCAGGACCACAACGGGTCCATATCGTTTGACGAGTTCGTACAGCTGATGAAAATCTCGTACATGTAACGGGTCGGCCGTGCTCAGGAGAGGTGGGGTGCATGCTCTGGAACGTGCGCAACGCGGTGACAGCGCCAGCGCCAACAGTAGCGGTGGCATGATGGGGACAAAGGTGGCGGACGTCAGCAGGCAGGCGGTGTTTATAGGATGCGATTCGTGCATCAGGGCCGCCAGAGCATTGAGCTGGAAAGCAATGTTGAGGGAACCAAAGAATACCGGTAGCAGAGGGACTGGCCGTGCGATGCCAGGCGGGCGGTGTGGCATGGTTGGACTGGTGGACATGGGAGGACTGAAAGCTGATGACCAGTCTTGCCTAATAACAGGGAATGTTCAATTTGTATGGGATGGCGATGAAATGAGGGGGCGAGTGACCTGAACCACGCAAGCAAGCGTACGTAGTGGCTGGCTGTTGACACGAGGCTTTGGATCCCGGATGTGGTAAGGGGGCTTGTGCAGTTGGCTGGAAAGGCATCCCTCGGATGAGCGCGCCCGTTTGAAGTGTGGCCAGGGAACGGCACGGCTGGTGGAGCCGTGCAGTACGTAGTTAGCTTATGCGGCCCCATGAGCCCCGACACCAGGAGGGGATGACACGGCCGCGGTGTCTGTACTGTGTTCAAATCGGAGCCGCGTTCCAAATCGTGACCAGTGTCCGGTCCGACCACGTTAACAAGGGCACGGCCAACTCGGCACCGTATGCTCCTTGTCACTACTCGCGCATTCAGTGGAACTCAGTCCCCGCCTTGATTCCCCCATTCAGAGGGAGACACCGTGGGGACTCACACACAACACATTGCCATGCCTCTCCGGTCATCCGCCCGCCGGGTGACCACCCTATCAGACCCAAACGCTTAGTCTAGCACCGCTTTGCAGTCTGGCACCGCTTTGCATGACGGAGGCAGGGAGCCAAGGACGCACCCGCGGCCGCTGGGCGGCCTGCACGCATTAGCGCGCTCTCGCAGCTGGGGTGTACCCTCGCTTGGAGCCCTGCCAACGGGGCAAACACGACCACCATGGCTCTGCCATCCCCACGTGCTGCAAAATCATACAAAACATTGCGCCCAGCGTGCCATCATGGCTTTCCACCACAACGACTTTCGCGCCGACACCGGCCTCCCACGCCCCAACAGCATGCCCCTCCGCGGCGCAGCAGCCACCTACGGCCCCGCGCCCTGCCCCGCCCCTCCAGCCGCGCCGAGCGGTGTCACCCCGGCAAACTGCTTGACCAGCGTCAGGACCTGGCTGCCGGGGAAGCGGCCCAGCCCGCCGCGCGCCGCCGACACCTCGTCGTAGCAGCGCACGGGGTCGCCGCGCACGCAGGTGGGCCAGGGGTCGCGCCAGGGCCCGAACAGCTCGGGCGGCATGGCGGGGTCCCACGGCCGCCCCGCCCAGGAGGCCTTCCGCCGCGCGTCCTTGAACACGGCCTGCGGGGTGAGGAGCGGCAGCAGGGCACACGTGAGGCGGCGGTGATGATGGCATGTAAGGGGACAATTGATGAACAAGGCTCGGCTGAAACGCGTTTGTATCGAGTCCGAGCCAGGCGCCCGCGCGCAAATGCACAGGGCGCCCCCGTGTACATTCTTTCGTTGATCAAGAGCGACCCCGGACGGCCTCCCCACCTGCTTGCACAGGTCCTCGGCCTTGGGCGGCGTGCCCTTGACGTCGGGCATGGGGATGGGCGCAAGTGGCACCTTCGTGACGTGAGCGGGCCCGCCCAGCGCCTGTGCAGACACGCGACAGCATCAATTCAATAGCGCAATCCCCGCGGGCAAGTCCGTGCCGACGTCAAAGGCCGACCAGGGAACAGGAGCGGCATGCCGCCATCAATGGTAGGCTCCATGTTGCAACAACGTCTTCCCCCATGGTCCTGCATGGTGTGTACACACCCGAGCCGAGCACGCACCTCCACGGCGTGCCGTACGTTGCAGATGATGAAGGGCACCGGCTCGTTGGAGTGGTCGCCGAACATCACGGGCGTCGAGTGGTCGCCGGACACCACCACCACGTAGCGGCCGCGCCCCGCGGCCTCAGCCTCCCACAGCCGCCGCAGCACCTGCCCTACCATCTTGTCCACAGCCTCCAGGAAGCGCACCTGCACCGAGCCGCAGCACCCCAGGATCGGTGACGTTGGCGATGAAGGGTGGCCGTTCGCGTCAGCATGCCAACGAACTGCCAAGGCCTGCGCGACGTACCATACTAACACTCCCCAGCTTCCATTCCCCCGGCGGGCAAAGCGCACCTTGAACCCAACCATCCGATCGTGCCCCGTGTCGTCCACCGCCTTGACGTGCACGAACCCAAACTGGTACCCGCCGCCGCCCGGCCCCGGGTTGGCCCACTGCTCCGCCGTTAGCGCGGGCGGCTGCGACGCCTCCTCCTTGCGCCCCTGCTCGGCCTTGTCCGCCTGAGCCTGCTCGCTGGCCTGCAGCTGCTGATCGGGCGAGGAGATGGCGCCGGTCAGGGCCGCGCAGATGGTGGTGGCCTTGGAGGACAGGTCGCTGTTGTAGCTGCCGGTGGCGCCCGGCGCCTCCAGGGAGTCTATGTCGAAGGACAGCCCCAGGCCTGGAGGGGAGCGTGTGAAGGGTTAGGAGCGGCTCCACGACGACATTAGGCATGTGTTGGTTATCCCATAAAGAGGGTCCCCACCTGCGATGATCTTGGTGGGCGCGACCAGGCAGCCGCGCATGTGGTGCTTGTCGTGGAAGCACGGCACGCGGATGCGCGAGCCGCAGCCGCGCAGCAGCACCACGTTGGCCACCGCCTCGCCCGCCGCCCGCCGTTGGTCGTTGATGGGGTGCGTCTCCAGCACGCCCTGGAGCGCCTCCGACAGCGCGTTCACCAGGCCCGCCGTGAAGGCCGCCTGGGTGCGTCGGCGCAGGCGGACGGACACAGGGCGGGAGGGCTTGGGGCAGCTGGGGCGCCGGCCGCACGCCGCAGCGCACGGCGCACGCCTGGCGCTTGGCGCAACCGCAGCGAGCTGACTTCACGCATCAGTGCCCCTCACGCCCTATGCATTCCAGGGCCTCTCCCTGTCCTTCCTAACTAGCACCTAGCCTAAATTTGCATCCCACTCATTGCCTTCTCTACACGCAAGCGCGCACCTCTGGCGAGTCGTCTGTGGGCCCCGACTTCCTCAGCGGCAGATTGTCCTTCAGCGGGTCCGTGTCGCCCACTGCGTCGCTCAGCCCGGGGCCGCTCACCGCCACGCCGCAGCGGTGCTCGGTGGCGTATCGCACAGTGACGTGATAGCCGGGGTAGCCGGGGACGGGCAGGCCTGTGAGGGCGTGCGCGGGGGGGGGGTCATGAGTGTGCGGCGTAGCTGGATGATGGTATAGAGCTGGCCGGCGGCGGTCCCAGGGCCCGTTTCCCATGCCCATTTGCGTCTGGCGCCGGTCCAGCGCGTGGAAACTGTGCAGCGCCGCGCTCAAGCACAAGGCCCCTCCGCACCGTCCAACGCCGCGCACAGCGTGGGCCCCAGGTGCTCAAAGTGCCGATCCGCCCGCCGTGACGTCACGATGCCGCTCGCGGTGTCCAGCGTGGCGAAGTTGCACTTGAACGCGATGTCGCCAGGCGCCATGGCGATTCCCGCGCCCATGCTCTCAAAGGCGCCGCGGCCGCGGTAGTGGCTGCGCACGCGCGTGTGGCAGCGAGGCCGCATGCAGATGGTGCATGGTGGATCAGCTCCCCGGTTGTGGTCAGAGCGGTCCTATCAGGCACTAGGATTTCTTATAAAGGTGCACAAACTATAAAATATCCGTGCCTTGCTCCCGCCCAGAATCGCAGCCTCTGCGCACACACGCACATGCACGCACGCATGCGGCAGCTCACATGCGGGGGTCGTATCCGAAGATGGACATGTGGGCCGTGTCGCTGCCACACGCCAGCCCCGGCTCCACTGGGTCCAACAGCCCGTTCAGGCCGCCGGCTGCATGTGCATACGGTAATGCAAAGGCGGCCGCGTCGTGCATTGTGCTGGCACGTAACAGCTGGCCGCAGCTGGCGCCGGCGTGGCCTCGGGCGTGGCTGGTATGACACACGGCACGCGAACGCAGGGGGACTCGACACTAGGCCCCACCGGCACCCCCCTGATGCGGCAGCATCTCTCACCCGCTAGGGCGTCTAGGTAAGGCGTGTGCGCCACCTCAAGCGGCGTGCGGTCGCCGAACGCAGGGATGGAGACATCGCCAATGCCGTCCACCAGCAGGTACAGCACGCGAGCTGGATTCGACATTACCACTGCTACTTAAGAGTTAATGACGCCAAGCGCGTTGTCGGAATGGACTACTGCACCGGCGAAAGCCAAGCGAAATTAAAGGGCCCGCAACCTGCGCATGGATTTGCCGTGTTATTTCTGAGCCTAATGCTACTTCTGCGTCATGGGTGTGCGGGCTGGTGCGGCATTAGGTAGGAAAAAGCACAGTTGTTCGAGTCTCGTAGTAATGTGCACGGCTTCGCAACAAAGCGCACTGTGCGCTAATGACAAAGCTGTCTATGCAGGGAGAATACACGCACAAATATACTCATCCAGTAAGTCGCGGCCGAATTGACGTCGTGGCATCCCGCCTTCGCCATCCCGCTCACGCGAGAATTGCCACCCGTGCCCGCTGTACACTCCGGCCCCCGCACGGGGTACTGAGCGCCACCAGCGCCCGCTCCTGCTCGCAACCGACGTTGCGGTGACATAAGAAGCACATACAGCTGTCCAATTCCCGCCGCCGCACGTCCATAATACCCAGCAAAAGAAATAGCATCCTGCTTCTCACAATCGTGTCCTGCTCTCACTTCACACGCCCATTCTCCTGTCACTCCCTCCCCCACGTCGCACCAGTATCCATTGCACCACTGACCTGGTTGGGGGTTCTTTTCAGCACTACCAATCGTTTGTACATAAGAATCAAGTGAAAACAGTCCGCTCACAGTCCTCCCGACACTCTCGTGCGCACCAAGGTCAAAGCACCAAAAGGGAAGATTGCGTTCCTGATCAGGGGAGTGCCCGACCGGTGCAGCGCTACCCGGCCGCTGGGTTGCCCGCTCCGGGGCCACCCTCGGAGCCGCTGCCGCCCATAACTCCGCCTCTCCCGGCAGCACCTGTGGTGGCGCCGACGCCCACCATGGCCCGGATCGCCAGCCGCTGTTGTTGTGTCGTGTGAGCCTGCACGACATGGAGCCAGGGCTTCAATGCAAACAAGGGCCATGGTGAGCGGTGCCGCAGGACATGCGTCACTGACCAGCACGTGTACCGTATACCAACCGAAAGCCAGAATCAAGTGCAGCGTTCCGGCCGCCTTCCCGTGTGCGGCCCCCGGCTACACCTCCTCCCCCAGCCTTTCTGCCCCTAATCCCGTCTCGGCGGTCGCTGACGCACCCGCACATATTCCACCAGCATCGCCACAGGGTCGTCTTCGCCGCGCCGGCAGTACCACACCGGCACGCACACCGTCGCACCCATCTGGTCCCCGCTGCCGCTGACACTGACGCCGCCGCCGCTGGCCGCCGCGCCGGCGGCAGCACCACCAGCGGCGACAGCAGCTGCAGCCGCAGCAGGGGCTGTAGCAGCCGGCCCGGCGGCGGCGCCTGTAAGCGCGGGGCTGGGCAGCCAGTCGCTGTGGTAGACCATGCCGCGCAGCTGCGACACCAGCTTGCGCACGCCGAGCTGCGTGGTGCCGTCCGTGCGGAAGGCGCCGGAGCCGCCCAACAGCACAGCGCCGGCCTGAGATTCAGGGGCAGCAGAGGCGGGAGACATACGGTAAGCAGCGACTTTAGGCCGCATGAGGACCAAGACTGACCTGGGACTCGAGCAGAGCCACCTTGAGCTCCTCCGGAGAGAGGAACCGCCCCGTCCTGAGGGCAGCGCAATACAAAAAGGTCGTGCCTTGTGCGGGGCTGCGCAGGTGGCGGGACATGCCATGTTCATGGCGTGTTGGGGCGCCGCACGTGCGGACCATCACGCCGGGCAAGTGGGTGTCGGTCGCTGTCGGGCGCCCTACCCGCCACAACTAGTGCGTGCGCGCCGCACCCACCGTATGAGCGCTCCCGACTCGTAGGGCGGCCCCATCGCCGCAACTTCCACCGACAATGGCGTCACTGACACGCCGAGCAACCGCCCGCCCGAAGCCAGACGCTGCAGCAGCTCCGCTGCGGGCACTCTCAACGACATCGGTTCCACCCCGTGTTAATTCCAGTCCCCGTCAATTCATGCCGAGTGTTATGTCCTATAACTATACTTTTATGTCACTGCAAGTGTCACGCGGTTGCGGGGCTGCAATTGCTTGCCTTGTGCAATTCCGCGAGCGCAATGATGGGGCTGTTTCCCACTGTCGAGGCACCGTTTTATTGTTGCGACCGCATTTGACGCTATAAAATCAAACTGTAGCTGCCCCAACACATCGCAATTTTTATTCAGAAGGCCCGCTGAGCTGAGCAGTGCCGAAGCTCCGCGGCGACGCTTGTGGAATTGCACTGGCCATCTGAAATGTCATCAGAATTCATTCTTGTGTAGATCCAAGCAACCAGTTTTAGGGAAAGCAGAAGGCCTGAGCGCCGGGCGCATTTTGCCGCGCAAATCGACTTAGTAGCCCCCGGCGCAGCTCAGCAGGATGGCTCTTGCAGCTCAGGACATGTCGGCCATGGCCAAGATGGATGAGGTCATGGCCGCGCCCAGCAACCGGCTAAAGACAGACGGCACGGTGGACGGGCGGGACGCACCTTGGGTGGAGAAGTACCGACCAAAGAAGCTTGACGACGTGGCCGCGCACAAAGAGATTATCGACACAAGTGAGCAGGGGGATGTTGAAGCGCCCAGCACCGCTCCGCGTGGAAGGCCACAGCGCAGGACCTGCTGGCTTGGGTTGCGCCGGAGGCGGTCCGCCAGCCCCGGCAGAGCACTGGTCCGCCTGCACACACGCCAGCACACGGTACTAGTACTCTCTCCCCAACACGCCAATACACCGTACCCCCCCCCCCCCCCGCGGCGTCCCGCAGTCAAGCGCCTGACGGGCGAGAACCGGTTGCCGCACCTGCTGCTGTACGGGCCGCCCGGCACCGGCAAGACCTCCACCATCCTGGCGGTGGCCCGCCAGATCTACGGGTCCAGCCTGGCCAACATGACGCTGGAGCTCAACGCCTCCGACGAGCGCGGCATCGGCGTGGTGCGCCAGGAGATCCAGGACTTCGCTTCCACACGCAGCGTGTTCAGGTGTGTGTGTGCGGGGGGGGCGTTGGGCGTGCTCGGCGTGGGTAGGCGTGTTGGAGGAGGAGAGTTAACAGGGACGTAGGGGGACACGAGGATTGGGTTTCGGATGATTGAGCGGAGTTGCTGATGGCGCCGGGCGCGGGGGCGGGTTGGCACTGGCCCGTTCCCCGGCAGATGGTGCCTGTCCGGTCACCGTGCACACACAGCGAGGGGCGGTGCTGCTTGGTTGAGGCAGGCCAAGCCCGCCCCGAGCTCTGCAGATGCGCTTCCTTCGGTCCTACAGGCACCAACTCACGGCACACTCAGAACACGGTTCTGACCCTCACCGTCCCCCGTTGTGCACTCTGCATTCTCCCCCCAACAGCAACAAGTTCAAGCTGATCATCCTGGACGAGTGCGACGCCATGACGAATGACGCACAGGCGGCGCTGCGGCGAGGTGCGGGCGTCAAGAGCAGGGGCTGAGGCCTATTGTGCTCCCGGCGGTTATGGGCCAGTTGCTCTGGAGCCTCGGGGGTTCAGGACTCCCGCCCTGTGCCTGCCGCGTGGCGCGCCTCTGAAGTGCAGCGCTGCCTGATCTTGGTGCCCCAACCACATCAACCGCCGCCCCCACCCACAGTGATGGAGAAGTACACCCGTAACGCGCGCTTCTGCCTCATCTGCAACTACGTGTCAAAGATCATCCCCGCGCTGCAGTCGCGCTGCACCAAGTTCAGGTGTGCGCCGACGACATGTGCCTGTGCGCCGCTAGCCCGCCCTTCCAGTAGCTGCTGCTGGGGCCGTTCACTGATAACGGCGGTTCCTTGGCGTTCATCATCAACTCACTCACCCCATGCCTGCGGCGCCGCCACCGCTATCCCTGCCCACCACCTCTACCACAGGTTTGCGCCGCTGAACCCGCATTTTGTGCGCGAGCGGCTGCAGTACGTGGCGGACGCCGAGAAGTGAGCGGCGGGCTGCTGCGGGCCGAGGGCGGGGCTGGCGGGGACAGGGCTGCGGCTGCGGGATAGTTAAGAGGGTTTCCGCAAATGCACCCGTCCGAGCCTCCGCGCGCGGCCTGCCGTGTGACCGAAGATGCCCGAAAACGTCGGTCCGTGGCTGATGTCTGTGCGCCGCCTGAACCGCGGCCCCCCTTGGCACCCCGCATCCCTCCCCGTCCGCGCCTGCCAGGATGAAGCTGGGCTCGGGCGGCCTGGACGCGGTGGTGCAGCTGGGCAACGGCGACATGCGCCGCTCGCTCAACATCCTGCAGGTGCGCGCGCAGCGGGTGGCGCGGGCTGGGCAGAGCCAGGCTGTGCGGGCTGTGCTGGCAGGGGGGCCGAGTGGCCCGCCATCCGCAACTCGTGCGCATGGTTGCGGATCCACCGCATGCCACAGCCCCCGGCTCGCACCCTCACCCGCACCTCCACCTCCAACCCCACCTGCACCTCCACCTCGCACCCCACCCCCAACTACCTGTCATGATCATCATCTCGTCTTAATTCGACCATGCACGGACCCCCACCGGCCGCAGTCCTGCCACATGGCGTTCGACACGGTGGACCAGTCGGCGGTGTACCTGTGCACCGGCAACCCGCTGCCCGCCGACATCGAGCGGGTGCTCACCTGGCTGCTCAACGACCGCGTGGCGGAGGTGTTCGCCAGTGAGTACAAGTGCCGGGGAGGGGGGTTGTGAACACCAGCCCAATCTAAACCAAACCAAACCAATGCGAGTGCATATGCATAAGAGCGAGGAGGGGCGAGGAGGAGCGAGGAGGAGCGAGGGGGGTGGGCAGCGCGGGTGCGGGGGTGCGGGGCTTCAGGTGGAGGCGGGGGGCGACAAGGAGGGGACAGCACCGTCCATTCTGGTCACTCAGCCCCAAAAGTCAACGGCCAACCCCCCCGGTCCGCGCCTCCTCCCGCCTGCCCTCCGCCCTCCAGACATCCTGCAGCTGCAGGTGGACAAGGGCGTGGCGCTGGTGGACATTGTGCGCGAGCTGCACCCGTGAGTCCCTCGCAGCCCGTGCGCAGTGTGCTAGAGAGCACAAGGAAAAAACACCGCGAGACTGTGCGTGCAGTGTGCGTGTGTTCGTGTGTTGCCATTCCACTGGGGGTGGTCGCAACGTGTCCGTGTGGTCCATTCTGCTCGGGGTGGTCACCACCGGGGATGGTTCGAGCGGTATCGTTCACACCCCTGCTGCCCTGCTCGCCCGTGGCCTGTCCTCCTCACAACCTCTCGGCCTACCCCGCCCCTACTAAAACACTACGCAAAACCGTTCACATGCACGGCTGCCCCCACCCCCTCGGTCGGTTCCTACGGGTCCTGGAATGAACTGCTCACCCTCCCTACCGCCCCCCACCCCCGTACCTGCTGTATGGCTGTTCCTGGCTACGCCTTCACGTCTTAACTAATGATGAATGCAACCCCCGCTTCCCCTGCACACGCAGCTTCGTGATGGCCCTGAGCATCCCGGTGGCCGCCAAGGTGGCGCTGGTGGAGCGGCTGGCCGACGTGGAGCACCGCCTGGCCTTCAGCACCAGCGAGAAGCTGCAGCTGGGCGCGCTGGTGGCGGCGTTCGTGCGCGCGCGGGAGACCATCGCGGCGGCGGCCCAGTAGGCGGCAGGCGAGCTAGGGCGCGTGGCGTAAAGGTTGCATGAAGAGGGGGGGAGGCGGGCAGGAGGCGCAGGAGAGGGTGCAGCGCTGGAGGGCTGGGCGGGAGCCTGGGGAGGGCATCGGCCGGTGTTGCCGGGCCCATGCGGGGCTGCGGCAGTGGCGCCGTGGATCGCGGGCGGGGGGGGGGGCGTGTAGCGTGGGCAGTCCATCCAGCGGGATGCTGTTGGCGGCGGGTTGACAGCGCACGTTGGTGGAAGGGATGACGCGGCCGGTGTTTGTTTGCACGGCAGCGTGGGCACAAGTTGCAGGTTGCGGGGTTGGTCTGTGTGCCAGGGCCGTCCGCGGGCGCCATGACACGGCGGCACAGCACGGCACAGCAGGATAAGCAGCGGCTGGCGATGCACAGCACTGACAGCAGTGACGTTTGCATGGTGGCTGCTGCCGAGGCTGCTGCCAGGGTGTGGGGCACGGCAGCTGAGCACCTCGTACCGGGGGCGCGAAGAGTCACTTGTCGAAGAGGGAGAACCTGTGTCGCGTGTGGCGCCCCTGTCTTCACCCGGGTCAGGACCAGTGCTAATGCCCTGAATGTGCAGTACTCCTCGTCTGTCCGGAAAGGAGAGGGCAAACGGCAGGATGAGCGGCAGGGGTAGGGGGCTGGCAGCGGCACCGGTTTGAAGATGGCAACGTGCGCCGGCTAGGGTTTTGTAAGTTCCTCCGAGGCTCTTTTGCAGTACTGCATCGTAAGAGTTTACGCAGGGTTAGCAGGACGAGCAGGCGCGTCGCAGACGCGATTGGGCTCGCGTAGTTGGTTGTCGAGCAACGGTGCAACAACCACCCTGCAACCCGCGTTGTTTGGGCCGTCGCCGACCTAATGATGAGGGCTGCATCATCTCGGGCAAGCCAACGCGGCGCCAGTGCAAACCCGTCGCTCGAACTCTCAGATGCGATGGGGATTCGGTCGATGCCGGGCGGGCGGTTGGTGCCAATGGCCTTAAAAACGCGCCGTGGACGCCGCGCTGCAATACATCGAAGTGCTGTTTTGCCCAAAAGCACATAAGCTGCCCAGCTAGTCGCCTGTCGCGCAGGAACGAGGTCGACCTAACGCCAAAGTTGTTGGTCCACGCACTCCCCACAACTCCAAGGCGCTTCAGCATCTACCGACGGTAACAACTATGCAGACGTCAATGCGCCTGCCGCGCGCGCAAGCGGCCCTGTCCGCGAGGTCTGCCCGACCAATCCTGATTGCAACATCGCAGCGTCCTGCCCCTCGGGTGGTGCTGAACGCGGTGAGTCGCGCGACATTAGAGTCTGTCAGCTTCACACGATACTGTTCCCCATGGAAGCACGGGTGATTCTTTGTGGCAACTTGTGCTGGCCGATTGCTGACGGCCTCGATTGCTGTGAGAGGCCACGCCGGCTCCTCCGCTCCTCCGCCTGCCCTTTACCTTTCCTCGCTGCAAACCCCTCCCCAGGCTCACACCGGCGCCAGCAACAACTTTGCGCTCGAGACCATGAGCGAGGATGGCCAGGGCTGGGTGTGGGACGAGCTGGACGAGAAGCTGGTGGGGCTGAAGCACCGCACGCCCCGCGCCGCCTGCAAGACCACCTCCCTGATTTCCTACCGCGGCCAGCTGTCCAGCGGCCGAAAGGCGCTTCGGTGAGTCTCGGTTCTGTGTTGAGGGCAGGTTGGGGCAGGCGGGTTGGGGGCAGGTTGGGCCAGGCAAGCAGGACGCCCCAGGCTACCCGCCATGCGCAAAGACCATGCTTGTACGGATGTCGCGCTCTGGTATGGGTTGGCAGTTTCTGGCTGCCAACTCACTTGGCTGCCAACCCACATTATGTTTCCAGCCCCTTGGTCCATATCGTTGTGGCCGCACTGTACGCCTTGCACATGCCTGAACCTGTGCATCCGCTATCACAGGCTGTACGGAAGCCGATTTGCGGCCGCGCAGCCCCACTGCTCTGACTCTCGCCCTTCGCTTCCATCTGCCTGCTCCCCTTGCTCCCGCTTGCAGCGTGCATGAGCTCGACCTGGAGCTGACATGGGAGGCCCACGCCCGCGCCGTCGAGGGCCACACCTTCACCGGCCTGGCCAAGTGAGTTGCTTTGGTCCGTCGGTCGTGGAGGTCCACAAGCGGTGCCGCTGCATGCCATGCTGCGGCGGTGCTCGTGGCCGTCGCGGCAGCATCACTATGAAGCTGAATTGACCTTACCTCTGCACGGCCATCGCCTACGCCCTGACCCCCGCAGGGTCAAGTTCGGCGGCAGCGAGGACGGCCAGGACGTGGTCGACGTGGAGGTGGCGGTGGACCCGCACTGCCTCACCGCGCTGCCGGAGGAGCGCGAGAAGCTGGTCAAGGACGTGGTGTACGCGGTGAGGCCCGCGGCAACATGTGATGCGAGGGAGGGCAGCAGTGCGCGGCAGGGCAGGATGGGCGGGCACGCGCAGGCTGAGCTCCCCCCCGCGGACTGGCGTCAACCCATTGCCTTGTCACCCGGCTCGTTGTCGCAGGTGGAGTCGATGGACGCCACCATCATGGTGCAGCTGAATGACTTCCTGTGGTGAGTGAGCTGAAAGGGTCAACTCGCATGCGCATGTTGTCCTGGAGCCCGCGGGCGAAGGCCCTGCCACGCCGGCGTCCATGCATCCATCCACACAATGCCCCCGGCCCCACGCCCTGACCCCTTCCGCCCGCTTTCCCCACCGCAGGGACATGGAGAAGCGCAACCGGCTGTGTGAGCTGGACGGCAGCTGCGCGGAGCCGACAGGTGTAGCCGTCAGCAAGGCGCCGGCGCCGGCCCCCGCCTTCCCGGTGCCGTCCTTCGTGCCGGGCATGGCGCCGGCGTTCGCCTAATGGAGTCCCCGCCGTCACCCTGTACGGGCCTGCTGGCAAGGGGCCGGCTGTAAGGAGAAAAGAAGCAACATTTAGTACGGCGCGAGACATTGGGATCATGCGAGTGAGAAAGGGAGAGCGACATATTTTTGCGGCGAGACCGGTAGCCGCGTGTACAGTATGAAACTCGAGGGGACCCGGTAATTTTGTAAGTCCTGTCTGTGGGCATCACCCACTATTATTGGCAGCGAGGGTAAATCTTTTGGAATCGTGAGTGGTCGTGTGGTGTGAGTGTCTGCGCGCATGCGCGGGGATGAGATGGGATGGGGTTGGGGTTGGGCACGCGCGAGGGCTCGCGCTGCGTACCAGCCTTCCTGTCTTGTGCCATTGCAGTTCGTTATTTTTTGGCAGCAGGGCCTTCGCCGTGTGGAGGCGTGCTGCGTGACATATACCTTGTCTGGTTGCGCGCCACTGCTGCGGCTGTTGGGGATCCTGGCAGGTGCGTGGAGGTAGCGGAGTGATTTCCCACTTGCGCAGCAGCAATCAAATGGTTGTACGGTAGTACCGCTGCGCTGGCATGTACATTTCCATTCCTATTGTTAGTTCGTTCCTGATTTTTTTGTTGGTGAGAAGGTGGAAGCGGCGGAGCTCGCATGGCCGGTGAATGGGACGCACGCTGGAGCACGACAAGGGCGTGCGCGGCTGTGGCGGGTGTGCAACTGCGAAAGGCGCCGGAGCGGCATGCATGCAGCAAAATGCACCAGCCAGTGTCACTGCATGCACATTGTAAGTTGCATAGAGACAGCTGAGCCTTGTGGTTGGGTTTCGGGGAGCTTGTGGGTAGCGGGGAAGCTAGGGGCAGGCGCGGGAGTGGGGAGGCGGGCGCGTCAGCTGCTGTGGCAGCAGCCCGGCCCTGGAAGAGAATGGGTTGACCCAGCCCACGAAGGGCTGCTTATCCAGGGTTCCGTCCACTTGAGTTCGCGTTGGCTCAGTCGATGTTTCGCATCGGATGTCCAATACGTGTTCAATGGTTCACGTCCCGAAAAACACGAACTTCCATCTCGAAGGCGGTTGACCTTTTGCATTTAAGCCCAACACAAGGTCTTCACATCTTTCAATCAGCCAATACTTCAGCTCATGCACACTCACACACATAAGCGATTATAATTCAACGAGAAGCCGCTATATAAAAGCTCCTATAACGCCCGCACTCAATTCCTCTCAATATCTGGGCCTTGAGCTTCGCGCGCTCCACGCACACTTACAAGCAAGATGATGCAGCAGCTCAGACAGCAAAACCGCGTGTCGGAGGGCCTGGCACGGCGAGGCCTCGAGGGTCGCGTCCACGGGCGCCGCGTCTGTCTTGGGCCGTGTGCGGCGGTGAGCCAGATGGGCGTGACATTTAACTGCGTTACTTGCGGTAGCGGGACTGCCCACCTGAGCCACCGAAAAGTTGGTGTCGGTGTGGTGTCGGGCTCGCTGGGCGCAATTGTACCGCGGCAACAGCTCAGTCGTGGCGCAATTAAGGTCAATTAGGGCGTGCGCGTGTGCAACACGCGCCCTCGACACCCCTCTGTTCGCCGCCTTGCGGCCCTTGCTTATCGCTGGTCGTCAACCCCCCTCAGGCTCACCCCGGCGGGGGAGCCAATTTCGCAAAGGAGACCATGAGCGAGGACGGCCAGGGCTGGGTGTGGGACGAGCTGGGTCAGAAGCTGGTGGGGCTGAAGCACCGCACGCCCCGCGCCGCCTGCAAGACCACCTCTCTGATCTCCTACCGCGGCGACCTCAGTAGCGGCGAGAAGGCCCTGCGGTGAGGCTGCTAGCGCCTGCTGTGCCAACGCTCCATGCATGCACAACGCGCGTTGACCGCCCCGCCAGTGCCGCGCACAATGCCGCTAACTCCGGTGCGTCTGCGCAACCACACACCGCCTCCCTCGCTCCCACGTCACGCGGTCACACAGCGTGCATGAGCTCGACCTGGACTTGAGCTGGGAGGCCACCGCCCGCGCCGCCGAGGGCCGCACCTTCACCGGCATGGCCAAGTGAGTGATTTGAGCACAAGGAAGCTACCTCACCGCCAGGAAGGCGTCACAGCCCGGCGTGCAACCAAGCCGGTGCGGAACCCGGGTCCCAAGTCCCAACCCGGGGCCTCTCACGTTTTGTCCCTTGCCTCTGCACGGCCACCGCCTACGCCCTGACCCCTGCAGAGTCAAGTTCGGCGGCAGCGAGGACGGCCAGGACGTGGTCGACGTGGAGGTGGCGGTGGACCCGCACTGCCTCACCGCGCTGCCGGAGGAGCGCGAGAAGCTGGTCAAGGACGTGGTGTACGCGGTACGCGGAGGCCCGCGGCTGAGGCAGAGACCCGGCCAGGGGCGAGAAGGCGGGACGGAGGGGTCTAGTGGCGGTGAAGGGGCGGCGCACACCGGGGCCGAGGGCTCGGTGGCAGGCAGCCTTGGCATGTGTGCATTTGGGTCGGTTCGCTGCGAGCAGTGAGCGGTTCCTGTCGCTATTCCATGGCTGCAGGTGGAGTCTTTGGACACGGCCATTATGGAGCAGCTGAACGACTTCATGTGGTGAGTGCCAGCGTGTGCTAGTCGGATAGCCACGGATGGACCCGGGTGCCTGCAAGTGCGCTGTTCGCATGGTGGACGTTGGGAGTTTAAAGAGGATGGCTCGCGGCCGCCACTGCGCTTGCTGTGTGCTGTCACCCTCAGGTCCATGGAGCAACACAATGTGCTCAACGGAAGCAGCGGCGGCTCCTTCAGCAGTAACAACGAAGCTGCGGCGGGGTCGGCAGCAGCTGCGGCGGCGGCGTCAGAGATCAGCTCCGGCAGCGGCGATACCCTCAGCTCGAGGATCCAATCCAGCGGCCGGCAGTAGCCAGCGGGGCTTCCGGCATGGTGGCGGTAGCAAGTGTTGAGGGGTCTGGCGCGGCCATGCCATCCCATGACCCCAGGCGGACCTGCAATGGGGCTTGCAGGCAAGAGGCGGGGCGGTGGATGAGGCGGCGGGCCTGGCGTATTTTGGGAGTAGACCTGCTGAAGACTCTGAGCTCCAATTTGTTTTAATGCTTTTAAGTAGTACCATACTGCACCATGGTAAAGGCGGATGCTGCCATTAGGCGCAGCGGTCAAAACCAGGGGCGGCGAAGCAGCACTGCATCTTCACGATGCGCGTGATTACGTCCAGCAGCTGGGTCGACAGTGGGCACCTGGCGAAGGCGGAGGAGTTCGCGCTCAACCAGGCGGACTTTGCGTGGAACAAGACGGCCAACGGCGGCCGCTACCGCATGGGCCGCGACTTCTGGAGCGGCATCGGCCTGGAGCCCGCCCCGGCCGGCGTCAAGCAGATGCTGGTGCAGATGTTCCAGGAGCCGGAGACCTGGAGCCAGCGGCACGCCCTGGCGACCCTGGGCGTGCCGTTCGACCTGGACTAGCTGGGTGCGTGGGCGGGGGTGCGTGGGCGGGGGTGCGTGGGCGCGGGGGATGTGGCGTGCTTCAGATGACGTTATTTCGGCGGATATTGGCTTCAGACGACCCAAGCTAATGCTAATTGACGGCGCCTCGCAGCAGCATGGAGACCATAAGCGAGTGCGTGTGAGCTTCTTGAGCGGCGCACGGAGGGGATTGAGAGCTGCAAGGAAGCATTTTGTTGCCACGCGGCAGCGCTTTAGATTGCGAAAGTTGGCAGGCGCCATGTTTGCAAGTCCTATGCCGCTCGTCTGAGCCTAGAGTATATTGAGGCCTGCAACCGTCAGATTTGTTGACTGTTGAAGTTGCGTGCGCCGGTCGAGTTGGAACGTGCATGGGAGGGGTGTGGGTGGTCGGGTAGTGCCTTTCAGATGTCCGGCAGGGGCAAACAGCATGACGTCCCTGTATGCAATAAGGAAATTCCGTTGAATAAACGCAACCACTCTGCTTGCTGCACATTGCAGCTTATGACTGTGAAGCACGCAGCATAGCTTCGAGCCAGGGGCCGTGCGCAGCCAGGGTTGGGGCAGGGCCGAAGCCCGAAGGCATGTACGCCGCATGGAGAGGCCCCCAAATTATTCGTTTGTGCTTCAGTTGTGGCCGCTGTACACAGGAAGCGTGGATACGGCTGCTGGTCATGCGGTAGATAGCGTGTCCAGCGTGGCCGCTGCCCCCGCGGTTGGACTTTGGAGGTTTGCGTGAGAAAGCTGAAGTGCCTCGACTAGTGCGCTCAGGCTGCACTTGTCGCCATTTTTGTGCGGCCGTTTGCAAAGGGCTGCCTTTGCGACGTTCACTGGAATGATGGACATGTTGGAACAGCGTTCACGGCATTCCTGGGCGACGGTGGAGGAGCAGAGTGGGCTGAAGCATATGGGAGGTTTGTGTTGCCCTGGACAGGCCCGGGCGCCTGTGATGGAGGACCTTACAGCCATGTACAGCCGTACAGGGCGGGTCGAATGTAACTTACCCGGAAGACGAGCAAGCTTGCTGTCCCAGGCGGTCCTGCCCCGTCGCACACGCCCGCACACAGCCGCCGCGGCGCCGCCTGCCCCCGGCCTGGCTTCGCAAAGGAGCTCCTCCGCATCCTCCTCGCCCACGATCAGCGTGTCACACTACACTGGAGCGGAGGGGGACTCGCATCCTCCTCGCCCACGATCAGCGTGTCATACTAAACTGGAGCGGAGGGGGACTCGCCGGCGAGACGAAGGTTCCGGGCGGTGCCCGGGTCCCATCGGCGAGGCATGCGCTTCGCGGGGCCCATCTGCGAGACATGGGCCGGAGTTCGCTCGCGCAGCCTGTTTCGCGTCTTACTTGAACCTTATAAATTAAAATCCGCGATGGGACGACCATTTATTGATTACGAAGAGGAGGACGCATCCACGTCCGGTCAGGATTCGCAAGAATGGCTCGCAACCGCACGCGCAGTGCTTCGTGACCTGGGAAGCGGGTCTGATGACAAGGTGGAAGCAGCTCTTACTTACCTGGGCAGCCTTCGCCGACCAGCCTATAAGCCGCGCGAGGGCGACGTCCAGGAGGGGGGTCTCAAGCTTTTGGACTCCAAAATCGGTGGCCTTCCCTACCTACTACCCGACGAGGCGTGGCCGACAAACAACGGTGGGCATCTCCACGAGGCGATTGAGGAATGGGAAGGCCTCGGGGGGCGGGGGAGGGCAAAGATGGGGAGGCGGCGGCGCATGACATTCGCAGGGGTGCAGATACGTGCCGGAATCGGCACGGCCCCAGCGCCGACATGGTTGCATGCGTGAGCACCAGGGGCCCGTTCCACCTTTCAGCGTCCAAAGCTGCACTCAGCTGCACAGCTTGATGCATGAGCACAATACGATCACGCCGGGCCGATGGCCAGCGCCCAGCAGTCTCGTGCCGCCACCCGCACTGTCGGCACAGCCCCGACCCAAAGCACGAACCCAAATGCCCACGCGAGCGCCTTCATCGTCTCCTTGCCTCAACCTCCAACCCGCAGCCGCTTCGCCCTCTGCCCGCCTCCACCCGCAGGCGACGGGCTGTCGTTCTTGTGGCAATTCCGGCTGCAGGAGCTGCCGGGGCCGGTGCGGACGGCGCTGGGGCACAGCTCGGGGCTGATGCAGCTGTTCATCAGCGAGGCCCTGGACGAGGACGAGGGTGAGGGCGAGGCGTGAGGGCGAGGGTCGACGGCGAGGATGAGGGTGACGGGTGAGGGCCGGAGAACGGGCACCTGGCGGACATGGGTGGGTGGGCGCCCGGAGGTTCGGCTGGTCAGGTGTCAGCGTGCTGGCAAGCTGGGCACCGGATGCGCACCGGATGACCGGCAGTGCCGGGGAGCGATCCGTTAAATAGCTCGGCAGCGGTTTGGTGTGGGCATGCACCATGCCGGTTCAGTGTCAGGCGGCGGCCCAGGCGGCGGCCCAGGCGAATGGCGGCGTCGGGCGCATTGGGCGCATCTTGCGCGGGTGCGCCTTGTGGTGGCGCCCGTCTCCTTAACGCCGCCGCCGCCGCCCTGGCTTGGATACCCTGTGTGTGCACAGGGCGGTGGTACCTGGTGCGGGTCGTGGAGGAGTCGCGGCTGCGGCCGCGCGACCCCGCAGAGGTGGCGGCGCAGCTGCCGCACGAGCACTTTGAGTTGTACCCGGAGAAAGCTGTGCTGGGCTTCGACCGGGTCATGGGTGGGTGCCGCCCGGAGGGGAGCTGCTTACGGGTTGGCCGCCCATGCGAAAGGGGAGTTTTGGCAGCGGGAGAAAGTTTTAGTGGAAAGGCGGGCGATTTGATGGGGCCTGGAGTCATGAGGCCAGCGCTCCGTCGCCGCCTTGAATCATTCACTCCCGCCCTGCCCCGGTGCGCTGCATGCCAGACTGCCCTGGCACCGAGGACGCGCTGTCGGACCTGCCGCCGGGCGTGGACGACGACCTGGCGGCGGTGGTGCTGACCGAGCTGGCGGTGAGCGCGGCAGGAGCGGGGCGGGACGGACGGGGCACGGGTGCTGCTGCCTGTGTGGGTGGCGCTTCACAAGGACCACGCCCCCGCGGCCGGCTCCAGGTGTCTGGCAGCCCTGGCCCGCCCGCGCGTGCCGGTGCAAGCGTGTGCTGTACCCTGTGTGCCCTGCCGTACGGGCTGCCTGCAGAGGGCGGGGCTGTACGCCACGCAGTCGGGCGACAAGCTGCTGGGGTGGCCCAACTGGTGCCAGGGGCCCGAGTGGGCGGAGACGGAGGGGGGCCAGCGCTACATGCAGGTGGTGCAGGTGAGGCGGCGAAGCGGCGAGGGCGGGTTGCGGAACCGCCTCCGACGTCTACTAAGGGCCCAGACACCAGCGCAGGCAGCGAGCCATGCGGGAGGGGTGTCCGGCAGCGCGGGACAAGGCTACCCAGCAGTCGCTGTGTCTGTGCGCCGTCAGCACATGGTAGTCAGCGGCCACCCGTGCGTTTGGTGATGTGCCCCTGTCACCTGGCATACCTCCACGCCCGGGCAGGTTGAGGGCACGCTGGTCCCCTTCGCCGTGGGCGACAGCGGCACTCTGGTGCTGCAGCGGCACCCGACGGACGTGGCGGTGTGGGGAGTGAGCTGGGCCTGCTGCTGAGGTATCCGGGGAAAGGGGGTTGCTGGTGGGGTACTCCCAAGGCAGGACAACAGCGATGCATAAGAGTGGTGAGGGGGAGGGGGTTGTAAACACCAGCCCAATCTAACCAAGCTAAACTAGACAAGGGACAGGGGGCTGTGTTTACGGATGGAGAAGTGAGAGCCATGGGCAGGTTGTTAGCATCGCTGGGGGCAGGGACTGGGTAGGGAACAGAACAAAGATGGGCGGAGTTTGGGGAAAGGCGTCGTGAGTTTCTTGTCATTGCTTAAGGCGGCCAGGTGCCATTGCAGGTGTGTGTAACGGCTGCATAATCATTGGACGGCTGTGATGCGCTGAGCACGCTTTTCGTGTGTGTGTGTGATCGTGGCACACAGTGAGCCTCGGCCTCTGGCTAAACATACGGCATAACTCAATCTGATCTAGGGAAGTCGAGAGGTCCCAGCCGCACAGGCACAGGTGGCCGGCGCTAGCAGAGTCTGCGTGCGCTCGCTGGTCATGTGTTGATGGGCGGGGCTAGGGGTGTGCGCGGAAGCAGGATGTGGCTCATGGCTCTCATGGTACAGGTAGTGGCGCCGATGTTGGTGGTGTCCAGTGGCGGTGGTGGTGTTATGGCAATAGGACTGCCGTACATATGCGGACCAGGTGATCTGAAAGATGCTGCTGAAAGAAGATGCGCGTGAATGCGCCACCCGCGTAGAAGCTTTGTTGGGTCTGCTATGAGTCCAGGCCCTGCTTTACACATGTGAAGGGCAAGTCATCAATGCAGTGCCTTTTTCTCTCTGCGTGAACCGATGATTGCGATTGCTAGCAGCAGCAGGCCCAAACAAGCGGATAAGCGGCCAGCAAGTCTCTCAATCTACCCCCCACACCTACACGTCCGCATGCCAACCACGCAATGTGCCTTCAGTGGCGGGCTTCAGTATGTATGCCACGGCTCATTCCGGCACCCCGCCCCAACTGCTCGAGCCTAGACGCGTCGTGCCTATGCGCCTACATACCGGTATAGGTTGCTGACGCCATTAATCACCAGCACCACATGCTACATACGCGTACCATTATCATACGGCCACACCCGCAATGTTTGCCACCGGAGTACGAGGATGCAATTTCGAGGAGTGACAAGGTGGGACGAAATCCCCACCTGTAGCGTCGTGTGGCTTCACAGCCTCCGGCGTTCGCTTAGGTTTCCCAGCACTTGGTCACCACCACCTGCGCTTGATGGCTCGCACGCACGCACGCACACACGCACGCGCACCTACTCGCACGCACGCGCACCTACTCGCACCTACTCGCACATCTACAAACACATCTACACGCGCACGCCTACCGGCGCGCCACCCTGCTCCTGCACCTGCCAGTCAAGCGGATCGCGCGGCGGACATCACCCCAACATGCCACGTATACCGTTCCCACCAAAGGCTTACTCATTGTCCGCGCCCCTCCTTTTAATACTTTGTTGTCTATCGGGCAATCCCTGCGATGGGGGAATCCCTGCTATGTCTCACCTCACTAAGCCCAGCCTATTGTCGGTGGGATCACCACGCACACACGAATCACCACAGCCCTAAGCTCAGGCCGCCCCAGGTCCTGCCCCACCACCCAGCCCGCCCGCCCGCCCGCCCGCCCGCCTGCCCGGCTCAGCCGAACACGGAGGCGGTGGTCATGCGGCGCTCCACCTTGTACAGCAGCACGAAGAAGGCCGCCAGGCGCGTGATCATGCCCCAGCCCCACAGCCACAGGATGTCTTGCATGAAGGCGGTGCGGCACAGGCTGTCCACCACGCCCGGGTCCTGGTACACCTTGTACAGGAACGCCACCGCCTGGCTGTTGCCGGTGCCGCTGGACGCACCGCCGCTGGTGCTGTTGCCGCCGCCGAGCGTGGTGTTGTACTGCTGCTCGAACACGGGCTTGAAGGCGGCGGCCAGGTTGCCTGGGTCCAGGCCGCCGTCGAAGGAGCCCAGGTGGTTGTGCATGTCGCAGAAGCCCAGCTCCGACATGGCGCCGGCGGTGAGGAACACCAGGCTGGAGGAGGTGGGCGTGGCGGTGCCGATGAACACCGCCTCCACCGCCCAGCGCGTGTACGACATGTACTGCAGCCCCGTCAGCAGCACGTTGCCCTCGCTGGCCGCGACGCTGGGGTTGATGCCGTTGATGATGCCGCCGAAGATGAGCGTCACGCACAGGCCGCCCAGCAGCGCGTTGTTGGACTCGAGCAGCACGGAGAAGAGGTAGCCCACGCCGAAGCCCCACCAGGCCACGAAGAAGAGCACCAGGTAGTAGAGCTCGAAGGGCGTGTCGAACACTGTCATAGCGTAGTAGAAGCCCAGGTACAGGGCCGGGTACAGGCCCTGGGGGGGAGGAGGGGGAAGGGGTTGCAAGGAGGGGGAAGAGGCGGCGTTAGGCGGTGTTAATGGGGCCGCTGGTGAGTCCAAATACGCACGGGCGTCACTAGGCGTGTTCAAGGCACGCCCCCCCTTAAACTAAAAAATACGCACCTGCAGGATGAGGTCCCAGCCGATGCGGCCCAGCATCCAGGACATGACGCTGAGGCCCGCCTGCGCCTCGCGCGTCAGGAAGATGAGCTGCTCCTGGCCGAACGTGCGCAGCCCGGTCACCAGCGAGGTGAGCGCAAAGGCCAGGATGACCAGGATGGCCGTCTCGGGCACCTTGGTGATGGACGACGTGTGGCCCTGCAGGCGCGCGTGCGGAGGAGGAGTGCCGCAGTGCGGCGGGCGGAGCTGTGAGCCGACAAGCACAAGCGAGAGCACCACACGACCACGACCACGGCCCGCCGCGCGCGCCCCGCCCCCGCCCCCTCCCTCCTCCCCCAACGCCGCAGCACGCGCCGCGCCGCACAGCACGCCCCGCCCCACCTGGATCGCGCCCATGACCAGGCCCAGCATGATGACCAGGCTGATGTCCAGCAGCGCGTAGGCGCGCTCGTTCAGGAACTTGGTGGCGCTGCGGCGCCACACCATGTAGATCTGGCGCCCCACGGACGGCAGCGCGCGGCCGCCGCGCTCGTGGCCCAGCAGCGAGGCGCCGAAGTGCCGCACGCGCAGCGCTGCAGGGTGGGGTGGGGTTCCATGCATGATTAATTAAGGCGAGGGGGGGAGGCGGACGCGGGCGAGGCAAGTGGCGGGTGAGGCTTGTGAGAGGGAATCGGCAGCTGCACCCCGGGCACGCGCACAACCCACGGCACCCCAGCCCAGCCCCTTGCGCCCGCGCCTTGCGCCCGCTACCGCCGCCGCCACTCACCCAGCCACTGCCAGGCCACGGCGCTGTAGTAGGAGATGTAGTACGACAACAGCACACAGCAGTTGATGGGCTTGGCGTTGGCGTAGGGGTCCTCGCCCATCCCCTTGCCCTCCTCGCCCAGGTCGTCGTGCTCGTGCTCCTCGCCCTCCTCGCCGCCGCTATGGTCGCCCCAGCTGCCGCCCTCCTCGCCCGGCTCGCCGGGCAGGGAGCCGTAGGGCACACCCATGGCCGCGTCGCTGCCGTGCGTGCCGCTCATGTTGTGCTCTGTGGCGGCGAAGCGCACCGAGGCCACGCCGCCGCCGCCAACGCGCGGCGTCGAGTGCCCCGACGCGCGCGACACGGAGCCTGGGCCGAAGCCGCTGGCCGCGCCGCCGCGGGACAGGTGCGGCGGCAGCGCCATGCCGGCGGCGGCGCCGGCGGGCGTGCTGGAGGCGCCGCCGCCGAGGCGGCTGGAGCCGGGCGCGCCGGGGGCGCCGCTGCCGGCGCCCGCGAGGGGCGAGTCCTGCTGCGCGGCGGAGGAGTGGCCGCCGCGCAGGGGCTGCAGCAGCGGCACGTTGCTGCCGTCGCCCAGCGGGTGCAGCGGGCCCATGCCGGCCACGCCGCTCATGGCCGACGACTGCGGCACGCCGCTGTAGCTCAGCGGCGGCGGCTTGAGCGGCCCCGCGCCCATGGCCCCCCCCGCGCCGCTCATGGCGGGCTGCAGCTGCGCCGCGGTGGGCGCCAGCGGCGCCAGCGCGCCGCTGCCGGTGCCGCCCAGCGGCGGGTAGAAGGCGGCGCTGCTGCTGCCGGGCGGCAGCACGCCGGACGCGGTGCCCACCAGCGCCGCGCTGGCGCCGGCGCCCTGCAGCGGCGCCAGCTGCGCGCTGGGGCCCGCGGCCTCCAGCCCCTCCAGCGCCACCTGGTCGGGGTTGAGCACCCAGCTGGCGCGCCGCTGCCGGCCGCCGCCGCCCGGCGCGCGCGGCCCCGCCGCGCCCGGCATCGCGCCCAGGCCCACCTGCGCTGAGGCCACTGCCAGCAGCGCCTTCTCCTCCTCCTTGCGCTGCTGCTGCAGCAGCAGCGGGTCGATGTTCTTCTCCGCGCGCATGCGCGCCAGCACCGTCTGCAGCGACTCCTTGTCGGCGCGCGGCTGCACGGCGGCGTCGGCGAAGATGCCGCCGGGCGCGAACACCTGCGGCCGGCCCGCCAACACGCCCACGGCGTCGCCGCCGCCGTCGGTGTCGAAGCCGTCGTCCTCGGCGCCGCCGCCGGGGCCCGCGGCGCGGACGCGGCGGCGCATGGCGGCGTGCTGGCCGCCGGTGATTGAGCCCATGCGGCCGGTGGCGGTGATGGAGCCCACGCGGCCGCCGCCGATGACCAGCACGCCGGGCGCGCGGCCGCCGCCGGCGGTGATGCTGCCCACGCGCGTGGCGCCGGCGGTGATGGAGCCCATGCGCCCGCCGCCGATGGCCAGGCCGGCGGCGCCGGGGTGGCCGGCGGTGATGCTGCCCATCCGCATGCCGCCGGCGCCGGCGCCGGTGATGGAGCCCATGCGGTTGGCGGCGGCGACGATGCTGGCGGCGTGCGCCGGGTCAATCGTCTCCGACGCCGCGCCGCCCTGCTGGCGCGCGCCCGGGCGGGCGGCGCTGGCGCGCGTGCTGACGCTGCCCATCCGGCCGGTGACGCTGGAGATGCGCCCGCCCGCCAGCACCGCGTTCGCCACCGCGGCCGCCGGCGCGCCGGACATGCTCGGCCCGCGGCCGGTCATGCTGCCGCGGCGGCTGCCGGCGGCGCTGGCGCCGCTGCCGCGGCCCGTGACGCTGCCGCCGCGGCCGGTCACGCTCTTGTTGATGCGGCCGCCGGCGACGTGGCTGAGCTCGGTGTCGCTGATGTCGGTGCTCACGCGGCCGCCGGGCGTCAGCACCGCCTGCAGCCGCTTGTGGCGGCGCACCGCACTGGCGCCGCTGCGCTCCGCCGCGCTGCCGTAGCCACCCTCCGCCGCCTCGGCGCCGCCGCCCAGGCCCGCGGACGCCCGCGGCGCCGGCAGGCCCAGCATGCGGGCCAGCTCGCGCTCGCGCGCCGCGCCCAGCGACGCCGAGCCGTTGCCCAGCTCGCCCATCTCAACCTCGGCCGCCGCCATGGCCGCGGCGGCGTTGCTCGGCGCGGCGCCCATGCGGCTGGGCAGGCCCAGGCCGCTGGCGCGGCGCTGCCGGCCGCCGCCGGCGCGCGGCGTGGCGGCGCCGCTGCCGCCGCCGCCGGCGCGGCTCACGGACAGGTGGCTGGCCATCATGCCGTACGGCACGCCGCCGCCGGCGGCGGCCGCCGCCGCGGTCATGGAGCCCGAGGGTCCGGGGCCGAAGCGGCTGAAGGAGCCGGCGGCGGCGGCCGCCGCCGCCGATATGCCGGGCACGCCGCCGCCGCCGCCGCGTGACATGCTGCCGGCGGCGGCCTCGATGTCCGCCGCCATGGCCGCGTTGGCGGCGTACCCGGCGGCGCCAAAGGGGGTGCCCTCGGCGCCGGCGGCGGCGCTCTCCATGGCGGCCATGGCCGCCGCGTGCTCGGGCAGCAGCAGCGTCTGGGCGCCGATGTTGACAACCTCGGTGCGGTTCATGGTGCCCAGCGCGGCTGCGGGGTGGTGGAGGAAGGTGGCGCGGACACAGGCGGGGACGGGGACGCGACGGTTACTCCAAGACATAAGTGCGGTGCTGCACAGCAACTACGACTTGCAGCCTCCCGAGCCCTCTTCGCCCCACCCCACCCAGCGAGTGCTCGTCAGTCACCCCAGCGGCCACCCAGGCACCCCGCACCCACCCAGCGCCGGCGGGTGGTTGGGCATGTACATGGACTGCATCACCGCCACCGACTGCAGGCGCGCCGCCACCAGCGGGTTGGCGGCGCCGGCGGCCTTGGCGGCCTTGGCGGCGTGGTGCTTCATGGTGATGGACAGGTTCTTCTTGCGGAAGTACTCGCGCATGTCGGACCAGTAGTCCGCCAGCCGCTTGCGCTCCGCGGCGGCCTCGTGGTCCTCGGGCGCGGACTTGAGCTTGCGCACGCGGCGCAGGATCTGCGGGCGGGGGCGGAGGGTGGTGGAGGCGGAGGTGGAGGGTTGCAAAGATGGTACATAGAAGTGAGGGAGGTGGAGCGAGGGGCAGAGGCAGGGCTGCCGAGTGCGGGTGGCGGTCGGAGGCGCGGCGCATGGCTGCAGCAGCCGGTAGGCCCCCGCCTCGGCCCCACGCCCACTTCAATACTCTACATAACACAGCACCAACGGGTAAGACCGCAGCCGAGCGCAGTCCATCCCCACTCACGATGTTGAGCCGGCGGCGCTTCTCCGCCTTCTCCTGCTCCCGCAGGTAGCCGTGCGCGCCGCGCCGCCGCCGGCGCCGCACCTCGGCCGGCAGCTGCGCCTCCTTGAGCTTGGTCTTGATGCCCTCCAGGAACTGGTCGCGCGTGACCACGCTGTGCTCCTGTTGGGTGAGGGGAGTCGGGGGAGTCAGGGCGGCGGGGTCACAAGCGCGGGAGATCGGGACGTGTGTGCGTGGCGTGTCGAATGCTGGCACGTTAGGGATGTGTCCGGATGGGTCCCACCAGCCCGCCACCCGGCCCCTTCCTGCCGCACAGCGGCCCACTACACGCACATGCAGGTCGAACTGCTCCACCGTCTCCTCCACGAACTTCTTGAAGTGGCGCTCCGGCAGCAGCTTGCGCAGGCTGGCGAAGAAGTATAGGAACTCCTCGTAGCTGAGCTCCTTGTTGCCGCCCACGTCCAGCAGGTCGAAGTTGTCGTGGATGGCCTGCAGGTCCTTGGGCCGCCAGGGCACCACCTTGGACAGATGCGTCACGCGCCGGTGCTCAAAGATGCGGTGCACCCTGCGGCAGGCGGGCGGGCGAGCGGGCGGGCGGGCGGGCGGGGCGTAAGTTGGAGGGTCGCGAGCTGAGCACATGGCAGGTATGGGAGCCCGGGGAGGCCCCATCCGGCGAGGCAGCGGCGGCAGGGAGTGTCAAAGTGTCCAGTGCTGGTCAGTAGTACACACACGCACACGCGCGCATGTGCACACACGAGCCCCCGCACACACACTCTTACATCTCCTCCACCTCCTCCTCGTCGTCCTGCAGCATGGGCACCTCCTCGCCCAGCAGCGCCGCCGCCGCCGCCGTGCTGTGCATCGCGCCGCCCAGCAGCGCCTCGCTGCCGCCGCTGGGCTGCACGTGCCGCTCGCGCTCGCCGCCAGCGCCGCCGCCGCTGACGCCGCGGTCCCGGTCGCCGCCGGCGCCGCCGTGGCTGCCGCCGCTGCGCTCCACCCGCATGCGCATGCTGTTCCGGTACGCGTCCAGCAGCGAGCGCTTGGGGTGCTCCTCGCCGTCCTTGTCGCCCTCGCCCTCGCCGCCCGCCGCCGCGCCGGCGGCGGCTGCGCCGGCGGCGCCGGCGGCGCCGCCCTTGTCCTTGGCTGCCACTCGCGCGATCTTGAGGATATCCATCATGTTGGCCTTGCCGCCGGCCTTGGTCTTAGCCGCCAGCTCGGCCTTCAGGTCCGCCAGGTGCTTGTCCTTCTCGCCGCCGCCGCCGCCTGCCGCCGCATTCGACTTGCGGGCGGCAGCCACGGCCGCCGCGCTGGGGCCGCCCGCGCCCGGCTCCTCGCCCGCGCCGGCGGCGCCGGCGCCGGCTCCGCCGGCCGCCTCGGCCTCGTCGGCGTCGGCGGCTGGGAGCAGGTTCTTGCGGGAGGGGGCGGCGGGGTGGAGGAGGGCCTTGCGGGTGGCCCCGGCGGCCGCGGTGCTGGAGCGCAGGTTGCCCATCTCGGTGGCCCGGCGCTGCTGCTCCACGTTGCGGGCCATCTTGAGACTGCGGGGCGTCGGGGGTGCGGGGCGGCGAAGTTCATTGGCATGTCGAGCCAGGTGCAAGAGACTTGCAGGCAGAGCCGTAAAGTTGCTCGGCGCAGTGGCGCAACAGCTGAAAGGAAGCCATGTGCAGCCCAACCATCCACCCATCCATCGCCCTGAATCACCCCGCGACTCACATGTCCATCATAGACAGCTTCTTGGGCTCGGCAGCGGCGGCGCCGGCGGCGCCGCCGCGCTTGGCCGCCACCTCGCCCGGCGCCGTGGTGGCGGCGCCGCCGCCGCTGCGGTGGTCCTTGTCGCCGCCGTGGCTGTGGCGGAAGCGCTCCTTGCCCTCGCCGCCGCCGCCGTGGTCCTTGGTGTCCTTGTGCGCCTTCTCCAGCTGCGTCATGGCCACGTCCCAGAACGACACCTTGGCGCCGCCCGCCGCGCCGCCGCCCACGGTGTGGCCCTGCGCACTGTTGCGGTTGCCGCCGGTGTTGCGGACCATGTGCGCCGAGGCCCTGAGGCGGCACGGCGCGCATGGGAGCATGAGAGTTCGTCCGTCAGTCAGTCCATCCGCCGCAATCGTGAGGCCTGGGGCGTGAGCTGCCGTGCCAACAGGGCAGCTCCTGCGCCTGCGCCGCATGCTTAGGGTCCAGCGACGCACACACCCGACCACCGCCAACTCCACGCCCCGCCTCCGTGCCCCCCACCCCGCCCCTACCTGCGCGGCGTGACGCTGCTGACCGAGTGGCTGCGGCTGACCAGCCCGCCGTCGCCGCTGTTGCGCCGCGACGACGAGCCGGCGTGCGCCGCCTCGCGCTTGCCGTGCAGCACCACCGCGCTGATATTGATGCGCTGCCAGCGGTTGCCGTCGCCTCCGCGCAGCGGTCTCACGGCGCTGCTGAGCTGCGGCACGCGGTGCACGTTGGCGCGCAGGATAGCCCAGCGCTCCCGCGCGCGGCGGCTGGCCTCGGCGCGCGCCGACTCCAGCACGCGCGAGGGGTTGGCGCGCGCCCAGGACTTGCGGGGCGGCTCGGCGTCGGGCGGCGCGGGCGACAGCACCACCTGCACCTTGGCGCGGGGAGGGCGGGAGGGCGGGCGGCGCGGCACGCAGCGGGTAAGGCGGCGCAGTACCACACATCATGGCACAGTGGCACATACACACACACACACACACACACACACACATACACACACACACACACACAAGTCAGCCCACGAGTCAAGATGCTCGCCCATCCCCCTCGCCCACCGCCCACTGATCACCAGTCACTTACAGTCGGGTCGCCGCCGCCGCCGCCCGCACGCCGCGCCTCGCGCTCGCGCTCCCGCTCCGCGTCCACCGCCGCCACGGCCCGCGCCGCCGCCGCGCCCAGGTCCACAGACACACCGCTGGCGTTGCGGCCCATGCTGCGCTCGCCGCGGTGCGCGCCGGCCTTGGCGCTGCGGCCGTGCGAGCGGCGCAGCACCTCGCGCGCGCGGCGGCTGCCGGCGGCGGTGAGCGTGGGCGGCACGCCCGCTTCTTTGAGGCTCTCCACCGTCTGCAGGAAGCGGCGGCTGGCGGGGATGTCGGCATCGGGTCCCTCCAACGCGCGGGGGCTGTCGGCGCCGCCGTTGCTGCCGCCGCCGCCACCGGCGCCGGCGGCGCGGCCCATGCCGGCGCGCAGGCTCTCCACCTTGGCCAGGCCCCGGACGCCGGCGGCGGCGGCCGCGGCCGCGGCCGCGGCGCCGCTGTCGCCATTGGCGGTGGCCGCCGCCGGCGCGCCGACCGAGCCCAGCGGGCCGCTGCCGAGGAGGGTGCTGTCGGCGCCGACGGTGGCGCCGGACAGGATGTTGTCGTTTGTCGCCAGGCTGAAGGCTTCCTCGCCTGCGGAAGGGGCGGTGCCCATTGCCCTCGCGGCCGCGGCAGCGCCCGCCAAGGCCGCAGCGGAAGCGCCGGCGGCCGCACCAGCAGCCCCCACGGCCACGGTGGAAGCGGTGGTGGTGGTGACGTGCGCGGTGGGCACGCCGCTGTCCATGGCCGCCGGCGAGGACACCGCGCCGCCCACGCTGCCGCCAGCCGAGCCCAGCGGGTGGCCGAAGAACGCCGCGCCGGCGACGAGCGCGGGCCCCGCGCCGCCGCCGCTGCGGTCGGGTGCGAACCGGCTGCGCTGGTGCGTCATGGAGCCGTGCTCCAGCGCCGCGCGCGTCAGCGGGCCCGGGCTGGTCGGCGCGCTGCCGCTGCCGGCGCCGGCTCCGCCGCTGCCGCCGGCGCCGCCGGCGCCGGCTCCGCCCCCGGCGCTGCTGGCCGAGTTGCTGCGAGAGGCCGCGACGGCGGCGGCCACGGTGGCAGCAAAGAGGTCTGCGCCGCTGCCGCGCCGCATGCCGCCGGGGCCGGCGCTGTCGGAGGCGTGGGAGTGGTAGTCGTACTCGGGCTGGTGGCGCTGGCGGCCGCGGGAGGCCTGCTGGTGGCGAGGGGAGTAGTGGTGGCCCTGCTGGTGGCGGTGGTGGTGGTGGTGGTGGTCGCTGTAGTGGACGTCCCGGTCCGAGTAGTGCGCATGGCGCTGGCTGTGGTGGCGGCCCGACTGGTGGCGGCCCGACTGGTGGCGGTGGGGGTCGTACGGCTCGTCGTACTGTGGGAGGCGCATGCCACACAGCAAGTCAGCGTCCGTCAGAGGGGCCTGGTGCGCAAGAACGAGCGCGCGCAGGCGCATCTGCAGGTACACCCCGCCAGTACAACCCCACCGCCTGCCTCCCTCTCCTCCCAGCCCACACCTCCTTCCCTGCCGCGCCGCTGCCCCCGAGGCCTCCCGCCACGCACCTCGTAGCTGTCATCGCTGTCGCCCTCCTCCCAGCTGCCGCTGCCGCTGCCGGAGATGCTGCCGCTCTCAGTGCCGCCGTCGCCGGCGCGCATGCCCTCCTCGTCCTCCTCGCCAAAGTCGGGGTTGGTCAGCTTCTCGATCAGCCACATGCGGCCCACCTCCTGCCACACCGTGAACAGCTCGTTGGGCACAAAGTCCTCGTCGTTGTCGCGCCACACGGCGCCGCTGATCACGTCCAGGTAGAAGTCTGTGGTGTGGTGTGGTGTGGTGTGGTGTGGTGTGGTGTGGTGTGGTGTGGTGTGGTGTGGTGTGGTGTGGTGTGGTGTGGTGTGGTGTGGTGTGGTGTGATGCGAGGTGAGGCCAGGGCGTGCAGGGGCGGTGAACGGCACGAAGCAGTGCAGGGGGCGCGCGGGGACACGGCGCTCACTGGGCGGCCGGGTGCCTCGCAGCTGGCAGAACCACACCAAGTGCAACACGCCCTCCTCACTACGCTAGGCACAGCCCCGGCGCCCCCGTGCCGTGCCCCCGCCCACCCCAACCCCGCTCCCCGCCCTCCGCCCCCCGCCCCATCCCAGCCCCCCCCCCCAACCCCATCCCCCAGCCCAGTCAGCACCCACCCGCCCTGTTCTCGTTGGGCGGCGGCCGGAAGCCCAGGAAGTTGAAGTAGGCCTCGGCCAGGTTCACGGGGCCCAGGAACACGGTGCGGCCGCCCACGCCCAGCAGCAGCACGGAGTCGAACATCTCAAAGATGGAGTAGCGCGGCTGGTGGATGACCACCATGACGTTCATGCCCGCGTCCGCCATGTGCTTGAGCGCCAGCACCACGTCGTGCGACACGGCCGCGTCCAGGCCGGAGGTGGGCTCGTCCAGCATCAGCAGGCTGGGCTTGGCCACCAGCTCCAGCCCGATGTTCAGGCGCTGCGGGGTTCGAGGGTGCGTTGGGGCGGTGCGGGTTGAATTCATGTCGGCCGGACACGTCTTGTGTTACAGCTGTGGGGATCTGCCCCGTATGGCCCCGACACGTAGACGCTGCCAGCCTGCCCCCCTTCCCCCACCCCTCCCAGCCGCCGCTTCCGCATGCTCACCTTGCGCTGGCCGCCTGACAGGCCCTTGCGCCCCACGTTGCCCACGATGTCGTGCTGCACGTGCGCCATGCCCAGCATGCTCAGCGCGCCGCGCACCGCCGTCTCGCGCGCCGCGCGCGGCGTGCCGCGCGGCAGCCTCAGCGCCGCGCTGTAGAACAGGTTCTCGCGCACCGTCATGGTCTCGTGCACCACGTCGTCCTGCGGCACGAAGCCCGTCAGGTACCTGCGCGGCGCCGTGGCGGGCGGGCGGGCGGCGGCGGTGGTGGTGGTTACATTCATAATTGTGGGGGTGGGGGAGCGGATGAGGTGGGGGGTGGGGTGCCATGCAAGGATGATCATGGCGAGGTGATGGCGTGAAGGGAGGTGGGTCAGCCGGCCGGTCCCCTGCACCTCACATTCCGCCCCCAACCAAACCCGCACCCACCCAACCTGATACCCACCCACCCACCTGATCTCCTCGAACACGCAGGGGTGGCCCAGCTCGTCCTCCTGGCTGTCGCACTTCCACACCGTCACGTTGCCGGCGATGATGCCGCCGCCGGCCTTGCCGATGAGCGCCGTGATGAAGGACGACTTGCCGGAGCCGGAGGGGCCCATGATGGCGTGAAGGTGGCTGTGCGGGAAGTCGCCGGACACGTGGTCCAGGATGCGGCGCCCGCTCTTGAGCTTCAGGCACAGGTTCTCAAACTGCGGAGGGCGAGAGGCGGAAGGACGCACCGTAGGGGCGTCAATGATGGGCGCAGGCGTTCCGCGGCCCCCAAGCCGGGTGTCGCGCCTGCCACGCTCACACGCCGCCTGCACGCGTTCAGCCGTTGCCGGCCCCTGTGCTATCCCGCTCCCGCCCCCGCGCCCACCTGGATGGTGAGGTAGGGGCTGATCTTGTCGAAGCCGGGCGGCAGGCGGTCGTTGCCCAGCTGCTGCAGCATCTCGTCGTCGGCCATGTTCTTCTCCTTCTGCGCCGCCGCCGCCTCGCTCTTGCCGCTGCGGACGCCCGCGATGGTGCTCATCTCGCGCGAGGGCGCCCCGTCGTCGCTGCGGCGCAGCACGCGCCGCCTGCGCACGGGTGGGGGCGTGGAGAGAGGCGCGCGTCATGCAAGGCCAGTTCAGCCGGTGCGTGCCCCCTGACAGCTCTCCCTCCCTCCCTGCCCGTGCCACCAGGTCCGCAGCCAGAGTGCAGCCAGGGTGCAGCCAGGGCGCTCACCTGAACCAGCCCCTGAAGCGGCGCCAGCCCGCGCGGCCGCCCTTCTTGCCGCCATCGCCGCCCTTCCAGCCCAGCCAATCCGCGCCCCAGTAGTCGTAGGCGTCGTCGTCATCACTGCGGGGGGTTGGGGCGGTCCATTCCGGGGTTAGCCATCACGGCGGGCGGCGGATGTGCGAGCCACAGGGCGCCATGTCATGCACCTGGCACGCTATTTGGGCAGCAACCTGCGAGTGGCCCTTCCGCTGTGCACTGTCCCCCCGCCCCCTCACACCCGCTCATCCTCCCCTCCGCCTCCCCTTCCCCTCTCCCTCCCCCCCTGCCCCCCGCCCCCCACCACCACCCACCCACGCACCTGTCGCTGTCCTCCTCGATGCCGCCGCCGCCAAAGCCCATGGCCGCCAGCGCCTCCAGCAGCTTGTCGTCGTGCGCCGTGCGGCGCATGGCCTTCTCCTCGAGCAGGTTGTACAGGATGCCCGCCACCGGCAGCATCAGCATCAGCACCACGAACACGATGAAGCCCCACCAGGCCACCTGCGGCTTGCTGATGCCTTCGTGGTTGCAGGACAGCAGGAAGCCGCAGCGCACCGGCTCCACCGACTTGTCGGGGCAGAAGTAGCCGGTGGGGCACAGCGTCTTAACGCCGGGCGAGGGGCAGAAGTAGCCTGAGGGGCGCGGGGGATACGGGGCGTTTAGAGACTTGAGACAAAACTCGCCTGCGCCACCCACCACGCGCCACGCATCGCCGCCACGAGTCCCTGCCACGAGTCCCCGCCACGAGTCCCTGCCTCCCCCAACCCACTCCCTACCCCCCAGGGTGGTGAGACGGAACGCGCCTGCGCCGCCTTCGAATTGCTCCCACAACCCCCGCTCCTGTCCGGCCCTATGCCTGCCCGCCTCAAGTACCCCAAACCCCCCGCACCCCGCCGCCCGCCTGCTGCCACCGGCCCCTACAGTACTGCCCCGTCCCCGGCTTTCCCAACCATCCTTGCAGCCCCTCCCTGTCCCCCTGCACCCCCTCCCCCTCCCCCTCTCCCTGCCCCCTGCTCACCCCCCGGGCAGTAGTTGAAGGGGTCCTCGCTGCCCTCGGGGCAGTAGTTGCCGCTGAGCGGGGAGCCCTGCGTCACCGTGGACAGCACGTAGGTGGGCTGCGGCTTCACCGTGGCGAAGGGCAGCTGGTTCAGGATGGTGTCAAACGTGCACGTCACCGGCTCTGTCAAGGAGGGGAGGAAATAAGGGGGCAGAGCAGAGGGGCGGTGGTTCAAGTGCGGTTGATGATGACGCGTGCCCCCTCTTTCGCCCAGTCTGCCGCTGCCCCGACGCACGTTGACCCACGACAGCGACAGCCACCGGCCCTGCCCCAGCTGCATCCAGCTGGCCCTTCGCTTCTCCCCTGCCTCACCCGAGCCCGCACCCCGCCACCCCCGGCTTGACCCTCCGCCCAACCACCCAGCGTCTGCGCCGTTAGCCCCCAAAACCCCCTCGCCACCCTCGCCGCCCACCCATCCACCCGGCTACCCACCCGTGGAGCCCTCGGTGCAAAAGTCGCCCACGGTGCAGTTCTGCTTCACCGACGGCGCGGGGCAGTAGCTGCCCGCCGGGCACAGCCGCGTGTTGCCGCAGTCCTTGCTGCTGCTGCTGCTCCCGCTCCCGCTGCTACTGCTGCTGCTGCTGCTGTTGCTGCTACTGCTGTCGGTGCCGTCCAGCAGCGCGCTGCGGCGGTTGCACACCTCCACCAGGTCCTGCGTCTTCTCCACCGTGCCCTCCGGGCAGTACTCGCCCACCAGGCAGGGCACGCAGATGCCCATGGTGAGCGGGATGTAGGCGCGGGACATGAGGTGGCGCATGTGCTGGAAGTTGGCGGAGGAGCAGCGGAAGCCCTGCGGGCAGGCCGCCTGCGCCGTGGTGGCGTTGGCGCCGCCCAGCAGCGCCAGGTAGTCGATCCACTGCTTGGTGGAGCCGGTGACGAGCGAGGTGTCGGACTGGTACTCGGGCGGGATGGCCATGCAGGTGCAGCCCGGGTACGACAGGCCGGTGGAGAAGATCTGGGCGTCGGGCGGGCAGAAGGCGTCGTAGTGGTCGCGCCGCTGCAGCAGGAACACGCGCACCAGGTCCTCGGGGTACACCGGCGCGGTGGAGGGGTTGGCGTCCATGGTGGCCGGGAAGCTGGGCAGGCTGCTGGCGGTGGTGGCGTTGCCGGAGGACTGCAGGTAGCGTCGGCGCAGCTCGGCGCGGTGGCGCGACACCGCCGTGGCGTTCAGGCCGCCGCCGCTAGCGGTGCCGTTGCCGCCGCCACCGGTGGCATTCGCGGTCGCGTTGGCGGGCCGCGGCGGCGAGGGCGACGGCCGCGGCGGCGCCGGCGGCGGCGTGGGCGGCGCCGGCGGTGGGTCCGGCGGCGCGCCGGGCGGCGGCGCGCGTGGCGACTTTGCCGCCACGTAGCCGCTGTAGGTGGCGTTGGCGCGCGTCATCTGCAGCACCGCGAAGCGCAGCTGCTCGGGCGGCATGAAGTCAAAGCCCACGCCGCCCAGCACCGTGCTCAGGTCGAACCAGCCCACGGCGGGCGCGGTGCCCAGCGTGGACTTGAACAGCGCCGCCACCTCCACCGCCGCGTCGATGACCCACTCGCTGGCGCCCTCGTCGTCCGGGTTGTATGGCAGCCCGAACACGCTGGGCAGCTGGGGGGGAGGAGGGCGGGAGGAGGATCGGATAGGGTGTGTGTGTTGGAGAAAACCAAACGGAACATGAGGGTACGCGTGTGCGTGCAGGCGCTCGCCAGAATCCAAGAGGCCTCCTCGTCGTAGTGCGAACGGCGGCGGTGGCTGGCTGCTGCCAGGCTGTGTGCCCTGCCCACCACCACCACTACACCCCCCTCGAGCGCGCCTTGCTTCCCCCCGCCTCGCTACCCCCCGCTGCCCACCCATCCGCGTCGGGCGCACCCCACACCCCACACCCCACACGCCCCAAGCTCCTTGCCCCCCACCCGCCCGCCCCCACGCACCATGGGTCGGGGCGAGTGCCCGCAGATCTGGCGGCAGGAGCCCTCCCGCACGTCGCCGTCGTCCAGGCACTCGTAGCAGGACACGCACTTGCCCACGTAGCGGTCGCAGTAGGAGCCGGTGCGGCAGGCGCGGGAGGAGGTGCAGGTGTTGAGGGTGCGCGAGCAGCCGCAGGCACTGCACTCGTGGTTGGAGATGCCACTGCGTGCGTGCGGAAAGGGTTGTGGAGGCGGTAGGAGGGGCGGTGGGGTGTGGGGTGTGGTCGCATGGAGGATGGACGGTCCGGAATTGGGGTCAGGGTTCGGCGTGTTCGTAGACGTGTACGGGTTGGTTTAGCGGGAGGCGATGGTGAGGAGTGCGGTGCGGAAAGCGAGTGGCCAGAGCGCTCCAGTGCACGCGAGTGCTGCGTGGATAGGACTGGTATGGGCCGCGTGCGTGCGGTGGGTGGGGGTTTCCGGTTAAGAGTTCCTAGGGCGGTCTCTGCCAGTGCAACACCCTGGCCCCGAATGGCACCTGCGGCGCCCCCCCCCCTGCCCCGACCTCCCTCCACCGACACCGCCGCCATTCCGAGCCCCACGCCCTGACCATAGTGCAACCCTCGGCCACAGCCGCAGGCCACCGCCAGTAGTACACACGTCGCGCACCTGCCATTGCGCGGGGTGGTGTCGTATCGGGTGCACTCCAGGCACGCCTTGTAGCAGGGCGTGCAAACCTGGAACGTTGGCTGGTACGGATCCGGAAAGCAAAAATCTACGTTGTTAGCGCAGCGATTCGGGCGAACGCCTGTATCGTTGCTGGCCAGCCCGCAAGGAGCTAGTGCCTGACGCCAAAACGGTGGCTTCGCCAGCTGCTCTGGGATATCCAGTTCGCCGTATGGGCCATTAAGAATCAGCTGTGCTTGGCCCACGCTCCAGACTGCCACCGACAAGGCGACGATGAGCCCACACTCCAGGAGCGCGCGCCAGTCTTGCAGCTTGCTTAATCGACTGCTCCGCTGTACTCGTCCCATTGCCTCTCCGATAGCTGCTCAGCCCGTTCAAGGGCAGTAGGGCCCCACCGGGGCCATACCCTGCATTCACAGAAGTCTTCCGCTACCACGCGTGCTACTTCAATTGAGGACAGTGTATTGTCAATGCCTTAAAATGCAGCACGGTTTAGTTATACTCGCGGGGAGCTACGAAGCATGCGTATAGTGCGCGTCGTTCGGGGACAAATCCGCTCAGCCCCAATTGTGCGCGTCGCAGCAGTGTGGACGTCAAGCGTATTCTAGCTCAAAGCACAATCACATGCAGAAAGACTACCGCGGGTGTGGCGCGGGGCTAGGCCACCGTGGAAGCGAGTCGGTTATCGTCCTGGCGTTAAAAGCGCAGTTATGGTGATTGGTTCTAGCTATGTCAGTATACTGGCGTGAATCTCTACCTCAGAACGCAGCGCCATGGCCAGAGAGGAACCATCGTCCAGCCAACTGCCCGACGACTCGATTTTAGAGTGAGAGAGGGCCGGCGCGCCGCAAAGTGCCGGCGCCCGGTGCAATAGGCTACCTATAAGTATTGCGTAGCATTTTCGGGCGCCCACTCTCTCTTGCCACTCGCATGGATCTGGACGGCTCTGCGGACTCTGTCGGACGAGTGACCCCAGGCGAGTCCGCGCTCCCGAATCGCCGGGTGCAGCTGCTGCGTGCTGTATGCCTACGCGTTGCACAAGCCGTTTGGACCCTGCAAGAGGTGCTGCTCCGCCCCTGCCCAGCAAACACCGGTGCCGGCGGCTGCCGGCAACATCCCGGTTGCCGCCATCAGACAAAGGAGTGAGAGCCGGGGGCGCCGACTGAGCGACCGCAGAAAGCGCTGCTCCTTTGCCATGCCGACGACTCCTAACGCCAGCGCGATGATGGGACTACATAACTACATTAGTCGCCAAAAAGTGCAGCCAGCACGGTTCTCATTGCAGTCGCGTGGCGCACCATACACTTTCCGGGTGCGTGTCCAGGCCACATAAAACACATGCCGTACCGTCGTGTTAACCACGCCGAATCAATGCCACCAGTTCCTCAAACGCCGCTCACACAAAATGGCGCGTAGCTCGCCCTGCGGTGTCCATGGGCGCGCGTGCTGTTTGCCGCTCCAAGCCGGCAACATCAACGTGAATGAGCCCCCATACACAGTAGAAGCTGGCTGGGACCACCACCTCCCGATTCATCTTTACGTACTTATTACTAGCAGGAGTAACATGCTGCTTACCGGCAGAATGGATTCCTTCACAGTGCCCCGCGTAGTAGCGGCAGCATGCAGCAGTACCGAAGCCCCCGCCCGCGTGTGTCCGCTGGTGCCCCCACTTGATGACGTCACTACACCCCGCGATAGGGACGCTACGTCGCGACCCTCCGCCGTTCACGTTCCTTTTGCTGCCTGGCATCAGTCCTTGCCGTTGCCAGCCCTAGCAAGACACCTTCAGAAGTCCACACAATATCTGCCTGTGGTGCCTTGCCTGGGCCGTGCTGTGCGAGGTCCGCCTGCTCGCTCACATGATGGTGCAGCAGCCCGCCTTGGCGCTGGTCGCCTTGGCCTCAGCGGTGGCCACGCGGTTGCGCAGGTCCGTCAGCGCCCCCTCCGTCAGCTGCGCCTGCTGCTGTGCCTGCAGGGCAACAGTGGGGATCCAGACTTGCTTAGGGCATAGTGTCTGCCATTCCATCAAAGAAGTCTGTACCGTACGGTACGGCACATGCAAAAAACCTGTACAAGCGATGCCCAACGATGCCAGCCCCCAATGCCAGCTCACTGCATGCTAAGCAACCTCCGCGAGCAGAAGCGCTACGCATGCGCTGGCTCGTCATCGCCCGCGCAGTACCGTGCGCGCCTGCGCCCTCATTCTCTCGTGGCTGCCAGGCGCCCTTCCCCGCCCGGCCCCTTCTCCCACCTGCACACGCACTATGGCCCCATGACACATTGACACTGCCTCCGCACCTGGATGATGAGCGCCTCCTGCGCCAGCAGCACCGTCTCCACCGCGTCCTCCAGCACCTCCACCCGGTTCAGCATGCTGCCCTCGGGCGCGGAGCGGACGCTTATGTCCGCGGCCGCCTGCGTCGGTCATGGGTGTGTCGTCGGCATGGCTTGCAGCAGGTTGGCAGCGTGGCGGGCAGCGCAGGTCAAGGAACTGGCAAACTAAAAGGTGGGCTACCAAGCTTTGGCATTTGAACACCGCGATACGGTACTACGATACACTCTGCCCCACGATCCTGACACGCAGAGAGACGTGGACGAACCTGTGGCCGCGCCCGCTCCAACGCCGCCGGCAGCATGTTCTCCAACACCTTGACGCGCTCCTGCAGCGAGCGCGAGCGGTTCTCCGCGATGGCCTGCAGCTGCGCCACCGTGGCGGCGGCGGAGGCGGCCAGCATGGCGGACGGCCCCGAGGCGGCCGCGCCGGGCCCCGTGCCGTTGGCGTCCTCCAGCGAGGCACGGGCGCTGCGGCGGATCAACGAACCGGCAGGTGGCATGCGGCTCACATGCGGCTCAGGAACGTGCGCGGCGAAGGGAGGGGCTGTTGGGAGTCGCGGCGACCTCCCGGCAAGCTCGGGGCGCAACGCCAGCAGGCCCTGCTCCCCACATGTTGAGGCTTGCAGCCACGAACCGGCTCGTCCTGCCCCACATGGCCCAGTCCATCCTGCAACAGCTGGCCAAACCCCAGCACGCGACCCCTGACTCACACAGTGGGCGTGCGGAACATGCTGCCCATGGGCCCCAGGGCGCTGTTCAGGCGGGACGGCATGCGGCCGAAGGTGGGCGCCGCCAGGGCCTGCCCCGGCGCGGCGCCGGCAAGGTCGCCCCGGCGCAGTGCCTCCACGTCGATGCCGTTCACGGCCATGAGCTCCGGGTCGGACCAGGGGCCGATGTCGTCGAGCAGCGTGCCCCGGCTCTGGCCTGCAGAGGGGGGCGGCGGCCGTCCATGTGACGGTTGTTTGCAAATAATGTGAAGTGCCGATGTCCAGTGGTACGGTGGGGGAGGAGGGCTGGGGCATGTGAGCAGGTGGCCGCGAACGGAGCAGCGGCTGCTTCGCCCCCTCACGTCAAAACGCCTCCGCGCCCCTCCTCCTGGACCTCCGCCGCCCTTCCCCCTCGCGTGTGCCCCGCCAGGGCATCGGGGGCTCGCGCACCTCCCAGGAACTCGGGGATGCTCTCGATATCCATGTGCTTCAGCAGCGCCTCCATGTAGTTGGGGCCCAGGATCTGGAGGAGGGTGGGGTGCAGCGGTGGCGGTGGTGGTGCCGGTGAGTCGGTATGGTGCGTGTTGAGTAGGACGCAGGGATTCAGCTGGTGCTGGTGTGTGAGAGAGAGTGAGAGCGTAGTTCATTCTAGAACCGCAACCACCGTGCAGCATATACACGGGGGAAGCCGAGTCGAAGCCGGATCCAGGGGTGAGGCCGATTCACGCTCGGCCACCATGCTGTGCGGAGAGCAACGTGCATGCCACCCAATTTCCCCCATGCAGCCCGGCCCCTGTACTGCTCAGGCGCGTGCCCTACCTCGATCTTCTGCTGCGTGCGCACGTCGATCATGCCCTTCACGATGCCCCACAGCATGCGGAACACCGCCGGCTGCAAGTCCGGGGGAATGTGACAGTCACGATGCGGCGCGAGTGTCAGTCGGTAGCCGTCCGCCTGTTCCACACCCAGGCAGGAGAACTGCGCCGGACCCATGCTGTGATACACCATGCGCTCGGCAGCCGCCCCCGACCCACATGGCGCACACGCGCGCTCGGGTACCGGCACGCCGCGGGCACGTTTCTCCCTTGCACCAGGACTGCTGGCAAGCCCCTGCCGCAACGCAGCTGCCGGGCCCCAGCACCCCCAGCACCCGCTGCCGCCCGCCCTGCTCGCCTCTGGGCCCCTGCCCTACCGCGTTGATGATGCAGATGTGTCCCAGCATCTCCGGGTAGTTGTCCTGGTCGGTCTTGGTGAACTTGCCCAGCATGCGCTTCACGTCGCCCGTCAGCGCCGACATGCCCACGCCTGCACCGCACGCACGTCCGCCGGGCGCTGTCACACCGGTGTTCAGCAACCCCCCAACCGGCGCATGACCCGCATTCGCCCGTCCCCAGCTCAACCCTACCCTGCCCCTACGAAGCAGTTGTTGGATGCGCCCGGTGCCCCCTGCACACCTTTCACGTCCATGATCCCAAACGTCTGGTCGATCTTCCGCCCGGCCAGCTTCGAGGCGATCGGCATGATGACTTTGACGCAGCGCTCGTACTCCTGTAGCGCCGCCCAGCACACGGCGTCATCGCTCACCAGGGCCAGTGCGGGCGCCTTCCAGGCCGCCCACTGTACCTCATGCCCACCCAATGCCACTCCTGGTCCTCCTTTGCCTCGGCCAACGCTCCACCCGTGGCTGACACGGCCCCATCTAGCACCGCCCCCGGCCGGACGCCCACCCCACCCGATCCGGCTGGCCCCGCACCTGCACATGGAACTTGAACATGCGCTCCTCGTCCGTGCACTTCATAATCGCCGGCACGTTGATCTTCCCAATCAGCTGGATGTACACCGGGCGGCCCTGCGGCAGACGGCGGTGCCAGGGTGGCGCTCTGGTCACACGGCGCTCGACTGAGCATAAGAGCATCGCCCCTGTTCGTCGGCCAGCCTTCCGTAAGCTCCCCATTGGCACCCTCTCTCCCCTAAGCATACCATCTTGTCCAGCTTGTGGTAGCCCTGGGGGTACGCTTCCAGGAACTTGTCCCGCTCGTCGAAGCTGAAGTCCTGCAGGAGCGTGTCCACCTTGTTCTCCCGGCGCCAGTTGACGTGGTCCGTCCACATCTTAATGGCCCTTTCAAAGTCGTACGTGCGCGCGCGCAGGAAGCGGCGCAATGTGAAGTAGTCTGTGCGGGAAGGGGCGCAGGGGTTCGGTCGTCTCGACCAAGCGTAGCCGTACAGGGCCCGTCTTGGGCAGGCCACGAACATAACTGCCTAAACCGCGCTCCATGCGCCCCCTACGCCCCGTTCGGCACCATCAGCACGCTATGCCAAAGGGACGCTACGCCAAACGCAGCCCTACTACTCCGCCTCCTCCGGTGGCGTGCCGCTCCGCCCGCCCTCTGGTCAAAGCTGGCGGTAACCGTGCCCGTCGAAACGCGCTGCGCACCTATCTCAGGTCTCCATAACTCCAAAGCTTCCAGCTTCTGCCTGAACACCTCCACATATGTCTCCTGCGAGCGCGAGCATTCGTAAGCTTTAAGGGGATGAGGAGGAGTAGGCTGCTCCCACGCTGCTGGTCGCGTCGCTCATCATCGCGACCTGCCTGTTCCACGGGACCGAGACCCCAATCATCCGTTTTATTTTCGATCGGGTAGTCTCTCCGGCCCTGAAATTTCTGGGGCGGTCCAGGAAGAGGCTTGACCTGCGGAGGCATTTCCTTCTCCTTCTCCTGAGACCTGTTGGTGCCGTCTTCAAATAATTCGTAAGGGAAGTCTAGCTGGTCTATCGTCGGTATCTCAATGCAACGCGATATCCGGGTCTCGAGTGGGGAGAGACACTAACGTAGAGCCAGAGCAGCTGCCCTACTCAGATTGCGCTATGCTCGTATGACGTTTATTGTACTTTCCCAAGCGGCGCATGCAGCGAACATTCCCACGCGGTCCGCATACGACCAATCGGGCGAAGCCAACTGGCGCCGCACTCGCCTCCGGCACGCGCGTGCGCAGCAGCCATCGCCGAGGCGCCGGGCCCCCGTCGATGGCCCAACGCTGCCCTGTGCGCATCAAGCACTGCCTTGGCAACTGTAGCCAGTGCACGCCCAACAGATGCTCCATAGGGTAATAGAGAGGCCCGGGGCGCCCGGCTGGACCTCCCCTGCGTCAGGTGTGAAAAGCAGCGGGTTGGCAGGGCCAGAAACGGACATCAGGGGCAACAACAAGGACCGTCCCTCATAAATACCGAAGATTGCAGCACATGGATGCCAAATTTGCTGGTGTGCAGGGCCTGCCTGCATTTGCATGGGCGCGGGTGCTGGCGTGCGCGGACGCGTCGTTACACTCGATTGCGGCCGCTTCTCCTGGGCCCCATCTGGGTCCCATCTGCTCGACGCCGAGTGCGCAGTGTAGCCCTGTGCTCTGCGTGTCATCAATTTGCCCAAAAAAGCCGAGACGTGTTCCCCCGGGCGCCGCCACTGGGCGCCACCCTGAGATTCCCTCATTAATCAGCGCTCACTCCGACCCTCGCCTACACATGCTTCAGTCTCACCCAGCACACCACACTGGCGGGTTGCGAGGCTGGGCGAAGGCCCACGTCCATCAATGGAGTAGCCCACACCCCGCACGCACCCATCACACGCCATCATACTATATGCGCACACGGAGCAAAATGGGTGACTGCTCAAGAGTTATGTTCTCTTGCGCGAGGTCATCTCCCGGAGCGCCCGACTCATCACCAACTGCTTGCAACTGACAAATGTATTTTGAATTTGCTCAGCTCGTCGCCCCTACTATCTGCATCTCTACCTTGCATCTCGCCGCCGCACTCGCCTTGGGCAGCAGCCGCAGCCACAGAGCATCACCTCGCCGATCCATCATCCATCAATGCTCCTGCCCTCTCCGCTCACCCTACTAGTCGGTCACCCTACACATTCTTTGCATTCACGGCACAGTGCGCCCGGGGTTGCGGGGCCGCACCGGTAGAAAGGTCTTCCAACCACCTCCCATTTTGCCACCTGTGCATGATGTACCTGTACTAGGGCGCGATCTCGTTACGATTACCGTATGTGCGTTCCGTTCTTGCATGCTACTACCACATCATGAATTCTGTCTAGCCGACAGAAGCTGGCAGCCGTGTGCTGCCGGCGCTGCGCTAAACAAAAACGAACCAGCAAACAACTTCCAAAAACAAGCAACAAGCCGCACCACCCGCGAATAAGCCTCCATGCAAGTGGGCCGCCGGCTGCAGCAGCTGCTTAACCGCTCACTCCCTTCACACCCTGCTCCACTCCGCTCCACTCCGCTCCACGCCGTGCCGCCGCCCGGTTGCTCGTGCAACAGCTGGCACCATGCTGCCGCCGCCGCGAACCACCCGAACACACTTCACTTCAAACAGCACCTCACCGACGCACGCTCCCGCCACACACGCGGCCCCGCGCCGTATGCCACCGCTGCCTACTCGGCGACGGTGTGCAGGCGGCTGGCATTGAGCGCGTTGAGTGCGGCGTTGCGGTACAGCGTGGCGCCGTGGTGGCGGCGGTCGTAGTAGCCGCCCTGGCGGCCCAGGTAGTGGCCGGTCGCGGACGTGTTGAGCGCAGCCGCAGCCACGTTGCCGCGGCTGCTGCCGCTGCCGTCCTTGGCGGGTGTGGCGGGGCCGCTGCTCAGCGGGCCGGCGCCGACGGCGACGGCGGCGGCCTCGCCGGTCTGGTCCAGGCCCTTGTCGCGGTCACGCCCGCCCGCGACGTCGAAGCGCCACACGGTGGAGGTGGGCGCGGGCGGCGGCTGCGCGGGGCCGGCCACGTCGAAGCGCCACACCATGCCGCCAGAGGTGCCGTTGGCCGCGGCGCCCGCGCCGCCGCCGGCCGCGGTGGAGATGTTGCCCACGATGCCATTGGCGGCGGCGGCGCTCTTCTTGGCCGGCGGCACGCCGGTGCCGGTGTCGAAGCGGAAGGCCGTGACCGCGGCGGCGGGGGACGCGGGCATGACGCCGGCGCCGGCGCGCAGCGAGTTGTCCTTGTCCGGCAGCGCGGACACGTCGCTGACGTCGCTGGCGGCGCTGTGCGCGCTCACGTCGCCGTGGCGGCTGCCGCCGGGGCCGTGGCGGCTCCAGTCCGAGGTCTTGATGGACGCCGCCAACAGGCTGTTGTACCGGTCCATGGAGCCGTTGCCGCCGTGCGTGGAGTTGCCCATGGAGCGCACGCTCATGCGGTCGTCGTACAGGTCCAGGCTGTCCACGGAGCCCACCTTGAGCAGGTTGAGGAAGCCCTCAAAGTCGATGCCGCCGGTCAGCGCGTCGCCCGAGCTGCCGGCGCTGGCGGTGGCGCTGCCGCCATTGCTGCCCGCCTCCTGCAGCGCCAGCTCCAGCGCGGTCTGCACCTCGTCCGGCGGCAGCCGCGCGCGCAGCGCCTCCAGCAGCTCGGGCACCGTCAGCACGCCGCTGCCGTCCTTGTCCATCTCGCGGAACGCCCTGCAGCACGTCGATGGAATCATTGGGAGAAATGATGGCATCAGTTGGCTGAGCACAAGGAGGAGTGGGACGTCTAGGACAAGCGATCTAGGACAAGCGATCTGCGGACCGTTCAAAACGACGCTTGCGCGCGCGGGCGGCCGCGGCCAGCCGGTTGGTGTGGTGCCCCCTCACCTGGCGGCCAGCTCCAGCCAGAGCTCGGTGTGGTTGCGCTGGAAGTAGCGCCAGTCCATCTGGCTGGCCGCGAAGTCGGCCTTGTCGATGACGCCGGTGCCGTCCAGGTCCACCTGCTCCATCAGCCGCGTCACCTCGCTGGGCGCCAGCCGGAAGCCCATGGCCGCCAGCGCGTCGCTCAGCGCCGCCTCCGTCAGCTGCCCGCCGTGCTCCAGCCGCATCTGCTTCATCAGCGGCGCCAGGCAGGCGGCGTCGGGCGTGGCCACGATCGGCCGGCCGCTGTCGCTGATGGCGCAGCGCTCGCGCTCCGCCGCCAGCAGCTCGGGGTGGGAGAGCAGCTCGGCGGCGATGGACTGCAGCACGGTGCGCTTCAGCTGGCTGCCGCTGGCGAAGCGCTGGATGCGCGCCACCACGCTCTGGCCCAGCTTCTTGCCGGTGGAGCGCTCCGAGCTGTTGCCGCGCAGCCAGGGGTGCTTCAGCGCCTCCTTGGCGGTGGGGCGCAGCTTGGGGTCGCGGTTGAGCAGCAGCCTGCAAAAGTCCTTGGCCTCCTCGCTGATGCCCGCCCACCAGGGCTTGTCAAAGTCCAGCTGGTCGTTGAGCACGGAGCGCCAGATGGCGGTGATGGCGGGGGCGTACACGTTCTTCTTGTCGTCGAAGGGGAAGCGGCCGCACAGCATCTGGAACGCCATCACGCCCGCCGCCCACAGGTCGCTCGACGGCAGCCACTCGCCGCGCAGCGTCTCGGGCGCTGCGCAGTGGCGGCGAGGGGACGGGGACGGGGCGCAAGGTCAGGTCATTTGTAATGGTGGTGTGCGCTGGGGGGAGTGGTTTGAAGAAACGGGCTAACCCGATCTAGCAGGCAACCGTATTCCGGCGTTTGCAAGCACTCACCCATGTACCACGGCGTGCCCTCCAGCCCCAGGTCTGTACGCGGCAGCTGCTCCGGGTCGAAGGGCGCCGCCAGTCCGAAGTCGATGGCCTTGAGCGGCGCGCGGTCGTCGCTGGTGAGCAGCATGAAGTTGCCTGCGGCATTGCAAGGGCGGGACGTTCCATAATAAGGAGCGGTGCGCCAGGTGTTCGGCAGGCCCGCACCGGGCCCTCCACAGCCTGCCGCGCCACAAGCCGCTTGCCGTGATTCATAAGCGGCGCCCCCCTCCCGCCCTGGCGACGTGCACGCACCTGGCTTGATGTCGCGGTGCAGGATGTGCTGTGCGTGGCACTGGGCCAGCGTACGAAGCACGGCACGCATGAACGAGGCGACCTGCGGGGGCGGGGCGGTGTGCGTGGGTGGGGAGGTGAGCTGGGCAACACGCTGCGGGCGACCCAGGCGCTCCCTTTCCGTGGTTGGCCTGTGTTCATCCCCCAGGCACAACAGTTTGCTACGTTTGCGTAGTACAGTGCGCACCACCAGCATTCTGGTCGCCATCTCCATCCAGTTCCAACGCCCCCCAAAGGACGCACCGTGCGCTCGGAGTAGTGGCGGTCACCGATGCGGTGCCACAGCTCGCCGCCCCCGCACAGCTCCATGACGATGTACACGTTCTCCTCGTCCTCAAACACGTCCTCCAGCTTGACGATATTGAGGCTGCAAGGGGGAGGCGCCGGGTGCAGGGGATTCAGTTAGGTTGCGCGCCGCACTTGGCACGGCGCAGGTCGACCACATCCCCCTGATCCGCGTCAGCACCAGCTCAGCGGGCGCGGGGGGGCAAACCCAAGCGTAACAAAGCGCACGAAGAGGACACCCCTGCCATGGGCCCCCCACCCCAGCCCCCCACCCCACCCCGGCTTGCAACCGCAAAGCGTGCAATGCCCTCGCCCCTCGGGCCCCGGCCGTGCGGGAGGGAGCCGCGGAACGCGCGTCCGCTCACCTGCCGCTCAGCTTGGTCATGACCTGTATCTCGCGCCGGATGCTTTCTAGGTGCCCCTGCTTCTTCTTGTCGCTAGCGTCCGTCAGGACCTTGCGAATGCTCTTGCAGGCGAACTCCTCGCCGGTGCTGCGCTTCTTGACAATCCGCACGACGCCGTTTCCGCCCTTGCCGAGCTCGTTGCCCAGCTCGTAATGCTTTTCCAGGTCCGTGGCGTAGCCCAGGAATGGCGCTGTGGTGCACTGGTTACCGGACGCGGGTGCAGTTGCTCCCTGGACCGTTGCCGTGGCACCGCAGGCCACCGAGCCCGGAGCATTCAAGCCCGCCACTTGCCCAGTCCACTGAGGGGCGCTAGAGGGCCTGGGCGCCAGGCTGGAGGTGCCACGTCCGCTTGAAGAGACATTGCGCCACCCGCCAAGCAGCTTTGATAGCAGGCCGCCCTTTCCTTTCGACTTGTGGCTCCCCGAAGACTGCTGGTGGGTGGAAGACGTGGGCCCCAAGGCGCACGGCGCCGGGGCCATTCTCGGCGGTTAAGTCTCGCTATTAGGAAGCTCGAGCGCTGTAAAACGTGGCGTCTGTGGGCCTAAGAGTTGGTCGCGTGCAGGTAGGGCGCGAAAACAGTGCAGGCCAAGGCCAGGTTCGAGACTTCTCTGCGTCAGGTGGGGGCCCACGCGGCCGAGAATATGTGAGTTGTAGTGTTGTTGTTGAATCGAAGTGTTTGGGTATAGTCGTGAAATTTAGCAACGCTTGGATTAGCTTGTATGCCCCGAGCGACTGCAGCTTCCAAAAGTCGCGCGATGAGGTCGCGCGTCCGACGCGACGATTCGCCAGGATGATGCGCGAGAGGGAACATCCGTTGACTCGCCTATCTGATGCGCTAGCTCGCAGGGCTCCGCGGTGGGTTTGGAAAAAGCCCAGGGCACGTCGGCCTGCGTCGGCAAGCCGCGACCTTTACGCGGCCTCATACAGGCGCGTGCCTCGCCACAGCGCGGATAACCGAGCCAATTAATAATACATAAACGGCGTCGCGTGACACAAAGCGACACAAACGACAGTACCTCCACACTCACGGTGGTGTGAACGCGGTGTGGGCCCGGTGTGGCGACCCTTTCGCCTCCCCCGCAGCCGCCTGGCGTCGTGGGCGTCCCTCCTCTTCCAAATCAACACTGTTGCGCTGGTCAGCTGATGCGTTTGAGGGAGGTGTGCCAGTGCGAAGCGATGCGAAATGGCAATTACGGTTTGGACACGTTCCGAGGGACGCGTCGCTGGGAGCAGCCCTCTATGTGCAGCACCCCTGGGCCGACGTGAAGTATCGCAGTCGAATGCCCTTGCCACTTGTGCTTCCGTGCCTCAATCTGCTATGAACCCCCTGGCTGCACTTGACACACACCAACGCCGCATACGCCCAATTCGAAGGCGTCATGCATGTGCACTCGCAAGCACCGAGGTACACACACGCGCGCCGCACCTCGCGGCGACACCTTGCCGCGATATGCTGCAGTCAGGGGCGCGCACTCGCCCAGAACAGCCGCCTGGTCCTACTACGGTACCTACGTGATGGGGCCGCGCCTGTGGAACGGCCCCGCCGCCAGCAGCAGGTTGCGGCTGCTGAAGGCGAGCGACACCACCGGCGACGACTTGGTCCGATACCGGCCCAGCTGCGCATAGGGGCCCTCCGGCTTGTTGCCCTTGTCCTCCTTGCCATCCTTGCCCGCCTTGGCGCCCTCCTTGCCCGCCTCCTTGCTGCCGGCCGCCCCATCCGCCGCCCCCTCCCCGCCCTCCGCGCCGCCGCCTTCCCCGTCCGCGCCCGTGCCGTCGCCCGCCGCCGCCACGCCCGCCGCCGCCAGCGCCTCGCCGCTGTCGTTCCGCCACAGCCGCACCGTCTCGTCCGCGCCGCCGGACGCCAGCACGCAGCCGTCGCCCTGGCTGTAGGCGAGGCACCACACGGCGCCGGTGTGCGCGGTGCTGGGCTGAGAGGCCGCCACGCGGCGCGCCGTGCCCAGGTCCCACACCGTCACGCCGCCCTCGTCGCTGCCGGCCGCGATCTGCGACCCGTCCGGCGACAGCGCCAGGCAGGTGGGGCTGCCGGGCAGCGCGCGGCCGCAGGGCAGGTACCTGGGGGGCGTGGGAGGCGGGGCGGGGGATTGCCATCGCTGGTTAACGAAAATGAGATGAGGAGTGGTGCCTGCGTTGTGGGAGGTGGGTGCGGCGTGGGCTGGTGCGGCAGGTGGGCTCCACCCCGCCTCGTGTGGAGGGAGCGCCCGGGCGCACGTCCCTGTCCCGCTGTCCCCGGCCCCCCGCCTGCACGCCTGCCCCCTCGCCTGCGCACTCCTGCTCGCTCCTGCTCCAGATGCCTCACCTGACGCACTTGCCCTCGCGCACGTCCCACAGCCGCACGGTGCGGTCCGCCTGCCCCGCCGCCGTGGCCACCAGGCAGCAGTTGGGGTGCCATCGCACCACGTCCACGTCCGCGTTGTGCCCCACCAGCAGCCGCAGCGGCTGCGTGCGCTCGCTCACCCACAGCCGCGCCACGCGGTCCGCGCCCGCGCTGGCGAACCAGTGCCCTGGGGGGAGGGGGGAGATTTGCGCGGGCAGGCACGAGGGGTCAGGGTGCGCGGTGCACTGCCGGCACTGCTGGCCGGCGGGCAGCTGCTCCCAGCCCCGCTCGGCTGGCTCACGCCGATCCTGATTCCTGAACGACCCCAGGCAGGGCCGTGCCCTGACAGCACACCAACCCACGCCCCAGCCCCGCGGGCGCACCTAGCGGGCACGCGGCCACGTCCCACACGGGGAACACGTGGCCCGGGTACACTGCCAGGCAGGCGCCGAACTCGGCGCCCCACACGCGGACCGTGCCGTCCGAGGAGCCCGACAGCACCAGCCGCTGGTCAACGCTGAAGTCAACGGCGTGTACGGCCGCGGTGTGGCCGTGCAGGTACAGCGTGCCCGGGGGCTCGCACTCCTCCAGGTCGTCGGCGGAGGGGGCCGCGGGCGCGGGCGTGCCGTCCGGGTTCGTGCCGCCGCCGCCGGGCAGCTGGCCGCGCCGCGAGCGGCGCAGCAGGGCGTGGTGTTGCGAGATGGTGGGCATGTCGTACACCCGTACCGAGGAGTCGTTGAAGCCGGCTGTAGTGGGTTGGGAAGTTAAGAAGGAAAAAAACAATTCAGGTGGAGGAGGAAGAGAAGGGGTGGAGAGATGACCCGCTGACGGAACGGGGTGACGGGGGCCGGCAGGGGGCACAGGCCGCACAGCGCTTGGTCCGCGCTTGCCCTTCCCTTAACCTGCACCACGACCCCGGCAGCCCCCGGCGCAGCAGCAGCCCCCGGCGCAGCAGCAGGCCCCCACCTCCGGCGCGCGCACTCACCCACGATCTTGGAGCCGTCGCTGTTGAAGGTGCTGCAGTTGAGCGTTTGCTTGGCGTTGACGAAGGTGAAGAAGGCGCAGGAAGGCGGCGCGGCGGCGGTGACGGGCGCGCGCAGGCCGATGTCACGCAGTGCCGCAGACACCACCTCGTCCGGCAGCTTGGGCAGGAAGGGCTGCGGCGCGGTGGGGAGCGGGGTGCTTTAAGGGCGGTGGTAGTGGTGGCGAGGGTGGTGAGGGTGGTGAGGGCGGTAGATGGCGCTGTGGGTCGGCATAGCCAGGACAGACAACCGCCCTAGGCCCTAGGCATCAAACCTCACGCCCGCGCTCGTCACTTCCCCGCATGGCCACCGCCGGTCCCACGCCTCACAGCGCCCGCCTCCTGCTGGCTCACCGGGTGCTCTATCCGTTCGCCGCGCACCACCGACTTGCTGGTCGCCGCCGCCGCAGCCGCCGCGGCCGCCGCCTTCTCGGCCGCCTTCTTGGCCTTTTTGGTCTGAGGCTCCTGGCCGTCTGCGAGCGTACAGGCGGTTCACAAAGGTGTCAATGTTGCCGCTACGGAAATTACGTAACGGTACAAACGGTGCAAAAGACGTTCTACGTGGTGGTACGTGCGCCGCGGTTGCACGACACACGCCACGCCGCAGCCCCCCTCGCGCCCTCGCGGCCGTACCTGCCGCCGCCGGGTCCGCTTCGCCCGCCGCCGCTGCTGCTGCCGCCGCAGCCGCCGCCTCCGCCTTGTGCTTCTCCTGCTGTTCCCGATACATGTCCTCCACATTGCCCTGCAGCGTGAGCAGGGAAGGCCAACGGCACAGTGTGGGCAGGCGACCCTTCATGCACACACACACACACTCTCTCTCTTCTGGCCGGACTTCGTTCCGTCTCCTCGACACACGCACACACACGCAGTCGTTTTCCTTTGTGCGCTCTAACGCACACGCAGACACACACCCGGCGCACCTGCAGCAGCCCCAGCTTTATCTCGGTGCGGTTGACCATGTTGGCCTCCGCCGCCTCCGCGCCCGCGTCCGCGCCCGCCTCGTCCGCGCCCGGCCCGCCCGCGCCGCCGGGCCCGCCGCCCGCCAGCTCGTCAGCCAGGTCGTCGTCCGGCACCGGGGCCGCGGGGGCGCCCTTGGGCAGCCCCTCAAGCACCTGCGGGGCGAGGGGCACGGGCGGGGCGTTTCCAGTCATGGTTGATTGCGATGAGACCACGTTGGACACACGTTGTTGGGGGCGGGGTAGGGCAGGGTGGGGGTGGGGCAGGGTTCAGTCATGTCACCGCCCTCCCCCGGTGGACGCGACCCCGCCGGACGCAACTCGCCCCCCCCTGGTCTCGGGCATTCAGAGTGTGCTGCGCCCCGGCATGAACGTGCACATGTGCACCGCATCCTGGCTCCAGCAGCGGCCCGCGCTCCCAGCCACCATCTCCCCATCCTAGTATCCGCGTTTAGTCAGACTTGGTCTAGCTTGGGGTTGCGTTCACACACGCATACACACACACACACACACACACACACACACACACACACACACACACACACACACACCCTTCCCACCGCCACCCCATCCCACCGCCTCCCGCCCACCCCGCACCGCGCACCGCCCACCGCCTCCCGCCCCCACCGCCCCTCCCTCCCCCTCCGCCCCCACCTGCAGGTCCAGGCAGCTGTTCACCACACTCAGCAGCGGCAGCATGCGGCCGCCGCCCGTGTGCAGCCAGCGCATCAGCAGGTCGTGCGCGTACGGCGACAGCGCCACCGCCGTCTTGGCGGCCGCCGGGCCGCCGGGGCCCAGCCCCAGCCGCGCCGCGGCGAAGGCGCTGCCGCGCAGCAGGCTGCGGCTGGTGAGCGCGGCCAGCTGCGTGAGGTCGGAGGCGGCGGCGCGGCGCATGCCGCCCAGCGTGGCCAGCACGCGCGCGCGGTACCTGCGTGGGCGTGCGAGCAGGGTGGGTGGGTGGGTTGTTGGGTGGACCGGAGAACAGGGTGCGGGGGTGTAAGGGGTCCATGCATGGCGCTGAGGAGCGCTGCAGTGGTATGCCGTGTGCATGGTTCTCGCTGATGCCGGTGCCGGTGCCACAGAGCACCGTCAGCCCGTGCTGCAGCAGCAGCAGCAGCAGCCGGTGCGAGCTGGCGCCCATGCCAGCTGGTGCGCCCGGCCCAGCGACCTGTCGTGCAGCCCCGGGAGCCCCATCCGGTGCTGCGCCGCCCCCACACGCTTGCCGCTGCCTCCACCACACCCACACGCACACGGTCGTTCTCCCCCTTTCCCTTGCAATCCCTCTAACACACGCGCGTGCACACGCGCACAGCGCCTCCCCCACCACCACCACCACGACCCCCACCCCCAAGGCCCCACCTGGCCAGCAGCGCCGCCGCCTCCCTGCCCGCCTCCATGTCCACCAGGGTCAGGTACAGGCGCACGAACACGGGGTGCAGCAGCCGCCGCAGCTCGGGCTGCGCGCGTGTGGGGTTCGGCAAGCACAAGGAAAGGCATGCGGCAGGTTGGAAGCGTGGCGTGGAAGCGTGGCAGGCAAGTGGGTGCCATACGCCCGGCGACGGGCTCACTACGCGTCTCCCCGCCTGCCCGTTCCCATCCCGCCTGTGCTGCCCATCGGCATGCCAGGGTCGGGGCAGCGCAGCGCAGCGGCCCGGCCCCGGCCGCCCGCCGCGCCTGCGGGCCGACTGCCGCGACAGCAGCAGCACCCCCAGGTGGCCGTCTGCCGCCGCCGCCGGCCCGCCCCCCTCTGCTGTAACACCGGCCCACTGTGGTGGCAGCACTTGCCAGCCCCGCGAGCCCAGCGTCCCCGCACACGCAAACGCGCGCGCACACACACACACACACACACACACACATTGGTACGTAACTGCGCGCGTTTGGCGGCTGCTTTGTCCGTCCTGCTATTGCTGTCGTTAACACACACACACACGTCGTTTTCCCTTGTGCTCTCTAACACACACACACACACACACACAACACACACACACACGCCCACCCGCCTCACCCGGTACATGTCCAGGCAGCTGTCCACCCAGCCCACCAGCGCCTCGTACGCATCGCCGTACACCGCGGCCTCGTGCCCGGCGGCGAAACACACGAGGTCGTCGATCAGCCCGCTCGCCATCTCCACGCCCGCAGCCACCGCCGCCGCCTCCTCCTTGTCGCCCGGGGCCGGCGGCTGCCGCACGTGCTGCACGAAGCGCTCCTCTACATCTCGCAACCTGGGGGGGCCGATGCAGGAGGTGCAGCAAGGGGTGGAAAGAGAGGGAGAGGGAGAGGGAGTGGAGGCGGCGAGGGGAGGGAGCAGTGCGCGTGGCGGGTGGCTGCGTAGAGGGTGGGTGCGGGAGGAGGCAGGTCCGGGCGCCGTGCTGGGACCCTGGGGTCCCGATGCGAAACGCCAGGAGCCTAGACACAACCAGCCAAAAAGTATTACACGGGCGTGGGGGCTGGAGTGCGGAGCTGCGGCCTCCACTGGGCCTGCTGAAACCCCGCCACGCTCCTCCCAGCTGCACTCGGGCGTGCACTCGTCTGCACCGGAAGCCCCACACCAGCTCCCTTCGCCTCCCCGGCTGTCCCCAATCCTCTCACGCCTCGTGTCTGCCTGGGCATGGTTAAAGCATTTAAGCCCTGAAGTCGCGTGACGCTGTGTTCGATCGATGCGGGCCCTGAGGGGGGCCCTCCCGTTATCCGCTCCCGCACATAGGCTCACCCTCGTTTTCGTATGTATTGCAGGAAGAGCTGGTCCCAGTCCGAGTCCCGCATTTGTTAGCCCGCGAGCTACCCGCCGTCCTCGTCGTGCGAATGCATGAACGCCAATTTGGTTAATAAGTGGCGAGTAATAAGATACTTAAATCAAATCCAGCGTGGCAGGCGCGTCGTTCTTTGCACGGAATGGAATTGGCGGGTGCACCTTGCCGAGTAGGCTTCGCGGGCTATGAGCTTTCGATGTTCTTGAAGTCACGGTTTGGGCAGAGTCACGGTCAGCGCGGCAAAGGATGGCGGAAGCGCTGACGGGTGCGAGGGGCCGTGCATGCGCAGCTCTGCGGGTTCGTGCATGGGTGGATGGTGCCGACCACTGCCGACGCCGACGCACGGCCGGCGAGCCAATGTGCTAATTGTACTGCATCCCGTCCGTCCCCAGAGGAAAGCGGGTTCAAACTGCATCCCGCCAGTGGTCTTGGATGGTCCCAGTCGGAGTCCCCGGCACAGCCGCGCTTATCATGCAGCCGCGCTTGGCACTGGCCCTGCTGCTGCTGCTAGCCGCCGGGGCCATCGCCCCGCTCAACTTGGCTACAGCCGAGGTGCCAGCTACTGCCGATAGCGGGAAGGCATCGGCTGCAGCTGGTGCCAGGGGTGCTGCCGTCGGTGCGTCCACGGCGCCCAGCAGAATGGAGCCCGCGCCAGATGCGGTGGCGGACGCCGAGAGCCACGAGGAGGGCACGGGGGCTGCGCACCTGCGGCGGAGGCTACTAACGCTGCACGGGCTGCTGCTGCCGCGCCTGAAACAGCCGCTGCAGCGGGGGGACGCACGCGCGCGGCGAGTGATGGAGCTGCTAGCCTCCGTCAGGTGCGTGGCAGTGCGCCCCAGCAGGTGGAGGCTGCGGTGAGGGGTTGGAGGTACGGCTGGTGCTAGCGGTGCACGACACGTGGTGATGGCGCAGGAGACTTACACAAGCCAGCAGCACCGCTAGTGCGCGCCCGCCCTCGCAGGTCACTGGGTGCGGAGCTGCGGGCCGCAGGGGACGGCTGGGCGGCGGGGCACGCCGACGCGCTGTCAGCCGCCTCTGAGCGGGTGCGGGGCGCGCTGCAGCCGGCGGCGGAGCGGCTGCGGGAGGCGCTGAGGGAGCGGTGCAGCGACGCCACATTCGTGCCGCCCACAGACAAGCCCGCGCAAATAGCCGGTGCGTGCGTGACCGGTAGAATGCCGGACTGGGGGCTTGGCGCATGCGCACTTTGGGCAGTTCTCATACCGCAACGCTACACACACGCATACACACACACACACAAGCACACACTATCGTTTTCCCTTGTGCTCTCTAACACAAGCACAAACAAGCACACACACGCACAAACACCCGACCCGCCGGCCAGGCCCGGGCCTGACCTGCACGCTGACCGGCGCCAGCTGCCGCCTGGTCCGCCTGGCCGCACCCACCCGGCGGGACCTGGTGCTCAGCTGCACGGAGCCGTCGGCCTCCGAGGCGCTTGTGCAGCCGCGCTACACGTCGGCCTACACGGCAGGCGCCACCTTTACCACCTCGGTGCGCTGCGCGCGCGCGCCTCAATAAGATGTACACCGCGACCAATCAACTTCCTCATCAATGCGCATCCAGAGGTCTTGGACTACCGGGCCCCGAACTAGATGTGGCATTCAATGACGTGTGGCCTTGACGTGCTTGTCCGGCACGAATGCGGGTGACAGGAGTGCAAGACCGACCGGCAGTTCGGACTGGGTGGCACCGTGTCTGTGGACCTGTGGCAGCCCGGCAGCCGGCCGCAGGACGCGGTGAACACGTGGCGGCAGGTGGCGGGCAGGTGCGTGGGGGCAGGTGTGTGGGGGCAGGTGCGGGCGGGGAGAGCGGGTGGGTGGTTGGGCCGTGCACAACGCTGGTGTGTCGTGACTGCGAGCGTGGCGTGCATGCGTCAGGCGCCACATGCACGAGTCAGACAAATCCGGGGATGCACGGATCGTATTCAGCAGTGCACATCACACATAGCTACCTGCTGCACGTGCGGGCACAGGTTGCGACAGCAGGCGGCAGACGCGGCGGACCGGGCAAGAGGCGGGGCCGCCAAGGCGGTGGCGGGCGCGTTGCAAGCATCAGGCGCAGGCGCAGGCCTGGCGGGCTCCGTCTTCTCTGCGCGTTTGCGGAATGGCGCCGGCGGCCCTATGGACGGCGGTGCAGCACCAGGGGCCGACGGTGCTTCACGAGCTGCTGGCCGCGTGTCACCGCTGCAGCGGCTGGTGCGCCCTCACAGTGCGGTGGCGCGGGCGCTGCGCCTGGCCCTGAGCAAGTGAGGACACGGCGTCGCACTACGCTGCTAATGGTTTACGCTCCTTGATTCCTTCCTAGGGCTCCAACCCGCATGGCGTGGTTGTCATTATCTGATGCCCCGTGATACCCCCCTCTTTCCCTTTTCTCTTTTTGATCCAACACATGAGTGCAGGCACAGGGAGCGCCTGACGTCCGCCGCGGCGGCCTGGATGGGCGCCCACTCAGACACCGGCACCTCCGCACTCCTGCAGCAATCGGCTCCAGCAGCCGACGACAGCAGCGCGGCGCGGCAAGGGGCGTTGCGTGTGGGCCAGGCGCTGGCGGCGCTGCTGGCAGACCTGGGTCTGGAGGGCTCGGCGGCGCAGCTGTTGAGTCAGCTGGGGGTGCCGGAAGAGGGGCAGGCGGAGCAGGGCAGGGTCGAGAAAGGTGAGGGGGGTGGAACTGGGGAGGTGCCGCCGTCCAGCGGCGACAAGGCAGGGGGGCAGCGGATGCAGCAGTCGGCGGCGGACGGCGGAGCGGGCGCCGGGAATAATAGCAGTAGTGACGCAGCTGGCGGGGGCGTTGCAGGCGTGTTTGACCTGGTGGGGCGGACGGGGCTGCAGGCGCTGCGTGCGCAGCTGGCGCGGGCGGCCGCGGCAGCAAGCGGTGCTGCGCCAGGAAGCGACGGCGGCAGCAGTGCGACCAGGCAGACGGCAAGAGGAGGGGCTGAGGCGCCTGAGGAGGGTCAGGACGGGTGCGGGGGCGGCGAGGGCGGGCCCAACATGCGGCGTGTGGCTGCTGAGCTAGCGTGGCTGGCGCAGATGTAGCATCAAGGGCGCTAAACAGCGAGCTGTCAAGGCCGATCAAGGAATGGGGGCGCCGGTGACAGGCTTGCGTCTCGCTCGCACGGTCTGGCGAAACCTGGGACCGTGCTTCATCGCTTGCAACTGCCCACACCAGCAGTAGCAATAGCTTCAAGCGCGTCCAGTGCCTAAAATCGCGGCAGGCCCGACGCGCGGTGATGGCTGCCGAGGGCGGTGCTGCAGTCGGTGCTGCAGCTGGCGACGTGGCCTCCGCAACAACAGACAGCAGCACGCCAGTGGACAGCAGTGACTCGGCGGCAGAGACCAGGCTGCTGCTGGGCCGGCGGTGCAGCGGCGCCGCGGCAAGCGGGCGTCCTCGCGCAGGCGACGAAAGCCCGGCTGCGACCGTCGCGGCGCGTGAGAGCCCGGCAGTGCTCAAGCAGCCACCGCACGGGCAGCAGCCCGAGAGGCAACACCAGCACCTTTGGCCGGCGGACACGCACCAAGAGCGGTCGCCGGTGCCCGACCCGCCGCTCAAGGCGCATGCAGTGCGGGACCCGCGACCACAGCAGCAGCAACGACAGCAGCAGCAGCCGCAGCAGCAGCCGTGCCCCCCGTGGCCGGCTCCCGGGCGCGAGCAGGGAGGGTGGCCCGCTGTGACGCCGCCTGGTGGGCCCCAGCGTGGCCCCGCACCCGCGGCACCGGCTGCTCCTGGCGCCCTAGCTGGTGCGGCTGCGGCTGGGTGCGGTGGCGCGGTGGACATCGACAGCCCCGCATGCCGCCGCGGTCCGGGGTCACCATTTTGGCACGGCCGCGCCGCTGGTTCAGAACGTGGCATGGCAGGCGGCGGCGGGGACACGCACGCCAGCACCGGCGCCGCCCGTGCGTCGCCGTGCGCGGCACAACATAACGCTCGCGGTAGTTGCAGCACCAGCCCTAGCACCAGCAGCGGTGTGGGCAGCACCAGTGGCAGCACCAGTGGCGGGACTAGCGGCAGCACGAGCGGCAGTGCCCGCAGCACCGCCAGGTTCGGCGAAGTGGGAAGAGGCCATGCCATCAGCACCGCTGAGGGCCGTGAGGGCAGCAGCAGCAATCACCTGTGGCGCCAGAGGTCTTCACCGCCAGTCGGGCGGCAGTCGCCGCATCCGTCACCGGCAGCGGTGCCGTCGTCAACCTCGGCACGGCAGCGCCACAGCCACGCGCCGGCGAAGGCCCAACCGCATCCCAAGCCGCTGTCCGGCCTCAGGCGGCTGCAGTCACAGCCACCGCTGACACAGCCACTGCTACCACTGCACGAATCTCCCGCCGCCGCCAGCTCCCCGCCTGGTGCCGCGCCGCTGCAAGGGGCACGACAGCGCGACAGCGCGGCAGGACCATCAGCAGCGGTGTCAGTGGAGGAGGCGGGGGAACTGGAGTTGGTTGTGGGCCCGCCTGCGGCGAGTTCCGGGCCAGCTGCCGCCAGCGGACCCGCAGGGCCTGCCCTGCAGCCACACGCGACCCCCAGGCCGCGCCCGCAGCAGCACGTGCTGTCCTCGTCGTCTCAGGGGCCGGGAGTCTCCAGCCCTGCCACCGCTGCGCCTGCTACTGCCGTCAGTCGGGACCGTGCGACTGTGCGCGCACGGCCCACCGCTCAGCCACCACCGCAGCAGGCCGCGGCGGCGGGCCCAGCGCCAGTCGCACCGCTGACGCAGCCGCCGCAACAGCACCCCTCATACTCGCCGCCGCGCGCTGCCCTGCCGCCGCCGCAGCAGCGCACCACGACCACCAGCGCGGGTCTCGAGCCCCCAGGCGGCGGCGGTGACGCGCCCTGGACGGAGCGGGCGGCCGCAGCCGCTGTGACCACGACCGCGGCTGCGTCCAGGGGGTGGGACGCATGGACGTCCTTCATGGGGGTGCGGAGCAGCAGCGTGGCGACGGCGGCTCCAGCGGCTGACCGCCAGCAGTCCTCGGCCGCCGCCACCGGCATGCGGGTCATAGGGAGTGCGCAGCAGGCGTCTCTGGCTGCAACAGCGGCTGAGCTGGGAGGCGGTGGCGGCGGGGATTCGGACTCTGAGGAGCAGTGCTGCCGAGTGTGCCTGGAGCCGGTGTCACACGAGCAGCTGCGCGTCGGCGAGGCCATCAAGCTCGGGTGCAGGTGTGTGTATGTGTGTTGGACAACACACGGAAACCAATCCCCCCCCAGCAATGGTGTATGCGTGTGTGCAGGCTTGCGTAGCAGCAGGGCATGGCGGCGCTGCCGCAGGGCATGTGTGACCAGCCGATATGCACGGGCCGCCCAGCCAGCCAACATGCAGCGCAGAGTGGTGGAGCCAGGGCCCGTCAAGTGCAGCCATGCCGGCCGGATGCTTCGTGTCCGCGCTGGACACCATGCCATTCCACACCGTACCGCACTCCGACACACACGGCCCACAACACACGCCCACATGCTACGTGTGTGTGTCGCAGGTGCACCTCCGGCCTGGACCTGCTGCACCGCGACTGCGCGGACCGCTGGTTCCGCGGCGTGCGCTGCAGCGCCGTGTGCGAGGTGTGCGGCGGCGAGGCGGCGGGGCTGCCCAGCCGCATGCAGGCAGCCATACGGTGCGGCCGCGCGCCGCCGGGGTCGGGGGAGGGTTACATTGATCATTAGTTGAGGAAGTGGTAGACGGCAGCCAATTTTGGGGAAAACCGAGGGGGGGCAAGAGGTGCTGCCTGCCTGCTGCCTGCTGGCGGCGGCGCTGGGTGCAGAAAGAATGGGGTAGGGGGCTGATCCGCCGCATTCAATGCCGCCACTGCCACTAGAACCGCGCCACAGAACAAGGACAGGTCTAAGGGCAGCCCGCCGTGGCACGCCATGCCTGCGCGCAGGTGGCAGCAGCTGCTGAACCCGCGGCGCGGCCCCGTGCATCTGCTCATCGCCACGCCGGACGGCGCGGGCGGCTGGCTGACCGGCTCCGGCGGCTCCGGCTCCGTGCTCGTGAACGGCGGCGGCGGCGGGGGCGGCGGCGGCGGCCTGCCGGCCTCGCTGCCCTCCTTCCTGGGGGTGTACACGCTGGTGTGCCTCATGCCCGCCACCCTGGCATCCATGGGCCTCGTGCTCTTCTACTACCGTGAGCAGCGGCGGGTGGCCGGCGTGCGGTGTGTGGCGGGCTGGCTTGGTGCTGTGTGATCGGACGCAAACTCGGTAAAATCCGGAGCCCTGTGTGCACGACTGGACGGGTTCACTCAGGTTTGATCTGCTATTGACGGGCCGCGTCCACTGCCTCCCGGTGCCCGCAGGCCACGTGGGCTGCGACGCTGGTGTGACCATGGCGCTGAGCATCCTCACCGCCTCCGCCACCATCGTGCACTGGGTGTGCCTGCCCTTCAGGTGACTGCGGCGGGACAGTGATACCGAAGTGCGCTAGATTGATGAGGCAGGCGGGTGGCAATGCGCGCAGCACGGCTGGGGGGCGGGGGCGCACGCCTCCACCTCGGCCCCGTACCCGCGTCAGCCGCTGCTGTGAATGCCTCGGTCCTCGGTGGGGGTCGGGCGACAACGCTACCAACCACTACCACCAGTTCCCATCGCCCCCCGTCACCCCAATCGCTCCCTCGCTCGCTGTCCTCCTGGCCTCTCTCGTCACACAGGCCGGTGCTGCACGTGCTGTTCTGCATGTTCACGCTGGCATGCGTGTTCGGCACCACCCTGCTGCTGGCCCGCACCGCCCACTGGCCGCCCAGCCTGGTGGCGGCGGTGGGCGCCGGCCTGGGCTTCACCGCCGGCGCCGCGCTGTTCTACGGGCTGCTGCACCCGCTGGCGGGCCTGGCGCGGCTGTGGTGGTGCGAGGCAGCGGCGCGGCAGCGGGTGGTGTCGGCGGCGGCGGCTGGGCTGGCAGCGCAGCAGTCGTCCGCTTCGGCTGCGGCTGCGGCGGAGGGCCCGTCAGGAGCGGGATTGGGGAGGGCGTAGGGGGAGGGGGCGGCGGCGGGGCGCCGCAGGCGGGCGGCCGCGGTGGCGGCCGCACCTGCAGGCAGCATGGATGAAGGCGGGGATGTGGAGATGCAGACGCCGGCAGGCGCCGCAGGAGGCGGCGGGCTGGGGCGGGAGGCGCGGGGCGGCGGCGTCAGCAGCAGTGGCAGCAGCAGCGCCTCGGACATCCTTCGCGTGCTGGGTCGCGAGGACGGGGGCGAGGGCGCAACAAGCGTTGGTGGTGCCGGCGGTGCAGCAGGTTTCGGCCGCACCGGCTCCGCTCAAGGGGTCCCGACACCGGCGCTGACAGGTCTGCCCGGCTCGGGCCTGCAGGGCTTGGTGCTGTTGTCGGCGGGTGAGCACACGGGCGTGTGCGTGTAGCGCGACCTATCATGGAGGGGTGCGGTGGTGTCACGGGCGAAGTTGAAGGTGCCGTTAAGGTGGTGGGCGGCGGATGCATTTGTGTGTGTAAAGACGTGACCGGCGCACGTGCATCGGGACTGCATGCGGGACTGTGCGGGAAGCACGCACGAGGAGGCGCGGTGCTGTGCATCCATGATTCAATGGCGCATTGGTATTGGGGCGGGCAGCGCATGGAGGGTGCGCCCCGGTGGATGGCGGGCGGGGTGGTGTAGCGTACTGGCCATTGAACCATATCTGTGCCCGCCAAATGACTGAACACTACTGACGACTAGACGATTGAGGTTGAGAAGTTGGGGCCGGGGCCCCGGCGGGCATGTTTTAGTCCACCAGGGCTGTGACCTGGTGAGCTGGCGGCAGGACAGACGGCACTTTGCGCCCGGCGCAACTGCAGCAGCAGGAGTGCAACGCAGTGAGGGCGGCCGCTGGCCCATCTATACTGTTACAGCAGCCCATCACCAGGCACCAGATCGCACTCGGGACCGTGCTTAGGCAACCCGTGTGTAGCCATCAACTTCACCCCCCCTCCGTGCATCTCGAGTAGGGCCCTCCCTCGCATGCTTCTGAGGCGGACAGCGAACCTCCGTACCTTACCCATGCAAAGCACCGCGCATCGTGCGTAACCCCTTCTGTCTGTACAACAAAAGCCAGCCCGAGCACGCCGCCACCACCACGAGCCTCCTGCACCACCGCACCACCACCGCCACCGCCGGCGCCGCTCATCACCGCCGCCGCTTCTTCTTGACGTTGAACTTGGGCACCGGCGCCGGCCCCTCCAGCTTCCGCCGCTTCTTGGCCTCCGCCTTGCCCTTCACCAGCGCCCGCTTCTCCATCTCCGTCATCTCCTCGTTCAGGTGGCTGGTCCCCTTCTTGGGCGCGCGAACAAACACGCTCGCCTTCTCCGCCGCCGCCACCGCCCCGGCGGCGGCGGCGCCGCCGCCCGCGGCCTTGAGCGGGTCGCCCGCCGGGCCCCGGGCCATGCCGGACTTGAGCCGGCGCTTCTTGGCGGCGCTCATCTGCGCGCGCTGCCGGCGGCCGCCCACCTCGCTGGCCTCGGTGATGAGGGTGGGGTCCTTGAGGTAGGCGGGCATGTGCTTGAGGTGCGCGGCGGCGGGCGCGGCCGCCAGCGGCTTGTCGTGCCGCAGCAGCGCCTTCTCCGCCGCGTGGTCCTCAAAGTACTCCTTGAGCCGCTCGCTGGGGGAAGTAAAAGTGGGGGAGGGAGCGGGGAGGGAGGCGGCGCGGGTGGGTGGGTGCGCAGGGTGCAGGGTGCGGGGTGCATGGGGGGTGCTGTGACGCAGCATCTGTGCGGCCGGGCGCTGGGGAACGGTATGCGTGCGGCGGGCTGTGGTGTAGAGTTGAGGCAACTGGTGCGGCGGCTGCCATGCAACGCACCCAGGAAAGAACAAGACCCTCTGAAGAACCCGCACCCGCACCCGCACCCGCACCCGCACCCACACATACACCCCCGCACCCACACGTGCACGCACGCACGCACGCACGCACGCACGCACGCACGCACGCACCTGTTGAGCAGCTCATTCTTGAGCTCCTTGGCGCGCGCCTCCTTGATGACGGCCTTGGTGATGGCGCGCGCCACGTCCTCCCCCCGGTACCGCAGCGCCTCCACCTGCGCCTGGCTCAGCCGCCCGTACGGCCGCAGCGCCGCGTCCTTGCCCTTGCCGCCCGCGCCGCCGCCCTCCTCGTCGCTGTCGGCATCGGCACCCCCCTCATCCTCGTCCTCGTCCTCGCCCTCGGCTCTGAAGCCGGGCTCGCGCACGCCCGCGGCGACGCCGGCGCGGCGCCGGCGCGCCTCCGCCGCGGCCTCCAGCGCCTCCTCCAGCTGCATGCGGAACTTGAGCTCGGCCTGCTGCGGCGTGAACAGCGAGATGGCGCTGCCCGACTCGCCGGCGCGGCCTGTGTGGGCGAGGAAGAGGAGCGCCCCGGGGCCGAAGGAAGGAAAGGCGTGTAAGCGACGGCAGCGAGAGTAGCAGAGTACGCAACCGGCCTGCCCTGGCTCGCTTGCCCCAACTCCCCAGCCATCCATCCATGCTGCCTCCCACCACCCAAATGCACCCTTCTGCACGCCCCACCCAACGCTCCCCCGTCCCTCCACACGCCCACAGCCCCGCCGCAGCCACAGCCACACGCCGCCGCCGGCACGCACCGGTGCGGCCCACTCGGTGCACGTAGCCCTGCAGGCTGGAGGGCGGGTCGTAGTTGATCACGGTGCGCACGCCCTTGAAGTCGATGCCGCGCGTCACGCCGAACTCCGCGTCCTTGCGCGCCCCGTCCCCGCCCTTGGCGCCCCGCTTGCCGGCGCCGTCCTTGCCCAGCCGCGCGCCCGCCTTCTTGCCGCCGGTCGCCGCCGCGCCCGCGGCGGCCGACTCGCCGCGGTCGTGCGACGGCGCGTACACGTCATCGGTGGCGATTAAAAAGTCGAAGAGGCCGCGGTTGAAGGAGGACAGGATGTGCGAGCGCGAGTTGAGCGGAAGCTCGGCGTTCAGCAGCGCGGGCCGCACGCCGAAGGCCTCCAGGAACAGGCGCAGCCGCACGCCCTCGTCAACAGTGTTCACGAACAGCAGCACCTTCTTGCGGCACAGCCCCAGCCGCAGCAGTGCCATCACGTGCAGCAGCTTGTCGGGCCGCGGGCACTGCGCAGCGGCGCAAGCGAGAGTGTGTTGGAGAGCGTGCTTGCGGCGTTTGTTGCTATACGGTATGTGGCACGGGGCCTGCCATCCGCCGCCGGTCCGTCCATGCCCAACCACCGCGCCGCAGCCGCGCGCCTGGCTGCCTGCGCCCCCCCCTCTCCCCCACCCATCCCGCCCCGGACCCCGCCGCACACGCCCACGCCCACGCCCACGCAAACGCAAACGCCCACACGCCCACGCCCACACGCCCACACGCCCACGCCCACACGCCGCCCACCTCGATGTAGAAGTGCTGGATGTCGGCCGAGATGCCCGACCCGGAGGCCAGGCTGCCGCCGTCGCGGTCCGCCGCGCCGCCGCCCTCCTCGCCCTCCTCGCCCGCCGCCTCCTTGCCGCCGGCGCCCGACCCCACCGCCGCCAGGTTGAGCGTGATGGGGTTGTGCAGCACCAGCTTCTGCAGCCGCTCCACGTCGTCGCTGCTGGTGGCGGACATGAGGATGCACTGGCAGGAGCGCGGCACCTGTAGGCGGGAAGGGGGAGGGTTAGCCGTTCATGTGACGGCGGCGGCAGGACGGCCCAGGCGCGCGCCCCGTGAGCACCTTCATGACCTTTGCGCCCCCTCGGCCCCGTCGGCCCGAATGTCCCACCGCATATCTCCCTCCACCCCTTCCCCAATTCAGCTTCTCCTCTTCGCAACCGGCCCCCATCCCCCCTCCCCCGGCCCCCTCCCTCCCGCCCCCTCGCGCCCCCTCCCAACCCCTCCCACCCCTGGTCCGCACCTGCGGCGCCAGCAGCTGCAGGTCCTCCTCGTAGCCGTAGCTCAGCAGCAGGTCCGCCTCGTCCAGCACCAGCACCGCCAGCCGGGCCGACAGCGCGGCGGCAGGCAGCAGACCCTCGCGCAGCGCGGTGGCGATCTTGCCTGGGTGGTGGTGGTGGTGGTGATGGTGGTGTTACATTCATCGTTAGTTAGGGGGGGGGGCGGGGAGCGGCAGGCAGGCAAGGAGAGGAGAGGAGAGCGGTTCGGGGGCTGGGCTGTATACTGTAGCGGGGTTGGGTCATCAGCGTGCCGGCCCCATCCCCGGACGCCCCTGGGACGGCAGATTGGCTGGCGCCGCTCCGTTGGCGCCGCTCCCCACTCTCCAGAATGCATGGATGTGCGCAGGCCCTGTGCCCCCCCTGCCCCTCCTCCCGGCCCCACACGCGCCAAAGGGCTGCCCCGCCGCCTCCGCTCCACTCCGCCAGCCGTCCACAAGGCGCCGGCTATGTTCACATTCGACCCCCGCCCCCTGCTGCGGTAACCCCACCCCTCCGCCACGCACCCGGCGTGGACACCACGATATGCCCAGCGGTCGCCACGGCGCGTTTGAGCTGCTGGCCGCCCTCCGCAATGAGCGCCGTGGCCTGTGTGCAGCAGCGGGCCACGAACACCCATCACTACAGAAGCCTCGACAGATCAGGCAGGCATGGGCAGCAGCGTCAACAGGAGAGTGGGCAAACGGTAGGCGGGCATTGTCGCGACGAGGGGCGGGGCGCGCGCGCGCGCTGTATTTGGGCAATGTCAACGGCACAGGTAGCAGCACTGCACCGGGAGCGCCAGCCCAGCCCGGCCGGGATGCCGCGCCGGGCCGCTCAGGCCGGCGCGGAGGCGGGCCCACACGCACCGTGATGTCAGCGCCGCAGTGCTGCGCTGTGGCCGCTGCCTCCTCCGCCACCTGGGGGCACATCAATCGCACAGGGGGCAGTGAGTGCGGTGCACGACGGGGCTGCCCCGACCCAGCTGCGGCGGCGCCTGACAGCGCCGGATGCGGGAGGGGTGCGCGAGCAGTCGCCTCGTCGCGACGGTTCGCTGCGCTCGACAAGGACTGCCCCCGCCTCGGCCTCCCGCTGTTCACACACATCGCACGGCTTCAACCAAACAATCTCTGGCCCCCTCTGGCCGCTGTTCGACGCGCGGTTCGCGCTCGTCCGCCGCCGAATGCGCCGTCGACGACGGCTTTTTCGCGCACCTGCTGGCAGAGTTCCCGCGTGGGCACCAGGATGATGGCTCTGAAGCTCCCACGCACATCCTCCATCGTCAAAATCTTATGCAGCGTCGGCAGCAAGTAAGCGAGCGTCTTGCCGCTGCCGGTCCTTGCCCGCGCGACCACATCTTTGCCCTCTAGCGTCCTCGGAATTGCTTCAAGCTGAACGGGGGTTGGCCTTGCGAAACCGCGCTTGCCCAGCGCTCGCAGGAGCCTGGGGTCAAGCCCCAGGTCCTGGAACGACATCCTAAATTGATGAAGCTACTCCTAATTGGCACTAGACAACAATGCAAAAGCCGGAAATCAAGTTGCGTTGTTTGGGGTGTAGTTTGTTTCCAGAGCTATGTTCCCCAGCTTTGTTAGTTTAATTATGGCCTATTACTATGCATATTGTCAGTCCAATAATTGAATTTGGTCTGCACGGCTCCTCGAGTGAGCACGATCGGGGCGGCCGCGAAGCTCAGAGTTCGCAGCAGCCCTGCCCATCACGCATCTGGACGGAGAGCGTTTGCTTTGAGACGCCCCCAGGACGGGTCAAAACGACTATCGAGCCCGAACTCCGACACCACACGCACTTTTCCGTGCGTTGCATCTGGATTGTGCTCCTTGGGCCCCCGTTAACGGATTTTGCATTGCTTTTTGTCACATCGAGATGCACTGAGGTCCCAGAATGTCCCAGGTGGCGCCGTGGAGCAGCAGAAGCGTCGTTTGGCACCAACGTGACGCGCGCAACACCCTTCCTCAACCTCTGCCATCCATGCCCTTCCCCACTGCGGGGTTTAACTGGGGAATAGTGTGTTCTGCTTCTATGTGTGTCTCTCGCAAGATGTTAGGGGCGCGGGAGGCGAGAAGCGGCTGCATGCACAGCGCCTGCACGCCTCTGGGGCGCGGAGGCCACATCGGGACGGGCCATCCCAGGTCGGCTGCCTCAGCTACTTAACTCTGGAGTCGACACCTAATTACGCTTCGTACTCACGTGTATACAATTCGGCCAGCCGCTGCACTATCCGAAGCTGCCAAGGGGAAACCCCACTTGTTGATTGAAAATGCAGGCGCTTCAGCGCAGCGCAAAGACTCTGCAGACCAGCCAGCGTGTTCGCGAGGTTGCAGCTGTTCCTTCGGCTCCTCGTGCTGCGGCTGTTCCTCTGTCTGCGCGCACGACTGCACCTCTCGTGCAGCCGGTCTCGGTGCCCCTTGCCTCCGGCCGTCGTGTCGAGGCTCGCGCTGCTTCTACTGCCTCCGCCCCTCAGTCAAGGTATAACATACTTACTTACTACACACATACCAACTGTTTACTGTTGATAGGCCGCTTACACTCGTTCCGCTGTCGTCGCAGCAAGGGAAACGCACCGATGGCTGTCGCTGAAATCGGTCTGATTGGCCTGGCGGTCATGGGCCAGGTGCGTATGGAGCTGCACGCATTATCGGGCTTGGCACGCCTCAGCAGCAGCTGACCAACCGGTGTTTGCCGGGATGTCGCAGAACATGGCCCTGAACGTCGCGGAGAAGGGCTTCCCCATTTCGGTCTACAACCGTAGCTTCGATAAGACCGAGGCCGCGGTGAAGCGTGCCCAGAAGGAGGGTAAGTGGCACCGTCGCAGCTGGTGACGTCCCAGGAACAGCCGATGACCAATATGCACGGGGTTCGCAGGCCTGGGCGAGAAGCTGCACGGCTACGAGCACATCAAGGACTTCGTCCAGAGCCTGCAGAGGCCCCGGTAAGCCTCCAGTCTGCGTAACGGCTGCAAGGGCTGCAAAGCTGAAAGGTCGGCTTGGGGATGTGCAGGCGCGTCATCATCCTGGTGAAGGCCGGTGCGCCCGTGGACCAGACCATCGACCAGCTGTGCGAGTATATGGAGCCGGGTGACATCATCATTGACGGCGGCAACGAGTGGTGAGAACACCGCGCGGGCGAGAGCGGGGTGGTGGGGAGGCGGCTTTAACTGGTCACCCTGCCTTGAACGTGACCGCATAAACCACACGCACCTGGCGACACGCTCAGCATGCGGGTGCACACGCACGGATTGGCCACATTGCTCTCAGCTGTGGCGCACAGGATGCCGCTGGTTAAGTACCACTAGATGCACGGGCTGCGCCAGGTCGTGTAGACTATGCCCATCTAGGTCTCCTGGTGCCCCACTGATGCCCCGACCCGCGGCGCCCCCGCTGCTGCTGTGTGCTGCTGCCCAGGTACGAGAACACGGAGAAGCGCATGGCCAAGGTGGGCGCCAAGGGCATCCTCTACATGGGCATGGGCGTGTCCGGCGGCGAGGAGGGCGCCCGCAGGGGTGAGTGAGACAGCATCGCACGAGAGCGCCGAGCTTGGATGGGCTGCCCGTGTAGTTTGTGTGCACTGCGCTCGTACATCCTCGTGCTGAGACCGCTACCGTATGCTGGATGTGTCCGTACGAAGGATTGCTTGGTGCCGCCGTCATCGCGCCTCTGCTGACTTGCACCAGCGGTTTCGCGTGTGTGCGCAGGCCCCTCCATGATGCCCGGCGGCAGCCCCGAGGCGTACGCCCACATCAAGAGCGTGGTGGAGAAGGTCGCGGCACAGGTGGGGGCACCAATGGGGCTTGGAGGGCATAACATGATCCTGTTGTCAAGACCTGAAGGGGACTCGACAGCGCGCGTGCGTCTCAACGGAGGCAGACTGGGTCTGGGCTGAAAGTGCTTGGAGCACGGTGGTGCTGACGCCTGTGCGAACTTGGCCGCCACGCTGCACACCCCGATTGCAGGTGGATGACGGCCCCTGCGTCATGTACATTGGCGGCGGCGGCGCGGGCAACTTCGTCAAGATGGTGCACAACGGCATCGAGTACGGCGACATGCAGCTCATCAGCGAGGTGGGCGAGGGGGCGCTGGCGGAGAGCTGACGGCGGGACAGCGTCAGTGAACGCAGTGTGAATGGCCATGGCATTCGGCACTCCCAAGCATGAACTCTTCGCGTCCTGCCTTCGTCGCTGTTGCATGGCGCGTGCCGGTGCTGCATACGTTGCACCGCGTGCAAGCTTTGTCCTTGCCTCAATCGGCTGTCGTGCCCTTTACGTCCGGCAGGCGTACGACGTGCTGAAGACACTGGGCGGCCTCAACAACGAGGAGCTGGCGGCTGTGTTCAAGGAGTGGAACGACGTGAGCCGGCGGCGGGACGGGGACGGGGACGGGGACGGGGACAGGCATTGTGGTGGTCAGCGGGATGTGGTGCGGGCTTTGGGGCATAGCGTGCGCAAGCTTCGCCCTGTAGCTCGCGGCGGATTGGGGCGAGGTTGTGCCATGGCTCAGGACAGGAGCATCGTAGACACCTTGCAAGAGCGCTGACTGCGACCCTCCACGGATGCCCCCCGCCCGCAGGCCGAGCTCAAGTCGTTCCTGGTCGAGATCACGTCCATCATCATGAACAAGAAGGACGACCAGGCGCCCGGCTACCTGGTCGACATGATTGTGGACCAGACCGGTTCCAAGGGCACGGGTGAGCAAGGGTGATGGCGTCTGCGCATCGGCTTTCCCCAGGGCAGTGGAGGTGCAAGCGCGTTGTGGACTGCGCTGGCGGATAAGCGATTCTCACAAGCGCTCAGACCAAAACACGCACGCGAAGCGCCCACATGACTCGGGCTACGACGCCACTTGGGCCTGCGGCTCCACGCGCTCACTCCTCTCCCCTTGCCTTTTTCGCCGCGCAGGCAAGTGGACGGTGCAGCAGGCGGCGGAGCTGGCGGTGGCGGCGCCCACCATGGCCGCGGCCCTGGACGCGCGCTACATGAGCGCGCTCAAGTCGGAGCGCGTGGCGGCGTCCAAGGTGTTCTCGTCCTGCGTCACGCCCGGCCCCGTGGCGGGTGTGGACAAGGCGCAGCTGATCAAGGACGTGCGTGCGGCGCTGTACGCCAGCAAGGTCTGCTCGTACGCGCAGGGCATGAACATCATCAAGGCCAAGAGCGTGGAGAAGAAGTGGAACGTCGACCTGGGCGGCCTGGCGCGCATCTGGAAGGTGAGCGGCCGGGAGGGGTGTAGGCGCGTGGGGTGCCGACGCCGTGCGAGCAACTGGCGTGTCCCAGCTGCTGCGCTAGCCTGCCCTCCGCCTGGCGCCCTCGCGTCCCTTCTTCCCGTCCTAACTCTTAGCTTTGCCACGCATGCGCTCGCTCTCTGTTCCCAGGGTGGCTGCATCATCCGCGCCCAGTTCCTGGACCGCATCCGCATCGCCTACGAGCGCAACCCCGAGCTGCCCTCGCTGCTGGTGGACCCCGACTTCGCCAAGGAGCTGACCGCCGCCGAGGCGTCCTGGCGCCGCGTGGCCGCGCTGTCCATCACGCACGGCGTGCCCACCCCCTCGATGACCTCCTCCCTGGGCTACTTCGACACCTACCGCCGCGAGCGCCTGCCCGCCAACCTGGTGCAGGCGCAGCGCGACTTCTTCGGCTCGCACACCTACCAGCGCTTCGACAAGGAGGGCTGGTACCACACCGTGTGGGACGACACCTTCGGCTCCGCCGACTCCATCACCACCAGCGGCTACGTGGTTTAAGGCCAAGTCGGCGTAGTGGTGGAGGGCAGCTGCGGCGGTGGCGTGGCGCAGTAGTGCACGTTGTGGTGGTCGCGGTGGTGGTGGTGGTGGCGGCTTACGCATCCCGGCTCGGGGCAGGGTCATCTGTTGTTGTAACGTCGAGGCGAAGCACGGTAACGTAGGCGCTGTGCCATGTGTACCGTATGTGTGTGTTTGGTGCTGTTGGAACGGGGCCGGCGTGGCTGCGCTTGAGCATTTCAGGCAGGCGCCGGCTCCCGGAGAGCAGTGTGGTTGCGCGTGTTCACGAGGGTCGTCGGACTGAGAAGAGCTGCGGGGGCATGCGTGTTGCCCGATTCCCGCGGGTGCCGGGGATGCACACGACTGGATGTGGCGCTTCCAGCTTTAGCCAGTCGACCCCGATTATGGCTCTTGAGTGGTACGGTAGCTGAACTCACGATGGTGCTATTATCAGTTGTTGTCCAGGGCTCGATTGGGTGCCTGGTGGTACGCTATGCATGTATTGTTTGGGACTCGCAGCGGTGACGCAACGCGCTCGCAGAGGGGAAACACTTCGTAGGTTGTAGAAATAAGTGGGGGATGATCCTGGTGGTCGAGTCTGTCAATCCCGAAAGCGCGACGCCCATCACTCGAAGATGAGAGAGCCACGCAACCAGTGGCTGGCTTTGTAATGCTGGGCGAGTGTATTCCGCAGTGTCTGTGTGGTGCTATCGCCTGGCCGAGCGCCTGAAGCGTCAGCAAAACTGCGCCAGCTTTCCAGCGCGCTTCATTCGGTACAGTAAACGTGTTGGCGGGCCGCACGTGGGGACGCCGCGCTGGCGTGAGCCACGGATGGCCTACCCTTGGCCTACCGTCAAAGAAATGCTGTTAGTGTGAATGCAAATGCAAGACGCCGTCAATTGCTCCAGGCTTGCAAGCAGCACCGCGGGGGTATGTCGCACCCTGACTGTAAAGCTTCGCCTTACAAGGCCACAAGTAAGCACGTCGCGTGTCATAACATTGTCCACATCCAAGTCATCGTCCGGTTTCAGTGCACTTCCCCAGGCAGCTCCAGGTTGCCATGCGACCAAGTCAGCCAGTCGCATCGCACACAGCCAGTACACGCGGCGTACTCCAGTAATGCCCAACTATACAACCCATGCGCCGCGCCATGACCTGTGCTGCATCCATAAGCCACGATGCAAGCGTGCGCCCGCCTGCTACCTTCCCGCGTTAATGGTGCCTGGCTACCGCTAATCAGCACGCTCAATCGTAGCAACAGCTCCGACCGCACGCGGCTGCGCTCCCAACCCAAACAGCGATTCAAACGCGGTCTCCTTCCGTTGTCGCCGCACAGCCGCTGCGCCCGCGCCAGCCCCTGCCCTCCACGTATCAGCTCCGACCTTGCTAGCCTACACGCAGATGCTCGTCCGCCACGTGCACCTGCCAAGCAGCTGCGTGCGCGTGCGCCTGGCCGCTTCCGCAGTGGTTTGCCGCCGCCGCCGCTGTTACCGCCGCCGCTGGGGCTTCTTGAACGCCCAGTCCACCTGCGGGCCATCCAATCAAGGTCACTGTCATGCCAATGTGGTATTGAGGACCAAGTACAGGTGGCTCATGCGACCTGGCGTCGGGTGTCGGTGCACACAGCGCCGGCGGCGCGACTGCGCGCGTCACGGGCACCGCTGCAGGTGCCCCCGCCCGCGGCCCGGCCCCCCCTTTAAAGGGCGCCCACCCCGCCCTGTTTGCACCTGCCCGTCTACGAATCGCCTCCGCCTGCTGCAGTTTGCGCCCTCTACACCCTTACTCGACGCAGACTGGGCACAAGCGGCGCTGCCGGGCGCCCCAGCCCGAGCAGCCGCGGACCGCGGACCCCTGTCCCTGGGCCGTCCGCGACCCGGGTTGGCTCCGTTAGGGCCCCTCACGACTGAATTGGACTTGCATTCCCCTAACGCTGGCTGCCGCAGCCCAAAGCCGCGCGAGCGCACCTGGATCGTCTGTGTCAAGAGCTCTTTCCCGTTCATCTCGTTGATAGCCGTCTGGGCCTCTTTGTGGTTCTTATACTCAACGAGAGCGTAGCCCTTCACGAAGCCGGTCTGGCGGTCCAGGTTCATGTAAATGTTCTTCACCTCCCCAAACTCGGCGAAAGCCTCATGAATGTCCTCCTCCTGGGCCTCCTCGTTAATGCCGGTAATGAAGACGACCCAGCCCTCCACGGAAGCCGTCGGCCCCGGCTTGGCGTTCGGGTCAAGCTCCTTGAAGCGCGCGCCTCCATAGCGGTCCGCCCACTCGGTAGTGTCGCGATGTCCACGGCCCTTGCGCTTCATATCGCCGGCGTCCATGCGCTCGTCGCGCTCGTCGTGGGCCATCTCGTCGTCGGCCATTTTACTAGGTGCGTTCTAAAGGTCAATAATGTGGTGGAAGGCGACGTATAGTCTTGTGGATCAAGGCAGTGGACCGGCGCGTCAGGGGTAACGAGGTATGGTCGAGGATGCAGACTAAGCGCGGCCATGAGGGAGGGGCTGCCGGCGCCCGGTGCATGGGGCCGTGTCAGCCGGGCGCCCCAATCCCGCGTGTCAAAGCGGGGCCCGGCGACCATCATATATGTGCCCCGGAATCTAATTGCACACTGTCAAGTGGAACACACAGCACCGGTCACGGGGCGCATTCACCAAGCGGAGAGCGTCGATTGCTCACGCAAATTACCGGGGCTCTTCGTCGACCAACGCAAACCTCGCTGCCGACCAGCCGAGAGATATTGTTGTGACATATTACTTCGATCCTCACTTGCGGAGGTCGTCACAGCTCCAGGCGGAGCTAAAGCCGTGAATTTAGGTTTTGTTTGCAGGACCCGCCGCGTGCAGGGCCACCTCGGCGCACGCCGCTCACGCCCTCGCGAGCCGCGCCCCGAGCCATGACGCGCCCCTCCCCCGAGCCGGGCCCAAGGTTCCCCACCTCCATGGACCCCGCTGCGGCCGCGGCGCTCAGCCAGACGGCCTTCCTGGGCATCCTGCTGGTGGCGGTGCTGTCGGGGTACGCCATCCGCCGCACGCGCTTCCAATGGGCCACCGAGGTGAGAGGCGCGGGGGACAGGGCCCGTGGCGACAGAGGCTCTTCCCCCCCCCCGCAGGCCTATGTCTCCCCTGTCTTCCTAGCTTGAAACTCCGTGCGCGGCCGCGCGGCCCCCCACCATCACGCACCCCCACTCGCTCCAGCGCCAACACTACCACGCCACCGTGCGGCCGTGCCCCTCCCTCTCCCCCCTTCCCCTTCCCCTGTTCACCCCTTCTCCCGCCTACCCCCCCCTCCCCCCGCCGGTCACAAACAGGGCAGTGTGGCGCTGCTGCTGGGCCTGGTGGCGGGCGGCGCGCTGTTCGGCTACTACTTCCTAACCGACCCCAACCACCGCATCCCGCGCCGCCTGGTGACGTTCGATGAGGACGTGTTCTTCCAGACGCTGCTGCCGCCCATCATCTTCTCAGCAGGTGGGTGAAAAAGGGGCATTGTGAATACCAGCCCAAGCTAAACCAGTTAGTTAGGGGGGGTCGGTTGGTTAGTATCCAGAGACAGCGGTGCATGTGGCCCTGGCCATCAGGCCGTGTGTGTGAAGAAGTGTTGACGCCCCTGCCCCTCCTCGCAACGCACGCTGCCGCCCCCTTACAGGCTTCTCGGTCAAGAAGAAACTGTTCTTCCGCAACTTCTTCACGCTCATGATCTTTGGTGCGTCGGAGGAACCGGTCACAAGCCGCTGCGCACATAGGGGGTCGGCGGTGCACTTAGGTACTGCATGACACATACGGTACAGCAGCAAACTCGGGTCCCCCTGCTACGTCCCAACTCCCCCTCAAACCCCCACCCAACCTCCCACCCCAACAGGCGTGCTGGGCACCATGGTCTCCGCCGGCATCCTGGCCAGTGGCTCGCTGCATCTCATGACCGCCGGTGAGCGCCCCAGGGTCCGCACGTGAGCGCACCGGTCCGCACGTGGGCGGCGAGGGCCCCATGACAGAGGCGCATACCGCGCACCCCAGGACAGAGCCACTGCCTGTCACCAGCACCGGCATGGGCGCCTTGACTGCTCAAGCTTGAGTTTACCGTAGTATTGGCTGCCCTTCTGCCCCCGCCAACCCGCCTGCCCGCTCCCCTCTCCTCCTTTCCCCTGCACCCCTGTGCCCGTGTGCCCCTGTGCCCTCTGTGCCCGTGTCCAGTGGGCCTGCCGCTGCACGGCCTGCTGCGCATGTCGCTGGCGCTGGGCTCCGTGCTCAGCTGCACCGACTCGGTGGCCTCGCTCAGCGTCCTGGATGGCGAGCGCCACCCGCTGCTGTACTCGCTGCTGTTCGGGGAGGGTGTGGTCAACGACGCCACGGCTATCGTGCTGCTGGGCGCGGTCTCGGTGAGCAGGCCGGCTCTCCGCATGCGTGCAGCGGGAAGAAAGACGTAATACACCTGCACCTCACATGTCACACGCCGGCATCACACCAGGCGGCCGATGGGCCCTATGGTGCTGTAGTACCCCGTACACGGCCTTGCCCCAGGCCTCCTGCTCCTCCGCCTCCGCCTCCCGCTGATGACGCTGCTGATGACACTGCCCGCACGCACGCACGCACGCACGCACGCACGCACGCGCAGAACCTGAACGCCTCGGACGAGAGCGAGGCGCTGGGCCTGGCGCAGCTGTGGGCGCTGGCGCTGCAGTTCCTGCGCCTGTTCGCGCTGAGCACCGCGCTGGGCCTGGGCGTGGGCATGGCCAGCGCGGCGCTCGTCAGGTGCGGGCGCCTGCGGCGGCGGAGGGGATCTCACCGATGGCTTGCTGCTGTGATTCAGGCTACCTGTATGCGTGTTTCATGCCTGTAAACTCTGAGAGCTCTGGCTGACAGCGTCCACCTGACATGTGACTTGCTCGATCGCGTATCGTACCGTGCAGGCGGCTCTTCCGGCGGCCGGGCGCGCCGTCCCCCGCCTCCGGGCCCGCGGGCGCCTCCGCCGCCGCGGCCGCGGCCGGCTCGGACCACGGCGCCGCCGGCAGTAGCAGTAGCAACCAGGAGGTGCTGGCTGTAGCTCTTCTGGGCCTGGTGGCCTACTTCCTGGCGGAGGCGCTGGACCTGTCCGCCATCCTGTCCGTGTTCTTCTGCGGCATTGTGAGCGGGCAGCCGGGGGGTGGGAGCAGGGCGCAGGGGGGGAGCAGGCAGGGCGGCGCACGTGCTCCGGCACACACATACATGCAGTGGGGTAGGAGGGCACACAGACGTTAACGGCGAAATGGCATAACCGTTACATGCTGAGACTGGTTTCCGCCTATGTCAAAACACACATGCGCCACCACCGCCGCTGCCGCCGCCGCTCGCCCAGGCCATGAGTCACTACACGTGGCACAGCCTGAGCCCCGCCGCCAAGGTCATCACGCGGCACGGCTTCCACGTCATCTCCTCCGCCTGCGAGGTCACGCTGTTCGTGTACGCCGGCCTGGACGTGTGGGTGACGGCCGTGTGGTGGTGAGTGTTGAGGGCGGCAGCGGGCCGGGGGGGGGGGCGGGGGAGGAGGGGCAGGGCGCGGGGGCCTGACCCCGAGGGAGGGGTTGCCTGGGGGGTAGGGGTTGCAGCTGTGTGTGCAGAAGTTGAGGATGGGATGGGGGGAGGCGCCAAGCCTCTGGTGTCCTGCGCGCCATCGGCTGCCAGAGCCGCCAACTTGAACGCATACCCGCAAACACGTACAAGCAAGCACATATTTCTGCCGTGCCGCTGCGCGCCCTCCCACCACGCCCCCTGCTCGCTGCCCTGCTCCGCCGCCAGGCGCCCCGACGTGTCCCGGCGCTACCTGCTGGCGGCTGTGCTGCTGGCGGTGGGTCTGCTGGGCATGATGATGGCCGCCCGCGCCGCCTTCACCTTCCCCGTGTGCTGGCTGGCCAACCGCCTGTGGCGCCGCTCCGACCCCATCCCGGCCGGCGGCGCGTCCGTGCTCTGGTGCGCGCGTGTGTGGGGCGGGAGCTTACGGTACCCAAGGAGGGCCGGCGGGAGGTGGAATAAGGCGCACGGAGCACAGGGCACAGGGCACGAGGCATGGCTAGTGCACGGTCTGCGCACGACTTGCTTACGGAAATCGCGCTATGTGTGTGTGCGCTGTGGCCGGTGGCCGGTGGCCGCAGGTGGGGCGGCTTGCCCCGAGGCGCCATCACGCTCGCCCTGGCCTACCACTGCTTCTACAAGGACGCAAGTGAGGTCGCGGCTTCGGGGACTGGCGGTCGCGTGTCCTTTTCGTGCCCTTTCGCGTATTGCATCTCTGTGTAAGAGAGCACAAGCGAAAACGATAGCAAGCAAGAGACGTTCATCATGCGTGTGTCTGGCTGGTCTCCGACCAGTCCTTCTCACGCCCGACGTGTGCCGCCGCTGCCGCCGCCGCCGGGTCCTGCCCCGCAGACACCAAGCCGGAGGAGCTGGTGGTCATCTCCGCCGTCATCCTAGTGGTGGTCATCACCACGGTGGGATTCGGCATCATCACGCAGCCCGTCATGCAGGGCTTCATCAATCAGGCCGCCCGGAAGGCGGGGCCTGGCGGCGGCCTGGCGCCGGCGCCCGCCGCCGCCGCCGCCGCGGCTGCTGCCGGCCACCGCGCCCCCGCCTTCAACGTCAGCGTCACCGCCGCACAGGCGCACGCCGGCGGGGCCGACTCCGACCTGCGCGCACCTTTGCTGCCGCCGCCGGTTGCGGAGAAGGTGTCGCCGTCGGCGCCGCCGTCGGCGCCGCCGGCTCCGGGCGGCGGCGGCGCTGACGCCCCGTCGGCTCCGCCTCTGGCGGCCTCCGTGTACCAGGCAGTGGAGGGCATGTGGCAGCAGGCCAACGACATGCTGTGGCGGGGCGAGGTGCTGGGCCTGGCGACCGGCGTGCCCGTGTACGCGCCGCCGCCGCCGTTTCCGACACAGGCACTGCCCCAGGCCGGTGCTCATGCAGGCGGCAGCGCGGCGGACAGCAGCGGCAGCTGCTGCGCGGGCGGAGGCACGGCCGGGGGTGCTGCTGCCGCGGAGGCGCAGGCGCAGGCGCAGGCGCGCGGCATGGGTACGCCGCGGGGCGGCGGGATGGGTACGCCGCGGGGCGGCGAGGGGCCGCACTCGGCGGTGCTGCTGTCGCAGGGGCCGCGCGGCGTGGTTGGGCTGGGCGGCGTGCGTGCCAGTGCGCTGACGGCAGAGGCAGCGGCGGCCGCGGAGGGGGATGAGGAGGCGGGCAGCACGTGGCTGCACCGGCAGTGGCGGCGGTTTGATGCGCGGTGGCTGCAGCCGCTGCTGGGCGGCAGCCGCACGGACGGAGCCATGTGAGGGGCCGGTAGCACGAATTGAGCGCGAGAGACCAGGTTCACCACCCGGTTTATTGGAGAGTGCGTGATGGTGGTGGGGCACAAGCGTGAGCGCGGTGTGGATGTGAGAACGCGGCGTCTTTCGTGGAGGTTCTCTGTTGGGCGTGTGTGTCGACTGGTTGAGATTACTCGTGGCAAATTGTGTGGCATGTTGTGGTATGTGTTGGCCTGGTGCGAGGGGAGCGGCGGGAGGGGGGTTGCGAAGATGGGGGGTTGGGGAGGGGGGGGGATGAATACCAGCCCAAGCTAAACCCTGAGCTACCAACCTAACTAGGGGCAGTAAGCTAGGGGTCTATATGCAAGTGGCGTGCATTTGAGCTTAAGGCTGCAGCGGTAGCGGTGTTGAGTGCGGGGGCTTGGCGGGGGCGTGCGCGGCTTTCCCGGACGGCGGACGCCGCTTCACAGGATGAGCATATACGGCGGATGCAAGCGCGCACAGCGTGAAGTACACAATCTGTGAGCCTTGGTTGGCTGCAGCTTGACTCGTGTTTTGCGTGAGATGTTGTGCAATTGGTGGGGCAGGTCTGACGCCGCGGGTGTGTGGAGGCCGGGCCTTGGACTGTCGGAGCGGGGCCTGCAGTCCTTTCGTGCGCGCCGTGCATCTGCCGTATCCCGGGCGGGCAGGCGTTGACGTGCTCCCGCAGTCCCGCCTTTGTGTGCTGCTGCAGTGCTGCGTGCAGCAGGGAGCAGTAGCTGGTGGTCACGGGGAACATTCATGGGGCAGGCGAGGAGGGCGTTGTCGCCCTGCCGGCCCGCCGGGTGCCGAAGACGCCGGAACACGGGGTGTGGGTGTGGGGTGTGGAGTGCTGGCGGGCGGTGCCTGCGCCCCTACCCTACCTTCTCCTTTGTAACCATTCTGTCAGGAAAATGTGCGCGAGTACGGGTGGGGCGGGGCCTTGGTTCGGGTTGTGCAGGCGTTCGGACTTCCCGGGGGGATGAAGACATGAAGTTTCTAGTCATGCAGGAGCGTTGACGCCCAATGGTCCGAGACCATCACGAGTTCGGCCTCGCATACATATATACAAACACTACATTGAACATAACACTTACAGGAGCCACCAGGCTATCGGTCGATCTGGTGTGAGAGCCCTAGTTTATCCGCGACAATTGCTGACGGACATCGCGCTTTTCCTTTCGTCAGCTCGGCCTGCTAGCGCCACCTGCATCCTACTCGGCACCTGCACCATGTAGATCTTGCGAGCCGGACATAATAATAAAGCTTGCCGAATGGCCGCGCTTCCGGGCGGTGGCAGCTGGCCCCCGCCCCGACGGCCGCACTCGCCCGGCTGCCACCGCCGTGCCCGCGGCCTGGCCGCGGCCGTGGCCGCCGCCTCCGTCGCATCTCTTGCCACCGCCGGGCCAGCCTCGGCATCCTCCTGCTCTCCATCGCCTCCACGTCGCGAGGGCGCCGGGAATGGCTGCAGCTGCAGCAGCGTGTTGCCACTTGCTGCCGCCACCGCGACGGGGCCGCCGCAGCTGCCCAACCCGTTTGAGAACCTCAATCTGAACTTCAATTTCAATCTCGGCGAAGCGCTGGGCCCGGCGCTGGCGCAAGCCGCCGTATTCTGGCTCAACCAGGCGGGGTGGGTCCGCGGGCGGCGTGCGCGGCTGGCAGTGGGGCTGGGCCCCCCGCAGGGCGCGGTGTGGGAGTGTGGTTGCTTGGGCTGCACGCGGCGTCGTTAGCACGCTTGCGTGTCGGTATGTGCCGCAACAGAATGTTGGGAGCACCATGCATCGCCGGTTGGCATCAGCCATGTCCTCTGCCGCCTCGATACGGCACGTTTGTGTGCGAGTACGACACATCCTCTGCCCCCCCCACCGCACACATCGCGCCCCCCACTCACACCGGGCCCACCCCCACCCCCCAAACACACACCCAACCCACCATCTCCTCGCGCAGTGTGGCTGCCCAGCGGCTGCTGGACGACCACCTGCGAGAGCTGGGCTCCGGCGGCTGCCCCGCCACCGCCGCGGTGCTGCGCGCGCACCTGGCGGCGGCGGCGGTGCAGGTGGTCAGCCTGGGCGTGGCCACAAACTGGATGCTGCTGGTGGGTGGCGCCGGGGCGGTGGTGACGGGGCGGGGGGGGGGTGATGACGGGGCGGTGACGGGGCGGTGACGGGGCGGGGCGGTGGTGCGCGGTGCGCAACAACACGGGGCGGGGGCAAGCATGGGGGCTCAGCGCGGCGTCGTGAACACCAACACAAGCTAATCCGACCTAACTACACAGGAGACAAGCAACGGCACTAGCGGCAATGCAATGCGGGGTAGTAGTGCTGTAGTTGTGCTCAGTGGCGGCAGTTCCGGGCCTCGACGGGTGTCGCGCACCCCGCGCCACGTGCCCCCCTGGTTGCGCAGGACCGGGCAGCCATCCGGCGCGGCCAGCTGTGGCGGTTGGTGACGTGGAGCCTGGTGCACGCGGGGCCGCTGCATTTCCTGGTGAGCGGGGGCCTGGGGCTGGGGCTGGGGTGGGGGTGGTTTCGTGCTGGGGGTGTGGTCCGTGAGCCGGTGGGTGGGTGCGTGACTGTGGGTGGATGCGGGTGCGGGTGCGGGTGCGGGTGCGGGTGCGGGTGCGGGTGCGGGTGCGGGTGCGGGTGCGGGTGCGGGTGCGGGTGCGGGTGCGGGTGCGGGACACAGCAGCTCCACACGAATCATCACGCCCTACGGCCCACTCGCCCTCCCCCCCTTGCTTTCGGTTGTGCAATGAACTATCCCATCCCCCTCCTCCTCCCCCTCCCCCTCCCCCTCCACCCACCCCGCCAGTCCAACTACGCGGTCATCGCCAAGCTGGGCGCCCAGCTGGAGGCGGTGGCCGGCAGCGACCGCTTCGCCGCCGCCTACGTCGCCTCCTCCGCCGCCGCCACCCTGGCCAGCCTGGCGCTCAACGGCGGCCGCCGCAGCCTGGGATCCAGGTGCGCCACACACACGTGTCACATGTGTCGTACCGCCATCGCCATAGACTATAGAGAGTGCTTGTGTAGCCAAATCGCTGCCAAACAGCCCCGCAGCCGCTGACTGCGAGTGCGTGTGTCTTACTTACTGTGGACTCCGTGGCTGGCGCTGCTGCTGCTCCCATGTTGCACCCCGCACCAAACAGCGGCGCCGCCTTCGGCCTGGCGGCGGCGCTGTGGCGCTACCACGCGGCGCACGTGGACCTGCTGCCGCCCGAGGCGCACGTGGCGCTCAAGCGCGTGGGGGACCGGGCGCTGCAGGTGCGCCGCTGCGGGGAGGTGGCGGGGATCGTGGCGGCGTGATGTGCGTGGTCGTGAACGCGTGAAACACACTTGCACACACAGTTGAGCGCTGTGCGCTGTGTGTGCTGCTGCGCCGCAGTTCACGGCCGTGTACCACCTGTTCTGGTGGTCGCGACTGGACGTCAGGTGCGGCGGCGGGAGTGGTCTGGTCGGGGTCGGACCGTTTAATTCGTCTCCAGCACCTGCCGCGGACACCGCCCTCCCACTCTTGCCATCTACTCATGCCGCACCCCGCCAACCAACACCCACCGGCCTGCGGCCCCTCGGTCCCTCCACTCCACTGCCCACTCCTCCGCTCTCCCCTCTCCACGTGCGCACTCAACCGACCCCGCAGCGCGCACGTGGGCGGTGCGCTGGCGGGCTGGGCGGCCGGCGAGCTGCTGGGTCCGCACTACCGGCTGGTGCGCAGCGGCGCCGCGGCGGCGCTGGGGCCGCTGGGCGCGCTCATACCGGGCGTCGGTGGTGGCTGGGTGTTCAGGGACCGGCCGCTGCCGCTGCAGCCCCCGGCGAGTGGCGGCAGTGGCGGCGGTGGTGGTGGTGGCAGTGGAATGGAGGGGAGTGTGGAGGCGACGGGCGCGGCTGCGGCGGCGGCGGCGGCGCGGCTGGTGGATGCGTCGCGCTGGGCGGCGAGGGAGCCGCGGCAGCGGATCGCGTTCCCGGCGCTGGGCCCCGGCTACACGGTGTCGGCCGCGGCGGCGGCGTCGCAGCAGCACCACCAGCACCACCGGTGATGCCGGTGCAGGCCCGTCGGGCGCGTAGGGAGACCGGTTGCGTGGGGGTGAGGCCACGGCTGTATTGTCTGGCGGTTGTGCGGGTGGGGGTCGGTGGGGGGGTGGGTGCGGGCGTGCGCCTGGCGGCCTGGGTGCGGGCTGCTGCGGCGGCGGCCCGTTTGGACCGGACGTGCAGGGCCGTGTACTACTAGTGCTAACGAAGTGTGCTTGCTGGACGCCAACGAGAACGGACGGGGCGCCAGACAATGTTGTAGAATGTGGTTCTTGTAACAAGCAGGGGCGCATTCCATGCGCACTCCCAAGCTTCCTCGTCCATCTCTTGACGAGGCACCGGCTAACTGCCGCCCATTGCCGTCTGGCCATTCAAACGACCCCAGGTCACTCGAGGTCCATGCTCCCACCCCACGACACAGCACCGACGACATCCGGCAAACTATCTCAGTGCTAGGCGCCCAGCGCAAGCCACGCGCTCCGCACATTTCGTGACGCACATAGTCACACATCAACACAGAGACACACGCTCTCGCTCTCGTCCTCTAAGACACACGCTCTGGGCGGGCTTCGTGCACGCACGCACGTGTGTGTGCGCGCCTGCCGCTGCCAGCCCGGCCCACAATTTCACAAACACTCACGTCCGCATACACACGTCAACAGTTGGTCGCAGCCAGCAGTTGTAGTTTATGCTGATGCCTGCGGCCCCTGCCCGAATGGTCCTACACCTGCCACAGTCACGACAACAGTCTCCCCATAGCCTACCACCTGCAGCCCTGGCCAGCCATCGCCACCGCCTTTGCCGTTGCCACCAAACCCAGCCATCTGCACTCTCCTGATGCTTCCCGCTCATGCTGCTGCTACTCTAATCGCATTCCGCCGCCCCTACTGGGGACACCTGCGCTTCCCAGCTCTTGGGTCATTAAGGCAATGCCACGCCATCCTACTTCGCCCCACCCGCCAGCCCCATCCCCACGCCCCACGCCCAACGCCATCCCCGCCCCCACGCCGCGCTCACGAGCTGCCGCCCGCCGCCGGCTGGCTGCCGCCCGCCGCCGCCGCCTGCGCCACGGCGCCCGCCTGCCCGGTGATGGGGCAGGGCAGCCCCCACTCCGCGAACTTGAGGTAGATATTCATCTTGACGCGGTCCAGGGCCGCCTCCACGCTGTCCACCGCCGGCCGCGCCACGATCTCAAACGCCTGCCGCGGCGCGAGGGTCGTGTGGTGTGGTGTGGTGTGGTGTGGTGTGGTGTGGTGTGGTGTGGTGTGGTGTGGTGTGGTGTGGTGTGGTGTGGTGTGGTGTGGTGTGGTGTGGTGTGGTGTGGTGTGGTGTGGTGTGGTGTGGTGTGGTGTGGTGCAGGGCGCAATGTGAAGTGGATGTGGATTTAGGTACGGTGATGGAGCCATGCGCGCCCTGGCGCCTCTGGCGATTGGCGACCACGCGCCTGCCTGGTCCCAGCAGCCTCGCCATCGCACACCATCGCGCGCCCCTGCGCTGTGCGCCCCTACGCCGCGCCGGCTTCCCCCTTTTTGCCCCCTTTCCCCCTTCTCCACCCTTGCACCTCTCACCGGCTGCGTGCTCTGCACCACCCAGCCACCTCCACCCCACCCACCTGCGGCGTGCCGGCCTTGTCGTCGAAGAAGTAGAAGTCGATGATGTAGCGCACCTCCTTGCCGCAGCGGTCGATCACCCAGTCGTGCCGGTCGAAGGGGGCCGGGCCGCCCAGCATGTGCCGGACCCAGGCCAGCGGGCTGCGCAGTGGATTGAACGGGGGCAGCACGCCGTAAGGGAGCAGAGCAGCTCAGTGGCCGTGCACAAGGCACATATGCAAGCCCCTGATCCGATGCAATGCCCTTGCCGACCCCTCCCCCTTGCCGAACCCCGCACGGTAAGTGACCTCGCCCCCGCAGCTGTGTCTGCGGCACGTCACTGGCCCCTTAAACCTCCCCGCCCCGCCCTCCTGCGCCGCCACACCCGACCGCCGCCTGCCGCTCCACGGTCTCCCACTCCACGGCCGCACCTGAGGTCGTGCGGCTTGCCCTGGAAGCGCAGCAGCGTGGGCGTGTCGCATTCGCCACGGTGCAGGATCTCCCACTGCGCCACCCGCTGCCACGTGGCCTCGTTCATGCCTGTGCGGACAGGTGCGATCAGGGGAGGTGCACGTGCGGGGGCCGTGATGCCAACGGTACGTGCACGGCAACGTATGGCAGCCCCCTGGGGGCTGCGGGCGCTTCCACAACTCCAAACGCCTGCCCTCAAGCTGAAAGCCGGTGTGAGCCCTCAGCCCCCGCGCCAGTAACCACGCAGTCAAAAGCCCGGGCCTCCCCCCATGCGGCCGCCTGGGCCGGCGCTCCGCGACGCCCCTGCCCCTGCCCCTGCCCCTGCCCCTGCCCCTGCCCCTGCCCCTGCCCCTGCCCCTGCCCCTGCCCCTGCCCCTGCCCCTGCCCCTGGCCCACTGCCCACTGCCCACTGCCCACTCACTGTTGTGCGCCGCGATGAATCCGTCCATGTCGTCCTCCGTCACGTCCTCGCCCTTGCCCTTGCGTTTAAGCGCTGCAGGGGTTGGGTTGCGAGGAGGGGCAGGAGCGGGGCCAACTAAGTGCTATCCGGGGGCGCCGCACGCACTGCAGCAGCACCGCAGCGCCGAACCCCGCTTTTCCCAACCCCGTTGCTCCCGGTGTGCCCCGCGGACGTCCCGCTACGTTGAACAGCTGTCGGCTCGCATGCTGAGCTCCCCAGGCCCCTCGCGGGCGCCTCACCATTGAAGACCATCTGTGGCGAGGGGAAGAGCCACGTGCTTTCCGTGCCGCCCTTTGGGATGTTGGACGCGACACGCTCCGTCGACAGCGGCTTACGTTGCCCCGGGCACGGCAGCTGGTTTGGCTCCAGCGGCATGTTGTTCTTGGGGTCCAATACGTCAGCGCCCGTAATCGACGTGAGCGGGCTGGGCTTCGCCTGGCTGTTGGGGTCGTTGATGCGCTGACCATACACGTTGTAAACCGCCGGGTTCTTGTATTTCGGGTTCACAGGACATGAAGACGGTGGTTCAGCAGCCGCTGCAGCTGCGCCCGCTGCACACGGAGCTGCTGATGTCGCGGGCGGCGGAGAAGAGGCGCTCTGCTGGTTGCCCATCGCGTCTAAGCCCCCTGTAGATACTATAAAAGATTTTCGTGTCGTCAAAGGCCGCGCAAAAGGCCGACCGAAGCAAAATCAGCAGGTGTTGCGACCAGTCTATTACGAGCGCGTCGGGGAGGATGGTGATGGAGTAGTGTAGCTGAGTGGAATAGCTTAATACATTATTCAGCGCAAGCACAGCGCATCAGACTCGGAAATCCAGCGCTCATCTTTGACGCCGAAGCTTCCGCTCTCTTTGGCCTGCTATAATCTCCGCGCCGGTGCTATTCATAGCTTATACATACAATCAATCATGAGGACGCTAGCCCAAACACAGACGCAAACTGCGTGCTCCACCTCTGGGCGCAGCTCCGTTCCTATGAGGAGCCTAGGGCGTTTGGTAACAAAGCGGCAGTGGATGGCACGGCACCGCACGGGTGCGGCGGTGAGTCGCCTTGGGCTGGGCGCGTACGTGGGAGAATTTTCATCGCCATCGCCAGGCCAAGCTGCTTGGGCGGCAAAGGCGAGAGGTCCAGCGCACTTACAATCTTGTACCAACAAAATTGACCATGTCGGGCAAGGACACGCGCGATGGCCTGTGCAAGCCTGGGTGCAGCAGCTGCTGCAACGCGGCGCGGTCATGCGTAGCCGTCGGAAATGGGACTTGTGGGCAATAAAAATCTCGGTCCTAGCGGGCGGAGGCCGAGCTCCTTGACCCAAATGCGAGGGGCGGACCGCCGTGGCGCACCACGCACCCCACGCTTGCACCTCCGCTCCTCCCCCCCCTTGCCCCGCGCCCGGCCTGCCAAGCACACTCACACCCGCAGCCCGCCTTCCACTCACCGCACACTCCTTGTCCCCCTTCTCCCTCCCCCTCCACCAGGCCACCGACGTGGCCGCCCACGCGCCCGGCGCCGCCGGCGCGCACGACGACGCGCGCGCGCCGCTGCCGGCGCCCGCCTCCCTGCAGCTGGGCGCGGGCCTGCGGCCGCAGTTCCCCATCCTCAACCAGACGGTCAACGGCCACCCGCTGGTCTACCTGGACAACGCGGCCACCAGCCAGAAGCCGCGCGCCGTGCTGCGCGCGCTGTCGGACTGCTACGAGCAGTACAACGCCAACGTGCACCGCGGCGTGCACGCGCTGTCGGCGCGCGCCACGCAGGAGTACGAGGACGCGCGCGCCAAGGTGGCGACGCTCATCGGCGCGCGCAATTGCCGGGAGGTGGTCATCACGCGCAACGCCACCGAGGCCATCAACCTGGTGGCCAACACCTGGGGCGTACAGAACATCAAGCCCGGCGACGAGGTATTAGGGCGGCGGGTGGGAGGTGGGAGGTGGCGGGTGGCGGGCACGGGGCGGGGTTGACGGTGGCGCTAAAGCCAAAGAGATGCATGCGTGGGGAGGAGCGGGGAGGGCTGGGGGCGGAATGGCCGTGTGGAGACGGCAGGCCGGAGCGGCAGATACGGTATGTTTCCTCACCTCACCCGCCGCACCCCGCCGCACCTCACCCTCCTGCCTGACCACCCCTCCCGCCGGCCCCCCCCCCGCCCATCCAGATCATCCTGTCCGTGGCGGAGCACCACGCCAACCTGGTGCCCTGGCAGCTTCTGGCGGCGCGCACCGGCGCCGTGCTGCGCCACGTGCGCCTCACGCCCGACCGCACGCAGCTTGACATGGACCACTTCCGCAGCCTGCTTTCGCCCCGCACCCGCCTCATCTCCCTCGTGCACGTGTCCAACGTGCTGGGCGCCGTGCTTGACGCCGCCTACGTGGCCGAGCAGGCGCGGGCCGTGGGCGCGCGCCTGCTGCTGGACTGCTGCCAGTCCGTGCCGCACAGCTGCCTGGACGTGTCGGCGCTGGGTGCGGACTGGATCGTGGCCTCCAGCCACAAGTTCTGCGGCCCCTCGGGCGTGGGCTTCCTGTGGGGCAAGTACGAGGTTCTGGAGGAGATGGGGCCGTGGATGGGCGGCGGCGAGATGATCCAGGACGTGTTCCTGGACCATAGCACGTACGCGCCGCCGCCGGCGCGGTTCGAGGCGGGCACACCAGCCATCGCGGAGGCCATCGGCATGGGCGCGGCGGCGGAGTGGCTGCGGGAGCTGGGCATGGGCCGCGTGCACGACTATGAGCAGGTGGGCGGCCCGTGGGCAGCAGGGAGGATGGGGTTGCAAGGATGTAGGAAAGGCGGTACGGGATGCGGTACGGGGGTTGGGAGGGCAGGTTGGCGACGGTGTAAGGTTGGTGCTTTGTGACGGGCGGAGATGATGGTGGTGGGGCGGGAGGACTGCAAGGCTAGTATTCCATCATATTGCACACGCACGGCGTGCCACACTGCGCCTGCGTCCCCTGTACCTCTTTTCCAACCATCCTGGCATCCCCCCCCCCGCAGGAGATCGGCACCTACCTGTGGGAGCGGCTCACCTCGCTGTCGCCGCGGATCACCGCCTACGGCCCGCCGCCCGGCGACGCGCGCTCCGGCGGCCGCGGGCGCGCCAGCCTGGTGGCCTTCAACGTGGAGGGGCTGCACGCCACCGACGTGTCCACGCTGCTGGACCACGCGGGTGAGGCTCGGGGCTGGTCGCCTTGCGGCGTTGGGTCTGACGCCAGGGATACGATCGGTGCTTTGATCGACTAGGCAGGCTGTTGAGTTGCTGTGAAGCAGGACGGGGCAGGGAGGCGGAGACAGCGCTGCTGTCCCTCGACCGCTGCGCCGGCGCACTGCACCCCAACGCCTTCCCTGCGTCTGCCGCCATGCCGCGCTGCGCTCCCCGCAGGCGTGGCGGTGCGCAGCGGCCACCACTGCGCGCAGCCGCTGCACCGCGAGCTGGGCGTGCCGGCCAGCGCGCGCGCGTCGGCCTACATCTACAACACGGCGGCGGAGGTGGACGCGTTCGTGGACGCGCTCAAGGACACCATCCAGTTCTTCGACGACGTGCACGGCGCGTAGGCGCGGCGGCTGGCGGTGGTCGTGGTGATGTGGTGGCGGTGGTGGTGGCGGTGGTGGTGGTGGTGGTGGTGGGGCCTGGGTGGGGGCGCGGACGTGAGGCGCTGAGCCGGTGGCGAGGCTGGAGTGGTGGGGTGGGGTTGGTCATGATACAGAGGCGCAGGGCGCTGCACATGGCGCATGCCGCGGTGCCGAACTGTGCTGGCGCCTGGTGCCCGGCAGGCAGTGCGGAGCAGTGAACGAATGGCTGTGTGGGTGTGGCAACATTTGAGCATTAGCGGAGAGGCTTGCAGGAGGGGGTGGGTGAAGGTCAGTGTGATGGGGACAGACGCAGTGGTGTGTGACCGGTGTATTGCCGGCTACATGAAGAGATATCAGAGTGTGCATGACGGCATGTGTTTATGTGTCGGTTACGTACGTTTGGGATCCTGACGAGGCTGTGAGGCAAAGAACACCATGTCAGGGTGCGGGAGGTGCTGGGGGCGGCTGCATTGCGGATTTGCGGATGCTGATGAGTTGGCGAGGTCAGAAGAGCGGCGCGTATCGGCACTGCATGTGGACGGGTAAGGCTGAGAGCAAGACGGGCGGTCGGTGTGCAGCTGGCTTTATTGGTTTGTCATACGAGCGCACCTCTGGACCGGCGCCTGCCTAGTAAGCGTATGCTGCATGCGCCTGAAGGGCCGCCTTGATCACCACCGGTCCACCCACCTCACCCCTCATCCAGCCCGTGCTGCCCCGCCGTGCCGTCTGCGCCTTGCCCCGCCCCGTGACGCCACAAAGCTCCCGTGGTGACGTGCTGTGGGTTGTGCCCCTGCCGCCGCTGGATCTCTGCGTCAATAAACGCGCAGCTGGGTACGGGAAATTTGCGGGTCGGACAGGTCACCGCGGACCCGAAGGCCGACAGCCACGCAGGACACAGCGGCCCCCTCAAAGGCCAGGACGCTCGTATTCTTCTTCACGGGGGCGACGAATCGCAGCAGCGCCGTGGATACCGGGATTACAGCAAGCGCGGCTCAGGCCTCGCGGACACCGTAGCAGGCGCTGCCCACTCCCCCGGGACATATCTCTCACCCCCTCGCATCCGTAAACAACCAACACGCCTCCTTCCATGACGCCATGGCCGTGGCCGTGGCGGGTCTGATCGAGAGATGCCACAGCCCCAAACGCGGCGGCCGCCGAGCATCACCGAGATGGCGAGACGGCGCCGCACACCCCCACAGCCAATAGACGTGTCGGCCGCTGTATTGCTACACCATCTTTGCCGCCTCCTCCACGCCTGCACTCCCAACAGCGGTACCCAACACACAAGCGCACCGCCCAACCCCCGGAAGCATTAAGAATCTTGAAGAATATGCGCTCTTCATACGTGTGTCGTGGCAATGCAATGCACACGTGCGTGCCCTGGGGTGACCTCCCGCGCCCTCAGCCGCATGCGGGATGGCAGCCCATCAGCACCACGACGATGACGAACACACTCGGCTCAACGGCGCTCAACGGATCTTAAGTACAAGGACATGTGTGATGGGGACAGGCGACATTGGTTTTGGGATTGCAAGGTGGCCCGGGCGCTGCGGGAGCACATGGGCATGGCCATGGGGTTGCTTCCAGACGACGCCTTGGGGGCGTTTACGCGTGCCGAGCTGTGGCTCGTGCGTCCGCCAGGGGGTGTCGCGCCTGCAGTGTGGGATGTGGTTTGCCTTGCTGCTCTGTCTGCCATGGATGTCGGCCGGCGTCGCGTGGTGACGGCTGGGGCAACCCTGCCGTCGGCGCAGGTCCTGGGTATTGGCCTGGCGGTTATCGCCGACTTTTGGGGGCGTCTGCAGTCTTTTGTTCAGTGTGTGTGGTTACAGAGTGGTGCGCACGTTCTTGCGTGCCTTCCTGCTGCGTGTAAACCGGAGGCCCGGGCCGGGGTGACCCTTATAACGCCAGTGCATGATTGTCCTATTTATTGTTCTCCCCTTGCAAGGGGGACTTCCCTACTTCTATGCTCCCAGATGGAGCTGAGTAATGCAGCTAACTTGACAGGCTCAGATTTCAGCATCACTTCGCGCATGCTTAGGCTAAAGTCTAGGCCACTGCACGCTCGTAACTCGGTGTAGGCAGCACATTGCATCAGGACGTGGTGCTCATCCTCCACCTCATTGGCCGTACATAGTGGGCACGTCCTCTCCTCCCTAGGCCTCTCCCAGGCACGGTTCGCGGTGATTGGCCAGCAACATAAACGGAATCTCATCAAAAGCTTATGCTGTGCAACCGGTATGAATGCTCTACTGTGTTCGTGCAGGGTCGGCGGCGCGGACCCTAGTGCGCTTAGCCCCATCCAATGCTTGTGTTTGCACATGTGTATGCCGGGTTGCTTGCCGTCTGAAGGGAATGCGTGCGGGTCCGCTACCAGCCTCTCGTGCTCCCACGCCCTCGTCAAATGGCCCCTGAAGGTAGATAAGATAGGTCCATCGGGTAGGACCGTGCTTGCCCTCCACTCCTCTCTGGACTCGTGTGTGCCTGGCCAATGCCACGCGTCGACACCCTGTGCCGCCACAAAACGGAACAGCCGCGCGCACCACCCATCTCCCATTGGATTCGCCCATGCCTCCCGTGCCTCGTCGACTAGTGCATCAAAGGCCAGACTTCTGTTTTGCGCGGAAATCCTATTGTAAAAACCCAGACATTGTTTGGCTATGAAAAAGTGCAGCGGCAGTTGGGCCAGCTCCGCAAACAGGAGACGGTGTGACGGTTTGGCTGCTCCCACTGTCTGTCGCATGTATTGGACCTGCAGCTTTACGGCCTCGTCACGCAAACATGCCTCAAATGCGCCCTGTGCTAGGTTGTTCCTGTCATTCCTCCTGGGTGGCGGTCCTCCGTCTAGCATCTCTACTAGCACGTCGGGACCCCATACCTCACATCCGTAGGCAAGGATGGATCGGATTTGCACGTCGAAACACCTCATGCGAATATCTGGTGCGAAAATGCGTAAACGGTTCAATCTAGTGTTAAGCCCACACATGGCTCTCCTTGCTGACTCGCAGAGTGTCTCCCTGCAGCTGACGAAGGCCCTACCCGGACCGTACACTAGTCCAAGATAGCGCGCCTTGTCCACCGCAGGGATGGGCTGCCCTGCTAGCTTTAAACCCTGGCATCCGCTGCACACAGTGCTGGCCGTTACTTCGTTGGCTGCAAAAACCAGCCTCTCACACTTGGTAACGTTTGCCTTCATGCCAAAAGCTAGGCTTTTGTTAGCTTGGGAATTCGCCCGAAGGCTTGGGATGCGGTGCCCCCCCTGCATCCCTTCCTGGCGCGTGGTGTCGGTGATTGCATGGTCGTGTGTTTGCCATATGACGCGGGCTCCCCTCCTCCCTCTCCTTAAGGGGCAGGGGTGTGAGGGCTGCCCTGAATGTTTGGGGCGGTAGCGGCGGTGGGGGTGGTGCTTGCGGGTGTGCTTACGCTTCGGTGCCTGGACGCTTGCGCCCTGGCTGTTGCGTTTGCCTCGTGTGAGCCTACCCTGGCCGGCGGTTTAGTGTGTGCGGTTTCGGTCGCGGACTCCTGACTGGCGGCAGCGATGCAAATGGTGGGGATCTGGCGGGCCTAGGCTTGGCTGGGACACACTGTGCGCGGAGTCGCGCGGACTACGCTGTGGGAGGGTATGCAGCAACCCCAGGGGTGGTGGCGTCAAGTTGGTCTCCTGGCAGCATCAGATGGTCCTGGCGTCTCGCACGCTTCGGATTGTCCCCTCTTGTAAGCTCGCATTCTTAAGTACAAGAATGCAATCGGTGATCACCACAGCATCACGCTTCCGTCGGCTGCGCACACACCCAGCCACGCATACCGATACCCATGCACAGCCGTTTTGTGTTTAGCACAGCCGTGCAGCACCTGCAGCCGCTCGACAGTCCGCTACAGCCTGCTGTCATCCCCTTGCATTTGCCTGTCCCTTGTCTCGTTTAGCTTGGTTTAGCTTAGGCTGGTATCTACAACCCACTACCACCCGCACACAAAGCGCGCTGATGCCTCTCTCCCCACGCTCTCCCCCCCTTGATGGTTCACGTGCCTCACACAATGTACCCCAGCAGTGAGCGGCGGCTGGCGCGGCTGCACACCGCGCAGTCGGGCCCGCACACCAGCACTGTGGCGGCCCGCGGCAGCAGCCACCACGCCGTGTCAGCGGCCGCAGTCAGCGCCGCCGCGCGCGCCTTCGCCGCCGCCGCCCCCTCCCCTCCCGCCGCGTCCGGGGTGGACGAGGCCCCGGCCTGCCCCACGCCCGCGGCCGGACAGCCTGCAGACCCGGCCGCAGCTGCGGCCTCGGTGTCCATCGCCACTGCCCCGCCGCCGGCCTCCGGGGCCGCGCCTGCATCTGCCGCATGGCCGATCCCCGCGTCGCTGCCGGCAGCGGCGCCAGTGCTGCCGCCAGCCGCCCCCGCGCCCGCGCAACCGCCCGCACTAGCGCCCGCACTACCGCCCGCGCTACCACTCACGCCGCCGGCCGCTTGCGCGCCGCTGCCGCCGCCACTGCCACTGCCTCCCGCGCCGCTGCCGCTCGCAGCTGCCCCTGTCCCGGCATCTCCACCTGCCGCCGCCGGGCCCGCTGCCTGCTCCCTGCGCGCCTCCGCTGCCATGAGCTGCGCCGCCGCGACCGCCGCCGCCATCGCCTCGCCGAAGCGCCCGGCGTGCTGCACATCCAGCATCTCCAGCCCCACGCCGCCACCGCCACCAGCACCGGCGCCTGAGCTGGCGGCGGCTGCTCTGCTGCTGCTGCTGCCGCCGGCGCCGGTGCTGGCGCTGGCGCCGCAGCTGCCCAAGCTCAGGAGCAGCGGGACCAGCACGTCCACGGGCAGTGAGACACAGGCCTGCCGGCGTTGAGCGAGAGAGGTTACGGCAAGTGGGAGTGGGAGTTTTGCCCCACCCCATGTTTTGCCCCACCCCACCCCGCGCCTAGCCTTGCATCCCCTCTGCGCATGGCCCCCGCCCCTGGCTTTGCCTGGTCCTGCGCAACTGCCCTTAGCGCCAACAACACGCCCGCCGCCTCCCATCCCGCCCGCCACCCGCACCTGCAGGTTGAGCCGCTTCAGCGCGGGGCAGCGCAGCTCCAGGCGCCGCAGCGAGGCGCAGCCGTTCAGGTCCAGGTGCGCCAGCCGCGGCAGCGCCAGCGCCACGGTCTGCGGGGGGTGGGGTGGGTGGGGGAAGGGCCCACACGGTGCTGAGCGCTGCTGCACCCGTGCCTTCGTCTGCAGCGCTCAACGGGGGGTGTCCCGCCCGCGCCGCCCTGCACCCGCGCCGCCCTGCACCCGCGCCGCCCTGCACCCGCGCCGCCCTGCACCCGCGCAGCCCTGCACCCGCGCGTACCTGCACCCCACTGAGACCCAGCCGCAGGCTGCACAGCCCCTCCAACAGGCACGGCGCCGGCGTCCAGGGCGGCCCCAGCAGCGGCGCCGACAGGGACGACGACGGCGACGGCGGCGGCGCCGGGTTCGCATATGCCGCCTTGGCCAGGCTGCCTACGCCCACGCCCACGCCTGCGCCTGCGGCCATGGCTGCCACGGTACCGATCTGCATGCGGCCCTGGCCTGATGCGGCCCGGCCGGCCGGCCCCCCCGCCCGGCTTGGATCCCGTTGCTGCTGCGGCGTGGGCTCCTGTGTGGGCAGGAGGCCCAGGCACAGGGAGCTCAGGCCGCTGCAGCGCACCAGGCTGAGGGACTCCAGCTGCGACGGCCCCGCAGGCCAGGCGCCGGCCTGCACCGCAGGCAGCAGCGGCGCCGCCGCTGGTGCGGCCGGCGCCGAGACGTCCACATCCATGCCGCCAGCTGCGCCGTCAGTCGCGCCGGCGGCGGCGGCGGCGGCCGCAGTTGTGGCGCGTGCCTCCGGCGCCTGTTGCCGCTGAGCCTGTTGCCGCTGGGTCGCGGCCTGCGGCATGGTGCTGCGCCAGATCTGGTCGTCGGCGCCGGCGCAGCCGTTGAGGCACAGCTGCGTGAGGCGCGTGAGGCCGGACAGCAGCGGCCCGGCCACGTGCGGCGGCAGGGGGCAGTACGACACGTCCAGGCTGACCAGGTGAGGCAGCGCACACACCTGCGGCAGGGGAGCGTGTCGAGTTTGTTGGCACATCTGGGAATGCAGATACAAGCAGCGTTTACACACCCGGCATCCACAACCCTTCCCCACCCCCACAATATGCCAAAAAACGTTTACACGTTCACTCGCACGCACCCCCAGCGGCGGCGGCAGCAGCGCCAACAGGTCCTCGGCGTGCAGGTCGCGGCAGGAGCTCAAGCACAGCGACGTCAGCGCCGAGCAGCCCGCAAGCGTCCCGCCAGCGCCGCCACCCGCACCCAGCCCCGCAGCGGCGGCGACAGCGCCCGCAGCTGCACCGGGGGCCGCAGCCGCGACCGGTGCAGCGCCGCTCCCGCCCGGGCCAGCCGGACCCGCAGCGCCCGCACTGGCACTGGCGGCGCCCACCGCTGCCGCCGCCGCTGGCGCCACCGCGCCGCCGTGCAGCAGCTGCGGCTCCAGCACGGCCCCAGCCGCCTCCGCCCTGGCGGCGCCGCCCGCGACGGGCGCAGCGGCTGCGGCCGCGCCGCCGGCCGCCTCGGGCAGCCCCAGCAGCGGTGCCAGCCGGCCCACCGCCGAGTAGGAGAGGTCCAGGTGCCGCAGCGAGCTGAGCGCCGCCAGCGCGCCCGACACCAGCGCCGCGCCCAGCGACGACGCCACGCAGCCCAGCAGCAGCGACTGCAGCGGCGGCCGCGCGGACAGCGCCCGGAGCAGGGCTGTGCGTGGCGTGCGGCACGGGTGGGCGCACGGCGGGTAAGGGGGGAGGCGTCAGGGCCAGGGAAGTCGTTGAGGGGGCGGCCGTGGGCCGCCGCCGTGGCGCGGCTACCCTTACCCTCAATAGTGTTCTAGTGTTCTAATGTTCATGCCCGGCTTCAGAACACAGACGCGCGCGAGCCACACGCGTGCGCTGTGTGTGTATGGTATGCGCGGACCTCGCGCTCCCTCTATCTCTTGCACACCTGCGTCGTCCAGGTCCCCGCAGAATGTTGCGTCCAGCGCCGCCAGCGCGGGGCAGTCCAGGTCCAGCCGCCGCAGGCTGCCGCAGCCCTTGAGGCTGAGCGCCGCCAGCTGCGGGCAGCGCAGCTCCGCCTCCGTCAGCCCGCTGCAGGAGCCTGGGGGGCGGGCGGCACAGGGGGGCGGCGGGAAGCAGAGGTCGGGGTCGGGGTCAGGGCCGGGGTCGGGGCCGGGCGGCGCATGAAGAGGACCCCCCCTTTACCCCTTGCGACCTTCACCGTGGCCTAGGCGCCTGCTGCCCGCGGACCCCCCGCCTCAACCCCTCTGGCTCACTTCGCTCGGCATCCCTGTACTGCAGACATCCCCATATCCACACCCACACCCACACCCAGATCCCATGCCCAGCCCCCGGGCGCACCTAGCGACAGGCTCGTCAGCCCCGCGGGCGCCAGCGCCACCCGGCCCAGGTCGCCGCACTCCTCCAGCACCAGCGCCGCCAGCCCCGGCGCCGCCAGGCCCAGGCTCTGCAGCCGGCCGCAGCCGCGCAGCGACAGCGACGCCAGGCGGCTATGGCGCAGCTGCACGTGGCGCAGGCCCTCGCAGCTCTCCAGCCGCAGCTCGGTGAGCCGCGGGCAGCCGCCCGACTGCGCGGGGTGGGGATGGGGTTGGGGATGGGGCACGTGGGCGGGCGGGCGGAGGGCGTGTGGGCGGAGTAACAGCGGGTTGCGGGGGAGGGATCATGGGAGTGGGGGGTATCGCGGAGGCGGCGGTGGAAGTTTGCGGGGCGTGGGTGGCGTGAGGGGCGTTGTGAATACCGTACCAGCCCGATCTAAACCAAACCCCAAACGAACGCCTCCACGCCTGCTGTCTACGCCACTACCCTTCTACGTACCATCTTTGCAACCCATGCATCTGCACAAGGTGGAGAAGTGGGTGCGTCAGCACTTCGGCCCTCACCTTGACGACAATGCGCCGGGTGGGCGCGGCCGCCGCCGCCGAGCCTGCAGCCGCCCCTACGCGGCCCGCAGCCAATCCCACTGCGCCACCCCCGCCAGCCGCCGCCGCTGCTGCTGCTGCCGGCCGGTTGGGCGCCTCGTCCTCGTCCTCCTCCTCCTCCTCCTGCTGCGCCTGGTGTGCGCGGTGCATGTGGCGCCGCATCTGCAGCGCCGCCGCCGCCGCCGCCGCGCCCGCGCCGCGGTAAGCGCCCGCCTCGGCCGCGGCCGCAGGCCCCGCAGCGCCGCCGCCGGCGTAATAGTCCGGCGCCGCCGGCAGTCCCTGTGCGCCCGCGCCGCGCAGCTCCTCGCGAGCGCGCCGCCCCGCCAGGCCGGGCCGCTGGTGCCGCCGCCAGGGGTCGGGCGGGCCCGCGGCCCGCCCCTCAAACGCGGCCCCAGCCCCAGCCGTAGCCCCAGCCGCGCCGGCGGCCCTGCCGCCGGCCGCAGCGCGCGCTACCGCGCGGCCCATGTGCCTGCGCCGGAACCGGCCGCCGAAAACGTCCTCGTCCTCGTTCTCATCCTCGTCCTCGTCCACGTCATCAACCTCGTCTGAGTCAGGGCCGGCTGGAGGACCGCCAGGACCGCCCGCCGCCGGCCGGCCAGCGCCCTGGCCCAGGCCGGCAGGCAGCCCCGCCGCAGCCGCAGCCGCCCCCGCCCTTCCAGCTGACGCAGCCGCCCCCGCTGCTGCGGCCGCGGCCGCGGCGCGGCCCGGCGGCGGCGCGTCCTCCTTGCCGCTGCTACTGCCGCTGCTGCTACTGCTCGTGTCGGTGCCGCTGGTGCTGCCCGCAGGGCCGGGACCACCCCCGCCGCCGCTGCCGCCGCCAGCAGCAGCAGCCGCAGGCGCTCGCCGCGCCAGCCCGCCCGCGCGCGCGGGCCGCCGCCGCAGCTGCCGCAGCACGCGCGCCTCCTCCTCCTCCTGCTCCTCCGCCTCCTCCTCCGCCACCGCCACCGGCAGCCCACCGCGCGGGTGCAGGCCCTGGCCCTGGCCCGCGCCCCCGCCCGCGCCCATGCCCAGGCCGAGCATGAGGCCCTGGTAGTGGGGCGGCTCGAAGCGGGCCCGGTGCGCGCCCACGTCCACGTCCACGACCACGTCAATATCCATGTCCATGTGGTCCACCGCGGCAGCAGGAGCGGCGGCGGCGGTGGCAACAACCGCCTGCAGCTCACCCTGCCCCGCCGCCGCCGTCGCCTCTGCCGGCAGCGGCTGCGGCTGCGCCGCCGCCGCCGCGTGCACGTCCAGCCCCGCGGGCTCCCCCCGCACCTGCACCCGCGCCCGCCCCGCCAACGCAGCGAACCGCCACTCCGCCTCGAGCCGGGCCGCCTCCTGCGCCGCCTCGGCCGCCGCCGCCTGCGCCGCCGCCAGCTTCGCCTCCGGCGCCCGGACCGTCCCCTGCACCAACGCCGACCTGGACTCCGAGTCCGCCGCCGCGCGCTCCGCCTTCCACACACGGCGCACCGCCGCACCGTGTCGCCCCGCCGCCGCCGCCTCCGCCGCCACCGCCGCCCGGCCTGCGTACAGCTGCGCCGCCGTCTCGGCGTGCGGCCCCCACGGCCCCTGCCCTGCCGCGACCTCCTCCAGCTCCGCCAGCTGCTTCAGGCCCTTCAGCATCCGCGCTCCCGCCTCCGCAGCCACCTGCCGGCCCAGCCCGCCCCATGACGGGTGCTGGCCAGCGGGGCCCTCCCCATCCGCCTCCATCAGCATCCGCGCGGCGGCCGCCTCGCCGGCGGCCGCCTCCGCCTCCCCCGCCGCCCGCTGCGCACGCCGCCGCGCACTCACCAGCACCCCCTCCGCCTCCTCCTCCGCCAACTGCGTCGCAGCCGCTGCCTCCCGCGCGCAGCCGAGCCGCGCTTGCAACACACGCTCGGCTGCTGTGGCCCGCGGGCTGGCGCCGTCCGCACGCTCCGCCTGGCCCGGCGCTGGCGCAGCTCCCACCGCGCGCCTCCGCATACGGCCGTGCGCCTCCGCTGCAGCCGGCGCTGCAGCCCGCCCCAGGGCCTCGGCCGCGCCGCCGGCGGCGGCGTTCAATGCGGGACCGTGTGCCGGGGCCCCCGCCCCCAGCCAGGCCCCGCCATGCGCTGCGCCTCCAGCGCCGCCACCTACACCGCCGCTGCCGCCGCCGACATCCGCCTCAGACCGCAGCCCCAAGGGCAGCGGTGCAGACAGGGAAAGGAAAGCGGGAGCCACCGCAACGCCTGGCCCGGCGTGGGCGGCGCGGGAGGGACTGCCGGGGGCGCGCACGGTGGGTGCTGGCAGGGCGCCGCGGCCCGCACCGTCCCCACCACCGCCCCAGCCACTGCCGCCGGGGCCGTCGCTGTCGTCACTGCTGCTGTCTCCAGCCCCTGCGCCGTTGTCACCGTCGCGGCCAGGCCACCGCTGCAGCGGCGCCGCCTGCGCGGCAGGCCAGCCGCCACCCGCAGCGGCCGCCGCGCCGCCGGGCACCTGCGGCTCCCAAGCCCCCGACGGCTGCCACGCCTGCTCCTGCTCCCACTCCTGCTCCTGCCCCCACTCCTGCGCCTGCGCCTGCACCGCGCGGAAGGGCGGCTCGCCACCGCTGGAGGCGGAGCGGTAGCGCCGGCGGCGGCGGATGTTGCGCTGCGCGCCGCGGGCGTCATCCCACGCGTCCAGCTGCACCTCCGGCTGTAGCAGCTCCAGCTGCGGCTGCGGCGGCTGCTGGAACTCGCCGCCCTCCGTTGCAGCGTCCGCCGCCACGGGCTGCGGCTGCGGCTGTGGCGGCGCCTGCCGATGCAGAGGAGGCGGCGCCGCGGCGGCCGCCGCGGCGGCAGCAGGCGGCACCGCAGGCGGCGGCGCCGACCGACCTTGCGGCTGGATGGTGGCCCAGGAGGCGGCGGCGCTGCTGCCGCCAGGGCCAGGCAGGTTGCTGTCGCCGAGGTCACTGTAGCGTGTGGGCATCACGCGCCAGGTGCTGGGCCCAGCGGCAGACGCAACAGCCGCCGGCGCCACCACAGCCGGAGTGGCTGCAGCGGGACCCGCGCCGGCCGCAGCAGCGTCGCCCGCACACGACGTGGAGCCGGAGGCGGCGGCGGCGCCGCTGGCGCCGCCATCCTCGTCATCGCCCGACACCATTTCCACATCAGTGGCAGACCCCGACAGGCGCCGCCACGGCCGGCGCCGGCGCCGCCGCGACGTGCGGCCCCCGCCATCCGCCGCGCCGCCGTCCAGCCCGGCCAGAAGCATCCCCCCGCCGGCAGGCCCGGCAGCTGCGGCGACGGGACCGGCGGCGAGCCCGGCTGCAGGCGCCAGCGGTAGCACGGGAGAACGCGCCGCAGCAAAGTGCGGGCCGGACAAGGACGAGAAAGAGGCTGCACCGGCGGCGCCGCCCGCTGCGGCCGGCGCCGCATGCACAGCTGCAGCTGGCCCGGCCCGGGCGGCAACCCGCGGCCGCTCCTGCCGCGCCCCAGCCGCCACCATACCGCCCCACGCGTCCTCACGGGCCGCGTACGCCCGGCCTGCTGCCTGCGCGGCTGCCGGCGGCTGCACTGCCGGTGCTGCCGCAGCTGCTGCCGCCGCCGCAACGGGCGCTGCGGCGCTGCGCTCGCCGGCGGCGCCCGTGCGCCCGCTGCCGGGCGCCGCAGTCCCGGATCCTGCCGTGCCCCAGGCCGCCGGCGACGTGACCGGCTGGGCCGTCCCGCCGGCGGTCGCCATGCCGGCGCCAGCTCTGGCGGCGGCGGCGCCACCGGCAGCGGCGGCGCCAGCGGGGCGTGCAGCGGCGGCGGCGGCGGCGGCCGCAGAGCCCCCGGTGGCGGCAGCGGCAGCGGCAGCACCGCCGCAGCCGATCCGGGCATGACCGCTAGGGCCTGCCGTGAGCGCACGTGGCACGGCGGCGACGGCGGATACGGCGGGTGCAGCGGGTGCGGCGGGTGCAGCGGCTGCCGCTGCAGACCGACTTGTCAGCCTTGCGGCGCTGCTGAAGGCGGGCATGGCGGCCCACCTCGCCGCCGTCGGCCCCGCCGCTGCGGGCGCATCACCCGCCGGCGCCGCTGCCGCCCCGGCTTGCTGGTGCGCCGCCGGCGGCGCCGGCGCAGGCGGCGGCTGCGCCGGCCGGGCGGCCATCCACCGCGCGCTGGCCGCCGCCGGCAGCGCCTGACGGTGCCTGCTGCCGGGGCGCTCGGCATCGCCGCCGCCGGCGCCCGCAGGCCCGCCACCGCCGCCGCCAACAGCTGCACGCGCGGCAGCACGGCCCGCAGCAATGCCGCGCACGCCGCCGGCGCCGCCGCCGGCCCCGGCTCCACGGTCTGTGCCGTGGAGGCCCAGCGGCAACACGGCTGCAGCCGCCGCCGCGGCTGCCGAACCCGGCCGCAGCTGTGGCTGCTGCAGACCCGCCGCTGCTGCCGCCGCCGCCGCCGCCCCCGGCCGTAGCTCCACCTCCTCCGCGTCTCCCAGCATGGCAAATATCTGTGGCGGCCAGGAATGCAGGCCCGCCATGCCAACGGGAAAGCACGGTTTACCGCATTCTAACTCCAGATCGCAATGGGCAGCTTTGTTACGCCGCTGGGGGCCGCGCCCGGAGCCCACGCGCCGCACTTCTCTTACCACCCTTGCACCTCAGCCCACCCCACCCCACTTTTCCCAAGCATCTTTGCAACCCCACCCCACCCCACCCCACCCCACCCCACCCCGCCACCTGCAACACCCGCTCCAGCCCTGCCCCGCCCCGCCCCTCCAGCCCGCCCTGCCCCGCCCCCCACCTCGTCCGTGAGGCTGTCGCAGTCCGCCAGCGTCAGCGACGTCAGCGCCGGGCAGTCCAGCCGCAGCTCCTCCAGCGCCGGCAGGCAGCGCCAGTGCAGCGCGCGCAGGCAGTCCGACGCCAGCACCACGCGCTTGAGGGAGGCAGCGGGCGCGCCGCCTAGCGAGGGGCCCAGCGGCACGCCGGCGGCGCCGCCGGCGGCGTCAGGGGCGCCGGATCCGGATCCGGACCCGGGGCCGCCGAAGTCGGCGTCATCGCTGGAGGCGCCCAGCGTGATGCCCTCCAGCCGCCTGGGGTGTGGTGGGGCCGCACAGCAGGGTGGGTGGGTGCGGGTGGGTGGGTTGCAAGGATGGTACAGAGAAATGCAGCAGGATGGGTGTGCCGGTACAGTCAGCGGCCCCCCGCGTGCAGTAATCCGTGCATCCTGTACTGCTTTCTCAAGCATCCTTGCAACAACAACACCCGCCCCCCCCCGCCGCCGCTCACCTGCACCTCAGCTCCAGCGCCGCCAGCAGCCGGCAGCCCCGCAGCGACACGCGCTGGAGCGCCGGCAGCGCCAGGCTGAGGCCGGTCAGGCCGCCGCAGCCGTCCAGGTGCAGCTGCTCCAGCGCGGTGCAGCCCTCGGTCTGCGGGGGAAGCGTGGTGGAGGTGAGGGCGGAGGGGAGTTGCCAGGGTGGTAAAGCGACTTGCAGCAGGGTGGGCAGCAGGTGAAGAGTAACTGTTGGGTTCCGTGGGGATGCGCGGGTGGTGAAGGGCACCTGCCATACAGCCGGCAGCCCCATCACCCCTTCAAGTTGATTTGCCTCTGGACATTGGCTTTTACCACACACATAGCGCCTGCATCCCATCCGATTGCTTCCTAATCCTCACACAGGCTGGCAGTCTCCGCCAGCTTCCGCCAGCGCGCCGGCGCGCCGCAGTACCCACCATGAGTGACACGGCGCCGGGCGTGAGGCCGTCGCTGTTGAGCACACTCAGGTGCCGCAGCCGCCCGCCCCACCCCAGCGCCGCCCTGCCGCCGCCTCCTCCTCCTCCGCCTCCTCCTCCACCGCCTCCGCCTCCGACGGCGGCTCCGCCTCCGCCGCCGGCCCCTCCTCCGCCGCCGCCGGCGCCTCCCAGCGCCAGGCCGCTGCAGCCCGCCAGCGTGAGGCAGCTGAGCGCCGCCAGGCCCGCCGCCAGCTGCCGCAGCAGGTCCTCGCCCACATTGGCCTCCGCCAAGGTCAGGCGGCGCAGCGCGGACAGGCCGGTGATTGCGGTCAGCAGGGCCTGCGGCGGTGCGGGTGGCGCGGGTGGCGGGTATGGGGTGGGTGCGGGTGGGGGTCCGTGTAGGGATGATTGGTTAACACGATGCGGGTAGGGGCGGGCGGTTGGATGGGGGGTTGCGGCGATGGGTCGGGTGCTCCATCCCAGAACAGCAAGCAACCGGGGGAGCGGCCGGGTGCGTGTGAACACCGGCCCAAGCTAGACCATGCCTAAAACGGTGGTGTGAGCTGAAAACGAACCGTGGTGGGGGACGTGAGCATTGGGGATACGCGCGGATGTGGACATAGCTGGGCGGCTAGCAGGAGACGCGGGCGCGCAAAGAAGGCGAAACGGGGCCGTGTGTGCGGACGCTCGCGCTGCAGGGCCCCGCAAGCCCCGATCCACGTGGTGGCCCGTCCGCACCCACACACGTGACACACACGGCCACACATCACATACCCGCGCACACCGCACCCACACACGTGACACGGCCACATCTGACACACCCGCACACGCCCACCTGGTCCGCCAGCCGCGCCGCGCAGGTGACGCTGAGCTGCGTCAGCGCCGGCAGCGCGCTGCCCGCCGCCACCAGGCCGCTCAGCTGGCAGCCCGACAGGCCCAGCGACTGCAGCGCGCCGCAGGTGAGCGTCAGGCGGCCGGCCTTGAGCGCCTGCAGCTCCAGCGACTGCAGTCGCGCGTGCGACAGCGTCAGGTCCGGCGGCGCCTGCGGGGGGTGTGGCAAGCGCGGGCTGGTGTGTTAGTGTGTGTCTTTTATTGTGGGGGCCGGGGAGAGCGGAGGGCGCTAGGTGGGCGCCAGGTGGGTGGGTGGGAGGGGTCGCACCCTTTCGTTACCCTGGCGCGCTGTGCCAACTCGGGTGCTTCCTCAAACACCCCCCTTCCACACACACACCCAAGCCCCCTCCCCGCCCCCACCTGGCTGCCGGGGCTGTGCACCGCCACGTCCCGCAGCGCCAGCTCCCGCAGCGCCCCCAGCCCGCCGCACAGCAGCCCCAGCGCCCGCTCGCTGAGCGTCATGCGGCTCAGCTCCAGCACAGCCAGGCTGGCGGCGGCGGGGAGGGCGGGGAGGGCGGCGGCAGCAGGCGGGGAGAGCGGGTGGGGTTGGGGTTGGGGGTGAGAGCAGGGACGTGTGTGTGTGTGTGTGTGTGTGTGTGTGTGTGTGTGTGTGTGTGTCAGGGTGTGGGCGGATCGTGGGCAGGTCGCGGGCAGTGTGTAGGGACGGCGCCACGGGGTTTCACAAGCGGTCCAGCCCCCGCCCCTGCCCCCTGGCGCCCGCAGTCCCGCCCCCCCCCCTCTCCGGCTCACCTGCCCAGGCTGCGTGTGAGGCGTGTGAGGTAGGCGATGTCGGCCGACAGCTGGCCGCTGCCCGCCAGCCGCAGCTCCTGCACCGCGCCCCGCTGCCGCTGGCACATGCGCAGCACCTGCACGGCCGCGGCCGGGGCACAGACAGGCACACACATGAGCACACAGTCACACACGCACTCGGTTTCTGGTGGGTGTCAAGTAATGCGCGTTCCTGGCCGCACACACGCGCGCACATGCATGCGTGGCTGGCAGCGCGGGGAACGGCGCCATGTGCAGATGCAGCTCACGCCCAACAGCCTTGCCGCACCCTTCCCCCACCCCCTGTTCCAGCCTGGGCCGCGCCCGCCGCTCACCCCTCACTCCCACGTTCCCTCCCAAGCTCCCACGCCCCCACGCACCCACCCCTCCGCCCCTCCGCCCGCCACTCGCACCTGGTCCGCCCCCACCGGCCGCCCCGCCAGGTCCACCCGCCGCCAGAAGCCGGGCTCGTCCACCACGCCGCGCCACAGCCGCGCCACGCAGGCGGCGCGGCACAGGTCGGCGATGCCCATGCACCCGCCGCCCAGCACCGCCTTAAGCAGGTCGCCGTTGTCAAGCACGGCGCTGATGGGCGTGGCCGGCACCGCCGACGCCAGGTCGGCCACGGGCTCCGGTGGCGCTGCGTGCAGGTAGCCCAGCCGGCCCAGCCCCGGCCCGCGCGCCTCGGCGTGGCGGAAGCGCCGGTCCTCCTCCGCCGCCGCCTCGGCCTCCGCCGCCACCTCGCGAGCCGCCTCCCGGGCGGCGGCGGCGGAGGCGGCGGCGCCGTAGCGGGTGGCCATGCCCCCCTCCCGCCGGCCGGCGCCGGGGCCGGCGCGGCCGGCGCCTGCGGCTTCGCCGCCCGCCGCCGCCGCACCGCCCGACGCCGCGCGGCCCATGCCGTACACGTGGCCACCGCCGCCGCCGCCGGCGGCTCTGCCGCCGCCGCCTTCGCCCGCGGCCATCCCTCGCTGAGGCGGCGGCAGCGCGTGCAGCGTTGCGCGAGCGCGCGGCCGGGCCGGTTGCGCGATGCCCAGCGCTGCGACTGCCGCCGCTGCGCTGGTCGCGGCCGCGGCGGCCGCAGCCTCCGCATCCGCGCCGCCTGCAGCTGCACCCGCCCCCGCCCCTGCTGCCGCTAGCCTGCCGCCGACAGCTCCGCGGCCGCCACCGGCCGCGGCACCACCACCACCGGCCCACGCGGCACCAGCGGCGCCGCCCGCCGCAGCGCCCCACCCGCCGGCTGCTCCCGCGCCCGCTCCCGCTCGCGCGCCCGCGCCGCCGCCGAGCCCGCGCTCCCGGTCCTGCGCCGCCGCGGCCCGCCACGCCGCCGGATGGTCGGCCATCGCGCCGCCCACGTCCCACAGCTCCTCATCCCGACCCCAGTCCAGCCTGGGCGCCTCGTCGCCGTCCATCCACATCATGGCGCCCAGCGGCCCCGCCATCATGCCCATGTACATGTCCTCTTCAAACCGGCCGCCCATGTGGTGGTGGTCCGCGACCTCGGCGTCCTCAGCATCCTCAGCCCCCTCGCTCACGTCGCCGGAGCTGCCGTCGTCGGGGTCGCCGCCCGCCGCTCGCGCGGCCGCCGGCCGCCACCCGGCCGCCAGCCGGCGCGGCGGCCGCGGGCGCGGCTCCTCCGCGTCCAGCAGCACTTCCATGTCCTCAGCCCACTGCGGCTGCGGCTGCTGCTGTCGTTGCGGCTGGGGTTGTGGCTGGGGAGGTGCCAGCTGGGGTTGGGCCCCGCCTGCCGGCTGCGCGGCCCCGCCCGCGGCAGCATCGCCGCCCCCGGCACCCCCCGCGCCGGCGCCAGCAGCGGCTGCGCTGTCATCTGCATACAGAGCGCCTCTGAGGCGCGTCACCCAGCCCGCGCCCGGCCCGCGGCGCTCAGGCTCCTCGTCCCGGGTGGGTCGGCGTTCGCCGGCAGCCTCCCGGTCTGCGCCCCGCCCGGGCTCCCAGAAGGGCGAACGGCGGCGCCGGCCCATGTACATAGCATTGTCGTCAGGCCCGTCATCCTCCTCGTCCTCGTTCTCGCGCTCTAGATCTGGACGTGCAGGCGGTGGGCCCATCACGCGTCAGGGGGGTCCGTCAGACAGGGTGTGTGCGTGTACGCGTGCGGGAGGGTAGGCCTGCACCACAAGCTTGACATTTCGCTGACATATCAGTCCGAAATTCAGCATTCGGCTAGGCGCTGAAGCAAGCCGGCGGAGCATGTTGAGCGTTTCAAGCGGATGAGACGCTACTAACCCACGGTCGGATAATGGGTGAAGGCAAGTTTTGAATGTTAGGAAAACGCGTGCAATCTAATTGCGGAACCGATATCACAGCTCTGCGAATCAAGGGTTCGCCCCGTTTCGCCAGGTCGCTCACCTCTCTGACTCTGTCCGGCCCGCTTTCGTGATAACGCACTCCTCGCTAAGGGTCTCCTTCCGTCCAACATTCTCGCTCCCTGGCGTAGTGAAAAACAGGCGAAGAACAGGCCAAGAACGGTAGCGGGACAGTTGTGTTGGCTTGAGAACAGCCGGCTTAATCAATATGTTAGTGGCACGGAACCTTAAGTTAAGCCTAGACCAGGTTAATTGTCCATGTTTGAACCACTCCACACGAGCGTCAGCCGGTCAGCGGGGCGGGGGGCAGCGTGTTTGCCCCCCCCCTCCACACACACACACACCTGCCTGCACCTGCCACCAGTACTGTCCCCCCACCGCCCCTAACGCCCCCCACTGACGCCCGTGAACTGGCCCCACCTGTTGCCTCTCCTATCGACCCGCCTGTAGCTAAATCCGGTGCGTTGTTTCTGCGCAAGGTTGTCGCACTATCGCTGACTATCGCACGCTCTCGCATCTTGTGAACACACCAGGTCTGTGTGGCAGGTTGAGCCTGAGACTAACATGGCCGACTCCCCTGAAATCTGGAGAGTTGCAGAATTCGCTCTGGCCATCTACTAAACCCCCTGCCCTGCCTCGTCCTCCGCTGTATGGATCCTGCCGACATGTACACAGCTGTACACATAGCGGTCGGACAACAACCGCAAGAGGACCCGCAAGAACGGCAGAGCCAGGATAACAGTGCGCCCTTGGGCTTGTTGCGCAAGGAGTCCCGGAACCGGTATTGGAGCTGCGGGTCCCGGCGCGGGATTCTCGGTGCCCTCAGGATGCCACGCACGTTAAAACTGCGTCACGGCCCCTCAATCCCCAACCCCACGCGCCTTCAGCACTGGCTTTCATCCCAGAGCCTGGTAAAGCCGGGGAGTATCAGGCCGTGCCGCGCGTTAGGACTGTGGGCCAACCGCCGGCCGGAACTGGATCAAATGTGGCAGTTTCTCCGAACCCCACTTTTGCGCATGCGCAGCTTTTGTCTCTCAGCTGCATTGCAATACTGCTCTCAAGATTGTTTGACCATATAAATGATAATCACCACTGCGCCCGTTTAAAGTGTTTGCGTTGGCGAGTCCAGAGCAGCTCAACGTCAAAAGGAAGCTCCCAACTCGAACTGCAATGAATGCCCGCATAACTCGGTTTCATCTGGCCGGCGTCGTCTTTGGCGTGCTCGCCGTCGGATTCTTGGCATTCTACCGGGGACCAGGCGAACCGGGAGGCCCCGTGAATCCTGCAGTCGTTCGTGTCATCCAAACTGATGACTCCTCAACTGTGAAGTCAATCGCGGCCGCAATAGGTGCAGCAAGCAGCAAGAACGTGCCTGCCCAGACGGGTACTGCCCTCCGGGCGGGTGTCACCGTGCAGCCTGGGGCCGGGGCTGGCGGCACCGACAATGAAGCGGCGGCTCTCGTCGCAGCTGTAGAGGCGTCAACGAAGGGGGGCTCAGCAGCAGTGACGCCAGGCGGGGCGCCTGTGTCGGGGCGCCGGCGGCCTCCGATCAAGGTTGTGCTCGTCTCCGACACGCACGGCCTGTACACAGAATCTGGGCTCATCAAGGTGCCTGCCGGCAAGTCATTGGCAGTCGGCTGGCCTGGGCATGCATGTCTTGGAGCATGGGTGACTGGTTGAGGGGCAGGCAGGCCGTGCGGGGCCGCAGAGCCAGGGTGGCCAGTCGAGCACACGCAACAAACACGGCGGCAAACGCCCTGCCACCACCACCCCCGCCCGTTCCCTGCCGTTCAGGCGGCATGCTGCTGTTCCCCGGCGACGTGGAGGTGGGCTCGGCCGCCGAGGGCCAGGCGTTTTCGCGCTGGCTGCAGAGCCTGCCCATCACCGGGCCGCGTGTGGTCACGTGGGGCAACATGGGTGCGAGCTGCCGACCAGGAAGCACGGGTGGCGTACGGCGGAGCTGAGCGCCCTGGCGACAGCTGATCCGGGGCGGGAGGGCGGCTCGCTGGGGGGCGGGGCTGTACCGCTGTACGTGTGGGGGCACGCCACATCAAAACACACCGCTAGCTAGGCAGTGCATGTGCCGTATGCATGACTGACTCGCTGCCGTGCCTGTTGCAACCGCCCGCCTGGCCACTACTGCGCGCCCGCCTGGCCACCGCTACAGACACCGGGACGCGAGGTGCGCTCCGGGCTCTGTCACCCACTGCGTATTGGGCGCAGTCTAGACCAGCGCGCAACTGGTTGCTGGTGATGGTGGGAATCCAATTGCAACGTAGTGACGGCGTAGCTGCGCGCGACCCAAAAAACACCCACCCAACCCAACTCCCAGGCCGTGACGCGGCGGCGCTGGTGCCGGGTGCCACCGTGATCGTGGACACCATCCAGGAGGTCAACGGGTGGGTGGGCGGGCGGGTGTGTGTACTCCGGTGGGTGGTGGGCTCTGTGCAGCAACAGCAATAGCGGCAGCAGCAGCGGCGGGCTGATGTCAGGGTCACAGGCAGCTGCCTCTGGCCGCAGTGGCCCTGCTGCTGAAGCCTCATGCAGCTGCTGAATGTGGGGGTTTGGCGCCGACCACGTGGACCACGTGGGGGTGACCCACCACCTCGCGGGGCGCCGCCGCCCGGCCGCAGGTACCGCATCTTCGGCTCCCCCTGGACACCCCGCTTCGCTGGCGCCTATCAGGTGCGCGCCCCCTCTCCCCACGCCCGAAACCCACCACCACCACATGCACACCCGAGCCCGTTTGCCGCTTGGGCCCCACGTTTTCCGGCTAGCGCCCTGGAATCCTCGCCCCCACTGCCCCACGCGCTGCCCCGCCGTCACCTCCGCCCCCCCCCGCCCCTCAACCCCGCCAGCTGGACCTGGATGAGGCCGAGTCGGTGGCCTTCTGGTCCAGGCTGCTGCCGCCCAACTCGGACGTCGACATCGTGCTCACGCACGGCCCGCCGCGCGGCATCGCGGACGCGGCGCGGGGCGTCTCCCGCGGCGACATCGGTCTGCTCAAGGCCGTGCAGGTGGACGCGTGGCGCGGGAGGGGCCGGTGGATGGGGGATGGGGTTTGTGTTGACGATGGAAGGGACGCCGGTGCCACGGGCGTGGCCGGCGTGGCGGCGGTACTGTTGGCAGGCGGGATGCGCTGCGCCTCCGGCCGCGCTGAGTCAGGCCCACCCGGCACTCAGAAGTCCTAATGTGGTTACGTCAACTGACCACTGGCCCGCCCGCGCGCCCCGCTGCAGGCTCTGGAGAAGCCGCCGCTGCTGTGGGTGTGCGGGCATATCCACGAGCAGGCGAGTGCAAACGCAGTAATGCACCCCTGCTTGCGCCCACTAGCCAAGCCTTGGGCCTGGCCCGGCTGAGTCTTGCCCCCCCCCCCGAGCATGCCGCACGCTAACACCTGGCGCTACGCTGTGCCCTGCCCACCCGCCCTGAATCCCCTCCCCTGCCCTCTTCCGCCCTTCCCTAACCCCCGCTCCGCCGCCTGCTGCCCCTCAGTACGGCGAGCACCGCGTGCCGCACCCGCGCGCGCCCGGCGGCATCCTGCTGGTCAACAGCGCCGTCTACTACGCCACGAAGCCGGAGCACGCCGCCAAGGTGCAGCCGCGCGTGGTGGCGCTGCCCGAGGTCAAGGTGGTGGCGCAGGGGGCGTGAGGGCCGCGAGGGTCGTGGGGAGTGGAGGGGGAGATGGGCGGGCGCGAAGTCGCTATCTGCTGCGAGGGGTGGACGGCGGGCTTGGCAGCCAGACCGTCAGTTTCCAACAGCCGCGGACGCCCTGCTGGCTGGCGGGCATTAATGAATAGCAGACACGGCAGCGTGCGAGTTGGTGATGATGCGGCAGGGACTGCTTGGGGGGTTTGTTACAGTGCAAGGTGGACGCGGGCAGAGGAATGAGCGGAGTGCTTGAGCGATTGTGTGTTTTGGCGCCCGTCACGCCGATGCGCGTGTGGCCCCTGGACGGTCTTCATTGGATGGTTAACGAAGCGCGCGACAGGATAAAATATTTTAGACAGACGGTGACAGTGGCCAGAGCGCTGTGCACAGTCAACTTTCTAGACTCGCTCCGACGCGTTTACAATAATTCGCAACTCATTGGAGCTCCGTAATTTGTACAATGAGTTCCTTATATGGCAACGCGGCTTACCTGCGAAGCTCCTGAGTGCCCGCTCCCACAAGGACAGCAACCGAGCGGGCTGTCACCGGAGACTTGACATTCACCCATGCAATCGGACGTAGACAGCCTTGCGAGGGTAAGAAAATCGCTTGCGCTTGGACCAGGTTTGAAATCGAGTGCCCGGAACCAGGCCCAAATCACGTCCCTCCATGCTCTTCAGATGAAGGACCAAACGTCCCAGGAACTCGCGGGCTCAACGGGCGCAGCTGGCGGCGAGCAGGGCGGGTCGCACGCAGGGTGAGCACATGCCGCGAGCGCGGGAACGCCACAGCGCGCTGCGTTATCAAGTGCGACTTGTGGCATATGGATAAACGGTGATAACAAATTGACTTCTTGTGATCGGGGACCGGGCGCTGCAGGAGCACGCACAAGGATATTATCGCCAACCTGCGCAGCACGGCTGCGGCAGGGCCGCCGCTGGCTGGCAAGTTCTCGGCGCCCTCCAAGAAGCCCGCCGTGGCCGGAACGCCGCCGTCTATCAGCATACCAGCGGGCACGGCGCGTGTGTCGGCGTCCGGCGCCTCCCTGCCGCCGTCGAATAGCACCACGCCGCGTGGAACGGGTGGCAGCACCGGCAGCACGCCGCAAGGCGGGGCGGGGCCGGGACTCCCGCCCAGCAGCGCCGCGCCATGGGGTGGCGCTGGCGGTGGTGCCGGCGCGGTGGCAGCGGCGGCGGCGCCCTCCATGATCCTGGCCAAGCCGGCGGGCGCGGCGGGCGCAGCCGGCGCCGCGCCCCGGCCAAGCAGCGGCCTGCCGCCGGGGCCTGCGGCTGCTCCCGGGGCGGCGCGGAGTGCGGGTGCGGGTGCGGCCGGGTCGGGGTCCGGGTCCGGAGCGATGGCGCCATCCGGTCGGTCAGGGGGCGCGGCCGGTGGTGGCGCCACGGCGCAGCAGGCGGGGCGAGGCCCCGCCCCGGCGCCGGCGGCTGGGCAGCAGCAGGCGGGACGGGCCCCGGGCGCGCAGCAGCACGCGGCGGCCATGACGCCGACGACCATGCAGACGCCGCCGCCGCCGGCGGGGCCTGCAGGGCAGCCGGGACAGCAGCAGCCATTTGCGACCTACCAGGTGGCCTCCACCAACCCCGTCTTCAACATGCAGGTGCGCTGCCGGTCTCACTGCGCCGCGCTGTAGGCAGCACACCACACACACACCCCACCCGCGAACTCCCCCACCCACTGCCGGCGCGCAACATTTGCATTGGCGCTTTCGGTCCATCGTGTGCATCATGTGCGTCATGGTGACCGATGCCCCGTGTGACCCCCCAACCCCACAGGACACGGGCATGTCGCCGCTGACGCTCTCCAAGCGCGAGGCCTACACGCCCGCCATGTCCGACTCCATGGCCGCCGCCAGCCGCGCCACCGCGGGGCCGGCGGCGGCGCAGCCGCCGCGCGGCCCCGGCGGCGGTGCCGGCAGCGCCCGGCCCTCGCTGCCGGTGCCCAACCCGCGCGACCTGTTCTCGCCGCGGGCGGTGGAGGAGGCCATGCGGCAGCGGCCCAACGAGCTGCAGTACCTTTGCGAGCTGCCGCGATGGACGTACGCGCGGCCCAGCCTCACGGGCCTGGACCTCATCATGGTGAGGGGGCGGGGCGGGGCGGGGGGGGGCGTGGCTGCAGGCGGGGGTGGGTGGGTGGGGGCTGCAGGCATAGGGGGTGGGTGCCGGCGCGGGTGGGTGGATGGATGGGTGAGAGGTCGGATGCGGCTGCGGCGGAAGTGGTGGGGTGAGGGATGATGGCAGCGTTGGCTGGACGCGTGACTGTGAGGGCAGGGTGAGAAGCGGGGAGGGGGGCATGCATTTGAGCAGGGGCTGGGATCGTCTGAATGCCGTCTTTTCTTCACCGTGGCTTTGTGCACACACGGCGTTGTGCTGCAGGCGGCCGGCGTCACCAACGCGGAGGCGGGCGGCGCTGCGGTCCCGCCGCACCCCGCGGACGTGACGCCGCAGGACCTCATGGCCATGGAGCAGCGCCGTGAGTGCGGGGCGGGCGGGGGGGGGGGCGCAGGCGCCGGGCGTGCTGCGCGCCCCAGGGGCTGGAGCTCCTGGGGTTGCGGCTGCCGGTATGGCACATGCGGGGCCTTGTCTGCGGCGCAGGCGCCGGCTCGCGGGCACAGTCTGCCTGCCTGTGCTGAGGCGCCCTTCCCCCGTTAGAGCATTTGCCCTGTCCCCTGTCTAGTTTGGTTGGCTTAGCTTGGGCTGGTATTCATATCCTCCCCCCTCCCCCCGGGGATGAATGTAACCCCCCGGCCCCACGCCTGCTGTCTACGCCACTACGCTTCTATGTACCATCCTTGCAACCCCCCACCCCTCGGCCCCCTCCCCCGCAGTGGTGAACGACCTGCTCCACGCCTTCCTGGGTCTGACCAGCCAGCTGGTGCGGCCGCGGCTGGTGGCGCCCGCCAACGCGCGCGGCGCCCACGCGCGCGGCCCCTGCCTGGCCTTCGCGGCGCGCGGCGACCTGGTGCACGACACGCTGCGGGAGCGGGTGGCGCCGCTGCTGCCCATCTGGTGAGTGAGCAGTGCAGGGGCGGCCCGCGCGCGACGAGCCGGCCAGCACAGCGGGTGGGGTGCGGTTAGGGGGCGGGGCGGGGGGCGGAGGTGGGCTCGCAATCGTATCGGCACGTGTATTGGCCGGCACGAACTGCAACAATGCTTTGGGGAGAGCGCACGGGCGCTGACACAGCATGTGCGTGACGCCGCCATTCGCCCACCCACTGCAGCGACTACGTGGCGGCGCTGCAGCGCTTCGTGGAGACGCGGTCGGCGCACTGCTACGGGTGAGCTGGGGGCGGCGCTGTCTTTCGCACTGGCACAGCTGCACGTGCCTGCCGCCTCCCCTCCTCCCCCCAGCCGCGGGAGCAGCTGGGTCTCCAGCGTGCACCTAATACGCTTCTTCCTCGGCTGGCTCTCCAGCGTGCGCCTAATACGCTTCTCCCTCGGCTGGCTCTCCAGCGTGCGCCTAATACGCTTCTCCCTCGGCTGGCTCTCCAGCGTGCGCCTAATACGCTTCTCCCTCGGCTGGCTCTCCAGCGTGCGCCTAATACCCTTCTCCCTCGGCTGGGTCTCCAGCGTGCACCTGACCCGCCACCCCCCTGACGCGGCCCGCACGCCGCACGCCGCCGCAGGATGGTGACGCACGCGCTGGCGGCCGCCCTGCGCGGCTACCTGGAGGACTGGCAGGTGGGCCGGTCGGGTGCGGCGCCAGCGCGGAGAGGGTACCGGTGAGGGGTGCCGATGAGAGGCGGACGTAAGAGCTTGCCGCGCAAGGCGGCACCACGAGCGGCAGCGGAAGGGCCATGCGCTCGGGCAGCCGCGCCCGCCAAGAGAGGCGCGTGACACACCGCCGCCTCTGCCAACCCGCGTGTGTTTGAGCGCACAAGGGAAAACCCGTGTGTGTGTGTGTGTGTTTGTGTGTGCCCCTGCGCAGGTCATGGTGGCCATGATGGAGAACCAGATGCTGCGCGGCGCGCTGGACCTCACCCGCCTCACCTTCTACTGCCAGCAGCCCGCCGCCGCGCTGGCGGTGCTGGCGGACGTGGCCACCGCGGCGGCGGACCTGTACCGCAGCTCGGCAGGCGCGTGGCGCTGCGGCTCATGGGCAGGGGCGGGGGCAGGGGCGCCGGAAGGCCACCGTGCTGAACTTCGTGATGGAGAGCCATCAGTGGTAGCGGTTGCGGCAGCGGTTGCACCTGTTGCTTGCAAACCTTGCGTTTGGTCTGATTGATGTGTGTGCGTGTGCAAACGCGCGTTTGTGCCTGCATGCGCGCGCAGACCTGCTGAACCTGCTGTACACGCGCTACAACAGCTGCGCCGGCAACGGGCCGGGCCGCTCGCTGCTGCAGCACCTGCTGACGGCGGCGGCGGCGCCCTACTGCGCCGGCCTGGAGCAGTGGCTGCGGCAGGGGCTGCTGGACGACCCCTACCACGAGTTCATGGTGCAGGAGGACGCGGTGAGGGCGGCGCTGGGGCGGGGGTGGGGATTGCAGGGATGTTTGGAAAAGCGGGGGAAAGGGGCCGAGCCGCGGACTTGAATTGTGATTATTTGCGTGTTCTGGACAGCGCCAGTGTGTTGCGGTAGTGAAGATGCGTTCGACAAACTTACCTGCCGCGCCTCCGCTCTTTGTTTTGCGCACGCCCCAGATGCTGCGGCGCAACTCGCCCGCCTCAACCTCGGGGCTGCCCGGCGCCGCCAGCCGCGCGTCGTCCTACTGGCGCGGCCGCTACACGCTGCGGTGAGCACGCCGAGCTGTTACTCGCAAGCATGTGCCGTGCTTAAGCATGGTCTAAGGCTATGAGCTACTTATTGCCCGTATTCTTACCCAAAGCATGCAGGCGCCTGCATGCTTGCCGTGCACACACACCAACGCCGATCTGCTGCACCGCACGCACAGCCTTTGTTGTCGTTTTCGCTTGCGCTCTGCAACACCAACGCCGGGTCCTCAACGTCGCGTGGTGTGGCCTGGGCCGTGTGGCCGCAGGTGCAAGGTGGACGAGGCCGCGGGGGCCACGGGCCTGGCCAGCCCCGGCGCGGGCGGTGGTGCGGGTGGTGGCGGCGCGGGTCCCACCACCCTGGACATACCCAACTTCGTGTTCGACCTGCGCGAGCTCATCCTGCGCACAGGTGCTGTGGTGGGGGTGGCGGCGGTGGGTGGTGGGCGGAGGGGGTGGGGGTGGGTGGGCGGAGGGGCTGGTGGGGGTGGGGTTGGGCGGTGGGCTGGAGGGCGCGCCTGCATCAGGCACATACACACACCAGAGCTTGCAGATATACCACTTCTGGCCACTCGGCGATGCCTGGCGCACGCAATGTATCTCCGCTGCAACTCGTATGTCAGCTTTGGGCTGTTCTCCTCGCCGCCCTCGCGCTCCTCCTCCCACGCAGGCAAGTACCAGAACCTGCTGCGCGAGTGCGGGCAGCCCGTGGCGCAGCCGCTGCTGCCGCAGACCGCCGCCGCCGCCGCCTCGGGCGCGCCGCCGGCGCCGCTGCCGCCGCTGGTGTACGATCCCACGCAGCCCGGCAACCTGCAGCAGCACGTGCGCGCCGCGCACGCCGCCGCCAGCTCGGCGCTGCTGACGTTCCTGCTGCGCGGCAGCGCCAGCGGTGGCGGCGGGCTGCTGGGCGTGCTGCGCTCCGTGAAGCACTTCTTCCTGCTGGACCAGGTGCGAAGATGGGCGGCGGGGGGACAGGGGTGCTGGGGTCAGCAGTTGCGGTTACGGTAGTTGCGGTGGCGCCGGCGGCGGGCGGGCGCCGGGCGCACCGCCGTGCGTGTGCCGTGGCCGGCGGCTTCCACGCGCCCTTCTGCCCCTCTTGTTTGCCAGCTGGTCACCTCAACCCCCACCCCGCACAGCACACAAACACACACACGCACACACACCCGTTTGTTTCTTCAAAAAACAAACAAATAAACCCGCACACGTATCACACGCGCACGCAGGGCGACGTACTGGCCAGCATCATGGAGGTGGCTGACGAGGAGCTGTCCAAGCCCGCCAAGGCCATCAACCGCACGCGGCTGCAGTCACTGCTCGAGATGGGTGGGTGTGGTGTGGCGCTGCGCCCGCATGCTATGCTACCGGCAGGCCCGCCAATCGCACCCCGCTCAGCACCAGTGCGCCACATTCGTTGTAATGACAGTTTGTTAGGTACAAGTACACACTGACACGCACCCGCCGTGCCCGCGGTGTGCGACCCTGCAGCCGTCAAGATGTCGTCGGCCGCCGCCGACCCGCACGCGGACAGCCTGGGCTTCGAGATGGACCCGCGCCCGCTGGACGTGCTGGCGCGCGCCGTGGCGGCCACCGTGGCGGCGTCCGCGGGGCCCTCGGACGGCTCGCGCGGGACCTCCTTCACGGCGGTAAGCCGCCCACCCCACCCTCCCAACCCCAGTGTACACTTCAGCCTAGGTCTATTCCAACACCAAACAGCGGCAGGGTGCGCCCCGCACAAACGCGGCCATGCGCCCATGCTCCATCCCGCGCCTGCTGCCCGTGCCGCCTCTTCTGTTTGCCACGGTGGGCCCGCCCCGGCCCGGCCCCGGCCCCACTCGCCCGGCAGGCACTGGACACGCCCTACGGCACGCCCGGCCCCGCCAGCCGCGGCGGCGCGCTGCCCTACGCCGTCACGCCGGGCGGCAGCCGGCTGCTGGGGCCCCGCGACCAGGACCTGCCGGGCTGGGATCTGTTCCTGCCCACCATAAAGCTCGACTGGCCCGCTACGCTGGTGGTGAGCGGCCAGGGCGCGTGCGGCACAGTCGCGTGTGTTTGTGTGTGCGTGCAGGCACCGTGTCAAACGCCTGGGCGCCTGGTTTGGAGCACCGCGCTGGCCGCAGGTGCCGCGGGGTCCTCACGCCACGCGCCCACGCCGCGCCTTGTCCCGCCACCTCCGCGTGGCGTGTTGTGTTAACAGGACTGACATGTGTGACTGTCTGTCGTGTGACTCGCGCTGTGTCAGGTGGGGTCGGAGGAGCTGCTGCAGTACCAGCTGCTGTTCAAGCACATGTGGGGCCTTAAGCGCGTGGAGCGCCAGCTGGAGGCCACCTGGCTGCTGCTGCAGGGCACCAAGCGCCTGCCGCGGCCGCGTGAGTAGTCCGTTCTACAGCGGGGGGTGTTGCAATTATGGTACATGGAAGTGTAGCAACGTAGACAGCAGGGACAGGGTGGAGACGTGCGTACCGATGACCGATGGCGGGGGGGGGCGAGTCCTGTTCGTGCTTGAGCCGGCGGAAGACATGGGGTGACAGCCTGACAGGACACCCGCGTCATCATGTGTGCGTGTGCTTCACCATGTGGGCTGTTTATCAAACGCGTGCGTGCGTGTGGATGTGTGCAGGCGGCGCGGTGCCGCCGGCGGAGGCGCGGCGCAACAAGCAGCTGGCGGTGGCGCACGCGCTGTGCCAGCAGCTCTACTTCACAGTGCAGGAGCTGCTACGGTGGGTGCGCCACGTGAACTCGGCCGCGCGCCCTGCACTCCATTAGTGCTACCGTAGCCCTGCGCCAGCCGTGACCAGTACGCAGTCCGCGACCACCGCCGGACGGGGCCGCCACGCCGAAGCTACGGCACAACCACCATGCCTTGCCATCCCTTGCCAACCCCATCGCCAACCCCATCGCCAGCCCCATCGCCATCCCTCGCCAGACCGCATCCCTCGCCCACCACCACCACCGCGCCGCCCCGCAGGTACAGCACCCTGGACGTGCTGGAGCCGCTGTGGGAGGGGCTTGAGGCGGGCATCGCGCACCGCGCCGCCGACGCCGACGCCGTCATCGCCCTGCACCGCGACTTCCTGCGCGCCGCGCGCTCGGGGCTGCTGCTGGACCAGCCGCGCGCGCTGGAGTGCATGCTGGGGCTGCAGGCCGCGGCGGCGGGCTTCGCGCGGCGCATGGCGGCGCTGTGGGACAAGCTGCAGGCGGGGGTGCAGACGTCGTCCAAGGCGGTGCAGGTGCGGGTGGGCGGGGCGGGCGCGCGCGAGAGAGAGGGCGGGCGGGCGGGCGGGCGGGCGCGCCAGGGGACTGTCCTGGGGGTTCCAGGCATGCAAGGTAAGCAGGCGTGCGCATAGCGTTGCCTGAGGGGGCCAGCCAGGGTGCAGGCCCTTGGAAGCTGTCGGCGGTGTGGAGCCCACGGCTTGTGACACGTCCACACTCTCCACCGCCGCCCTCCCCGCCGCCGCCGCAGGTGACGCCGGCGGACATCGCGGCGGAGCAGCAGCGCGCCGCCGACATCGCGCAGTCGCTGGACGACCTGCAGCGCCTCATGGGCGACAACACACAGCAGGTGCGGCCGGCGCTGGTGGGCCAGCGGGTGCTGGGCCGCGCAGGGGGGGTAGCGGCCTTCCCCGGAACCGGGCCCCCACACCGGTCTGGGGCTGACCTTGCGCATGGATTGGGGCGGGAGAAGTTGGCGGGCGGCGTGTTCCCAGTGACTGCCTGACATCATCACCTGACCGTGACTGCTCCTCGACACATCCACACACGCACACCCACAAAACGCAGCTGCAAGAGCTGGTGGCGGTGGTCCGTGACTACTTTGAGGCGCGGCTGACCGGCACCGCCGCGGCCAGCACCGGCGGTGCAGCCGGGGGCGGCCTGGCGGGCGCGGATGCCGGCGGCGGCGGCGGCGGCGGCCTGGATTCGGGCGGCGGCTGGGACCTGGAGGCGCTGCAGAACTTGGCGGACCGGCTGGACTTCGCGCGGCCGCAGGCGGGCACACTGGGCTCCGTGCTGGCGGCGCTGGTAGCTGCAGAGCGCTAGGGGGCGTGAAGGCAGAGCAGGAGCGTGGAGGAGCGGAGGAGGAGGAGGCAGAGGCGTTGTCGAGGTCAGTGGTGGGGCAGGCGGAAGGCGGGGCACACGGCGCAGAAGACGAGTAGCGGCTGCAGCCGGGGACGACGGTTGGACCAAGGTGGATGCCGGCAGGGCGTGGGCACGTGAGCACGCAAGAAACAGATTTGGGCGCAAGCTACCAACTACCCCGGCGCCAGAGTGAAACATTGATGCACAAAAGTGTCCGCAGTTTTGCATGACGCAGCGTCAGGCGTTCCGGCGCCCTTCCGGTCCCGCTCAATCCAAAGTCCAACTCGACCTCCGACACCCGAACTTCTCCGGCAGATGCCTTGGACTGTGTGGTCAAGCGCGCGCTGCAGGTGCACACATGTCGATGGGGATGCCAGCAACGTCGTTAGCGGCTGGGGGAGACCACGGTGTGATGCGTGCACTCTAGTACTTTACCGCGACCGCACCAGCATCGGCCTGGTGAGCGGCTGGTGCCAGGCATAAGGCCACGCTCCCCCGGCACCAGCTGCAGTCGCCGCAGTGACAAGGAAGGTGGCGCACGAGGGCGTGGCCATGACGCCATGTTGAGGTGGCCGAACGCATCCGCCAGCATCCGCATCTTCGCGTCGCCCTGCCCCCACCCCCGCACCGTGCTCCCACCGCCGCACTGACCTCCCTGTACACAGAAGGCGCTTACAGGCGCCAGGAACTTTCACGGCTTCCCTTTGCTGCTATGCTCAATACGGTATGTTACCGCACACAAGTCACGGTGGCGCGTTCAGGAATAGGTTGAAGTGTCAAAGTCTCGGCATCAGCATGCGGCTGGGCTCCGACCATGGTAGCGGCCTGGCGGATGGGCAGTGACTTAAGGGCCAAGGGATGAATACAAGTGCTGCTGAATCAACTTGGCTCGATTGGTGCTTATGAGCGACTTCACAGGGCTTGCGGCCCTTCGCCTTCTCCACGAAGAAGGGAACGCCGTACATCCCCTTTGCGCGGCCGTGGCTCATTCCCGCCCCAGTGTTCAACACAGTTGATGTTTAAACACGAGGGCTTTGATGTAGTCAGCCCTGCACCTCGTAAACGAAATGACATTCACAAGTTTCCCAAACAGTTTGCAACTTTGTTTTTCCCGCGCGCGCCCGCAGCCATCCTCATAGACTAACGCCATAACTTGCATTTGAAGGGCACGCACAGTCAGTCGTAATCGGTCGCGCTCGCTCTGCAAGCATGGAGATGGGTTCAGTCACCGGGCTCGGCGGGGAGACCGCGACGCTTGACCTGAGCAAGGGTCTCACTCCACATTACTACTTCAACTTTGGGTAAGCAGTTGGGGGCGCTGCGGGGCGCTGGGAACGTCCCGGTTTGTTAGGGCAGACAAGCGGTCACTTGCGCCGAGCCCGGTAATTTGGCGGTGGGAGTCGTCCACGATGTTCCACAAACTCATTTGTTATGGAATTATCCAAGAAGCATGCATCTCGGAGTCCCAAGTCGCGCAAGCGTGTTGCCGATGGTTGATGCCCCGCCTCGCCGTGCGCCGAACACCATGGCACTCCTCGCCTCCCGCCCCCCAACGCAGCGTGTACCTGCAAGTGGTCGGCGAGCGGCGCAGCACGCGCGCCGAGGAGCGCGTGCTGCACTTCGACCTCAACTTCGGCGCGCTCAAGCTGCTCGCCAAGGAGAGCCTGAAGCTGACCATCAAGCTGGACGTCATCAACCAGATCATCTTCGATGACAGCGAGCCGCGCACCGTGCTCATCTCCTGCCACGACGACCGGCGCTACCTGCTGGACTTCCAGAACCCCGAGGAGAACCTGCTGTTCAGGTGCGTGCGTGCAGAGGGGTGAAGGGACGGAGGGAGCTAGAGGGGAGGGAGGGGGGAGCAGGGGAGGGAGCAGGGGAGGTGGGCAAACCAACAAGGGAGGGAGGGAGGGAGGGAGGGAGGGAGGGAGGGAGGGAGGGAGGGAGGGAGGGAGGGAGGGAGGGAGGGAGGGAGGGAGGGAGGGAGGTAAATCAGGCGTGTGCAGTTACAGTTGCATGCGTGAGCGAAGCCGCGAACTGACCCGGCTTCTGCCTGTTCCCGCCTTCCCGGCCTGCGCAGGACCGCATACGCGGCGGTGGTGGAGAACACCTTTGACATCAGCACGTGAGTCGGGCTGAGGGCGGCAGACGGCGCGCATACACTGTGGGGAATATGGCACGTGCTTTTACGTGCTGTCCGCGCACCCCTACCTCTATCACCTAATGGCGCCCCGCCTCCCTCCCACCCCCGCTCTCCTCCCCGCTCCTATCCATATGCACTGACGCACACGCATTGGTTTGGTTTGGTTTGGTTGGATTTAGCTTGGGATGGTGTTCACAACCCCCCCCCCTCTACCCCCCCCCCCCCCCCGACAGGTTCAACCGCTCGCTGCTGCTCAAGGGCCCGGTGCAGAAGAAGAAGATGCGCGGCTTCCAGGACCGCTACCTGGTGCGGCCGGGGGCCTGGCACCCATGCCGGGATGGACGGGACGCACACATACGTGTGGTTCAGCCGCTGTTGGAAGCCTTCATTGGTCACGTACCGTATGCCACCGTATGCACCCATGCCTGCCCCTCCTGAACCCTGCCCTCCAGATCCTGGTCCCCCGCAAGCTGTACATCCTGTCGTCCAAGACCTCCATCTACCCGCGCTCCGTGCTGTCGCTGCTGGACGCCAACCCCCGGTAACTGGCGGCGTGTGTGTGTGGAGGTGTGGCTAGCTGATGAAGGTCGGGAGGGTGTGTCCCTAGCCGCGCACAGGCCGTGCCCCCCCCCCCGCCACGGTGCCCCCTCCCCGCCTTCGCAATGGCGCCCGCGGGCGCCGACCCATCCACGAACCCGGCACCCACCAGCCTTGCTTCTATTGCGTCCTCCAGTTACTCCACCCTCCCTCACCCAGTCACCCTCCACCCGCTCGCAACGCGCCTGCCCCGAACCAAACCGCCCGCATGGACTGCCACTCCCCTGCCCTCCCCCTGCCCTCCCCCTGCCCTCCCCCTGCCCTCCCCCTGCCCTCCCCCTGCCCTCCCCCTGCCCTCCCCCTCCCCTCCCCCTGCTCTCTCCCAACCCCTCTCCCCACACCCCCAGGTACGACGAGGCGCGCGGCACGGTGCACCTGGACGTGATGGGCAAGGAGTACGTGTTCAGGGCCACTGGCGGTGGCGGCGGCGGCGGCGGCGGGGAAGGGCACTCGCGAGAGGAGACGCTGGAGTGGTTTGTGGCGCTAGCGCACGGCTGCGGGCTGCCGTGAGTGGGTTTGGGAGGGGTGGGCTGGGGGGCGGGCGTGTGTCGAGCGGCTGATAGACCGCAAAGTTCCCACGCGGAGAACGTGTGGAGCTGCCATCAGCTGCCATGCTCGCGACGCAGCTCGTGAATGGCACAGCCGGTGCCGCAATACTGTTCCTTATCCCATCAGAACACACCGCATCACCGCCTGCCGTGTGCCCGCGCAGCCCCATGTTTATGGAGGACGACGGCGGCAACGGCCCCAGCCGCGGCAGTGGCGGTGGCGGCGGCGGCGGCGGCGGCGGCTACGGCCCCTCCCAGTTCCAGCAGCAGCCGTGGCACCAGGCGCCCACAAGGGACGGCGGGCCGGGGCCCGGGCCCGGGCGCAGCCCGCGCGGCCCAGGCTCCGTGGCGAGCACCGCCGGCTTCGGTCCGTACGGCGGCGGCGGCGGCGGCGGCTATTACGGGGGCGGCGACGGGGCGGTGTCGGAGGCGGGCTCTGTGCGCACGGCGGCCAGTCGCTACACCACGGGCGGCTTCAGCTACACGGCGGGGCCGGGCGGCGGGGGCGCAGCGGGTGGTGGCGGCGGCGGCAGCCCAGTGGTGCAGGCGTACGCGCGCCTGGGCAGCATCAAGGTGAGTGGGGGAGAGGCGGCGGGGCGGGGGCCGGGGCAGCTACCATGGCAATGACAGGGGAGTCAGTGAGGGCTTCAGGGTCTGGGGCGTTGTCACATTCGTGACAGGGCAGTCAGTGATGGCCTCATTTCGGTACTTCGGTTCCAGGCAGTGGTGCTTCGGTACTTGACTGGCGCACGCAAGCCGCCCGGCCCTACCTTGGCTGGCACCGACCTGACGCGTGCCTGCTTCACGCCTCGGCTCTTACGTTGCAGTCCTACCGCCACACGGCTGGAAGCCCCAGCTTCCTGAAGCGCTCCGCAACCGGCACCGGCCCACGCCCGGGCCCCGGCGGCCCCCCCACGGGCAGCGTCTCCGGCCCCTCGGGCAGCCACGCCGCCATCCCCCTCCCCGGCATGCCACCGCACGCCCGCGACCGCGGCGGCGACGACCGCGGCGGCGTCGCAGCGTGGCACGCCGCGCCCATGATGGCCCAGTCCCCAGGTGGCGGCGGCGGCAGCGGCCCCAGGCCTCCGCCCGGCGGCGACGTCGGCGGTGACGGCAACGGCGGTGGTAATGGCGGTGGCGGTTACCGCAGCCCGGGTGTGTCGCCCGGCCGCCTGGCGCGGAATGGCAGCCTGCCGGGGCCGCTGCCGCTGCGGGCGGGCCTGGCACGGGCGGGGCGCAACGGCAGCATGCCGGGCCCGGGCAACGCGCCGGCGCAGCCGGGTGTGGAGGTGGCGTATCGCTTCGAGGTGAGCGCAACCGGCAACAGCCGTGCATGCCTGCATGTTGTGCGTTCTGTGATGTTCGCTCGCGTGTCCTTTCGTCACGCCGGCTGGCCCTTGGGCTGGCTGCGGGCTGACTGACCGAATACGGTACTCCTTCAATTGATTCACTGAAACTTTGTGCGTACGGCACGACGGCTCTGGCCGCAGGGAGTGACCGGCCCCGCGCCCACCGCCTCGCCGCCCTCCTTCTACGACCGCCACACCGCCACTACCGCCCGCGGCATCATGCGGGACAAGGCCAACACCTCGCCCTGGCTGACAGACACCGGCGGCCCGCAGGACGGTACGCCCCGGCCGCGCACGCCGCCCGCGCCGCGCCGCGCCGCCTCACCCCAGTCGCAACACTCGCACCACGCCCACCAACAGTCGCAGCACCACCAGCCGGCACACCAACAGCGGGCGTACCTGCCCCGCTCGGGCGGTGCCGACAACCGCGGCGGTGGTGGCGGCGGCGGCGGCGGCGGTTATCAAAGCCAGCAGCGCGGCCACGGCGGCGACGGAAACGGCTTCGGCGGCGGCGACGGCGGCGGCGGCGGCGGAGGCTACGGTCACGATGGTGGCGGGTGCGGCGGCTACATCCCGGATTACGTTGCAGAAGTGTACGGCACTGACGTGGACGGACTGGATGAAGATCCGGACGAGTACGAATACGGTTACCAGTACGGACGCTACGCCGCGTCGGACGGCGGCCGCGCAGGCGCCGACCGGCCGCCACACCGCGGCGGTGGTGGCCGCGGCAGTGAGGCCGCCCGGCGGCCACGCAGCAAGGTGCCCCGAGGCGGCAGCGGTGGTGTGGGCGGCGGCGACAGCAGCGATGTGAGCTCTCGCGACGCCAAGCCGCCGCGCCGCCGCGGCAGCGCCGATGACCGTGGGAACGGCCGCGGTGTTGAGACCCCGTCGCCGCCGGCGCCGGCGCCGCAGGTTCGGCACGGCAGCGCCAGCAGCACCGGCAGCGGCGGCAGCAGCGGCCATGGGGCCACCGCCGCCGCCGCTGCCGCCTCAGGCCGTTACGCCAGCCCGCTAGGCTCGCGCTCCGCCCACAAGGCCTCCTTGCCGACGGTCTACGAGCGCGGGGACACGGACGGCGAGTCGGCCCGCCCCTCGCCGCAGCAGAATCACTACCATGCCTCTCCCCTCGCCTCGGCGGCGGCGGCGGCCGGCGCTGCGCGCCTGAACGGCTACCCGGTCCAGTCTGCGCCGCTGCACGGCTCGCCGCCTGTCGCCGGCGGCGTCCCGCTGCCACCACCACCGCCGCCGCCACCCGGGCTGTCCGGCCCAGACCCGTTCGAGCTCCTGGCTGACATACAAGCGCGCCTCCGCAGCCTCTCGGCCGAGTCGAATGCGGCAGCGGAGGCGGCAGAGGTCGCCGCCAAGCTTGGCGGTGACGTCAGGGGCGGTGGCGGCGCCGCCGCCGCCGCCGGCCCCAACGGCGGACTGTCCGCCGCCGCCGTGGCGGCGCTGAACGCCGCCGCCGCCGCCACCCACGTGGCGCCCACCACGGAGGGGCGCACGGCGGCGGCGCCGTGGTCGCACTCGCCGCTGCCGTACCAGGCCCGCAACACGACGGGCGAGGACGTGACCAGCACGTGGCTGCGCAACCGCCAGATGTCGGCGTGGAGCACAGGTGGGAAGTCCTGCCGGGGGAGGGGGGGCAGGCAAGGCGAAGGCAGGGTGGGAACACGCCGTGGCTGGCAGGGAAGGGAAGGAAAAGGGAAGGAAGCTGTGCACGCCCGCACACCTCTACCCTTCTAGTAATAATGGGCAAGCTGGCTCCCTTTAGGCTTGTATGGCGCCGTCACCTAACCATCAACGTTCCCGCCACCCCCTTATTGTGTTAGGCACAACCGACTACGCGTCAATCATGACGCCACTTCAAGCGCAGCAGGCGCTCGCCCGCGCCGTCGCAGAGCCTTCCGGTGCCCCGCTACCCACCCACGCCTCCATCGCCGGCACCGCAGCCGCGGCGGACCTCAACGGCACTGCTGTCGCCCCACCGGGCTACGGTTCGGCTTCGGGAAGCTCAGCAAGCGGCCTTGGCGGCTACGCTGGCGGCAGCATTAGTGCCGCCGGCCGCGGCATGCCGCTGACATCCCTGTCGGCAATCAACGGTTTGCCGGCGGCGGCAGGCGCGACGGCGAGCGGCGAGCCGTGGCGTGCGCCAGCGCAGTCGCTGGGGACGCTGGCGGCAGCCGCGGCAGCCGCTCGGGGCGTGGGCTTGGGCGGCCCCAATGCCTGGCGGCTGAGGTCGGAGGTAATCGACACGCCGCTGCTGAAGCCGTCCGTGATTGCGCGCAACAACAGGTGCGCACGCATTTCTTTGCCTTAGGCTGCTGGCAGCTGCCTCGGTCGTGCCGCTTGGCTGTGGTCGAGACAAACACCTGCCTGTCGCACGCAAATTCATGCAGCTCATCCCCACGCACACTCGCACTTGTGCACCACGTGACATTTTGCCATGTGCCATGCATGCGTGCATGCAGCTACCTCCGCGGCCGAATCAACTCCATCGCCAACGGCCCCGGTGGGCCCGGCCGAGTCGCCGCCGCCGACCCGCTGTGGGGCCACCGGCGCGGCATGGCGCTGCTGCAGTGGACGTTCGCCAACTACGAGTCGCTGCTGAGGGACAGTCGCAACATGGAGCCACAGGTGCGGAGGCGTGGGCGTGGGCGTGGGCGTGGCCGTGGGCGTGGCGTGGGCGTGGGCGTGGGCGTGGGCGTGGGCGTGGGCGTGGGCGGGGCGTGGGCGTGGGCGTGGGCGTGGGCGTGGGCGTGGGCGTGGCGTGGGCGTGGGCGTGGGGCGTGGGCGTGGGCGTGGGCGTGGGCGGTGGGCGTGGGCGTGGCGTGGGCGTGGGCGTGGGCGTGGGCGTGGGCGTGGGCGTGGGCGTGGGCGTGGGCGTGGGCGTGGGCGTGGGCGTGGGCGTGGGCGTGGGCGTGGGCGTGGGCGTGGGCGTGGGCGTGGGCGTGGGCGTGGGCGTGGGCGTGGGCGTGGGCGTGGGCGTGGCGGGGCGTGGGCGTGGGCGTGGGCGTGGGCGTGGGCGTGGGCGTGGGCGTGGGCGTGGGCGTGGGCGTGGGCGTGGGCGTGGGCGTGGGCGTGGGCGTGGGCGTGGGCGTGGGCGTGGGCATGGGCATGGGCGTGGGCATGGGCGTGGGCGTGGGCGTGGGCGTGGGCGTGGGCGTGGGCGTGGGCGTGGGCGTGGGCGTGGGCGTGGGCGTGGGCGTGGGCGTGGGCGTGGGCGTGGGCGCATTCGAAGAGAGCCCCTGGCATACGGCATCTCGATCGGCCTCCTCGTTCTTGGCACGTATGCTTACGGTATGCTCGCCACCGCAAAGCGCCCAGGTGCTGCTGGCGGCGGCCGACGACGAGATGTCCTCTAGCCAGTCGGCGTCCTCAGGGCCCGGCGGCGGCCCTCAATCGACGCTGTTCCGCAGCCGTCGCGACCGCATCGCCTCCGCCCTCACGGACTGGGTGCACGTGCGCCGCGCGCAGCCCTCACTGCCCTGGGCGCCGAGGGCCCAGCCACGCGGCTCAGCTGCCACGGCCTCTCCCGCCAGCCCGCGGCATTTGCAGCCGCAAGAGCGGCAGCGGTCACCAGCGGAGCGCGCTTTGGAGGCCCGGCGGCAGCAGGACGACAGCGCCCGGCGGTCCCCAGGCTGGAGCCCTGTCAGGCGCACGCCGGCGGGCGCTCGCCAGGAGCAACAGCGGCAGCCGTCACCGCAGCAGGGGCGTCGCGGCACGTATTCTTCCTGTTACTCGGACACCGATGCCGACGCCGACGCTGGCCGAGAAGCAGGCCGCGGCCGTGACGACGGCCGTCAGCGCCGCGGCGTCGACAAACGCCGCGCCGGCCGGGACGCGGCCGGCTCTGATGGCGAGAACCTGGATCTGGAGCTGCGCCACCATGAGACCCTGGATTTGGATTTTGATATGACGGGCGTGGAGCGCGGCAGTGACCTCCTGGACACGTGCGACAGGTGCGGCAGCCCACTGCGCGGCGCCGGGGAGGCGCCGGCAAACACCGTGCGCGCCGAGAGCGGCGGTAGCGCTGCCGCCGGGCGTGGAAAGACAGACGGCGGCGCTGCCGGCGGCGATGGCAGCCGCAGGCGCACACCCGAAGCGTCGCCTGCGCGCCGCCGCGCCAGTTGCCGCCTGGACCGTCCGAGTGCGAATGAGGAGGCGGCGCGGCCTCCGCGCGGCCCGTCCGCAGCCGGCGGCACGGGAACTGGAACTGGAACTGGAACTGGAACTGGAACTGGAACTGGAGCTGGCGCTGGGACCGCCGCCCGCCCCGCCTCCAGGTACACGGAACTGCTAAAGCAGCACATGCGTGTCTCGGCCAAGTCCGGCGCAGGCATGGGCGCTGGCGCAGGCGCAGGTGCTGGTGGCACCCCGCCGCTGCGCCGGCGACGCAGCAGCCGCTCCGTATCGAGCGACTGCGAGTCAATCGCCATTTCCTCGGCCTGCTGCTCCGGCGGCAGCACCAGCGCCGGCACCGGTGCCAGCGCACGGCTGCTGCTGCTGCAGCAGCAAATGCAGCAGGCGGGGCTGGGGCCGCAGCAGCAGCAGCGGCCGCTGCGCCGAAGTGGCAGCGGCAGCGGTGAGGAGCGCGCTCACAGCGGCCAGGGTCGGCAGGGCCGGGGCAGCGAGCCACGCACCCGAGAGAAGCAGCTGCTGCAACACCAGCAGCCCCAACACCACCAGCAGCATCCCCAAATGCTGCAGCAACACCAGCCACAGGCCCAGCACACGCCCACGCGCATCTCGCTCAGCGACTTCCCCACGCTGTCCGCCCAGCACGCGGCCGGTGCCGGCGGCGGCCACGGCCTGTTCGCCGCCGCACAGCCGCAGCCCCAAGGCTACAGCCACGTCGCCGCGCCCACCGCCCGCGTCAGCGGCAGCGGCGTGGCGGGCGGCAGTAGCAGCACCAGCGGCGGCGGCCACGCGGCGGTGCTGGAGCTGCAGCAGGACATCTCCAGTGTAATGCCTGGCATGTCGCTCACGCTGCGTGTCAAGCGCCCCAACAGCCCCTCGGCTGCTGCTACTGCGGCTACGGCCGGCGCTGCAGCCGCGCACCCCGCGCCCGCGCCGGGCTTCAGCTTCCGGCCCGCCTCGCCGGTGTCGCACATGGCGGGTGGCGCGGCCACGCCGGGCAGGACCACGCCCAATGCACGGCCAGCCTCGCCGCCGCACCCGCAGCATGCGCTGCAGCAGCAGCACCACCACCAGCACTACCAGCAGGCGCCGGAGGGAGCCGTCACTTGGTCCCAGCTGCACAGCCTGCTGCAGACGCATCTGTACGGTGGCGGCAGCAGCGGCAGCGGCAACAACAGTGGCGGCGGCGCCCCAGCCGGCGCGCACTCTGCCGCCGTGGCCAGCAGCGGGAGCAGGGCGGCGTGGGACGGGCCGGTGTCTGCGGCCTCGGCGCCCGACGGCCCGGCGGCGCGCGCGCTGGCGGCAGCGCTGCTGGCGCCGTCGATGGCAGCGGCGCCGGCGCCTGGCTCCGCCACCACGTCGGCAGGCGGCGCGCCCATGTCTCCAACTGGTGAGGTCTACCGGCCCATCAGCAACCCGTTGTTCCACTTCTCCTCGGCCGAAGCCAGCCCGGATGCGCCAGATTACGATGGGCGTGGGGACGTCTACACGCAGCACCAGCACCAGCCGCAGTACGCCGGCGGGGCCCCTGAGGCGGACGATGGCAACAGTTTCGGCCGCGGCGGCGGCGGTGCCTCCGGAGACATTGCGGTGTTGCTGCGGGCGCTGCAGCAGGCGGGCCTGGCGCTGCCTGCTGACGACACGGCCGTCGCGGCGCTGCTGCAAGCCGGGTGAGAATACTTGACGTACTTCGCCTGGCCTCGTTGCACATGCCTGATGAGCAGACCTGCTAACTGAATCACACGTGTACCCGTTCACCTGTTCCACTCCTCCGCCACGATCACAGGGCCCAGCGCGACACGCGCTCGCAGCCGCCACACAGCCCGCCGCGCGCCGCACCACGCGCTGTCAGCCCACCGCATCCGCAACGCCAGCACCCCCACCACCCCCACCACCCCCACCACCAGCAACCCGACCTCAAGCTCTACCTCGGCTCCCCGGCCGCCGCGCCCGCCTCGCCGGCGCGCCGGCCCTCCATCAGCCCCATGACGCCAGAGGCCTCGCGCTCCATCCAGCACGCCGCGGCCATGGCGGCGGAGGCTGCCACCAGCGCCGTCACCGAGGCCATGTCCGCGCTCGGCCGCATCGGCAGCAGCTACCGGGCAGCGGCCGGAGGGAGCGAAGGCAGCTCGCCGCCGCGGCTGTCAGCCGGTCTGGCGGCGGCGGCGGCGGCGGCGGCCCCCGCGTGGCGGCACGATGGAGATGCCGGGCGGGCGGAGCAGTCGGCGGAAGCGGGCTGGCGGTCGCGGGAGTGGGAGCGGGAGCTGGAGGCCGAGGCCGCGGCGACTGCAACACTGCAGCATGGCGCGGGCGGCAGCGAAGGCGGGGGTGCCGACGGCTGTCAGGAGGGCGGCGGTCGCTGGGCCGCCTTCGCACGAGGCGATGTGGATGCGACTGCGGAGCTGCGTGACGTAGGGAACAGCGATGAGGGTGACGTGCCGTCAGACAGCCACCGGGGTGGCGGCGGCTCCGCGGCTGCTGCTACTGCCAGCGGCATGGCCTACCGCGCCCAGTCGCTGCAGTCACTGCTACAGCTGGTCAACACCGGGCGTGTGCCGCACGAGCAGCTGTTGGGGCTGCTGGCGCACGGCGGCCTGAGCTCCGTGCTGCGGCAGCAGCCGCAGGCACAACAGCCGCCGCCGCAGCAGCAGCAGCAGCCGCGGCAGTGGCAGTAGCGGCGTCATTTGGTAGCGAGCGCCACTGGGGTAGATGCCGTGAAGGGGTGTCTCGGGGGCGGCTGCGAGCCTGCGCCGGTTGCGCCCGGAGAAACACACTGAACGGCGCCCGCATCGCCGTACGGCGCTAGCCGCTGTGCCCGAGCGTGCGCTCAGGGCTTGGCAAGCAAATTGACACGATCGACGAAGTCTGCAGCAAGAGATTATTGCGTTGAATGTTTGACTGGTCGCGCGCGGGCTTCATTTGCGTGTACCGTATCCGCGGTGCGCATGCGGGCATGCACGTGGTGGACTGGTGGTGATGGGTGATGGGGGGGGGGGGGGGTGAGTTGGGCGGGCTTCACAAACGACCGCCCATCCCGAACGGCACTGCTTGTGTGGGCGGGGCGGCCCAGAACACTGAGCGCAAAGGTGTTGTAGTAGAGATGGCCTGTACGGCCTTAACACTGTGATTTACCCCTCTAAGCCCTGGGGCGTCCCGGTGCCAACAATATGCTAATGCAGAAATTGCACCAGGATGGCACTGCCTGTTCGGGCCCCGCCCTTCATGTGTATGTACACCCTACCCGTTCGGCCCAGGCCCGTCCCGAACTCCCGATGCTATGAGGGATGTGAACAAAACCGGGACGATTACATACGTTCGTTGTAGCCTTGGCGGCCGCGTGCATTTCCTCCGTCCTGGACCTTCGCTTGGATCTCAACTCGCCGCTCCCTCTTCCCTAAAGCTCCTCCCTCAATCAGCAGCATAGCCAGCACTCAAGAAGACTAGGCACTTCGGCCCCCGGCGCACACCTCAGGCATCAGGACTCAGCCGACCCCACACGTGCCGCATGCGGGAACTAAAGCGTGCCGTGTCTGCAGCCACGCAACACTAGCATGCAACACTAGCGTGCGCCGTTCACGTCGCTCGGATGTAACATGCACATGAAGATGCCATCCCGTGCACTGCATGCGGGCGTTGCTCTCAAGCCCTCGCTCGGTGCATCAGTGTCCGGCATTCACGTCTCGCGAGCTCCGAGATGCAGGGCCATCCATCATCAAGACATCAACATAAAATATGAGGCAGGCTTCATGCACACTACAGAAGGTTGTGCGACCCACGCGCGTGCTGTCATGCACGAATTATTTGCCACACACACACAGCCTCATGCATGGCCCCGGGCTCTTGCATAACACATAAAGACACACCCGTGTGTCCGGCGTTCGGAATCTCCAGTGGCCCGACCAAGCAACGTGCGTCAGCACACGAACCCGGCAGATCACTCACCCGCGCAGCTGCCTCTGATACTGCGCCACAGCATGACAGCGGCAATTGTCTGGCTCAGTGACGCAACCTCCAGCGGGCACTATGCCGGCGGCGGGCTGCCGTATCCCCGATGCAATACGGTACAACATATACTTGGATAATCTCAAGAGGGCTTAAGATAGAACACAGGGTCTTCTGGAAGCAGGCGTCTGCAGCGGCAGCCTACATCCACACATCGGGGTTCACCAAAACCCATTCCACTGAGATCATGCTTGATTGGCTGGCTATACCTAGTTGCACCCGGGACACACAACAGACCATGCATGGAAACGAACATACTTTCCCCCGGACGCAACAGGGCACCCTGGACCTGTAACATGCCAAACATGCGTTAGTGACGTGACATGTAATATGGGACCGCATAGCTTCCACAAGAGTAAGATAGCAGCAGGACGATGCACCCTTTGCTTTCGCGTGGCCGCGCGTTTATCCAGATCAAGGGAAATCTGACAATCTCGAGGAACCCAACAACCCAGAATCCGAGCATCCACAGCCGTACAATGCTCAGCCGACTGTCCACGCAGGTCACACAAGACCAGTCCCACGTGCTCTGCTGTATGCGTTCTCGTGGCCCCCACCTCGGGCACAGCCGCCGACACCTGACTTGATAGCCCCCGACTCTCACTCTCAGGATACTGCGTGCGCAACCTCGCGAGGCGGCAACAGCATTATTCAGTTGGTTAGCATCCACCGCCGGACGCACATTTGGGTTTAGCTGTGTATCAGTGTCCCCAGGCCGACCGGCCGCACATGCCGCCCACTTCACGCTGCGAATGCTCTCACAAAACGCACACGCATGAAGAACGCGTCGAACTGAACAATAAAAGAGGTAAGCGATTAGAACACACGGCAGCGTACTATGTCCAAACCATTTGCCAACCTGTCCTCTAACCAGCATGTGCGCATCGCGCATCATGGTGCCGATTGCAAAAACCACCCACAAACAAGACTGAAATGCGCATGCACTTCGCGCGCACCGCAAAAGCCAGAGGGCCCCGTCACAGGTTTCGACGCCGGGGAAGGTACGGCACACGCGGCGGGAGGTTCGTGGTCTCCACACAACGACGGAGACCAGTGCGTGCAAAGAGACATGTCGGCGTGTCCACTGTGTGCCCGCAGCGCACACGCCCGTAACGGCAGCAATCAAGTTCATTTCCCACACAGATGCTTAGCAAATGCAAATTCAGCAGTGAAGTTTGCACGAGCCATTGAGCCCCTGGGGGCAACCCATAAAGATGAGCATGCCTACGCAGAGTCTGATGCAATACAATCATTGCAGTGCGGTGCCATAGCTTTTTCTATCATATCGCTCTCTGCCAGGGTTATTACCGGTAGCGCTGTCCGGGAACCACTCCCCCGCCCGATACGCCGTGTCCGATGTGCTGTCGCGCTGTTGCGCCCGCGGGCAGCTGATAGTTGATGAAGCCACCAGGTCCTGGCGCAGCCGCCCGGCGTGCTGTGCCCTGCAGCAAGCGTGCCCCTTGTCTAGTTCAGCTTGGTTTAGCTTGGGATGGTATTCACAGCCCGTCACTACTGCGAGTACTCGGCCTGCAGCTGCACCAGCGCCGCAATGACCTGCAGCAGGCACAGGAACAAGCGGGACAAGGCGTCTCAGCTGCCAATCGTCAGAAGCAACACGCCAACCACCCCCCACCACGCACCACCACTCCAATTCGCGCACACAGCCGCCCGGGGGGACGGGCCTCCAGGCCCCGCCGCCGCTCGTCTGTGCATCCGCTACCCCCCCCCCCCATCCGCTGCTGCAGCCCGAGGCAGGCTGCCTGGTCACTGGGTCCCGGGCAACGCACTCCGGCACTCACCCGGCCCGCGTTGGGCCGGCGCGCGATCTCCTTCTGGAGGCACGCCTGCACCAGCCAGCGCAGCCCCGCGGGGCAGGTGGGGGGCAGCTCGGGGAAGGCTGGGTTGTACTGCAGGCGGCCGGTGGCGACGTCGCGCTGGCCCGCGCTCGTGTTCATGTACAGCTCCCACTGCGGCGGCAGGGGCAGGCAGTGAGCAGGGGGCAGCGCGCGAGGTGCGGTTCGTGAGGAATGCAGGCGGGGCAGTGGGGCGGTGGCACGTCGTGGGCCTCGTGGGCATCCGACCCCGCCGTGTACGACGCCACCCGCGTACGACGCCCCCCGCTCTTCGACCCGAAACGCAAGAGTATACCGTTACCCTGTTTTGTCGCAAACTGCACCTGCCTGTCCCTTGTCTAGTTTCGCTTGGGTTTAGATTGGGCTGGTGTTTACAACCCCCCCCCCGCCCTCACCAGGACGACGCCGAACGAGAAGATGTCAGATGACGTGCAGGCCTGGCCGTGCGAGTAGACCTCCTGCGGGCGCGGGGGTGGGGGGCACAGCAAGGCAGCAGCAGTGCAGGGCGGCGGAGATCACGCATGTTCTTCAGAGTGCGGCGATCACAAACGTGTGAAGAGTGAGATGAGCCGCATGTAAGCAGCCCGTTGCAGCCTGCTGAGCTCACCGGCGCGATGTAGAACGGCGAGCCGCAGCGGTGGTTGGACAGGTGCGTGCGGCTGTCGGGCACGATGATGGAGAGCCCGAAGTCCGCCACCTTGACCAACAGGCCGCACCGCGCGCTGGGGTCGCGCTTGAGCAGGATGTTGTTGGGCGTGAGGTCCGAGTGCACGATGCTCTTGGAGTGCAGGTGCGCCAGCGCGCGCGCGATGCCCAGCGCCAGCTCGTACAGCGCCGCCAGCCGCACACGCGCGGGCGCCGGCGGCACGTTGGCGTCGTCGGCGTCGTCGGCGGTCGGCAGGTGCAGCAGGCCGCGCGCGGCAATGAGCGCGCGCAGCGGGCCCGCGTCGCAGAACTCCTGGATGATGTACAGCCGGAAGTCCTGCGGCGGGAGATGAGGCGTGGATATGGAGGTGGAGGCGGCGGGGATGGTAACAGCAGGAGGATGGTACGTTGGTAACGCCGGGGAAGATGCTATAGATGTCATCCGCCATGCGGCCATGTGTGAAGCAGCTCCCTGCTGATGTGGTGGCGGCGTAGCCGTGCGGCCGACGCCTCCCACCGAGGTGTGCCGGAACCCCGCGCCTCCCTCTCGGAGACTGGGGACTCGCAAGCTCACCATGAGGCGTGACGTGGACTGCTGCAGCAGCCGCGACACCTCCTGGCTGCCCAGCGCCGCCGCCACGCCCGCCGCGACGCCGCTGCTGGAGCCTGCGTCGCCCACCGCCACCAGCGGCTGCAGGTCCACCAGATAGGTGGCGGCGATGTTGGGGTGGTTGATGGAGGTGCACAGCGCAGCCTCGCGCAGCGCCACCTGCGTCCGGGTGCACATTCCAGAATTTGGGGAACGGAGTTGTGGGGTCCCACACATGTTTTGTTTGTGCGTAGTGGCACAGCAGCCTCTGGCGCTGCCCCAATCGGTGGTACGAGTACCGGTATGCGGGCAGAGCGTTCAGGATGCGGTGCGGTCTAGTTGTTTCAACTTGCAATGGCAGCGCCAGCGCCAGCCGTCCCGCCACCGCTCGAGCTCCGCCACTGCTACTGCTACTCCGACCGCCACCTGCCACCGTAATTCACCTTGCGGCTCTCGTGGTTTCCGTTGAAGACCACCACCTTGACCGCACACGACAGCCCTTGCCACTCGCCGCGGTACACTGCAGCGCGGGTACCACGGTCGGAAGGGAGCGCGTCAATCAGTGCGCCGGGGCATCACAGTCAGCGATATTTTAGGATGCCGGGATCGGGCACGCGCCCTGTCCTCCGGTTCACAGGTAGGTAGCGGGCACATCACGGCGGCCCCGGCGCAGCCGCACCTGTGCCGTACGCGCCGGCGCCCAGCACCCCCGTTATCTTGAGCTGCACGTCCTTCACCGTCGCGTGCTGCAGCTTCATGCTCTCCAGCTCCGTCGCCAGCTGCGCGAGAGGAGGACAAGGGGCAAGGCGCCGCTTAGGGCAACACGACGCAACTGGCAGCACGGCATGCCGCAGCACGTCAGCGGCAAGGGTGCGCACGCGAGCGACGTAACATACCGGCTGGGTCCAGGCGCCAGCGCGCAAAAGCTACGATACGGCACGCACCGAGTCTCGCAGCCGCGCCGCCGCGGCGGCCGCCGCGCCGCTGGCGGCGGGGTTGGCGCTGGAGGTGCCGGTGGTGCAGTCGGCCTCGGAGGAGCTCATCAGCTGTGCACCGCCGCCGCCGCCGCCGCTGCTGTCCAGCACCGGCCCCTGGAGCCGCGGCCCGGCAGACGAGCCGCCGGCCGCAGCCGCAGCGCCCGCGCCTGCGCCCGCGCCCGCTCCTGCAGCGACGCGTGCAACATCAACGGGGGTGGCGACCACCGCCGCGCCATCACCCGGCGCCTGCTGCTGCTGCTGCTGCCGCTGCTGGTCCTGCTGCTGCTGCGCCGCTGCCGAGTCGCCGGCATCGTTGCTACCTCCCCTGGCAGGCGCCGCCGCGAGGCCGCTTGTGGAGTTGGCGTCAGGGAACTTGTGCCGCTCCCCGTCATGGAGCTCCTCGCAGTGCTCGGCGCACACCTGGGCGGGCGGGGCCGTGAGCACCCTACCCGTGTCGCCCTCGCGCCCGCCCCCGACCGCCGCCGCGCCGCCGCCGTCTACCGCAGCGGCGCCGCCCTCGACCTCCGCCGGCTGCTCCGGCTGCTGCTCGCCACCCAGCGCCACCAGCGCCGCCGCCAGCGCCGCCTCGCCCACTTTGAGCGTAATGATAGTCTCAGGCATCGGCGCGGCGTCTGCCGCGCCCGACGCCGCGGTTGCTGCGGCCGCCGACTGCGCCCCAGGCCGCGGCTGGGCGTCTGCCGCAAAGCCGCCGGTGGTGGTCAGGGTAGAGGTCGTTGAGCTGGCGGCGGCGGCGGCGCCCACCGCGGGAACGTTGGCGATGCTCCCGGCCGCCTGCAGGAGCAGCGTGCGGCAGCGCAATGGGAAAGGTACGGCGAGGTGCCGAAGGGTTGCGGAAGAAGCGGGGGAGGCAAACGTTCAAACGTGCGCCAAACCCGTGGTCACCTGCGGCTCTGCCGACTTGGGGATGCGCAGCGTCTGCCACTCCGCCACCTGCCCGTCGCCCAGCCCGTGGAACAGCAGCTCCGCCGCGCCCTCCACGCCGCCCTCCGCGCCGCCGCCAGCCGCTGCGGCCGCAGCCGCCCCGCCTGCCACGCCGTCCTTGCCGCCGGCCACCGCGACCGCGACCACGACTGCGCTGCGGTTGCCGCTGTTGCCACCGCCGAAGCCGGTGCCGTTGCTGCTGCCGGAGCCGGGGACGCCAGTGGCTGCGGTGTTGGTGCTTGTGGTGGCGAACTTGCCGTTCCCGTTCGCGTTGCCGTCGCTTTCCAAGTCGCCGTGCCCGGCGCTCTGGGAGGCGGCGCCGGTGCCCTTGTCGCCGCTGCTGCCGCGTTTGCGCCGGCGGCTATAAACGATGGCGCCGACGGCGGCCGCTAGGACCAGCGCACCGCCGACACCTACCACAACACCGACAATGATCTGCGAGGGCCGAGAGGCGGTGGGGCGTGAAAGCATTCGACCGACTCTTGCGGGGTTGTGGGGAGCAGGATGGTAGGCAACGCCGCAGGCAACAAAGGCACGCCCACGCCCCAATCCTCGTAGACTCACCGTGTCCGTCTCACTAAGCCCACCACTGCTGTCACCCGATTCGGCAGCAGCCCTGGCCGCGGCCGCGGCCGCGGCCGCTGCTGCCGCCGCCACCGCCGCCTCCTGCTGCGCCGCCTTCTCCGACACGCACACGGCGATGGGTTTGGCGGTGACGCAGGCCGGGTCGGGGTCGGTCTCCGTCCAGTACGCCTGCGGGCCGCGAGGCGTGTTGCACAGTGCGCGGGCGGTCAGCCACACCCTACACGCAATTGACGGAAATGCACGCCCGGCAAACATTGGCGTAGCCGCGCCATGACCTGCAGTCGGGGCGGCGCGATGTGTGGCGCGCCAGCCGCCGCCGCCAACACGCCGCCGCCGCCGCCGCCAACGCGCCTCCGCTGCATGCCAAAGGGCTGCGCAGGAAGGCGGCAAGCTGTGCAGCCTGGCACGTGCGGCCGTGGCCGCCGCCTCGCTCCTCTAAGCCACTCCGCCCCCACCCACCCACCCCCGCGTTGCATTTGCCTGTCCCTTGTCTAGTTAGGCTGGTTTAGCTTGGGCTGGTATCCCCAACCCCCCGCCCCATCCCCAACCCGCCGGCACTCACGTGGTTGTGCGCCACCTGCACATAGCCGCCGTACAGCACGCCCACCGTCTCCGCGCTGTTGTCCACTCCCACGTCCGCCACCACGTCCACGCTCATGAACACCACCCTGCGGCGGCGCCCGGCACACCCGGCAGGCGGCGGGCAGCGGCGGGCGCAGGTCACGCAGCGGGTGATACTACCGGTAGCAGCAGCAGCAGTGCCGCACACCGCGGCACGCAGCGGCCTGCCTGGGCTCCTGTCTGGCACAGCGCCGCCGAGCTGCGTGCCCCGCTTGTGTTCCCAGGGCCCCTCCCTCCTCGCCCTCTTCCATTCCTTACCGGTTCACGCACACCGTCACCGGCCGCAGCCCCGCGCCGGCAGGCGCCGTCGGCGTCAGGTTGTACGGCGTGGCGCCCGGCGGCGCGGCGGGCACCGCTGAGGCGTCCAGCGTGAAGCAGAAGGAGCCGGGGCTGTAGACTTTGACCGTTTGGTTGCCAGGGTCCGAGGCGGGCCGCGGCAGCGTGCGCGAGTAGGTGGCGGCGGTGGTGACGTCCAGGCCCACCGCGCGGGATGAGGTGGTGTCTTGGAACACCAGGCGGCCGCCGGGGCTGTAGGAGAAGAACTGCGCGGTCTTGCCCAGCGGCATGTGGATACTGCGCACGCAAAAAAAGAGCGCGGGGGCATGGGGCAGGTCCATCTCGACCATCCGCGGGCAGGCAGCCGCACCAGAACAGTTCTAGGCTAGCATACGTCAACACACATCCCGAGTCACCGAGCGGGGTGCGGGGGTGCCGGGGTGCCGGGGGGCGGGGCATTCCGGTCAGTCAGGGAGGTTGCAGGGCTGTGAAGCATCAGCGTGCAGGAGGCGGCGGTCCGGAGCTGATCGGGCAAAGGCACGGCGGAGCCGTCGCGATGCTTGCCGGTCGTATGATACGCACCTGACCCGAAATCTCCTGGTGCCTAGCGCCCCCACATTGACCCAGGCTGCCTGCCCCCCGGCTGCCCCAGTGCTGATCGCCACACCCCATCCTCACTTACTTGCGTAGCGTGAGGTTTGCAAACGTGAGCTGCAGGCAGAAGACCGGCAGGCAACAGGCAGGCGCAACCAAAATGTCAGCGAAGCAGTCAACACCAGCGGCTGTGCGGCTCAGGGTCCTCGGCCAAACCACGCTGGCCCCGTCGCCATGGCCTGTGAGCCTTGACCTTGGATTGTTTGCTCTGACCATATCACACCGCACCACGCCATGGCCGACGGCGCACACGGCCGCGTGCATGCTGGCGGTCGTATGTACCGTGTTACAGCCGTGCCCGTGCTGTGACCGGCTGTTTCCGCACCTGCCGTCCATTTCCCCCCCCCCCCCCCGTCCTTACTGCCCGTCTCCAGCGGCCCACGCCTACCTCGGCTCCGGGGAGGATGCGTAGGCGATTGGGCAGCATAGACAAGTCCAGCACCGCCTGCCAAGTAGAAGGGAAGGGGTCGGGGACCGTCGGGTCAAGCCAAGGCTCTGTCAACGTCAACCCTGACACACGCCACCGCGCTTTTGTCAGCGAGGCTCTTCAAGTCCGCACCTTCATCCCCAGCGCCAGGACCTCAGGCGCTGCCGTTATCTTCACGTTGCGGGATAGGTTCACCAGCTCCGGCCATTCGCTCGCGCTGACCGTGACGCTCGCCGGGAGCTCGATGATATCAGCTTCCCGAGTTTGCAGCGCAGTCAGAAGCTGTGCGCCCGTGGAGACGCGCAGGACCAGCGCCAGCGATGGCGCCGCGACAACCAGCGCGAGGAAGAGCCCGAGAATACGCATCATCTTATATTCTAGCCTAGACTTGAGGGCAGAAACGCTATCATGGCTATCTTAGCCCACTGGGCCCGTTTCCGCTGGCTTAGTAGTGTCTCTCGAAAGCAGTGGGGCTGGCATCCGTTCCTAGTACTCGCTATAACAGTTTGTGATTTGAAGCGTTATCGTGTTTCAAGGCATCCTAACGGGTCCGACCGATTGCGGTCGGCCAATGACCCTCTCACTCTCAAGAGCAGATGACTAACGTTACGTGCAGTGCCCGACCACACTTGCGACAGAGCAATCGACAGGGCAACCTGTTGAGGCTACACCCGAAAACAGCCGCACGATGGGCAGGGCGATGCAGGCGCAGGGGAGCGCACGCCTAGGGGCGTGGGACACGGCGGGCTACGGTCCTAGAGGCGGGCGGGGGAGGCCTGCGGCGGCTTTGTTGGTCAGGTGCAATGGCACCTTGGTGACCTGTTTCACGACTCCACGGGCATCAGCAAGAACACTATACAGCGTTTGCCACAAGCGGAGTCTCCTCCTGCGCCATCGCCTGGTGGACATGCCGCCAAATCGGAGTGCACAACTTAAGTGTGATAACGGTAGTGCAGACAGCTGTGGGAGGTCCTCAGCTGTCCTGTCGTCATCAGCTGTCCCGAGAGTGTGCTGGCAGCACCTCGACCTCCGCCGGGGTCGTCCTGACCCGTGTCCATGGCAGCGGTGCCGGAGGTGTGCGCCTCCAATCGGGCTCGAGTCCGCAGGTAGACTGGCATTATCTTCGAGCGCAATATATATGCGCGTGTTAAAAAAGTGTCACCACAATGCGTTTTAAGCAGGGCGAACTTTGGCAAACAGTTGGCGCCCATTTAAAGCACTTGGCTTGACTGTTGTTGAGGCCTTCTTCTCTAGAAGGATGGTATGACGAATGAGCTCACAGACAGCTCTCAAACCGCTGCTGCTCTTGTGGATAGCTGCAAATATATGGGCGCATCGTGCGTCCGCCCTGCAACTGAACACGGAGGTCCAGGTATCATCTGGATCGGAGCTTTATGGTGCTTTTCTCGCGCCTTGGGTCCTCACCATCTACCTTGGCGCGGGTCGTGTGAGCGTGTCGGCCGCGGACTGGGCCACGCAAGTACAGCTGACACGGTGCGCCGGGCCAAGGCGAAAGGAGGGCGCGATCGGAGTGAAGGAGTGAAGGACGTGCGTTTGCGTGTGCGTGTGCGTGTGCGTGTGCGTGTGCGTGTGCGTGTGCGTGTGCGTGTGCGTGTGCGTGTGCGTGTGCGTGTGCGTGTGCGTGTGCGTGTGCGTGTGCGTGTGCGTGTGCGTGTGCGTGTGCGTGTGCGTGTGCGTGTGCGTGTGCGTGTGCGTGTGCGTGTGCGTGTGCGTGTGCGTGTGCGCGTGCGCGTGCGCGTGTGCGTGTGCGTGTGCGCGGCGCCGGGGTCCGCGATAGGTCGGCCTGGTGGCACCTGCACGGCAAGCGGCCGCACGCCTGCGGTTTTTGCCAAGTCAGCGCCGCCCCACGGTGCGGTCCCGGAGGACTCCTCGACGTGATACACTGACACCCCCGCCCCCGCCCCCGCCCCCGCCCCGCCCCCGCCCCCGCCCCCGCCCCGCCCCCGCCCCCGCCCCGCCCCCGCCCCCGCCCCCGCCCCCGCCCCCGCCCCCGCCCCCGCCCCCGCCCCCGCCCCCGCCCCCGCCCCCGCCCCCGCCCCCGCCCCCGCCCCCGCCCCCGCCCCCCCGCCCCCGCCCCCCCGCCCCCGCCCCCGCCCCCCCCGCCCCCGCCCCCGCCCCGCAGCAATGTGACGGTCCTGCCGGTGCCGGAGCTTGCCGCGTGCTGCATGGTGAGAGTGCCCCAAAGGAGCGGCTCGCGGCTGCGGTGACATCCCGGGCATGCGGCCCCAGGGACGCGGGCCAACGCAGGGGAGCCTGTCCTCATCGGGCCTGCGCCGCTGTGTGTGTCCGCTGGCTGCATAATGGACGACTGGGGGCCGCGCCTGGAAGCTGACTCGTTACCCCCGCCGCATGCCGACGTGCACCCTGACGTCCGCCCGCCCGCCTCGCAGGCGGTGTTGGATCTGCAGCACCTGCCGGGGCGGCTGCTGATGAAGCCCGGCGTAGAGGTGCGGCGCGTGGGAGGCCGGGGCCCGGGGCCCGGGGCCCAGGGGCCGGGGGCTGGGGGCTGGGGGCTGGGGGCGAAGTTCAGAGTGCGCGCGTGGCACGTGTGTGACGCATGCGGCTGCCTGGGGGGGGTGGGGTTCGGCACGTGCGTGCAGCCCTTGCATCCGCGTGCAACAGGGCCTGTCGCCACGGCCGGGCCCCCCCTGCCCGCCAAACAGCCACGCGTGGACTAAGTGCCCTCCCTTGCGTGCTCGTGCATGTGTATGCGGCGGCGCAGTTAATCTTCCGCGGAGTATACTTTGTCAAGTGAGTGTGGCTTGGGCGCCCAGGGCCGCGAGGGGGTGGGTGGCACAATTCGGGCTCTGCATAGGCCTGGGCAGGGCAAGCCTGCGGGCGGAGTGCCAGGTGCCAGCAGGACCGGCTCTGGGCCCACGCACGGTCGGCCGGCCCTCCAGCCCACCTCCCCTTGCGCCTGCCGCCCCTCACCGGCTGTGAGAACCGGTACTGGTGGGGTAAAGATATCCCGTTATGAATCGTGAACGTAGTCATGAGGACCCCAAAAAACCCCATCGTACGAGTGATGGTAACGCTTGCACGCTACCCCGGCCCCGTGCCATCCCGCGCAGTGTGCACATGCCCACCGGCAAGACCCTGCCCTTCTTCGCCGACAGCCCCGGCGCGCGGCTGGTGTGGGAGGGCACCTCCTCCTACCGCGAGGTGGGGCTGTCGGTGGCCGCCGCCACCACCTACCTCCTGTCGCTGCCGCGGCCCGCCTCCGACCCGGGGCAGCAGCGCGTCGCGGTGCTGCCGCCCGGCGCCGCGTGCCTCAGCACCGCTGCCGCGGCGGCGGCCACCGCCGCCGGCAGCAGCAGCAGTAGCAGCAGCGCCGGCAGCAGCAGCAGCAGCAGTGTCGGCGCGGACGCGACGGCTGCGGGCAACGGCAGCAGCGGCGGCAGCAGTGGCAGCAGCAGCGGCGGCGGCCTGCGGCCGGTGCGGGCCTGCGTGCCGTACCCGGCGTCGGTGTCGTACGATGTGGTGGTTGACGTGGGCGTGGACAGCAGCGGCGCCAGCACGGGGGTGTCGTACGGCGGTTACGTGCACGTGGCGCGCAACCACACCTACTGGACGCAGCACGACCTGTCGCCGGAGTGCCTGCGCCTCAAGCCGCAGGCGGTGTGCGTGGCGGAGCTGGTGTCGGAGCTGGTGAGAGCCAGGAGGGGCAGGAGGGGCACGCGGTGTGGCCCGAGCGTGAGCAAGGTGGCAAGCACGCCGAGCAAATGTCGTGGGTTTACAGCAGTTGGGGACTCGTTGTGCTGTGCACATGTGATGATGCCCCCCTCGCACGCGCTGCGCCGTCTCCCGCTGCTGCGCAGGACGCGGCGGCTGCGCACGCTGCGCACGAGGACCAGGAGGAGCGCTCCCAGCAGGTGCGTGGCTGTGGGCCTCCATGTGCTGATGTGCACGTGCACGTTCACGCGCAAACACGGCACTGCGGCCCCCTGCGTGCGTGTGCATCTGTGCGTGTGTGCATGTGTGCATGTGTGCATGTGTGCATGTGTGCATGTGTGCGCTCTGCACGGCTGCGGCTGCGGCTGCGGCTGCGTTTCCGCGACTCTCACTTACTGACGCGGTCCGCCGCGTGGCTGCGTGCCCCTGCTGTGGCCACGCCTGGTGTATCCACCGCTTGGCTCGTGGCGCTGCCGTTTCCCGCCGCCACCACCCGACGGCAACCCTGTGCCGGCCCCACGCCAATCGTGCGCCGCCTGCGTCCGCGCCCTGCCCGCACAGACGATGCTCGTTGTGGCGGTGGTGGTGCCGGTGTGCGTGGCGGCGCTGGCGCTGGTGCTGGGCGTGTGGGCCTACCTGCGCCACACGCGCTCCTCCAGGGCGGCGGCGGCCGCGGCGGCGGCGGCGGCTGCCGCCGCCGCCGCCGGCAACCAATCTTCCGCCGACTCCCTGCAGGGGCTGCAAACACATTCGAAGCAGGCGCACGGCCAGGCCTCACAGTACGAGTGGCCCGGCAACGGCTGGTGGAGCCGCGCAGCCGAGGCCGGCAGCAAGCAAGACGACATGGCTGGCGGCGGTGGCGCCGCCGGCGGCCGCTGCGATGCCGCCGCCGACAGTGAGCACACCGGCGACGGCGGCGTCTGTGTCTTTGGGCGCGGAAGCCGCCGCAGCAGCTACAGCAGCGGCCCAACGCCTGCCGCTGCAATCGCGGCGGCGCTGGGCGCCGGCCATGACGCCGCGGTAGCAGCGTCCTACTCTGGCGGCTCAGGCGCGCTGCCAGCAGCGGGCGCTATGGGCGGAGCTACGGGCCTCAGCGTGCGTCGCCTGGGGCCGGCGCCGGCGGCCATGGCGGCGCTCACGACATCGTTGTCGTCCTCCGCTGCTGTTGTCCCAATGGGCGGCGTGGGGGCCCTGGCGGCGGGCCGGCGGCTGTTCGGTGGGCTGGACGACTGCGAGCAGCCGCTGTGGGAGCACCTCCCGCACACGTCGCAGGTGCGGCCACTGCAGGCTGGCGGGCACACACGCACGCACCTTCTTGGGGGTTACGTGCTGGCCTGGATGACGCACGCGCGCACCTTTGCACGCGCGTACCTTTGCATGCGCGTATTTTCGCACGCGCGCATGTTCCAACATGTATGTGCCTGTCCGGCTACGTGCCGTGTCCGGGTGTGTCACAGGTCACTGGCGGTTTGGGTGTGGAGCTGGGCACGCCCAGCCCCGGCGGCTCGGCAGCGGCGGCGGCTGCCGCCGTCGGGCCCCAGCACGACGACGACGACGACGACGGCGGCGATGAGGCACTGCACGCCATGGCGGCGGGCCTGGGGCTGAGCATGGGAGCCCTGGGGGCCGCCCGCTACCGGGCGGCTGGGGAGCAGTGTGGCGGCGACGCAGGGGCCGACGCAGTGGACGGCTCGGAGGGGGACAGCGAGGAGGAGGAGGAGGAAGAGGAGCAGCTGGTGGGAGAGACGGTCATCACTCTGAGGCTGGCGGCGGCCAAGGTGCGCAAGGCGCTGGCGGCGCTGGCGGCGCTGGCGGCGGCGGGCGCCACCCCGCTGAACGGGGCGGCGGCGGCGGCGGCGGCGGCGGTGGCGGAGACGCCGCCCATGTCAGGAGCAGGAGGCAATGGTGGCAGCGGCAGTGGCGGAGACAGCAGCAGTGGCAGCGGCGGATGCGGGGCGTCTGGCGAGGGAGGGTCGCAGGGACCGCGAGCTGAGGAGCGGGGCTTGAGGCGAGGGGGCGCCGCGCCACGCGCCGAGGTCGGGGACGCCGGCGCCGCAGCAGCAGGCGGCGGCGGTGGCGGCGCGCTCGTGGCGTGGCCTGAGCCTGTGGCTTCGGCTGCTCAGCTGCAGGGTGCGCAGGAGGGCGGGCCGGCTGCGCCGGGGGCCTCAACGGCGGCGGTTGGGGGTGCTGCAGCAACAACGTGCGGTGCCGCAGCGGTCACGGCTGCGCGGCCTGCCGCGTTGCGGCCCTGCGCGCCGGCGGCCCTGCACATGCACCTGGATCCGCCCGGCTCACTGGCTGGGCCAGCAGGGCGGCCCGTGCCCACGGTGTCGCTGGAGCTGGCGCCGCCGGAGGAGGCGCCTCAGCCACGCGTGGCGGCCGCGCTTCCACTGCAGCAGCCCCAGCAGCAGCCGCAGCCGTGTTGGGTGGACGGCGCGCCCGGGCCCAAGGCGGTTGCAAGGCCGTCGGTCGGCGGAACGGGTGCCAATGAAGCGAACGGGGCTGCTGCCGCTGCGGCTGCTGCTGCTGCTGCAGTTGCGCCTGCACCTGTCGCTGACGGCGCCAACGGCGGGGAGGGCGCGGGCGGCGAGCGCGCCGGCAGCGAGCACATTCCCGACCCGGTGCGTGCGTGCGCGCGTCACCACTTAAATTGCTGGCGTTCGATTACCAACTTACCATGGAGGCCTGCTTTAGGCGCTGCTGACCGGGGGTCCTGTGCGCGTGTGCGTATGCGGATGTGTGTGACCGCTCGTTGCGTGTGGCGTGTCCGGGCCGCAGGTGGCGGTGGAGCTGGAGCAGCTGAAGCGGCGGCACGCGGCGGTGCGGGACGTGGCGCTGCGCATCAAGGCGGTGCTTGGCACCGGCGGCTTCGGCACGGGTGAGGGTGAGGGTGAGGGGGGCGCCGAAACGGCCCTGACACGGCGCTGACATGGCGCCGTGGCGCGTGGTGGCACTGGTGGCGACGTGGCTGCGGCATCGTGCGTGTCCGTGCCGATAGAGTTCGCGCTGCGCAGCCCAGCGGCTTCCACCGAACTGACGTTCCTTTGCCCCCGCTCGCCGACGCCTGCCCACAACGCTGCCGGTGTCCGGTGACCGCGTGCGCCCCGCGTGGACCTCGCGCCGCAGTCTACCTGGGTAAGGCGTGGGGCGGCTGGTCCGCGTGCGGTGCAACTTGGCGCATGGGTTGCTCACTGGATGCATGCTGCTGCGGCGATTGTTGAAATACACCTGCCACCGGACACCTGACACCGGTTGCACGTGTCGCGCCGTTGCGGCACCGCAGGAGAGTGGCAGGGCCTGGAGTGCGCCATCAAGGTGCTCGTGTTCGGCGGCAGCCGCGAGGCACGCAAGGCCGCGCTGCGCGAGGCCGCACTGTGCACCTCCATCTCCCACCCCAACGTGGCCGCCACCTACTTGGTGGATGTACAGCCGCTGGTGGCCGTACACGACACGGCGCACGCGTCGGCAGCCGCCGGGGCCGGAGCCGCGGGCGCCGCCGGCGCAGCGCCACCGGCGGCGCAGCCGGACGCGATGGGCGCCGGCCAGGGGCACGGTGGCGCGGCCGCCGCACGGCCGCCGCACCACCAGCCGCCCAGCCAGCAGCTCAAGACGTACCGAATGTACATCATCCAGGAGTTCTGTGACGCCGGCACGCTGCGCGGCCTCATCGCCAGTGGCTGGCTGCTGGATTACGGGCCCGGCGGCCCCGCGCCGCCGCCCGTGCCGGGCCCGGAGCCCATCTTTCCCCGCCTGCACGCCGACCCGGAGCAGGAGGCGGTGGCGGGGGCGGTGGCGGCGGGCCAGCTGACGCTGCGCGTGCGGCTGGCGGCGCTGTATGAGCTGGCGCTGGGCATCGCGCGCGCGCTGGCGCACCTGCACTCCAAGGGTATCGTGCACTCGGACCTCACTCCCAACAACATCCTGCTCAAGCGCGACCCCAGCGCGCGGTGCGGCCTGTCGGTCAAGGTGGCGGACTTCGGGCTCTCCATCATCGTGCCCGACAGCCGAACGCACCTGTCCAACAGGCTGTGTGGATCGCCATTCTACATCGCGCCGGTGAGCTTGTAATTGGGTCGAGTCTGTTCGCCTAGCTCTGTAGGGACGTGCTTTGCTGCAAAAAGGACTAGGACTAGGCGCTCAGCATGGCTTGGCGCCCAGCCTGACTGGTTGCGTCTGTGCGCGCCTGCGCGCAGGAGGTGTGCGCGCTTGGCCGGCAGTCGACCCACAGCGACATGGTGAGTGGATCGGGGCAAAGGCAGTGCGTTCGCGTGGTTCAACGTCAGCAGGGGCGGATGGGCGGCTGGCTCACGTGGATGGGGGCCATGTCCTGTCCTGCCGGCCCGGACTCATACGTGATGCACAAAAGGAAACAACCCCATCTGTATATGCGTGACCCTCTGACGTGCATGCTGCTTTGCCTCATACGTGTTGCCCGCAGTTCTCCTTCGGTGTCGTGCTGGTGAGTTGGGCTATGACATCCCTCCGGGCTGCTCAGCTGGGGAGGGGCAATGTCAATACCCTCCTCATGCAAACCTCTCTGTGTCGCCGCCGCCTGAACTCCGGCTGACCCGCACGCGCCTGCGCGCGGCTTGCCCCCTGCCGCTGCAGTGGGAGCTGTACGTCGGCACGGCCGCGGGGCAGCGCGACCTCGCCACGGGTCGCCTGTGCTACCACCCCGCCTTCCCCAGCCTGCCCGCTGACACCCCGGTGCAGTACCACCGCATTGTGCAGTGGTGCCTGCAGAAGGACCCCGCGCGCCGGCCCGCCGCCGCCATGGTAGGTCAGCACTCAGCAGTTCAGAGCGCGGCAGCGCTAGTGTGCTGCTGGACGGCGCCTACTGGCTCGCCAGCGTCTGGCTGCCTGATCCTGCAGCAGCTGCGCCTTGCGTTGCGTTTGTGGCTTGTGGGCTAAGAGCTGGGGGGCTGCTGCTCGCATGTGTTCACCCTGCCGTGCCGCCTGTCGTGCTGTGCTGTGCTGTGCTGTGCTGGCGTGCAGGTGGCAGCCGTGCTGCGCGACCAGCTCATGGCGTTGTTGGGGCTGGGGCCGCAGGCCCGGGGCGGTGCCGGCGCGTCCAGTGGCGCGCCCGGCGGCGTCCCGGCGGGCACCGGTGGGACAGGCGCTGCACCTGCGCAGGCTGACTGCTGAAGGGCATCGGGGGGAGCGTAGGACCACTGGTGGGATGTCGTTTCTATGCCATGCTTCTTGGGCGGCTGGGGTTCATGTGTTCGGTGCTGCAGCATATTCCCTGCGTTCATGGGTTGGGGCAATCAAGGGGTGCGGACTTGTAGCAATATTGGGGCTCGCCGTTTGGAATGCTGGTGATCCCGGGCGAAGGCCACGACGAGGACGATATGGTACAGGCATGCCTTGCTCTTGCGTGAGCTGGGCCCCGCCAGCAGCGGGTGTTAAAGTGCATCGGGCATTCGCAAGCGCTTGGGGGCACGCCACGTCGCATCGGCAAGGCAGCTGGCTTAGAGAAGGTACCGTCTGAGTGCTACAAGTACGCGGTAAAACCGGGCGACCCCACCACTGAACCGCCGACACCGGCACTCAATAGAGTTGCACCGCTGGTGCACGTGTTGTTTAATAAAATCTGGAGCGAAGGGGCTTATCCTGAGCAATTTACTACAACTGTTTTGACACCAATTTACAAGCGGAAAGGTGACGTGCAGGCGCCTGGTAATTACCGGGGCATTGCAGTAGGGGGCGCCCTCGCAAAGTGCTATGCATCGATCCTTCTAGAGAGGCTGGCGAATGCCGGGGAGGAGTTTGAGTGGAGGCACACGGCTCAGGCCGGATTCAGGAGGAAGTACGGCACAACGCACCATCTTTTTGTCCTAAGGCATCTCATCAACAAGCACACGCGTGCTGGCGCCACCACCCCCCTCATTGTCGTACAAATTGATTTTGAAAAGGCTTTCGACAAGGTCCCACGACCATTAATTTGGATGAGACTGGAGGAACGCGGGGTAACGGGTGAGATGTTGGCGGCTTTGAAAAAAGCGTACGAGAGAGTGATGATGGTAGTGAAGGCCGGGGGTAAGCACAGTGCCCCCTTCGCAACCACGCAAGGGGTCAAGCAGGGCTGCCCGCTTAGCACAGAGCTTTTCGGCCTCTTTATAGAAACCTTAGCAGAGTACATTGATTCGGAAGATACGGACGAAGCCACAGGTGCACCTGAGATGAATGGCAAAAAGGTGTCACTGCTGATGTACGCGGATGATGTTTCCCTGCTGGCCACCACCCCTGAGCGGATGCGCCACTTGCTATCATTAGTAGACACGTTCTGCCTAGCTTTTGGCATGAAGGCAAACGTTACCAAGTGTGAGAGGCTGGTTTTTGCAGCCAACGAAGTAACGGCCAGCACTGTGTGCAGCGGATGCCAGGGTTTAAAGCTAGCAGGGCAGCCCATCCCTGCGGTGGACAAGGCGCGCTATCTTGGACTAGTGTACGGTCCGGGTAGGGCCTTCGTCAGCTGCAGGGAGACACTCTGCGAGTCAGCAAGGAGAGCCATGTGTGGGCTTAACACTAGATTGAACCGTTTACGCATTTTCGCACCAGATATTCGCATGAGGTGTTTCGACGTGCAAATCCGATCCATCCTTGCCTACGGATGTGAGGTATGGGGTCCCGACGTGCTAGTAGAGATGCTAGACGGAGGACCGCCACCCAGGAGGAATGACAGGAACAACCTAGCACAGGGCGCATTTGAGGCATGTTTGCGTGACGAGGCCGTAAAGCTGCAGGTCCAATACATGCGACAGACAGTGGGAGCAGCCAAACCGTCACACCGTCTCCTGTTTGCGGAGCTGGCCCAACTGCCGCTGCACTTTTTCATAGCCAAACAATGTCTGGGTTTTTACAATAGGATTTCCGCGCAAAACAGAAGTCTGGCCTTTGATGCACTAGTCGACGAGGCACGGGAGGCATGGGCGAATCCAATGGGAGATGGGTGGTGCGCGCGGCTGTTCCGTTTTGTGGCGGCACAGGGTGTCGACGCGTGGCATTGGCCAGGCACACACGAGTCCAGAGAGGAGTGGAGGGCAAGCACGGTCCTACCCGATGGACCTATCTTATCTACCTTCAGGGGCCATTTGACGAGGGCGTGGGAGCACGAGAGGCTGGTAGCGGACCCGCACGCATTCCCTTCAGACGGCAAGCAACCCGGCATACACATGTGCAAACACAAGCATTGGATGGGGCTAAGCGCACTAGGGTCCGCGCCGCCGACCCTGCACGAACACAGTAGAGCATTCATACCGGTTGCACAGCATAAGCTTTTGATGAGATTCCGTTTATGTTGCTGGCCAATCACCGCGAACCGTGCCTGGGAGAGGCCTAGGGAGGAGAGGACGTGCCCACTATGTACGGCCAATGAGGTGGAGGATGAGCACCACGTCCTGATGCAATGTGCTGCCTACACCGAGTTACGAGCGTGCAGTGGCCTAGACTTTAGCCTAAGCATGCGCGAAGTGATGCTGAAATCTGAGCCTGTCAAGTTAGCTGCATTACTCAGCTCCATCTGGGAGCATAGAAGTAGGGAAGTCCCCCTTGCAAGGGGAGAACAATAAATAGGACAATCATGCACTGGCGTTATAAGGGTCACCCCGGCCCGGGCCTCCGGTTTACACGCAGCAGGAAGGCACGCAAGAACGTGCGCACCACTCTGTAACCACACACACTGCATCGCAGCATGGTGTCTTTATTTTAGTTGTTTTAGTTGGCGTCCGAACTCATCCCAGGCTAATGAACACGGCACTCATCCCGTCTGAACCAAGATCATGGGATGCGTATGCAATGTAGTACGGTAGCCAGGCTAATAAACACGGCAGTCAGTACCTGTGATTCTTAGGTAACGGGGCTAATACACGAAGGCGTTCTGTGCTGATGTGCCACAGCGTCTTGCATTTGCATTCACTAGCAACTAGCAAGCACTGTGTCCACAGGAAAGTGCATGCAGGTGAATGCTACGACACCAGTGGAGAGTAACAGGAATTATGCAGATGGCGTTGGTCGTGGCGTTGGTTAGGAGAGCCCGGAGCGCGCACCGCGGTATCTTGCTTTCGATAACGCGTATAGGGGGGGGGCCGCGGAGAGCAGGATCAGTGCCAATAGAGTAGCAGAGTGCAGTTGTGTCTGATTTGCGGTCAAGTGTGTCTGTGTACATGTAGGGCCGGTAGTTTGTTTATGCCGGATTGCGCCGAGGGACGTACCGACATTGGGCGAGTGCTGGGCGAGCACACCTGAGGCGCTGGGTTGCACTGAGGGCCGACTGAAGGCGCCCCGTCCAGGCCGCGCCGTGCGACCAGTCCGGGCTTGTCAACCCCGGACTGTTGACTGTGTTAACCCCGGACTGAGCACGCCGTGGCACCCTTAAACAAACTTTACACACCACCTCGAGTGCTCAATCCATGCATCCCCTGCCAGCAGGTGCCGCGGCGCACTATTCGTGCAGCGCCCGCCGTCCACCGCCGCAATGCACGGTACCCTTGATGTATCGTGCTGCGTACCGTATTCCTCTCCCTCCACGCTTCGCGACTCCCCGTCATCCACGACACACACGCTGTCCCCAACAGCTCAGCTCAGCAGCTCCAGCAATGCTTATGGCCGCTCACATGCAATTGCGTACCCCATATGCATTCGCCGAAACGTGATGGCGGGTTGCAAGAAGGTACCGCCCGACCGCCTGAACGTGCTACCTCTCCCATGTGGGGGCCCCGCGGGCCATGATTGACGAGCCGTCTCACGTGCCCCCGTGCCGCCCTGCCGCCATCGCGCCCCCGCCCCCGCCATGGCCGTCGCACATCCGGCACAGTCCGCAGGGCACCACTCCCTCACCCGCTCTTGCTCCCCGCCGATTCAAAGGCCGATGCTGCCCATCCGCATCCATCACACCCCTTTGCGCCCCCTGTTTTCGCGGCGCCCGGGCCTTGGCAGCCACATTGCCGCCAGGCCGCCCGCCTCACTCCAGCGTCTGCCACGCCGCCTCCACAAGCTCCATGTTGCGCTCACGCAGGCCCTCCGCCAGAGAGCTCCGCAGGGCCTCGCGGTCCACGATGCCCTCCCCGGGCGGCGCCGCGCCCACATCGCCCACCGCCGCCGCAGACCCGGCTGCCACGGCCGCCTCCGCAACGTCTGGGGCAGAGCCTCCTGGTGAGGAGGGGGCCGCCGCTGTGGGCGCCGTGCGCGTCTGGAGGGAGATGAAATGCGTGCAGGGAGGGGGGGGGGTGCACAGTTGCGGGTTGAACGGCTAGTCAGAGCGAGCCGAGCGTATATTGCCCGATGAAACCCCAGTCGCTTACAGCTGATTGCTCTTGAAGACTCCCCGAGGGTGACGAGCTCGCGGTCTGCAGCGCCTGCGCCTGCGAAGACGAAGGGAATGCATTGCGCGATGAACGTTTTTTCTATACACTGTGCAACACCGCCCGTGCTCTTACCTTTAACCGCTCGACTGCTCGCCGCTCAGCTTCTGCTGCAGGCGTATAAACTTTTTGGCAGTCTATGCCGGGCTTCCCCTGCACGCCGGTTGAGTAGGACGACCCAGGAACCGCGCAGCCATTCCAGGGTAGAAATGCGAGCTTGGCAGCTAGGTACAGCTCTGGGAGAGCGCGAAGCTGCACACGTCGGTCAGAGCCCCTAGGACAGCCATGCCAGCGCGTCGATGGCCATGTGCGGCGCGGCGGTGTCGCTGAAACAGAAGAGTGCATGTTGCTGTGGCGGCGAGGAGAATCGAGACACACCCCACGTGAGAGTTGCAATCACTGTCCAGTGAGCCACCCAGGCTCTGGGTTCAGCCGCATGGACGACCATGCCGCCGTCGCACGCGGCGACAACTGCCCCTTGCCACTCCTGGCCATCCTCCGGTCTAGCGTCATCCTGCGCCGACCATGTCGAGCTACCCCAAAAACAGCTCATCACGGAGCCCGCATATTCGTCCTCACATGGAAGTCATCCGCCTCCATGCCAACCAACCAACCTCCATACTTACGGCCTGCCCTGCGTATTCCCGCAGCTACCTACTCATTGACTCTGCGCGCGAGCACTGCTACCCAGCTACACCCCCTGCGTGTCGTACCGAAAGGTCAAGTACTGCTGCTTTGCATGTGTCCTGTGCAGTCGCAGTGCGGTCAAGTCAATGCGGACTGGCGCCGCTGTCATCCCACAACTTGTCAACAGTAACGTCGGTCATCAGTCAACAGAGTACATAACGTTTAGAAAGGCTGCGCGCCCCCCCTACCACCGTCTCCACTCGCTCAGATGCACGACCCCTCTACTTGTCCTTCTTGGACTTCTTCTTCTTGCCCTCTGCCGGCGCCTCCTCCTCCACTGCTTTCCCCTTCTTGTCCTTCTTGTCCTTCTTCTTCTCCTTCTTGGCCTCCACCACCACCTCCTCCTCATCCTCGTCGTCGTCGCGCTTCCGCTTCTCCTTCTGCGGGGTTTGCGAGGATCGCAACCGCACGCGAGCACAGTCAGCCACAACCCTGGCAAGTGGCAACGGGACCAGAAGGCAAGCAGCCCGCGCAGTAGCAGCACAAGAAACAGTGCCGACCTTCGGTACGTTAAACGCGCCGCCTAACAAACACAGAAGCAGGTGGCGTGTCAAAGCCTCAAAGCGCCTCACCTTGTCCTTCTTGTCCTTCTTCTTCTTGCCCTCGCCCTCCTCGGCCGTCAGCTGCCCCTTGACCGCCTCCATGGCCTCGCCCATGACGCTGGCGTTCTTGCGCGGCGCCACGCCCTCCTCGTAGAACCGCAGCCGCTCCTCAACCTGCGTGCCGCGTGTGGGCGCGCGCGGGGGGCGAGGGGGGACTTGTGAGCACAGACCAGAGCTGAAGACGGGGGTGGTGGTGCGGCATCGTCAAAGCGGGTCCGCCCGCCGGCCCCCGCACGCGGCTGTGTGCGTAGAGCCTGGCTCCTGGGCGCGTGGTGGGTGCCAGGGGCCTCGTAGCTGTGACCACTGAGCACCACGTGTGCCTGCCACCCGCCTATCCCCCCTGTCGGACCCACAGCCACGCGCAACAGCCCAGCCTCAGCCGCAGCCAGCAGCCCCAGCCCCCACCCCAGCCGCAGCCGCCGCAGCCCTCACGCACCTGCTCGCGCATCTTCTCGCCGAACACGTTGGTGTTGCCGTCCATGAAGCAGTCGATGCGCGAGGCGATCGAGCACTTGTTGGCCAGGTAGCGCGAGATGCGGCCCTTGTTGCGCTGCTTGGCGCGGCCGATGAAGGACGAGTGGAAGATGAGGCCGTACTTGGGCGTGTTGCCGCGCGTCTTGAGCGCCCTGAACGCGTTATACGTGAGGAGTGAGGAGTGGGTGAGAGAGTGAGCGGCGGGCGGTAGCGGCAGGGCGGAGAGGAGTCAGCAGGCGTGCGGCAGCAGGCGGCAGCGTAGCTGGGGCCTTGCACCCCTTTGCGGTGTGTGTCGATGCATGCGTGGCCGTGCGCGGAGGTGGTGATGCATGCGTGTGCGTGTGTGCATGCGGTGCTCGCTGGCGCTTTTCTCCGGAACCAAAAGTGGCTCTCAGCCCCGAAAGATGATATCTAATATTCGTCACGAAGGGGGGTACCGACCAAAGTTCCCCCTCAGACTGTTGGGACTGTAAAGTCTTGTCATCAGCGAGCCGGTCCGGAGAGAAGTCGCGGCGGCGAGCCGCGCTCAATAATGAGCTACCGCTGCATCCATGCATGCATGCGCTGTGCACATGCCATGAGGTGCCATGCTGCCCCCCCCCCTGCCCATTCCCAGCAACTGCTCCCCCCAAAAAACGCCTCGGCCACCGCACTCGCAGCTTGTCCCGGCGCGCACCTGAACAGCGCCTTCTCCGCGCCCAGGATCTGCACCGTGGAGGCGGGATACTTGGCCAGGTTGGTCAGCGAGCCGGCGTGGCTGATGAGGCGCGCGCCCACGGTCTCGCCGATGAGCGCCGACAGGTTGGGCGCGACCGCGTGCATCTTGTCCAGCAGGTAGGTGTGCAGCTTCTGGCGGTACTCGGCCAGCTTGATGACGCGCTGCGCAAACACCTCGATGTTGAGCAGGTCGATGGGCGAGATGTCCTGGCCCATGGAGGAGCGGGCCGCGTCCAGGATCTGCGCGGGGTGGCGGTGGCGGCGGGGCGGGGGTCAGAGAGGGGCGGCGTGCGTGAAGGCTTGTTGTGGGGTGCGTGTGGCAGCAGCGGCCGGGCCGCATCCTGGCGCCGGGCTGCAGCGGCGTTCCCGCTGGCGTAAACACGGCGTCCCCAGCCGCATTCGGTTGCTGGGGAGCGCTGCTTGGCTGGCGCAGCTGTGGCCGGCACGCAATCCCTTGGCGGCATACATGCCGCCAGGGCGACGCCATCCCGCCAGTCGAGCCACTTGCCGCCGCCGCCCGTTCACGTGCACGCCAGCCGCCAGCCACTGAGCTCCAGCCAATGCCTGCTTTGTCACCGCCGGCCGCCCGCCGCTTCTGTCAGCAGCGCCGCAAATTGCTGCCGCCGCTCCTCCTCTCCGCAGCTGCCGGCCGTGCTCCACCGCCGCGTGTGCGCTCCACTGCCGCTCGTGCGCCGCCGCTGTCGCCGCTGGCTGGAAGGCGCATAGCCTGTCCGCCTCTCCGTCCCTTGCTGCGTCAATCCAGCCCGCCCCCGCCCCGGCCCCATCCCACACACAAGTCTCCCACCGCGCCCACGGCCCGCCCGCCGCACGCGGGCCCCCGCCCAAAGCGCAACGCACACCGCCCCCCTCCCTACCCCCACTCCCTCCCTCCCTCCGCCCCTCCCCCCCTCCCTACCCGCCTGCCCGCCTCACCTCCTTGGACTTGGCCTCATCCCCGGTGATCTCCGTCATGGCCGCCAGGTGCTCCTCGCTGAGGCCGCCCTTGTCCTTCACCACCAGCGCCAGGCGCGCGTACTGGTAGTTGTCGTTCACGATCTTCACCAGCTCCGGGAAGTGCCAGCTGTACCACTCGCGCACGCGCATGACAAACGTGTTCACGTCCTTGTCCAGCGTGTCCAGCAGCGCGATGGCCTGCGAGTGCGAGCGAGCAGTGAGAAAGCGAGCGACACCGTGAGTGTTTGCGTTGTGGTTGCGTGTGCGGGTGGCTGATGATTGACGGATGCCGGCGGCGCGCTTTGCCAGCTTGCTCCAGCGCACGCAAAGCTGGATGTGCCGGCTGGCCCGCGCAGCAGTCCCTTTTCGGCTGCGCCCCAGCCACGGTGCGCTGACCGGCACTGGCCGGCGGGGGGCACGGCCTGTTAGCCCCTCAGCCCCTCGTCTTCCGAGACCGCCCCCCCTCCCCCCCTTGTTTTCGGCCCCGTCCCCCTCCTCTCGCGCGCCTCGCCATGCCGCTCCGAGCCGCGGCGCACCTGGATGATCATGTTGTCCACCTTGTTGACGTTGAACTTCACCTTGGCGCGCGAGTACGAGTGCGCCAGACCCAGCTGCGCCCGCTTCATGTCCGGCTCCGCCACGCTGACGAAGCGGGCCATGTTGGCGCGGATGCCGCGCAGCACCTCGCCCACCATGTCATTGCTGATGCAAGGAATGCCGGTGGTCTCCTGGATAATCGAGCCCAGCTTGGGCTCGAACACGCCCAGCTTGTACTTGGCCTTCTTGCCCTCCTTGACCTGCGCAGCCGCAGAGCGTCGCGTCAGAGGTCTACCCCAATATTTTATACAATTTGGGGAGGACGGTCGCGCGTTCCCTAGCCCCAGGGCCGCCGTCGCGCCGGCGACTGCGCACCTTCGGCAGGTTTTGCTCGAGGAAATTCTTCAGCTCATCGGTCAGGTTGGCCTCCGAAATAGCGTTGATTTGCTCCAGCGAGTCCGCGGCCGAAGGGAAAGGCTTGAAGGCGGTCAGCTTGACAATGCGCCCAAAGCGGGCCATGTCGCTGCGAGGACAAGCAAGCCGGCGAAGGTCGGTAAATAGACATGTAATGCACGACCGAACACTCATGTCCCTGTTGCATGCAGCCGGACGCACCTGACAGCCTCCTGCACCTTGTCGAGAGCCTGGCCAATCTCGTCGAACTCCCCGACCTCAAACAGGCCATAGCCCACGGCCGACTCGAACAGCATAAAGGTGGCCTTTGGGGGCGGGGGCGGGTCGCCGTCAGCATGCAAGAAGCAAACTGCATACCCTGCCGGCGGCATCCTTCGGCACCCGGCGGCTGCGCTGCGCTCACCATTTTCGCCGGCTGGCCCCCGCCGAAGTTAGATAACTTAGTCGCGGTTTGGCAAGTGCCTGGCTCCTATTCGTGTCGGCGCCGGCTGAACTCGGCGCAAATGGAAGCAGAGAAGTCCGAGTAGGACCAACACTATGAACAAGTATCTTCTTCTACTGTTCCCTTAATATTCTGCAATACGCGGAGGGTAGCGGCGAGCACTGGAAGAAACAAGGGCCGGATGGGCGAGGGCGATTGGCAGCAAAGTTCCACCAAACTTGGCCACTCGGAGCCAGCCTGTGCATCATACAATTTCAAACATGCTCTACATAGCGTAGGACGGGAACACTGGAAAGCTTTCCAAAAGAGCAACTGTCACCTCGGTTGCCCCGCTTCTTTCATACTGCAACGGTGAAATTGCTGCATTAGTTAGGATCTGATATCCTTGGAATGCCTTTCGGGTGCTTCGGAGGCCCCGCGCCAGATGTTGAGGGCCTGCAGCGCGCGCAGGAGCAAGCAGCACAGGCGCAGAAGGAGGCCGCGGACTATAAACGTCGCTACGAGGATGCATCGAGACAATTAACGTCGCTACAAGCCGAGGCGGGGAAATCGGAGGCCGAGTTGAAGCGCGAAGCAGAGCGCGCCAAGCAGGCGCTGGACGAGGCCGAAAAGAAGCTAGCTGCGGTAAAGGGCGAGGCCGATGCTGCATCAAAGCAGGCCGAAACAGCATCACGCGCCGCGACCGAGCTGATGCAGCTGCAGCAGGAACTCGCCGGGCTCAAGGCCGCGGTCGAGCAGCACAAGGCTGCGGCAGAGGCCGCAGAGGCTCAGGTGAAGGCGCTGGGCGCCTCCCTCGCAACCGCGACTGCCGACGCCGCGACCGCGCGCGAGCAGGCGGAGGCCGCACGCGCAGAGGCCACCGCAGCGCAGGAGCAGGTTGCTGCCGCGCGCGCCGAGACCGCGCGCGCTGCCGACGAGCTCGCCGCCGCCAGCTCCGAATCCTCCAAAACCGCAGCAGAGGCCACGCGTGCGGCGCAGGCAGCCGCCGCGGCCAGCATCGCGGCCGCGTCGGAGCAGGCGGAGAAGGCCGCCGCCGCCAACCGCGCGCAGCTGGAGGCGCTGCAGGCCGAGGTGGAGACGCAGCGGGTGCGGCTGGAAGCGGCGGAGAAGGAGGCGCGCGAGGCGGCGGCGGCGAAGCAGCAGGCGCGCGACATCAGCGCGCAGCGCACCGCGGCGCTGGCGGAGCTGACCGCAGTCAAGGAGCTCAAGCGGGACACGGTGTCGCAGCTGGCGGACGCACACAAGGAGCTGGAGCACGCCAAGGCCGCGACGGCGGCAGTGGAGGAGGCTCGCGCCGCGCTGGCGGAGCAGCTGGAGGCGGCGGCGGCGGAGCGGGCGGCGGCGGAGGCGGAGCGGGCGGCGGCGGAGGCGCGCGCGGCGGAGCTGGAGGAGCAGCTGGCGGAGGCGCTGGCGGAGGCGGAGGAGGCAAAGGCCGCGGCCGAGGCGGCGGCCGCCACGGCGGCCAAGGCGGCGTCTGTGGCCGCGCGAGCGTCAGCAGACGGGGCCGCAGAGACGGCAGCAGCGGCAGCGGAGGCGCCATCGCCGCCGGAGGCGGTCGCCGCGGCGCGCAGCGGCGGCGAGGCGGCGACCTCGCGGTCCGCGGGCGGCGCGCCGGACGCGTCAGCAGCGGCGGCGGCGCCGTCGCCGTCGGGCAAGCAGAGCGCGGCGCAGCTGGAGGCGCTGGGTGCCAAGGCGCTGGCGGCGCAGCTGCTCGCGGCGCGGGCCGAGGCGGCGGACCTGCGCAAGGAGCTGGAGCGCACCATCGTGACGCAGGCGGAGGGGCTGGACGAGGTGGCGGCGGAGAACGAGCGGCTCAAGGGCAGCGTGGAGGAGCTGCAGGCGGCGCTGGACGCGGCGGAGGCGCGCACGAACGAGCTGCAGATTGCGCTGGTGCGCTGGCGCCGTGTCGTGTGGGCGGGTTGTTGGTATTGGCCCTGGGACGGCGCGGGCCTGCACGGAATGGAACGATATGAGCGGCTTAGCGGAAGGTCGTGGCTCGTACCTTTCCAAATAGAGCCCGAATTGAAACGGTCGCGCTGTTGCTCAACCCTGTTGCTGCACCCTGTTGCCCTCCTTCGCAGACGCTCAAGGAGCAGCTGAGCGCGCAGCTGGGCAGCACGCAGTACGCGCTGGAGGAGGCGCGCAGCGGCATCGAGGGGCTGAGGCAGGAGATGCAGATGCTGCAGGAGGTGGGCCGGGGTGGATGGACTGCGCATGCACGGCGCATGGCTCCGTGTGCTGGGGCCTGGGGTACCTAACCGCCTAACTGCGGGTGCCGTGCGGGCTTGCGCCGGCGCGGGGGGCCTGTGGGCGCGGCGTTATCGGGTGTCCAGTGCGGGGGAAGAGAGTTGATCCGCTGGCGGGCGGATAGTGTGGGAGGCGCAGTGGGAGGCGCGCACCTAGCAGCACTGGCAGCGCGGCCGGTTTCGCTGGCTGCACCCCCCATGCAACCCGCGCGCAACCACGGCGCCTGACACCGCGTCCCCTTGCGCTCCCCTCCTCGGCGCCAGGAGCGGCTGGCGCTGCAGTCCCGCGAGGAGGAGGCTCGCGAGCGGCTGGAGGCGTTGCGGCGGCAGCTGGCGGATGCGCAGCGGCAGACCATCAAATTCGTGGAGAGCGACGCGCTGCAGAAGGTGGAGCTCACAAAGGTGGGAAGGAGGCTTGGGTGGGCGGGTGCTGCGGTGGCAGGCAGCGGGAGAGATTGCGTGGGGCCGGTATCGCCAAGGCTGGGCCGTAGAGAGGGCGTCGTGGAGCTGGGGCACCCACTGGTGGGACGTGGTCCAGGAGGCCGCGATTGAAGCGGAGCCTGCCCCTGCCGACTGGCCTGACCTGCCGCCGCCGTCGCCGCCGCCGCCCTGTGTCTCGCACACGTCATCCGCAGCTGCGCGCCGAGCTGGCCTCCCACGGGGCACTGAACGACTCCAACTACGACATCACCGCCAAGCTGCTGTCCGACTACCAGGTGCGGCCGGGGCGCTACAACAGCTTCGGGACTTTGAGGGGGCGGGGCACGCTGGTGGCTCGCGCCTGCTTTAGCAGGGGGGCTCCATGCTTGTGGGCCGCTACTGCGGGTGGAGGTCCAGGGCTCCAGCGCCGCCTGCACCCTCACGCGCCCCAACGCTTCCCGCCCGCGCGCGCCCACACTCCGCGCAGGCGCTCAAGGACGAGAACGGGCGGCTGCGCGGCGAGCTGCGCAACAAGGACGACGTCATGGCGCTGCTGCAGGAGCAGCTGAACAGCAGCGTGGGCGAGATAGATCTGGACTCCATGCTCAAACAGATCGACGTCGTGCAGGCTCGCACCGCCAAGTCGGCGGCGGGGGCGGGGCGCCGCGGCACCGGCAGCGTCTCGGCCTCGCCCGCGCCGGCGCCGGCGACGAACGGCACGCAGCACTGAGGGTTGCGGCGTGTCCGTTGACCGGGGCGGGATCATGCATGTATATAACCATGGTTAGGAGAGACGGTAGAGCTGTTTCGCTGGGGCTCACAAGCCTGTCGACGCTAGCAGGGCGTGTGCGGCCCAGCGGTTAGCGAGGTCAGGTTACAGGGTGCATGCGGATATGGTTGCCGGGGTGCAAGGCAGGTTGCAGGGAGCGTAGGTTTGATGAGTGAGCGCTGCGGAAGCTGCGGGTAGTTGTAGGTGTGCTGCGTGTGGGGCGCTGAGAGCGAGTCAAGGCCAATGACAGAAGTGCCAGCCCTATTCTTGTCGTGGAGCGCCGAGGGCTGAGGGCAGGATGGGTGCTGTAGCGGCAGCCTGCCCTGCATCTGTCCGAGTTGCTGCGGATGCGACTGTGCGGATGCCATCAAAGCGAGGTGCAGCATCACAGACGGGGAGCGGGTATAGATGAGCATGGAGCAAGCTGCAAGGGTTCCATGTCCCGGACGCAGGCCCAGATCAACCCAAAGGGATTGCTTGTCAGGGTTAGCTGACGCATGTGAGCCGCACGGAGGGGCAGCGACGACACGTTCTGCCTTTGGTGCTAGCCGTCAGAGCGGCTGGAATGCTGTCGAGTGTGTTATACGGCTAGCATCATGCCCCCTGCGGCATCGCAATTGTTGTTACAACACGGTAGACGCTCAAGCACCAGACCCTTCAGGCGTCTGTGTGGGCGGGAAACACTTCACAATTCCATAGCAAACCCCGCAAGGGGTTTTCAGCTAGTCATCAATTCCTTTTACCAGCATCCCTGCTCCAGTCTCCAAGCCGTTGAGTGTACCGCAATCCACGTGGTGACGTGATCCAAGCGACCTGCCTCAGTACTCCGCAGTCCTGCAATTTCCTCGTGACATGAGCATGAGCATGTTACATGGCTTGAAGTCCATGCGGCCCCACTAACTCCTTTGAGTCCGGAGGCGCGATGATAACTAAACAAAGGGGAATCAGCTAGCGGTTGCGCAATTCACTAGACCGAAGCGTTGTCACCGCGTGCAAGTAAGCAGCTAGCTTTTGAACGTCCGTGCCAAGCATAGCTCTTTTCATATCACTACCTGTAATACCCACTGCTTCCCTCAAGCTCGCGTACTTCGTGCATTCCAGCAAGACGTGCTTTTCGTCTTCCACGCCTCCATTCCCGCACAGCCTACACACCCGTTGCGCCCTAGCCCGGTACTGTCCCCCCGCCTGGGGGCGGTTCACTTCCAGGTCCCAGCAGCCCAAACGAAAGCGCATTAGGGCTATCAAATGCTTATGCGCCACGTACTGCCTCATATGGGCTAGTCTGCCTTGCTCAATCGATGCATCTTTTAGTGGCACTCCCATCCACTGCAGATACCTGCACATTTTCACCCCTGGCGCGCCGCCCACAGAGCGCCGCCCCCCACTTTCAGCAAACGATCGCGGGTCAGTGTGAAGACTAGTAGCCTCCCATTCGTGCATAAGTTTGCTGGAAAGCTCAGCTAGGAGCGTCCCAACCGGCAGCTCAGTTCGAAGCAACCATGCACCCAGCGCAGCCTGGCCTTGCGGTCCTTTTTCGGACCAGTCGTAACCTAGCTTCCTGCATACCTTATACAGCTTGCTTACCCAGCACATCCCCTGGAAAGCACTTGCTACTGCCGTGTTCACAGCATCCTCCAAGAACGTGTGCGCGAGTGACTTTTCTTGCTTGACTATGCGGTTCCAAAAACCAAAGACCAGACGCGCCCAATGCAGATGCATTGGGTACGCCGCGAATTCAGCATAAAGCAGCCTGTGTGTTGGCTTACGCACCCCAGCCGCTCTCGCAAGGAAAGACGTCTGCAGCGCAACCATTGGGTCAACCAAGGCCTTCTCGAACAGCGTGCTGGCCTTCCGCCATTTGCCACGTATGGCCCCTTCCTGTGCGCGATCATAGCCACCGTAGCTGACCCCCTCGAAGAGAGAGTACAACGCGTCCGGCCCCCATATCTCTACACCATAGGACAATACCGATCTCACTTGCACATCGAAACAGGTGTGCATAACGTCAGGTGCCAAACAGCCCCTCTTGTCTAGCGCAGCTATCAAACCGAGAGCAGCTCTTTTACCCGCGGCAATCAGCTCCTGGTAGCAGGAATCGAACGTCGTGGCTGGCCCGTAGTAAAGGCCTAGGTACCGCGCGCGCCCCTTCACAGGGATTCGCACGCCTCCGTACCTAAGGGCAGTAGCTCGCACCGCAGACAGTTGCCTCTCTACTGAGGTGCCAGCAAAAACCATGATCTCACACTTGCCTATATTCACACGCATCCCGAAGGCCTCACAGAACTCATGCAACCTGTTTAGCAGGAACTGCATGCGATGGATGGACAGCGCACAGAACGTCAGATCGTCAGCGTACAGCAGGCAGGCCACAAGCTTGCCGCCAATCTCAGGTGCCTCATTACTCCACGTGCGACTGGGTAGTTCGTGCCTATCCCATGCATCTATGTAATCGGCCAGGGCTTCAATGAAGATCCCAAACAGGTCCGTGCTTTTAGGGCATCCTTGCTTAACCCCCTGCAGTGATGCAAACAGGCTGCTTAACTTGCCGTTCACTTTCACCCTTAGGCAGACCTTCTGATAGCATCTCTCTAGCACCGTCAACATGTGCCCGCTCACCCCTCGCTCAGCCAGTCGTTGCCAAAGCACCCATCTAGGCACTTTGTCGAACGCCTTCTCAAAATCAATCTGACAAACAAACAGCGGTTTTGCCCCGATAGCACTGTGCTTATGCGTAATGTGCCGCAGCGCGAACAGATGGTGGGCTGTGCTGTACCCAGCCCTGAAAGCCGCCTGACAGCGATGCCTTCCCTCCGTAACGTCGCCAAACTGTGCGAGCCGTGCCTGGTTGAGGGCGGCGTAGCACATAGCCAGCGTGCCTCCCACTGCTATGCCTCGGTAGTTCGTACGATCCCCAGCTTCTCCCTTCTTCTTGTACACCGGCGTGAGGTGTGATTCCTCAAACTGCGCAGGGTAATCACCTAGCATCCTAATGCGCTCCATCAAAGCCGTAAGGGCTGGTATAATGGCGTTGACCGTGGTGGGGTTTTCCCCCTCCGTGCGGTAGGTGCATTTCTTGTAGCATTCACTGGGCGCCTCTTCTGGCCCACACGACTTATTGTTGCCCATTTTGCCAACCGCATAGTGCACCTCGTCTTGCGTAAAGCTTGCGTTAAGCACCTCGTCAGCCTGCCGTGTACGTTCTGCGACGGCAGCACAGCCTAGAAGCGTCTGCGTTGATCCCTGCCTGCCAATACCGTTTACGTAGCTCAAGATTTCAACTACCCTGGCCTCCGCGTCGCTGGTGCGCTCGTGCAAGCCTGCATTATAAAGGCCATCGAAATAAGTACTCCACTCTTCAACATCCTCAAGCGGACACTCGCCTGCCTGCCCACCCTTCAACAGCTGCCAGAGCTTGCGGGGGTTTGTGCGGCATGCCTCGGCATGTCCGCGCAGCGCCTGATGCTCGTAACTAGCCTTGGCCTCGCGCTTTACTCTGTTGTAAACACGCCTCGCCTCCCTTAGGGCAGCGTATTCTGGCCCGTCCCTACTTTTGCCCTTGGCAGTCGCTGTCAACTCCAACACGCCACGCCTATGCTCCCCGCATGCCGCGCTCCACCATGGGGCGTCTTGCCCGCCTCCACATGGCGGCCGGCTTTGCCCGGAATTTCTCCAAGCCTTCATCATGCATCTACGTAGTAGCTGCGCTAGCCGCTCAACCCCTTGCGTGGTGCTGATGCCACTCGTGTGATCGGCAAGCTCATTTTCCAATCCTGCTAGTTCATTACGGACATGCGTTCCTTCCGCAAACAGATCAGCATAGCAGTCAGTCATGCGCTTATTGAATTCGATTCTCCTTCTCTCAGATTGAGGGCCTCCCCTTCGCCCGTCTCTCCCGATGATGTACGGGGATAGTACCAGTGTGACCGGCTTGTGGTCGGTGACTCTAGCACCGCTCATCCTGTGTGGGAGGTCCCACACCTGCATGTGTTGGCATCTGTCCAGCAGACCCGAAGAACATACGTATAAGTCTATAGTGCTACCCCCACCGTTCTCTGTCGGGAAAGTCACCTTACCCGTCAGATCTCCTCTGACTCTGCCATTGAGAACGCCCACCCCCTCATCGCGGCACAGGGCTGCCAAAGCTGCTCCAAAATTATTAGTGCTATCATCCTCGCAAGCGCGCGCTTCTGGAAAACACGCAGCAGATCGCACGAAACCCGGCATGTCTAGGTATTCAAGCAGCTCGTCTCCCAGGTTGCTCGAAGCGACGTCACTCAGACCCCTCCAGCTTCTACGGCCTTCAGCGCCGGCTTCCTCCTTTCTACTAGAGAGCCGAGCGTTAAAGTCGCCCGCTAACAAGACCTCCTCGTCACCCATTCGTACAGACGCAAGCTCAGCCTGAATGGCAGCAAAAAGGTCCGTAGCAATTTGGCTGCCCGTGCAATTTCTTCGTGACGGGCCATGCCGCAATGGCACCGTCGCACGTGCTTTTTGCCCAACATCCAGCCGTGTTGAACCCCAACGCCCGTGTACTCGGCTGTGTCCCTGCCATACACCGTTCCTGTCGCCCTCTGCGTCGGCTCCGCCGCCTACCTCCCTCCATTCCTTTCGGTGTAGATTTGCTCCTCTGTAAAACACTACCGTCAGCCCGCTAGCTGCTCGGCGGCTGCAGCACCAGGATCTTTGCGCGGCGGCTGCAGCACCAGGATCTTGCAGAAGTCCTTGGGCGGCGCCGGCCGCCTCTCCTTCTCGCACTTCTTCACCAGCGCGTCCTCGCACTCCTGCGTGGTCTTGGAGTCCTGTGTGCCGTGTGCGGGCCGGGACGACGGGGCCAGCCGTGAGCACCAGGCGCGCGGCTGAAACGTGCGCTTGCCCCACCCGCTGGCGTCTTACCCACCCGCACCTGCTGGCTGCTGGCTCCCGGGCCCAGCCTGACAACCCGGCCCCGCCCGCTCGCCCCACTCCCGTGCCCACGCACCTGCGGGCTCAGCATGACCAGCTGACTGCCGCTGCTGAACAGCCACGCGTACTCCAGCAGCGCCGCAGTGGTGATCTTGCGCACCGACTGCGTTTATGTGGCAAAGGGGGCGTTGCAAGGTAAAGAGGTTGGAGAGGAGGCGGGGAGATGGGGAGCCGCACACGGCACGAACAGTGGGCGGGAGGCACGAGCGGGGCCAGGGCTGGGTAAGGGGCACGTCGGCCCGACCGCGCAGCTGTACGCAGGTGGGTCGTGCACCACGAGCCCTGGGCCGACGGGGCCGCCGCTGCCCTGCCATGTACCATGTATTTCGCCCCACCTGTCTGCGCCCCCTTGCTGCCTTGAACAGCCCACACCCGCCACTCCACACCGCAACCCCTTTCCGTTTTCAAGCGCCTCCGCGTCGCGGCGGGCAGCACGCACCGGGTCCATGTACACGTCGATCTCGTCGCAGCAGCGGAAGGGACTGTCCAACATCGCGCCCACCGCCAGCAGGAAGGCGACGGTGGTGAACGACCGCTCGCCGCCTGCGCCGAGACAGTGATAACGACGACAGCGTGGCGACAGCGTCGCGACATGGGGCCCGCGTGGGGGTGATGTAGACGACCACCAGCCCGCTGTGCTTGCCCGCCCCGGCCGCGCCCCAAGACGCCGCCCTACACCCCCAACCCACCCTCGCAACGCGCCCCGTTCCACGCTGGCGCCGGTACTACAAGCCGCCCCGGCCCTGCCCCCGCCCCCGCCCCTGCCCCCGCCCCCGCCCCTGCCCCTGCCCCTGCCCCTGCCCCTGCCCCTGCCCCTGCCCCTGCCCCTGCCCCTGCCCCTGCCCCTGCCCCTGCCCCTGCCCCTGCCCCTGCCCCTGCCCCTGCCCCTGCCCCTGCCCCTGCCCCTGCCCCTGCCCCTGCCCCTGCCCCTGCCCCTGCCCCTGCCCTGCCCCGCCTTGCCCTGCCCTGCCCCGCCACCCACCGCTGAGCTGCATGAGGCTGGCCGCCGCCTCCTGCTGCTGCTGGTTGGCGGGCCGCACGCTCAGATCCAGGCGGCCGGGCGGGCCGTGCTTGAGCGCCAGCGAAGCGGCGAAGTTGCGGCGCAGCATGTACTGCTGGAACTTGGTGCTCACCACCCGCTCCGCCTGCAGGGCAGGAGAGGTGGAGGTGAGCAGCCAGCATTTCGGTGGCCGCTTGGCAAACACACACAGACACACGCGTTCCTGGTCGGCATCAACGCGGCCTCCTGCGTCCTGCCATGCATACAATGCGGCAAGAGAACACCGCGACCGTCACAGGCCGTGCCTTGCCGTACCCGTCAGCCCACCGCCCCAAGCCACACCCAGGAGCAAAGCACGGACTCTCCACACGTGTGCACGTGTGCACACACGCCCCTTCCTGCCCACGCACATAGTTGCGGATCTCGGCGTACTTGACGTCGCGCAGCTGCTGGCTCTCGCGCATGGCCCGAACCTTCTTCAGCACCGCCTTGTAGGCCTCCATGTCGCACTTGAACGAGGCGCGGGCCTGGGGCGGCGGCGGCGGCGGAGATGAGGGTTCAGTGGGCGGGGGTGGCGGGGTCGGAGGTGGTGGTGCAGTGGGCGGTGGTGATACACCAAGCGGCGGCGCGGGTACGACCCCAAGGCGGACCTGCCACCGCACCCGGCCCGCCGCGGCCTGGCCTTGCTCCCAGCCAGCCCCACACACACCCTGCGGCCTCCTCACCTCCTCGGCGCGAGCGCGCATCGTCTCCAGGCTGCCCTCCGCCTCCAGGCGCTCGATCTCGCGCTCGGTGCGGTTGACCCATGCCCGCAGGGCCTGCGGCGCGCGCACAGGTGCGGAGTGAGGCTGTCTACGGCACCGGTACTACATTAAAAGCACCCCCATCCACTCGGTGCCCTCTCATGCGACAGCCTCTTCCTCCCCGGTAACTGCACCCCCCCCACACACACACCGCCCGCCTGTCCGCCTCGCCCCCCGCGCCGCACCTTGTCATCGATCACACCTCCATCACCACGGTTTTGCCCTCTCATCCTTTGGCCTCTCCCCCGCGCCCGGCCCGCTTCGACCGCCTCGCCCCCCGCGCCGCACCTTTAGCGTCACGCCCGCCTCCACCTCCGCCTCCAGCTGCTGCGGGCTGCGGGCGGCGCCGCCGCGCTCGCGCCGCAGCCGGTCGCGCTTGGCCTGCTTGACCCGCTCCAGCGCGGCGGCGCCCTCCTCGCGGGAGCACTCCTGCAGGCCAGGCCCGGCATGTCGCGAGTTGTGGCGATGCGGTGAATGCAGTGCGTGGCAGCAGCACCAAACGTGACCCAGTGTAGGTACCTCGCCCCATTCATAATCCTTGCAACCCCCCTTCACACGCACACGTGGCAAGGCGCGTGGCGAGACGCGCACGCACCTTCTCCGCCTCCGCGCGCGACGCCTCCACCTTGCCCTCGTACTCGTCAATGCGCGCCTGCGCCACCGCCGCCTCCTCCTGCGCCCGCGCCAGCGCCTCCTCCGTCTCCTTCACCGCCGCCGCGCTCGCCGCCAGCTTCTGCGCCGTGTCCTCCACCGCGCCCACCAGCTCCTCGCGCCGCGCCCTGTAGGTGCCGCCGTCACGGTGCGCCTGGGCCAGCCTGCGGGGAGGGAAGGGAATGGTGAGTGCAACAGGGGGCTGCATCAGGTGTGATGTGCGGGATGGGGCACGTGCGCGGCGCGTGCGCGACAAGCGCATGGATGGGGCATGAGGCCTGGGCGCTGGCCCCATGGATGGGGAACCCATGAGAATAAAACAGGCTTGCAGGCTCAACCTCCCTGCGCAATCCCACTACGCTACACACTAAGCCCGCTAAGCCCGTCCCCCCGATGTCCATCGCCCACGCACTTGGCCTCCACGTCCTTCACGCTGGCGGCCGCGTTGTTGAGCTCGCTCTCGCGCGCCGCCCGCGTGCCGGCCTGCTGCTGCAGCTGGCTGCCCAGCTGGCTCAGCGCGTTCATCAACGCCGCGCTCTGCGCCTCGCTGGCCGCCGCCGGCGTCTCCTCGCGCAGCGTCGCCAGCTCAGTGGAGCAGCGGGCCTGTCCAGTGCGCGTCGCAGGTTATCGTGCGGCAATAAGCGATGCGCAGAGATAGGCAGAGAGAGACGCAATCCAAGCGACAGCTGCGGCGCCGCGCTGGTTTCCGTTCTAGCGCCCTTTGCGTGCATCCGTGCGCCGCCCCCAGTGTCCGGCCCTGCCGCGGATTAGGTCTGCGCGGCCTCACCTGCTGCCGCCCCAGCGCCACCTGCCGCTTCTTCAGCTCGGCCGCCTCCGCCCTCAGCCGCCGCACCACCTCCACGGTCGCCTCGTGCGCCTCCGCCGCCGCGCGCGCCTCCGCCTGCCGCGCCTCCAGGTGCCGGCTCGCCTCCGCCAGCTGCGCCGACTTGTCTGCCGCCACCTCGTCAAGCTTGGACATCGCCCTGCGGCCGCCGTTGTTGATGGGTGCAAGTGCTGTCAGGCAAGGGCTTGTGCGTGGGGTGGCTGTGTTCAAAACAATAAGGTGGGGTGGCTGTGTGTGCAGATGGGGATTCCTCTGCCCCGACTAAAATGTCCATGCATCGGCGGGCGCAAGAACCCCATCAGTTGGGTTGGTTTAGCTTGGGCTGGCATTCAAACTCCCCGCCTTTCCAGCTCCCAGCACCCAGCTCCCAGCGGCCCGCCCAGCGGCCCGCCCTTCGTCCCCCGGCGCGGGCCCAGACCCACCTCTTCCGGATGGGCCGCACGTTGGTGATGAGCGTGGCGTTGCGCTCCTCGTACCGGGTGCCGGCCAGGTCGTAGGCCGCTCCCACGTCCAGCTGGCGCAGGCCGCCGCGGGCCACCCACTGCGGGCCGCGCGGGCCGCGCGGGGGGCGGAGGGCGGAGGGCGGGGGGCGGGGGGCGGGTTCGGTCAGCCGGCGTGCAGGCGCAGGGCGGGGCAGGGCAGGTCTGCGCGGCGGCAGCGTCAGGATCCCCCAAAGCCCCTCCGCATGCCGCGCGCCCAGCAGTAGCAGTAACAGTGCCGCACCTGTCCCGTGTCGCGGTCCTCCACCAGCACAGTGGACGCCGCGCTCGCGCCGTCCAGCAGCAGGCACACCAGCGTGGCGCGCATCTGGGCAGGGCAGGGGGGGCCGCGGCAGCGGCAGCGCCACAAGCGACATGAGACACGAGGCATGAGGCACCACGAAGATACCCCGCGCGCACACGCAGTAACACGAGGCGGCATACCAGAAGGCCGCAGTAGCCGCACCCGCCCATCCTCACGCCAACCCTTCTTCGTTCACCCACTCCCCCTGCAATTTATACCGCTTTGCCCCCCAGGCCCGCTGCCCGCAGCCCGCCTGGGCCCCACCGTGTCCGTCATGGCCTCTTCGTTGGGCGGCGCCGGCTGCAGCAGGTCGATGACCCGCCGCCACACGGTGCCCTGCGGGTCGCGCAGCGGGCCGGGCTGGAAGGGGTGCGCCCGGTCCCTGCAGGCGGTGGGCGGCGGGCAGTGGAGGACGGGTAAAGCGCACACATGTGTTGTATAGCGAGGTTCTACTGAATCGCTACACATCAATCACTCTGTCGCGTGATCTGTCAACTATCTGATTCTGACTTTTATACCGCGCCTGGCGATATAACAACATGGGGCGCACGGCATGGCGGGACGCTGCCAAGCCAGGCGCGGTCCTGGCCTCATGACCCCATGACCCATGGCTGCTTGCTGCTGCTGGGAGTTCCCCAGCTCAACTGCCGGCGCAACCGCGACCCCTGCGTGCCCGCCCGCGCTTGCCCAACCATCCTTGCACCACCACCACCACCACCACCGCCATGGCAGCCCGGCGCGGCCCGGCACTCACTTGAAGGGCACGATACTGATGTAGGGCTTCCAGCTGCCCAGCCCCGCCTGCTGCGCCAGCGCCAGCAACCGGTCACTGTCCTCGCGCCGGTTCACGATCCACCTGCAGCGCCAGCACCAGCACCGCGCATGCCCCACGTCACGCGCATTGCCGTGCTGCCGCGCTTGTTGGACAACACACGGAAACCAAACCCGCCCAGCAATGGTCGCGGTCCAAGGTGCGTGCGGCGCATGCCAGCGGCAGTGCTCTCTGTACCGGGGCCCGCCCGCCCGTCAGGCTTCCCCAAGCCAGGACCCGGGCCCCAGGACCCCTCCCCTCCCGCCCGGCCGCCACCTCCCTCGCTTTGCCGCTACTGTATTCGCCTGGACTCCGCCCACCTAGTTTGCTTCAGATTGGGCGGGTGTTCACCCCCAGCCCCGCCCCTTGGCTTTCCGGCCCCCCGCCGCACCTGTCCAGCACGTGGGACAGCGCGTGCTCCAGCAGCGCAGCGTAGGCCTCGTCACAGGCGCCCGGCGCCCGCCGCAGGTACAGCCCCACCGGGCCGAAGGGCGGCCGCGAGAAGGTGCCGGGCGGCGCGCGCCGGATGGCTTCCTGCAGCCGCATGGCCGAGTCGCCCCAGCGCCTGGGGGTGGGTGCGGGGTGCGTGGTGTTCCGTTCAGTATGAATCCAGGTATGAATATGAGTGCATCGGGTATGTGTGTGTGGCGGCGGAAACGAGCCTGAGCAGGCAGGGCAAGCTAGCGTCGCTCAGCCACAAGCTGTCAATTGTGTGCGCTGGGTGTGCATGTCTGTGTGCATGTGGCCAAAGGCTACAGACCTGGTGAGCATGCGCCGCCGCGCGTCGGCGCCGCCGCCGGCCGCCGCTGCCGCGAGCTCGTCGCGCAGGCCGGCCGCATCACGCAGCGCCGCCTCCGCGTCCCGGCGGGTGGCGGCCGCGGCGCGCTCCTGCAGGGGCGGCGGGCGGCACAGCGGGCGTCACGGTGGTGCAGATCAGTCATATACACAGGCACGGGCACAGCGCGTGTGCAACGCCTCTGCTGGCTCCACGCGTTGCGCTTGCTGGTGCTGGCATTCGCGACCTCGACCCCCTGCGCCGTGCGTGCCGCGGCCGCCGCACCCCTCCCCGCCCGTTGCCCCCCAATGCCACCCCGCCACCCCCCATGCGCCGCCGCCGGCCCCACCTGCTGCTCCGCGGTGTCCTGCTCGCCAGCCAGCGCCTGCCGCCGCGCCTCCAGCTCCGCCAGCTGCGCCTGGAGGCCCTCCAGCTCCCGCGTCTTGGACTTCAGCTGCGGGAACACAGGTGCGCGGGCAGGTCGGCGGGCGGGCGCCAGCGGACTTCAGACCTCGAGCCTTGCTCCGAACACTGCACAGCTCGAACTTCTGCGCGTGGCGGCTACACGGCGCCCAGGGGGCCGCCCGCCCGCCCACGCACGCACCCGCTCGTTGTGTGCGGCCAGGGCCTGCAGCGCCGCGTCGCTGCGCCCCGCCGCCGCCAGCGCCTGCAGGTCGGCCTCGCGCGCCGACCGGGTCTCCTGCGCGCAGAGGCGGCAGGCGGGCGAGGTGTTGATGGTGGATGGAGTGTGGCGTGGATGGGTACTTGGCATTTCATCCAAAAAGCCACTTTGCACGGCCTGGACTGCCAGTACAAAACATGCCGCACGGATAGATGCCCTCCAACGCCCTTGCTGTGCTGCCCCACCCCCAGCCCCGCTGCCGCCCGCACCTGCAGCGACCTGATGGTCTCGTCCAGCCTCTCCAGCTCCCGCCGCGCCGCCGCCTGCTGCCGCGCCGCCGCCTTCCTCGCCGCCTCCAGCTCCCGCAGCCGCGCGGGCAGCTGCGCCGCGCGGGTGTCCTCCATCTCGGCGCGCTGCGGTCATCAGTGAGCAGCAGCAGTAGCAGCAGCAGCAGCCGTCGTGAGCGTCTCTGGGGAGGCGACTTGGTGCAGAGGGCGTCCCGGGCCCGCGCCCTTGGGCCGCACATCCACCCAACCCCTGTGCCCCCGAGCCCCCAGCCGCCGCCGGTCCCAGCCCCAGCAGCCGGCTCCACCCCCGCCCCAGCCACCCACCAGGCTGCGCTCCCGCTCCTGCAGCTCGCTTTGCGCCGCCTGCTGCTCTTCAAGCCGTTCCTTTAGCGCCGCCACGCGCGCCGGCGCCGCCGCCGCGCCGGCCTTGGCCGCTCGCAGGCCCTCCTCGCTCTCGCGCACAGTGGCCCATATCAGCGCCGCCTCCACGTCACCCAACAGACGCCGCATGCTGCGACCAACGTGATCATGCGATGGGAGCCGGGCGGGGCGCAGGGAGGGTTGTTGGGGCGGCAGAGCTGGCAGAGCCAGGCCTCGCCACGGAAGAGGGCTGCCTGGGATGTGCGCCCGGGGGCGGCGGAACCGAGCTGTCGCCGTACCGCATTGTGGTTGCAGTGAGCGTTGCCCCCGTGTGTCCTCTCTGCCGATGCGCCCAACGCGCCTCCCCCCATCCCCCATATGCACGAGTATCGGGTTTGGTATGTTTCCGGTTGGGCTGGCATCCACACACACACCCGGGGACCGTCACTCACTCCTCCGTCTGCTGCAGCACCTTGACCTTGGCCTCCAGCTGCTTGACGGCCTCGGAGCGCTCCGCCAGCCGGCCCTGCTGCCGCTCCATGTTGGCCTCCGCCCGCAGCTGGCAGGGGGCAGGGAGCCGGGGGCAGGGGGCAGGGGGCAGGGGGGCGGTCGGCAGGATCCGTGTCAGATGCAGCGGAAGGGGCCCCTGGCCAGGTGTACCGTATTGTGCGTGCGGCCGCGCGCCGGCAAGGCGCCGGCAGCATACCGGTGCAACTAGCGCCGGCGTCACTAGCGCCCGCAGCCCTCCCAACCCCGCTGCCGCTCACAATCTTCTGCTCCGCGGCCGCCAGCGTGTCCCTCGCCGCGGCCAGGCAGGTGCCCTCCATGAACATCTCGTACTTGGAGCAGCGCGCGCCGCTGCCGCTCGTCTCTGCGGCGCGCGGCGCGTGGCACGGGGCACGGGGCGCGAAGCAAGGCAAGGGAGAGGGTTACGGCCGTGCGGGGGCATTCCGGGTGGTCACGGCATGGCAGCAGCAAGCTCGCGGCACGTGTCCCCGAGGCGCTACTACTACGCAGGGCACATCGGCACACGACGACACGGCCGCGTCGAGAACTAGGACACAGCGGCAACAGGCTTTGGCGGCCTGACCCGCCCTGCCCCGCGCACTGCCCCACACACTGCCCCGTCCCGCCCTACCCCGCCCCGCCCTGGGCCCCTGCTGCTGGCGGCTTTGCAGCGCTCACTCTGGTGGAAGCGGGCGGCCATGTCCTGCGTGATGATCATCAGCGGGTTGGCGGCATCCACGTGGAAGTGGTCGGCCAGCTTGGCCACCTGGCGCCCGGGGGGAGGGGGGGAGCGAGCGGGCGGGGAGGGGGGGATGGGGATGGGGACAGAGGTGTCGTAAGCATGACGCAGCTGACACGCTGTGTGCTGACAGCACACTACCGAAGCACAGCTGCTGAGTCACCCGGCGAGGGCGGTAGAGCGGATGAGTCGTCGCGGGCCCGAACCCACCTCCTTGGCCGCGGTGCGGCCCGTCTGGGCGGGCTTGACCTCGGTGCCGTGTGTGTTGTACAGGTGGAAGCTGCCGCCGCCCTTGGACTGGATCTTGCGCACAATCCGGATGACCGGGCCGTACCTGCGGCGGCGGGTGCCCCCCAGATACAGTGAGCAAGCAAGCACGCGCAGCCCCATTGGGCTTGGTTTGGGTTTGGTTGAGCTGGTCGCCCCCCCTGGTTTTGGCTGGTACCCCTGGTCTCCCTTGCCTAGTTAGGTTGGTTCAGCATGGGTTGGTATTCACATCCCCACTCCAGCCCCCCCAAACATGGCGGCTTTGTTCCGTGTTGCGTGTTTTTATTTAACACACACACACATACAGCCTATTCCCCACCCCCTAAAACCCTGACCCGCTTACAGCTCGTATCGGTACGGCACCGTGCGCTGCCCCGTCGCCGTGTCCTCCTCCCGCGTGTTCCACATCTCCAGCGTCACGCTGGCGGTGTTGCACTTCAGCTTCACCCAGCCGGACAGGTTGCTGCCGCGGCTGGTCTCGCGCGCCGAAGCGCCCAGGCAGGCCTGCAGCCCCTGCAGCACCGCGCTCTTGCCGCTGCCGTTCTGGCCGCTGAGGAAGGTCACGTGCGGCCTGCGGCAAGGTGGGAAAGCCAGGTCAGGGTCACTGTGGCAGCTGTGGCAGCTCGGTCGAGCAGCACCCACCAGCACCCGCACCATGCGTGCCGTGCGAGTGCACCCACCCGAATTCAACTTCAAGGTTGTCGTGACACATGAAATTTACAAGCTGGATCCGCCGCAAGTGCCCGGCGGGGCGCGGCTCCCGCGGCACTCGCCACATGGGCAGCGCCGCTGCCGGCTGCGGCTGCGGCTGCGGCTGCGGCTGCGGCTGCGGCTGCGGCTGCGGCTGCGGCTGCGGCTGCGGCTGCGGCTGCGGCTGCGGCTGCGGCTGCGGCTGCGGTGCCTGGTGATGCGGCTCGCCGCCGTGGCTGCCGGCACGTGCGCGGGAGCCGCCGGCGCCCACATTCATGCCATGCCCGACGCCGTCTGCCGGCTGGGCCGGGGCGCTGGACTGCCCGGCCCCGGCCCCGGCCGCGCCTGCTGCCCCATCATGCTGCTCGTCCGCCTGTCCAGCAATCAACGGCCCAGAGACGTAAGAGAGCAGGCGCATAAACAACACGCCCAAAGCAACGCCCGCCCCCAAAAATTAGCGAGCGGCGGCCACAAACGCGCCAGCGCACCCCATCCTGCTGCGCCCTCGGCGTCAGGCCCTTCCCCTCGCCGCCCCCAGCTCACCGCCTGGTCCATGTCGAGGCGCCGGCGCACACGCCGCCGCGCTCCGTTCTCCTGGTTCTCCACATCGCCCCGCGGGCCGAGCGGCCCCTGGCCCTCGCCGTCCGCCCCCGGCTCCTGCTTCACGTGCACACCCGTTGACGTCGCCGACCTCTGCAGCGCCGCGACATGAAAACAAGACAGGAGAGGTCACGCGAGCGCTCTCCGCAGTCTGCACCTATGAGCTGTGACCTGGCCGGGCCCACCACGGCGGCGGGCGGAACAGGCTGCGCAGCCTGCCCAGGAGGAAACCAGTCGCGCCTCACCGTGCGCTGCTGCCGCGCCGGCGTGGGCGATTCGGGGCTCTCCGGGGACATCCCCGCGGCCGAGGCACGACGCTTGCGCGGAGCCGTGCCGCCCGTGGCCGCGCCGCCGCTGTGGGCTGCGCTGGCGGGCGTTTGCGCGTCGCCAGCGGCACCCGCGCCATCACCCGCGCCATCACCATCACCGTCTGCCGGCATGTCGGGATCCTTCACCACTGCCCACTGGCGGAACTCGTTCCAGAACAGCTCCTCCGTATCGCTGTCCTCGTACTTCACCTGCGTCGTTGGGCCAGATGCAAGCGGGGCGCGGGATGGGGTGGTCAGATCACCCCCTGGGGGTCAGATGTGAGTGGGGCGGGGGACGTGGGCGGGGGATGAGTCTTCCGTGTCGTCAGGGTTCACATGCATAAACACACCGGCCGGTGGTCGAGTTCGCCCGCCGGCGCCAATGCGCTTGTGTGCGCCTTGGTGTGCACAGCAGATTGTTGTCGCCACTGCGCTCCTTCAATCGCTCTGATATGGGGCGTCAGGTCCTTGCCCATCCCCCTGCCCCCACGCCGTGCCCCCCCCCCCTACGGCCGCCCGCCCCGCACCATAACTACCGCCCGCCTCTGGGTCCTCCGCACCGTCAAGAACGCAGTGTCAGCGTCTACATCAACTGAGGCGACTTGTCCGGTGTACCAGCCTGGCTTGTCGCTCTCGTCAAGGGAAAAGTATCGGCACACGAGCCTTCCAATAAACTGCCTCGCTTCGTATGGTGACGCTAGTGCAGCGGGCACCGAGTCGTCTGCGCTGAGCCCGTGAGGCCTTGGCTTCTCTCCTCGCCTCTTCATGCGTGCATTTAGTTTCTGGGTCGCTCGGCTTCCAGCTTCTTTGGCCGTGACCCACAGCTCCCTACGGTATTAACAGTTCAGGAGTAGCCAAGTGGCATCTGTGAAAGGATGGCCTGGAGCGCGACACCTGGGCCTTGCGGGGTCTCGAGGCGTCCGCGAGGGCAGCAATTTGCTCAGCTTAGCTGGTATGAAAAAATGTATGTAGTAAGCATGCAAATACGTCCTCCGAAGCTTGTGGTTGCACCGCATGTCCCAATCCCGCAGCACGCAAGGCATCCTCGGAACCAGCCGCTATACACAATTATCGGAGCCACTTTACATAAACCGAGCTCGGACTAGCTGCCCTAGCCTGCATAGCCTGCAAGGTCGGCAATAGGTCGTGACCTGGCGCCTCAAATGTTTCATTTTGTCTCTTCTGCCTGATTTCCAGACGCCGATGGAGCGTGAGCCGAAGACTATCCGCGAAGCAAAAGCCTACGTGGGCAGAAGCGTGCTCAAGCGCTTCAAAACTGACGGGCGGGGGGGCAATCGCGCGACGTACCAGTATTTCAAGGGGACATGCACGGAGATAAAAAGCTTGGACGACGGAATCAACTATCATCTTGGTGAGCGCTGGTGCCAGGAGCCAGAACCCAGAACACGCTTGAACCGAACTTTCAATTTGGGGCACCTTGCACCAACAGCTGGCCCGTCGAGGCGCTGTGCCACCGCATGAATGAATTCTGGTGCACCCTTCAACACTACACGAGGCAGGGCCGCTCCTGGCCTGAGCGTGCTGCGCTGCGCTTCGTTAAAGCCCCCGCGATACCCTTTTGCCTCCTCTGCAGAGTACGAGGACGGCGACAACGAGGACATTCTGTGGAAGGACTTCTACGCGATACTGCAGCCGATGCCCGAAGACCTGCAGGCACCGGCCTCTCTGGGCCCGAGTCGCCGGGCAGGTACGCGGTGGATATTGTTGGAGCCAGGTGTCGCGGCGCGGCTGGGCTTGCACTTGCTTGGCATCAGCCAGCCGGTTCTGGCGGGCGTTCCTCAAGCACGTGCGCTGCATGCATCTGCCTGTAGGCCTAAGCGACGCCACGAACCGCCAGGCCATGCCGCTCGGCACCACCAACAGCACCGCGATGTTCGCAGACAAGCCGACGGGGAATAAGCGGCAGCGGCCGATCAAAGCAGGTGCGGGCGCGGTTTGGGTCGGGGCCATATTTACACACACGGGGCGCGAGCGCGCTCAAGTGCGCACCATGGGGATCAGTTGTTGAAGTGAGCGCGAAGGCTTGGCGCAAGCTACACCCGCTATGCAGCACGACAGCTTACACAAAGCGCCACAATCTCTGCGCTCTGCAGAGCCGGCCGCAAGCCTGCAGCCCAGCGATGACGGCAACGTGCCGCTGGAGGAGCAGCCACAGCCCCGCCCCGGGCAAACTGCGCACAGCAGCAAGCGCAAGAGCGCGGGCCGCGCCGCGGCTGCGGCTGCCCAGCAGGCAGCGGGCGACGATGAGATGGAGGTGCAACAGGAGCAACAGCAGGAGGAGGCGCTCATGCGTAACGATGCGGAGGCGGAGCGGCCAGCCAAGCGCAGGGCCGCGGGCGAGGAGCCGGCTGCGGACGGCGCGGCAGCAGCGGGGGTTGCAGTCGGGGTGAGCATTTGTTCACGATAGGAAACCGTAGGCGGCTTGAAGGTTCATGATTGGCACTGCGCGCTAGGCCAAGCGCGCATTCATACATGCCGTGGCGTGGCGTGCGCCAATTGCGCCGACACCATCCGCAGTCTGGGCACAACTATACCGTAATATCACACTTGTGCTGCTGCTGTTGCTGCTCCGGAGTGCAGGCGACAAACGCTGCGAGGGGGAACCAGGGCTTCGTGGTCCGAGAGCGGGCGCTGGCGGGGCACTTGGAGCGCATTCGCGTAGAGAACTTTATGTGCCACTCCAACTTCGAGCTGGAACTGGGGTACGTCGAGCGGGGGCCGGCTGGCGCGTGGCTTTCGGGGGGTCTTGGGCCACGGGCACTCGCGTGCCCGCGCAACCGCGCCATGCCGCCCTACGCGCCTAAGCACGCCAAGCTCTGCCTGCCAACACCGTCGTGCCCCTCTCCTCCTGTGCAACAGGCCCCATGTGACGCTGGTGAGCGGCACGAACGGCAGCGGCAAGAGCGCGGTGATTCAGGCGCTGCAGGTGTGCCTGGGCGCCTCGGCGCGCGAGACCAGCCGCGCGCGGTCGTTCACGGCGTTCGTGAAGGAGGGGTGCTCCGAGGCGCGCGTGTGCGTGACGTTGTGCAACGTGGGAGACGACGCCTTCCTGCCGCACCTGTAAGTCGTGCCGTATCCCTGGGTGGACACGGCTGGGGCCGCTGGGTTGCTGGGCCATGGGGCCTGCCATGCAGCACACGGCGCGCTCCTACCACCGCTCCTGTGATAACCGACGTCTTGTCACTCTCACACGCCCCAGCTTCGGTGAGCGCATCACGGTGGAGCGCGTCATCAAGGCCGCGGGCGCCTCCACCACGTCGCTGCTGGACGCGCGCGGCAAGAAAGTGCCGGTGGATAAGCCGCGCGACACGCTGTTCGCGATGCTGGAGCACTTCTGCATCGACGCAACCAACCCGCTCACCATCATCACGCAGGACAAGGCGCGCCAGTTCCTGGGCGGTGAGCGCGGGGGCGCTTGGTGTGTATGTGGTGCTGGTTGGCGCCGGAGCTTGCGGTGCCTGTCCATAGAACCATCATCAGGTTCCAATCATGCCCCCCGGTTTGCATGCGAGTAGGCGACAAGGACACGAGCAGGGAGAAGTACGACATCTTCATGGAGGCCACGCTGCTTCAGCGCCAGCTGGTGAGTGCACGGCACGCCTCACTCCGCGCGACTGTTATCGCGCTGATGTGGGTCAAGGCGGGCTTGGCGTCTATAATACGGCTGTGCGATAGGTGCTGGCCTACTGAATCACCCGCGCCGGAACGGCGGCCCATCGCACTCTGCAGGAGGAGAACAACCGGGCTGGCGAGGAGCTGGCGGCGTCAAGCACCCGGCTGGTGGAGAGCGCGGCGTTCATCAAGAGCCTGGAGGACGCGCAGGCCAGCCTGCAGGCCAAATTGCAGCGCCTCACGGACGCCGACAAGTGAGTGGGCCGGTGGGCAGCATATCTATCTCTCCGCGCAGCAGCAGCACACACTCAAGGACTGGCCTTCCTGCCTAGGGCTTGGGCCGAACGGCTGCCGGCGCGCTAGGTCGCTGCGTGTATCAAGGCCGCGGCTCCCTCTTTGCCGTTGCGCGCGCGGTTGCAGGATGGTGGAGCAGCGGGACTTCCTGGAGCAGGCGATGGGATGGGCCAGCGTGCGCGAGCTGGAGGCGGTGGCGGCGCGCTGCGGCGACGTCGCCGAGGTGCACGGCCCGCAGCTGGTGGAGCTGTACACGCGGGCGCTGGAGCAGCTGGCGGCCAGCAAGGCGGAGCTGCAGGAGCGCGCCAAGGAGCACGTGAGAGGGCGTGGTGGTGGCGGTGGCGGCGGCCGTGATGCTGGGCGCAGGCCCGTGCTGCAGGCCCGTGCTAGCGGACACGACAAGCTGGGGTGTTTGTCATCACCGCAGTGACGGCGACATGCACATTCTGCCGCTGCCAACCGCTGCACAATGTCCTGATCTGCGCTGTGCAGGAGGAGGTGGTGGCGCGGAACAAGGCGGTGCTGGACAGCCACCGCGCCAACGTCCAAAACCTGCTCAAGGAAGTGCGGAAGACCACCGACGCCCAGGCACGGGAGGCCCGCAACCGCACTGCGGCCAAGAACAACCTCGTGGCGCTGCAGAGAAACCAGGCGGTGGGTGTGCGGGCCCAGGTTTAGGTTGTGCTACGTGCTATTACGGCATGAGAGAGGGAGTTACACCCAGCCACCCTTGCTGCCCTTGTGAGAGCAGGAGGTGAACGCCAAGCTGACGGAAGCGAGCACCGGAAATGAGAAGGTGGCGGCGGCGCGGCGGCTGATGGAGGAGCACCAGCAGAAGGTGGGCGTGCCAGTGCTTGCCTCTGCATTCGCGTGGCTTCAGGCGTCTGCGTAGCTGCTGCGCTTGTGTGGCTAGACGTTAGGCAAGATCAGCTGTCGACACCGTGCTGCCCTGGGGCTGCAGATCACGGCCAAGAAGGTGGAGGAGGAGCGGGCCAAGGCGATGGCGGACGACGTAGTGAAGCTGGTCGAGTGAGTACCATCCTGCCCGCCTATTTACGGAGCCTCCCTGCCGTCCTCCCCGCCTGCCTGCCTGCCCGCCCGCCTGCCCGCATACCTGCGAGCATCTAACCACCGGATCACACTGCACACCAACATGGGGCTGACATTTAGCTGCGCCTTGCATGCCGGCTGGCCGCAGCGAGCTGAAGGCGCAGGAGCACGGCATGGAGGTCGACGAGGCACGTGGCCGCAGCCGCATCCTGTCCTCCGAGCAGGCGGTACGAGCTGCCGGGGTGACTGCACGGGGTGACTATGAGGCACCCATTGCGTATCTTGCCGTCTTGCGTGGTGTTGCCGCTTGAACGAACTCCAAGCATGTGCAACACACTGCATGCGCCCTTCAGCTGCGCGGCGGACGGGAGGAGTTGCGGGGGCTGGAAGCGGCCAACGGCAACCGGCTGGGCGCGTTCGGGGCGGTGAGGCTGTGTGAGCTCGTTACCGAGAACATGCACCACTTCCAGCGCCCGCCCATCGGGCCGATCGGCGCCTACATCAACGTGACGGACGGCAGGTGCGGATAAAGCGTTTGGCGGGCTACGTGTGAGTGACCGTGGATGCTGACGTGTTGGTGCTTCCCCATACCGCACCCGCCCTCAGCCCTGCCCCCGTGCCGTTCCTGCTGAGCCCCCGCTGCGCAGGTGGGCGGTGGCGGCGCAGACCATCCTAAACTTCTGCTTGCGCGACTTCATCGTCAGCTGCGGCGCTGACGCCGTGCTGCTGAACCAGCTGATGTCGGCCGCCAACTACGGCCGCGCCTGCACCATCACCGTAAACTACGACGACCCGCCGCACGGCATCCCGCCCGCCACGCACCCTGGCGGCGGCTACGCGGCGCTGCTCGACGTGCTGGTGGTCAAGGACGAGCTCGCGCGCGTGCCGCTGCTCAACTACCTGGTTGACAAGTAAGGCCGGGTCGCAGTTCCAGGACACAGGGAGCAGGGGCGCTTGCACAAGCGTGCAGGGACAGGCCGCATGGTGCTGTGAACCAGGCGGCACCTTGTAATGCTATTGGAAGCCGGCTCATCCGTTTTGGGCGTTCGCAGGTTCTCTGTGGAGCGCGTGGCGCTGGCGGAGACGGAGTCACAAGGCCGCGCAGTCGTGTATGGCGATTCAGCGGGGCCCCACGTCACGCTAGCGGTTGACCAGGGCGGCGCCACGTTCCACCGCAAGGGCGGCCTGACCTGGGTCAAGCGCGACCAATCCAAGTGGGTGCAGTGTAGATGCTAGCTGCAGTTCGGCGCACCGTAGCATGTAGCCATGGTGTGCAGCGTGTTCCTAGGGTGGCAACACGCTACCACCCGCTTTCGCTGCCTTATCTTCCCTTGTCCCGCTCCACCCTCGCAGCAACGCGCGCAACTGCCTGCTGAAGGCGGACGTGAGCGACATGGCCGCGAGCATGCGCGCCGACCTGGAGGCGGAGGAGGCGCAGCTGGGCGCGCTGCGGCAGGAGCTGGTGGAGCTGGTGGCGCAGCGTGCTGCCAAGCGGGCCGAGATCGTCGCGGCCCAACAGCGGTGGCACCAGATCCAGGTCCTCAAAGTGAGTGCTGGGGCGCTAAGAAGCGGTATTTGCTGGTATCTGGTGCCGCGTCTCGTTGGCACGCTATCAGTCGGTTTGTGTGCGCAGACTGGATGGATTCTGTAGGGCACGCGCGTCAGCATTTGGCGCGTAAACACTGCTGCGTGCATGACGTCGTGCACCTGCGTGCTGTGAGCACAGCAACCCGCTGACGCCGGTGCTGCCGCCCGCCCCGCCCACGACTGCCCGCAGACCCGGCTGGCGACGGAGTGCCGGCGGCTGGAGCAGACCATGCCCAGTGTGCCGGAGGTGGAGGATGAGGAGCAGCAGGTGGTGATGACGCAGCTGCAGTCCATCCACTTGGAGATCGCCGACTCGCAGCGCACGCTGCTGCTGGCACAGGAGGCGCTGGACATCGCAGAGAAGGTGGGCGGAGTATGGTGGACGACCCCGCAACGCAGCCATGTTTGCAGGAAGTTCACAGCTTAACACAGCGTTCTTACATCGGCTGGCGGTCTTGGTCTTGGGCACGGCGAACAGCGCGGCCCTGGAGTTGGGTGGCGCAAGATTACGAGACGGCAGGACACGAGCCAGACATGCTGCTTAATGAGCCCACCATTTCCGCCCACCACATCCGCACCCCACATCCCGCGCCCCCACCCCACCCTCCTTGCACACGCACAGGAGTCCAAGGCCGCGAACGACCGCGTGAAGGAGGCGGAGCGCACCTTCCAGGAGGTCCTGGACGACTCGGCCGCCAAGGAGGACGCCAAGGCCGAGGTGGAAGCACGGCTGAAGGAGCTTGAGGCCATGCGCAGCCGGTACAAGGCGGACCGCGCGGGCGCCGTGTCGCGGCTGGCGGCGCTCAAAGCCGCACTAAACAAGGCGTGCGAGCGCGTGCAGGCGACCGTGGCGGCGGCAGAGCAGGTAACAAGGGGCCCGGCCTGGGAAAGGAGGGGCCTTACGCGGGCATCGTACGCGGCACCGTACGCGGGCACCGTACACCGTCTGGCGTCATTGAGGCCTCTGCGGCGGCGGGAGAAAGGGCTTGTGCAACCAGATGCTAGCAGCAAGCCTGAAGCAGCAACTTGCTGTACTGGTGCACACATTCGCAGGTGTGCAGCCGCGAGGAGGGCGAGGCGGCGCTGGCGCGCGCTCGGGAGCTGGTAGAGGAGCGAATGCGCGCCGTCATGGCCCGGGCCAAAGAGCGTCAGGGACAGGCGGATCTGCCGGATGAGCAGCTGCAGCGGGCCGTCGACATGAAGATTAACCCGCGGGTGCGTCCGTAGGACGAAGTAGCCGTGGAACTGCAGCCAGCAATCGCGTGTGTTGTGGCATGCTGCGGCCCCTGCAAGGCCCTGGGCAGCAGGCCTCACGCGCGCGTCACTGGCACCACCGGCCGGTGGCGCGGATGTCTCTGGTCCCGTTGCCGCGCTGACTTGTGCCGGGGCGGCACCGTTGTCCGCTTTCCGCCGACAGGACCTGATGTCGCGCCTGGCGCTCGTCAACAAGGCCATCGAGAAGGTGGAGCAGGAGGCGGGCGCCGACAAGGAGCAGCTGCGCATCAAGCTAGCCGACTTGGGCCGCCAGGTAAGCGCCTGGGACCCACGGCAGCAGCAGAGGGCGAAAAAGGACGTGGGCCAGGCCGCTCTGCCGCATGCCAGCCACGTGTTTCTCCACGCGCAGCACCTCCCGCTGCCAACATGCCGTTGTGTGCCGTGCCGCGCTTGCCTCCGCGCGCAGCTGGCGCTGAAGCGGGTGCACCACGCGCGCGTGTCGAAGACCACCGCCATGCTGGCCGCCAGCATGCAGCGGCGGCAGCAGCTGTACCTGCGCATGCTGGGGCTGGTGCAGCAGTACGTCAACGCCAAGTTTAGCATGTTCCAGGGGCGCCGACGCAACCTGGGCTTCGTGCGCTGGGACCACGAGCACCGGAAGCTGCAGCTGCACGTCAAGATCAAGGGCAAGGATGACCCCAGCCAGCCCTACGTGCACGACCTCAAGCAAATGTCTGGTGCGTGCTTGCGGGACGGGCAGGGCGCGGAGTGGGAGGGCCAGGGCTGCGCGCACGCTCCGCCTCAACTTCGGAAGGCCCTCTGCTTGGGCCTGGGTACAAGTACCGGTACCGCGATGTCGCATGGCGGTGCGTGTGGCTGTCCCACTGGTTCCACTGGTTCCGCCATAGGCTATTTGCAACCGGTGCAACCTGGCCCCCCCTGCCCACTCGACACTGGGCGCAGGCGGCGAGCGGTCGTTCACCACCGTGGCGTTCCTGCTGGCAGTGGGCGCCAACACCGAGAACCCCTTCCGCGTGATGGACGAGTATGACGTCTTCATGGACGCCTACAACCGCCGGGTTGCGACAGAGTCTCTGCTGGAATGCTGCCGCGACCAGGCCGAGCACCAGTTCATCTTCCTCACGCCGAACGACCTGGCGGTCAGTTGTGGGGCACGTGGGCTGGTTTGTGCCATGCTCGGACGCATGTTGGGACGTGTGCCGTGCGGAAGGGGTGCTTGTTTATGCGAGGCTCTGGAGGCGTGGCCTCTCAAGTCAGGGCTGTCTGCAGGAAATGGGTGGCAGGCGTGGGTGGGCGAAGGTCTAGGGGAAGCGCTGGGATCGTACAGTCCGTGCAGGCATGCTGACACACACGCGCACGCCTGGCTTCCCGGCTGCAGACGGTGGAGGCAGCCCGCCAGGCTCTGATCACCAGAACCAAGATGGACATGCCGCCGTCGTTCATCAAGACCGTGCTGATCAGGCCGGCGCGCGGCTAACAGCATCTCAACGTGGGGGCCTGTTCAACAGAATGGAGCCAGGCACAGGTAGCAACGATGTACTACGGCTTAACATCTTTCGACTGTGTGAATCGGCTTGCTGGCCGCGGCAACAACCGCAGCAGATGGAGTGCATGGCGGTATGGGGCAATATTGGCTGCGGGACTGTGTCTACAGTGAGTGATGTGCTCTCAATATGCGTGGAGCCGGCTGGACCTTGACTTGGGTAGGGACGGGAGCGGGACTGGTGTGGGCGTGCGTTCTGCAGGAGTGTGTGTGGTGTGTGTATCGCGGTCTGCCTGTGGCGATTTTATGTTACTGGGGCAAGGCAGGGGGCCAGGGGCTGTGCGACCTGCACCAGGCGCAGCCAATTGCCCTGCACAGTGCATGGATGTGCAATTAGGGTGCCGTATGAATGCGACATTACAAAGAAGGGACAGTCCGACCAAGCAAGGGTGCCCTGCACCCAAGTCAAGAGGGACCATCTCCGGCCCGAAGGGGAACCACCCTCCCCCCAGCTGTCAGCCGACCTTCCACCAACACGTGCATTAGGTCCATGTCTCAGCTGCTAACCTCGCAAGTCGAAGCCAAGCGTAAGCCCGCCAAAGTATAGCAAACCGTGGCTGCGCACAAAGCGCTGTCTACGGCACCAGACGCAAAACAAGGTACACCAGGCATAAAGTCCGGCGACGCCCAATCAAACGCCAGCACCGCAGGAAAAAAACCACACCACAGGCACCCGCCGCCCAAGCCCCAGACACGAGGTCAAGGGGAGGGGCGTCCACGTCATCCGGCAACACCAGGACTAGGCAGTCCCCAGCACCCCTGGCAAGGAACGGATGCACAGACGGCACCGTGTCCCAGGCTTTCGGGCGAAGACCGAGACTAACGAAGGACTGCAGCCGACCCCAGAAATCAGAAACAACCGACACACTAATGCCCATCACTTGGGCCGAGGACAAAGCCCGACCCGCACGCAACCCGGCCATGACCACCTGCTGCCGGCCCAGATCCAGGGCGGACAACGCAGCAAGGCACACCACATCCCACACCGGCGGCGCCAGCCCAGCAGGCGACTGCACCAACCACAGGTCAACACGCGTGAAACATTCCTCACCAGACCCGGGCACGGCACCCATGGCCATGTTCATGGTCTCCCGCAGAGCACGCGCCACCACGCAATCCCAGAAACGATGCCGGCGGTCCCCGTCACACATGTCCACCGCACAAGCACTGCAAAGAGGCATCTGGACGCTGGCCGCACGGCGCCGGTCATTTTTCGGAAAGGCCCAACACGCATTCGCAGCCACCCGCCACAAAGCTGCAGGTCCAATACATGCGACAGACAGTGGGAGCAGCCAAACCGTCACACCGTCTCCTGTTTGCGGAGCTGGCCCAACTGCCGCTGCACTTTTTCATAGCCAAACAATGTTTGGGTTTTTACAATAGGATTTCCGCGCAAAACAGAAGTCTGGCTTTTGATGCACTAGTCGACGAGGCACGGGAGGCATGGGCGAATCCAATGGGAGACGGGTGGTGCGCGCGGCTGTTCCGTTTTGTGGCGGCACAGGGTGTCGACGCGTGGCATTGGCCAGGCACACACGAGTCCAGAGAGGAGTGGAGGGCAAGCACGGTCCTACCCGATGGACCTATCTTATCTACCTTCAGGGGCCATTTGACGAGGGCGTGGGAGCACGAGAGGCTGGTAGCGGACCCGCACGCATTCCCTTCAGACGGCAAGCAACCCGGCATACACATGTGCAAACACAAGCATTGGATGGGGCTAAGCGCACTAGGGTCCGCGCCGCCGACCCTGCACGAACACAGTAGAGCATTCATACCGGTTGCACAGCATAAGCTTTTGATGAGATTCCGTTTATGTTGCTGGCCAATCACCGCGAACCGTGCCTGGGAGAGGCCTAGGGAGGAGAGGACGTGCCCACTGTGTACGGCCAATGAGGTGGAGGATGAGCACCACGTCCTGATGCAATGTGCTGCCTACACCGAGTTACGAGCGTGCAGTGGCCTAGACTTTAGCCTAAACATGCGCGAAGTGATGCTGAAATCTGAGCCTGTCAAGTTAGCTGCATTACTCAGCTCCATCTAGGAGCATAGAAGTAGGGAAGTCCCCCTTGCAAGGGGAGAACAATAAATAGGACAATCATGCACTGGCGTTATAAGGGTCACCCCGGCCCGGGCCTCCGGTTTACACGCAGCAGGAAGGCACGCAAGAACGTGCGCACCACTCTGTAACCACACACACACAAAGCCTCCTTCTGGCGGTTCCCCCATTTCAGCGCCCACAGCCGGGCGCCAACGTGCAGCCGAACGCCCCAGCCGCGAGCGGCGCACCTTCTGCCAGCACACCGGCATCGCGCACAAGCAATACGGTAAATGTTTGGCCCGCAGCGCGGCCAGGTGCGGAGCCATTTGCATCTCCGTCCCTGCGCGCACGGAGTACTCCAGGAGCAGGAGTGGCGGCCCCCCGCCCGTCGCCCACCCCAAGCCCCGGACCACCTGCGTGAGGGCCTCAGCCGCCGCCCGCCGCAAGTCGGCGACCGGGAGCCGCTTGAAAGCGTTACCCCCGCGGGCTAGCCGGGCGGCCCGCGCCGCCGCCTCCCAGCCCGCGGGAAGCAGCGCCACCGCCGCCGCAAAGCGCTCCGCAGCCAGTACAGCCGACACAGGCCCCACCAGGGGGGACGGTAGCACCCACCGCCGCAGCACCAGCCGCCACACCTTAAACCTATACCGTATGGATCGCAGTGTGAATGCGGAATGATTGCAGGCGCGCGGGCCATCGACTTGCATGCGCGGCCGGTGCCAGCCGGGAAAAAACAACGTTCGTCTCCGTTTCTAAACATGACGACAGCGCAGCCCGCGCGCCCGGCCTGTCCTCCGTGCCCGGGCTGTCCTCCGTGCGCACGTGTAGGACTAGTGTGGGAGGAAGGCCTGACGGCGCGCAAGTCCTTCAAATCCCCAGCTCGTCATTACGTCCTTTTACGGCGTCTCCTGCTACATCACGCGCCACATCAGCCACATTGGCCCCCGTCCTCCTCCCCAACGGCGCCTTCCGCCCTTCCCTTACCACGCGCAGCCACGTCGCCACCTTGTCCTGATCTCGCCCCAGCATGCCTGGTCGGATCACAACACGCTGCTGCTGTGTCTGCTGCACGCTGGCTACAACGAGGTACGAGAGCCGCTCTACTTGCTCGCGCCGCTCATGTGAACACCCTGTGTAGTACGTAGCGCCTGGCGCTCCGGTACTGCTGGTGCGGCTGCTGCTGGTGCCGTCCCCTTCCTCACCCACATGGTTGTTAGTGCGAGCAATCTGTGCGCCAGCAGATGCCGCCTGTTCATAGCCGCCCGAGCCGTAGTGCGGCCAAACGGGATACCTGCCGCTGCAGCTCAAGCAGGGTTGAGTTCGCCGGTTCTGCAAGGTCGTGCGCGAGCTCCGCATCGCTGACGCTTTCAAGCCGCTCCCGGCCGCCGCAGCGCGGCGGGCGGCGGCTGAGGCCCTCGCGCAGGTGGTACGGGGCTTGGGGTGGGCGTCGGACGGGGGGCCGCCCCTCCTGCTCCTGGAGTACTCCGTGCGCGCAGGGACGGAGATGCAAATGGCTCCGCACCTGGCCGTGCTGCGGGCTAAAAAATTGTTGCTTGTGCGCGATGCCGGTGTGCCGGCGGAGGGTGCGCCGCTCGCGGCTGGGGCGTTCGGCTGCACTTTGGCCCGGTTGTGGGCGCTGAAATGGGAGAATCGCCAGAAGGAGGCTTTGTGGCGGGTGGCTGCCAATGCGTGTTGGGCTTTTCCCAAAAAAGACAGTTGTCGTGCGCCCGGCATCCGAATGCCCCTGTGTCGTGCCTGTGCGATGGATATGTGTCACTGGGACCGCCGGCATCGGTTCTGGGATCGCGTGGTGGCGCGGGCGCTGCGGGAGAACATGGTGCTGGCTATGGGTGCCGTGCCCGGGAGTGTTTTACGCGTGTTGACCTGTGGTTGGTGCAGTCGCCTGCTGGGCTGGCGCCGCCGGTGTGGGATGTGGTGTGCCTTGCTGCGTTGTCCGCCCTGGATCTGGGCCGGCAGCAGGTGGTCATGGCCGGGTTGCGTGCGGGTCGGGCTTTGTCCTCGGCCCAAGTGATGGGCATGAGTGTGTCGGTTGTTTCTGATTTCTGGGGTCGGCTGCAGTCCTTCGTTAGTCTCGGTCTTCGCCCGAAAGCCTGGGACACGGTGCCGTCTGTGCATCCGTTCCTTGCCAGGGGTGCTGGGGATTGCCTAGTCCTGGTCTTGCCGGATGACGTGGACGCCCCTCCCCTTGACCTCGTGTCTGGGGCTTGGGCGGCGGGTGCCTGTGGTGTGGTTTTTTACTGCGTCGCTGGCGTTTGATTGGGCGTCGTCGGATTATACGCCTGGCGTACCTGGTTTCGTGCCGGAGATGGTACCTCCTGACCTGGGTGCGGGGCACCCTAGCTTGGTCGGACTGTCCCTTCTTTGTATTGACGCATTCATGATTATTGCAATGATGCGCCGTCGGGCTCAACCTGGCGGGTTGTACCAGAGCTCCGCCGCAGGTCGTGTGAGTGGCGACGCCGCCGCAGGTGCCGCAGCAGGTGCGCCCTTTGGAGACTGGAAGCCATGCTGCCTAAAGTAGGCCAGGCGACTTTCACGTTCTGCACGCGCGCCCGGTGGGGAGGCCTCTGGAGATGGCGCGAGGTCCGCAACCATCATGCCCCGAGCCCAGCTGTCCTCGGCGTGGCAATATTCAGGCCCCCTGCGGTACAACTCGTTGTCACGTGTGATGGATAATCGAAAACGCTTGATGTCCGTACCTGTCGCGGATCCAGTTCCCTTGTTCTGTCACCGCCTCGACGAGCACAGGTGCCGCTGCCTCGACGATGCCGTGTGCGACCGCAACAAGTGCGTCCAGCCCCGGCCCGTGCCGGGCGCCGTGCACACTGTCACGTGCAGCCGCTTTCAAGTTATGTAGCACCGAATCATGGCTAGGGGAGGCGGGTCCTGGCGGCCAGGACGGCTGGGGGAGGGGGGAGGGGGGAGGGCACAGGAACAAGTGGGGCCAGGGGGTGGGGTGCGGGGTACGTGTCTGCGTGTCAGGCTACCAAAGTGCATATGGGGCGCACACAACAGCAACTGTCGCCCTGCCGCCTCTGCCCCCCATGCAGGCTTCACTGCAGGCTTCACAAGCGTGTGTGTGTTGGTGGCTGTGGGCCATGCGTGCTAGACAGGTGGTGGCGGAATAGCGCGGCAGCTGTTGAGAATTCTTCGCAGCAGCGCCGGTCTACTGATGGGGGGACATGGCTGGCAGGTGCTTACGTAGATGGCTTGCAGCTCTAGGCGCGCTAGGATGCTTGAGTTGGACGTCGAGCACGTGTTGGTGCGCGTGTTGGTGCGCGTGCACCGAGCCCCTTCGTGGGGACACGCGTGCTTCCGGACAACGGGAGAGACAAAGCGCACCCGGCTCATTGATTGATTGATGTTACAAGTTCCTGCTTGTAGATTGTTCCAAACGAGCCAGGAAGCTCATGGACTGGCTCACAGCTTGCAATGCCATGTCCAAGGGCAAGGGTTACGCTGACGATGCCGCCCTCGATCGTTGCGGTTACTCGCGGTCACTCCGCGAATTGGTCCCCTCCATTGGGGCGCACTTGACATATTACCTCCTAGCGCCTATAGTAGCCTAGCGCGGGCTCCTTGCGAACGCGGCCAGGGCAGAAAAGCAATGGGGGTGTTTCCATTCGCTGCACCCAAATTTCGGCGCAAATATTTTAATCCGAGTTTAGTCCAAAACTTCCATTTGTCTTTCTATTGCGCATTCTTATATAGCTCGCGGAAAGCAATAATTCCAGTCGGGGTTTGTCGCCCGGTGCGGCCCCTCCCGCGCTTTCGGTCGCCGCTCCAGCGCCCACCCCTCCTGGCCCCTCCACCCTTACCCCACCCGCCGTTTGCCCAGAAACGTGCACATACACTTCCTACGGCATGTGGCACGCGACACGGCGTTGCCCTGCTGTCTGCGAGGGCGCCTGTGTGTACTTCCAGGCGATAGGGGTGGCGGGGAAGTTGTGTGTGCCGGCAGGGTGGCGTGCCGTGGTACGTCAACAACGCTATGGTCAAACTACAGCTAAATATAATATGCCGCGAGTTGGGACAGCTCTTCGCAGGCAAATACAGTGCTATCAGCTTGGCGCAATGTTATGTGCGCGGCATCGACCGCGCCCGACCTAGTAGCTCGGTTCGTCGCGGGCAGAGCTACTAGCTCGGCGCGGGCCGCCCGGTGAGGCCTGCAGATGGAGCAATAATAAGCTGCAACAACAGAGCTAGTAGCAGAAGAGATTACATGTGGGACGACAGCCGTGGACAAGCCAGGGCTCCAAAAACGTGCGAAACACGCACGCTCACTCGAGGAGGGAACCCCGAATGACCCCCATGCTCCTCGCCTCCGGGGAGGGGAGGAACCCCGAGCCAGGCTCACTGCAAACGCACGCGCTGCTAACCTAAGCCGCGGGTCGGCGTCATAAAGACTACCTCTTGCGAGTCCCTAAGCAGACAAGCTAGGGTGAGGCCGGTGGCGAGTCCGCCGCTGGGCCCACAAAGATAACCCCTCCCACATCGTCTGACGCAAGGAATGGGTGCTGGTTTGGGACTAGGTCCCAGCGGCGCGGAGGCCGGCAGAGACTCACGAACGCAGCAAGCCGCGACCAAAAGTCAGCCACCACCTCCACACCGATTTTTCGCACAACAGCAACCCCTACGGTCCCACCCGAATCACTCCGGCTCGCGTAGAGGCGCTGTCGGCCGTACTCCATGGCAGCCACAGCAGCTAAGCAAACGATGTCCCACACCGCCTGCGCCAGCCCTGGAGGCGCCTGTACTAACCACAACTGGTGCCGCGCAATGTCCAAGCCCGCATGCTCTTGCAACACATCACGCAGAGCCCCCGCCACGTCACAGCTCCAGAAGTGGTGCTCCCTAGCCCCAGCAGTCATCTGCACACCGCAGGGGCACTTATCAGCATTCCCCGCGGCTACCCGGGCTTTATGCATCCCAAAGCCCGAGAAACCATTGACTGCCAGGCGCCAGAGGGGTTCCTTGTGTCGCGGCTCCCAGACCAGAGCCCACAGCCGGGCCAACGCCGCCCGCAGCGCATGAATTGCCTCCGCCGGCGGGTTGGCACCACTGTAGGCCTCTTGGACAAAAGCCATGTGGCGCGCGCGAAGCGCGTCGTACGTAGGCGCCAACTGCAGAAGGGTCGCCTGCTTAACGGTGAGGGTCAGCAGCGGCACCTCCGCCGCGCCGAGGCGCCACCCCAGGCTCTGCGCGAGAAGCAGCCACACCTGAGGGGCGGGAGGCGCAGTGCTGCCGCCGCCAGGCGCGCGCAGCGTCGCGGAGGCCGCCACCTTCCACGTCGCCGGCACGCGTGCCAGCAAAGAATCCAGCTGGAGGGCGGCGGCAGCACCCGACTGCAGCGCCAGCGGAATATCAGCCAGGTCGATGACGCCCAGGATAGGGCGCAGGACCGCGCGCTTATACAGGTTGGTGCAGCGCCGGGCAATGCGCGGGCTTAGCGCACCATGGGGCTGCGATGCCAGCACCTGACGCACGTCGGACAGCGCCTCCCAGCACCGCACCGCCACGCCAAGCGTCAGCATACCCGGCAGCACCACCAGGTCCGGAAAGTCCAGCTCCAAGCCGCCAGCCGCCAGACCGGTCGTGCTTGGCAGGACCGGGTTGCCCCACAGCGGCATTGCGTAGCACCACGGCCCAGGAGTCAGCACGGCCGGCCGCAGGACCGAGATGGGCGGCAGGTAACTAAGCGCGCCAAGGAGGCGAGCGAAGGCGGGGCAGGTCGCGGGCGCGGGGTGGCCAAGGATAGCGCACCCCTCGCGGGCGGGACCCACGCCGTCGGCCGCACGCGCCACCGTCAGGATACACAACGGGTGGGCGGCGACGTGCAGCCGCTGCATCAGGGCAGTAGCTGCGGTCGTCCACGGAGGCACATAGGCACCAGCGGCAGGACTGTGCATATGCTGCAGCCAGCGCACGGCCAACACTGCATGCCGCGCACGCGTGTGCTCCGCCACCGGCAGTAGGCCAAAGCCACCATCGCGCGGCGGAAGGGCGATGCAGTCCGTGGGAAGACCAGGCAGGCGGGCAGTAGATAGTGCCCGTGAACGATTGCGTGCATTGGCTGCATTAGCTTCCTGGCTCATTTGGACCAATCTAAAGCACGAACATCAAACAATCAAAGCATACCTAGCAAATAGGCATATTTGATGTAGTTTGTTGCACACCTCGCTTGTCCCAACGATACTGTATCAATCAAAAGACTCAAACACGGCGTTTATGAAGAAGCACTTGTCCACGGCCGTCAGCTGGATTTTTAGGCCTCTGGCTCAAGAGATTCATGGGCTCTTGGATAGCACGCTGGGGGACCTTGGTAGCAAGCTGAGGCACGACGTTTCGGGCCAGCTCACCAAGTTCGGCGGCAAGCTCACCGAGTTCGGCGGCGAGCTCTCGAGCGTTCGGAAGCATGTCGCACGGCTGGCCACGCAGCAGGGCCACTTGTTCGAGATCGCTGCCATTGCTGGCCTGGAGGGGCAGTTCGCTGGTGCCGGGCCGCCCCGCAACCTGCGCCGCGCAGAGGACGTTGCGGCAGTGCTGACGCTGGAAGGTGACCCGCTGCTTCCCACCGCCAACCTCCTGGCATACGCGCTGCTCTGCGAGGTGTGGCTTGATGCGCGCGCGCTCAAACAGTTGCATTTGCGCAACGCGCTGCAGTGGAGCAACGGAGGGCTTGTCTGTCCCTGTTCTAGAGGTGCCCACTGCTGTAATTTACGACTCGACTTATGTTCGGCGTGCTGTTTCCTGCTTTCTTGGCTTCCACACAGGACTTGGGCTTTTGGCACCTGCTCCTGCAGTCGGTCAAGAAGGTGTTGGAGCTGGCTGGCGGCCAGGTGCGGAGGGGCTCAATAATATCGGGCAGTGGGGCCCACTGGCTGGTCTAGCTGCACGCACCGCACAAGAACACGCACCATGGGTAACATGCCGTCACGTGCACGCACGCGCCATGCATATAGTTGCATGCACGTGTGGGTGTCTCTCCCTCGTGTAATTGTGTTCCTTATGACACACAAGGGGCCTTTCAACACAGGCTCCCACCAGCTCGGTGGCGGCGGCTGCCAAGGGGCTACAGGAGATGGGCGCCGAGAGGTCCATCCAGGCCATGGCTACGGCTGCAGCTGCCTCAGTGGCGGCGGCGGTTGGGTCGTCGCACGGGCAGCAGTGCACCAGCAGCATTGCTGTTCAGGCGCCCCAGATGCGGCTGGGTGAGGCGTACCTCCTCAAGGTGGTGCAGCTGCTGCATCAGAGCGGCCAGGGCTGCATGCTGTTTGCGGATGAGCTGGAGCTGTACCTGCGCGCGGAGGGCGCGGCAGTAGGCGCGCGCGTCGACCTGCTGCTAGGTGCGGCCCAGGGCCCACAGAGGGTGGCGTATGTGATGCAGTGCGGTCTTCGGTTTCCTAAGCCGGTTCACCCCTCTGGGCTTTGCGCTATGTGTTGGGATACCAGGGAAAGGACAGTAATGTGCAGCCCCCGCATGTAGGTTCCATCTTAGGTTAGGTTGGCAATCTGGCGCACAAGTCTCCCACACAGCTAGACACCACAAGACACCACTAGACGCGCTGCTCTGCGACGAGTGCAAGACCGCTCACGCATGGATGCCTTAACCCTGTACGTTTTGTGACTACCTGAACCGCAGCCCCGCCTGTGCTGCCTCCATACTCGTGCAGGTCGCACCGTGCCGTTCCTGACTGCGGTGGCCACCGGTGTGGCCGTGCCTGAGCTGGAGCTGGATCGCTGCAGCAGCGTGTCGCTCAGAAGCTGGGCGCCGGTGCCGTCGGCTGAGCTGCAGCTTGCGGAGCTGAAGCTGTCCAGCAGCGGTGGGTGGGTGGCAGTGGGTGGCAGTGGGCGGGCGCCTTGTGGGCGAGTGGGTGGGTGCGTCGGGGACCGTGCTGAGCCGAACTGGGCTGGGCAACCCAGCCCAAATAAAATTGCGGCATTTCAGGTTGCGCATCGTCCGTTCGCTGACAGGGTCGTTTGCACCCACCGGTCCTGGTTGGGGCCACATGTAGTCCGATTCTCGTGCATAGCGGTTGCAGCCAACCTTTGTTTATTGCGGGCGCCATGCCACCTACCGCCTGCCACTGACTTCGCACGGTGCAGGATTCAAGGAGGGGCGCAAACAGACGGAGTCTAAAGCCACCTCCATCGCGTGGGCCTACCACGCCGTGCGGCTGATGCCGGGTGTGGCTCAAGGTGGCGCCGGCGGCGCGGCGGCTACGAGCAGTACACTGCCGCCGGTGCTCAACGTGCACGCGCATCTGCTCTGCCTGCCGAACGGGAAGCCGAAGCAGGCGCCGCCGGAGTCCTACCGCATCGAGGCGCTGCCGGTGCTGGGATGCCCCCTGACGGTGTACTACTCCTATTACACCGTGCGGGCCGGCCGAGTGCAGCGCTGGCGGTGGTAGGGTAGCGCAGCACGGTACAGCAGATATCGGCGGCGGCAGCAGCAGCAGAAGGAGGAGCAGTAGTTGGTTGAGCAGGGTGATGCTGGGGGCCGTGACGTATTTGACGTATGACGGCGCTGGATGGACTTTGTTGCGAGCCGTGCGTTTGGTAGGCCGCGGGCATACTTCGCCCCAAGTTTTCAACTTGGTGTGGGCTCAGATTTTCCATGGGAGGACCACCTTTCTTGTCAACTTGCATCCACTGGCGGCGGCGGCAGCCGGTCAAGCCTGTTGGCGGTGGTGGCGTCGGTGGCCCATGGCCTGCTTATGTCAGATGGGCGCGGTTCGGAGCGAACGGGGTGGGCAAGGGTACGTACAGGAGTAGAGCGCAAAGCCGCCCCAGAAGCGGCGCCGGCACGCAGCTGGAGAAGCTGAGGGTGGGGTGTTCAACCAGCTGTCTGCGGACACCAGAGTAGGGACTCAGCGTGTCATGCCGTGAGGTGGAGGCGCGGCTGAAGGAGCTTGAGGCCATGCGCAGCCGGTACAAGGCGGACCGCGCGGGCGCCGTGTCGTGGCTGGCGGCGCTCAAGGCCGCACTAGACAAGGCGTGCGAGCGCGTGCAGGCGACTGTGGCGGCGGCAGAGCAGGTAAAAGGGGCCCGGCCGGGGAAAGGAGGGGCATTACGCAGCGCGGGCACCGTACACCGTCTGGCGTCATTAAGACCTCTGCGGCCGCGGGAGAAAGGGCTTGTGCAACCAGATGCTAGCTGCAAGCCTGAAGCAGCAACTTGCTGTACTGGTGGACACTTTTGCAGGTGTGCAGCCGCGAGGAGGGCGAAGCGGCGCTGGCGCGCGCTCGGGAGCTGGCGGACCTGCCGGAGGAGCAGCTCAACCCGCGGGTGCGTCCCTGGCTCTAGTAGCCGTGCAACTGCAATCGCTGGCAGTGATGGCGCGTGTTTTGGCATGCTGCCGCGGCAAGGGCCTGGGCAGCAGGCCTCACGCGCGCGTCACTGGCATCATTGGCCGGCCGCGTGGATATCTGTAGTCCCGTTGCCGCGCTGACTTATGCCGGGGCGGCACCGTTGTCCGCTTTCCGCCGACAGGACCTGATGTCGCGCCTGGCGCTCGTCAACAAGGCCATCGAGAAGGTGGAGCAGGAGGCGGGCGCCGACAAGGAGCAGCTGCGCATCAAGCTAGCCGACTTGGGCCGCCAGGTAAGCGCATGGGCCTCGCGGCCGTGGTAGGGCGGCGAAAAAAGGCACGGTGTTTCCCCAGCTCAGCACCTCCCGCTGCCACCTTGCCGTTGTGTGCCGTGCCTCGCTTGCCTCCGCGCGCAGCTGGCGCTGAAGCGGGTGCACCACGCGCGCGTGTCGAAGACCACCGCCATGCTGGCCGCCAGCATGCAGCGGCGGCAGCAGCTGTACCTGCGCATGCTGGGGCTGGTGCAGCAGTACGTCAACGCCAAGTTTAGCATGCTCCAGGGGCGCCGGCGCAACCTGGGCTTCGTGCGCTGGGACCACGAGCACCGGAAGCTGCAGCTGCACGTCAAGATAAAGGGCAAGGACGACCCCAGCCAGCCCTACGTGCACGACCTCAAGCAAATGTCGGGTGCGTGCTTGCGGGCGGGGCAGTGCGCGGAGTGGAAGGGCCAGGGCTGCGCGCACGCTCCGCCTCGACTTCGGAAGGCCCTCCGCTTGGGCCTGGGTACAAGTACCGGTACCGCGATGTCGCATGGCGGTGCGTGTGGCTGTCCCACTGGGTGTGCATCGCCGCCATAGGCTATTGCAACCTGTGCAACCTGGCACGCCCTGCCCTGCCTGCCCACTCGGCGCTGTGCGCAGGCGGCGAGCGGTCGTTCACCACCGTGGCGTTCCTGCTGGCAGTGGGCGCCAACACCGAGAACCCCTTCCGCGTGATGGACGAGTATGACGTCTTCATGGACGCCTTCAACAGCCGGGTTGCGACCGAGTCGCTGCTGGAGTGCTGCCGCGACCAGGCGGAGCACCAGTTCATCTTCCTCACGCCGAACGACCTGGCGGTGAGTTGCGGGGCATGTGGGCGGCATCGCCTGGTATGTGCCATGGGTAGCGGACGCGTGCCGTGCGGAAGGGGGCTTGTTTATGCGAGGCTCTGGAGGCGCTGCCGCTAAGTCAGGGAGGGAGGGCTGTCTGCAGGAAGCGGGTGGCAGGCATGGGCGGGCGGGAGTGGCGTCTTGCGGCGGCGCTGGGAATGTGGATTCCGTGCAGGCATGCTGACACACACGCGCACGCCTGGCTTCCCGGTTGCAGACGGTGGAGGCCGCCCGCCAGGCTCTGATCGCCAGAACCAAGATGGACATGCCGCCGTCGTTCATCAAGACCGTGCTGATCAGGCCGGCGCGCGGCTAGCAGCATCGCAACGTGTGGGCCTGTTCAACAGAATGGAGCCACGCACAGGAAGCAGCAGCGTACGACGGCTTAACATGCTTCGACTGTGTGAATCAGCTTGCTGGCCGCGGCAACAACCGCAGCAGATGCAGTGCATGGCGGTATGGGGCAGTATGGTTTACACAGTGAGTGATGTGCTCTCAGTATGCGTGGATCCGGCTGGACCTTGACTTGGGTAGGGGCCGAACGGGACTGGTGTGGGCGTGCGTTTCGCAGGAGGATGTGTGTGGCGTGTGTATCGCAGCTGCGGCGATTGTAGGTTACTGGGCCAAGGCAGGGGCTGTGCAAGCTGCATCAGGCGCAGCTCGTTGCCCTGCACAGTGCGCATGCATGGATGAATGTGCCGTTAAGGTGCCGTATGGATTTCTGCCCGGATGTAAATGCGGATTGGATTACCGGGGTGCGGGCCATCGGCTTGCATGTGCCGCCAGTGCCGGCCGGAAAACAAAGTTCTCGGCCGGGGCCATCGTCCCCATGTGTAACAGTCAATCCTGGCATGCACACATCAGCGCAACGGCGCAACCCCTCGCCCGCTGCTGTTCACAGCGGCACCGCTATTCATCTGCTTCCGCGCCGCTGGGCTCTCCTCGCTGCACACGCGCCCGCCCCACACTGTCCCCCGTCCTCCTCCTCCAACGCCTCCGCCCGTCCTTCCCGCTCCTCCCGCAGCTGCCGCAGCCACGCCGCCACCTCGTCCTGATCTCGCCCGCGCCACTGCTCGGTGGCTCGCAGAGCCGCCTCCCAGCCCACACTGCAACCCAGCTCCTCCACCAGGCACCTCAGCCCCCGCATCCCGCCGCCGTCCGCAGGTGCCAGGTGGGTCGACAGCACGCGTGTGAGCAGGCCGCCGCCGGGGGGCCCCAGCGGGCAGCCCAGGCGGCGCAGGCAGCGCAGCATGCCGAGGTCGCCCTCGCGCGCCGGGAGCAGGTAGGGCTCCCCGTCGGCCTGTCGATGCGCGACAGGAGGGGGGGGGACAGGCCGTGCCGTAAATTGACTAGGTGCGAGGCAACTTTGCGGCACCAGGAAGTGGCGCCACGGCGCACACAGAGGGAGCGGGACTCACAGGAGACAGGGATGATCGGCCTCACCGGCATGGGGCAGCCCGCCGCCGCCAGCCACTCTACCACCTCTTGGCTGGAGTCCGCGGCCGCGGTCACCCACGCCCGCGAGTCCCAGGCGCAGCCGCGATCTGCGGCGGCGCGGGGGGGTTGTAAACACCAGCCCAATCTAACCCAAGGGGGGGGCCACCCAGGGCTCAGACACTAGTGTACGGCACGCACTGACCTCAACAACCCCAGCCCAGCGAGTGCACACCTCGCCCGGGCTACAGCCTACAGGCACGGTGGACCTGCCCGCACCTCTCAGCCACTGCAAAAGGGCTATGCTTCCCGACTTGGCGGCCGCGCGGAACAGCGCTGCCGTCATCAAGCGCCCGGGGCCCTGCGGCGCCTCAGCCTCCGCAGCCGCATCCCCGTCGCTGCCACCATCGCCGTCATGCTGATGTGGCCGCCCTCGCGTGTCTGCTTCGTTCTCCACAAGCCAGGCGACCACCGCCGCGTGCCCGTGAGCCGCCGCCAACTCGGCCGCATCTTCTGGGGGACGTGCGGTGTGTGTGGGGGGGGGAGGGGGATGCAAGACGCGCCGCAGCGGACCGCGTGGCGATGAGGAACCGCAGTAGATGAGGAACCGCAGTAAGGTACACGCAGCACGGGGTTGCATGTGATCAATATCAATAATACCGGTAAGTGCAACCCCCATCAGCCGGTCCTGCCTCCGCACCAGCCGCTGTAGTCCCAACGGCAACCGCGCAACACACCGCAGGCAGCCCCCCACCTGCAGCCGTGTCTCGCATGTACGGGCGCAGCAGCCGCAGCACAGGCAGGTCGCCGCGCACGGCCGATGAGCCGATCACGCGCTCGACCAAGCCAGGCGGCACGTCCATCCGGCCTAGCAGGTACCTGCACGGTGCGCCGGCGGGAGCAGGGGAGGGTCAGACACGGCCCCTGCACAGTCGGCATCCATTACGCTGACAGACACGCAGAGCGGGACTGCGGGACCGGAGCGCGGCCATGCCGGTGATGCCTTAAACGCACTCACGCCAGGGCCTCGGCATTGCCGGCCTCCGCCGCCGCGCAGGCGGCCGTGGGACAGAGCCGGTAGCCGCGCCCGCCCAGCCAGTCCAGCCGCTGCCGCCAGTCGCCGCGCCGGCGCACCGCGTTCATTGACGCCACGTCACACTCCGGCGATTGCGCCGGGCTCAGCGGCGCGGCCTCGTCACGAAACAGGTCCGCTCCGGGCTCATCATCCTCCAGGCTCTCTCCCCCTTCCCCATCGTCGTCGTCGCTCGACGTCGTCCGGCCGCCTGAGCCCGATCCCGATCCTGAGCCCGATTCCGAGCCTGAATCCGACTCCACGCCCGCGGATTGACGGCGCCGTTTGGCCCCCGCTGCTGCCGTCCGCCCAGTGGGTCCCGCCCGGCCGTGCTCGCCCTGGTCCGCCTGCTGTGCCGTGGTAGCGCCAGCCGCGGGTGCGGGTGCCGGTGCGGCGGGTAGGAACCCGGCGAACCGCTCCAGGAATGCAACCTTGTGTCGCCAGTCGCAGGTCCCGGACCCGGCCGCCGCCGCCAGCATCACGTGGCGGTCCCACCCCCTCAGCTCCGGCCCCCACGCCAGCCACTCCTCACGAGTGCCCTGCGCATACGCTGCGTCCGCGTCCGTCTCTGCGTCAGGCCTTGTCGTCTCCGCCGTCTCCGCCGTCTCAGCGACAGCCGCTTCCGCCGCGGCCGCTGCAGCCACCGCCGGCGGCGGCGTCCCCTCCAGCACCTGCAGCATGAAGTGCCGCAGCGCCGGGAGCGGGCAGCCCTCGACAGCAGCTGCCAGGAAGCTGCCCTTGTAGTACCGCATGCTCTCCCTCACGTGCGGCAGCAGCCCCGCTGTCAGCCCCACGTGGCCAGCCTTGGCGGCCGCTTGCGCCGCGCGCCAGTCCCAGCCTTGCGGCACGCCGTTTGCCACAAGCTGCGGGGCAAGCAGCACGGGCGCGCGAAGGCAGGGAGCACCAAGAGTCAAGAATGCTGCACGCCACTTAACACCCATGCACCCCCCACCCACACCCGCAGCCACACCCACCCACTCGACCACCTCCCGCCGGTCCGCGCCAGCAGCGGCCGCAATCGTCCACGGCCCCCAGGCGACGCCGCGGCGGCGCAGCAGCTCGCACGCGTCAAGGTGCCCGCCCGCCGCCGCCGCGCAGAACAGCGCCGGCGTCAGCGCGCCCGCCCACCGGCAGTTCAGCAGCAGCTTCAGGTTGCCGACCTCGCCGGCGGCGGCGGTGAGCGCGAGCAGCTGCCGCCGCTGGGACGACGTGAGGCAGCGCGCCGCGTCGGGCGCGCCCCACCGCCGCGCGAAGGCGGCGTGCGGCACGCGCTCCGAGAGCCTGTGGTCATGTGGTGCGTCGTGCGGGCCGCCCAATTTATTCCGTTGTTAGGCGTCGGGTTGAGCTAGCTAATGAACGCGCAAGTCCGGTCCGGTCCGGGTACGGGTGCGGCCGTACGGGTGTGCAGCAGCAGCGACGCACTATGTTGCCGGCGCGAGGCCCGCACCGGATTGTGGTGTAGCGTGCGCCCTTCAGGGCCGCCGCGGCCGCGCGGTTGACCAGGCGCAGACAGCACGCCACGTCATTGCACGGCATGAAGTCAGCGACGCGGCAGATGAGCTCCGGCAGCCAGATGCATGTGGCGCTGTCGACGCCGTCGCCGGCAGCGGCGGCAGCGGTTCCCGCCGATGCTGCCGCGGCGTGCGCCTCGGCCTGCCCCTGCGGCCCTGCGGCCTGTTCAGGCGTGAGATCGCCGTCGCCATTGCCTTGTTCCCCGCTGAGCCGGCGCTGGTGGGTCTTCATGCGCTTAGTCTGAGTCGGCATCTTCCTGCCAAAATATCGATTCCGGTGCTCTGTTGTTGACGTTAATGCGGCAATGCCGCGAGTGATGGTAACGTATATTATGGGGGTATTTATGCATCGCCACAAAGCGCAAAGGACATTTACTGTGTTTGCGCAAGCTCAGCGGGACTTTCCCCGTCAAATGGTAACAGTCCCTGAGCTTTAGCTGTAATTGCAGAATCTACACGAAGAGCAGAATGGAACGGAGAGCATACTGCGGCGACCAGGCTGCCGTCCGGAGCTGCATCCCGCCAACTTGCGCGCAAAGACCGACTGCCACACCTGACCCCACAGGGCTCTTATGATCCCTGGATTACACCAGCAAGAGACCTGCCTCCTCCTCGGCGCATTCCTGACTCCTGATTCCTGACTCCTGATTCCTGGGCTGCGTGTGTGCTGTCAACGTACCCTCTCAGCGTGCCACACACGCGCCCAGTATCGTAACGCACCACCGAAACACCTGTGGCGGCGTACCCCCACGCCCGCCCGCCTCACTCCACACAGCATTGGATTCCATCGTGCACACCAAGTGACAAAGCGCTCCCCACCACCCCCACGGCCCCACCCCACCCCACCCCCACCCGCGCCCACTTCCGCCCAGCGCCTCAGATCATGCCCTGCCGGATGGCCTCCAGCCGACCGCTGCGCTCGTACGCCACCCGCAGCCCCGCGATGAAGCTGAGCAGCTCGCCGCGGCCCAACCCGCGCGCGGCCGAGGTGAGCAGCGAGGGCGGCAGGTAGGCGAGGTCGCGCAGCAGCGCGCGCTTGAAGGCGGTGACGTGGCTGTCGCGCACCGCCGCCGTCAGGCCCTTGCGCCGCTTGTCCGCCTTGGTGAACACCTGCGCGGCCGGCCGGGGCCACACACACGCGCGGTTGTTGTCCGTTCTGTTGCTTGTTTTTAACACACGCGCGGTAAACACACGTGAGGGGTAGATGGGTACGGTATCAGCAAGCAACGGCGCATGAACGGACGGGCTCGATTTTGTTCTTTTTGCTCTGTTTGGTTCGCATTCGCCTCCGCCGCCCGCCTCTGTTCAACGCGCTCCTCAGCGCACCTCCGCCCCTCGCGCGCCCCGCCCCGCCCCTCGTGCGCCCCGCCCCACGCTCCCGCCCGGCCCGCCCCCGCCCCCGCACCCAGGCCCCCGTTCCCGCAACCCGGCCCCCCGCCCCCCGTGCGACCCCCCCCCGCCCCGGCCCAGTGCCCACTCACGATGGCGAAGGGCACCTCGTTGTCGGTGAGCCAGTTGGCGTACTCCAGGTCGATGCGCTGCGGCTTGATGGAGGCGTCCACCAACAGCAGCACCATGGCCAGGTTGGGCCGGGTGTTGAAGTACTCCTTGGTGAAGGTTTCGAACTGCTGCCGGCCCTGGAAGCCCACCTGTGAGAGAGAGAGGGAGAGAGCGGCGGAGCGGCGCGAGATGGTGAGTGCAACATGGTGTTGTTCAGTTGTTGCAGGCATGGTTGGTAGGCCGTTGTGCTGCCGCGTGATCCCCAGGAATCTCATTGAGTCACGTGTCCACGGCCCGGCTGGTCGCACCACGCGCGGCCCCGTGCCAGCCCCACCCGTACCGTACCTTTGCGAAGCCGTACCCGGGCAGGTCCACCAGGTACCAGTTCTCGTTGATGATGAAGTGGTTGATGCACTTGGTCTTGCCTGTGGCAGGGCGTGCCAGCCGCGCACCCGCAGGGTCGGCAACCACTTCTCAGCATGACAAAGAATCAGACGCCAAAACGCACCCACGGCACCCCTCCGCTACGCAGCCAGCACGCTGGCCTGCCCATATCACGCCGCGCCCCGAAAAGTCCCAGCCCCACCCCCTGGCTTGCCCCTGCGCCCACCGCCCCCGACGGCTGCCGACCCCTACCGCACGTCCACTGTCACGCCCCAACCCCGCCCCCTGGCTCCGCCAGCCCCGCGCACCCGGCTCCTTGGACACCAGCGCCAGGTCCTTGCGGCCCGTGATCATGTTGATGAGCGAGGACTTGCCCACGTTGCTGCGCCCGATCACCGCGAACTCGGGGTAGCGCGGCGGCGGGCAGTCCGCGACCGTCACGCAGCTCTGCGAGCGCAAGGGTGTGTGGCGCGGCGCGCGTTTCACGTGTTGGCGCCGTGCGCGCGTGCGAGGGAGCGGGGTGTCGAACAGCAGTGGACACATCCACATACCGAACACGTATACAAAAGCCACACACCAGTGCATCCCACGTGCACATTGAGCACGCGCATGCGGCATGTGACAATGCCTGCACACGCCCCCCCCCCCCCCGCGCGCACCTGCATGTACTCGGCCGCCTTGACCTTGACCTTGGTGGGCGGCGGCAGGTTGAGCTGGATCTCCGGAAACAGCTCCTCCTCGCCCTCACCCTCGTCGTCGCCGCCGTCGTCGGCGCCGCCCTCTCCCGCGTCCTCATCCTCCACCAGCAGGAACCCGTCACCGTCGCCCTCCTCCTCGCCCTCCTCGCCCTCCTCCTCACCCTCCTCCCGTTCGCCAATCAACTCCTCCGCCTCCTCCTCGTCATCGTCACCGCCACCATCGTCCTGCGCCTCGCGGAAGGCCACGCCTGGGCCGGCCAGACCCTGCTGGGCCAGTGCACTCGCACTGCCACCGCCGCCGCTGCTGCTGCTGCTGCCGGAGCCCGAAGGCGCGCCGCCAGCTTCCCGGGTCGGGGCGAGGGTGTTGGCTGTCATAAGGCGCCCCAGCAGCGGGCCTCCCGCCGCCGCCGCCGCTGCTGTTGCTGCCGCAGCAGCTGCAGCTGCAGCCGTCGAGTCGTCAGGTTCAGCGGCAGTGCCAGCGGGCTTGGCTTTCCGCGCCCTGGCCTCCGCTGCGTCGGCGGCGTCCCTGGCGGCGGCGAAGGCGCTGAGCTCCGCCGGCGAGGAGCCGCGGGTCATCGGCTTGGCCACCGGCATGCGAGACAGGGCGGAGGACGGCGGCTGCACCGCCTCCGGCGGCGCAGCTGACGCGCCAGCGGGGCGCGGCATCCTGGAGTTCAGCCCCGACGCCGCGGCCCCCGGCCGCCGGCTGTCGCCGCCGGCGCTGCTGCTCGAGCTGGAAGAGGACTGCGCCCGCTGCGGCGGCTTGGCGGCCCCGCCGCCCGGCGCCTTCGGCTTTGGCTTTGCTGAAGACCCGGAGGAGCCTGATGGCTTGCCCTTGGCGCCCTTGGGCCCTCCAGGTGAGCCCTTCCCCGGAGGCCCTGGCCGCTTTCCGCCCGGCGCCGGCCGGCCCGCGGCAGCCACCACCACAGCGCCACGCGCCGCGCCGGCGGTCACCCGCGCGCTGTCGAGTCCATGTCCGCCCCCTTGTACAATTGACTGGCGTGATGCAAACCGTGTTGTGGGCAATGGATTCGCCGCATTGCTGCAGCTGGCGCGCCGGCCGCTCAGGAGCCGTTCTTGGTGCAACGCGGGCAACCAGCAATTTGAAAGGCTGGATTGCATTTTATGTTGGTCGGTACATAAGTAATATAATTGAGCCCTCTCAGTCTACTTTGCGACCGTAAATGCACAATTCAGGAATGGGTTTCGCTCATCATGCGCGTTTTCTCTCAAGCGACCGTAGTTCGATTTGCAAGCTACATGAAATATGACCGATGAAGCCGTAACATCCTCGGAAAACAACGATATTGGTGCAGGCAGCACTGGACCAGGGTTCAGGGACTTGCCCGAAGCATTAATCCAACACGTGCTCGCCAAACTGATAGCAACAAGCGATTTGAAGTCCATCGCCTCGCTAGCCTGCTTGAGTAGGGCCTTCCGCGCGAGCGCGCACTCGGCCTTGAGTTGTGCCTCCACACTCCGCCCCCGCCTACCCGCCACTGGCCACGCCACGGAGGCGCTGCGCGCGGTGCTGCCTCACTGCCGCGGCCTTGTGGAGTTGGACTTGCGGCCCTGCCATGGCTCGCTGTGTGACGAGGCGTTGGGGGCGGTGGCGAGCACACCCAGCCTGCGCGTGTTGCGGCTGGACCACTGCTCCGCCATCACCGCGCAGGGCGTGCAGGTGCGCTGGGCGGGCGGCGCGGCGTACACATGGGGTTGATGGGGCGCGCGTGTGCGTGTGTAGTCACGTGTGTACCGTATGCGTGGACTTTGTGTGTGGAGAAAACGAAGTGTTGTTGTCGGCTGTGTGTGTGCGTGTGCACGTGCGTGAACAGCGTATTTGTCGGTATCTCGACACGGTATCTCGGCACAATGCCCGTCAGCCCCTGTGCACGTAGCATCAGCATTCGGGGGGCTGCGGCCCCTGGCGGCGGCGGCACGCCAGATCTTACATCGGGCCTGGTCCTGTCTGCCTGCATCACACGCATGCCTCCGGAGCACTACCGCATCGTACTGGTCCTGCTTCCCGTTCCACATGGCCCGCGATGCCCATTGGGTCCGTGACACAGACGCTCTGCTCCGGCGCACTGACGCAGCTGAGGGTGCGTGGGCGGAATCCTTGTTGGTGCTGGTTGGGGCAGTAGCCGGCGACATGGGGCGGCAAGCCATGTACCGTACGTAGCTGCTCTGCACAGCTCCGCGCCCGAGCGCGCCCTCAGCTGCACACGACATCATCCGTACAGCCGCACGCGGCATCATCCCGGCTGGCACGCTGTTTGCATGTTGCAGGAGCTGTCGCTGCGGAGTGCGGGCGACATCGGGGATGGGGCTGCGCTGTCCGCTCCCGGCGCGCTGCCCAGCCTCACGAGCTTGGACCTCAGCTGGTGCCACTCCGTGCGGGGAGACGCGGTGGGTGTGGTCAGGGGCGCCGACGGCCGCGTCCGTAGGAAGGTTGCTGGTCGTCACACTCCGCCGCGGTGTTTCTGTTCACCTGTTTTCCACAGATCGCTGCGTGTGCTGGGCGGCTGCAGCGACTGACATTGCACGGCTGCGAGCTAGTGGACAGCACGGTGTGCCGAGGTTGGTGCCGGGTGCCCTGCATGCGCAAACAACTGACGCCGCGTGCTGGAACTGGCAGTCGTGGGCTCGTGGCACAGAGCTCGGTGCTCTTGCGGCTGTGCCGTCGCCATGCCTGACGTCCCTGCTGCTGTTGCTGTCTGTGCGTGTCGGATCGTGTCATGCCTCAGACCTGAGAGCTCTGGTGGAGCTGGATGTGGCATTCACACGCGTGTGTGATGTAGGGCTGATGGCACTCGCGGCCTACAGCTCCAACCTGCGCAGGTATCGCACCGCCTGCGTTCAAAGGTGCTGGGCTGTGAGCCCGTGACTTTGCAGCTGGCGTGTGGTCACTGGCCAAGCAATCGCTCCGGTCGCGCCGTCGCGGTGCGCCCCAATCAAGCTCTGCGTTGCTTGCGTGTGCTGCTTGCCGTGCATGCAGGCTCGTGCTGGCCTCCCGGTCTGACAACCTGTGGACGACCGGCAACTGGAGCGAGGGGGGGCTGGGCGAGTTCCGGCGGCTGCGGCCGGAGGTGGAGGTGGTGTTCGCGTCCTGCTGAGGGCTGTAGCGCGGGCGTGCGGGCGACCTGGCTGTAGCAGGGTGCAGTGCGACAGGTGCATGCGGCACGGCCGCTGCGTGAAGGGTTCATGTAAAGTGTAAGAGGGCGCCCTGAGTCAAGACTACCCGAGTCCGAATCATGCCCCGAGCCCAGTCCGCCCCTCCGATTCCGATGGTGGTGTTGAAAAACACCGGTTTTGAGATTTGACCTCTGGCCTCTTGTCGTCGTCAGCCCGCCGGGGCGGGTCAAAACCCCGGCAGCTGCTTGGCCTCTTCTGCGGCCCGGTCTGCTGCTTTGAGCACTTTACTTCTTGGGGGCAGCCTTCTTGGCCGCCGGCTTCTTGGGCGACTTTTTGGGCTTGGGGGCGGTCTTCTTGATGGCGGCCTTGGCCTTCAGCGGCTTGGGGTTCGCCTTGGCCTTGGGGGTCGCCGCCTTCTTCGGCGCCGCCGCCTTCTTGGCCTTGGGAGCCGCGGGCTTCTTCGCCGCGGCGGGCTTGGCAGCAGCCTTGGGCTTGGCGGCGACCTTCGCCTTGGGAGCAGCCTTGGGCTTGGCAGCCTGAGTTGGGCGCGGGCGGAGCAAACACCGCAGGGTCAGCACCACCAACGCGAGGGAGCAGGGGAAGTAGGACAGCCGGGCATGGAGCGTATCGTAGCTCGCTTAACTGTCCATGCATTTGCTGAGGAAGCAGACCGGCCCCGTGCTTGCTGGCTGGGGCGGGCACGGCGCGGGGGCGCGTGGAAGTCGTGCAGGCACCGACGTCGGATAAAGTCCCGTCCCCACAAATGGCTCACCACCTTGGCCTTGGGAGTAGCCGCCTTCTTGGGGGCCGCCACCTTCTTGGGAGCGGCAGCCTTCTTGGGCGCCGCGGCAGCCTTCTTCGGGGCCTGCGCGGTGTGTAGCCATCGTCGAACATTTGCGTCGTTAGCCGAGCCTACAATCGCCTGGTCACAACCGTCACTCCGCCTGGTCAACGGGTTGACCGTCACTCACTGTTTCAAATAGAAATTTATTGCCAAGCTCAAGCATTCTATGGCAGAACCCACAAAGCGAGCGCGCCCCGAACAGGAGCCGGTCGGTCAGCACTCCCGCGAACTTTGACCGACCCCAGCCGCGTCGAGACGGCCCCAGGGCGCACCCCCAAAGGCGAGAACTTGCATTTCGCACTACTCACCGCCTTCTTGGGAGTGGGCGCCTTCTTGGCCTTCGGAGGGGCAACGCGACCGGCCATCTTCAAGTTGTTTGTGGGCTGGCGAAAGACACAACGTGTGTTAAGTGTGGTATTGGATGTGGTGTACGTAGTATAGTATGAAGCAATAAGCTTGGTGAGCGGACTCGGACGTATAAATGGCCCTCGGCGACGCGAGTACGACGCGTTGTTGCCCCGAACCTGTCGCGCCCTTTGACGCTGCGTCCCGTCTTCTTTAACCATTCAATGCGGCCAGCAAGTGCCTGAGTATGCTATTCGTTTGTGTTGGGCGCAAATCACGTGCGGTTATCGGGCCGCTCCTGGCGACATCCTTAAGCTTGCGTGCCCATTCCTTCAGGTGGCCGACTGCCGCGGTTGCCGTTGCATGCCCCCTGCCCGCGCTTACAATCCACATTCAGTGGTGCCTCGTCACCAGATCATCCCATCCGAGAAACAAGTCTACACTCCCTCCGCATCCCTATCTTGCTGACAGCGCCTTTCGTCATCGCTCAACGCTCATATCAGGTGTCCCGGTAGCACCGGTGGTACACGCTCAGGAGCAAACGGCAAAATATGTCAAACCGTAACCTCCAGCTGTATGCAGGCCCTAATCAAGAGCAGCTGGAGGCTGGGGGTCAACAGACTCGAGCGCCACGGCCCTACCCTTTCGGCACGCCCCCGGGCTGCGGCGTACACTCCTACGCACCTCTTTTACGGCCTCAACATACCAGGGAAGCTCCATCCCCTGCAACATACATTGTACCAGGCCTGCTATGGCCGTTTGTCTGCATTAGAGATACATGGTAACCAAGTCCTGGTTTAGGTGGTCACAAGTCGAATCGGTATCACGTCAGACGCTTAGTTAACAATCTGCGCATCAAGTAAGCGACGAGATTCCTGCACCCATTTCCAGTGGGCGCATGGCAGGGCATACCGCGACTTGACATGCACCGGACAGCGCTTCTGTACCACCGAACTACACAAGCACGCACGTCAGACCAACGCCCACCCAAACCACACGCACGCGCACATGCCCGCAACGCGCACACCAAACGCCTGCGGGCATGCGCGATTAGAACACAACACACCAGCCGTGCGCGCATGCGGTCCGTCCACCATGCTGTGGCGCACGCACACATGGCGCTCACCCCGAGCACACACGCAAGCGCCCACTCACTCACTCGAGCACACGCGCTCAAGCCGGGACGCTGATCGCCGTCCCCGCCCCGCTCCCGCTCGGCCCCGCGGCCGCGCCCAACGCGTCCGGCAGCCCCGACCCCGACTGCGTCCCGTGGTGCGACGCCTCGTGCACCAGGCCTGGGGTGTCCATCAGCTGCGGCATCGCCGCCGGCAGGTGGTGCATGGAGGGGATGGCCAGGTCCGCCCCCGGGCACGGCTTGTCCGCGCCCACCAGCACCGTCCTGGCGCCCAGCCCGTGCGCGCCGGCCACGTTGCGGGTGGAGTCGTCGAAGAAGAGCACCTCGCTGGGGCTGACGCCCAGCACCTCGCACACGAGCGTGTAGATGCGCGGGTTGGGCTTGCACAGCACCGCGTGCGCCGTGTCGAAGCCGTTGGCGGCGGCCAGCTCCATCACGTTCTCAAAGTAGAACATGCCCTGGAAGCAGTCGCTCAGCCCCATGCGCGCCAGGCAGCGCTCCGCGTGCTCCTTGTCCGCGTTGGTGAGGATGTCTGCGGGGCGGGGACATACCGTACACACAGGGAGTGAGCCAGCGATATGGTCCGACGGAGTGATGCCGTCCGCCACGGCCCCGCAGCTACACACAGTCCACAAGTGCACGCCCCACCCCCGGCGGCCAAAGGCTGGCCGCTGGCGCCCCAACTGGCCCGCCGACAGAAGCACGCAGCGCGGGAGCCCCAACCTGGCACCCCCGTCCAGTCGCGTGTGATTCCGTGTGCTTCTGGCCAACACCTACATTTGGGCAGGTCGATGCTCATGAGGATGTCGCGCAGGGACGGGTCGGGCTGCAGCAGCTCCTCGTACTTGAGCGCGCCGTGGTGAACAAACTCGTGCCTGCGCCGCGAGCGGAGCAACAGATAGCAGCAGTGTCAGCGTCGCAGAGAGAGGCCGTGTGTGCAGGTGTTTAGTCGCCATCGTCCCCAACAGCTTCAGCCTCGGATGCTGCGGATGTGCCATGGTGTGCATGCGCCCCGCACACTAGATAACACCCACGCCCTCCCAGCGGCTCACCAGTCGTGGTAGTCGATTTTGTGGCCGCTCGCCTGCACGCATGCGCGACAGGGGCGGGAAAAGCTTAGGCAAGAACTAGTAAGGTCAGCGCGCGTCTACCGCATGAGCTTGCAGCGGAATGACCAGCCCCCACTGCAGCTGCCCACACCCCCGTGGGTGCCTGAACCCGCACACCGCACTCACCACGAGCCCAGCCAACGTTGTCCCATGCCCGAGGTAAAGCTCAAGCGTCTTGGCTGCGACTTCGTCGGCTGGGATCCCGAGCTTCTGGACCATGTAAGCTGTGAGGGGGTAAGGGAGGCCGGAGCGGGACCACGTCAGGCGGGGGCAAGGCCGCTGAGACACCTGCTCGCAGCGCTGTCAACACGTTCACTTAGCCCTAAACACACAGCCCCTAAAATCCCCATAGCAAGCGCTTGAAGTGCCAAAGGTGCGCAAAACTGGGCTGGTGGCCCACGCTGATGGCCCCAGAACCCTCGCGGATGCGCGCCAGGAGCGCGCTCGCAACCTAGCTGCTGCACAGCGCTGGCTGGTGCTGCTTATCAAGCCAGTGCAGGTGCGGATGGGTGCCGTGCTCGTGCAGCGCCAAGCGACGCCGAGCGAGTGTGCTGGCCTGACTCGGCTCCCCAAAAGTGCGAACGCCTCGGGCTTACCCTGTATCCGCTCCTTCACGATGGTTGGAACCTTGTGGTTCCGATAAAGCGTGTCATCGAGGTCGAGCAGCAGCACCTTCGGCTGAGCAGCCGCGCCCTTCGGGCTCGGAGCAGGGCCGACGGTCATCTGTTTGCCCTGCTTGCCCGTGGTGGTTGCAGCTGAACCTCACTAAGGAATGACCTAGAAACGTCTAGGCCAAACGGTGCGCGCCGGGAAGAGCGCGCTTCTTCAAGTCGCTGTCCGAGTGCTGCTTATAGCAGCGGTCGCTGATTGCCGGAAAGGCGTCTGCAAGAAATCAATGAGAAATGTGGCTCCCTCCGGTGAGTTCGGGGCTTGGAAAGCTTCAAGTAACTACCGAACTTCTATCTTACAGCCCCGCGCTAAGATGAAACAAAGAGGCGATTAGGTATTGTTGAGATGTCAAGTTATTGTGAGTTTGCTAGTTAAACAAGAACAAAGGAGCCCGACGCCTAGGATGCCCATCAACTCGGCGACACCGCTATAGTGCAATTCGCACCTGACTGCCAGCCAGCACGAGCAGCTCCGGCGTGGTTCAGGTCGTGTACCTTCAGTCGAGTTGAGGTAGCAATAGCTGGGGGTGGCGACTGAGCCGCGTCAAGACCTCGCCAGCACGAGCTTCCAGCTGCGGGCACGTTCCAGGGCAGGGAGGGCGGATTCCACGGCGGTAAACGAAGCCTCAGCGCCCCCAACTTGACATGAACTCCCCCCTCCCTGCGTAGCCCCCTGCCCACATCGGAGGGGCGCACGCACATATGACTGCCTGCCCGCACACAGCCTGCCCCTAAGCCTGGCCCCTCAAACCCCTGTCCTCCACAACCCCGCCACACACACACACACACCGCCTCCCCGCCACACACAGTTACAGCTACATTGCCGCCGAGAGGCGGGGGATGTCCTTGAACGCCGGGAGGCTATACACACACGCACACGCACCTTGTAGTCTGCTAGCTTGTCGGCGCGTGTGGGCCCCACGTTGACAATCAGCACGCGCGCGCCCGCCGCCCGCGCCGCCTCCACCAGGCGGAACGCGCTGTACACCTGCACGCTGCTGCCCACCACCAGCAGCGCATCGCAGCCGGCAGCCAGCGCCGCGGCCCTGCGGGGGAGGGGGGCATCGACGGGTGCAGCAGCAATAGCGGGTTGCGGTGGCGGTTGAAAGGGGTGACGATGTGCACAGGTAGCCCTGATGCTTGCCCCGCACGCCGCACGCCCTAGCCTATCCAAAAAGGCCAAAGCCTCACCACCACCCAAAATGATGCCACCGAACGCATTGCGAACACCCCAACCCACCCTCACCCCGCACCTGTCCTTGCGCTCGGGCGGGATGTTGTCGCCAAAGAAGACGACGTCGGGTTTGAGCGGCCCGCCGCCGCAGCCGCCGCAGGCCGCCAGCGTGAAGCCCACGCCAGCGTCAGCCAGCTCTACGTCGCCGTCGGGCCGCTGCAGGCCCACGCCGGAGCCCGCACCCGGGCCGCCGCCGCCGCCGCCAGCGCCGCTGCTGCCGGCGCTCACAGCTGGGGCCACAGCCTTTGTGCACAAGGGAAGCGTTGCAGGCAATAAGTGTGCGGTCAGCGGTTGAGCATGCTGAGCGGATGCATTGGCACCAACGGGATCTGGGGCGGGGGAGATCTTCCGGGCAGTCTTGCGTGACAGTCTGACAGAGCCCGACCCCACGCCCACCAGTGTTTTTATTTTGGGTAATATCATTACTTTTCGGTAATAAATCCGGAGTTGGCCGGCTGGAGCCGGTAATGAGCGCGCCGAAGGCGCGCCAAGCCCATTACCGGCCGTCAGGCCGGTGGCGCTGGGGCTGGCGGGGGGACGGCGCCCCCGACGGCCCCCGTGTGCCTGAAGGGCACGCCCTAGTGAGGCCAGAGCCTGCCAGCCAAGCCCCCCTTCACGATCCCTCGCATCTTTCGGGATATCCTACAGGGGGGATGTCCCCAACAGTATTGGCTTCTGGCTCGGGCCTGGGGACGGAATGCGTATGTACTCCCATTTCAGGATGGAGATGGGGGGGCACCAGCTGCTGTTGTCTTTGGGGGGTCTGGGGGGCTTGCCCCCCATGAAAAAATTTCATGGTAATAGCTGGAGACTCAAGGCTAGAACCTTATTACCCGATAGTAACAATTCCGCGGACCCCCCATTTTGAAAATAAAAACACTGACGCCCACCTCACCGCCACCACCCTCCGCCCACCCTCCAACCCTGGGCCCCAACACGCACCACACGGAAGGCGTCGCCGCTGGTGCCCACACGCAGCGCCTGCTCGCGCTCCCGCCGCACGTCCGGCGCCGCCGCCGCCAGCGCGGCCGCGTGCGCCGCCGCCGCCGGGTTCAGTGCCGCCAGCTCGGCCTGCACGGCGTGCCGCGAGCTGCGCCGCCCGCAGCCCAGGCAGACGACGCTGGTAGGGGAGGGGTCGCACAGAGCAGCACACGGCCGAAAGCGGGCATGGAATGACGCAAGAGGTGGGCGTGTTGGAGTAGCGTTGTTACGGTATTAGGAGAGCGCGCAGCCAGGCACCAGCCAGCCAGCCACGCCCGGGCAGCGCTACCTATCCAGCGCCGCCCCGGGTGTCCCCGCACCGCCCCGGGTGTCCCCGGTGTCCCCTGACAAGGCTTGTCACTGCCCGGCCGCTCACTCACTCGTGGGATGAGCCGTGCAGCTCGATGACGTTGCGGCTGCCGGCGGCGGTGTGCAGGCGGTCCACGTTCTGCGTGATCAGGCCCTGCACCCAGCCCTGCCAGGGTGGGTGCCCCCGGGGGTTTGCAAGGTTAAGACGCTGAAGAGCACCGAGTCGGCGCATCGAACATCGAACGCACGCATCAAAGCAGCTACCTAGTTATCGCCGCGCGGCGTCGGCGTGAGCGGGGGCGAGGGAGGAGGGAGGCCAGGTATTTGAGGGAGGAAGTCCGGTGGGGCGGCGGCGCGGCGTCATCCCCACAGCGCGCATGCAACACGACTGACAGCCAGCTCCACACCCCGCCGCCATCCCACATCCCAGTCGGGCCGCCGGCCCAGCCACACACCCGCTGCTCCAGCTCCGCCAGCGCCACGTGCGCCGAGTTGGGCTGTGTGGCGGAGAAGCGCGGCCAGCCTGCGGGGACCACCACCATCCACCCACGCACGCTCGTCGAACACACATAATGTGCTCACAGGCGGCCACGAGCGTCAGTGCTCTTGCCCGGCTGGCCCGCACAGCCGCCTCACAGCTGCGACCGCCCGGCTGCCTGCGCCCCTCGCCCCCTCTTCCACCCTCCCGCCCACCCACCCGCCCGCACCCCTCGCCCGCCCGCACCCCTCGCCGGGGGCGGCCCGCGCACGGCTCGCTCACTCACCGTAGAAGGAGCGCGCCCAGTACCTGGCCCTGTTGGCGGGCGCCGCCAGGAACTGCTGGTGCGTCATGGGCTTGAAGCCGGTGGAGTAGGCGCCCTGCGGCGAGCGGTAGTCGGGCACGCCTGTGCGTGCGCGCAGGGTGTGTGCGGGCCGGCCGCGGGGTTTGTGTACAGGGGAGGGTGCGGGGCACCGGCGCGTCCAGCTTGACCTGGATCCAGTCGCCGCGGAGGGCGCGAGGGCGCGAGGGCGCGAGGGCGCGAGGGCGCGAGGGCGCGAGGGCGCGAGGGAGCGCGGGAGCGCGGGCGCGAGGGCGCGAGGGAGCGCGGGAGGCCGAGATGGGGTCGGGGCGGGGCTGCCATACGCGGGCATGCCCCAGGCCTGGCCTCATGTCCGCCCGGCAGGTAGCCGCCAGCGCGTCAGCGACCGGCTTGTGGCGCGGTCCACCCACCCCACACACGGGCACTTCCCACCCCACCCCTCCTCCTTCCCGCGCCCCACCTGACTCCGTGCTGCAGCCCGCGCCCGTCAGCACCACCAGCCTGCGGCTACTGTGGACGGCGTCGGCCAGCTCGTCCAGCGCGCGGGCGTCGGCCGGCGGGGCCGCGGGGGCCGCCGCCGCCGCCAGGGCCGACGCCGCAATGGCGCGCAGCCCTGCTGGCACCGGTGCGGCGTCGCCCTGGCCGAGGCTACTGCGGGTGTAGGGCGCCGGTCCACGCGAGCCGATAGCCTGCCACCTGATTGTGCAGATAACAAGGCGGTGTGGTGAAGGGAGTCACGAAGCCAGCGTGCATCCGGCGTGGAGGCACGCCCAGCCACACTGCGTCGGCGTAAAGCTTGTGCCGCTGCGCCAGCCCTGCATTGCGCGGCCCCGACAGAGCAGCTCGCTGCTGTGCTAGTATACGATCAACTCACCCCCTTCGCGCCGGGCAGCAGGCAGCGCTGGCGGGCGCAAAACAGCGATGCAACATCTTTAGTCCCTACAGCTTCGATGGAGTGGTTCACGACAACGATGGAGGTTTCGTATGTAGCGATCGGGTGTATAATTGAGTCTCGTGGAATGCTCAGCGATGGCAATCGCGCTCCCATCATTTGGTCGGCTCGCCCGATTTGCCTTCCGTAAATTATTTGTGCGCTGCATATCGCTTAAGTCTAGCCCACTGTCGAATTCCCCACATCCACGTAATCGCGCGGCGAATTCGTCAAAGCTCGAGCGTCGAACCGGCCGGTAACGCTTGCCCCGAAGCGCCTGCGCAGCGGTGGGTGGGGCATGGTCGCCCCAACGCGGGCGGGCAAACCTTAAAGGCATGGGAGATCGATGCTAGCTGACGGTGAGCTTGAGCCGGAGCCGGACGCCGGTGCCCGCCGGGTCCCGCGCTCCCATAATGCGCCAACCGCTCGGGCTCGGTGCTCATGTGCGTGCAGGACGGCGGGCCTGTACCCGGGCCTCCCCAACCAACCCCACCTCCCCCGGCATGGCGGCCGCTGTGCTGGTGGCGCTGCTGGCGGCGGCGGCGGCGTTCCTGGCCGCGCTGCCGTACGAGTCGGAGCTGGTGCACTCGCCGCTGCTGCGCAACACCTCGCTCACCCCCGACGCCCGGCCCCTCTCCCCCGGGGCGGGCTCCGACCTGCCGTACACCCGCACCACGCTGTACTTCAACAGCAGCGGCACGGCTTGCGAGGCCTGGCTCTACACGCCCGTGCAGGGGCCGGGTGAGCACGGCGGGCGGACGGGGGGGGCAGGAAGCACAGGGAGCAAGGGCCCCGCGCGGCCGCGAGTAAGCTGGTGGGCGGGTGCCTCGTGGTGGAGGTGTGGCGGGCTGGTGCTGCGGAGTTGCAGGAAGGCGGGCTTGGAGAGGGATGGGAGGCGGGCTAGGGCTGGACTGTGCACGCGAAGGGTGGGAGGGGGAGCGGGCGGGCGCATCAGGGGGCGGTTGCGGCTGCCGCGGGTGCGGCCTGACACGGCGCCTGTGGTGACACGGTGGCGCCCCCGCCTGCGCCTGCGCCGGCATCCTCCTTTCCCACCCCCGCCCCGAACGACTTCCTTAGCTATTGATGAATGTAACGCCCCCCTGCCCTGCAGCGCCGCACCCGGTGGTCATCATGGCGCACGGCCTGGGCGCGCAGAAGGACCTGGGCCTGCACCGCTACGCCCACCCCTTCGCCGCGGCGGGTGGGTGGTGGGGACGGGCGGTGGGAGGTGGGCGGTGGGCGGGAGAGGCCCCCGCCTGGGTGTGTGCGTGCCATATGCGTGACAGCATGTGTCAATGGAGAGGTCGGGGTGAGTCAACTTGCCCCAGCACCAGGTCCGGGATCTAGGGCCTGGCTGAAGGCGGCACGCTGCGCCGCGCGCTGTCCCACACTTCCACCCGGCACGCACGCCGCAGGCATGGCTGTGCTGGTGTTTGACTACCGCACCTTCGGCGGCAGCGACGGCGAGCCGCGGCACTGGGTGTCGCCGCAGCGGCACGTGGAGGACTGGCGCGCGGCGCTGGCGTTTGTGAAGGTGGGCCCCGTGCGCGTGTGCTGGGCCGGTAGCTGGGGGGCGGTGCTGAGGGGCGGTGCTGAGGGGCGGTGCTGGGGCATATGCTGCAACGGCATGGCATGACCGCCGTATCCTTTGCACGTTGCATCCCTCCCCGTCATGACGGCGTGACGGCGCTGTTGCTGCAACACCCTTCATGCCGTGCGGCCCGCTGCTGCTGCTGCAGGGCGGCGGCCTGGGACCCGGGTACGACACGGAGCGGGTGAGCGCATGACCGCCAGGGAGGCAGAGAACAGTGGGGGCGGGTGCACTGGCGACCGCGTCACACGTCGGGGCCACGCATGCAAGCGCAAGCACCGCCGCCCGCAGCATGCGCTCACCAGGCCGCTGTTGTCCTGTGGGTGACTGCAGGTGTCTCTCTGGTGAGTAGTGGACCACCACGAGTCCACGACACCACGACACCATGCCATATGGTTTGAGGACCACGTCTTGTGGCGTGCGCGCCTGGTGCGGCTTGCTCTTTGCATCGCCCGCCGCCCGCCTCACCCGAGGTTCCTGGCTTGACGCGGTGCCAGGCGCACAACACGTCCGCCACGATGTCGCCTCATTATACGCCAATACTTGACAGACACGCGTCGGACTGCATTCCGTTTCGTAGCAAACACGCGCGCGCATGGCATCGCATACACGGTCTTTGCGTTGTGCTTCCCTTGCCACGTCTAATGCACAAGGCATGCACGCACGCCCTGCTTGCGAAACCTGTCGTCACGCAGGGGGACCTCCTTTGCGGGCGGGCACGTGCTGGTCACCGCAGCTGGCCTGCAGCCCGGCTACGTGCGCAGCATTGTGTCCATGGTGCGTGGCGGCTGGCGGCTGGCGGGTGGGGCGTGGCACGTGGCACGTGGCACGTGGCATGCGAGCCTAGGTTAGGGTTTGGGGGACCGGACCGGCAACTGCTGCACCTGTTGCCGCCACCGCACGCAGCGGAACCACGCGCTCCTGGCGCCAGCGCGCAGCCATGGCACCACGCGCCCGAGGCGTCTGGTACCGCGCACCATGCACCACCTGCGATCTAGGCTCGGGCACCACGGCACAGGCACCCTCCCCGTTCCGCACACCCTCACTCACACACATGCACGCCGCCGCAGGTCCCTCACCTGGACGGAGTCGAGACTGCCAAGTCCAACCTGCGCACCCGCGGCCTGCCCGCCGTGGCGCGCCTGCTGGCTGCCGCCGCGCACGACAAGCTCCGCGCCGCCGCCTCCCTCGCGCTCGACCGCCTCCAGTCCGTCCTTGCCCCGCCCGCCCCCAACGCGACCGCTCCTGCCGCCGCCGCTGGGTCGAAGGCCGCCGCCGCCTCCGCGGCGGCCACGGACTCGCCGGCGGCTGCGGTTGAGCGGGTGCTGGCGGCGCTGCGGCCGGCGGCGGCGGACGCGGTGGCTCGGCTGCGGTCGGCGGCGGCGCCGCTTCTGACGCCGGCGTACGTCAAGCTGCTGGGCGCGCCGGGCGAGCTGGCGCTGATGCAGCTGCGGCCGGCGGAGATCGCGGCCTACTTCTCAAAGCACCCCAAGGAGTACCAGGTGCGCAGCAGCAGCGCCCGGTGGCGGGGCCTGCGGGCGTGCGTGGGCGTGTGTGAGCGTGTGGGCGTGGGCGGGGGTGCGTGTGCAACCGCTTGTCGCAGGGTCACGTGCCCGACCGGTGGCATGTGGCGGGGCTGCGGGGTGCTGGATTGACGGACACGGCGAGTTCGCACTGGCGCACTGCTGACACGTCCGGTGCCGGCGGCGCCGACGCCGGGCCTGTTCGCACGTGTGCTCTGCCTCAGGGCGGCTGGCGCCCGCTGGTGCTGGCGCGGGTGGCGCTGGAGACGTCTTCCTACCGCCCCATCACCGCGCTGGAGCGGCTGGCCGGCGTGCCGCTGCTGTTCGTGTCGGCGGCGGAGGACTCCCTGTGCCCCGCCGCGGCGGTGCGGGCGGCGGCGGCGGCGGCGCCCGGCGGCGCCGCCGAATACCTGGAGCTGCCGTGCGACCACTTCAGTGCGTACGGCGGTGAGCACTTGCAGGCGGCGTCGGAGCGCATGGTCGCGTTCCTGCGGAAGCACTTCGGCATGCAGGAGGCGGCCAGCGGGCCGGGCAGCGGAGCCGCACCGGCGGCGGAGGCGGAGGCGGAGGCGGCGGAGGCGGTGGAGGCGGAGGCGGAGCAGGGGCAGCAGTCTGGCGGGAGCGGGGTGGGGGAGGAGGAGGAGGGGCTGGCGCCGCATGGTGGCTCGGAGGTTGAAGCGGGCGCTGCGGGCGCGGCTGTGGGTGGCGAGGCCCCGCCTGAGGTGGAGGTTGCGTAGGCCGACGGGCTTTGCTTTGGCAACTCGATGGTTGTGACTGGACGCGGCGTGGGTAGAGAAAAAATAGTATAACAGAGGTTCAGCTCTTAACCCCCAACGAACTCGTGTACGGCACCGCCCGGGTACCTGACTGTGACGCGCACGGGTGGTTGGCGCTTGTCGGCTGGCACGCAAGTGGGAGTGGGTAGTTGAGTGCGCGTGGGTGTGGGAAGTGGCACAGAGTACGGTGGAGCTCGGCGGTGGCTGGCGGTTGGTGCGCTGCGCGCCTGCGCGAGAGGGAGTGCATGGACGTGCGCATGCCATTCGGGAAGCTGCGTGTGAGCTGCGTGTAAACTCATAGAGATGCATGGGGCTGACCCGTCGCAACGGCTACTACTAGCACAACTGCCGCTCCAGTACTACTTTGCCAAGCATTGCATCGGGTTGTTCTTCAAAGTAGCCGCACCAGAAGAAAGCCAAACACAATGCGATGGTTGACGAAGTCAGAGAGGCGTTAGATTGCCCGGACGAGGAACGAGGGAAGCTGGAAAAGAAAATTAGCGACATAGAAGCGCAAATAGCTCAAGCGGAATCGGCCCAAGCAAAGGATGAGGACAAGCGGTACTTCCGGAGGAAAGAGCTCCTGTTACGGAAAGAGAAGCTCCTGCTCCTCGAGAAGCTCGAGAAGCTCGAAGCCAGCGGTATGTGGGAGGCTCTGGGAACTTGACTGGGTGTTTGGGAGAGGTCGCGCGCCTGAAACGTGGCATGCACGCGGCATGCAACTCCTACAGTCCACGTGTCCTCCGGCAGCAGAGTGGGGCCGTCGCGTCCTGGGGCGAGTGGTTAGTTCGTGGGGGCTGCGGGGCGTGGCGTGGCGCGCTTGGGGTGTCGGAATGTGTGCCATTAAGTGGGAGGCGGGGCAGGAGACGCGCGCCATGCTGATGATGATGAATGCTCACAGTTGGGCACACGATCTCAGGCCTCCCCCAGTGCCAGGGATCAGGGCCCTTCCGCCCATATGTGTCTGGAGGGTGGGAGGGTGGCCCCCACGCCGGCAGCCACGGGGAAGGCGACAGCGGCGTGGTCAGTCCGGGGGCCGTCATGTCATCGCCAACGTGCGTCATGCCAACTGTCGGCGGGCAGGAGGGTGGCCCCCGACCCTCGGCGACGACCTGTAGGGCGACGGCGATAATCCCCACTCAGTCCTACCCTCGATCATTCAGTAGTCAGTTCTAAGCTTCTTTTTGATTGCGGGTTCAGTGCTGCGTGCGACCGGCGTAGTATGACACATCACCCAACACTGCGACCGTGCTGGCTACGGCACGAACTCGCCAAGCTCGAGCGGCCCCCCTCCTCGGCAAAATCCAACGCGAATGGCGAGCTGCCGTAGTTATGCAGCACATGCCAGCACCGCTCGTGGCCCTGCGGCGGGATCCGGTTTCCGGTTTCCAACTCCAAGGCGCGGGGTGCGTCTGGGGGTGTCTGGGAGAGCTCATGCGCCTGAAACCTGCAGCGGCATGCAGCTCCTAATCTTCACGTATCCTCCGACTGCTGATCCCATTTCGCGCAGCCTCGGCGGCTGGACTGGGCGTGGAGAGCGCGGCAGGAGCCGGTGAGTTTTCGTTGGGATGGCCCAGGGATCTGCCCACCGGCGACTGGACCTGGATCCCAGGTTGCACTTGTAACGCACGGCCTCCCTGCCTCTTGCGCCTACCGCAGACACGAGCATCACGTTCATCCGGGACGTCCTGCTCGCGCGACTGCGGCCGGCGAATGTCGTGAACCTGTTCAGCGTGCCGCAGGCAGGCCTGGACCAGCCGCTGGGTGCTAAGCTGCCCGTGTCCAGCTGGGCTTTGCAGGCGCTTGGGTCCAGCGATCAGACCGACGACCACGAGCTGAGCCAATACGTGGAGTGGCAGCCGCAGCTTACAGTTGCCAAAAACGCGCACCGGCTAAGTTTGATCACAGCAGCGGCACTCACAGGCTTGTTCGGCCAGCACGAGGGTTCAGAGATCATGAACACCGTTAGGATTGGTGCGCTAGTGGACACGCCACTCAACTTCGCCGCAAAAAGCCTGGGCCTGCCCTTTCGGATGGACCGTAACACTGCGGACCAGTCAGGTGCGTGGGAGGTTTGCAGAGGAGTGTCACATACTAACTGTATTTCTCGGTGTCGTCCTCGTGTCGTCCTCACACTGTCGCCCTCACATTGTCGCCCTCACACTGGCGTTCTGCTTGTGCAGCGCGCCCGGCCTTCCTCTTCTGGCTGCGGAACATCCTGATCTTCAAGGGGGAGGAGAGGGCCGCCTCCGCCGAGCACGAGGTGTGCATATGCCCCTTTCACCGTGGCTAGTACACGCGTGCAGCTCTCCTTGCATACTGGGTCTGGCGTGGTAGCTGCCACATCCCCCGTCTCCGCTATGGCGGCTGTGATCCCCTATTGCGCTTTTCAATGGCATGCAGGCTGCGGTTGCGGCGTTGCAATCTAAGATGGCGACCTCGTGGTACGTATCAGTCAGCAGCAAGAAGTGCCGCCGGTTGTTAAATTCAAGATCCATGACAGTGTCATCATGGATGAACTTGCTCCCTTGTGGCGATCACGATTACCCTGCTGGCAATCTTCTTGTAGGAACCCGGCCCTGCTGCCGGGCGTCAGCATGCCATGCATGTTTGCGTACGCAGCCGCTGGCAGCCGGGTGCAGTTCTTTGCAGTCACCAGGTGAGTTTGGCAGCTGCTGCATCCTTGCCTGTGCACGGCTCAGTTAGTTGGTGTTGGTTGGTGGCCAGCCATCCAGTAAGTGAGACAGCGGCTGCACATGTCCCTACCTGCGCCCCGCCTGCATGCAGCCGCGACGGTGCGGTGGAGGCGACTCCGGTCAGCGACTGCCTGCACATCGACACACCGCTCGGCCGCATCAAGGTCGTGCACCACACGCTCAAGGTCCTGCAGGCGGTGGCGGCGTACGCGCCCAGTGCGCCACACCTCCCCATCGCCCTTGGGCAGGTGTCCACGGCTTTGACGCTCAACGGCAGCTTTCTGAGCAGTGTGACTGTGTTCCCGGGTGCGTTAGATTTCCACCATGGCGTGCGGGCCACGGCAGCAGGGGCCTTGCGCACACAGTGCGAATGGTTGGCGGCGGGGAGTCTACACTTGAGACATACAGGCACAACAACGAACGCATTCCCACCGCGTCCAAATAAAATAGATTGACGCCGGCCGCCCTTTATACCTGTTTGTACTTGCAGACTTCATCCGGAAGCGCGTTAACCTTTCACAGCTGCAGGGTGGTGTCCTGGATCACAGGGCGCTGGTGGTGGGTTTCGGCGTGAATATCATATGATTGTGGGCAGTATACGGGTTGGACGGGGGAAGTCGCGGGCGTGCGGGGGGTTCCATGCATGATTAATTAAGACGAGAAGATGATGACAGGTTCTTGCAGCAGGGGGGGAAGTCGCTTGGGTACCCGGCATCAGTCGCAGCAGCAGGCACCGCCGATGCTAGCACAAAGAACAGCGAATTTGGAGATGGCTTGACGTCCAAAGTTAGTTAGCCGCCGTACGCAAACCGCGACTGTGCCCTGCCTTACAGGCCATGTACCGCGCCATTGGCCACGTGCGCTGCCTCAACCTGGTGCGCCTTCGCGGTGACGGCGGCGTGAGCCTGCAGGACGACGGCACGACCGTGCTTCACCTGGAGCCGCTGGGGCTGCCGCTGGGGCTGACTGGCGGACCGGCCGTCGAGAGCGAGGGCAGCCTGCGGGATGCGGTCCGAGGCGTGCTGACGGCGTTGGTGGTGCTGCACGAAGCAGGTCGGTGCGCGATGTATGTTTACGAATGTCTCCGTTGCGCAGTGCGTGGCGGCATACAATCAACATGAGATGTTTAGATCTGAGTATGCTTTCCTGCTGGTGCAATCGTGCTGCATCCGTTACAGTATACGCTCTGTTGCACTTCGCCAATGGGACTGACTTCTTTCAACCGATGCCCTGGTACGTTTTCGGCACTGGTGCATATATCATTATGGTTCGCAGGCTACGTCCACCGGGATGTGCGCTGGCCCAACGTGATTCGGCTGCCAGCGGTGGCGGCGGCGGCGGCGGCGGCCGCGAGCAGCTCATCGGACGTCTATGTGCTCATTGACCTGGAGCACGCAGGCAAGTTCAGCAAGGGGGAGCGCTTGTGCGACAATGCTGCTGGCAGCGTTCCGGGTGTTGTGTGCTTAGCCGCGGCCTGCCGCTGATGCTGATGCGCACTCTACAGTACTATTTCAAGCTTTGTTGATCAGGCAGTTGGAAGTGTCTACCTCCCCCAATCCACCGGATACACTTCATACCTTTGCTTGCAATCCCGCCCACCCCCACGTGTACGTGTACGTGTACGTGTACGTGTACGTGTACGTGTACGTGTACGTGTACGTGTACGTGTACGTGTACGTGTACGTGTACGTGCGCGCAGCGCCCGCGGACTGCCCCCTGGATTGCCGGCGGCCGCCATACCGGCTGCCCACGTGGCCGGGCTCGCGCATCCTGGACCCAGCCACGGGCCGGTTCACGTGCGAGTCAGACCTGTGCCTTGTGGCGGAGGCGCTGATTGCGCACCTGCCGTTCACACTGAGCGACAGCGGCCAGCACCTGCGGGAGCAGCTGGCCACACGGAAGCTGCCCACCGCTCGGGCGGCGCTGGAGCACGCGTGGCTGCAGCTGGCGGCAGCATCGCCGTAAGGACGACGACGAAGACGACTGGCTCATAGATGGCAGCTGCTCGGATGGGGTTGTAGGGGTTGTCAGGACGGCTGGTGTCAGGGGGGGCGCCGTGCCCCTAGCCTGCTGGCTGCTGGGAGCTGGAGGTTGCGGAGGCGGATGGGCCTTGCTTTGGCAACTCGATGGGTGGTAACTGGAGGCGGAGTGGGTGGTAGGAACACCAGGCCTGGAGGCGGAGTGGGCAGCGAACAGGGCGCCCTCGTGCGGCATGCTGCGGTGCTGCGGCTGTGAGTACCTAATCGTGTGTTGCCACTTGCCAGAGACCGTCATACAGTTTGACAGCACACTGGTCTGCCGGCCGTGGCAGTCAGGGCAGCGAAGGGGCCGGGGAGCGCATCAAGTTGTAAGCGGCTGGGAATGTGATGATGACAGAACGCGTGAAGCGCAGGCTGGGTCACAACCTGTCAAGCCGACGTGTCACATTACCGAAATGCGAGTGCATACGACGTGTCAGGAGAGGTTGTCGTGGGGCCAGGGCATCCCTGGGGCATTCCGTACGCAGGGCATCCCATATCCTGTGACCAGTGATGGTAGGAGCAGGGCAAGGGCCCGAGAAGCTGTGACTAATACACAACGGTCTGTAGTCCCCGTTCGACTCATGTAGCGCTGCGTGTCGACCGCATGCCGTCTGTGGAAGCGACAAGCTACAAGCGGCTGACGGAAGGGCTCTAGACGGGAGCACTTGCGGGTGGAAGAGGGGTCATGCCCAATCGTCCCCCTGGCGTGGCATGGGCGTGGATTGCACGCGCGTCAACACCGGGCTCCAGACGCTGACTGCCTCAAACCCCTCGTCAACTTACTCACAGCTTACAAAATTTTGTTTCAAATGTGTTATCCTGCAAGGCTGTAGAAGAATACCGGTGGGCGCCAATGTGGCAGGATGTGTGCGCGTGCGGCTTGCGGTTTCTACCATGACTGCATGAGTAGCCTCCAGCTATGGGGCTTGGGCAATGGCTCGCGGGCCTGTGCTCTGGCGCGAAGCAGCAGGACGCAGTGCGCTCAAAGACGGGCGTTGGTAAGCAAGAGTTGCCAACGCTAGCCTTAATGACGATTTTGTCCACAGTGCGTTAATTGCAGCAAACGTGCTAAAACCGGCTCCGGAATGTGCAGGGCACCATTCGGTGGCACACGAGGAACGGGCGTGCGAGCAGCACTGCCTGGACACTTATCTCCGATCGCCAAAGGAAGCGGATGCGCAGCTGCTGTGTTTCCTAACACTTGGGACGCAGGCTGGAGAGCGTGCATCGCTCTCCGCACAAGCGAGCGACTGCCTTGGCGTCGCGTTCGCTTCGGGCTCTCTCCTCAACCACTTGGGATGCAGCAACCGCCAGGTATGACATTTAAGCGGTGGGCGAGGCTTCGTCGGTTCGCCGAGGTTCGTGTGTGGGGGCTACGACTCGACGCGCGCGTGCACCCATTCGGGGGGCGGCTGCCTCCGCCCCGCGCCGTCTCAGCACGCCTGACCCCCACGGAGCAGCAACCAACTGGCAGCAAGGGCGGCACTGGGACGCGCGCGGCCTGCCTGCCCCCCTTCCGCCCGGCGCCACCGGCCGCGACACCCCGCCTCCTCCCCTCCCCACACCACCACCCCCACCCCTCCCCTACACCGCACCGCCCCCAACCCTCCCCCATCCCCCACCCCGACCCCCCCCCCCACCGCCCCCACTGCTCCCCGCAGGACTACGTGCACCGTCTGGCGGCCTGGCTGGCCTCGGACCTGGATCTGGCGGAGGAAGTGGCGCGGCTGGCGCGCTGCGCCTGGGCCCGCACCGCCGGCCTGGCCGTGCTCCCGCTGGCCGCCGGCGCGCAGCTGCAGGACGGCGTTTACACAGTGGTGCTCACCGTGAGAGGGGGACGCTGGGGGGGAGGGGAGGGGGAGCGGAAGTAGAGGAGGAGGGGGAGGGAGGGGAGGAGTGGGAGAGGGGGAGGAGGGGAGGGGACCGGCGGCATGGCGTGGAGGGGGCAGGGGGCTCAGGGATGGCGCGCGGGCTGAAAGGAGCCGGGTGCAAGTCTGCCGTGCCACCCCCCGCTTGACGCGCTGCCTCGCAGATCAAGAGCTGTGTGCTGGTGGAGGAGGGGGAGGGGGAGGAATATGACACGCCGCTGCCGGACGAAGCCGGCTTCCCAGCCGCGGCCGGCGGCGACGGCGACTCGTCGCGGCGGCACCCTCGCGGCAGCGCCGGCTGGCTGGGCGCAGCGCTGCGCAGCGCCGGCAGCCGCACCGGCGGCGGCGCGCTGGGGTACAGCAGCAGCGGCGGCGGCGGCGGCGGGCGGCCGGCGCTGTTGGTGAGCCACAAGCTGAGCCGGCTGGACGACCTGAGCGCCATGCGGCAGCAGGAGCTGGCGCTGAGCACAATACCCGCCATCGTCACGGCGCTGCTGCTGGACGGGTGGGGCTGAGGGGCTCAAGGGGGCTAGGGGGCGGAGGGGGGTGGGGGCTGGGGAGGCTGGGGGCTAGGGGGCGTGGTGGGTGTGGCAGGGGGTGTGGCAGGGGAGGGGAGGCTGGAGGGCAGGGCTGCGCCGGGGGCGGGGCGTGCTCCCGCGGTGCGCTGCGGTGGCAGGTAAGTAGCCGTGTTGTCGACTGCTGTCGGCCCGGTTGAGCTTGGGCTGGTATTCACAACCCGCCCAACCCGGCCTGTGTCCCGCCGTGTCCTCATGTGCTGTCAAACACCTCACGCGCGGCGTCCCCCTCCACCCACGCCGGCCCGCGCCGGCACCGCAGGCGTGTGGTGTACCAGAACCCGCGCAGTCAGGCCTACCTGGGGGACCTGGTGGGGCAGGGCACCGACGGCCCCGGGGCCCTCGGACCCGGCCTGTTACAGGGCCAGGGGCAGGCGCAGGCGCAGGCGCACACGCCGACTAGACTAAACAGCCCAGGCGGCGGCGGCGGTGGCGGCGGCGGCGGCGGCGGGCGCGGCAGCTTGACCGGCCTCGTAGGCAGCCCCAGCAGCGGCGGTGGAGGCGGCGGAGGCGGAGGCGGAGGCGCGGTGGCTGCTGCCGGCGGCGGCGGCGGCGCGGCTGCTACTGCCGGTGGCTTCCCGTGGTGTGCGGGCCACCCGCTGCGGCGCGTGTTTGTGTACGACCCGGAGGCGCTGGCGGCGTTTGAGGCGGCGCTGGCGTGTGACGGGGTGAGGCGGGCGGCGCGGCAGGGGGCCCGCGGGGAGGGGGCCGGGGGCAGGGGGCCGGGGGCAGGGGGCCGGGAGGGGGAGGGCTTAGCCGCAGCGACGCACGGGCTGGCCACGTGCGTTTATGCATGTGTGTTAAAAACAAAAAACAGACGGACAATAAAGCCCGTATGCACGTGTGTATGCACGTGTGTATGCACGTGTGTATGCACGTGTGTATGCACGTGTGTATGCACGTGTGTATGCACGTGGCGGCGGCATCATGACGCGTGCGCTCCTCACCCCGCGCCCCTCACCCCACACCTGCACCCGCGGCTCCGCCGGCCCAAAGGAGTTCCGGCGCGTGGTGAAGGTGCCCAAACGCGTACGGCCGCCGCCCACCCGGACCAGCACCGCCAACGCCGCAGGCGGCGGTGGCGGCGGCGGCGGCGGCGGCACCGGCGGCGGCAGCAGTGGCGGCGGCGGCATCTCCCGCGCAGCAAGCGCGCGCGTGCGCACACCGCGCGACCGAATAGCGCAGTCGCCGGCCGGAGCCAGCCGCTTGAACCGCGGCGGCGGCGGCGGCGGCGATGGCGGCGGGCCGGGCATGCAGTCTCCCCGCGGCACCGGCAACGGGATGGGCGGCGGCTGGGCCGGCAGCGGCGGCGGCGGCGGCGTGATGGGGTCGGGCCGCTCCGCTTTCCTGCAGCGGCAGGGGTCGGTTACGTCTCGCGTGTCGCCCGTGAGCGTGCGCGCCTCGGCGGCGGCGCTGGGTTCCAGCCGCCGCGCGCTGCTGCCCGGCGGCGGCGCGGTGGCGGGCGGGTCGGCCCGGCGCAGCAGCCTGGTGGTGCTGGCGCCGCAGCGGTCGCAGCGGTTCCAGTACGCCGGCGCCGCCACCGCCTCCGCCACTGGGTACGCTGCCACCACCGGCGCCGCCGGCTTTGTCGCGCCGGGCCCGGCGGCGGGCGGCGCGGGCGACGGCGCGGGGCCGGGAGCAGGAGCGGCAGGCGGAGCGGGAGCGGGAGCCGGATCGGTTGCGGCGGCGGCGGCAGCGGGCGGCGTGGATGCCGGCGGCACTGGCGGCGGCCTGCGCGTGAGCGCGCTCGGCATGGGCACCGTCGCGGGCCGGCCGGGCGCCGGCGCTGCTGGCGGCGGCGCTGTTGGTGGTGGCGGCGCGCCGGCTGGCAAGCCCGGCCGGCGCGCCGTGCGGCGGTGCGCCTCCTCCGCCAACCTCCGGGGCGCGCCCACCATCAGCGCCGGCAGCTTCATCGGCGGCATCAGGAAGGCCGCCGGCGCCGCCGCTGCCGCCGCCGGCGCCGCCGCCGCTTCGCCGGGCGCCTCGCCGGGCGGGTCGGGCACCCCTAGCCGCACGCAGCCCTACCTGACGGCGCCGCAGGGCCACGTGGGGCTGGTCAGCGCCACCGGCGGCGCCGCCCTGACGAGCGGCTTCAGCTCGGGCGTCGGCGCGAACGGCGGCTGGCTGAGCGGCGAGGCGCCGCCGATGGGCTCCAGCGGCGCCGGCGCCGCGACGGCGGCGGCGGCGGCGGCGGCGGCGGCGGCGGCGGCCGAGGGGTCCGCGGAGGCGGGCGGCGGCCGTGGCGGTGCCGAGGCCGCGGGGGCGCCGGCGGAGGCCGCGGCTGCGGGGCCGGGAGGGCCTGGTGGTGGCGAGGAGCCGGCGCCCGCGCCGGGGGCCACAGCGGCCTCGGTGTCGGCGCTGGTTCCTCGGCCGGTGCCGCTGCGGGGGCTGCTGGGCGGCGGGCTGGACTCGCCCTGCGGCTCCTCCGTATACGACTACGACAGCGCCGCGCCGTCGGCGGCGGCGTCCCAAGCGCACGACCGCACGGCGGCGCACAGCCTGCTGCTAGCAGCAGCTGGTGCGGACGATGCGGACCGCAGCGCCGTGCCCCGCACGCCCAGCGCAGCTGGCCTGGGCGGCGGCGGCGCCGCCGCCGCCGCCGAGCCCGCTCACCCCCGGCGGCGCCCCTCCACACGTTCGCTGCTCATTGCGGCCAGCACGTCCGCGCGGGCCGAGGGGCAACCGGCGTCGCCGTCGCCCGGCTCGCCCGCGCTCGTTGCCGCGCGCGGGCCCTCGCTGGGGCCGCCCGTTTCCTCCGGCAGCGGCGGCGGCGGCGGCAGCGGTGGCGGCGGCGGCTGCGGCGGCGTCTCTGGCGCGTCGCCGCGGTCGATGCGGTCGCTGGGCCTGGGCCCGGGCGCGCTGGCGGCGGCTGCCAGCAGCTTCCGCCGCTCCGCCAGCAGCAGCCTGCAGGACGCCCACGGCGGCGCCGGCGGCGGCGGCGGCGGCGGCGGTGGCGGTGGCACGGAACCGGGGTACGGGGGCCGTGGCGGCGGTGCAAGCGGCGGCGGCGGCGGCCGGCTGCCGGGCTCGCCGCGGCGCACCAGCTCGGCGGTGTTGGCAGAGATGTACATTGAGGCGGTGGCGGCGGGTGGCGGCAACCGGCTGCAAAAGGCAGCGACGGCGGCCAGCAGCGGCAGCAGCCGCAGCCTCGGCGGCGGTGCCGCTCGCGGCAGCAGCGGGCCGCAGCGATTCGTGCAGCCGGCGGACGGGGCGTCGGCAACGGCCGCGGCAGCTGACGCCGCGGCCTCCGCAGTAGCAGCTGCTGCTGCTGGCGGAAGCAGCGGCGGCAGCGGCGGCGGGGATGGGCTGGCCGTGTTGTCGCCGGACGCCGTGAGCGTGTCGATCGCGCTGACGGAGGTGATGCCGGCGATCCTGGACGCGGACGGGCAGGGCATCGCGGACGGCGGCGTGCGGCAGTACATGGGCGCGGTGCGGCGCGAGCTGGCGGGCGGCACCAGCGTCTCCCTGCGCCCGGTGCGGTCCGGCGGGGCGGCGGGCAGCGGCAGCGGCGCCAGCCCCGCGACCAGCAGCAGCGGCAGCGTAAGCGGCAGCGGCGGCGGCGGAGGAGCCGCCGCCGCCGTGCGTTATTACGCCGCCGCCGGTGTGGCCGTCGCCGGCGCCGCCGGCGCCGCGCCGACGGCGCTGGCCACGGTCCTCGAGGAGGACCCCGCCTGGCGTGAGAGTGAGGGGGGCCCGCCGGCCGGAGGCGGCAGCCGCGCCGCGCGCGCCTCCGCCGCCCGCTCCACCGCGTCCGCGGCGCGGGAGTCGGCGGCGGCGGCGGCGCCCGGCACGCGCGACACGGCCGCGGCGGCCAGCGGCAACCTGGACATGGACGAGGAGGAGGAGGCGCTGGCGGCGGCGCTGGGCGCGCCGCTGACGCCGCGGCGCGCCCAGCAGCTGCAGCAGTCGGCGGCGGCGGCGGCGGTGGTGGCGGCGGCGGCGCAGTCGGCGGCGGCGGCGGCCGCCGCGCCCAGCGTGCCGCCCACTGTTGCAGCTGACGAGGTGAGCAGCTGGGCGGAGGCCGCGGCCGCGGCGGCGCCGACAGGGCTGCCGTCCGGCGGGCTGGTGCAGGCGTCATGGTCTGCCGGCGGCACACTCCTTTTGGCGCCGTCCGGCGGCGGCAGCGCCGGAGGCCGTGGCTCCTCCGGGGACGGCAGCGACTTCGCAGGCGGCGGCGCCGCCGCGGCCGCCGCCTCCGGCCTGTCCGCGCTCGGCAGCCTGGGCGGCGGCAGCCTGGGTGGCGCCGGCAGCATCTGCGGCATCGCCAGCCTGGGCGGCGGCACCGGCAGCGTGACGCTCATTCCGCCGTCGGCGGCGGACGCCGGCGGCGGCGGCGGCGGCGGCGGCAGCGGCGGCTTCTCCAGCCTCACGCTGGTGCCGCCGCACCACGCCATCCTGCAGGCCATGCACGGCGCCGCCGCCGCGCCGCCGCCGCCGCCCTCTGAGCGCGCGCTGCTGCCGCCGCACCACCACGCCGGCTCCTACCTGCTGCTGCCCTCGCTCAACCTCGGCATGGCCTCCGCCGCCGGCGACGGCAGCGACTCGCACCACCACGCCTCCGGCGGCGGCGCTGCCGCCACCATGATCAGCCTAGGTGGCGGCGGCGGCGGCGGCGGCGGCGCCGCCGCAGCAGCCGTCTTGTCTGGCAGCGCCGCCGACGTCAGCGGTGGCGGCGGCGGCGGCGGCGGCCTGAGCGGCAGCGGCTTGATGTCGTTTGGGGGGTCGCAGAGCTCGGGCACCTTCCGCGGCTTTGGCGCCGCCATGCTGCTGTCCATGTCCAACACCGAGCGCCCGCCGCCGCCGCCGCTGCCGCTGCCGCCGCGCAGCGGCGGCGGCGCCGGCGGCGGCAGTGGCGGCGGCAGCGGCGGCGTGGTGCCGGCATCGCCGCGCCTGACCTACAAGGCCGCCGGCGCCGCATTGGAGGCTGCAGCGGCGGCGGCGGGCGGGGCTGCCGGCCAGGAGCAGCACGCCGCCGCGGCCGCGGCCGCTGTGGCGCCATCGTCGCCGGCGCTGCCGGGCGGGCCGTCGAGTCCCGCTGCGCCGGCTCTACCGCTCGTGCCGGCGGCCATGGGCCGCGGCTCGCTGGGCCCGACGACGGTGAGCTCGGCGGCCAGTGGGCGCGGCTCGCCGGCCGTCCGCGAGGACGGGCCGCTGGGGTCGGTGGTGACGATCTGGGACACGGGCGGCCTGCCCTCCGCGGCGCTGCCCCCGGGCGCGGCCGGCGCGGCGCGCTGCATGTCGCCCCCGCTGCCGGCGTCCACGCCCATGCTGGGCAGCGCCGGGCGGTCCTCGCCAGAGGCGCGGCCGCCGCTCGGGGGCAGCCTGACCAGCGGCGGCGCCGCGGAGGGCGGCGGCGGCGGCGGAGGCAGTGCGAACGCGCCGCTGCACGGCCTCCTGAGCAGCCCGCCGCTGGCAGCGCTGTGCCGGGGCTCCGCTTCCACGCCCGGGCCGAGCACAGCAATGTCGGACGCCGCCGCCGCCGCCGCCGGCGGCACCGGCGGTGCGGCGCTGTGGGCCCCCAGCGCGCCGACCAGCCCCTGCAGCCCCGCGGCGGATGGCGGCCCGCTGTCGCGCACCGTGTCAGGCGCGGCGGCGGCGGCGGCGGCGCGGCAGCCCGGCTGTAGCCAGGAGCAGCAGTCGCCGCCGCGCGCGCAGCAGCAGCAGCCGGTGGTGGTGACAGTGCTCGCCTCGCTGGAGGCGGCGGCGGCGGCGGCGGCGGCGCCGCGGGCGGTGGATGTGACGGGCCTGGCCGCCCTTGGCGGCGGCGGCGCGGCCCTGACCCGCACCCACACCGGCGGCCTCCTGAACGGCGGCTTCACAGACGGCGGGCTCACGGACGGCGGCCTCGACGGCTGTGCCTTCACGGAGACCGCCGCCGACACCTCCGGCCGCGCCGCCACACACGACCTCATACACTACCTCAGCCAGCCGCGGCGGCAGGTGTCGTTCGGCCCGCACGGCGGCCGCGGCGGCGGCGGTGGCGGCGATGGCGGGGCCGACAGCAGCCGTGTGGACGGCGGCGGCGACGCCGGCGGCGGCGGCGGCCCCGGCACGGGCAGTGGCTACGTGCTCCTTGGGCCGGCGGCGGAGGGGCCGCTGCACCGCACGTGGGCGGCCGGCGACGTCGACGCTGCCGTAACGGCCGAGCTCGACGGCCGCGGCTCGGCGGGGGTGCGCATCGTGCCGGCGCCGGCCGGCGCGGGCCGCGGCCTGGCGCAGGCCGGCACCGCGCCGGCTCTGCACGTGGCAACGGGGTCCCGCAGCGACGCCTCCGGCGCCGGCGTGAGCCCGTTCGGCGCCGGCGCGGCCGGAGACGCCGCCGCGGCCGCGGCTGCGTCGGTCTCGCACTCCCCGGGCAACGGCGGCCGCTCGCCGGCGGCGGGCCGGCAGCGCTCCGCGCCGCGGCGCCGCAACACCAAGGAGCGACTCATGAACCTGATCACCAACATGTCCAGCAACGACAATGCCAGCGAGGAAGGCGGCAACGGCAACAGCGGCGGCGGCACGGGCGGCACGGATGACGACGGCGGCGGGAACAGGGGCGGCGGCGGCGGTGACGAGCACGAGTGGCACGACGTGTATGCGTGCGTGCGGCTGGAGCCGGGCAGCGGGCGGCGGGTGGTGGTGGTGACGCAGACGGCGGTGACGGAGCAAGTGGAGATCCAGCGCAAGCTGGAGGCGCTGCTGGAGCATGAGCACAAGGTGGGCGCGGCGCGGTGCGGTACGGAACGTGCGGTGTGGAACGTGCGCGCGGCTCACGCCTGCATGCGTGCTGTGCACGCAAAAGGGCGGCGCGCTGCGAAGGCGGGCGCAAGCACCCAGAGCGATGAGCAGCGCTCCCCAGCTCTCAGCTCCACAACGTCATGCGTCATGCGGGCCAAGGCGTGCCCTGCCCCAAAAGCGGTCATCCGCATGCCCAAGGTTCCCGCTGCTCCACTGTCTTCACCTTCTTAATTCTTTAATCCCTGCCACACACAAACTACGTCCTCGTGCGCAGGTGCTCGAGTCCATCTTCCCTCGCCACGTGATCGAGCACATGACGCTGCAGGCGCAGCGCCGCACCGCCGCCATGCAGGCCGCGGCGGGGCTGGAGGCGGGCGCGGCGGCGGCGGCGGCGGCGGCGGGCGGCCTGCCGCAGTTCCAGTTCCGCGGCAGCGCCATGGAGGCTCTGGCCACCAGCCACAGCTGCGTCACGGTGCTGTTTGCCGACATCCTGGGCTTCACGGGTGCGTGGCAGCACGTGTGCGACTGCGTCGCCTTGGGCTACCGTAGTCGTGTGTGCGCAAGTATCTGTGTAGGCCTGGGGCGTGAGTTGGGCCGGCACCGCGTGCGGTAAATCGCGGGCCGCTGGCTTGTCCTGTCCTGGCCGGCCGATGGCCGCGCTGGACCGCTCTCACACCGAGCCGCTGTTTGTTTCGCGCGCTGCTCGCAGCGATGTGCAAGAGCGTTTCAGCGATGGCGGTCATGCGCTTCCTCAACTCGTGAGTGCCTGGGGGCGGTGGCGGCTATGGGCACGCAACGCATGCAATGGTGCTTTGCGCTAGGGGGCCCCGGGGGCGGGCTGCCGAAATCTGTGAGTGCGGTGATGCGCCATCCTGAGTCGTTCAGCGCGCCCAACCGCTGCCGCTGCTCGCCGCAGGCTGTATATGCGATTTGATGAGCTGATCGACATCTACGGCGTCTACAAGGTCGAGACCATCGGCGACTGCTACATGGTGGCGGGCGGCCTGGTGCGCACCGACGGCGAGGGCAACAAGTCCGTCATCGGCGACGGCGCGGAGGACGCGCTGCACGCCGTGCGCGTGCTGAGCTTTGCCAAGGTGGGGCGAGACCCGGCGCGCGCTGCTGCTGTTGTCTGCTTGCGTTAGAGAGCACCAAAAGAGTGTGTGTCGGGCACGCGACGCCACCTGCGCGCACGCCCAGTGGCGCACGCCATCAGCGCCGGGCTCGGACGCCCCGCTCTCCTGGCCCTGGCGCCGCTGGCCTGCGCCACTCCACTGACACCAACCCGCCACTGCCGCCGCTGCCGCCCCGCCACACATCGCACACCGCACACAGGCCATGCTGCGCGAGGCGGCGGAGGTGCTGCTGCCCACCACCGGCGAGCCGGTGCAGCTGCGCATCGGGCTGCACAGCGGCCCCGTGATGAGCGGCATCGTGGGCGACAAGATGCCGCGATTCTGCCTCTTCGGCGACACTGTGTGAGTCCACCATTCGTGCGCCTCGTCGTTCGTGCGCGCATCAGATACGGCAGCAGCGCCGCGCTGGCGGTGCCGACGCGTCGTATGTTGTTGGGCACGGTGGGGGCATTGTAAACACCAGCCCAAGCGAAACCCAAGCGAAACTAGACAAGGGGAACTAGCCAGCGTCGGTGAGGGCACTTGCGATGTGACGGTGGTAGCCGATGCACCGGCTGCGATAGCAACCCTCCCTCCCCCCTCCCGCCCTGTACCGCTTTTCGAAAAATCCTTGCAACCCCCCTCCCGCCCTGCCCGCAGCAACACCGCCAGCCGCATGGAGTCCACCTGCCCGCCCGGTGCTATCCACGTCAGCGCCGACACTCGCGACCTGCTGCAGAACGAGGGCTGGGTGGCCACCGGCGGCGTGCTGGTCAAGGGCAAGGGGCTGCTGGAGACGGTTAGTGCGTGCGTGCCTATGCGTGCGTGCCTGTGCGTGCGTGCCTGTGCGTGTGTACCTGTGCGTGCGTGCGTGTGTGGCCGGCTGTTGACGGCGGCCGGCACCAGCAGCCCGCATCGCCTGCATACGCATAGGCGCACTGCAGTACCGTGTGATTGCATTAAGGAATGGGGAAGCACATGCCAGTGTTGAGTGTTGTCGCCTGCCGTGCTCGACGCCCGGTGTCCCTCGCCCTCCGCCCCTCTTCCGCCCCTGCGCAGTACGTGTGGGCGGGCCACGCCGCGGAGGAGGACGACGATGCCGAGCGGCGGCTCAAGGTGTACTTGTGAGGGGCGGAGGCCGCCGCACGTGACATGCAGCCGTGATCCGCCCGTGCACTTGTGGGGTGCGCAGCGGAAGGCCGTCGGTGATCAGGACCCCGGCACTTGTCGAGTGGGCCGCAGGAACAGCGTTTCTAGTTGTTCCGTGTGGCCGTGTGGTGTGGGGAGTGGGCGGATGGTGGCGAGCTAGGTATCCTCCCGTGCACGGTAGCGTATCGCGCACGACGCGCTGGACGTCTTCGTCTTGACGGAGCTGTTGTCATTACGGCACCAAATCGGGTGCTTCAAGCATCGAGCAAGAGCAGTCGCATCGGCATCATTGGTGGGTGCACGCTGCAGCATCGTGATTCATGCGCCTCGCATAGTACGCAATCCGCTCAAAACACTGCCCAACCGATGTGAACTAATATACATCAACTATTTATATAAGCGGCTGTCGCATGAGTGACCCCCTATCTGCATGTGCTGGCGGCGGTGGGTTCGGGACGCGAGCATGCGACACGGTTGGTGCGATGCGCGGAAGCAGAAGAAGATTTGAAACTTCGCGGCATTAGACTCTGCATGGCATATGGAGGGCAACCAATGCATGCACAAGAGGTCGTCGGATGCATGCATGCGGATGCGGCCTGCACGGCCGCGCTCACACACATGCAAGGCCGTGCGGCGGGCAGTGAAGGGCTTGTGCCGCTGGCCCCGCAGTTTTGTTTGCGGCCACATCGTCACGCCGTTGCGCGCGGCTGTGGCCGTTGATCCCAATCTTCTTTTGGCAGGTGACAGAATCTGGGTGTGGCGGGTGGCTTCGGCTTTGGCTTGCTGGTCGGTGGGCTGCTGTCAAGCACCTATTCTTTTTCATGTGGGGCGACAGCGGTGCGATTCCCGAGCATGCTCATGTTTGCCCGGGTTTGCGAATGAAAGAGATATATATACATCGTATACGGTATAGACTGGTGTGAGAGTACCATGCGCGTACCCGCCCGGTCCACTTGCGTGTGTACTCCAACTCCACGACGGACGGGGTTGCACGTGGGGCCGCCGCCGTCGCGTGCGCGCCGGGGGCTGTAAGGTGACGGATGTCGTGCACACATCCGGGAAGAGGGCGCCGCTTTGGGGGGCCGTCGTCGGGGTTGGGGTGGCAACAGATTTGCCAAGGCCCTGTGTGTGCGGGGAGAGGATGGCTGAGTGAAACCGCGCGGGGTGAAGATGCGGGGGGCACAGGAATTGGGGGCGTGGTGGTTAGGCCGGAGTTGGCGGGTGGAGTAGGTTGTCGATGTGCTGGTTATCTTGGTGTGTCAGATGCATGGCAGGGGTCCGAGCTGCTACTAGGGTTGCGCGCCCGTGACTTGCACAGTGGTTGTGCATCGCAAGGCGAGCAATTGTGGGAGTAGCGGCGGCGACTTGGGCACTGTGGACAGTCAGTAGTGCAGATGGCGAAGGAATGCAGGCATAATAATTAAGGCACGTAGGGCAAGCTCAGCGTGCACCGTGTTCCAGTGGGACAAGCACACACGGCTTGGTACCGATGCCACGCGGCGTGGCATGGACACGGGCCCTGCCCAGCAAACATCTTCCACTTCCGATTGGCAGGCAGGGCGGAGCGGCCACGGCGCTAAAGCGCTTTAGATGTACGGCCGGCCGCGCACCGGCAAACGGCACGGTGATCACCGCGCCAGCCTTATACCTCGCAGGCTCGCACCACCTTGCCCGCTGGCGCCGCGTGCGACCGACGAGCAGAGCAGCCTCATCCTCGTGCCACACTCTTTCACAGTCCGTACGCGCCAGCAGGAACACACCCAAACGCAGCCATGGCTGACGCGCGCGCCGGGGCAGAGGGACACACCCCAAGACCGGGACACATGCAAACCACGCCCCGAGACCATATCCGCCTATCTGTCCGTCACACCGTCCGAGCTCCTGCTACCGCATACGAAACGGCACATCCCGATTCGGTATACGTGTGCCATGGCGCCAACCCAACGCGACCGCCCAAAACAGCCTCCTGCCAGCCCTACAGCTCGCTGCACATGCCGCCGGATCCACGTGCGACCGCCACACGGTCCGCAGCCACGTGGGGCACAAGCCCCCTCCACCCCCACCCCCCCACCCTCCACGCTGTCGCGCGCTCTCACGCGGCCTTACACCGGCGCCCCCACGCGGCCTCACACCGGCGCCCCCACGCGGCCGCATACCGGCGCCCGCACGCGGCCGCATACTCGCGCCCCACGCGGCCTCACACCGGCGGCGGCCGCGGCCGGTCCGCCAGCACGCCGCTCAGCTCGTACAACAAGATGTGCTCCACCTGGCAGGGCTTGGGCAGGCTGTGCGGCGGCAACCGCTCCACCTGCGGGGAAACAGTTGAGTGCGGGGCGTGAAGGCGGCGTGTCGTACAGCGGGCGGGTGCACGTGCGCAGGAGGCGGAGGCGCGGGCGGCATACAGAGACACGGGCGGCCGCGGCGTTGCTGAGCCTTTGCGCGATGGTCGGCCCGCGATGGTCGGCCTTGCTGCTGCACCGCCGGCAGCCCCAGAGACGTACCTTGGCGAACGCCTTTTTGGACTCCTCGACAAACACGCGTTGGACCTCCGACGAGCGCAGCTGCAAAGCGGGGAGCGCGGGCCGGCGGGGCAGGGACAGCTGAGGGGCTACGTGACACGGGCGTCCGTGCGAATGGGGGGGGGGCAGTCCCTGAGCGCGCACGCGTTCATCAGTGCGAGCACATGCACATGCACATGCACGCGCGCACGCACGCACCTCGAAGCACACTAGGCACCGTGTCGTGGGCCCGCACAGCAGCGCGCAGGTGTTGACAAAGTGCGGCGTGCTGGGACTGGTCCCCTCCTGCGAGTGTGGGTGAGCGCAGGCAGGCGGGGGGCAGGGTGGGTGCACACGGGGCGGCGACGGTCCGACGCGCCCACAACGGGGCCACGAAATTGCCACGTCATGGCCTCGGCCTCGGGAGGCCGTCGGCAGGCCCGGTGCCTTCCCTCGCTCCCCCTTTTGCTCTCTAACACACGCAGTCACGCACACCTGGTCTATGTAGCAACAGTCCGCCGCTACCACCCAGTCCACGGGCTCACTGGCCAGCAGCGCCACCGCCGCCTCGTAGCCCGGCGCGCCCCACTCCAGCTCCTCGGCCACCGCGTAGCCCTCCGCCGCGCCGCGCCGCTGAGCCAGCGACACGCCGTTGGCTGGCGTCGGCACGCGGTTGCAGCGCGGTTGCAATGCGGCAAAAGGGGGAGGAGGCGGGTAGCCGTCAGTCACTCAATGAGCCGATGCAACCTGAGCTCGCAGCCTTCATCGCCGCGTGGCGAATGCCCTGGTGCCGCCCACATGACTCAAACACCACCGCCGTGCATGCCCTACGCCCCCGGTGCCGCCCGCGCAGCTCTATACATCTAACTGTACCCGTGTCGCTCTCTGTATCTCACACGCCAGGTTGCCCTCCACGATGGGCAGCACCTTGGCGATGTCCGTCACGTGCACCTGCGCCGCGCGGGGGTCCCACACGTGCGGCAGCGATGCGGATGCGGTTGCGTGGTTTGTTATGTGTATGCGTGCGTGTGCAGGGGGTGGACACACTGCAACGAGCGCACGAGCGCGCGACGGGCGCGAGACGAGCGCTGTGCACCGCCTCGCACGCGCGCGCGTGTGGTTCTCCTCCCCCTGCCCTGCCCCGCCCCACCCCCGCCTCACGCACACGCGCACACCCCCGCCACGCACGCCCCGCACCTTGGCGCCCATCTTGGCCAACATGATGCCTGCCAGGCCCGGCCCCGCGCCCAGCTCCACCACCCGCGCGCCGATGTAGCGGTAGGCGGGCAGCGAGGCTGCGTGTGCCGCGTACCGCGTGCCGGGTGTGTGTGTTTGTGTGTGGGGGGGGGGAGGGGAAGGGAGCGGGTCACAGGCGTGCGCTGTGCTGTGCTTGGGAGCTTAAGCTGAGGTCACACGCACGCGGCATACGGTATAGTGCAGGGCGCGGCGGCTGGTGCGGCGCCAGAGTTGCTCCTGCTGGCTGCTGTGCGGTGCGCCGCGCGAGGAGTGCGCGGCCGCCTCACCCACCACGCTCACCCACCTAGGTACGTGGCCAGGAACAGCTCGCCCTCCCAGCACACCGCGCCCACGCCTATTCGCGTGGCGTTGATCTTCTTGGGCTGCGTGGCAGAGGGTTAGGAGCACGGGGAGTAATAACGGGCCGGGTGGGGGTGTGCGGGGTGCGCGCGACAACGTGGGGCTTGCTGGATGCTTCACGGCAGGTAAGCGACGCACGCGCGCAACGCGGCCTTTCGCCGCCGGAGCTGCTCAGCACGCGACTTGGTGCTGTTAACTAGATGATGCATGGTTTGTAGCGGAAGTGCACCTTGCGTTGCAATGGCGTTGTTCGGGGCACGCGGCGGTCTGGCGGTGCGACAGTGTTGTGGCAGCGACCACGCGTGCTGCTTGCCCCCGTCCCCTACCCACGCCGCCGACTCGGGCACCCGAACAGCCGCCGGACCCCTTCGCACCTCCTGCTGGATGGTCACCGCTTTTCCCTCATCAAATTCCAACGTGAGTTCCTCAGCCGCGTGCAGCGTCCAGCGGTCCGTGGGCTCGTCCGGCTGCAAACGCCGCTCGAACCGTTCTCCGTCTTGCCACCCCTTGATTGTTATTTTGAGGCCCTCCATGTCCTTCCTATCTTATCGCGCACATTAAACTGGGCGCGCCCGAACTAACTTGCGGGCGGCAATTGGCTCGGGCGAGTGTTGCACAGTCTGGTGTCTGTGTTTTGATATTGGTTCTACACAGTCTTGCTATTGTGTAAGAGTACTTAGTCTTCATACATATCCCTGGCAAAATGCACAGGGCTTTGGGGACTCGGCAAGCGAGGCCGTGCATCGGTGCTCGCGGGCCCGCTAGGTCTTCGCGATGTGTCCAGCCTAGGATTTCTACTCCATCGGTGCGCATCATCGCGCGGGCAGCTGCTGCCACGACCAAGGATGCCGGTCTGTCGATGGCTCAGGCGCTCGCCCTTGCGGACCGGTTTAAGGGCCTGAAGGAGCTTCCAGGCCTGAAGGCGGATATCTGCGGTGTGCAGCGCATGACCGGCGACATCGGGGAGCGGGTAGCAATTGTCGCTGCGCGCGACGTGCGCGATAAGGAGGTGCGTCGTCTCCGGGCGTGTGTATGCATCCCGAGCAGTCGGTGGAGCGGTCGGGCGAGGGATGCGAACGTCCCGTCGTGGGCCAAACCCTCCGACGGGTGGCAGTAGAAGCCGGGGGTCCCCAGCGGCACCCCGCGCAGGTCAGCCGCGTGCGGGGCTCTGCGTCGGCCTGCGCTCGGCCGTTGGCAGCTCTACTGGGATGTAGACAGCGTGCTTGGATGTCTATGACCAGCTGCCGGCTCCCGCAAGCAGGGCGTCCCCTGCGGGACGCGCCTCCATTGGGGGTTGGGCAGTTCGGACTCGGGGCACGCTCGCTGCATGCTGGTTCCGGCTGCACGTAGATCTCGAGGAGGGAAGGCAGGGCAGCTGCCACCGGGCATCGCAAGACAGCTGGGAATTAGCCCGCCTTGCAATCGCCGCTCGACCCAGTTCAGGATCCAGGCCCGGCACCGCACCGCCTGCAGCATCCCGTCGGACGACGTCTAAGGCGCAGCAGGGCGCGCGGTAGCGCGTTCCCCTGCACCTTGTGCACCGTGCCAATCCCAGCACCCCGCCCCCCCTTTCACATCGCCCCCACCGATTCACCCGCCTCCACATAGACGGTGATGGTCATCCCGGAGAGCCTGGCCGTCACGCGGGTGGACGCGGAGTCGCACCCCGTGGTTGGGCCGCTGGCGGCGGAGGCGTCCGAGCTCACGGCGCTCACGCTGTGGCTGCTGGCGGAGCGCGCCGCCGGCGCCGCCTCCAAGTACGCAGCACTGCTGGCCACACTGCCGGTGCGTGTGTGGGCGTGTGTGTTTGTGCGTTTGTGCGCGTGCGTGTGTGCGTGTGAGGGTGTGCAGCTGGGTGCAGGGACGGCCGCGCGCCTCAGCGGCACCGGGGTCGACGCGGCGCAGCGCGGCGCGGCGCGCGGATGTGGAGGGGCCTGGCGGCAGGGCGGGTGATGTGGACAGGGCACGCGCCACAAGCGCTCCGCCCCCCTCTTCCCGGCGCCGCGCAGGAGAGCACGCTGAGCCCGCTGCTGTGGAGCGACGCCGAGCTGGGCGAGCTGATGGCGGGCAGCCCGGTGCTGCCCGAGGCGCGCAGCCGCAAGCAGGCGCTGGCGGACACGTGGGCGGCGCTGGCGCCCAAGCTGGCGGAGGACCCCGCGCGCTTCCCGGCGGGTGGGTGGATGTGGTGCGGGTGTGAGTGTGTGGGCGGGCGGGTGAGTTGTGGTGCGGCCGACACGTAGGGGAGGGAGAGAGAGCGCGCGAGAGAGAAGACGGAGGGAAATGCGGCAGGAGCGACATTGGGACATTGGGCATTGTTAGCAACCCTGCCCCGCCTCGCCCATCCGCTCTCGGCTCGCCCAACCTTGCTCCCCCTCCCACCCGCCCAACCTGCCCCTCCCACCTGCCTCTTCTAACTGAACCTCCGCCTCCTGCGCCGCAGCCGTGTACAACGAGGCCGCCTTCGGCGCCGCCTTCTGCGTGGTGGTGGCCACCGCCGCCTTCCTGCCCGCCGCCAATTGCTTCGCGCTGCTGCCGCTGGTGTCGGGCGCCATGGCCCGCACCGGCAACGGCAACGGCTGCGACCTGGACTTCGACCCGGAGCTGAACGCGGTGGTGGTCACCGCCGCGCGGCCGTACAGGTACGGGTGTGGGCGCGGGGTGGGGTAGCGGGATGTGTGGGGTGGTGGGCGTGGGTGGTGGGGTGGGGTGGGGTCTCGCGCCGTGGCCTGCAGGCCCGCCGCACAGCTGCTTGGCAAGGGATTCTTGCCCCGGCCCAGCCTGGCCCAACCCTCGCGCTGCTGCTGCTCGTGCTCCTGCGCCCGCCTGTCCAGGGCCGGGTCGGAGATGCTGCTAAACGACGGCCGCCCCAACGGCGAGCTGCTGCTGGCCACCGGCACACTGCAGGTGGGGGCGTGGGGGCGTAGGGGGGGGGCGGCGGCTGGGGGGGGGGGGGTTGGTCGCGAGGGCGCGAGTACGCGAGGAAGCGGAGCGAGCGGGCAGGAAGAGGGGACGCGACGAGCATGGGCTGGGACCACGCTCAAAGTCCCGCTCAAAGTACTTACCCGCCACGTGCGCTGCCCCTGCCCTGCCCCTGCCCTGCCCTGCCCCTGCCCTCTGCTGTGCGGCAGGACAACAACAGCTCCGACTTCCTGAGCTGGCCCGCGGGCCTGGTGCCGGCGGACCGCTACTATATGATGAAGAACCAGGTGGGCAGGCAACTACTGGAGTTGCCGAGGGTGGGCAGGGTTCGCTCCAACCAGGGGAGGCGGGACCTGAGCCGCAGCGGCCACGTTTTTGCGGTCTTGTGCAGCGGTATCACAGGTAAGGCCACTTGGGCTGGGCACGTGAGTACAGTGACCACCCCCAGTCCCCAGCCCAGACACACATCCGCATCAGCAGGCGCCCACCGATCGGCTGGTACACCCATCTACTGCAACCCTACCTACACCCCGCACCCGCACACAGGCAAAAACCTTGTGATCTCTAACACACGCACAACCACCTACACACATAATATTTTCCTTGTGTTCTGTTCCGCACGCATCCCACCCTACTCATCGAGCTTCGTCCCATTTTCCTGTCACGCACGCCCTGCCCACACACCGCACGCGCGGCCCCCACACACACGCGCCCACGCCTACCCGCAGGTGCTTGAGTCCATGGGCTACAGCGCCGCCGAGGAGTTCCCGGTGTTCGCGGACCGCATGCCCATCCAGCTGCTCGCCTACCTGCGCCTGTCGCGCGTGGCCGACCCGGCGCTGTTGGCCAAGGTGGGAGGCGGGCGGCGTGCGTGTGCTTGTGTGCGTGTGCGTGTGCGTGTGCGTGTGCGTGTGCGTGTGCGTGTGCGTGTGCGTGTGCGTGTGCGTGTGCGTGTGCGTGTGCGTGTGCGTGTGCGTGTGCGTGTGCGTGTGCGTGTGCGTGTGCGTGTGCGTGTGCGTGTGCGTGTGCGTGTGCGTGTGCGTGTGCGTGCGTGTGTTTGCAGGGGGGCGGTCCAGAGGCGGGTGGGCTGGGCGGGGATTTGAGAGATGCTCGTGCGGCTGCTGCTTGCGGCGCTCGCGATGCCGCGCGCTCCGAAGCCGCCCTGATGCGGAGGCCCACATGTTTTTCTTTGTGCCCTTGTGTTAGAGATCACAAAGAAAACGACAGCAAAGACTGTGTGTGCTGTCCGCCTGCACTGTCCAACACGCAGTGCACCTTCGACGCCGACGTGGAGCTGAGCCAAATGTGAGTCACGCACACGCGCCCGGAACCCAATCGACCCGGAAGACGGCCGGCAGACGGCATCTGGCGTTTAACGCCTCTGCCCCTCGTGCCCGCGGCCCCAGGCAATGAACGTGTTAGAGTTCAATGGCAACCATGCAAACCCGAACCTGTACCTGAACTTAGTGCTGCCAGGTGTGTCACCCCACCAACAACTCGACACCACACCACTTTTAGGGTTTTAAGGGGGGTTTAGGGTTTTAGGGAACACACCCCACCACACGCTGCGCAGGAACGAGTACGAGATCCTGCAGATCCTGATGGGCGACTGCCGCGAGCGCCTGGCCTCGTACACCAAGTCGTACGAGGAGGACGTAAAGATCGCGCAGCAGTCCGACCTGTCGCCCAAGGTGCGGCGCGGGGGTCCGGGGCAGCAGGCGGGGACGCGCGTGTCTGCGTGTCTGTTTGTGCTGTGCGCGAGCCGAGCCTGGGTGGCATTTCGTCGACGGCGCGCCGCCCTCGCCCTGCCCGCGCCCCTACCCCTGCCCCACACAACACAACATATGCGTTCCGTCGCGACTTGCAGCACCGCACGCAAGGTCGTTGCTGTCGTTTTCCCTTGTGCTCTCTAACACAACACAACCCCCCCCCCCCCCACAGGAGCGGCTGGCGGTGAAGCTGCGGCTGGGCGAGAAGCGCATCATCAACGCCACCATGGAGGCCGTGCGGCGGCGGCTGGCGCCCATCCGCGGCATCCCCACCAAGTCGGGCCAGCTGGCCGACCCCAACTCCGACCTCAAGGAGATCTTTGACACGCTCGAGAGCATCCCCACCGCGCCGCTGCGGCTGGTGCAGGGGCTGGTGAGCTGGGCGCGCGGCGACGACGACCCGGAGTGGTACGGCAAGAAGAAGCCCGGGCAGGGGCGGAAGTAGGCGGTGGAGGTGGAGGGGGAGGGGGAGGGGCAGGTGGAGGGGGTGGGGGTGTGCTAGAGAGTTTGTGTGTGTGTGTGTGTGTGTGTGTGTGTGTGTGTGCATGGGGCGGGTGGAGCTAGGAGGAGGGGATGGAGGAGGGAGGTGGTAGGCTGTGGGATCAGGCAGAGTGGTGCGACAAAAGCGCGCATGCAAGTGACGCACGAGTTCACGCAAGAGGACTGCAAGGGGCCGTTACGGAGTTGGCGATGGGGCGAGTGGGTGCGGAGGTGCGGGACGCAGCTGGCGAATTCAGCCGGGCGCAAGTACCTTGTACGATGCCTGGACACGCATTCGGGCTGCATCATGCGGCGGTGTAGCACCAGGCGTGGGCTTGTGGAACATGTTCGTGGACATCCAAGGCGCCAGCGCTTGTGTTGGCTGTCGGCGACTTCCGGCACCAACACGGTGGTGCATTGGTGCGGTTGTGACGTGTTTGCTCAAGCACACACGGGTTGCCCGTTGCCCACAGCCGCTGCGACTGCGACTGCCGCAGGGGCGGTGTTCCGGCCCAGGGCAATCCTCCAGCGACTGCGATTGGACCTTCATTGACCGCTATGATACAAAATCTCCATGGCAGCGCGTGCACACATTACAATAAGGGTACACCGGGACAGGTCAAGAGGAACCATCTCCGGCCCAAAGGGAACCGTCCAACCCCCACCCCGAAGTTGGCTGCTGACCTGGCAAATCGTGCATCGGCCAACCCCGCGTTTCGAAAGCACTTCGCTAACCCCCCACGCCAACCCCCCCATACACGTTCCATGAGGCGGGTCGAGGTGGGTCGAGGTGGGCACTAAAGCAATACGCAGCGAGTTGAACATACACATGCCGCCTTCCAAGTTGGCGCCGAAGTGCTTCCTACACGCGAACAAATTGGCACGAATTGGCACGCACAGGTCTGCCTGGGCACAAACACGCACACACACGCACCGTGCCACCCCTCCTTGACCAGACCTCACACCTTCCCGCCCCCCTCGACGAAGAGCTCTCTGACTCCAGCAGCTATCACACTAGAATTCGCTCGATTTGCTCGCTCGGGTACCTCGCAGTCGGCTCTCGGCCGCCCGCCGCGTTTCTGACGTTTCAGTGGCAGAAGGCCTTGACAATGCAGAAGCTAGATACATTTAAGTCAAACGCACCGGGCTTTCGGCTGTGCATGACCACGACCGACCGGCGCGACCGGTACGAGCCGAGCAAAGCAAAGCCTCGTCTGCACTTCACTCCAGTTATCAACACAAATAGTAGCATCTTATTCTCTAACCCTTGACGACAGAATACAATTCGGCTTTGGCGCACTCCCAACTCGTTGCTAGAGTTGCTAGAGTTTCAGCCGCAAAATGGTTGTGCATAGAGGCAAATAAGCCATGAAGCTAGGTTAGAGGGCCTGGGAGCGCACAAATGCTCAGTCGTCTTGGCAGACTTCTGGGCTGCCTTGGCACGGGCCCCGCGCCGAGCACCGCCAGGGGAGAGTCGTATAAGGCGCAGGCAGATGGTCAGCAGGCGCAGGGCCAGGCGCAGCAACAGCAGCAGGCGGCCTCGGTGTTCGAGCTAGCCTTCCAGGTGTTGAAGGCCAAGACGGAGCAGCTTCTGGCAAATGACCAGTCACTTCTCAGCCAGGAGTACAATAGCCTTCTGGAGTGTGATGTCCTTGAAACGGTGGAGGCAGCGGAGCACACCAACAACGCCGGCAAGAACCGCTACGTGAATGTGCTCCCTTTCGATTACAACCGCGTCAAGATATCAGGAGAGGATGGGCAGGACTACATAAACGCAAGCCTGGTGCAGGTGAGCTGTCCAGCGCTTGCTAAGGTCGGCGAGCACGCCATCACCGACTTGGCCCCTCGCAGAGCGCGCCCGAGGAGGCTCCCGGCTGGTGCTACATCGCAGCCCAGGGGCCCCTCGCGTCAACGGTGGATGATTTCTGGAAAATGGTATTCGAAAACAACTGTTCTATACTGATTATGCTCACCCGCACTGTGGAGAACAACCATATCAAGTGCGCTGACTACTTCAACCAGCGGCCAGGTGCGCGGTCGCCAAAACCCGTGCGGCCAAAGTTTGCTTCCGCGCTGCTATACACACGTGGGGTGGCGTTTGCTGGAACGTAGTAGTACTAGGGTTGCGCAGGGATGCGGACCACCGGGCTTGCGGGCGCTGCCCAGGGTTTGGCACGTGTGTGAACCGCGTGCCTCCGCGGCCCCACGCGAGCCTGTTCACTGGTACGCGATTAGAGGTGCCGATGCGGAGCAACAAAGCAATGTTGTACATGTCTGGGTTGTGCCATGGCCATGCGTGTGTGTGGTTGTGTGTGCACGGGGGGGCTGTGGCGCACACTCAGCTGGGGGGACGGGCACTGCAAGTCTTGGAGGGGCTGCTTCTGCTTACCACAGCCAACCAGGACAGGACGCATGCCCAGCTCCCGGTGATTTCGTATGCCTCCTCCTGGCGCAGCTGCACATGGATCTGTGCGGGTGCGGGTGCGCCGTGCAGGACACGGCCAGGCTTCCGTCATTTCGTGGTGGTGCCAGGCAAACCTTCTGTTTGCCCGTCCGGTGGCCGCCGCGCAAACCGTTCGCCCGCATGCACCGTGTGCGCAGGGGAAACGGCCAAGTTCGGGTCGTACCGGGTCACGACGACGGACGTGCAGGAGGTCAGCCCGGACATCACCAAGCGGACGCTGCAGCTGAAGTTGTACACGGTGAGCGGCCTGCCGCAGGGGGGACCTGATGAGCAGCAGTGCTCCAGGAGGACCTGCTGAGCAGCAGTCCAGTGGCAGGGGAGCTACTCAGCGGTGGGAGGTCTCGCACGGCGGAGCGGGCCGTTTGTTTGTGTGGGTGCGCCGCGGTTGGGGGCGGGCTTGACGCCGCGCCGGTGCTGTTGTGGTGCAGACCCAGGAGGTGCACCAGGTGACGCACTACCACTACCACCGCTGGCCGGACTTCGGCGTGCCGGAGTCGACGGAGCCCATCCGCAAGCTGATCAAGCTGCTGTACCAGACGCGGAGAGAGCGGGAAACGACGGTCGTGCACTGCAGGTGCGTGGCCCTGGAAGCGGTCCGCGGGGCCCGCTTGGCAGGCGGGCGTGGGCGGTGCGCGTGCCCGTGGGCGTGCACGTGCAGCAGGCGGACCGGCCTGAAGACCTGTGCGCCCTGGTGTCTTGGCCGCCGCCATTGCGGTGATCACTGTTGCGGCTGGCTGCGTCTGTTCGGCACGTCCTGACCTGCCACTGCGCGCGCCGCGCGCGTGTCCACCTGCCGCGCAGTGCCGGCATCGGGCGGACGGGGACGCTGATGGCGATCGACGTCATCCTGCGGCGGCTGTGGGCCATCGCGGAGGCGGGCACGCCCGTGACGACTGAGGACGTGGCCACGGCCGTGGACTTGCCAGCGGGTGCGTGTTTGTTCTGGGACGGGGGGTGAGGCGGGATGCCGTGGGCATGGGCGCACATGTCGGTGCCTGAAGCTCTTCGGGTGAGGCAACGACCAGTCTGGAGGTGCATCCTTCTGGCAGTAGGTTGCGTGCGCGTTGCGGGGAGCTTGCTGTCGCCCGCTTGCTGCCGCCCGCGTGCTGACCGCGCCATGGGCGGGCCCCGCGCGGCACCCGGCCTTCCCCGCAGTGGTGCACACGCTCCGGCGGCAGCGCAAGGGCATGGTGCAGACGCTGGAGCAGTACTTCTTCTGCTACGAGGCGCTGCTGCAGGAGATGGAGGACAGCATGGGCCGAGCAGCGGCGGCGGCGACGGCGGCGGCTGGCGCTGCAGCGGCGGCAGCAGCAGCTGGCGCGGCGGGGCCAGCAGCCGGCGACGGCGCGAGCACGGCGGCCGCGGGCGGGAACGGGCAAAAGCAGGGCTCGCCGCCAGGGTGAGAGGCTGCGCCTAGCGCGCGGCGCGCTGCGGGATAGGCATACGGTGCATGGGGGGAAGCATGTGGACGGGACCTAAATAAATGTACGCACCGGCGCCAGTGCTGGCGCTCGGCATACTGGGCTGTGTGGGTTGCACCCGCGGGTGTGCACAGTTGCTGGGGGTGGGAACGGGCGGCCGGCGGCCATGTCAACATGTGCCCCGCCTGGCTGGGACCAGAACGGTGATCAGAACGCATGTCTTTGCTGTGGAGTGGTGTCTGGCAACAGAGGCTACGAATTCAGGTTTTCAGAACTCAATCTGGGTGTCCAAGTGCGGTGCGACGCGACTGGTCGCGCTCTCGCATCAGGGGCGTTGCATGGCCCCGGTTGCCCCGTTTGAGCGCGCAGCGGTGTTCGGATTGCCGCCATGTCGGCTGCGTGGTGGCCGGCGGCTTGGGTAGTTGCTGGCGTGTGTCGTAACAGGAGGACTAAGAACTGCAGTAACGAACGCCCCAAGATAGGACTGATAGGCGCGAAAGTGCCCACTCGTGTGTTTTTACAGTGCCCCATGATTTGGTCGGCCAGCTGGCAGTTGCCCAACTGCCAGTTGAATTGCCTTATCATGGGAACGTGACAAGCATGACAAGGCTAAGCAAGACTCGAGGAGAGTGCCTGGAAACTGATGCAATCCTTGAGAAGCAGACTAAACTGGGCAGGCGGCCACAAGGCCGCCGTCGCCGCACACATTGCAGCTGTGGAATGCACGATGCCGGAGTCGCTAGTGCTCCCTATAACGACTCCTGATGCTGTACGCCCGGGCCTGGGCCAGTGGGCCGAGTTTCGTATATGTGTGTGGTGACCGAGAGCGGCGCATCCGGTGTGGCGAGGAACAGGCATCCCCTGCCTCCGCAGGACGTGTGGTGGCGCGGCGTGTGGCTGCCGGCTTGTTAGAACAGGTTCGCCTTCTTCTTGGCTTGCGCTTGCCTCCACGCGGGCTGCTTCTTGAACGCGTCCCGGTCCATCCCGAACACCTCCTTGAACTCGCCGTCCGCCAGGTAGTCCTCCTTGCGTGTGGCATCAATGCCTGCACGGCGCAAGACACACGCGAGGGGAGCAGGCGGTCAGGAGCGGGGTGTTGAGGCGTCGCGCCGGGTGCATTTGTTGATGACGTACATGCTCAAGGGTTAGGGCGCCGCGGTGCACTGGTGGGGAAGGATGGGTGCGTAGCTACCGGTATAGGGATGCATAGGGGAAGGTGGGGTGGGGTGGGGTTGTAATCGGGGCGCATTCGGGGGTGTGCAGCGATGCGTTACATGTGTGGGTATGGCACGCACGGCTGAGCGGATAGGGAGGCACGGTGGGGGGCCACTGGGTAATAGGGCGCGGGACTGATAATTTGAGCACGGGATCAGGATTGAGCGGCAGGCTGCGGCTGATGCACAGCGTAGCTGCGACATGTAAGGCGCTGCGTTGGTTCAAGATGACGACGCGACTATGCCCGACTTCTCTGGCTGCAATAGGCATGGAATGCGCTCCGAGATCCGCAACGCGGGCAGCACAGCATGCAGCGCAATCACCAGCTAACCATGTATCGATGATGAGCTCATTCCACCTCTGCGTTGCGGCCTCGGTCAAAGCGCAATGTGCTACGACCCGATCGGCAGCACCGGTACTACACACCTGGCTATGTGCATGACTACCAGCCGCTCGTGGCCACCCACACACCCCGTACACGCCGTCACTCACCGTCCTCCACGCGCAGCAGCTGCAGCTCCGCGTACGGCACAAAGTCCGACAGCGGCTGCTTCTTGAACGCGCCCAGCTTGAGCAGCTGTGACATGGCACACCGCAGCAGCACAAGCAGATTGTTGAGATGAATGAACACTTGCATTCAATTCAGAGCCACGCCAAAATTCACTGTTTGCATTGCGCTTCTACACGGCGGGCCGGGTAAAGGTCCTTCCTTCCACTTGTCCTCTGCCGCCAAAGCGGCGGCATGAAGCAATGCGAGCGGGACTCGCCGGACTGGTGGGCTGTCGTGATTAGTGCGGAGTCACAGGCACGGCCCACGCCGCCTACAGCAGCGCTACAGCGCAGCACAACCCGTCCACCAATTGCCAAAACGGCCCAACCCACCTGCGACACGTTGATGGTGTTCTTGGTGTCGTGCGTGGACAGGGGCGACACGTCGGTGCTGCGGGGCACGGCCTTGGCCGCCGCGCCGGCGGCCGAGGCGGCCGAGGCGCTGCCGGGCGCGTTGGCGCGCTCGCCGGAGGTGGGCCGCGCCGGCGTGGTGGGCGTGCCGGACACCGAGCTGGTGCTCAGCCGCTTTGAGAGCTCCTGCAGGTACGTGGTGTACACGGTGCACGGTTAGGCAGCGAAAACGTCAGAGGTAAGGGATTGACGCAGCGGACCGGCTCGGCCAAGCCCAGCCCACGCCTCCTTCCTAGATGCCCGGGCCTGGTCGCCAGCCCCGGCTGTGGCGGTCTGCATGGTTACGTCACACGCCCGCCAGGCGCCCACAGCGGCCGGCCCCCACGGCCCAGCATCGCGGCCCGGCACCAGCGCACCTGCACCGTTCCGCTCTGTGTCACGTCCGCCACGTCGGTGCCGGTGGGGGTGCTGGCGGAGGCGTCCGCAATCACGGGCGGCGCCACTGGGGTCACCGGGGCCGGCTTGGCGGCCTTCTCCGCGGCGGCCGGCGCCGGCGAGGACGCCGGCTTGTCCTCCTTCTCCTTTGCCGCTGCCTCCGCCGGCACAGGCACCTCAGTCGCCGACTCCTGCTCCACAGCTGGCGCCTCCTTCACCGGGGTGGTGGCTGCCGCGCTCACCTCAGCCTTGACGGGCTCCTCCTTCACCCCCTCCGTGTCCTGCTGCTGTTCCTCCCCAGCGGCGGGCGTTGCCTCTGCGGCGGGCTCCGCCTCCTGCTCGGCCTCATGCGAAGAGCTGTCCGCCGCTGGGGCTGCGGCCGGCTCCGCTGCCGCCTGCTCAGCCGCTGTCAAGGTCTCGGCGTCGGCGGGCGCATCAGCTGCCGGCTGCTCCACAGCCTCGCCAGCCGCTGTGCTGCTGGGCTCTGCTGCCGTCGCCTCCTCCTCCTGGCCTTTAGCGCCGTTGCCGGCGGACGCCTTCGGGGCCTCCTCTTCAGCGGGCGCGATAACCGCCGTAGCGCCCGGGGCGGTTGCGGCGGCACCCGAGGAGCTGCTGTTCTTCTTCTTCTTCTTACCAGCGCCAGTGGACGTCTTCACGTCCACGGGCTCCACGACAGGGGCCGTCTCCTCTTGCGTCATCTGCGGCACCGCAGGATCGCCGAGCGTCAAAGAGGAACGGACGGGGAACATTGCATGCGTGCACCCCCAGACTTTTCACAACGAAACGCCTGAGCTGGCCAAGCGTTTTCAGCAGTTCCAAAGTGCGCCCTGCATGATCGCAGCTGTTGGCACCGAGCAGCCGGCTTGCGCCTGCTGGACTGCCCATTTCCCTTGGCGATCAACTACGCACCTTCCAGCGCTAGCGCTCTCCAGGTACAGGTCTTGGGAACGACTGGCCAAATGCACTGAGCAGTAGATTGGGTCCGTCCCTGGCTCGCTCCGAGCAAGAGGCAAGTGAAGCTGGGCCCCGCAGCAAGTCGCGTCCTGTTTTCCTGGGACAATATGTTGCTGATGATATACAAAGGTATGGGGTGGCCCTGACTTTCGGCGCTGATTTCCTGCAGTGTCGGTCCGCACCAGATGGGCGTGCATTTCGCCTTCCTGATTTATCGCCCAGATCGCGCCCTCTATAATTCATGTAACTCAAACAGCATGCTGGATTAATCCTGGACTGATATGGTCATGCACAGCTCCTCGGCACCGGTTCCCGCGCTCTAGCCCCGCAGACCCGGTCGCGCATGAAGCTCAAGGCGACTCTCACGGAGCACGGTTCACGTCTGCTATGGAAGAGTAAGTTGCTTCAGGCACCCCACCGCCCAAGCGAGCCGGGAACCGCCGTGACGCTCTGACTTCCGGGTTTGGCATCCGGCACGCCCTCGGGCGACGCTGCACGATGAACCGCCACGCCCCTGCATGCGTGCAGATTTCCTGCCCACCATTGAGAAGTTCGGCAAGACTTGCCAAGTTCTCCTAGGACCCGATGAGGTCCACTTCATTCAGACGAGCCTGAACACCGACGGCGTGCACGTCACGGCACGCTTCGCCGCGGTGGGTTCAAGCCCGCACTAGCGGCCTCCCCCCCCTCTCCAAGCCACACACCCCTAATCCCACCGCCGACACCCTTTCCCACCACGCCAGCGAACATAGCTGGACATCCGGCGTTCACAGTCGGCGCTGGCGTGGCTTGCAGTGCTCTGTGGCCTCCTGCCTGTTACGACTGTCGCCCCGCCCTCAACCCCACACAGGAGACGCTGTTCGACACCGCCACCTACCGCTGCCAGAGCAAGCACTTCAACCTCATAGCATTCCAGGTGCGGCGGCCCGCGGTGCAGCGGACCCAGATGGCACCGGGTGGCCTGCCGGCGCCCGGCCGTGCGACACGCACACATACCCACTCACGCGTCGTTCCGTTTGTTTCTCCAACACACGCACGCACGCACGCACTATGCTCTCAAACACATACACACGTGCGGCCTCGTGACACTGCGCACCGGGCGCTGCTGGCTGCGCCGAAGCGGCGGTTGGACCAACAGCCAACGCGGCCCACGGCGCCGGAGCACGGCCAGAGCACGGAGGGACGCGGCATACCACACCAACAGCTGGAGAGCTCTGGCGCTGCGGGCCGTACTGTGTCGCTCACGCACCGCACACCAACATCAGCTCCCTGGGGGGCCGGCCCTCCTCATGGCGGCGTGGCTGCAGGCGGAGGTGGGGCTGCTGCTGCGCGTGCTCAAGGGCGCGGCCGCCACCAATGCGCACGTGGTGGATGTGAAACTCACCATGCGCCAGGTGACGGGGCCGGCCGGCGAGCCCCAGAGCAAGCCCTTCCTGTCCTTCATCGCCTCGGTGCGTGGGCAGTGTGGGGGCAGGGGGCAGCAGCTGCGCTGGGTGGCGACTGGGGCGGCGCGCTGCGGCCTGGGTGGGGACTGGGGCGGCGCGCTGGGGACTGGGGCGGCGCGCTTGCGTGTTGCCGACCGCGGAGTGGGGCCGCGGTATTGCAGGATGGGCGTGGCTCTGCCCCGCATGGTGATGTGCTGGTTGTGACTCGGAAGGATGCTAGTGTGACTCCACCCGACCCTGAGCAACCTGAGCACACCAACTCCAGCCCCAATCGCCTCACCGCCAATCGCCGCAGCCCCAATCGCCTCACCGCCAATCGCCGCAGCCCCAATCGCCGCAGCCCCAATCGCCGCAGCCCCAACGTCCTCACCCCGCCCGCCCCTGCTCCCCCCCGCGCCGCTCCCCCCCCCCCCCCCCCCGCTGCGCAGGGCGCCTCCACCAACGTGGTTCAGGACGTGCCCATCAGCCGCCCCTTCAGCGCCGCCGAGCTGACGGCGCTGGTGGCGGCCAAGGACATGGGCAGCTTCTGCCCCGCCTACCTGGACCTGGTGCCGGGGCTGGCGGCGGCGCAGGTGGGGGCGCGGAGGGGAGGGGGGGAAAAGGCGCTGCGCGGCGGGAGGGGACGGGGCAGGGGGGCGGGAGGGGTGGGTTGGTACCAACCCCACCAATCAACCAAACCCTCATCCACTAGAGCGCGGGGGCAAGGGCAGTCGCATTGCCCGGGGTGGGGCCAGCACGTGCAGCGCGTGGGGAGCGTGCCGGACAGGCAAGAGGGTGGGGCACGGGCGCGGCGAGGGGCAAGCATTGATGAGACATGCCGCAACCGCTTGCGCATTGTGGTTGCACGAGCTGCGCCGTATAGTGAGCGCTGCAGCCGTGCGGCACGCCCCTGCCCCAGCTTCGCATTTTTGGGGGGCTGGATTGCTGGATTGACCTCCCACCCACCCACATTTCAATGTGCCACGCATCACGTGCATGGACGGCACCCTTCCTCCGCCTCCCCCTTCCACACCTGTCCCAAGCGCTCTCCAACACACACACACACACGCACACCACACGCACGCCCTCCCCGCCCGCCGCCGCCCCCGCCCCGCAGGCCATCGTGGACCGGCTCAAGGCGGTGGACGACTGCGCCATGCTGGCCGTGTGCAGGGTGGGGCACGGGGGCGGGGGGCTGGGGGAGGGGGGCGTTGCAAGGAGGATTGGTAACGCGGTACAGGATGCACCGAAGACTGCGCTGGGGAGGGGGCGGGGGGCTGGGGGTCTGGGGTGTGTGGTGCTAGACAGGGGAATCGGACGCCGGGCACGGCAGTTGATGCGGCCGGGGGTTTGCTTCCTCTCCCCGCATTCCCCCACCCCGCCGCTTGCTGGCCAACACTGCACGCCCTACGCTTCCCGCCACGCTTGCCCCTGTGCTGCTTCTCCTGCGCGTCGACATCCCTCTGCGCTGCCCCCCGGTATTGCTGCAATGGCATGCACCTGTCCCTTGTCTCGTTTGTTGGTTTAACTTGGGCTGGTATTCACAACCCCCCCCCCCTTCCGGCCCGTGTGTGCATGTGGGTGCGCCCCGGCAGGGCGGCGACGCGCACCTGCTGGTGCAGACCACCAGTGTAGCGCTGGGCGCGCAGATCCGGGAGTTGCCCGTGTACCCGCAGACCGCCTACGTGGCCGGCGCCTGCGACCGGTGGGGCGGCGGGCGGCGCGCGCACGCGCGTGTGCATGTGCGTTCATTCCAGTCCCAAGCAACCGTGTGCGCGAGCTGGGGGCGGGCGGCTGCGGGCTCGGCCCAACTTGCTCCACAGCTGTCTGGGCTAGCAGACTTGGGCCTGCGCTACCGTCTGTCAGTCGCATGGTGACCATGTGCCCACCTGCTGCACCCCTGTTGCACCCCTGCTGCACCCCTGCTGCACCGCTGCTGCACCGCTGCTGCACCCCTGCTGCACCCCTGCTGCACCCCTGCTGCACCCCTGCTGCACCCCTGCTGCACCCCTGCCAGGTCCAAGCCCGTGAGCGAGCAGCTGCAGATGGCGCTGGAGAACGGCACGGCCGTGAGCGTGGTGCGTCGGGGGCGGGGGAAGGTCGGAGTGCGGCCGGGGGGGGACGACGGGGGTGCAGGGGCTGGCGCCTTCGCCCCCAACTCCGCCCCTCCCTCCCTCTGCTGCTGCTGAGCTGCGCCCTGCCTTGACCTGCCCCGCCCTGCCCCGCAGCACGTGCTGCTCAAACAGCTGGCGCGCGTGCTGAGCACCAGCCAGCTCACGGAGCCGGCGCAGGTGCTGCTGGGTGAGTAAATGAGTGGGCGCTGGAGCGGCGTCGGGGGCCGGGGCGGAGCACAGACGCACACATCAGGTTACACATTCGCAGCGGCGAGGTCCGCATGCGCGTGCATGCCTCATCCCGCGCCCTGCCGCGCCCATCACTCCTTCACGGGTCAGGTCCGATCGAGCGCACATGCCAGCCAATGGCCGCCCCCCGCTTCCTTGCATGCCCCGTTCAGCCTTCATTCCATGCTCGCCGGCGCCCCGGCCAACAGCCCGCGCCCCCCGCCCCATACGGCATCATGCCCCGCGCCATGCCAGCGCTTCCTCTTCAAAATAGGCGCCCCGTCCTTCTTTCCGTTGCCTTGCCTTGAACACGAGCTGCCCGCCCGGTTCACTCTCGCGCATCATTGCCACAACCACCTCCTCCTCCACCACCGGCACCACCGCCTCGCCCACCATGCCGCCCCTGCACACCGCACCACCACCACCACCACCGCTCACCGCCGCCGCCCTCCCGCCCGCCCGCCTCCACCGACCGCGCAGGCATCGGCGAGGGCGGCGGCCACGTGCACGTGCTGCACGTGTTCCGCGACCCGCACAAGGACGACGTGTACGACGACAACATCACCCTCGCCTTCAAGCTGCCCGTGCGCGACGGCTAGCAGTAGCAGTAGCCCGCGCAGGCAGCAGCAGGCAGGAGCAGGCAGGCAGGAGCAGCTACAGCCGCGCGGCCGGCCGCGGCCGCGTGCCCATCCTCGCGGGCGGCAGCAGCAGTAGCAGCAGTGCCGCAGGCTCAGCAGCCAGCACGTCCGCGGCTACGACGCGCCCCTTCGCACATGACATGCACATTACACAACCCACGATAGCACCGGCTCTCGCCAGCACCCCGCCAGCTCCCGCCGGCCTCCACGGGCAGCAGCCTCCCCGCGCGCTCCGGCTGTCGCTCGCTTACACGGAGCTGAGGCGGCTGACCTTCTCCTTGCAGTAGTCGCACCGCTGGCGGGCGATGCGGTTGTTGGGCGCGTAGGTCAGCGCCTCCTGGTAGGCTTGCAGCGCCTCGCTGCGTGGGGGGAAGGGGTTCCATGCATTACTAACAAAGATAAGACGATTTTGACAGGGGTGGGGTGGAGGGTTGCAAGGATGGTTGGGAAAGCGGTACAGGGGGGTCCATGCATGGTTACGACGAGATTATGACGGATGGGCGGGTAGCCGGCAATCGACGGTTTTAGGTAACACTGGGAAGTGCCGATGCCCAGTAGTGGGGGAGGCGGAGCGCAATGCGGCGGTTGAGGAGGCGGCAAGGAGCGTGAAGAGGGGTGTGGGAGCGGGCGTGATGGCGCTGGCCGATGTTAAGCACAGACGGGTGCAGGGATGTATAACGAACGCATGATAATGCTGGCGGGTGCAATGCACCAGGGGCCCTGCGAGTGTGCCCGGAGCGGCAGGCAGGGGCCCCGGCCGCCGCGCGTCGCAGGATGGTGCGCATGGCGGCGACAAGTGAAATTGGCCCTGTTGCTGCTCCCCGTCCTCGCGTCACACGGCAGCGCACGTGGCGTGCGCAACACCCGGGCCCCCCTGCCGCCCTGCCCACGCCACGCCGTCGCCCCGCCCCGCCACTCACGTCCAGCGGCGCTCCTTCTCCAGGGCGTCACCCAGGTTGTTCCTGTGCGCGCGCACAACAAGACCCGAGGTCTTATACATTTATAATCCGGCCCAGGAGGAGCCAGCGCGTTGGAGGAGGCCCGCCACCCCTCCCTGTGGCGGTGCCGGGCCCCGGCGCGATTGCCGCCTGTGCAGCCCTGCCCGGCGGCATCCGCCCCGCCCTGCGCCACCCTGCGCCGCCGGTGCGACTGCCGCCAGCTCCACCGCGCGGCTAAGCAACTGGCTGGGCCCACCTCCGCCCGCCTGCGGCCCAGCCCCGACCCCTCTCCGGGCCCCCCTCCTTGCTGTGCGCCACGCGCAAACCAAGTCAGGCGCAGGCATGCCACAAAGCAGCCGGCCGCTCATAACTGCCAGCGCGCGCACCGCCCAGCCGATCCCTCAGGCCCCCCTCCAGGAGCCGTACCGATACACGCACACGCACAACACAACACCCGGCCACCCCGCCGCCACCCGGCCACCCACCACGCAGTGACGTATCCGGGCTGCAGGCCCACCGCCACGCGGTACTCCTCGATAGCCATGTCGGTCTGCGTGAGAGGGGGGCAGCGAGGGGGCCGGGAGGCGGCGCGTGTCGGCGTGCCGGCGTGCTAGCGCATCACGTTCCCCGGCTCCCCGCCCTGCCTTGTGCCGTCGCAAACCGTGTCGGCCGGCGCTTGGGTCCCCAAACACCCCGCGGCCCCTGCCCAGTCCCACCCTGGCCTCGCCGTGCATCCGTGCCCACACACCACCTGCACAAGCTTCTCCAGCCCCTCCGCCGCTCCTCCTCTCCTCCCCTCTCGATTTTTCTCCCCGTGACCGCCCATTCACCTCTCACCCTCACCCTGCCAGCCCCTCCGCCCCTCCCGCAACGCCTCCCTCCTCTCTTCCTCCCCCACGCCTGCCCCCACCGCTCCCTCCCTCGCTCCCTCCCTCCCATCACCCCCAACACCCTGCCCCCCCCCGCTTTCCCATATCTTTGCAGCCCCCCCCGGTTGCTTTGGGTTCTGGAATGAACTACCCCCCCCCCCCCGCCCCCCCCCCACACCTTCTCCATGTTGAAGTAGCAGAAGCCCAGCGCGTTGTGCACCTGAGCCAGCTCGCTCTCCTCGCCGTCCCACACCTGCATGGCAGCGGGGCGCCAGCGCGAAGGCGGCACGGGGCACAGCAGCAGCAGCGTTGCGTGAGCACCCACACGCACCCACGCATCACAAGGGGCGCCGCGAGGGGCGCGTTGTGCGTTGCCACCTGGCGCGCATCAGCGCCCCACCACACACACACACACACACACACACACACACACACACACACACACACACACACACACACACACACTACTGGTCCTGGTCCTGGTCCTGGCCCGGGTCCGGGGGGCTGCACGGCTCACAAGCGCGCATCAAAGCTAGCGGCACACAACACAACACAAGTACACGAACATATTCCCAAATTACGTTTTTGAGGGCCCCACCTTCTTGGCCTTCTCCAGGTTCTTGGTGGCCTGGGTGAACAGCTTCTTGCGGGTCAGCACCACACCCAGCTCGTAGTAGTCCTGAGGCGGTGTGGAGGAGGTGGGGTGGTGGGCAGGCGGGTGTGGCGGGGAGATGCGGGAATGCTGAGGCACGGGGGCACACGGGTGCGTGCGGCTGCGGCTTGCCGTCGACGGTGCGGCAGCCACGACACCCCATGATCCCGGCCGCCGTCGGCAGCGCGGCACAGCTGTCTGCATCACAGGGTTGCCTACTGCCCAGAGAGGATTGGTCTGAGATCCACAACGGCCGAGATCCGCGAACGGCAGCCGCCCGCACGACCCGCTCGCCACGGCCGTTAGGTTTGCCCCCCACGCCGCATGCCACACCGGGGCCCCCTTGCACGCCGCGCTGCAGCCCCGCCGTGCCGCCACCCCTCCCTCCCCTGTCCACCGTTCCTGCTGTTCTTCCTTCGCCACCCACCTCGCACGTGGCCTCCCCTGTGCGGATGCGCTCGCCCAGGCCCTTCGCGCCCTCGTCCAGCTCTCGCCGAATGAGCACTTGGCGCACGACCAGGTAGGCACCGACCGACAGGAAACCCAGCAGGGTCAGCAGGTAGATGAGCTGGATGGGAGTCTCAAGACCCTCTCCGAGCACAAACAGCTCCTGGGGCAGCGGAGCCACGACGCTGGAGGCGGCATCAGCAACGACGGACGCCTGGGGCACGCCCACAGCGCCTGTGCCGCAGATCCAAGCGTAATTTAGGTTTGAGTATGCAGGGGGCCGCGCATGGGGATATGGGGGAGACAATCGGGAAAACCTACCAGCGGAGACCGGAGACCGAGCGATGGCCGGGCGCCGAGCCGCGACCAGAGGCCCGGCCTTGAAAGCGAAAGGCACAATCGGCGCCTGCCGAGTGCGCTGGGCTGGCAGGCATTTGCCCAGCCCGTTGTTCAGAGCAAGAGCGCCCTGCATCTTTCTTGTTCCTCCTACCCAGAACACAGGCGAATGAGTACTGATATGTGTATGCTACAACAGCACTAATAAGCAATGGAACGAATTACAGGCTGATGTTGCGTGTGTGTTTCGCGAGATTGCAAGAATGCATGGAAATTGAATGCTTCCTGTCTTCACGGACCTTCCTTCCCCACGCTTCAAATGCATACTAGCTATAGACAACAGATAGGGATGTGACGCGCGGGGGCCTTGCCGGAGAAAATGCGAGCGCGGGAACAAGGAGTGCACCGCTCGGGCTTCTGCACGCGGGGCTTGCAGGCTCGCCACGCCTGCCGACGCGGCGTCGCCTGCGCGGCCGCTGGTAAGCTATATTAATGTCTGTCTTGGCAAGGTACCCGTCGCCGGCCGGGACCGCAATATGTGACCGGGGCTGCGCGACGGAACCGCCCCCCGTGACCTCCTCACTCCTGCCTCGCGTTGACCGGCGCGCCCGCACCCCGCAGAGCGCAAGAAGGCCGCCAACGACCGCGCTCTGGAGCGCTACCTGCGCAACCGGGTCCGGCAGCTCGGCACCTTCCTGCCGCCGCCCCCGGGCTCCGCCTCCGGCGCCCAGCCGTCCGTGCTGCCGCCGCCCGACACAGCCGCACTGCTCGCCTTCCTGCGGCGCCAGCTGGCCGACGGCATATCCAATGAGCCGGAGCCGCCGCCACCGCGGCCGGAGCTGCCCGAAGCCCCCGGAGAAAGAGGAGGAGGAGCGGCGGCGGGGGGCGCCGACGCGGCCCGGGGGCGTGGCGGGAAGAAGGCGGCGGCGGGGGGTGCAGCGCGGAAGGGCGTGGTGATCCTGCCGCCGGTGCCGTACGCAGGTGGGCTTGCGGGCGCGACATGGGGGCGCGGCAGCAGGCGACCTGCGAGCCCTCGGTGTCCGGGACATGTGGCTGATGTAGATCCGCGAGCGACACGTGTCCGGTTCGGCAGCAATGAGGCGGCGGCAACAGGGGCGGCGGCGGCTATGGCGACCTCTGCGCAGGGGGCTGCGCAACACCGCAAGTACCCTACTAAGCACCAACCGTCTAAACCCGCACAACACCGTTGTCATCATTATAACCACACCCACTGTTGTGCAGATGAGCGCCGTACGCTGTCGCTGCCTGTCGGGATCACGCCGCCGACCGCCGGACCCGGCGCCCCCATCAGCCGGCTGGTCCACGTGTTCTGGGACGTCGAGAGCGCACACCCCGGCGACGAGCGGGACCCCCGGCTGGCGGCGGCCGAGCTGCTGCGGCTGGCGCGGCGGCTGGCGGGGGCGTCGCCCGCCGCCGCCGCTGCCGCCGCCGCCGCCGCCGGCGGCAGCGAGAGCGGCGGCAGCGGGGCTGCTGCTGGCAGTGGCAGTGAGGAAGGCAGCAGCAGGGGAGGCACTGGCGTCAGGGGCCGGGTGGTGGGTGCGTATGCATACGCCAACCGGCCGGGCTGGACCTGGTTGCCCACACTCTTCCTCAACGCCTACGCCGGCACGGGCGCCACCGCCGACGCCAATAGCAGCGGCGAGGCCGCGGTGGCTGGCGGCGGAAGCGGCGCCGCCGCCAGCGACGGCGAGGCGGACATCGGCAGGGGCAGCAGCGGCAGAGGCGCTGCCGGCGGCCGGCCGCGGTGCCCGGTGTGCGGGCGGCAGGTGGCCGCGGCCAAGCTGGCGGCCCACATCAAACAGCTGCACCCCGACCGGCCCGCGGCGGAGGCGCTGGCGGCCGCCGCGGTGGCGCGGCACGCGGCCACCGCTGCCGGCGACGAGGCCGCAGCCGACGACGCGGCTGCGGCGGAGGCCGCGGCGCTTGCCAGCGGAGGCGCCGCTGCCTCCTCTTCCTCCTCCTCCACACGCGGGCGTGCCGCTTCCGGCCCCGGCAGTAGCAGCCGTAGCGGCGCCGCCAACCGCAGCCGCAGCCGCGGCAACCCCAGCCTTGGGGCGGTGGCCGCCTACTACAGCAGCGGCGGGCAGCTGTACCGGCCGCCGGCGGGCCACCAGCTGGTGCTCAAGTACGTGCTAGCCAGGGAGGGCTTCGAGCCGCGCGTGGTGCAGAACGCCGACGGCGCCGCCGACCGCGCGCTGAACGGCGGCATCGACAGGTTGCTGGCGGCGATGCGGAGCGCGAGGAGCGGCGCCGGCGGGAGCCTGCGCGCGCTGCGGCTGGGAGGAGGCGGCGGGGAGGCGGCGGCCGGCGCGGCGGAGGTGGTGCTGGTGCTGGTGTCGGGGTCGCGGCGGCACGGCCCTGCGCTGGAGAGCTGCCGGCGGCTGGGCGTGCGGACGGTGCTGGTGGCGCCGCGGCGGCTGCTGGAGGCGCTGGAGGTGGAACAGAGCGCGGAGAGGGAGCGGGAGGCGGCGGGGCGGGAGGTGGCGGCAGCAGGCATGGGGAAGAGCCGGCGGGCGGGAGCTGCTGTAAACGAGGGTGCCGGTGGCGGTGTGGGAGGCGCGGATGTGGTGGTGGAGTGGGAGGCCCTGGCGAGCGGCCGGTACACGCTGTGACACGCGTCGAATGCTGTTGGCCAGGCATAATAAGGGGTCTTGGGAGCTATGCGCCCTGATGCAAGAATCGAATCGAGGAAAATGCATGATGCATGATGATGATTACCGGTATGCAACAAGCTCCGATCCCTTCGTGAGCTGATTACCTTAGATGAGCGCAACAAACCATATGGGTGTTCGGGCGCCCTATGTCATGGAGCTCCCATGCGTGGGTGTGAGCGCGGGCAAGGCTGCTTCCGCAAGATTACAAAGCACTCTGGACTGCTTGCTACCAGCCGCAGGCCTCAGGCTGTCACACACCACTGCCCCGTTGCACACTCGTGCTCCACCAGCCCGGCCGCGTGGCGGTGCGGGTGCACACCGAACATCGCCAACCGCCGTCACCACACAGCAGGGCGCGACGGCATAACAGGGGCCCAGCTGCACGCATTACCCACGCGGGGGTGTATTTTAAATTGTATGCCACTGGTAATTCCACACAGCTTGAAGCGCTAGCCCACAACATCACCACGCCCCCGGCGAACACGAGGTGGGCGCATTCCTATGACGCGGCACCAGCAGCGGCACACGCACCAGCAGCGGCACACGCACAACTTCAGGCGCGAGACCGCTCGCGTTCGCGCTCACGCGATGACTCAGCAGCAGCCGACCACGCCATGCGGCCCCCCAGCAGCGCCAGCCCCGCCACGGCCGCCAGCGCCGCGGGCGCCACCCACCCAGGCATCCGGGCCGCCTCTGGCTCAGCAGCGGCGGCGGCACGCGCAGCCCCGGCGTCCTGAATGCGGCGGAGCTGCCACTGCCCGGGCCGCTCTGCTTCCGCGCTGCCTTCCGGGTGCTGCGCGTAAGACGAACACGCCTGCACTTTGCCGGCAGCGCCCTCGGGCCTGCTCATGGCGTGGACTGCGGGCGCCAGGGAGCTGCCGTTCAGCAGCTGCCACATGCTCTCCTTGCGCACCGCCCACTTCAGCTCATGAGCCGCCTTCACCAGCGCCGTCCAATCGACCGTGCGGCCGGGCTCCTCCTGCATTCGTGGCAAGGGCAAGGGGGGCCACACAGTTATGAAATGAAGTGCAAGGCGCTATCTTGCGGTAAACAGATCAGTGGGCAGCTGGTGAGACACACATACGTTTCATGCACAGTCTGCGTGTTTCCTCTCTCGTGTTATCTAACACACGTTGTCGTTTTCCTTTGTGCTCTCTAACACACGCACGCGCGCTGCCTCACGCGGCCGCTAAGTAAACCGGAAGCCCCAGTGGGTAGCTGGTCTGACATGTCGGTGCCGCGCATCGCCACACATGCACACACGTGCTCAGCCACGCGCCGCCAAGGCTGCCCATACGCGCGCAACATACATGCACGCAGGGACGGCGGCCAGCTGCAGGTGCCGTGTGGGGTGGCTGCCGGGCCTGCCCGCTTACTACGGTACGGGTCCTGTTGAGGCCCGTGCTGAGGCCCGTCACACCAACATGCGGGTGTGCGCCGCTCCGCTCCACTCGCTCGTTCCCGTGCGCTACCCACCTTGGCCAGGTTGCAGGTGGGGTCGATGGGGTGCAGCACCTTGACGCGGTCGTACCGCCACACGTACTCGCAGCTGGCGGCCTGCTCCGGGGAGTAGCCCCACACCTGCGCCAGCGGCGTGCCGAACTGGTCCACGCCACGGAACGTCCTGCGCACCACGCGGCCCTGGTTCACCGCCTGGTCCAGGAAGTCCAGCGCCTTCAGCAGCAGCACCACCTCCGCCTCGCACCTGCGCGCGCGCGCACTCATTCATGTACACGCCGTGCCCGTGATGAAAACGCGAGTAAGCTGTAGGGGAGCACACGCCCTAGCTCCGGCTCCTGCTAGGTGACACTCAGGACTGCAGCGTGCATGCACTGCCCGTGTAATCGCAGTGCCGGCGGCATGCTAGCTGTCCTGCCGATGTGACAGTGTGGTGCGATGCAAGAAAGGTCGATGCATGCCCGCACAAAACGTGTCAGCAATGAATGCAAAACAAAAGGGGTTGTGCAGGTAGGTGCATATCGAGGTCCTAACACACACACACACACACACACGGGGTTCCAGCAGGCTCTATTTGCGGGTAAGTCTGCAAAGGTAGACAACAAGGGCTACATCGCCAACGCGGAGCTCGGTAACCGGCGTAGGTATTGGTACGTAACTGCGCGCGCGTGATCGGCGGGCTTTGTTGTCCGTCATGCTGTTGCTGTCATTAACACACACACACACTGCTTGGGAGACACGCACTACCAGACTATGCGAACACTACTGTGCTGGAGCCTGGCTCTAGCGCTGGTTAGTTGTTCAGGACACTCGATCACGAGGTTCTATCAAGCAACTGTAAACCGTAGTTACACACACACACACACACACACACACATCCTGGCAAAGGTACTGGCCAACCGGCTAGCACCCGCGCTAGGCAAGGTCGTGTCCCTGGAACAGACAGCCTTCCTGCCTGGCCGCCTCATCGGCGCCAACATTCAGCTGCTACGGATCCTGCCGCACTTCCTGAAGCAGCAGCACCGGTCCGCAATCATAGCCTTCCTCGATTTCGCAAAGGCTTATGACACCATCGACCGCAGCTTCCTCCTGGCTGCCATGGAGGCGATGGGGGCTGGACCCCAGCTGCGGGGCTGGGTCCACACGCTGCTGCAGCACACAACGGCGCAGGCCGTTGTCAATGGGCACTGGTCAGCGCCAGTGACCATGGAGGCGGGGGTGCGGCAGGGCTGCCCGCTAGCTCCGCTGCTGTACCTGTTCGTGGCGCAGGCACTACTGTGCTGGCTGCAGCGCCAGCAGGTTGGCATCCGCCTCCAACCGGACAAGGCAGAGCTCACCACCGCCGCCCAGTTTGCTGACGACACGAAAGTGTTGTTGGAGAGCGAGGCGGCAGTGCCTAGCTTCCTTGCCACCATGGACACGTTTAGCCGCGCCTCCGGGCAGTGGCTGAACCTCACAAAGGTGGAAATGCTGCGGATTGGGGAACTGCAAGGTGCGCCAGCCGCCACGCCGGCCGCTGCGCCCGCTGCCGCGCCCGCAGCAGCACCTGCCGCGGCGCCCGCCGCCGCGGCCACAGCAGCGCCCGCCGCCGCGGCCACAGCAGCGCCCGCCGCCGCGCCCGCCACTGCGCCCGCCGCCACGCCCGCCGCCGCACCCGCCGCCGCGCCGGCCGCCGCAGCAGCCCCCGCGGCGCCGGCCACAGCGCCGGCAGCGGCGCCCACCGAGGCGGCCGCCGACGCGCCCACCGAAGCACCTGCCGCAACGGCCGCCGCAGCGCCCGCCGCAGCGCCCGCCGCAGCGCCCACTGCAGCGCCCGCAGCAGCGCCCGCCGCTGCTGCCCCGGCTGGTCACCCAGGGCCTGGGCCCGGCGAACCTGAGCAGATCCACGGACTGCGAGTAGTTGCTGCCGCCACAGCCCTCAGCGTGCGCTTCAGCAACGACCCGATGCGGCTACGGCTGGACTGGCAAGCCCGCCTGCGGGAAGCCATGCGCCGCCTGCGGCGCGTTGCCCACCTAGGGCTATCAGCCTGCGGGCGCGCTAACGCCGCCTCTGCCTACTGCACGTCCATGGTGACGTGGCACATGGAGCACAGCGGCCTACCTGAGGATATCGCGCAGGAACTGGAACGGCTGGTTGCGCGAGTAGTGGACCGCAAATTGGCGCCAGAATCGACTGAGCAGCGATTGACGGGTATCCCGACTGAGCTGCTGTACGGCCACCCCACGGCTGGTGGTTTTGGAGCACTGCCCATCAGGCAACACGTGCGCGCCCGGCATGCCACGTGGGCCGCACGACTGGCTGCCCACGACGCCACCCCAACCACGCCCAAACCCCAACCGTGGTGTGTTGCCTACGACGCCTTCCTCCGCCAACACCACCCATCGCTGCGCACAAGCAGCGCACTGACGGCAGTGCCGGCGCTTTGCGGCGCTGGCAATGTCGTCCCAGAACACCCCCTACCGGAGGACGCCGAGCGGACGGTCACAGCACTTGGGTGGCTGCCGCCCGTGCAAGCCCTGGACCCGGCGCCGACACCTGGAACGTGGTGCGTGGCAGCACCACTCTGGGGCAATCCGCTCCTCACGCCCAGCCCATCCACCGCTGGCGAGGGGTCGGAGGGGGAGGATGCAGACAGCGACGCGGAGCCAGCGGGGGAGCCGGCGCTGGCCGAGGTAGCCCAGTGCACCCGCGGCCGCGGCATTGACTACCGCCACAGACAGCTACGCGCCTGCGCCCGCCTTGTCACCATCCGTGATCTGGTGCGCGCCTGGGACCTGCGGCCTGCCGACGGCGATGCAGTTGACTGGCCAGAATGGGTACGCATTAACCTGGCTCCGACGGACCGCCGCCAGCGACGCCGAGGGCCCACGCTGAGGGCTCTGGCGAGCCTGCTGCAAGACGTCCCACAGGCCTGGCTGGATGCAGCGAGAGCCCACGCTACACAGCCGGCCCCGTCTACGCGCGAGGTGGTCCGCACCATCATCATGCCGCGCATGGGATGGCGCTTGCCCGGCATGGAGTCGATCACTGTGCCCCTTGAAAAGCTGTCAGTCCGCATGGCCACGGCTATGCAGCTGGACAGCATCTCAACACGGCGCGCCGGCCTCCATGAGGACTATGAGCGCGCAGCGCAGGGCCTGCCGCTCCGCACCGAGGTGCGACGCGAGGACCTGCCAGAGGCGGCCGTGAATTCGCTCGGCAACATCAGGGGCACCCTGGAGCGCGTGTGGCAGAAGGTGCGCTGGGAGCGGCGCCACTTCGAGACTCTGTGGCGGCTGGCCATCGACGCCGTGCCGCTGCCAGGCAACTCACACATGCCTACGGCCCGGCGCGAGCGCTGCGGGTGTGGACAGTGTGGCCTCGGCGGCGCCGCCGCGGCTGGCCCCGCCGTGGCCACCCCCCAGCCACCGCCACGACAGCATCATTTCTGGGACTGTGCGGTGGCGAAGGCTGTGGTGGCGCAGATCAACGCCAACAGCCCGGAGGCACCGCCCATCAGCCAGGCCCAGCTCTGGCTGGTGCAGGCACCGCCGGGCTACCAGCAATGCGTGTGGGACGTGGTAGCCCTGGCGGCGCTGTCTGCCATCGAGCACGGCCGAGTGCGGCTGCGTGGGATGACACGCGATGCAGCGGCCCAAGGAGACGCGGCGGCGGCAACAGCAGCAGTGAACGTGGAGGCGGTGGCGGCGGCGGCGGAAGCTGTAGGGGTGGATCCCGACCCTGATGAGGTCCCACCCACGCAGCTGACGCCACCGCCGCCGGGAGTCACCCCAGTCCAGCTTGTGTGTGCTCGCGCGGTCGCGGACTTCTGGTCGCGGCTGATGCAGTTCGCACAGCTGGGCGTGCCCCGCAAGGGCTGGGATGACGTGGACGCCACCCACCCCATGCTCGCGGTGGTGGGCGGTGAACTGCTGTGCGCGCTGCCGCAAGCTGTGGAGCTGGAGTTCGAGATGGAGGCCTGAGAAGGAACAGCCCTAACTAGAAGCGCAGGAGCGCTTGGTAGAGCCGCCAATGAGTTGGCGTATGAGAAGGCCCAGCGGGCAGGGTTCGGGAAAGTAGGCAGGCACGGGTACTGGGGCCAGGGTGAGGGGGGCTGTGGGGTCTGAGGGTGTCAGCGGGTTGGGTGCTGGAGCACCTCGGGCCTCTCGGCCTGGACCGGCCTAGTGGCCAAGACGCGTTTGTGGCTGCCCGTAGGCATAGTCTGCCCTGGCGTCGAGTGCTGGTTAGGTTGAGGTCTTGGTCGCGTTAGGCTGCGAGGGTCGCAGGACTCAGCCCCGCAGCCTATGGGTGTCTTGTTGAGCGTGTGTGTGCGTGCGTGTGCGTGCGTGTGCGTGTGCGTGCGTGCGCGTGCGTGTGCGTGTGCGTGTGCGTGCGGTGGTGGGTGTTAGTTGGTGTGCTCTGGTGTGCCTTGCCGCTGCCTAGAGGTGGTTAGCCCGCTGGGCCCTGCGGCGTTTTGGTCAGGAGTAACCCAGCTGAGGTTACTGGTGTGGCCCGGGGTTGGTGCGTTCTCTCCGGTGGACTCCAGAGCAGGATGCGCTCTGGGCAGGAGAGGCGCGTGGTAGCAGCAACGAGAGCCTGGAGCGCCCGTTGTTTGCTGGTTGTCCCGAGTACTCGATCACGAGACTCGATCAGTCAACCGTGGAAACCGTAGTTACACACACACACACACACACACACACACACACACACACACACACACACACACACACACACACACACACACACACACACGTCTTGTTGTCGTTTTCCCTTGTGCTCTCTAACACACACACACACACACACACACACACACACACACCGCGGAGCTCGGTAACCGCGTAGGTATCGGTATGTAATTGCGCGCGCGTGTTTGGCGGGTTTGGTCCGTCTTTGATTTTTTGTCTAACACACACACACACACACACACACACACACACACACACGCATGTAAGTATGCGTAAGTAACAGCGACCATTGCTGGGCGGGTTTGGTTTCCGTGTGTTGTCCAACACACACGCACCCCTCCATGCTGTCCACGTGCTGCGCCGCCGCCAGCACCAGCACCTCCAGCAGCACACTGGGCACGTGCGGGATGCGCCACTGAACGCCGTGCTTGTACCAGCACTGCGTGCGGCGGCCACACATGCATGGGTTCAGGTGCTTAGTGGGTGAGCAGGGAGCCGCAGCGTGTACATACCAGATGCCGTACACATGTGCACGTGCAGCACCCGCCGTCAGCGCCTCCGCAAGTGCCGCCTCGCGGGCCGGGTCTGCACGGCGCTGCTCCGCGGGTGTCGCCCACAGCGCCTGCATCAGCGCATCCCGCTGCGCCTTGCCGAGGTCCAGCGCCTGGATGCCTGCCGCGGAGCACACACCGTACATATAGAGCGTGTCATGATGCATGGGTCAGGGGCACGCGGCCACGCTCCGTCCGGACTCCACGCCGCCCTGCGCCATGCACGTCGCAAACGTACGTACGCGCAGACGCAGACCCAGCGGCGACATATGCAGCAAAGCGCTCGCCCACACACTCCGGAGGCGGGTCTCGCCATACAGGGCGGACTAGGGCTCTGCCCCCACATCGCGTACGGGGCGTTCTAGGTTGGCATTCCTACGCAGCTCTGCCTCGCCCGACGGTGGTGGGATGGGGCTTCCGTTGCGCATGCGTGCACCTGTATACTGCGCGCCAACTTGCCTCCTACCTAGAGAATTATTAGGACAGGGAATTATTAGGAGACGGAGGGAGAAAGGCATAGCACCACACAAGCGCACCCACCCACGCACGCACCCACCCGCCGCGGCGTTGGGCGCCAGCTTGATGTCCACATCCACGCCGTCCACCTTGACCTGCGTGCCGTGATGGAGTGGCGGCCGGCATTGGGAGCAGATGCATACAGCCAAAGAATACACAGCATCCAGGTGGGTGCCGCCGGAGCCCAATCAAACAGGCAGGCTAGGCAGGCAGGACGCTCGCACATGCGACAACAGCGGCGCGGCCCGCATCACGCATGTTGGCGTCGCCTGACGCCAACATGATACAGGCCGGAGCACCCCATCGCCCAGCCGTGCGGTAAAATCCCACAGGCGCACTGCTGCTGCGCAGCGGGTGGGGCGGGCGGGTCTCACGGCGTTACTCACGTTGATGCAATGCTTGTAGTGCGTGCCGTGCTGCACCTCCACCACCGGCGTCGTCAGGCCTTCGCTGCTGGCACTCCGCCGCAGCCACGCGGCCACGTCCCGCTGCATGGCCCGCTGCAGCTGCTCCCCCTCTGGGCCGCTCCAGTCCTCGAAGCGTAGCTTGCGGTCCTTGTACTCGTTCACAAACACGGACACGTCGACGTCGAAGGCATCACGCACGAGTGTGGCGCGCCCGTAGCTGCCGCCGTTGTGGATGCGGCCAATCTGTTATACGTAGGGGCAGGTATTTAGGTTAGGGTAGGTTAGGGTAGGTTAGGGTAGGTTAGGGGAGGTTATGAGATTTTATGCCCAGTTAAAAGTCCTCGGACATTGGCATCAGCGCTCCCCGGAGTGGCTCACATTGAGCTCGGGGCACTGCTGCAAGAGCCTGTAGACCGTGTCGGTGGCCCTCTGTGGCGCCACATACGACACGCCCCTGACAGTCAGCGGCAGCAGGTCGCCATTGAAGTGGCGCACGTAGCTCTTCTCGCCGCCCGGCTCCAGGTTGAGGTACACCTGTGCGCAGTGGCAAAGTCAGGTCAACAAGAACAAGAACGCAAGGTAGGTCTGGCATGTGTGACCATGGTGTGTGACATGTGAGGTAAGGTGACCTCGGCCCGAGGAGCTCGAATATTGACTCGAGGAGCTCATGCAACAACACAAAACATGTCATCTCAACATTCCGTTCCTGACGCCTGCTGCTCCTGCCCGCGACCGTCCCGGTTCCTCAACCCCGGCCCGCCAACCCTCCACGCAACCCACAGAGGCGTTCGGTCTACCTCGGATTAATTTACTTCACTTACAGATTTCAGCTTCGAATCATTTTGGGCCATAGCTGCCGAGCTGACTGCACTGTCAGGTAGGCCCTCACCAAATACTGCCAAATACCAGTACAGCCAGCAACGCAATTCCCTCAATTACAAGGAGGCGACTCGTTTTAAGCAGTCTAGCCGCAACCAATCGCTTCCCAGCTGCTGATCGAATCAACTGCTCATCCATCTCGACCCTTCTATCTGCTGGGACGCTGTCTGTAGCTGCCGGGAAAAAGTAAGCTGGAACTCCGGCAGCAGAGCGAACAGAAAGAACCAGGTCCGACCACGCGAAAGCCAAGTGCATGAAGGCTCTAGACACGGTGGCGGCAGTCCACCGCGCAGTCCCGCGCAGGAAGGTGTGAGCGCCAGTGAGCGCCGGGGTCGTCAGCACGCGCGTGCCCTGGACTGGCCGCGGTCGCAGGTCGCCAAGCTCTCTAGGTCAGACGACAAGGGCCAGCACGCGCAGGCAGGTGAATGCCTGTGAAACCCTGCCCACGAAACGTTTCTGCCTGGTCCCAAACCAAGGCAGGGAGGGCCTGAGGGAAGACGCACCAGGGGAGGTGAAGCCGGGTTAAGGGCTGATGGCCAGGGGAGGTGGAGGCGGAGAGGAATGGAGGAAACGGCCGGGAAGCAAGAGTTATCACAAGCCCAAGCAGCACGCGCGCGGAGCGAGAGCGGGAGAGGGGCCACCGCCGCTGCCGCCAGTCCGGCACTTGCGCCATCAACACACTCAGTGTTAGTTCCGGCCACTCGGCCAACTGTTTAGAGCTCCCGAGCGATCAGCGGACCTCGCGGCTGCATGCTGGTGGCGGAGCAACCGGCCGGCACACGCTGCCACACGCGTGCAACCGACATGCAGGGGGACACCACGAATCCTGTAACGTACGATACGGTATCCTAATTCTGCGGGCAGCTTTGCATCGCTGGGACGTCGGACGTCAGTGAGATGGCCCATTCACGCATCCCGTGTGCATCCCCAACTGCCTCGATCGCGCACTGCTGCCCCTGATGCCGCATGCGGCATGCCGCAGCGCCGGACCGCACCAGTCAACCTGCGGCAATCCCACCACCCCCGCAACCACCACCAACACCTTGCCCCGGGCGCCTCGGTCCTATGACCGGCCGCTCCCCTGCAGCTCCCGCGCGCAAGCCGCACCTTACTCCCCTGGAGGTCCAGAACAACGCCTCACTTGCCCGCCGCGCCAGCAGCAGCGCCTCCCTTGACAGCACCTCCCGCCGCCACAGCACCCCCGCCCCCGCCCCCGCCCCCAGCAGCGCCCGGCGGCGCCAGTCAGTCGTCCTTCTTGCCCCGCCGCGCCGCCAGCCGCTCCAGGTAGCTGCGCGTCAGCTCCTCCACCGCGGCCCGCCACGCGGCGTCCGCCAGGTAGCCGTTGGAGTGGAAGAACTCGGGGATGGCGTGCTGCGCCGTCACCTCGCTGCGGGGGGTGGGTGGGTGGTGGGGGGGGGTATATTCATCATTAGTTAGGACGTGAAGGCGTAGCCAGGATGTGAGGGGGGGGGCGGCGGGGGATTGTAAGGATATGGAAAAGCGGTACAGGATGCACTGAAGCGGGGGAGGGCAGAAAGCGGGTTTAGAGTGTAGAACAGCGCAGGGCATGCGTCAGTCAGGCATGGGAAGCCCAGAAGTAACGTGTATGTGTTTGGCGACGCTGGATGCAGCGCACAGCAACTCAGCGGAGTGTGGGTGGGCGTGCCGACTGCCACATGCACGCAAGTGCCACCCGGCTGGCCCCGAGCATGCGGCCTCACGGGCCGTGTCCACAAGCGCAATCCCTCCAACTATATTCACCGCAGCACGCCCCTGGCCGCCCGCCCGCACCGGCCTGTCGCGCACTCACAGCGAGGGGTCTTCCCGGTCCGAGATGACCAACGTGAACTCGTCCGACCAGCGGCCCATGCGGCTGGACACGCGCACGCCCTTGCCGCCCTGCGGCCGCAGCAGTGGGGGCAGCGGGGCAGCAGTGCGGTCAGCGTGGCCAGCAGCAGTGGGGGCAGCGGGGCAGCAGCATGACAGACGGCTACGGATAGGTTGAGCGTGGCAGCACCGTGGCAGCAGCGAAGGGACGGCCCTGGATAGCAGCGTGCGTGTCGCTGTTGGGCCCGAGCGTGAATCCCTCCGGAGGCCGTCCATTGTCGGCGGGGTGCACCGGGCTGCAGGCAGGTAGGGCACCCAGGCCCCGGCCGGCGTCGCGGGCTGCTGCGCAGGGCGCCCGCACGCGTTGGCTGTACCAGGTGCCGCGGTGGCCGGCAAGCGCTGCTGCCGCCCGCCGCCTCATTCCGCCTCATAGCCTTGACATCCCCCTCTTGGGCTGGCGCACACAAACCCTCCACTTTACTCCGCACCCCGCACTGCCGCACACGACGCGCTGCCTTGTCGGGCCCTTAGGCCCCGTGCCAACGGCAGTACCGTGGCTGCGTTGAAGGACTTGCCAGGTTGCGTGGGTGGGTGGGGAGCGCGGGGCAGGCAACCTCCTCGCCTCACTGCCCCCCCCCCCCACCCTCCACACACACACACACACAGTGGCCAGGCCCATCACGCGCCAGCCAGCTACTGCCCCACCTCACGCCCCCCCCCCGGACCTCACCAAACCCTCCCTTTCCTCCGCCGTTCTGCAACGCTCCGGACTCCGCACTCACCCGGAAGGGCCTCGTGACCAGGAACGCCTCGCCCTCCACCCTCCAGCTGTACAGGTTGAGCAGCGTGGTGAGCAGCAGGTAGGCGACCACGCACGCGAACACCATCCACCAGTTGGCCGGGAACTTGCCCGGCCCGAACTGCGCCAGCAGCCCCGAGCCGATGCTGTCGGGCAGGAGGGTGACGGTTGCAGAGGCGTGGGGTGGTGAGTCAGGGCGCGGAGGAGGTGGGCAGCGCGGGGCGGAGGGCTGAGTGGGGTGGGAACAAGTGCAAGCACGAGCAGTTGTCAAGGCCGCGACGTTTCACAGTGGAGCGGGACTCACGCCGTGAATCCTAGTACGAGCTTGATGTTGCTGACCATGACATCCTCGTTGAAACCCGCGTCCAGCACAACCTGCACGATTACGAGCGAGCTGGCTGAGAGATCATCGTGCGCGGGCAGCGAATGCGCACACTTGCCTCCCGCGCCACCTCGTCCAGCGCTCCCTTCAACGCTCCCGCATCATAGAGGTTGGTGAGCTTGATAGGCTCCTGCGCATCCTCCTCCGCTGGCTTTGCAGGGGCTGCTGCTGCTGCTTTTGCTGCTGGCTTGGCCCGTCCCATAATGTATGCTATAACTTTTAGGCGTCAAAGCGCAGACTAAAAATTTTA